>CM048749.1:132801498-135201498 GCA_026315105.1 Locusta migratoria | reverse complement strand
TGCGATGTGGAGGGAAATCGTACATAGACTATTCCAAGGCGCATTAGTGGTGTGGTAGTCTACGGGCATTCCCTCGGCGGCAGCCGTGCGGCTCGGATGTCCGGAGCCGGAGCGGCCCGCCGCTGTTTACGTCGTCGCTGGCGGCCGTTGGCGGTGTTTACTGGTGAGTGCACGCTTTCGCGTTTGCTGTAGCGCTGAAAATGACAACATGAACGACTCAACGGAGCGACTTGAACGAAAAGATACTTTGAAGTTGACTTTTGATCCGACATTACCACGACCTAAACCTTTCGAAGTTGAATTATTCATTAGAGATGTCATGAAGGTAACTTTAGATGACTTGATCGGTATTCATTTGTCGATCGTTAGTAGCACTGTACTACCTTAAATTGGTCAGCCCTGAAAAATGTGTACAAATAGTCGAATCTTGTGGTGGACTATTAAAATTTAAACACTCAAACGGCCATGTCGGTGAAGTGAAAGTTACACAAGCCGGTCTTGGTCTGAGAACAATCCGAATTTTCGAATTACCTTTCGAGATTACCGCCGAGCAGATTAATGACAAACTGAAGGATTATGGGACAGTGATCAGTAACGTAGCTGAAAAGTGGTCTGGGCAACACATTTTTCCCGTCCTGAACGGAGTCAGGCAGGTAAAAATCAAACTGATAAAGCACACCCCGTCCTACATCGTTGTCTGCGGATTTAGAGCCATAGTTATATACGATGGCCAACCGAGGACTTGTTCGGCATGTGGCTCCACAGAAAGTGCGCAGTGCATTCAACGGCGTGTCGCGCAGATACCGATAGGCGAGCGAGAGAGGCAGGGCCCAACGTCTACGTTGCCACTGACTTACGTAGCCGCCGCCCGTGTGAACACCACTCCCGAGCCTAGTTTAGATGTTGCGCTGGCTGCTGTACATGACCAGACGGAACAATTAGCACAGATGGAGACTGATTCTGTTCCAGAAAACCACGCAATCACCCCCACGGAAGTAGGGGAGGGGACTACGAAGGCGCGAGACAAACAACCGAATGATGAATCAGCACCAGGGAATGCGCAAGCCGACGATGGCACTTACAGAGAGGACCCACCCGGGACAAACGGAAATCAGGAACAGAATGCCAAGAGCCCGTCACCGAAAAAACAACATACCAAGGGGCGGCAGAAAACGCGCAGATACTGCGCGGGAAAGCCATCCAGATCCTCCAGAAAGTTATAGAGGAGTCAGGCGGGAATTCTCCTGGCAATTCTCAAACTTCCAATAAGTCCAGGACTGACGTATCCGAGTCTGGGCAAGGGAAGAACAACTTAGAGACGCCCACAATGGACCAGGATGTTGAAATTGAGCAACGCGACACAACAGGGAAAGACAGAAATGACAGTAGTCGTCCACTGAACTGGGAACTAGCAAATGACACCCTTGCAGGCCTATCGTATTGCGACAATAAACATCAACAAGATTAGCAGCACTTTCAATTTACAGAATCTTCAACATTTCTTGTACGCGGCCGAAATCGACATTGCCATGTTGCAGGAAGTAGTAGCGGGAATTAGTCTCGACCACATAACGGGCTATAATGCTTTGATTAATCCCGGACTTTGCAATGATCTCGGGACTGCCATAATGACGAGAGAAGGCATAGTCGTCACCCATGTGGAACGACTCATCAACAGCAGAGGTATTGCTGGCACTATTAATAACACACGACTGATTAACGTGTACGCACCATCCGGGACAGGGAAAAGGCAACAGAGAGCACAGTTTTTTAAAGAAGACATTGTGCCACTCTTCACAACCGGTGCCGACAAAATCATCTTCGCAGGCGACTTCAATTGTGTAATCAGTCCAAAAGATCAGACTCCCAATTTCAACACTTCCACGGAGCTTCAAACCATAATTCGAGACTTAAAACTAGTAGATACGTGGGAACTAAAACACGGCGATGCGCCAGGATTCACTCATGTGACCAATCATTCCGCCAGTCGCATCGACAGAATTTACACAACGTCGAACCTCGGTACACATGTCCTGCAAGCAGAGAGATGGCCGACAGTGATTTCCGATCATTCGGCGTACATATGTACTATCAACCTAGACAAACAAGGTACCTTCAGAGCACGAGGATCATGGAAACTGAACGCTTCACATCTAGCGGACCCAGGCTGCCACGCAGTTTTCCGAAACACGTGGGCAGAATGCGAAAGGAAGTTTGCGAGGTTCGATTCAGCCATTAAATGGTGGCTCAGATGTGCCAAACCCGCACTTATAGCGGCTATGAAACAATATTCCCGCGAAAAACGCTCCTGGCAGAAAGACACAATGGAGTTCTATTTTCACTGCCTGCGAGATTTATAAAACCAAGATTCTAAGGTAATGGAAAATTTCGCTCACATTAAAAGAATAAAGGCCGCAATACTATCACTAAAGCGTAAACAATTAGAAGGCTGCAAAGCTCGGACACGTCTTCATAATGCAGTACATGATGAGACAACGTCAATGTACCATGTAATACAAGAGCAGAAGAAGAGCAAACGAAAAATACTGACTGATTTGAAAACTGCGGATGGACGACTTCTGAAAACACAACCGGACATACGGGACGAAATTTATAAACATTTTACTGTCTTACTAGCCGATAAACCAACGGATGAATCGGCGCAACAAGCTATTTTGGCGAAGATGTCTAGGAGATTAACTCCAGAAGAAGTTGCAACACTTGAGCTAGACATTACAGAAGACGAAGTAACTGACGCCATACGACGCAGCCCGAAAAATAAATCGCCCGGTCCCGACGGACTGCCGGCGGAGTTCTACCAAACTTTCCGACAACAGCTCGCCGGTAAGATGACTCTCATATGTAATGAAATCATTAATAACAGGGCTGTCGCCTTGACAGAATTCTGTGCAGGAGTCATTGTATTAGTTCCCAAAACGTCAGCAGGCAAGTCAGTCGACAATCTTAGACCTATTACTTTACTTAACACTGACTATAAAATTTTCGTACGCATCCTCATGCAGAGATTAAATTCGGTGATTAACACTGTTACAGGCGCATACCAAACAAGCGTTGGTAAAGACCGAACAATCTTCCAAACATTAGCCGAATACAGGGACATAATAGCAACAGCAGAAGCCTGCGACATAAAAAGCGCCATAGTGTCGCTTGACTTTGAAAAAGCATTCGACAGAGTTAACCACTCATATCTATTCCGTACTATGGAAACGATGAACTTTCCACAAAAATTCGTCCACGCAGTAAAAACTCTTCTGACAAACAGCGTATCGAGAATTTGTGTCAATGGGCAACTCAGCAGACCAATCAAAGTTATGAGCTCGGTCCGACAGGGCTGCCCCATGTCGATGTGTTTGTTCGCCATAGCTCTTGAACCGTTCCTGCTCTCCCTGACTCACGACCTACCTGGATTAAGAATACACGGCCAGAAGATCCTCTGTCAAACATATGCTGACGACGTTAGTTTCCTGGTAACAGACGGCGAGCACCTAGAAAGAGCGTTGCAGATTATTTCGACATATGAGGCCGCATCAGGGGCTAAATTGAACCGGCACAAATCTGGAATTATGACCATTGGCAGTGGAATACCTCTTAGAGCTGATACGCCGTTAAAGACCATGGCCACACTAAAATGCCTCGGAATTGAATACACGAAAAACATCCGCCGCACGGCTGCCCTAAATTATAAAAAAATATTGACGAAAATACGGGCCGGGATCCAACAACACAGTATGAGGAACCTAAATGCCATACAAAAAGTGACGCTAGCCAACGTCTATATCACAGCTAAAGTAAATTATGTTGCCCAGGTACTGCCATTACCAAAGATCATCGCCCAAAAAATATTATCAGCGCTAGGCCACTTTGTGACTAGAGGTCACACCTTCAAGGTACAATACGAAACCTTAACACTGCAAACTGCGAGGGGAGGTCTCAACCTTACAGATGTTTACCTGAAAGCGAAAGCGCTCTTTATCACCAACATGTACAAACAATGGCGACGCTCGCCCAACACTCTAACGGCCCACCTCTTGAGTGAAATAGCACCGGACAATATGGAGCCGCCCATAGACGTCCACCACATTTCAAATGCGCTTTGTCACCTAAGATACTTCCTGCTGGAGCTCAGCTATCTCCAGAGAAGTACTCCCGAGAAGAACCGCTACACGGTAAAGTTAATCTATAACAGCCTTACGAAAAATAGACGGGGAAACATAGTAGAACAGAAGTATAAAGGACATGACTGGCAAAAAATCTGGGAGAATATCCAGGACCCAGACTTACCATCAAATGTGAGGTATAAGTGGTACCTAGCGGTAAACAGGAAGATCCCGACAAACGCAAAATTACATAAAATTCACTTGTCTGACAACCCAAACTGCAGTAGCTGTCAGTTAGCCGACGCGGAAGAACACAGATTGACGTGTATCTCCGTTAAAGATATCTGGGAACTCTGTACTCAGAAACTCGCGACCATACTACGCACGTCACCTAGGTCGATCACACCAAATCGATTACTGTACCCGGATGAAGTCCCTTATCCCAATGCGAAGAGAAAAGCTGTCAACTGGCTAAAGGGATAGACAGTGAATTATATTTTATCTGAAAAAGAAAAAAGTAAAGAAGATTATTAGCTAACATTATTGACAGAACACCAGAAACTTCAACGAACAGAAAAGTATAGAGAAAAATATGGATTTTTCTTAATTAGGATATTAACTTGAACTGAACAATTATCTTCGAAGAAAGATTTATTTGCGTTTCCATTTTATTTTTAACAGTTTCAAAACATACATTATTTTACTGTTTTTTATTTATCCCTGTACTTGGAGTGGAGTACTCCGCCTTTAGTTTTAGCTATGGCAGCACGTCAGATTTTGGAAACCAGCGCTTCGAGGTTAATGAGAAGACGACTTCAGAATTAAGACACAATAAGAAGACACAAGAACGAAAAAATCACGGCAACTTTGCGATGGCAAACATTTTCGAGAAGACAAACTTCGAAGCTGCCAGACGCCGAAATCGATTCAACGTGCACATGTAAGACTGACAAAAAAATAGAAAAAAACATGTCCTGTTATTACTATTTCTCATCGAAGAAGGATATCATTTATTTATAATTACCAAAAGAAGAAGTACTGTTATTTTTATTTCTTTATGAAAAAGGATATTCTGTTTATTATCCTCCGCAAAGTACTGGATAATTACAGCAACAGAAGCTAGCCGAAGAAGGCTCTATTGGCGAGCGGAAGGACGGGCTGAAGGGGAGGAAGGAGGCCCGAAAGAAAAAAAAAAAAAAAAAAAAAAAAAAAAAAAGCGGTCTAAGGCGAAAAAAAAGAAAAAAAAAACAAAAACAAAAAAAAACGGGTAAGACGTCTGCCTGGTAATCATGGAGGTCCGGGTTCGATTTCCGGCCGCACCACAAATTTTAATTCAATGCTTCAGATTTATCAATAATAACTGTAAATGATGCTCTATCGTTCTACTCTTCAATTTCAGAACTGGTACTTTAAATGTTTGGCAAGGTTTTGGTCGCAGAAATTTTTATTGCATACTAGATGACCCGGTGAACTTCGTATCACTTACCTCTTAATATAAACCATATTAATTTAAATCAACAACACAAGAAACAAGACATTATTTTACATGTTTTCAATCCAAATTTTCCTCGCAATTTTTCCATATTTTATCGCCGTTTAAACCTTCCCTAAACTTCCACGAATGTGACTTGAATTACCCTGGTCATGTGTGCGTGATTTGCCCATTCTTTCCGCCCACTATCGAGACGATACTTGGACTATCTGATGATGGTACCGGGTCTAAAATACATATGGTTTACATTAATATAGTTTATATTCAGAGGTAAGTGATACGGAGTTCACCGGGTTATCAAGTAAATTCATAAAAGAGGGGGGCTGACCTCCCGTGGTTCACAAAACAGGTCAGATCACTGTTGCAGAAGCAAAGAAAAAGGCATGCAAACACTTCGCAATTGCTTATATGTATGTACTCTTTCTTTGAACGTCAAATGTGCAACGTTGTATCGCAATCGTATTAATGATACTGATATTCCAAAGAAAAGAGCTCTTTCAGTTTTCCACAAATTTTCCTACTTTCTGGCCAACTATTTCAAACTTTTACTTCACACAAATGTTCCTCTTGCTTTGAACGTCGAATGAGCAAAATTTTATCGCAATCAGATGAATGGTGTTAACATTTCATAGAAAATTCTTTCTATTTTTTCTGAATTTTTCAATTTTCCGGGAAACTTTTCCAAACTTTTATTTCATAAGAATGTTCATCTTCCGTTGAACGTCAAACGATCAAAGTTTTATCGCAATGTGATGAACGGTTCTCAGCTTATAGTGATGAGTACATTTTGCGACTTTCCTTTTTAACTGTCCCAATTTTTTTACTGAAAACATTTGCAAGATCATAATGAACAAAACATAAAAGAATTACCCCTATCCGTCGTGCGAATAGTCAGTTATAATGCTGAATTCAATAAAAAATAGAATGGAAAACGCACTTTCATTTTTTCTCAAATTTTCCAATTTTCTGTAGATTATTAAAAAAAAATTAATTTCATACAAACCTTGTCCAGTCAAGCCGTACTCAGGTGATGCTCTTACAACAATCACATGGTAATTGATTTTTGTTCATAGAGAAAAATCGCTTTCGGTTTTTCCTAAATTTTCCTACTTTCCGGGCGACTTTTCCAATTTTTTGTATATGCGAACCTTCCTCTTGCTTTTCACATGAAATATACAAAATTTTATCGCAATTGGACGAACGGTATTAATAGCGCACTGGAAAAAGCTATTTCAGTTTTTCCCGATATTTCCTCTTTTCCAGACAACTTTTCCGTATTTTATCACCATTTACAGCTTCCCTGGAGTTACACGAATATTTCAAGACTAAAATTAGCAAAATCGGTTCAGCCGTTCTCGAGCTTTAGCGAGAGTAACGAACAGCAATTCATATATATTAAGCGTTTCGGTTTTCCGTCTTCAGATATCAGTATTTTTTCTTTATTGTCATTTTATGCCCATACTGGCCAGGCTGGCAGTAGCTTCACACGCCGATCTTCAGCCTACAGAAAGTGTACATGAATATGAAGATGTTTCAAAATACAATGGACTGTAAAACGGCGACTTTTAAAATAGATATGGTGAAACATGTGAAGATTGAAACATACGCATAGGTGATGAAATAAATTCAGTCTTTATAAGTTGGCCACGGGGGCATAAAATCACAGTGATAGACGCGAACACAGGTAACGACGAATAAAACGGAGACACTGAATAAAATACATTGGTGACCCTTGTACACATTAAAACTGTAGCACTGTGGGTCCCGCAGTGGTGATGGGGTTAGGGGAATGGGGAGGGGGGGATCGCGGGGGAAGGGGAGGGGTAGAGGGAAAGAGGGGAAGGAGAAGCGTAAGAAAGCTGGGAGGGAAGGGTAGACCAAACAAGAGGTGGGAAAGGGAGAGGGTGGGGGAGAGGGAGCGTCGGATCTACGAGGGGGCAGCGGGAAGGATTATGGTTGGTAGGATCGGTAGATATCGGGCGGAGGGCGTAACCCAATAGGGCTAGGGCTAGGTGGCGGAAGTGACCCTGGTAGAGGATGTGGAGAGTGTGGAGGGAGGGAGGGAGGGATACAGTGGTGTAGGCGTGGAAAAGACCTTCAGATATGAACTGTGGCAATTTTTCTTTCCATTTATTTATTTTTTAAATCATGGAAGAGCAATGTAGACAGAAAAAAGCAATACAAAAAGCAATCGTAACGACATCTGACCAACAGACAGAGCAAAATACAATGTATTATATTTAATAGATACATGCGTTCAGATAGATGTTACTATTCAATTTATATGCACCAAACTGTCTTTGTCGCGTTACGCTAAGAATAAGTAAACTAGGCCGGTAGATGACAATAGCGTAGATTTTGACACATTTATCAAAAACTATAAATCATTATACAAAACGTGTTACAATGTCATAAATGTGGTAACTGGGGTATAACAAAAGTAATTTTACTAATTATAAACAGATAATTCAAGAGTCATAATATAACGCAACAAATATTAAAATAAAGTTTAAAATAAAAATAAGACGTTTTATCTTGGCGGGTCACATGAAATATTTATTTAACAAAAATATCACCTATCGATTTCGTTCCCATGATGGAACATCAGTACTGCAGATTGCGAGTCATGATGACTCATGTCTGCATCATGTACTCCGCATCATGACTTGCATTCTGCACTGATGATGATCCATCACGTTAAGGAAATCGATTTGTGAATTTTTGTTAAATCAATATTTCATATCGCCCGCCAAGATTTTATTTTAAACTCCATTTTATTTTAAAATTTGTTATGTAATATTATAGCTTATTTGAGTTTGTGGTATCTGCCCCTGAAACTTTGAAGGGTTATAGCTCCCAAAATAACAGTGATAGGAATGTAGTTTAAATTGATTTGGACGCAGCTGGTTTCAACAATTCCAATGCACGATAGAAAAAAAAAAAAAAAAAAAAAAAAAAAAAAAAAAAAAGTTGTTCCATTTAAAAAATAATATCTTTGTGCTGTAGCTCTTTGGAAAATGATACAATAAACTATGTTCATAGCTCCGCAGAAAGTGTAACATTTCTTGTGTTGACCAACCGCATTAAAATTTCCTGTCGCCTATTATTTTATAAGTTACAGAGGCAAACACACTTAGTGAAACACCCTATATACAGGGTGTTTCACTAAGTGTCTTTGCCTCTGTATATATATATATATATATATATATATATATATATATATATATAGGGTGTGTTTGCCTCTGTAACTTATAAAATATATATATATATATATATATATATATATATATATATGAGGTACGTCCAGAAGTAAGTTCCGTTTGGTTATATAAAACAAACGTGTACAGATACGGAAAAAATATTTATTGTACAAAAATCTACAACTATTAAACTTCTTTTCTACATAGCTGCCGAAATTTTGTGGGCACTTGTCATAGCGTGGCACAGGTTTCTGTATGCCTTCTTCATAGAAGGTTGCCGCCTGTGTATTCAGCCATGTGGTAGCATGTTCTTTCAGCTAGCGGTGAAGTGTTGACAGGACAAATTTTAAGTGTAATAAGAGGATTTCCATCAAAAGGTGGTGTTTGTTTCCACGATAGTGCCCGACCTCATGTGGCGAATGTGACCAAACAACTCTTACGGGAATTTCATTGGGGCGTGTTTGATCATCATCCGTACAGCCCGGGCCTCGCTCCTAGCCACTTTCACCTCTTCTTACACCTAAAAATCTGTCCTTGGTGGTCAACATTTCAACGATGATGACGAACTGAAAGAACATGCTACTACATGGCTGAATACACAGGCGGCAACCTTCTATGAAGAAGGCATACAGAAACTTGTGCAACGCTATGACAGGTGCCTACAAAATGTTGGCAGCTATGTAGAAAAGTAGTTTAACAGTTGTAGATTTTTGTACAATAAATATTTTTTCTGTATCTGTACACGTTTGTTTTATATAACCAAACGAAACTTACTTTCTGGACGTACCTCGAATGTTAGTAAATCTTTGCCAATAGTTAATGCCAATTGCGAGTTCCTCTGATAGGCTACATGAAGCTAGTCTGGGTCAACATCTGGGCATAATTTTATGGAAATCGAATCAGCGAGAAAAGGTATGACTGTCATGTCTTCTTTGGACGCTAGTTTTATCTCCAAACCTAGTAGACGAGTTTTCTTGGTTTCCACAGGTAACTTCAGTGTACCGCATAGTTACAGAAAAGCTTCATTTCAATCAAATTTGATTTTAGACAAATGTTTAATTGATGTTAATCAATAGTGTGTGTCTGTCTCTACACGCTATTCTCCAATGGTTCTACTACATCTTTCATGGTGTTTCACAGGTTAATTGAATCTTTGGGCAACATAAAGGCTTCATTTCATTATATCGGACGAGGCGAAAAAGGTATCATAATTGAAGTTTTGGATGTATGTCATTTATACATATTCTTTGTAAAACTGTAATTTATTTGATGTCCCTAGATTAGCATTTTGTTAGAACTAGAACCCCACTCTTTTCAAGGCATGAGGAATGTTGTTGTTATGGTCTTCAGTCCGGAGACTGGTTTGATGCAGCTCTCCACCCTACTCTATCCTGAGCAAGCCTTTTCATCTCCTCATAAGAACGGCAACCCACATCCACTTGAATCTGCTTACTATACGCGTCTCTTGGCCTCCCTCTGCGATTTTTACCCCACACGCTTCCCTCCAATGCTAAATTTACGATTCCTCGATGTCTAAGAATGTGTCCTACCAAGCGATCCCTTCTTTTAGTTAGGGTATGCCAAAAATTCCTTTTCTCGCCAATTCTGTTCAGTACCTCTTCATTAGTTATGTGATCTACCCACCTAATCTTCAGCATTCTTCTGTAGCACCACATTTCAAAAGCCTCTATTCTCTTCCTGTCCGCACTGCTTATCGTCCATGTTTCACTCCCATACAAGGCAACACTCCACACAAATGCCTTCAGAAAAGACTTCCTTACACTTAAATTAATATTCGATGTTAGCAAATTTCTCTTTTTCAAAAATGCTTTTCTTCCCATTGCCATTCTGCATTTTATATCCTCTGTACTGCGACCATCACATGTTATTTTACTACCTAAGTAACAAAACTCATCTACCACCTTCATTGTTTCGTTACCTAATCTAATTCCTTCAGCATCGCCTGATTTTCTAAGACCGCATTCCATTATTTTTGTCTTGCTCTTGTTAATGTTCATTTTGTACGCTCTCTTCAACACACTGTCCATTCCATTCAACTGCTCTTCCAGGTCGTTCGCTGTCTCTGACAGAATTACAATGTCATCAGCAAAACGCAATGTTTTTATTTCTTCCCCCTGAACTTTAATCCCTATTCCAAAATTTTCCTTGCTTTCCTTCATCGCCTGCTCAATGTACAAATTGAATAACATTGGAGAAAGGCTACAACCCTGTCTTACTCCTTTCCCAACTGATGCTTCCCTTTCATGCCCTTCGAGTCTAATAACTGCGGTCTGGCTTTTGTACAAGTTGTAGATAACTCTCCTTTCCCTGTATTTAACCCCTGCTGACTTCAGAATTTGAAAGAGTGTAGTCCAGTCAACATTGTCAAACGCTTTCTCCAAATCTACAAAGGCTAAAAATGTAGATTTGCCTTTCCTTAATCTATCTTCTAAGATAAGACGTAAGGTAAGTATTGCCTCCCGGGTTCCTACGTTCCTCCTGAATCCAAACTGATCTTCCCCTAGGTCAGCTTCTACCAGCTTTTCCATTCTCCTGTAGATAATTCGTGTTAATATTTTGCAACCATGACTTATCAAACTGATGGTTCTGTAATTTTCACACCTGTCTGCGCCTGATTTTTTTGGAATGGGGATTATTACATTTTTCTTAAAGTCTGAGGGCATTTCGCCTGTCTCATATATCCTACACACCAGTTCAAATAGTCTTGTCATGGCTGGCTCTCCCAGAGACTTTAGTAGCTCTGAGGGTATATCATCTACTCCTGGGGCCTTGTTCCGGCCTAGGTCTTTCAAGGCTCTGTCAAATTCATCTCTGAGTATAGTATCTCCTATTTCATCTTGATCTACTTCCTCTTCTCTTCCTACAACATCGTCTCTAAGTTCATTTCCTTTGTAGAGCTGCTCTATGTACTCTTTCCATCTTTCAGCCTTTCCTTCTTTGCTGAGAACTGGTTTCCCATCTGAGTTCTTGATATTTGTAGAATTGCTTTTCTTGTCCCCAAATGTCTCTCTGATTTTCCTGTAGGCGGTATCTACTTTTCCCCTTATTATACATTCTTCCACAGATTTGCATTTGACTTCTAGCCACTCCTGCTTAGCCATTTTGCACTTCCTATCAATCTCATTTCTTAGTCGTCTGTACTCCATTTTGCCTGTTTCATTCACTGCATTTTTATATTTTCTCCTTTCATCAATTAAATTTAGTATCTCCTGTGTTATCCAAGGATTTTTTGCAGGTCTTGCCTTTCTACCTATTTTGTCCTCTGCTGCCTTCACTATTTCATCTCTCAATGCTACCCATTCCTCTTCTACTGTTTTATTTCCCCCTGTTTCTGTCAATTGTTGCCTAAATCTCCCTCTGAAATTCACCAGAACTTCACGTTCCTTCAATTTATCTAGGTCCCATCTCCTTATTTTCCTACCTTTCTGCAATTTTTTTCAGTTTCAGCCTACAGTTCATGACTAACAAGTTATGGTCAGAGTCTATATCTGCCCCTGGGTATGTCTTGCAGTTTATAACCTGATTCCGGAATCTATATTTTACCATTATAAAATCTATCTGATACCTTCCAGTGTCTCCTGGTCTCTTCCAAGTATACAACCTTCTTTTGTGATTCTTAAACCACGTGTTTGTTATGATTAAATTATGTTCCGTGCAAAATTCTACCAGGTGACTTCCTCTTTCATTCCTTCTGCCCAGTCCATATTCGCCTACTATTTTTCCTTCTCTTCCTTTTCCTACTACCGAATTCCAGTCTCCCATCACAATTAAGTTTTCCTCTCCCTTAACGGTCTGAATAATTTCCTTTAGCTCCTCATATATTTCTTCTATATCCTCATCATCGGCAGAGCTAGTTGGCATATAAACCTGTACTACTGTTGTCGGTGTTGGCTTCGTATCTATCTTGACAATGATAATGCGATCACTGTGCTGCTCGTAGTAGTTTACCCGCATTCCTATTTTCTTATTCATTATCAGTCCTACTCCTGTGATACCCCCAACTGATTTTGTATTTATAATCCTGTACTCACCTGACCAGAAATCCTGTTCATCCTGCCACCGAACTTCACTAATCCCCACTACATCCAACTTCAACCTATCCATTTCTCTTTTTAAATTTTCTAATTTTCCTACCCGATTAAGGGATCTAACATTCCACGCTCCGATCCGTAGAATGCCAGTGTTGTCTTTCCTGATGATAACATCCTCCTGAGTAGTCCCCGCCCGGAGATCCGAATGGGGGACTATTTTACCTCCGGAATATTTTACCCGAGAGGATGCCATCATCATATGTTCATACAGTAGAGCTGCATGTCCTCGGGAAAAGTAACGGCTGTAGTTTCCCCTTGCTTTCAGCCGTTCGCAGTAGCTGTGTGGCAAAGCCACATTGGCTGATGTTACAAGGCCAGCTCAGTCAATCATCCAGACTGTTGCCCCTGTAACTACTGAAAAGGCTGCTGCCCCTCTTCAGGAACCACACGTTTGTCTGGCCTCTCCACAGATACCCCTCCGTTGTGGTTGCACCTACGGTACGGCTATCTGCATCGTTGAGGCACGCAAGCCACCCCACCTCGGCAATGTCTGTGGTTCATGGGGGTGGGCATGAGGAATAGCATTTTTATTTCATGTTTTAGAATATTAGTTTCTGAAATGTTACTTAATATTGCTAGGATTTTGCTATTTTACTAATTTGTTATTGTGGTTATGAATATGGCAATAAATACAGCTTCAATGCTACACCCTATCCCTGTGAGAATGTGTACTTGTTTTACTTTTAAGTGGATGTGCGAGGATCTAATGGCTGTCTGAATGTGGGTAGTGATAGCTTGCTTTGCATGGTTCTCTCTGGCTGAGAGTCGATAGTTAGTTGTTACAAACCCCTATGCTTATCCGACCACAGAGGTTTCTACACCCTTTGGTTACAAGCTAGTCGATGAGCCCTCTCCAGGGCGAGTCTCATGTCCCCACCACCACTGTGTCTTGGGTTTACCAGTTTCCGGTATCTTTTTCGCACCTCCTGGATGCTAGGTCTTCACTTTGTGATGGGATCATGGTGAAGTAAGGTTGGTTCTCCTATTGTGTCTGTGGAGATGGTAGCGATTCGTTGTCTAGCATGTTTAACTTAGACTCTTGATTCATTCATTGTAATATTCCTTCCGATCGTGCACAGAAATGTATTCTAATTTTTCAATCCACTGATTTCCAACAGATCAATGCGGTGTGTGTGTTACTAGTTGCAGTTTCATACTGGCCTTGTATATTCAAACCTTTTGTGATTATGTGGCGGTATGAACTCTGTGCAAATTCTTTCTAGCTTTGTGGGGCCCAGTTTCTAAAGGACGATATGTTAATTTTTGTACAGTGCATGTAAAATTTTCTTATCATTTCTTTCCGTGAGTGATATGTGTTCCTGGTGGCCGCTTCTTAGAACAAAGCCTTCAGTTTCCACTATTGATTGTTCCATCAGGCAAGTTACTATCCATGTATCCGTCTGATTTCCACTAACATTTCGCGATCTTCTCCCTCCGCCTATTTTTTAATTTTGCTGTTTCTTCTCTGAACTTGTAATATGCACTCAGTCTTTGTAAGTAATTGTCTCCGAGCCTTGTACAACCTGCTTCAACAGCTTACTTATTAAATTCTAAACATTTCTACGGCTTGCATGCCGGAGTTTTTATTTATATTTTTCCGACTTTGTAATTATTTCACTGTTCAGGGTTTTGAGACTGGGCTTTTTCCGTTTCCGTGAACGCTCCCAATCGCATGTTGCTGCATTTAAGTAACTTCCTTATGAAATAATATGCAGTTCCAGGAGTTCATGTCGTAGTTAATTTTCTTTATTTTTCGGAAATTGAATTTATACATTTTTATCGGTTTTCGGAAGCATGTGGGACCGAGTTCCGACTTCAGTGGTTTTCAGCTAGTCACCTGAATTCACGCCACTTCTCATAAAACCAGTGCCTAGATGGTTTACTCTCAGATTGCAACTTAAGAGTCTGCCTTTTAGATTTAGCCATTGTCATTAGTTTCAATTCTTCATACGATTTTATCCCAATATCTTCTTTGGTGTTATTAAAATACATTGCTCTTGGCCTGCCTCTTGGTTTTTTCCCTAAAACTTTTCCTTCAAATACATTCTTTAGGAACTAGTTGTGTCTCATTATGTGCCCTGTCATTTTTTATTTTCTTCTTCCTATACAATTTAGCAGCTTCTGTTCTCAGTCACTTCTCTTAAGACCATTACTTTTCCTACCTACCCAGCTTGGTTTCGTCATTCTTCACCATATCCACATTTCCATTGGTACCAGTCTCTTTTTCTCTGGTGTGATCAAGTCAGAAAAAGATGCAGTGCTACAGTGGCGTACGTTCAGTCGAAATACACGTAAAATCGCCGCGGCTGAGTGGCCGGGTGCATTGAGGAGCTATGCTCCTATTCGCGAGGCCTTTCCCCTTTGGAGGCTCGAAACCTCCCTCGGGCATGGGTTTGTGTTGTCTGTAGTGTAAGTACGTTTATATGTAGTTTGTAAGTTTAGGGACTGATGACCCCTTAGTTTAGTCCCATAAGCTTAACAAACATTTGAACATTTGAATTTGAACACGTAAAGTCAAATACCCCATCGAAGATCGTGGTGTGTGGATAGAGATCACAACATGTTATATATGCAAAGAAACTGGTCACGTGAGACAAGTCTGCCCAAAACGTGTCACTGTCCTGAAACACACCCTGCAGCAGCGCAGAAAGCACACTCCCGCTGATGTTATTCCAGAGAACTAAACAGATGCTACTCCCACACCTGGACTTCTAACAATCAGAACGGTGTTGAAGAGAAAAAAATGTGTTCAAATGTTTGTAAGGTCTATGGGACTTCACTACGGGGTCATCAGTCCCTAAACTTACAAACTACTTATGAACTACTTACGAACTAGGACGGCACAAATATCCATGCCCGAGGGGGGATTCGAACCCCCGACCGTAGTGGCCGTGCAGACCGTGACTGGAGCGCCTTAGTCGCCTCGGCCACCGCGGCCGGCGGTGTTGAAGAGACTCCCATAAAAGATTTCCCTCGGTTTCCACAAAAGCAGGACGCGAAATTCAATTCGTTTAAACGTATTCTACCAACTGTGACAAACTAAATCTAACGGATATTCAGGAGCCAGAAAAAAACAGAAAAAATGCAAAAGAAAGACGTCATGAAACAGCAGATGGACGTAGAACACCACTCAGAAGCTCCCAGTACAAGAGCAAGCAGTGCAGCCAGTACACCGGAAGCCGTGCCTCAGGCAGCGTGTCCCACGCCGTCGACAGATGAGGGCACCGAACCGCACCCTCTTGACCGGGAGGCGGCGCCTGATGTAAACACTGGCTGCGCCGTAGGCAGTGCTGTCAACAACCCCAGTCCAGGCAATAACGCCAATAACGAAACAGGAAACAGACAATCTGTCGTCTCCAATTTATAAAAACTGGCTGAAACCGAAAGTATACACAAACATGCCCCCAGCGCAAGCACTGCGGTGGCTCGCAGGTACACAGACAAAAAAAGGGGGAAAAAAGCCGCAGCAAATAAAACTTCGCAACCACAGCTGCGGGGAAATATTTCACCATCATTCCCCGTTGAAAAACTGACAAAACCTCAGCGCAAAGAAAAGAAAAGAAAGAAAGGAATAAGAAAAGATAAGAAGCGATCAAATCTAAGTGTACCACACAAGTAAGTGACCTGATACGTTCAAAATGGAATGCAAACCAGAATGAACCAAGCGAATACACTGATAAAGGACTGAAATCTAATCTGAAACTGCCAGTATTACGGAAGTATGAGGCGTATATTTTGTTATTACAGAAAGTAGCCGCCTTTAATCTTAAAATCCCTGGTTTCCTAATCGAAGAAAATGTAGCCCACGAATTAAATAAACAGAATATATTACAGTGAAAGAAGACTCATGAATTTTGCAAATATGAAAGATGGTTTTAATCTACATTTTAGAAACTATGTTTTATTTTAAAACTTGTGGGATGGTTTATTTTTAACTTTTTTTTTAATCAACCATTGAAGACAGTTAAGATCAAGAATCTCAAAGGTCTGTATATTTAGAAATTTCTTCTCTTAATTCATATAATTGTAGGTATAGAAAGTGGATTAATTTGCATACCAGAATCCGCCTTTCAAACTTCCGACGGATGTTCTAATAACACCATTCGAGCCGTGCACATCTATGCTACTGCGTGACTGGAAGATAGGCTAGAAGTGTGCATGACTATAGTCGGCGTCACATACGAAGTCGGCCCAGGTTCAGCTCTTCTGCGCATCCCCCTCCACCATCGTACTGGCAGCCAATAAGATTCTTTTTCCAGGCGCAGGGCTGGCCAAGAGCACAGACAAAAATATACAGATGGGAAACCTCCATAAGGGCCCCGTCACATGCGCAGGGGTGCGGGGCGGGGGGTTTAAGCATTTCCGTAATATATCCCATGATGGCGTTGAGGTTAGAATCAGCCCTTTAAATCTGGTCAGAGCAGGCGGCAGGTAGCGGCTGTCCCCACCGCCACCTCCCCTCAAACGTCGGCACACCGGACACGTCCGTGACCTCGTGGCAGGCTGCACGAGATCTCCCCTCAGCCTCCCCTTCTCGCCACCCTCTGATGTGCGAGAGGCTTACTCAGAAGCGCCTCTAGTGTGGTCTACCAGCACTACGCCAGGGAACCGACTGACATCTGCTAGCAACGGAACTAAGAGGAAAGCGTAGGACCGGGGGCTTCTCTGTATAGTTACTCTGTGCCACAAGTTACGCAATGTTTCTCCCGCAGGCTCAACGGTCGGCACTCGGCGTTAGGTCCTCCCTATCACGCTATCCCCATCACTCCCCATCTACGCGTGAAAGCGCCTATTTACATGAAGCCAGTAATAGTAAACGGTTGGCAAGAGTTGGTGTTGACACTTCTGATGTCACAAATGCTCCTATGGCTGCTGCATCAGTTGTAAGATCTTGGCAAACATATATGGAAGTGTGATTCTTAAGTTTCTCCGGCGTATTTGATAATCAACATATCCACGGGTATACTGCCGGTCTATAGGGTCCAACAGGCAAAATATTTCGGCGATCATACAATGTCGCCATCATCAGGTGATCTGACGGACTGAGCTCTTGAAAACGCTCCAGCACGGAGATCCGCACGCTACGGCGGCTCGAAGGGAACTGGGTTCTAGCCCAGTAGCGGGCGATTTAAATACCCTCGGCCCTCGGAGCGACCCCTCCGTGGTCCGCGCACCGCGCCGCCGTCGCGTAGTGGAATCGATTGCGACGGCGTCTGAGATGACGTCGATGTGAGGGCTCTGTCCACCGTGGTCATCACTACGTTACGTTTGCTAGATTTACTCTTAATTAACCCAATCGCTGGTTCCCAAGCTTTGCTGAGATTATAGCCAGAGTAACAGTTTATGAGGTCGTCACTTGTGCGAATTTCAATGGCCTCTCTAACGACGCAGTCCCAGTATCTCGACGTCTGTACCAGAATCCTAGTGTGTTCACACTCCATCGCGTGATTCTCCGACAAACAACGTTCAGTGACCCGCTACCGGGCTAGAACCCAGTTCCCTTCGAGACGCCGTAGCATGCGGATCTCCGTGCCGGTGCGTTTCCAGGAGCTCAGTCCGTCAGTTCACCTGATGATGGCGACCGGCAGTAGACCCGTGGATATTTTGATTATCTATGGGTGTGTCCGCTGTCACGTAACCCTCGCTACCAACGCTATTGGACAACTGACGCAGCAGGTGCAACTTGTATGGCAGCTTTTGGAAAGAACCAGAAAAAAGTTGTAAATCTGTGGGACTTAAATATTGTTGTTATTAGCCCCTGGGCTTGCAAACTACTTAAACTACACTAACCTAATGATAAGACACACACCCATACCCTAGGGAGGAGTCCAATCTCCGACGGAGAGAAACCGCGAGCTCCACTTCCAGGCGTCTTAGAGCACTCTGCCAGTCCACCGCGGCTCGTTACCCTCCCGCCAATCTGAAGGCCACAATTTGACATTTCATTGTCACTTAGAGTGTAGTCAGCACGAGGGTATCTCGATGATCTAGAGCATTTTTTGCTTTACTCGTCGATATCTCACAGAGCCTAATGGAATATTTCCTGTTAAGGAAAGCCCTGACAGTTATCTCACAATGCCTTTTGTTGGCGGATGACGAAACCATGATCAATACAGCTACCAGCCCTCAGGTGTCATGTACTTACTTCTTTAGGGCAGTGTATATGAATAAATTACATCGCGTTCCGGGAGTTCAGGATCTACGTTTGACAACCGGGTCACAAATCTGATAGGGCCCCTTCACCCACTCAGTGAGCAAATTATAGTGCCCCCCCACCCAATTACATCCCTTTTTTGATGCCCCCTACATCCCATCCCCCACACTCGTTAGCGCACTTATATTTATATTTATTTGTTCTTTGGAGCGATGTAAATCTATTTGTACAGGTTTTCAGCCAAGATCGCGTTTTTTATTTTTAGGATGACCGGTTTCGACATTACTCGATACCTGTACTTATATTTATAGTGTTTGATGTTCATATCTCAAATAGAAGTCATCCAAAGGCAGTCGATGCAACTCTGAAAAATTCTCGAGATACCTGTTATCGTGTGAATGACTCCAGTTATTGTAGACGCTCATCTGGTAGCGTTGTAGATTGTCGTAAAGGATAAATAGGTTTAGTCGTTAGAATCCCGCCGTAACCCAATTATTTATATTATTCAAATGTTCAAAAATGTTTGTTAAGCTTATGGGACTTAACTACGGGGTCATCAGTCCCTAAACTTACAAACTACTTATGAACTAGCTAAGACTAAGGACGGCACAAATATCTATTCCCGAGGGGGGATGCGAACCTCTGATCGTAGTGGCCGTGCAGACCGTGACTAGTGCGCCGCAGTCCCCTCGGCCAGCGCGGCCTGCTTTATATTATTATTATCTTTTTTATGGCTACCTGATCGAACGAAATTTATACTGAAGAGGATTGTATAAAACTACATTCAATTATTCATCACCAGCTGTCCTTTCCAATCTCCGGTGAAAAGGTGAAGTAAGTGTTTCGTACCTATGCTTCATTAAAAGAGGACAAATCTTCATGAAAGTAATTAATGTTTGCTTTGCAATTGATATATCAAAAAGAAATTACGACTTTAAGAATTGCAGCATTTGTACGATATGTTCAACGCCATGAAAATTGTTTTGCATGTTTTTAAAATGCTCATCACACTGACATATGTGATAAATCTATGATATACAACAACGAAAAAAGTCCCAATAAAGAGTTTCAGATTTTACAGTTTTGCCCCAAATATGTAATTTACGATAATTACGATTCATTTTTTAAATGAAAACGTCATTATTAAGCATCTTTTACAAAAGTAGAAAATTACTAATAAACGAAAATGTGTGCATTTTTCATAAAAATAACGATTATATATGTGTTAACTGCCATATGATTTCTGAATTTTATGTTTATATGGTTCAAGTATTCGAACTAATGTTAACTGGATCGCCAGTCCACAACGCTTGATACAAAATGAGATACATCGCCAACATAGTAACAGGTATTTAAATCTGCTTTCAAAATTAAACAGCCGATTTTTTTATTTCTTTATTATTATTATTATTTTAGATTTGCGTTGTATGGCTTTGGTCAGACACCGTCTGGCTCCCTTCTTGGCGTTTCGTCCGTGGCAGACACCCCAGTTTGCCCCGCCCCCCCTTTACCTTATCCTTTCTGGACTCACGACGTATATCATTGCTGTTTCATATGTTTTTAGGGGTAACTACCGCTTACATGGTAAAAAGGATTTGTTAGTGTCACGCGCTGAACTGCCCTATTTGAACGGGCGTTTGTTATATTCAGAGAGACGCTTCATACTTTTGTGACAGCCATTTCTCCAGAACCTTGGTACATGTGATTAACAGAAAATTTATTTTGTTTTTGCACATTAAGAGGGTACCTATTCCTTTGGGCCGTGTAGTTCGTGAACGAACTAGTTTAATTGGACTATTCCGTGAAATGAACTACAATTTAGTGAAATTTGGTGAAATATAGTCCTTTTACTTCTTGCTTTCGAGCTCTACTCAACTGTTTGTAAATCCGTGGGACTCAACTGCTTCGTTATTAGTCCCTAGCTTAGAAACTACTTAAACTAAGTTAAACTAACATAAGGAGAACACATACACCATTCCCGAGGGGGGAATGACGGGACGAAAAAGTGTGATGTATGCTTCATAGGACTGTTAAAAACTATATTCATTTATTCATCAGCAGCTAACTTCTCCAGTCGTTGAACTAGCCGAACTGCGCGATTTATGTCAGATCAAAAGGCTGAACCTGTTCTAGTAATTCACTTTATTTACAAGGAGAGTGGATATCAGTCGCATTTCGTAATTAGTTTTCATATATATATGGGGCGAAATGTATTTCTAATATCGCACTTTTACATCTAGAACCAAGAAAATTGGTGTATGCTATTTCAATCAGACATTAAAGAAACGTATTTCAAAGCTTTTGGAAACTGAACCTGTAAAAATAAATGGTTCCGTAAAAGGAACTTTTTTCCCCACTACTACTATTCCTCTTTCAATCTGTTTACTTTAGTAAGTCACAAGCCGCGTCGAACTGTTGAAAATAATATACCTAGTTCGTACCTAAATGAAATAAGATATTTAATGGTAAATCTGAAGCATTGAATTAAAATTTATGACGCGACCGGGAATCGAACCCAGACCTCCATGTTTACAATGGAGACGTCTTATCGCTAGACCACAGCATCACTATCGATTAATGCGCCTCGGAATAATGTAAGAACGATTTCCTTCATGTCACAAATTTTAATTCAATGCTTCAGATTTATCACTGATGTCTCTGACATATTCGAGACGAAAATCCGACTCAAATTCAAAATGTTCAAATGTTTGTATAGCTTATGGGATTTAACTACGGGGTCATCAGTCCCTAAACTTACAAACTACTTATCAGCTAGTTAATATCCGTGCCCGAGGGGGGATTCGAACCCCCGACCGTAGTGGCCGTGCAGACCGTGACTGGAGCGCCAAAGTCCCCTTGGCCACCGCGGCCGGCAAATCCGACTCACGGATTGTTTATTTGTATTTACATAAAAGAAACAACATACTTATATAAATACCTTCCTGCAAATGGGTATATTACCAAAGCTATTTCTAGGGAAGATCAATTTACTTTGTCTGCAACGAAATTACTTTTTTCTACGATTCACGAAGTGCACACAAACACCGTCGAGTATCTGAGCACAAATAGCAACGATCCCGTCGGTTTAAAAAATTTATGTTGTACAAACTTCTGGGTCAATAAAGGTATGGACAGGGGTGGAAACATAAAAAGTTATCAAGAACACGTGTTGTGCCGGTGGCGGGCAGTTATTTTCCGGCGGGCCCGGCGTTTTAATGTTGTCGCAGCCGCGACCGCAACGATTCATCGCGCGCTGCAGCCGCGCAGCAGGCGCTGGCAGCCGGCGCTTGTGCGTTGTTTTTTTGCCGCTAGTGCGGAGCAGGGCCGCGGCGCGGCGCTGCTGTCCGGCCGCGGTAATGGACGGCAGGGCAGCGGGCCGCACCGCGCCGGCTTTACGCGCCATCGCCGGCCATTTCTTTGCCGCCGGAATTAATTTTTTTTAGCTGAATTCGACGAAAAACACAGAGCCAATCTGCAGTTGGCAGTAGCCAGATGGGACAGGCCTGTATCTCTCCATCTGAATAGGCCTGGCATGGAGAGGAAGCATACTGTTCACCGTGGCCTAAGAAGAAACAAAATTTCATTTTCACATATGGAGGAAGACGGCGTATTTCAGTGTTATTTGACATTTTGAACTAGTACCACGAGATATATTTGGAAAATCCTGTTTTATTTATTTATTTTTATTTATCATAATTTTTCTGGATGAGCATGTGACAGGTTATGAACAGGAACTGTATATCACCGTGAGATATGTTGCTCCTTTAAAAAAAAAAAAAAAAAAAAAAAAAAAATACAATTGGTTCTGTTGATAATTCGTAAGTCTTAGAAACTGGTAAATTTGTAAAATTGGTACTCTGGTTAACAAAATTTAAGCTATGGTAGGTATCTGTGGACAAAAGATTCTCATGTTCTAACAGTAGGACCTACATAGCAAACATAAATAAATAATAATCACTACCATTATGACAGTAACTTATTTATTTTTAGAAAACCAGTGTTATTTGACATTTTGAACTAGTACCACGAGAGATATTTAGAAAATCATGTTTTATTTATTTTTTTTTTATTTTTATTTATCATAATTTTCTGGATGAGCATGTGTCAGGTTATCAACAGGAACTGTAGATGACAGTGAGATAAGTTCCTCCTTCAAAAAAAAAAAAAAAAAAAAAAAAAAAAAAAAAAAAAAAAAAAAAAAAAAAAAAAAAAACACATTTTGTTCTGTTGATAATTTATAAGTCTTAGAAACTGGTAAACTTGTAAAA
Source organism: Locusta migratoria (assembly GCA_026315105.1). NCBI lineage: Eukaryota > Metazoa > Arthropoda > Insecta > Orthoptera > Acrididae > Locusta > Locusta migratoria. The sequence goes on along the minus strand of CM048749.1, from coordinate 135,178,154 downwards.
TTGGTACTCTGGTAAACAAAATTTAAGCTATGGTAGGTATCTGTGGACAAAAAATTCTCATGTTCTAACTTTAGGACCTACATAGCAAACATAAATAATAACCACTACCATTATGTCAGTAACTTGTTTATTTTTAGAAAACCAGCGACTACTTACTCTTACTGTGTCTAAGAGCACCAAGATCTGCACTACATGATTGTCCTCTTTGGTATGTTACTAGCAAGTTGACTGAAACTCTGTTCAGTTGTCTGACTAGATGTACCAATTGTAACACTAGGTTAATATTACTGTAACCATTCAAATTTCATTACACATTACTTCACGCATCTTAAAACTTATAACTCAAATCCTTAACTTATTTGTTGTGTTACAATCATTTCTCAATCTATCCCCATTAATATTTGAAGCCATAGACACAATGACAATTTCTTTGGATTGACAGATGCCCTGACAGTGGCATTCATGGCGCCACGTATCATTGTACTTCCTATACTACTGAATATTAATATGTTAAGCGACTGATTTATCAGTCACCTGCTCCTCTCTTCACGCTTTGCTTTTCAACTACATTGAGTATTACCGTTTTTCCCATAGCCCTTTGTTCCTTATTTATTTTTACTCTTTCACTATGAGTCTTATCCATAGAGACTTTGTTAGCAGCTGATTGATATACATTGCATAATCTCTGCACTTGGCTTTCATTCTCCTGCTAGCACGTACATTTATTAAGCAACAATACTAATATGTAAGTGTTAATTTTATCCCATTATATGAATATATCTTTTATTAAATCTATTTGGTTCGAAACTGAGCCACTCACTGTATTAGCTTTATAAACTTTCACTCCCATGTCGAATACTTTTATTCACAATTTCAAATGTCTGTAACCGACTTCTGTACATTTTATAGCCTTTACTGTATACCAATGCACTTGTTTGCCTGTATAGAGACCAGAAGAAGGGCACTCAAATGCCCGAAACCGGTTGTCAAAAATAAATAATCACAAGCAACGGGTTGCTGCATTTTATGAATTAATAAAAAAATATCAGAAAATAAAATCAGAAAAGGCCATTAAAGATTTGTTGGGCAAAATGTATCATGTGTTATCTGTGCATATTATTTCAAAAGTGTCAGGAATTTTCATCCAGCAGGCTCAAATCTGTTGTGAAGTCTGTAAATCCGTTTGAACGTGTGGTGTCACTGTAGCTACTGATTTGGTTAAACACCTGATAATGGAAAGTAACATACCATAAAACGGTCGTATGTAAAATAATGAAATAAGCGTAAATTTGAAGCGTTTTCTTGCTCTACTGTGCTTTTCCGACTTTATAATCGTCTCGAAGTTCATTATTTCCTGAAAAATACAAATGTTCAAATGTTTGTAAATCTAAGCGACTTAACTACGTTGGTTAGAAGTCCCTAGGCTTACAAATTGCGTAAACTAACTTAAAGTAACTGATGCTAAGAACAACTCAAACACCCATTCCCGAGGGAGGACTCGAACGTTCCACGGCGATCAACTGCGCGCTCCGCAGCAAGGCGCCTTAGAATGATCGGACTCCACCGCGGCTTTCCCGAAAAATATCTGGGTTATAATTAACAAAACCAAAAAACCTAGAAATTTGTTATCCATAGTCGAATCTCGAAATAAGGTCTTTAGTGCACACAAAAATTCCATAGCAAACGTTCTCCCAATATTTCTCATGTCTTACAGTTTTAATTCTTCTAATAATTACGAACGCAACAGAAAAAAAATATCAGAAAAAAGCAGCGTTGCGTTCCTGACCCCTCGGCTACTTCAGCGCGGCGAGATTTGAGTGAGAGTTCAGAAAGCTGTCAGACAGTGTAACTAAAGACTCGAACAATTGTGAGGATTAAGTCCGATTTGCATATGTCCTACTGCTAACCTCCTACCTGAAACTCACATGCGGCAAGGACCCAAGTTTTCATGTTAATAATGACCATTCTTAAGAAATGAGAAGGAGAAAGGCAAACTATAAAATAAAAGTAACAGGTATTTACAAAAAACTCCTTACGGATCTCTATGACAAAGACGTTCTGCAAGAATAAGCAAATAAGTACACGTTAGAAAAGGCGCTCACCATATTTCTTTCCACTCACTGCATAGTAAATACTGGCAGACTCTGGGGGTACAAACCCATCACCAGGAGCACAGAAGCAATAATTCTTCAGACATGGTAGACATACATTTGTAGGCGCACACCTCAATTCGTAATTCTCTAAAACAATACCAAATTTCAGCTCTTCAAGCAGCTGCTGCCATTCCAACTGGCAGACTCTGGGCGTACAAACCCATCACCAGGAGCACAGAAGCAATAATTCTTCAGACATGGTAGACACACATTTGTAGGCGCACACCTCAATTCGTAATTCTCTAAAACAATACCAAATTTCAGCTCTTCAAGCAGCTGCTGCCATTCCAACTAGAACATTCTAAATTAGGAAACTGGCACTACTCCAATATGAAAAAAATAGTTATATTTTCCAATGAGCCATATTGGAAGTATTAACAATCTTTAGCAACCCGGCTAAAAACACAAAAAGTGTGTTTGAAATGCACTTCTGCACTGAGAAAAGTTCCCTGTCCACCTGTGAGTAAAGAACATTTCGCCTCACCAATCTCAACTCTTAAATTATGCTTAGTGATATTCAGACTTAAAGTCAATTAAAGGGTTTTAAAAATAAAAGTTAATAAAGTACTCGTTAAAAATCAGGCTTTAGAAACAATATATACTAAATTTGAACAAACAGAATGCATCCTTGACGGAAATCGATGATGTCGCTATGGTTGCAGTGTATAGATACTTATCTTTCAGATGTGTAATATGTAAACTCTGGAGAGGATAGTAATGTCTGTCTGAGAGCTTCTTTGGTTTTGTCGACAATCTCTGCTGTGTTTTAGCTTTGCAGGACAGTCAAGTAATAATATGATCCCGAGAAGTAGATTTTTAACGATTTTATATAGGATGTATGGTGATACCAGATACTGCGAGGAGAAATTTTTCATATTTGACTTAAGCGAGTTGGTTTCATGTTAACATGATTTTATGATGAAGACGATTTTTGAGGAAGAGGTAAGGAAGGAAGTTATAGTTTTTAAATTCTGCAGCGCCAGTAGGTTTTCTCAGCCAACCATTGTTTGAACATTGACAGAGTCTACTACGATGTTTTCCTGATGAGGCAATTAACTCGAAATTTAATCGCAAAAGGAATTACTGTTGTTGCTCAAAATGATTTGCTGCTGTTCAAACAATTATAATCTTTTATTAAAAGAGTAAATGTGTGTCTCGAATTTTATCAACAGAGTTACAATTTTAAGCTTCATATTAGAATCTGTCCTTACGTAAGAATAAATGTGTCGACCATCTCAGAAAATACAAATGATTTTTAGAACTTGAACATCGTCTCGACTTCATCATTTCTAAATTGTAAAGTAAATTTATTATTTAATGGAATGGCTGATAGAACCTACATCATCTTTAAAAGCAGAAATAAAAACTGAAAAATATTTGCAGTTTGCACCATTGTATCACGAGAGCAGAGTAGCAGATTGGAGAATAAATTAATGTTATCTGTAATCGTTACATAATTTCAGGACCATACCATTGTGATTGAAATTAATTTCATTTCTCTTAATAAATTGATGTTTCGGTGAAATAACTTGCAAGTGTTCATCAATAAGATTTGCAATCAGTTAATGTATTCTGCTCAAGGTTAGTTACAGAAATACGATACATACACTTCCAACACATTATCACGAACTTACACAATCAATATTGTAGAGCATTTAATGGTATTAAATACGCACCATTAATTTACTGATTTCAGGTTTTCATGTATACAGTCATTCATTCATGCACACATGTGCAGAAAACTGCAACAATTTTTATTAGATAACTTACAAGTAAAACATTTTACTCTTACAAGGCTTTCGGACAATATCCCTCCCCTTTAAGAACAATGCTACTAGTCACTTTGACTTGAAATGATACCGTTTTATTCCACTAACCGGATGTCGAACCTTTTCAGGTTCATCTTCAGACGGTGCATGTGTTACAGGAGCATTTTAAGCGTGATGGGTGCTAGCTTTGTGGTAAGAAGATGGAAACATATTTTAATAAATCGACTTGCACGATGTTTAGGTCTTGTTTCTTATCAGGAAATTTACGTGAAATTTGTTCATTTACTTACTTAGACTATATTAATTGTAAAAAGGTGACTATACTGTCGCAGTAATTCGTTCATTTACTTACTTCGACTGTATTAATTATAAAAAACCGGCAATACAGTCGCAGTAAGTAAACGAACAAATTTCACGCAAATTGTAAGATACAACACACGATCTAAACAACGTGCAAGTCGATTTATTAAAGTTTGTCTCCGTCTTTCCACCACAGATCCAGCACCCAACATCATGCTTCAAATTATTCTGTAACACATGAACCATCTGAAGATGACCCTTGAAGGTATCCTGTTATTAAAATTAGCAAGATCTTGGGCAGTTTAGATCTGCAAATGTAAGTTAAAACGCTCACTGCTGCTCTAAATTACTTCATGAATGGCCATAGTACATGCGCAATGGAAATTTATTTAACTGCTCACTCCGTAAGGGAACAGCCAACGTTTTTACAAACATAAAGTCAACGTTAAAAGATAAATGAATAGATAACTAAACATGGGACGTGGAGCATGAAATCGTAAAGAGGAGGTAAGATACTTTAAAATCGTAACCTATTCTGTAAAATAACAAGCAAATAAATGTGGGGAGACCAAATTAAGCACACACTTTGAACAAAAGTGAATTAAATCATAAAGTTACTGCCCATAAAAAAACTGTTTCTGCCCATTATGAATATGGAGGTAACAGGGGAGGAAATTTGCAAACACACAATGGGTAAGCTGAAAGCAAAATTATTCATTCTCCGAGAACACTTGAAAGCAGTTGCGAAACGATGCGTCGGCGGCGTCTTGATGAGATGGCAGATGTCTTGATCACAAATTTTTAAATATACTGTGGACTATATGAACTCACGTGTGGAAAGGCAGTGGCATACCATTCTTAAGTACCTTGTGGTGTGTGAGCACAGTGAATTACATAGAATTCACAAAGGAAATTAATTCAGAATAAGAGAATAGAGCACATACGAGAATTCATATAGAAGAAAGTTTGTATTAATAAAACCATTGCTGAAGGTCGAAGTAACGACCGTTACAAAAGCACCTGCTGCAATCAGTCATACAAGACGGAAAAGACGGAATCAAATCAGAAAATCTGAACAAACATTTAGCATACTCGCAGATACAGATGTGTCGTGGAAAGTTAGTTAAAAACAGCAAGGAAATTAAAACATATTAAAAGGCAAATAATAAATGTACACTTAATTTACTCGAGTTCTGTAAATTACGAAACACTTTGCCTCATATAACAAAATAATTACTCAAAAAAACTATCACTGAAAACCAAGGCTGCCTGATCACAAAGTAATCGAAGTACCAACAGCATGCCTTTCCTTTACCATGATTCGGCGGAGTACTTACTTCCACAGTCGTCGGAGCCAGAATGAAGAGTCAAGACTAAAGCTCTAAGGCCTCGGAAAAACCTCCCCCTGCCATACTCCGGATGTAGAGCGCGCGAAAAGCGACGGAGAGTGTGTTCAGAGACTAGTGTTTACCAACCCTTGCTACCTGTCCAAGACAATTCCCTCTTCAACCGCTCGAAGAGAGGTCTCCTGTCACCTCTTTCGTCCAAGATTACGTTTGTACGACACTAAGAACACGGCCACCTCGCCATCTTGCCAAGTAAGCTTGTCTCTGGCCACCCAGCAGACGCCAGCGCAGACGCCATCGAAGCCATGCGTTCTTAACTACAGCGAAACGAGGCCTAAAGCGGGAGGCGTCGACAGAAGCCACTGCGCGGCAGTCAGTCAATATTAAGAGCGCACATTCACATTCACATGAACACACAAGTTCAGTCACATGGGTGGAAACATATATAAATGGGGGGGGGCAAACATATATATATATATATATATATATATATATATATATATATATATATATATATATATATATATATATATATATAATATAGTGAGGACAGTTACAACTCACCGCAAAGACGTGGCGACGAGATGCGACAGGCACATACAAAAGACACACACATACAACACATTCAGCTATCGGCCATGGCCTTCCTCAGAAATAGAGCACTCACGCAATCACACAGGCACACAACACAGTCATACAACCATCACCTCCGACTGCCACACTTCGAAGTGTGGCAGTCGGAGGTGATGGTTGTATGACTGTGTTGTGTGCCTGTGTGATTGCGTGAGTGCTCTATTTCTGAGGAAGGCCATGGCCGATAGCTGAATGTGTTGTATGTGTGTGTCTTTTGTATGTGCCTGTCGCATCTCGTCGCCACGTCTTTGCGGTGAGTTGTAACTGTCCTCACTATATTATTTATTCCAACCTGGACTTTCCATTATTATATATATATATATATATATATATATACATGAGGCATTGATCATTAATAAAAAGAATAAAATAATTAACTCACAAATAGATAGCATTAATGTTGCAGAAACACTTTAGGTTAATGAAACAATCAAAATATAACACGACCACACATTCATTGGACGTGTTTCAAGATGAAGGGTCAAAAACCGGTTAATGCAATAAAACAGTATCATTTCAAGACAAAGTGACTTGTTGCATTTTTGTTAAATCACATTCACGGGCTCTAGAATGTCCCTATGGATAATCTAATTATCACTCCCATTTTTATGGAGAGAGAAAACCTAGCGCTTCAGCAAGTTTTATTCAGCTCCAAGAATGTAAGAAGGTTGTTATATTTTTTGATTCAATTCATTCACAGGCGATAGGATCCTTCCAAACACTTCTAATTACTTGCATAAATGAAATAAAATCCTATCTTTTCTCAAATACCGAATTTGAAACTGAAATAGCTTTTGATACCATTACAGACTGGCATCCATGAGAATGAAATGGCAGAGTCTCCCTTTAACAAGTTGCCCAAAATTATCTTACATATAAATTAAAAAAAGCTCATTAATAATGTCAAAATAAGATGTATGTGGGGACACAAGGGCAAAGAGAAGCATGGCTTATACAGTTAGATAAGAGCGCATAAAGTAAGGTAACCTAAGAACTTGCGAATGATGTAGTGGGGCGAAGGAAATAGCAGCTCCTGCTGCCCTACGTCAGCTCTGTTTGCAGGATACCTATAAGGAAAATATTAACTTTTTGTGTGTAAATATTTCAGCAACAGAAACTTAAAATGTTGCGTAGTTTGATATTGTTTGTTTCATGTACAATCAAGATACTGCAATTCGGCGGAACAGCTTCTTCACAGGCGAAGCCTGAACTAAGATTTGCTGCCCAACAATTATTCGGTGCCGAATGCTACTACGAGGAATCGCTTCATCGTTCCACGGAGCAACTAAAGAAATGAATATGTATTAGTGTAAAATGATTAATGAGTTAGTTCGTTACTGCCTTGTTTTGAGATAAGATGTATGTTCATACAGCTAATTAATGTCAGTAACTACGTCTTCAAAATTATCTGCCTGTATATATGCAACGTTACTAATTTGTGGAAAAAATTGCGGTATAACTGTGAAAGAGAGAATATCTGTTTTTTTTTCCTCGGTGTGATCTTACTGAAGTTTTGTAACTGATAAAAATTCGTTCAAGTATTAACTGAAGTGTATCTAATACATAAGGAGAAGAATAATCTATTATGTGTTTTGGCAATCGATAAAACCGCCAACTAAAATTGCACGAAGTTGATGTTTCGGATTTTTATAGGATGTAAATGACTTTAAGACAATTTATTAGCTTTTGTTTCAAGAATTAATGCTTCGACCTTCAAGTATGATTATGAGGAATTTAATTGAATTTTTTTGTCTGTAAGTGTTGAGAGTGTAGAAATTGAAGTTCTATTACCGTCAACTTAAAAGGTGACGCACTATTACGATCAATTTAAAGTTTGATTCTATAGATAGGAAGCTCTTTGGAATCAATCACTAGGCAACTGTCAAACTGATATCAATCGAGTTTCCCGTAATGAATTTGATACTGTTAGTTGAAATGCTATCCGACTGCGCCCCCAAAACAAAGATTGCTTTATTGTGACTAGATGTCAGATGGTCAGTTCTATTTGGGGATTTAGGAGACCATGTATCGATTGTCTGAGCATTGAATGAATAATAAAATAAATGGTAGGCAGTGTTTCCACAGCCACCACTGCACGGTGATCCTAAACTCAGTCCTCGGTGAACAACCGAAGCGAATACACGCAACAGCAAGTAAACATTCTGCCAACGAGCGGCAGCCCATGCATTTTAATCAGCTCGACGCGTGGACATCGCCCTATGCAGGATGCCGTCACCAGGAGACAAAAAGAAGAGAGGCTGTAATGACTGGCAGGTATCGATCGCAATGCAACATCGCCCCGCTGCCCAGTTCTGTTTAATTTAATTATTTGCTTGGCCCCAGACCGTAGCTGCGAACTCACGCAGTGATGTGAAACGCTTCAGTTTCACATTTCTACTACATTTTTCTCAACGAAAACGACGACAATATTCTGTCAGTTTGCATGATTTCCCTAAACTCGTTTTGCTTTCTCTTGATACTAAAGCCCCAGCGTCATGTAAACTTCTTTCATTTTCAGCGGAGATGGCTTGAATAGAAGTCTGACTTACTGGTATTACTTTCAGATATTACAACGAACACAACAGCCACTCAAAAAATGACATAAATTGTTTACACGTATCTCAATTATCTATACTCTTACGACCATCGAAAAATGACCGACTGAAAACAACTACATCGAGAAATCCTACTTCACCACTAAGAAAACTGTTGACGCGGACAGACTGTCTCAGATATATCATGTTAGCACGATATTTCTAATGGAATCGTATACTTTAAGATACTTCTTAAGAATGGTTGTTCTAATTTCTTTGCGTCTTGCATAGACGTTTTCTTTATAGACGAAATATCACTCGTTGAAACATTCGATGAAAGGAGTTATCTTCAATGCAAGTATAATGCTTTCAATGGATTACTAAATGGCTTATGTTTTGTTAATAAGTGTTCAAATATTTTTAAACTTTAACTGGGGAGGTGAGCATTCATAACTAGGGATGTGGGATGTTCATAGGATCGTACATAAATATGATACTTAGTTTTCGATTTTTTAATTATTTTAGTTTACAATAAATATTGCAGTTAGTCTTTCATTAATTCATTTATGTACAATTTAAATCTTTAAGGTACACGGATAATAATCCGTAAGTGATAAATCAATAACAAGTGTGGAATGGTTTCATATGTTCGTAGACATACTATTCTTTACATTAATCAAATAAAAAAATCATTAACAATTTTAAAGTTACAGAGAGATATTTACAGGCAAAGCAACAGACACATTTCTATTACTTAATCACTAATGTCAAAAGTCTAGAGAAAAATCACAATTTCAGCACTGAATATTTTCATCATCACTTGAAGATTCTGAATTGATACATGGACTGCAGATGTTTTTCACGTGTCTTAAACACATAAATACATTATACTTACAACAAATCAACCTCTCCGGTGTTGTTGAAAAGGAGGATGCCGTATTTTCACCAGCACCGTCGTCAGATTGTTCATTTGCAATGGCATGCTCGCTTCCTTCGCTCTGTTCTTCTTCATTGTCATCCGTGCCCTCATATTTTGGAATATCACAGACTTCATTTTCATTGAAAACTTTCTCCAACGCCCTTCCATGACTTTTTCCTCCTCTCATCATGATGTGCACTGCTCAATAGAGGAAGTCGCACTACTAGGCAGGTGGGGTGTTATCGGCACCCCCAACGTTGAAAACTTGTTGTTTATAGTGTTGCATACTTTTAAGAATACGAGCAATGGTTTATCAACAATGTACGTTCTTTTTAACGAAGATAAGTAGCGGCACAACAGTGTTACCAACATGCTTCACTGAATACCAGTAAACTATTGCAGCAGGGGTGCTGTGAACACCGCAGATTCCCAGTTAAAGGATTATGGCAAAAGACTTTTTATATCACACGGTACCTATCATGTTCTGAGTTCTAGTCATATTCACTTTTAATCTTAATAATAAGTACACACTTTTGAAAGAAAATACAAGTTAATGTATGTCTATTTAACGAACACAACTATCAGAATGTCTAGTCATCTGGTACTGCCTCTCTCTCTAAAGGTATGCCACCGTCAGTCGGTGGCAGATGAGACACGTACGCATACTGGTGCTTCAGTAATGTGACAGACGAATACCAATTGATTATCAAGGAACAGGAGATATCCCCTATTCATTTTATCCCATATTACACAAACGTAAAGAGTTCATATACCATTTTATTGGTCTGTCTCTCGACAGACAGACTTGATTAGCATTTGACTAGTCGCAAGGCCTGAAAGCGTACTAGAGCACCTGACGTAAAGTACCTCATATAAACATTCTAAATACTTTTAAGTGATCTAGGAGTTTTCGTTAATTTAGCGAGAAAATGCATGTTTTCGAGTATCTGATGAAAGACGTACTTGGAAACAGCTAATTAATGGAGATAGGGTCGCAGAGAGGGCGTCGGATATTCAAAATAGTACACATGTATTAAATTGCCACGTAACTATACTTTCCCGCTGCAACAACAACAGCGAACGTGACAGATGTGAACGAGTGTTTTCCGATGTGTTTCATGTCGCAGATGTTTTATTCTTTCTTAATGTGGAATTGCACGCAAGGAATATACTCGTCATCATTGATCGCTAAATGCTTTATTAAATTTAATAGTGACCACACGTTTTCAGAATAGCTTTCATGAAACCCTTTGATCAAGCATGAACAGACGGTAGCAGGTATTGTTTATCACACATCTTGTGGTTTTACTGTTTTGAGTATGTTGTTTTTGTTAAGGTCTTCAGTCCGGAGACTGGTTTGATGCAGCTCTCCACCCTACTCTATCCTGACCAAGCCATTTCATCTCCCCATAAGAACGGCAACCTACATCCATTTGAATCTGCTTACTATACGCGTCTCTTGGTCTCCCTCTTCGATTTTTACCCCACACACTTCCCTCCAATGTTTAATTTACGATTCCTCGATGTCTAAGAATGTGTCGTACCAAACGATCCCTACTTTTAGTCAACGTATGCCAAAAATTCCTTTTCTCACCAATTCTGTTCAGTACCTCTTCATTAGTTACGCGATCTACCCACCTAATCTTCAGCATTCTTCTGTAGTACCACATTTCAAATGCCTCTATTCTCTTCTTGTCGGCACTGTTTATCGTCCCTGTTTCACTCCCGTACAAGGCAACACTCCACAGAAGTGCCTTCAGAAAAGACTTACTTACACTTAAATTAATATTCGATGTTAGCAAATTTCTCTTTTTCAAAAATGCTTTCCTTCCCATTGCCATTCTGCATTTTATATCCTCTGTACTGCGTCCGTCATATGTTATTTTATTACTCAATTAACAAAACTCATCTACCACCTTCATTGTTTCGTTACCTAATCTAATTCCTTCAGCATCACCTGATTTTCTAAGACTGCATTCCATTATCTTTGTTTTGCTCTTGTTAATGTTCAATTTATACGCTATCTTCGACACACTGTTCATTCCATTCAACTGCTGTTCCAGGTCCTTTTCTGTCTCTAGCAGAATTGTAAGCGAATCGCAATGTTTTTATTTCTTCACCCTGAACTATAATTCCTATTCTAAATTTCTCCTTGCTTTCCTTCACCGCCTGCTCGATGTACAAATTGAATAACATCGGAAAAGGCAACAACCTTGTCTTACTCCCATCGCAACTAATTCTTCCCTTTCATGCCCTCCTAGTCTAATAACTACGGTTTGGCTTTTATACAAGTTGTAAATAACTCTCCTTTACCTGTGTTTTACCCCTGCTGACTTCATAATTTGAAAGAGTGTATTCCAGTCAAAGATTGTCAAAAGCTGTCTCCAAATCTACAAAAGCTAAAAATGTAGGTTTGCCTTTCCTTATTCTATCTCCTAAGATAAGTCGTAAAGTGGTATTGCCTCCTGGGTCCTACGTTCCACCTGAATCCAAACTTATCTTCCCCGACGTTAGCTTCTACCAACTTTTCCAGTCTCCTGTGGATAATTAGTGTCAAAATTTTGCAACCATGACTTATCGAACTGATGGTTCTGTAATTTTCACACCGGTCTGCGCCAGATTTTTTTGCAATGGGGATTGTTACATTTTTCTTAAAGTTTGAGGGTATTTTTCTCGTCTCATACATCTTACACACGAGTTGAAATAGTTTTGTCATGACTGGCTCTCCCAGAGACTTTAGTAGCTCTGAGAGAATGTCATCTAGTCCCGGGGACTTGTTCCCACCTAGGTCTTTCAGAGCTCTGTCAATTTCACCTTTCAGTATAGTATCTCTTATTTCATCTTGATCTACTTCCTCTTCCCTTCCAACAACATTGTTTCTTAGTGCATTTCCTTTGTAGAGCTTCTCTATGTACTCTTTCCACCTTTCAATTTTCCTTTCTTTGCTGAGAACTGGTATTCCATCTCAGTTATTGATATTCGTAGAGTTTTTCTTGACCCCAAAGTCTCTTTCATTTTCCTGTAGACAGTATCTACTTTTTCCCTTCTTATACATTCTTTTACAGATTTGCATTTGTCTTCTAGCCACTCCTGCTTAGCCATTTTGCACTTCCTGTCAATCTCATTTCGTAGTCGTCTGTACTCTATTTTCCGGTTTCATTTACTGCGTTTTTATATTTTCTCCTTTCATCAATTAAATGTATTATTTCCTGTGATATCCAAGGATTTATTGTAGGTCTTGTCTTTCTTCCTATTTTGTCCTTTGCTGCCTTCACTATTTCATCTCTCAATGCTATCCATTCCTCTTCTACTGTTTTATTCCCCCCTGCCCCCCGCCCCCCCCCTTTCTATCAATTGTTGCCTAAAGCTCCCTCTGAAATTCTTAAGAACTTCATGTACCCTCAATTTATCCAAGTCCGATCTCGTTATTTTCCTACCTTTCTGCAGTGTTTTTCAGCCTACAGTTCATGACCAATAAATTATGGTCGGAGTTTATATCTGCTCCTGGATATTTCTTACAGTTTAAAACCTGGTTCCGGGATCTATGTTTTACCATTATAAAATCTGTCTGATATCTTTCGGTGTCTCCTGGTCTCTTCCCCGTATACGTCTTTTTTTATGATTCTTAAAGCAGGTGTTTGTTACGATCAAATCATGTTCCGTGCAAAATTCTACCAGGCGTCTTCCTCTTTCATTCCTTCTGCCCAGTCCATATTCACCTACTATTTTTCCTTGTCTTCGTTTTCCTACTACCGAATTCCAGCAGTCTACCATCACAATTAAGTTTTCCTCTCCCTTAATTGTCTGAATAATTTCCTTTAACTCCTCATACATTTCTTCAATTTCCTCATCATCGTCAGAGCTAGTTGGCATGTAAACCTGTAATACTGTCATTTTGAGTATAATACACTGTAAAACTTCCTGGCAGATTAAAATTGTGTGCCGGAACCGAGACTCTAACCTGGGACCTTTGCCTTTCGCGGGCAAGCGCTTGCCCGCGAAAGGCAAAGTTCCCAGGTTTGAGTCCCGGTTCCGGCACACAATTTTAATCTGCCAGAACGTTTCATATCAGCGCACACTCCGCTGCAGAGTGAAAGTTTCATTCTGGAAACATCCCTTAGGCTGTGGCTAAGCCATGTCTCCACCATATCCTTTCTTCCAGGAGTGCTAGTCTTGCAAGTTTCGCAAGAGAGCTTCTGTGAAGTTTGGAAAGTAGGAAGCGAGGTACTGGCGGAAGTAAAGTTGTGAGGCGGCATCGTGAGTCGTGTCGGGGTAGTTCAGTGATAGAGCGCTTGCTCGCGAAAGGCAAAGGGCCCATGTTCGAGTCCCGGTTCAGGCACACAAATTTAATCTGCCAGGAAGTTTCATATCAGCGTACACTCCGCTGCAGAGCGAAAGTTTCATTCTATAATAAGGTGTATTGTAAAAAACTGAATTTAAAAATGGAAACTTTTCTATAGCTCGGTAGGGAGGGGAGAGTGTGGGGAGAAAGGAAGTGTTAGAAATTAAGAACTTCTGTGTCGTAATGTTACGTAATATTTTGATCTATATTTTCCTCATCAATTACTGGTTTTTTTTTCGAGTTCTCTTAAAATAAAAGTACAGATGGAGACTATATTTCTTTTGAATTTCGTGAACTTAGAGAGAGGCGTACTTATATTCTTGAAACAGATTTTACCATGCGGAAATGGCCGTACGGTGTGGAGCGACACGTTAGGGTTCGCGCAACCGCTCGGATCAGAGATTCAAATCCTCCCTCGGGCATTGCTGTGTTGTCTTCAGTATAGGTTCAGCAGTTTCTAAATTAAGGGACTGATGACAAGAGTAGTAAGTTACTTTGGATTACAAACATTTGAACATCCTCAATATATTTGGTCAGTAAAAGGTCAATTTCATAATCATGAGATACTAAATTAATAACCTAGCCCTATAATTCATTATAATATTGTGTGAAGGACGTATAATGACTGCTACCGTGACGGGTGAGAGGTATGCCGATATGTTACAAAATCGTATCATCCCCAGCCTGGCTGATAAACACCTGCTGGAACGTACGATTTTTATGCAGGATGGCGATCCACCCCATATAGCTAGACGCGTGAAAGATCTCTTGCACGCGTCGTTTGGTGATGATCGTGTGCTCAGTCGCCACTTTCTTCATGCTTTGCCTCCCAGGTCCCCATATCCCGGTCCTTGCGATTATTGGCTTTGGGGTATCTTAAGTCGCAAGTGTACCGTGATCGAACGACATCTCTAGGGATGCTGAAAGACAACATCCGACGCCAATGCCTCACCGTAAATCCAGAAATGCTTTACAGTGCTGTGCACAACATTAATCCTCGACTACAGCTATTGTTGAGGAATGATGGTGAACGTATTGAGCATTTCCTGTAGAGAACATCATCTTTGCTTTGTCTTAATTTTTTATGCTAGTTATTGCTTTTCTGATCAGATGAAGCGCCATCTGTCGGACATTTTTTTCTAATAAAACTCCATGTCATTCCAAGCATGTGTGTCCATTTTTACCTCTCTATCTACATTATTCGGTGATTTATTAAGTTTTCAAATTTATACTGACTTTTTGATCATCCGGTATTACAGACAGTTGGATTAGTTTGCCTACTTTGCAGCGACACACTGGCATACATCGACAGTTTGTTCGCAACCGAATTAATGCACTGGTAATGAATGGAGACACTCGCATGAACCAATCACACTGCCGAGGTGTGGTGGCTTGAGTGCCTCAACGGTACAGATAGCGTATCGTAGGTGCAACTACAGACGAGGGGTGTCTGTGGAGATGCCAGACAATCGTGTGGTTGCTGAATAGGAGCAGCAGCCTTTTCAGTCTTCTGGATGATTGACAGAGCTGGCCCTGTAGCATGGCCTCCAAGCGGCTGAAAGCAAGGGGAAACTACAGTCGTTAATTTTGCCGAAGACGTAAAGCTCTACTTTATGAATAAATGATGATAGTATCTTCTTGGGTAAAATAATCCGGAGATAAATTAGTCCTCCATTCAGATGCCCGGGCGGTGAATACTCAGAATGGCCATCAACCAAACAGGCATTCTACTGATCAAAGCGTGGAATGTTCTATTCCTTAATCGGGTAGGTATGTTACAAATTTGAAAAGAAAAATGGATAGCTTTAAGTTACATGTGGTGCGGGTTGGTGAAGTTAGGTGGCAGGATGAACAGGATTTCTTGTCAGGTGAGTACAGGGTTATAAATACAAAATCTGTTGGTGGTAACGCAGTAGCAGGCCTGTTAATGAATAAGAAAATAGGAATGCAGATAAGTTACTACCAACAGCATTGTCATCGTATTATCGTAGCAAAGACAGACATTAAGCCTACTCCGACCACAGTAGTACAAGTTTATATGACAACTAGCTCTGCAATTGATGAGAAGATCGAAACAATGTATGAGAAGGTAAAAGAAATAAATCAGCAGATAAAGGAGAGGAAAACTTTATTGTGTTGGAGGACTGGAACACGGTACCAGGAAAGGGAAAAGAAGAAAATGTTGTAGAGATCGCCTGGTAGAATTTTGCGCAGATTTTAATAATCACAAACACTTGGTTTAACCTTCATGACAGACGGATGTATACATGGAAAAGACGAGTAGACACTAGAAGGTACAAAGTGACTTTATAACGCTAAGTCAAAGGTTTAAAAACCAGGTCCTAAACTGTAAGACATATCCAGGGACAGATATAGACTCTGACCATAACTTATTGGTTATAAACTGTAGGTTAAAACTTAATAGACTGTAAGAAGGTAAAAATTAAGTGATTGGGATCTAGACTTAATGAAGGAACCAGAGGTGCTTCGAGTTTTAGAGGAAGGATTAGGCAAGTATTGCCTGAAACGGGGGCAACTAATACACTATAAGAACAATGGATAGCTGTGACAGAGTAGTGTAAGACGCAGAGGATTGTATAGGCAAAAGCACAAGACCTATCAGAAATTCTTGGATACCACAGGAGATAAAAGGAGAAAATATAAAAATGCACGAAGTGAAGCAGGCAAAAAGTGGTACAGACGAGTGAAAAATGAGGTTAACAAGAAGTGCAGACTGACTAATCAGGAATGGCTCGAAGAGAAATACATAGATGCATGTATAACTAGGGGAAAGGTAGGCCTCGGTGGAGTAGCCGAGCGGTCTAAGGCGCCTGGCTGCGGAGCGCGCGGTTTCTCGCCCTCGCAGTTTCGAGTCCTCCCTAGGGCATGGGTGTGTGTGTGTTGTTCTAAGGTTAGTTTATTCAAATGTTTGTATAGCTTATGGGTCTTAACTGCGGGATCATCAGTCCCTAAACTTACAAACTACTTATAAACTACCTTACACTAAAGACGGCACAAACATCCATGCCCGAGAGGGGACTCGAACCCCCGACAGGGAGAGGCCTCGCGCATCGGAGCATAGCGCCTCAATCCGCTCGGCCACTCCGCCGCGGCTCTTAGGTCAGTTTACCTTAATTTTAGTAGTTTGTGAACTACGGACTGATGACCACGCAGTTTGGTCCGATAGATTTACAAACTGTTGAACATTTGAATTTTTGGGAAAGGTAGATACCGCCTACAGGAAAGCAAAATATTTGGAGACAAGAAAAGCAGCGGTATTAATTTCAAGAACTCAGTCTGAAAACCACTACTAAGCAACGAACTGAAAGGTGAAGGTGGAAAGAATGTATACAGGGCCAACATAAAGGGAATAAACGTGAAAGCAAAACTCTAGTGATGGAAGATGAAGCAGAGGAAGATGAAGAACGTTACTGCTAGAAGAATTCGACGGAGCACTGAAAGATTTGAGTAGAAAAAAGCCCATGCAGTACATAACATTGTGTGTGAAATGTTAATATCATTAGGAGAGCCATAAGTTTTTTCATGTGGTACGCAAGGTATTCCTCAAGGAGAATACAGTAATTCCAATTCCCAAGAAAGCAAGTGCACACAGATGTAAAACTTTGTATCATTTTAATAAGTCATGGTTGCAAGATACTAACACGATTTACAGACGAGTGAAAACCAGGTGAAATCCGATCAGTTTAAATTTCAGAGAAATGTAGGAACACTGGAGGCAATACATAACGACTTATCTTAGGTAAAGGAAATGCAAACCTACGTTTTTAACATTTGTAGATCTGGAGAAAGCTTTTGACGTTAACTGGACTACACGCTGAACTTAACAGGGGTAGAATATAGAGAGCGAAGAGCTATATTTAACTTGTACGATACTCAGACAACTGTTATTAGAGATGATCGATATAAAGGGCCGCAGTGGTTGGGGAATTAGACAGGGTTGTAGACTTTCCCCAGTGTTGTGCAATCTGTACATTGAACAAGCTGTGAAGGAATGCAAGGAGACATTAGGACTGAGAATTAAATTCCAGGGAGAAGTAAAAAACTTTATCTTTTGATTACGCCATAGTAAATCTGTCAGAGATAGAAAAGGACCAGAAGAGCATTTAAACGGAATGAACAGAGTCTTGAAAGGAAGATATGACATGAACATAAAAAAGAGTGAAATAAGGTTAATGAAATGTAGTATCAGAAAATCAGGCGATGCTGATGGAATTACATTAGGTAATGAGACAATAAAAGTCGTGTATGAGCTTTGTCATTTGGGCGTCAAAATAACTTCTGATGGCCGAAGAAGATATAAAACGCAGAATGGATATAGGAAGAAAAGTCAAGCAGAATTAGTTTAAATGTTCGGAAGTCCTTTCTGAAATATTTGTCTGGAGTGTAGCATTTAATGGGAGTGAAACGTCGACGATTAGGAGTTAAAAGAAAAGATTTTATAAGCTTTTGCAACTTGGTGCTATAGACAAATAATGAACACTCGATGAGTTGATCTCGTAACTAATAAGGAGGTACTCAACACAATTAGGGATAAAAGAAGTTTCTGACATATGCTAAGTGAAGAGATAGGTTGGTGGGAAGCATTCCTGACACATCAAGGAATCGTCAGCTTACCATTAGAAGGAACTGTGTGGGGGTAAAATTCATAGAAGGAGACCGAGGAACGAATACAGTAAGCAAATTCTAAGGGTTGTAGTTTGACGTTCTTACTTTCAGATGAAGAGGCTTGCACAGGAGGGTAGCGAGGAGAACTGCATCACACCAGTCTGCAGACTGCAGACCACAACAACAACAATGATGAATGGACAATGATGCATTGAAGTGGACCGCTTCTACTCATATTTTCAAGGCAATTTATTTTACTTTTCTTGACAGCACATCAACTGTATACTCTGAAAGGCAACCGTATGTCGTCTTCCATATATTTTTATAACACTGTAATTTATCTGATGTCACTATATTATCATTTTGTTAAAACTAGAACTCAATCTTTTCAATGCATGAGGTATAGCATTTTAATTTCATTTTTTAAAATATTAGTTTCTGATTTTTAGTTAATATTGATAGGATTTTATTATTTCAAAAATTTATTATTGTAGTTATGAATGTGGTAATAAGTACAGCTTCTCCGCTACGCCACTGTCCCTGTGAGAATGTGTACTTGTTTTACTTTTAAGTGGATGTGCGAGGATCTAATGGCTGTCTGAATGTGGGTGGTAACAGCTCGCTTTGCATGGTTCTCTCTGGCTCAGAGTCGATAGTTAGTCGTTACCAACCCCTGCTGCTGAAGCGACCAAAAAGGTTTATACACCCTTTGGTTACAAGCCAGACGACAAGGCCTCCCCAGGGCGAGTCTCGTGATCTTATCTTCAAAAATGTTCAAATGTTTGTTAAGCTTATGGGACTTAACTACGGGGTCATCAGTCCCTAAACTTACAAACTAGGACGGCACAAATATCCATGCCCGAGGGGTGATTCGAACCCCCGACCGTAGTGGCCGTGCTGACCGTGACTGGAGCGCCTCAGTCACCTCGGCCACCGCGGCCGGCGTTCTTATCTTCCCACCACCGCTGTTTTCTAGGAGTTTCCCAGTGTCCGGTAGCTCTCCCGCATCCTGGCCACTCAATCTTCTCTTTGTGCTGGGATCGTGGTGAGGTAAGGTTGGTTTTGCTCTTGTGTCCATGGAGATGGTAGCAATTCATTGTCTAGCATGTTCAACTTAAGACTCTTGAACTTAGATTCATTTTTCAGAATATTTTTTCCGATCGTGCGCGTAAATGTGTACTAGTTTTTCATTGTGTGGCCTGGTTTATAACAGACGATATGTTCATTTTTGTACCGTGCATGTAACAGACGATATGTTCATTTTTGTACAGTGCATGTAAAATTTTTCTTATCGTTTCCTTCCGTGAGTGATATGTGTTTGACATTGTCGGTTCTTAGAGCAAAGCCTTCAGCTTCCACTATTGTTTGTTCCATGCCCATCAGGCAAGTAACTATTCGTGTATCCTTCTCATTTTCCACTAACATTTCGCGATCTTCTCTCCCCACCTATTTTAATTTTGCTGTTTCTTCTCCAAACTTGTAGTATGTACTGAGTCTTTGTCAGTAATTCTTTCTGAGCCTTGTACAGCCTCCTTCAATTGCTTGCTTATGAAATTCTATGTATTCCTAAGAGTTGTATGCCATAGTTATTATTTTTATTTTTCTGACTTTGTAATTATTTCACTTTTCTGTTTTTTGAGACTGAACTTCATCCATCTCTGTAATCGCCCCCTATCATCTGTAGCTGCATTTCATTCGCTTTCTTTTGTAATTCTAAACATGTCTATGGGTTGTATTCCGTATTTTTTATTTCTTCTTTTCGACTCTGTAATTATTTCACTTTTCCGGGTTTTGAGACGGACTTCTTCCGTCTCTGTGAACGCTCCTAATCGCATGTTGCTGCATTTCAGTAGCTTCCTTATGAAATCCTATGCAGTTCTAGGAACTTCATGCCGTAGTTAATTTCCTTTATATTTCGGAAATTGAATTTATACATTTTTATCGGTTTTCGGAACCACGCGGGTCCGAACTCCGACTTCAGGGGTTTGCAGCTAGTCACCTGAATTCACGCTACTTTACTCTCAGATTGCAACTTAAGAGTCCGCCGTGATTTTGTGTAATGAATCCGATTTTTAACCACTTCACCTTATTTGGAGTCCGATCATGTAACGTAGCCGTGTGTCGCCGTTAGCGTGTTTGCCCGCGGTTTAATCTAAATGCAACTTAACTTTGCTATACTCATGCACCATCTTAAATCAGGCACGAGGGACCAGAGCCATCTTCACCGTTTTATTGTATTTTGTGTTTTTTGGTACCTCCGGGGTTTCTGAATTTCGACTACGATAGCGGCGCCTGCTTCTGCCACGTTTCAGTACGCTGTTTTTGGTGAGTTGCATTGCGTGTGTGTGAGCGAGTGAGTGTTGTTGGTAAATCCTTCCCCCAATAGCGTGTGATTTATGTTAAATTCAATGCTGGGCAACGTCAGTATTAGCTCATGTAAGTGAGATGCATTTTTATTGTATTAACAAAATTGGTTCCCCATTTTGCTTGCGTTCGACCTGAATAAACAAGTTAAGTTCAGTATAATTTTGACTTGCCTATAAGTTGTAATTTTCGGGCACCTTCCCTTTTATTTAATATTGTTTTGCACCAGTGCTGAGAACAAGCTCAGATGCAAATATTTTATGCTTAAGTTCCGTTGTGCCATAAATTTTTTTCTTAGCCACCTTTATGAAATAAATCTAATTGTAGTGACTTGTTTTATTAATACCTGTGTGTAATTTCGTGTGAGCTGCTACGTATATTGGCCACCGTATCATTAACTTCTTGTTATTAGAGTAATTTGAACCAAGTTAGTTCTCAGTTTGGGTCAGGGAATAACGTTTTTCAGCATGGACCTTTTGCTAATTTCACTGCTAAAATTAAGCTTTTTTGTAACAGTAAACTCTTATCTCCGGCACCTCCTACCAGAATTAAGCTTTTATTACGTACAGTGGCCCACTTTTAACCCACAGTTACAAGTTGCTACATGTATGACGTAAGGAATATGAGCGAAAAGCTGTCCCTTTGTTTCTTCAGTGTATATTTATGCAAGTAGAAATCATGTTATACCAACAACAACCAGTTACAAAACCATTTACGAATTATGTGTGTCAACCTTATTTATAAAATAGTACAACAAAGAAAGGAATACAGATCGAAATGCCTCCCACACAAAAAATGCAAAATTTTAATTGGTCAACAATAACTAGTGTAAATCAAATGTAATGTGTGGTTCAGTGCGTTTATTTATGTTCACGATTTAAAATACTCAACGTATACAGATGTTGTGGTAAAACTGGTAGATGATCACAGTTTTGGAAATATGGTGACGGATGACAAAGGAAAGGACAATTAAAATGAGGAACGAAAATTCGATTTGTTATTGTAGAACTATAAAATGGTTAAATATTCTCCTCGTAGCACTCGACACCGGACCTTAGTTGCAGTTTTTTTTAAGAAGAAAAAGCAATAAGAAATTATGGACTGATTTGATGTTCACACTTGATTGCATCGAAACGCTATCTCACCCCAAAAATTTTAATGAGAAATTAAAGCCGATAATTGCCGCCCTTAATTATTCTCTGAAGTCGCATTTATTTAGGAGTAAACTCATAAAACGTGGAATATCTGTTCATTAAAAAAAATAATTTTCACAAAGGTATTGCCGCAGGCTTTCTGTTTGCTACTGACTTGTAGTATTCCGCCGTGTTCAATACAAATGAGAAAAATGTTTGTAGTACACGATGAAGAGCCTGCCGCCCATCTTAATATACCGTTGTCTTAATAAGCTTTTGAAAATGCTTTGCCGTCTGGAAGAGCTTTTTAATAAGCAACTATATTTTCTCGTCAGTATCTGTTCAATTACATCAAATCAATTCTTTCGGAAACGTTTTCGATTATCTATTTTGCAATAGCTTCCAACAGTAAATCTACTTTCTGTAATAACATTGAAGAAGTGGAATAATGTAGTTCACTCTCAATCGTTATAATGTACAGTACAAAAATACTCTTTCTGACCTCATGAAAATATTTCCATGTGTGTTTTACTCTGGTATATCGGTTGCAATCTTAGATGGGCTTCGGCATCGTCGCATTTGGTTTTTAACTAATAGGTTTCTACAGCATTGCTGCCACGATTCGCTTGTAATGGAGATGGATGCTATCTTAGAGATTGTTCAAATGTTTGTGAACCTATTGCGCGAACCTGCTACACTCACCAGTCCCTAGACTTAAAAACAACTTAAACTGACTTACACTACGAATAACATACACATCCATGCTCTTATTTCGTGGCAGATCAATGACACAGCCTGAGTTATCATTCTAGACTTAAACCATTATCAGGAAAAAGGCTGTGAAATGACATGAAAAATAAACTGGACTTCTCCACACGATGAAGGAAATTTAAACTTTTTTTTTCCTTTTCTGTAGACAGTTACTTAACCAACTTAAAACAAATAACATTTTTGTCAGCTTTCTCCTAATATCAATTTCGTACAGAAAAAGTAACGAATTTTTGTTGAAGGATCATTGTAAAGATTTGCAAGATAAAAATAGAGCAGCATAGGATATATATATATATATATATATATATATATATATATATATATATATATATATATATATCTGAATAATAATGAAAGAGCGTCAGAGATTCTCATACACTATCGGAAGGTGGCTGCTTTATATCGGTTCATATAATAAAACTGTATCGGACTGATGTCTTTACGTAGAGGGTACGTAAGAAATCTTAATGTGAGAGTTATTTACAACAGCAACAGAAGCCAAAACAATGATTGTTAAAAATTTTGTTTGTCTGGTTATCTATCCTTATGTTTGTACAAGCATAACAAAAAATTAAATAAGTAAATAAAATTAAATTTAAAAAATATAATAAAACAAAATAAAATAGAATGAAAAAAAATCTGCATATGAATGGGTGCGCTTTTCCCTGTTGCGTTATTGGAGATCTAACTTAAAATCTGGTGCACTGCTCATCTTGATACGCCACCTAGAAGTCGAGTTCTCTACACACAGTGGTTTTAACTGGGTCTGTGCGGAACATCGGAATTCGTGGGAGATACAGGGTTATTGTCTTACGAACCTTGAGGTTGTTTTTGAGATCATTTTTCCATAATGATTCTTATGTCAAGTGCGGGTTCTCTACGAAAAAGAATAAAACTCGATTTCTTTTATATCTGGATTGGCTAAGTATCATTTTTACTACAATGGAACACAAAAATCTTTACATATGATGACATTAAGTAACTCAAGATAGAGATGATAGAAATCCAAAAAAGAGTATTTCTGTGATTTGGCAAATAATAATAACCGTTTAATCCCGTCATTCATAGAAATTCATGAATTCATTATTGTTGCGGAGTAAGTATTAGGTTTGGTAAATTTATCGGATTCACACAAAAATCAGTGTCGCGTGTTATTTCAGGTCTATTATCATTTCAAAAAAGTGTTCCGTCGTTTCGACAAGTTTTCTTTTTCAATTTTGTCGATTGGGGATGGAATGTCATCAGCTCTAACTAAACGTAAATTCCGTGGCTACCAATTCCTTTTATTTATTGTTGGAAAAAGGGTATTTTTAAAATCAAAATGTGGGAATGGATAGCAAGTGGTTTCACGTAAGGGCAACTGGCCTGTGTAATTGTTAAAAGTGATGTTGGCAACGGATACGCATCTGAATATGGAAAATAAAATAATGGAATCTAAATGAATGAAATGAAAGTAAATTAAATGAATGAAAATGTAAATGAATGAAAGGAGCTGTCCCGAATCCAAATGAAAGACGGAACTGCACACAATTGTGCTCGTCACATAATTAATCCCTCCCTGTCAAAAAATGTGTAAACTATATTAATAAGCGGATCATGAAAATACTCTGAAACCCACCTATTAAGTCTAAAGAAACATGAATGTAAATTATTACCAAACAATAACCATTAACAGAGAATTGTTACTTCACAAACCCGTAACTCGAAAAGTTGGGAAATGAGGGTGATGCGAAGCGTTCACGTTTATCAATCATGTAACTCACTATTCCAAGTTATGAGAGGTGTACAGTACTGATTTGAACATTCCTTAACTAGGTACTAGGCAACGAACCGTGGTCGACAGACTGTAATTACGAGCCATAGATGCTGATACGTTACCTACCTGGCTGCTCGTCGTCTGAGCGGCACGTCGTCTTGCTGCTTCTGCGGGGTGTCTCGTGTCCTCATGTTTACTGTCTCCCACTATGGAGACCGGAGAGAACTTCAATGTTAAGACTTGCTTCTCCGAAGGTAACGACAAGTTCGCTCTTCGGATTCTAAACTGGAACTTCCATCTTTTTAGTCTAGATGCTGACTAACACGAGTTTCCGTGCCTGTCGGCCCCATATTCGGGACAGCTAGCTGCCACCTTGGCGCTAAATACCAGCCAATCCCGTCTCTTAAATGCGTTTCCTTGCGGTCAACGCGGAGTAATACCGTTTCTACGCCGTTTTTGGCAAATAAAATCGCTGCCTCGCGTGTTGCCTGTGAAGCAAGTGTTTACGCCAACTCTTGCTGCGGGTGTTCAACACCTGCGTTTAGGATTTAAAGAACGGCACTGGAGGTTTTCTCCAGCGCGGCACTCCTCGCTGGGGTGCCCACTGCGCTTCCAACTGTACACTGGCGAGTAAGCTGCACTCGTCGCTAAAGAGATCAAGCCGTCACTCAGCCCGCGCATCTTTAGGAACGGTGAGGTGCCTGTTTCAAGTGTCGCTCACGAAGAATGGATAGTCGGAAATTCTGAACGGACACTTCCCGTTACAGGGTTTGTGAACTGCCGGTCTGTCAGACCAGGAAGAGAGTGCAATTTTTCGGATCTCGGTGTCACAGATTGACAATATGTAACAAAAATGTACTCACTGGAAAACAATGAATGTGCCGACAGAGAGTAGTTCACCAGCTGACTTTCTGGGCTCGACTGAAAATTACCCAGCTTCTCATCTCGCTCGGGTTCCATGCAGCGGCGTTAGCATTGTTAACGTCGACTGTGGCGGTCTCTCAGGCCGATGTTCCGTTCAGTGTTGCGATACTCACATAAATCTTGAGGTTTAAAAGTGGACTTAACCGTTTAGCCTTTGCAACAATGTCATTAGTCATTTCGTGAGAAGCGACACATATGTATACCACATACAAGTTTGAGTCCCTGAGTGCACAGGGGTATAAGAATCCCACATCCATGTGTTGCTGCCATTTAATGTGGATTGCTTGAATTGAAACAATGTGGAAATGGTGTTTCAATTCAAGCAATCCGACTTATTTATCATTTTATGGACTAGAACCAGAGAAAGTTGGGTCGTCTAGTCCGCTGACAAAGAAAAATATGAAATAACTCGTGAGTCATCTACAGTTTTCTTATCTATAGCCCAAGTGTAAAATAGCATAACGCGATTGTTACTGGCATTTTCTATTCTTTGTATACAGATACCCTGATGATGTGGCTCTAATGCCACGAAACTAGTTGGTTAATAAAAGAATACCATACAGCTGTAGCGATTTCCGTCATTATAACTCACGTCTACAGCTGCTGATGCCCGCAATATATAATTTGTTCCAATCAGTATTGTTAAAAGAATTCTCCAAATCTACGAAATCTAGAAATGTAAGTTTTCCTTAATGTAAGTTCTCATATGTTCCTACATTTTCCCCAAATCCGAACTGATCTTCTCCGAGGTCCGCATCAATCAGCCTTTCCATCCTTCTGTAAATAATTCGTGTTAAAATTTTGCAATCAAGGCTTATTAAACTGATTGTGCTGTAATTTTCACACCTGGCTGCGCATGTTTTCTTTGGAATGAGGGTTATTACATTTTTCTTGAACCCTGAGGGTGTTTCGCCTGTCTCATACATCTTACTCACCAAGTGAAATAGTTTTGTCATGGCTGATTCTCCCAGAGAGTTCAGTAGCTCTGAAGGAATGCCATCTTTTGCAGGGCCCTTGTTTCGACTTTGGACTTTCAGTGCTCTGTCAAATTCATCTCCCAGTATAGTATCTCCTATTTCTTCTTTATCTACAGTATTGTCTCCATTTCCTTTGTCGAGCCCTTCTATTTACTCTTTCCACCTTTTATCTATAAATAACAATTGAAATTCAGAAACATGGCCTAATTAAAGCGTGTTCTTGTGAACTTAGCACAATTTTAAGTTATTTGTGGAACCAGTCTATTATAACTGGAACATTCCCTGATTGGCTAAAATATGCGGATATTAAACCTCTGTTCAAGAAAGGAGATAAAGAGATATCATCAAACTAGAGACCGATTTCACTTTTTCCAGCATTCTCAAAAGGTTCTCAATCACCTGACCACGAATGACATATTGTCCAAAACACAGTTTGGATTTCCAAAAGGTTCTGATATAGAGAAGGCTTTTTACACCTACAATGAGAATGTACTTAATTCGTTAGATAATAAATTGCAAGCAGCAGGTTTTTTCTGTGATTTGTCAAAGACATTTGATTTTGTGAACCACAACATCCTTTTAAGTAAATTAGAATTCTATTGTGTCACGGAAAATGCTGCAAAATGGTTCAAGTCGTACCGCACTAACAGGAAACAAAGGGTGTCAGTACTAGTGACTAGTGAATTAAACCAACAGTCATCATCAGATTGGGAAGAAATTACATGTGGAGTTTCTACATGGATCCGTCTTAGGGCCATAGCTTTTTCTTGTGTACATTAATGACCTCTCATCAGTTAGACTACCAGAATCAGAGTTCGTTTTGTTTGCAGATGATACAAGTATTGCAATAAAAAGTACGTCAAGCATAGTTATCGAAAGGTCTGCTAATGATATTTTCATGACATTAATAAATGGTTTAAAGCCATCTGTTTGTCATTAAATTTTCAAAACACTCACTACATGCAGTTCAGAACATGTAAGAGATTTTCCGCCAGCATATGCATTAAGTATGAAGTAGAGCATATAGGAGATGGTAACATTAAATCCCTGGGATTACAGCTTGGTAATAAATTTATTTCGGAGGAGCACACCACAGAACTGCAGAAACGACTCAACAAATTTGTATTTTCAATACGAGTGTTATCAGACATAAGAGACCTAAAAATAAAGAAGGTTGCATACTTTGTTTACTTTCATTCCTTAATATTTTTGAGTAACTCTTGAAGTCAGTCAAAATTCGTGAGAGTCCAAAAGCGTGTAATATGTATTATTTGTGGAGTAAAGAACTGTGTATATTAACTACTGCCTCTCAGTATATTTATTCCTTAATGAAGTTTGTCATAAATAATATATCCCTTTTCCCAACAAACAGCTCAGTTCACACATACAATACTAGGAATAAAAATGATCTACAGAAGGACTTAAAAGCACTTACTTCAAAAAGGGGTCCACTACTCAGGAACACACATTTTCAATCATTTTCTATCAAGTATAAGAAATTTAGCTACAAATAAAGATCAGTTTAAGAGGAGCCTAAAAGACTTTCTAGTGGCCCACTCCTTGTACTCCATTTGTGAATTTCTAAATTGTACCAAATGATACATGTATCGGTAGTCATACTATATGATATTATGATATTATCATATATGATATTATCAGCAAAAAAACACACACTTAAAAATGTATGTATTTGTATTTATATTATTAGTATTATCTATTATGTAGCTTTTAGATTTTGCTTCTTGACATGTTCCACATCCACGAGGATCTCCTCAACATGGACCTACGGAACGAAAAACTAATCTAATCTATCTTACTATCCACTCCAAAAGCGGGAAACCAATTGTTACAGTAACATG
This sequence comes from Locusta migratoria, assembly GCA_026315105.1. NCBI lineage: Eukaryota > Metazoa > Arthropoda > Insecta > Orthoptera > Acrididae > Locusta > Locusta migratoria. The sequence goes on along the minus strand of CM048749.1, from coordinate 135,149,748 downwards.
CGCATTTGTAATTAATTCGATCACGAGATGGTTAACAGACCTTCCTAGAGCGCATGGCTACCAACTCTTAAGTCAGCTCACCAGCAGGCTGTGTCCCGCTCCTCAGCTCGCGGTCCGCTATATTGTGGCCACTGCCGGCCGGCTACTCCTCGGCCCCTGGCGCGCCGCGGACTTCATTAAAGTTGCGGCAGAGTTGCGGGCGACACGGCCCAGCCTCGCCTCGCTGGCGTTATGGCGCGCCCAAAAAGTAAACTGTCTGCTGGCGGCATCTGCCAGCCAGAAGGGAGGGCCGGGGATCAAACGAAATGTTCATTTTGCCGCTCTCGGCCGGAGGGATATACGAGCTGCTGAGTGTATGCCGCAACTTGCTGACAGAATTCGTGGCGTTACTGAATTAGTCCGTACGCAAACCTGTTCCCACTGAATGTGCTAAGTAAATGTGAGAGGAAACTCTGCTGTAATCAGGGCGCCGAAATTTGGTGCGCATGCGCGAAGTTTGCCACATTGAAAGTGCCCTATATGAAGCGAAAGTCGACTGGATTAGTTTTCGTTAAATGTGCAGTTCATTTGCTGAGCTTAGGTACAGAATAGAGAGTATACAGTAGGGAATGAAGGAGGCAGCTCCTTTGGACTGTATTACGACGAAGTTGCGCAGGTCATATTGAATCCCAGTAAACGCCTAACGGGAACTGCTTACTACTACGGTTAGAAATGGATATTTTTCCTAACACAGCTAATCAACTGAATAATACCATTTCTGTCATTATTCCGTCGCCCTAAGTCGTCGATGGTGGTCATACGCTTATAGAAGCGGAAAGATGGTAAGGGTGCGTTTAACTTTCACTTATTATGACGATAGCGAGAGCTTGCTGTTTGTTCTCTTTTACCTACTCTCTTCCTAAATTTCTTTTAACATTACCTGCTCCATATTATTATAGACTCCATGAACCCATTCTTTGATGTAAAAAGGCTACGGACCACGTGAGGTGCCTAGATGCTGCTACAACCCTGAGTAGCAGGCACCAGTTCAAAGAGTTATTCCACCAACATGTCGTCTTCTTCAGTAATTGCCCCAGCGGAGGAAACAGCAGGTAGGTCGTTGGTTGCTGCTCTTGAGGGTGAAATTATGGTGAGTAACAAGGAGCTGTTTATCTACTAAATGAAGAACTTAAGATGATGGAATGCCAGCTAATTTATTAATCATGGCCGCAAAACATTTGCATACTGACGTAATGAACTATATTGTTCGTTATCGCTGCATTTAAATGAACAAGTTAAATAAAACAATCTTGTGTGACCAACGTACAATATTTCTGAACTGAGGTCTTGACGTTTTAAAACTATGAACGCCCGATCTCCACTAGAATTTCTTAAGTCTGTTCTCCGAATCTGAACTGATTTCGGCAGTGCGACTCGCGTACGTCTTTCCATGCTCTAACCGGCGCCAAAACATGGCCGACGCGCGTCGTCTGCCTTTTCGTTAGTATTTTGTTCTCTTTTACAGTTGATTCTTATACATTTTATTTTACTCGGGAATAGCTTAACATTGAGGGGTTCCATATCCAGAATTTTACCTTTCTTCTAGAATTAGTTTATTAAATATTACTTAAAACATTATCACCTTCTGACGGGCGATCGCCATATACATCGGCAAATCAGAGTGATGTACTAGTAACTCGGGGATCTTTTCCGCATACCTTTCCACGGGAACCAAAGCCACTGGTAGTATCTCTTACCCTTCTCACACTACCTGTAGAATATGTCTGCTACTGGATCTAACTTGATGTACTGAAGTAATTATCAAATCTGAATATGTTGCCTGCATTTCTCCTAAATCCAAACTGATCTTTCCCAGTTTTTTTAGTCGTTTGTAAATAATTGCTGTTCGTATTTTTTTCAGACAAACGTATTAAACTGAACTGTAATTTTCACATTAGTCTGCACTTGCTTTCCACCGTCTTATACATCTTGCATACCACGTGGAACAATTTCTTCATGACTGGCTCTCCTAACGCTATCAGCAGTACCGACAGAATATTACTCCAGGAGACTTCTTTCGAAGTTAACCTTTCGGTGCTCTGTTAAATTCTGCTCGCAGTATCGTGTTCCCTAACTCCTCTTTCTCTACTTCGTCTACATCTATATCTACATCAACATGGGATACACGGCAAATCACATTTAAGTGCCCGGCAGAGGGTTCATCGAACCACCATTACAATATTTATCTCCAATTCCATTTTCGAATAGCGCGCGGGAAGAAAGAACACCTGAGTCTCTCCGTTTGAGCTCTGATTTCTTGTATTTTATTTTGATGATCATTTCTACCTATGTAAGTGGGGATCAACAGTATATTTTCGCATTCGGAGGAGAATGTTGGCGATTGGAGTTTCGTAAGTAGCCCACGCCGCAGCGATAAGCGCCGTTATCGTAATGATTCCCATCCCAGATCCTGTATCATTTCCATTTCTATAATACTGCCTTCAAGTTTATTTCCTTTGTATTGGTCCTCTGTACATTTCTTCCACCTTTCAGCTTTCCCTTCTTTGCTTAGTACTGGTTTTCCATCTGAGATCTTGATATTCATACAGCTGATTTTCTTGTCTCTGAACGTCTACTTTATTTCCCTGTATCTATCTTTACCCTAATTATACATTCTCCAATGGTCTTCCATTTCTCCTCTAGCCACTCGTGCTTAGCCAGTTTGCACGTCCTGTGAACCTCATTTTTCAGACGTCTGTTCTCCCTTTTGCCTGCTTCACCTCCTCCATTTTCATATTTTCTGCATTCACCATTAAGTTCAGTATCTCCTTTATTATCCAGGAATTTCTATTAGGCCTTGTCCTTCTGCCTAAATGATCCTGTTCGACCTTCAATACTCTATCTCCCAGAGCTACCAACTTTTCTTCTACTGTGTTACTTTCTCCCGTTTCAGCCAATGCTTGCATAATGCAACATTTATAGAATATATGACATCAACTGCGATTGGGCAAAGCTGAAAATGTGTACCCAGCCGGGATTCGAACCTGGGTCTCCTGCTTTCTAGGCAGTTGCGCTGACCCCTACACCACTGGGGACACAGTGATCACCGCACCTGCAAGGACTACCTCCCGTCAGAACAAATTCCCAGAATAATGCTCGCATAATGCTCGTACTGAAACTCTCAACATCCGCTGGTTCCTTCAATTTATTCAGGATCCGTCTCCTTAATTTTCTTCCTTTTCCAAGTCTTTTAAGTTTTAATCTACAGTTCATAACCAATAAGTTATGGTCAGAATCTATATCTGCCTTTGGATATGTCTTGCAGTTTAAAATCTGGTTTCTATGCCTTACCATTATAAAGTCAATTTTGTACCTTCCAGTGTCTCCTGATCTCTTCCACGTATAAAACCGTTTCTCACTATGATTAAACAAGTGTCTGTGATGATTAAATTGTTCTCTGTCCAAAATTCTACCAGGCGATCTCCTCTTGCATTTCCTTTCCCCCAGCCATATTCACCTATCCTTTTACTACTGCCGAGTCTCCCATCACAATCAAGCTTTCCTCTCCCGTAACTATCTCATTGATTTATTTAATCTCCACGAATTTCTCGTCACAGGCAGAGCTAGTTGGCATATAGACTGGAACTACTGTGGTTGGTTGGCTTCGTGTGTATCTTTGGTACGATAATTCGTTCACTACGCTGTTCATTACGAATTCCAATTTTCGTATTCATTATCGGACCTTCTCCTGCGATACCACCAACTGAAATTGTAGTTATAACCCTTTACTCACCTGACCAGAAAGTCCTTTCATCTGCAATCTAACTTCTCTAATCACCACCATATCTAAATTTAACTTATCCATTTTCTTTTTTTCAAATTTTCTAATTTACCACCCGGTTAAGCAATAGAACATTTCACTACCCGATCCGCAGAATGCCATTTTTTTCCCTTGATGACGATATCCTCCTTAGTATTCCCCGCCCAGGGTTCCGAATGGCGGACTATTTTATCTCCGGAATATTTTACCCAAGAAGACGACATCATCACATATTCATACAGTAGAGCTGCCTGTCCTCGGGAAAAGTAACGACTGTAGATTCCTCTTGCTTTCAGCTGTTTGCAGTAACTGCATGGCAAGCCATGTTAACTGATGTTACAAGGTCAGCTTAGTCAATCAACTAGACTGCTGCCCTTGTAACTAATGAAAAGGCTGCTACCCCTCTTCAGAACCACACGTTTTCTAGATCTCCACAGATAAAGCTAATGGATGAAACAGATAAATTTCGGAGGGCAGCTTGTTTTATATTATCGCGATACAGCTAAGAGATTATTACGGCAAAGACGTGCGAGTTCAAATGCAGATCATTAAACCAAAGCGTTATTTGTTGCAGCGAGTTCTATTTTCGAATTATCTCTCCTCAACTCTCTCCTTGGAATGGGAATATATTTCGTTAGCATCCACCTACATAGGGTCATCATAATATAATAAAAAGTATGCTATTGAAAACTGAAATTTTAGGAGTTCCTTTTCCCCGCGTGCTATTACATAATGGAACGATAGAGAAAAAGTATGAAGCCGGTTCGATAAACCATTTTCCAAACCGTTGCATGTGATATGCGTAACAAATATGTAGATCATATCTTATTCAAATTGAAGCTAGTCGTCTGCTATAATAATCGACTTCTCTGAATCCAACTGTAACTTATGTTCGAATCATTTCAGAACATTCGACACTTCGCGGCAATGCAGTGTTGGGGCGAAGTGCCGCGAGCAACCCTGCACACGCCTGTGTTGAGTATGTAGCAGCCGAAAATTCGAATCCCCCCTCCGGCATGGATATTTGTGCCGTCTTTAGTATAAGCTAGTTCATAAGTAGTTTGTAAGTTAAGTCCCATAAGCTTTAAAAACATTTGAATATTTTATGTCGTACAATTTACGAATTTCGAGAAGGCTGCAGTTCTGCATTAAAAACAATAATAACAAATAAAAAAATTGCAAATACGCACCTATTGATGCAGGAGGCCTAAGTTGATGATTGATTAAGACGTCGGTGTCAGGATTGGTTTACACTATTCAAAATTGGCCGGACCGAAGTTAAGAAATACCCTTGATCAGAAGGCCGTTTGACGTCTACCGACGACGCTCGTGTCCTGAATTCATTATGATTTCGTGCCGCAGCGACAAACTGGTAATCGATACGCACTATCGGAACTTCATGCGACCCCTGAGACAGTATGTGACAAGGAGACGGCCCGAAATATGGCGAGACGTTTCATGGCTCTTGCGTAGCGACAAAGCAGCCACAAATTTTTCGTTATTGGTGCTTGACTTTTGCACAGTTATCTTTCGTACTCTCCAGACATGGCTCGAACGGACCCTTGTAATATTTCCGAAGTTAAAAACCCGCGAAAAGAAAGAAGATTTGCAACGATAGCTTTATGTATAGAGCAGAACATCAGTGTGTTTGTGTCTAAGGAGGACCGGGGCACTTTGGCCATAGGGACAGGATGGCCCAGTGGAGTTAGTTCATACAGTAGACGCTACATCGTCTTAAGGATCAATAAGAAAGTATAATAAAATAGTATAATAAAAGGTCGTACTTTAAGGATTATTTCTATATGGTTTACAGATTTTTTTGCTTCAGTGTGTTTTCTAAAGAACAGAATTTATTGTAAAGATGACGATGGGGCAGGTTGGCCCAGAGAGGACGGGGGACGACGGCCAGCCGAGACTACCTGTCACTTCTTTAAATTCGATGAAAGGTTTGTTACTTTTAATAATAACAATGTTCGCAATTCTTCGAGTTTATTAAATTATTAACATAATTGTCGAAATTAAACATTTTTGATACGTTTCAAAGCTCAAACGATTGTCATATTCACGAGATAAAAACCGTAGAATAAACGCCAACGAGTAAATTTTGTTTTAAACCGTGATCTGAGAAGTCAGAATCTCGTTCATTTCCTTGTTTTCAATACATGAGTTACGACTCTGGTTCAAACTTTTATTTGTAGTATTATAAAAATGAGCCGAAATTATAAAGGAATGAAAGGGGAATGATTTCTGAAGATACGATGCTAAGAGCAGTTTTAGTTAGCAAAGACTTTGCTATTCCAAGAAAATCGTACTGGAAGTACTGTGCTAAGAACAGACAGATCTCATGTCAGTTTGCACAGGTAATTGAAACTCAGGAAACAGAAATTAAATTTATACCCTTCGCATTGAACTAAAACATTAGAAAGAAATACTGAAGAAAAATTAGATCACAGGCTAGAAAAGCCCGCTTTCAAAAGGAAAGATGATGATAATGATGACGAAGAGGAAGAGTTACAGTGCCTTATTGAAAAAGTCAACTGGAGAACTACGAATTCAGTTCAGAAACTGTATGTGTTGGGCTCGTCAGAGATGCGTGAAAAATGAAATCCGTGGACTATTTTATGAGTGTCAAAACTGTTTTGATCCTTTGGAGCAGGACATTGATTAAAGTTAACTGGTTTGTATTACTACACTTTAAATCTTTCATGCACAGCGAAAGCAGACAAATTGAGACACTTGTTGCACAAGAAGTTTATTTGTTGAACAATTTTATCAAAAATTGATGAAATGTTATAGAAATGCATTATAATGCGAATGTTAAAATACATTTAAATGTTTTTCGAAAAAAGTGATGGTACGCTTAATGTATCACCACGCTGGCTCGTCCTCATTAAAAATCTGTCTATTCAGTTGACGAACACTGAACTGGGAGGATTTCCACATGGACTATTGCTATTTACTCATGATCCTTTAGTATTTAACTAAAATGTTTCGTTATAAACTGAAATGGAAGCTAACGTCTCGAATTGTATGGAAGACCTTTGATGCATGGTGGTACAAATGTTGAACAGAGTTATTCATGAAATAATTATATTCTATAGAATAAATCCAAGAACCATTAAGTTTACAGTGATTCCAAGCGTATAGAGACTATTATCTTTTACGAAAGAGATGAATCAACAACACAATACATAAAGAAACGAAATACGCATTTGAAAGCAGAGACATTAGACCGCGAAAAAACACGTTAACGGCGACACACGGATATGTTACATGATCGCACTCCACTGAAGGTGGAGTGGTTGAAAATCGGATTCATTGCACAAAATCACGGCGGACTCGTGAGTTGCAATCTGAGAGTAAACCATCTATGCACTGGTTTTAAGAGAAGTGGCGTGAATTCAGGTGAGTAGCTGCAAACCCCTAAAGTCGGAGTTCGGACCCACGTGGTTACGAAAACCGATAAAAATGTATAAATTCAATTTCCGAAAAGTAAAGAAAATTAACTACGGCATGCAACCCCTAGAACTGCATATAATTTTATAAAGAAGCTACTGAACTGCAGGAACATGCGATTGTGACCGTTCCTCTGACAGGAAATCACCTAACCAGTCGCAAATTTGTGGCGATATACCATACTCACGCAATCTGATTAAAAGCCGTTTATGAGGTACGGTGTCAAAAGCCTTCTGGAATTCAAGAAATACAAAATCGATTTGCGAACCCTTGTCGATAGCACTCATCACTATGTGTGAGTAAAGAGCTAGTTGTGTTTCGCACGAACGATATTTTCTAAATCCGTGTTGACCTTGGGTCAATAGTTCATTCTGTTCGAGATAATCCATAATATTTGAATACAGGATATGTTCCAAAACCCTGCTGTAAATTGACGTCAATGAAATAGGCCTGTATTTTAGTGGCTTACTTCCATACCTTTTCCGTTGCTTTTGAATCAGTGTCCTGACCTGTTTTGTGTAGCGAGGGGGATCACTCCCTTTTATTAATTTATTTGGTATAAAACTGTCAATTGCTGTCGATACCACCTCTTTGAATTTGAGCCACATCTGGTCTACACTTACGTTTAGTGTTAAAAACGATTGGGAGCTGTTTTTCAAGAAGCAGCTTATTTTATTTGTATCTGCTTTCCTGAACAATTATACTTTTCGTCTATTTTTTGTAACTTTGGGACTTTCGATGTTCTATCTGGCTACTACAGCTCTGTGTTTACTAATACCAGTATCCGTTTTGATGCTCGTTATGAGCTCAGGATTATTTGTTGCTAAGAGATCAAGTGTGTTTTGACATCCATTTACAATTGTAGTTGTCTCATGAAGTAATTGTTCGAAGTAATTCTCAGAGAATGCGTTGAGTACAATTTCACAGGATGTTTTATGCGTACCTCCTGTTTTGAAAGTATAATTTCGCTAACAGATTGAAGGTAAATTAAAATCACCGCCCATTATTATCGTGTGAGTCGGGTACGTTTTTGTAATTAGACTCGGGTTTCCTTTGAACTTTTCTGCTATTGTATCGTCGGAGTCGGGAAACCGGTAAAAGGAAGGAATTATTAACTTCTTACGATTTTCAGGTATAACCTACACCCATAATAGCTCACAGAAACTATCAATTTCAACTTCGCTACACGAAAGACTACTTTTGTCGGTGAGAAACACGCCTCCACCTATTTTGTTTCATCTATCCTTTCTGAACACAGTTAGATATTTTGCAAAAACTTCTGCTGATCTTTCACTACCTACAATTATCTGTATTTCAGTGCTTTTTTTTTTAACGCTTGGAGCTCTGGTACTTTTCTGACACTGCTACGACAATTTACAACTGTTATACCGATAGTTCCTAGATGTACATTTCTCTTGTTATCCACCTGCACCCTTTGAGATATCCCATTTTGTTTTTCCCCGAGGTCCTCTATCCTAAAAAACCGCCCAGTCCACACCACACAGCCTCCGCTACCCGTGTAGCCGCTTCCTGCGTATAGTGGATTCCTGACCTGCTCTGCGGAAATCCGGAAACCCACTACCCTATGGCGCAAGTCAAGGAATCTGCAGCGTACACGGTAGCAGAACCATCTGAGCCTCTGATTCAGACCCTCCACTCGGCTCTGTACCAGAGGTCCACAGTCGGTTCTGTCAACTATGCTGCAGATGGTGAGCTCTGCTTTCAAGCAAGACTGGCAGTGTTTACCACTTCAGATAGCCGCTCAAAAACTGAGGGAATCTCTTCAGATCCAAAGCGACACACATCATTGGTACTGATGTGATCCACCACCTGCAATTGGCTGCACCTGTACTCTTCATGGCATCCGGAAAGACCCGTTCCACCTTTGGAATGACTCCACCCGTTATGCACACGGAGTGCACGTTGGCCTTCTTCCCCTTCATGGTAGCCATTTCTCTAAAGGGCTCCCATCACCCGCCTAACGTTGGAGCTCCCAACTACTAACAAACCCACCCTCTGTGAGTGCCCGGATCATGCAGGCTGGGTGGTAACCTCAGGATGAGAGACACCATCCGACTCAGGAACGTTGTCCTGAACAGATAGCGCCTCAAACCTGTTCGCAAGACGAACCGGGGAGGCCTCACGATCGGTCCCCCGGAATGTCTTGCGCCTCCTGCCACGCACTGGAGCAACCTCCCACGGAACCACGGGTGGGGTGCCTGCCTCACTGCTAGCGGTATCAGGGCATGTCGCAGGCGCAGGCCGATCGGTGGAGATGACGGGAGTCCGTTCGGTCCGCACTACCGGCCAACAACAACGACGCCCCTCGATCGCAGCCTCCAGCTGTCCAACCGAGGTTAACACAGCTTGAAGCTGGGAGCGAAGTGTCACCAACTCTGATTGCATCCGCACATAGCAGTCACCGTCCCTATTCATGATTACAGTGCCGAGAGAACAAGTCAAATGACGGTCGCGGTGCGCTCAAAGGAAGACTACACTGTTTGTTAAAACGCGAATTTGAATGTAATATGCACGGGAGCACAGTATAAATTTAAAAACTGAAACGAAAACGCGCAGACAAAAATCAAAATAATATACGTTGCTTCTAATCAGAAGCCGGTTTCACTTACAAAATATGAAGGTGGCGTCTGCTACAAGTAGGCCGGCGCTTCATAATGAACAAATAAAAATAAATATCATCGAACATAGACATAAGTATCAAGTTTTTAATCTATACTAATAATAAATTTTTATATGTACCTCTCGCTGTTCACTTCAATCTCCAAAACTACTTGACGAATTTTCATGGAGTTTTCTCAAGTAACTTGAGCATATCGTGTGGCTACATAAAGGCTTCAATAATTAAAATCGGATCAGAGAAAATGAAGATATAATTTAATAATTTGTTTAAAAGCCATATATTTGTTGAGGATACTCTGCAAAAGTACTGCACGAACTTCCATGGCTTTCCACAGGTAAATTGAGAATATTTGGAGAGCAGCATAGCCTTCATTTCAAAAAATCGTATTAGAGGAAGGAAAGATACCGTAATTTGAAATTTTATGTGTATACTATGCCTATAAGTAGGTGTAGTGTAGCAAATCTCCAACAATACTATACGAAATTTCATGGGGTTTCATAGGTCAACTGAGAGTAACTTGGGGCAACATATAAGCTTCATTTCATCAAATTCGGATCAGAGAAACAAAAGTTATCGTAATTTGTAGTTTCTGGTGTATGCTATGTTTGAATTGCAGCGTAGTATAGCAAAGATCCGACAGAGACGACGTTACTTACATAGTACACCAATTAACTTATAGATAGATGGTGATGCTGCGGTTTTTATTCACTTAACTAAAATGTTATTTTCCTTACAGCAGCGGTGTAGTATATTGATGTTGGCAACAGCCGTTGAATCGTTTTTGAAAAATTATCACGTAAATTGAGGGGAATAATTCATTTGTTGATAATCAAATAAATTAAAAATGTTGTTCCTATCAGTAAATTAATGATCCCCCTAAAGCGAATATTTCGTTGGCAGCGTTAACATTCTAAACCGCTGCCACTGCAAGTCAAATTTAACTCAGGTACGACACAAAAAAATTATTTTTCACTCTGTACCCCGCATGCCTTGAAGGGCGATGGAAAGAAAAAAAATGCTTCTTTCTGCGGGCATCATTTGAATTAAAACATAACGACGTTCCTTCACGTTTATCGATGTTTTCATTTACTAAGAATCCTTTGAAAGGGAACACGAATTTACGTAGTTTCGTTTCTGATTTCGGTGCCTACTTATAACTTATAACATCTTGAGTCCACTCTGTTTTGGAATGCCTAGAAAACGATATAGCACAGCACAGAACAAATAGAGGCCCTGTTAGTTACGTAGTGCACCAAAGAAGTAATAGTTGGCGCTGCTGCATTTTTTAAAGATCTTTTATTTATTTTCGATAGTTATGCCATAGAACAGCAAGGAACCACTGAAGATGCTGTCAAATAAATCTCCTGCTTTGGGTAGCATTGGCTATGTATAATGAAAGAAACTGTGGAAAAAATGTACATTTTTACAAAATAATCATATACTAGAAAGATAGTAAAGATTCGTGTATTTTGTTCTATTTTCTACATGAAAATAGAGATTAGACTTACCGGCTATATAATATTCAGTCTCTAAGGCTCCTACATTCTGACCATTTACAGCACATCTACTTTCTCTGTCCATCACCTCCTCCCATTCTACTTTCCTCCTCCTCTTCCTTCTCCTTCACCTCCTCTCTGTAATACATACCTAGTTTTTGTCCATATCTGCCATCCCATCCATATCTCTTAGCTCTCCTTTCCTCCCGTCTCTCTACTGATCTTTTCCTTCTAAAGATCTCTTGCCACTCTCTATTCATATCGCTTAGCTGCTCAAAATGAAAAAATATTAATTAAGAACTTTCTTCGAAGTTTGTTGTTACAAAAGCGATGGCGAAGTTATCGAAATAATGACGCCAATAAACAATGCTTTTTGCAGACTTCACTGGTATGATTTTTTTATTTATAGTGGTGACAAAATCGCCACTCTCCCAGTTGCCACACTGTAACATGCTAGTAGGCGTATGTTTCTGCAAACACATACTTCACTAGAATGAAATTTCCGAAATCTTCCTAGTCTCGTGTGTGCATTTTATCATAGCACGCTATCGTTACTCAGGACAGAAGGTGATAGCACTTCAGTTTACGATGTTAGTATATTATGACAGTTCGAGATTTCAATGCACGATAGTAAGAAACATACCCAAATTAATCGTACGAAAGTTATTACTTTCTTCGACTGTGTGCACAAATGATTTTTGTTTCGTGCATATCGGTAACAAAGCAGTTTTGGAACTTTATATCTTTCACTGGCCTCCTTGTATAATTAATATCGGTACTTCGATTTTGGTCTTTGAATATTCATATTATGATCTCCCTCTGAAATTACAACTGAGTTTTTAACAAACATTCTTAAATAATAACTTACAAGATGTGATATTTGGCTATTCTGAAGAGATGTGTAATTTTCTCTTTAGAGCACTCGTTTCAAGTCTTCCTGTATCTATTTACATTGAAATTTCTGAGTATTAAAAGAAATATTCTTCAATCTAGGGACACCTTTAATGGACTCATACAGTTTCGCAAATTTTCCTGGCTGAGTAACATTTACAGCCTTAGATCATGCAACGAAACGTGTAAACTTGTTCGATGTGAGTAAAACCAATTTTGCCGCAACTTATTGCAAGATTAATATGACACATTAACACGGCAGGAGTGAACCTCGAGGCTAATTGTAATATCTGAGACTAATCTCAGTAATTATGTCTAAAAGGTGAAGCCTAATACGTGCAGAAGGGGAGGATGATGGTCTCCCATCTACATTCCAAATTCCAGAAAATTCTTTATCCACATTGTTGAAATAACACTCCGGGTGGAGATATGGCATAAACTCCATTTAGGGCATTCTTTGCGCAATAATTTATTCCGGAAACGTTGCTCACATGATTTTACCTATGTGTACTTTAAAAACTTCTTATTAATTAGTCAAGCAGCAATTATACCAAAGTAATAAAACATCGTCCACATAAATACGCGTAAATGTTAAAGAATAAAGCTTTAATACCACAAACTCATGATGACACTAATGACTCATTGACTTCCGATAAGAATATTTGGTCTTGCTCCAGTTTCGATATAGAGCATTGCGATAAACGTTCCATGTTGAGTATTTAGTATTATAGTCTTCTTTTCGGTATAGTCAGTACAGTAGGCATTTTTAAGAGTTTTGTGTAAAATCTAAGGCATCCCATCTCATGCTACATAAATATAACTTTCTTCAACAACGAAAAACGCATATTAGTCTTACGGGCTTACGGAATATTAGTACTTCGCTCAGTCTAGTTCAAAACAAATTACTTGTGATAAGGTATGAGGAAATGTTGGACTTTATATTCACGTTGTTATGTAATCAATGTGTTACATTATTAGTTACAAATGACATTTCAAATCACAGACTGTAAGCATGTAATTTCAATATTTATTCCCTCAGAGCTTATATAGGAGTGTGCAACACACAGATGACAATACACAACCTTCTCATGTCCAATTAAATTGATTGTATTAATATAGAGCTTATTAACCAGCAGAGTCAAACCGGCGCTTTGTTCAGTCTGTATGCAATGTAAAATTTAATAGACTGGCATCCATACGCTTTTATCAATACCTGCAAGATATCTGCATCATTTAACAAACATCTCGTAAAGTGCATTTCATGGAAAAATAGTCACTTCCCATAAACGCTGAAGGTTCTATCTACGTAAATGAGCTGATACTACAGGGAAAATGAAGGGACTTACTCTCGTCCCTGCAACCTTCATCAATAGATGATTAAAAGAGTCACATGTAGTGTTGTTATTTCACCATTACTTGACAGAAAACTTAAAGTTCAATAATATCAGGAAAAAACTGAGTATTTTGAAAATTGGTGTATTTTGAAACTACTGTTCATGTGTGCAGGCCAAAGTTGGCAACACTAGTTCTAAACGGTACTATTAATAAAATCGCTCATGCATCTGTTTACGGCCCACTTTAGATTTTGCTGTTGTTTGTGATATTTACAAATTTTTTGGGCAAAGAAATACGAAAATACAAATAATATGAAGTTAAATACATAAAAATACTATAATATATTGTATTTAATCAAATAACGCAAAATTAAAAATATATAAGACATTGTAAAATAATACAATGTTTATACATAATTAATTTTAAATTACTTATTATTTTATCTGAAATTTTTGCAAATGGGGATCGTACATCAAGTCAGTGTGATTTTAATATTTATAGATTCTGTAGTCATATTTTGCAAAAGCCTTATTTTTAGCTAGTTTATTTAGTTTATTGTGTGAAGCATTTAATATAGACATCTTTATTTTCTATCTAATACTTAAATTTTTATATTTAATTCTAAAGAGGATCTTCGTCCATCCAGCTGCCTTATCGTTCCAATATTCTTGTTTTTATGACAGCGTCTTCCTCTTTTTTTTATCATCTTCATTCTAGTATTTAATTATTCACTTTTCTTAGATGTGAAGAACATTCTTTTCTTATTTCTTGTAGTTTTTTATGTCTATTTAAAAAGCATTTTCCTGGATGTTTTCGCGCCTAGACGTAATATCGACCTCAAATCATTCTTTGAACCCTCATAATATCATTTGCACCATAAAAATATGACACCACAGCCAAGTGAAGAATTATATGTTCATACATGTGTAGCATCTTTTACCTGTAGATGTAATATCGACCTCAAACCATTCTTCGAATCGAAACCAAATCAATTACTGCATGAAAATATGACGCTAGAACCAAGTGCAGAATCACATCTTCATACCTGTGTACTTTTTTTCAGAGTCAAGCTATCGAAAAGTATTTTAAAAAGCACTCAATATGATATTCTGAACAATATTACATGATTTTTTTAATACCTGACATAACGCATGGTGTTGCCCTCTACTTGTGTCCGCCAAAGCCGCCAGAGGGAGGTTCTGGTCGCTGGCTGTTTAGTCTAACACCGTTAGTTTTAATATCTCTGAAACGGTTTCTTCGTATTGAAGTATTGGAAAAAGAGAAGAGAGCAAACTTTTAGATAATCGTCTTCTTTACAAATCCATTTATTCGATTTTCGTCTGAAATGAACGGTTAAGACGTCATCTGTAATATTACTTTTACGAGACGTCGAACGCCAATCACAAACAGTCCACTTTTAATGTTAGTAACATAAAGTGGGCAAATACAAATATATAAAACAGCTGAATACCCGGTGTTGCCCGCGTTTTTATTTATTTATTTATTCAAGCCCTTAGTTTTACTTCTCCTATTCTTTCTCCATCTACTTTTATGTATTTACGTATTACATTTATCAGAGAATATATAAGAAATAAGGCTGTCTTCAATAATGTACCAAATTTCAAGTACAATATCCGAACAAACAAAGACAGAAATCAAAATAGAAATTATGTATTTCACTGTAATGCTTGTAAAGGAAGCGCCTTTTGCTACTGCAAATGAAGGGTTTTATTTTTATAACACATCCATACGCATTTCCTCAGTGGGTGTCCTGAAATATTTACATGTTTCTGTTTACACATAAAGGTTAGGTTTCTTACATATGTACAAAACATTTCGTTTCTGATTTAAAACAGTTCGTTGTTTGCTATAAAATTGTGTACTTACAGCACTTGCTACTCCACATCAATCTCTTTCGACCTGGTTGCCGGAACGAGACTGATGTAGACTAGCTAGTGTTGTAAGTACACAATTTTATAGCAAACAACGAACTGTTTTAAATCAGAAACGAAATGTTTTGTACATATGTAAGAAACCTAGCCTTTATGTGTAAACAGGAACATGTAAATATTTCAGGACACTCACTGATGATGCCTTGTGACAAAGGCGAAACGGGTATGGATGACTTATAAAAATAAAACCCTTCATTTGCAGTAGCAAAAGGCGTTTCCTTTAAAAACATTACAGTGAAATACATAATATTCAGCTGCTGCTCAAATGGCCACTGCAAGCAACGTATTTAACGAAATAGAAATCATATGTGACATTCATACGTTCATTTAATTCCCAACTTGACTATAAACAACACCGAGCGAGGTGACGCAGTGGTAACGCACTGGACTCGTATTCTGGAGGATGGCAGTTTAGACCAGCCTCCAGCCATTCATATTTATATTTTCTGTGTTTTGCCGAAATTCCGGGGTGTTTCTTTTCAAAGGGCACACCCGATTTTCTTCCCCGTTCTTACCCAAACAATCCAATCGAAAGCTCCACCTCTAATTATCACGCTGTCGACGGCACGTTACACACTAATCTTCCTTCCTTTCTTGCTGATTGTAAACAATATTTATTGTGACTTCTCCAGGATCTAATATGAATATTTTCTGTGGTGAGCCCATCCCTGAGCAAGCGACATAAAGCTGTCCGTGTGAGAATCACGGAGATTTCAAATACACTCCACTCATAATAGAAAATACAAGTTTCACTGCAAACTGCACTCTATTAAAGTTAAAAGCCAGATCTGTGAGAAATAATGGGTATAAGTTGGATGCACACGGTTTCAAAATGTTCAAATGTTTGTTAAGCGTATGGGACTTAACTACGGGGTCATCAGTCCCTAAACTTACAAACTACTTATCTACTGCCTTATACTAAGGACGGCAAAAATATCCATGCCCAAGGGGGGATTCGAATCCCCGACCGTAGTGGCCGTGCAGACCGTGACTGGAGCGCCTCAGTCCTCTCGGCACCGCAGTCGGCTACACGGTTTCATTCCCTTCCTTTCCTTGTAGCTTTATAGAAGTGTATCGCTTCTTCCTACAGCGGCATGCGCTTTACATTTTAAAGTTGCTTTAAAGATCTCAACAGCACTGTCATCTTTCAGGAATTTCCTTAAGCTCATTCGAATACAGGAGTGTCATAGCAGTAAATAAGAAATTTAATGAAGCGTGGTGCCTGATGTGAAAAGATTTTACCCATCGCAGTATAAATGATCTCATGTATATTGAGTTACATGTTGTACAGTTGTATAATTTATCAAGTATATACATTCATTTGTATAAGTGATGTCTGTCTGTAAAATCTGTTGCGAATACAATCAGTAGTAAAGAGGTAATAGATTAAAAGTTGGTACGTGATAGGGCGATTTTCCATTAACGTTACTGTTTATGTGATCGTATCTCATGACCTACGTGTCGTACTGTGATACAATTTCGAGGGCACACTCAGCTATATGCGTGCGTGCTGTCGTTAAATTTCCTGCAGGTACAAAACGTAGTGTAGAAATTATAAACTGAAGTAATTTATCCATTTCAGCAACTGTTCAGGTTATAAATTAATAAGATTCAGCAACCAGTTGCTTTTGATTATTTATTTTTGACGACCGGTTTCAGGCGATTGAGTGCCCTTCTTCTGGTCTATTTTAGTATTGTTGCTTAATGAATGTACTTGCTAGTAGGAGAATCAACACCAAGGGCAAAAATTATGCAATGAATAACAATCAGCTGCTATCAAAATAGCAGCTGATTGTTATTCATTGCATAATCTCTGCACTAACAAAATAGCAGCTGATTCTTATTCATTGCATAATCTCTGCACTTAGTGTTGATTCTCCTACTAGCATGTACATTCATTAAGCAACAATACTAAAATACACCAGAAGAAGGGCACTCAAGCGCCCGAAACCGGTCGTCAAAAATAAATAATCACAAGCAACTGGTTGCTGAATTTTATTAATTTATAAATTATAAACAGTAATGTCATAGCGAATGCCTTATTTTTACTCTGTGAACAGAGGAAAAATAGGAATCGAGAAACATTTCTCCTTTCATCATTTTGCTATGGTTGTCAGCGAGAAAATGTTTCCTAAAGGTTTGAAATTATGTTTAAAGTTTGTTGCAAGTCGCTAAGTGCTCTCCTCAAATAGTGGACTGATGAAGTCGCACAATCACGTGCCGCAAGACGGCGAAGTTTTCATTGTTTATGACATCATATCTGCCGCAAAATCCTTTCTTGGATAACGTCTTCTATCTATAAACTATATTCCGGCCATATTTCAGTTTCATACGTGAAGTACTTTTCGAGATTTCTTGTTTAGTGGGTGAGTGAATATATGAGTTACCTTTCGCATTTATATAGCGATAAAGGATCCTCCAGATTGATATTGAACTGGTTTAGTATATTTACGTATACGTATATATAACGTACAAGCAACCGTAACCGGCTGGTACTTTGTCTATTTCACTTAACTGCAGTTGGCAAAACTGAATTAAAACCATTATTCACTGGTTATAGCTGTAAGTTGAACTCCCTACACTTGTTTACCGATGCGGTGTTTCTGAGTGTTATTATGGCTAGTGAGAGTGTGAGTTCTCAGTGTTTTGTTATGCCAAGTATTCCAAAATTTGTTCAAGTCGTAGGAAGGGAGATTATGTTTTAACGTCCCGTCGACATCTTAGTCATTGGAGCACACACAAGGATAGGGAAGGAAATCGGCCGTGCACTTTGGAATAAATCATTCCGGCATTGGCTTGTGGTAATTTAGGGAATTCACAAATTTAAATCGGTCCAGTAGTTAGGAGGAAATGCGGAAGTCTCTCTTTCACACACACACACACACACACACACACACACACACACACACACACACGAGCACTCACACAGCCATGATACTTGCCACAAAATTCTGACGTACGACCTCAAAAAATGTTAGCGAACATAGTGTGGCACGAATCCTGTAGCAGCAACCCCCGTGAGGATCGCATAACGATTTGTGTTGACCTCATGGTCCGACCTTTCACAACCAGATACTAACTTCAGACGAAACTCAGTTTCCTCGACGGTCCGCAATTGAAACGACAATCACCCACCTGAAGAACTCAATTATCACCAAGACAGAAAAAAAAAAAAAAAACACGACAAGTCACGCCAAAAGGCAAGGTGATGCTGGAACTGTTGTTGATTCAGATAGAATCGTTCACATGGAATTCCTCCCAACGGAGAAAAGGTAAACAAAACTCGCTTTAAGGAGATCATTAGCCGATGCAATTCATCACGAGCAGTGACGTGTCTCGTCGCAACCGCTGGTCGATAGGTGGTCATAACGAGCGATTGACGACCGTTCGGTTCCAACAGCAGTTTCACAACAGCGACCATCGACCGCAGTCTCGAACTGTGCAACCTAGGTTAACACCTTAATGCCCGAATTAATTTTTACTTGACACACAAAAAAAAAAAAAAAAAAAAAAAAAAAAAAAAAAAAAAAAAAAAAAATTTTTTGTTACCAGTGAACATATGCTAGAAATTACATAATGTCAAATATATGATGTTGTTTACTGAAATGGTGTAATTAGGTATGTCGCGTATTTGCGACAACGGACATTTGAGAAAGTAAACACTTATAAGACTTCATCTGGTACAATATTTCATTTAACATTTTAATGGTACAGTGTGTGACATTAGGTTAGTACAAACTGAATTTCTATAACTAAAAATCGAAATTATATTGCTGCTTTCTATTTGACTACACATATTGCATGTAACCCTAGTCATGAAATTCGCGGAAACAGTTTTTTCTCTTGTTAAAACAGAGATTTGCGTCACATTTGCTACAAATAAACGCTGCCTGTCTTGTACAGTTTGGTTTTTTACATCTTTGCCTTGTTCCTGTTTCTTGAGGTCAATGACCTACTGCATCGGTGCGGGTAGCCCTAACTGGAAAAGATGTGGCTGGACCCCGATGCTTCTTACGCTGCAGTTCAGTCTGTATACTGGATGTAGTCCTACATCTCTTTTTCTTTGTTATATCTTTTCCCTGTTTGCAGAGTGCCTCTGCTATTCTAGAATTGAATTCCAGAAGGACATTTTGTTCATAATGGGGAATTTTGAGGCTCTCACAGTCCCGCCGTATAACAACCAGCAATTCACAATTAAAAGATCCATAATTTGCAACTTAACAAGTCTGGTAGTGTACATCGGAAGATCTATTTATTTACACTTTGTTACACAGGCACACAAAAGTACGCAAATGCCCAAGGATGCATGTTTTACACAAACCGTATTTTGAAATTTATCTATACTTCCAACACCATTATTACATCAAACTGTGATTTACATAACGCCACAGATACTAAAGAATACATAAATAATTTTCAGAACCAAAATTATCTCTTTATTCTTCCATAATTCTCCAAAACAAGACGATAACTTAATATGTCTGTCTCGTGAAGAAATGCGCGAACATCAAACTGCTGTAGCAGTTCCTACACCATCTCGATAGGTGGCAGCACGAGTTAGAAACATTATCAGCTTCGTGTAGATTCGGCATGTATGAAAACTGGCAATTAAAAACACTTATCCTCCCATTTATAAGCACCACAACGGTATGATGGGAATTCGCGACATTGGGCATTAAGGGGTTAATACAGGCTCAAGCTGGGAGCAAAGTGTCACCAACTTAGTTTGCATTCTCACACAGAATTCACAGTTCCTATCCTTTCCTAAGGCACCCAGAGAAATAAACGACTAAATAGACGCAATGTAGACTCTACAGTGAGCCACTAAGATAGAGAAAACTATAGAGATTCACACAGCGGAAAATTAGGGAACCAGAACGTAACACGAATTTCAGTCTGATATATACACGAGAACACGATAAATTTAACTGAAGGAAGAACCGCAGAGAAAGGTTAGAAAATGTTGTTTGTAGTGAGGAGACAGTTACAGTTACGACATATGAAGACAAACGACTGTCGCGATTCAAACTCAGGAAGACTACATTGTTACTAAAATGAGAATTTGAATCTAATAAACACGTGAGCACAGATTGAATTAACTGAAAGAAAAAATCACAGTGAAAAATCAATATATGTCGCTTCTAATGAGAAATCAGTTGCACTTGTCATATGTAAACATGCGCTGCGCTCTGTACCTGACGGTGACCCAAAAACTCTTGACCTTGATCGTGTTTGCAGGTTCGTACCACTCCAGTTTGATAGATACCTCCGTTATACGACATTCAATTCCAAGTAATTCAAAAATCAGAATAAATTTTGAAAGAAGAACATTGACTTTTCGTTTTCAGTATGATTATCATTTCTTCTAGTAATTACAATTATGGACTTCTAAACCTCGTAAGTATCTAAACATACGTGTTTTCAGTCCGAATACTAGAACATCCAAAACCATCCATACAATGACAATATATTAATCTCTTTGGTATCTATTTTCCCTGGTGTATTTATAACGTCAGAGACTACCTATTATTAATTTTCTACTATGAAGTGTGTAATATTATTATATGTTCTCTTAATTCTAAACAAGGAAAAATCAAATAAGTACAAATAGTTGACTGGAAATATTCAATTTTTAACCAGAGATATTACAATCTATGATGCTTGGCATAAAGTCACAGTGCTGCAAGTTTCACCATATCCCACACATTTTCGACTGACGACAGGAGTAGTGGTCTATCTGCCAGTCGAAAACGCCACGATGCAGATGTGGACTTTGAACCCGCTAATCGTCATGATTCAAATGCTTGTCTTATTTCTGCAGAATATGTCCTAAGATTATGAAGGACCTATCTTTAGTCATTGATGTAATTTAATTATTTTCCGAACATACAGGTATCTGACAATTGATAAATTCATTGTCCTCGATATCTGTGTCTCGTAGGTGTCAGAATCCACTCGATTTTTCCTGATATGAATTCAGTAAAAACAGATGTTTGAGGCTTTGAAACAAAGTTCGCCGTTCACATAGCTGCAGGCATCGACCACACGACGATAAACACAACATGACCTGAGAATGGCAAAACTGAGTGAAACAGAAAGGTACCACAAAATTTACTTACACACTACCTTATTCGTTATCTTTTTGCAGCTGTGTTACAGTCTTCCGACCGAAGGGCTGATAAGGAAGCGCATGCTCTGAAACCCTACAGCGGTTGCCTTCATTTACGTTTATTAAAAATTAAGTTAACTTTTTGCGGCTCATGGCGAAGGAAATTTGATAATATTTGTTTATGACAGAGCAGGATTATATCTCAGTAGCTTTAAAATGCAGGACATAACTTCAGTAACCCGGAAATTAGCTTCCCATGAGTCCAAGGTAAGGACTTTACAACTGGCAGTTAAAAGACTCCATCAGCTACAACAGAGATGTCAGAGAGCCTTCATACTGTGCTGATCTCATTTTGCACTCTTGGGGGATGGTGATAATTTTTTATCATCTCTAATCTCGCGCCATTATGATGATAGTAAAATTTATCCATTTATTCACCCTTCAAGGCGAAATATATTTTCCCATGATGAGAGTTATCAGCGACCTTTTTGATAGAAGACTACGTTAAACTATTCAAAAGAGTTTCTTCGTGCCGTGTTAGAGGAATCAGTGTGTGGGATACAATTTACCAATTTGAAGAGTGAAAGACAGGAAAGGGTCGTCAAAAAACGAAGAATCGCCCTTGGTCGAGCCGCAATGTTGAAACACACTAAGTTCTGAATGAACCAGGCAATACCGAAGACAAAAAAATGCGCTTGATGGAATCAATAGTGTTTCCTGTGTTCTTGTATTCCTGCGAGACCTGGACCGTGAAAGTGTAGTGGAACAAGATAGTCGTACTACATTTTCGTATGTCAGCCCTGTTTTGAAGTTATAAATAAAAAATGAAAGAAAATGTACCTTTTATATAGAATGCATACATATTTGATGTCTATGTAAATATTGTTATTTTTTATAATATGATTCTTAAAATGTTTTGTTTATGTATGTTTCATGTACCTTGGAGGCGCCGCAATCAACAGGGACAGCGTCGTCGCCGTCGCAGCCAACTTTTAGAGCAGACGGCCACTATGAAAATTTAACCGACAGTTCCGAGGCTAAGAATGCTGCTGCGCCTTCTTTACTGCCGCGCTTCAGTCGTTTCAAAGAAGAAAAGAAAAGAATTTTAAATTATTGTTAGTCTTAATTGAGATTCAGTCCAAGCTAGTTTCCATGTTCACATTTCTTGCTAAACTGACGCTGTATTAACGTGAAGAAGAATAAATATTTGTTAATGGTGAAAGATATCTTGCATTTATGAAGATTTATTTATGATCAAGAATATTTCGTAGCAAGAGAAATTTGATTCTTGTGAAGAATCTCGACTTATTTCATTTCAGAAAACAATTTTATTCTGATTGAATCACTACTGATTAGCTTCGAATGTGACATATTTGTATTTAGTGTGAATGTGGAAAAACTAGTGTTTAGAAGGCAGTGGATTATTGATATTTTTCAGTACGAGTTAAGGACAGCAAATACAAGTGCCTGTGTTTAACTTTGATGGAATTTTAGTGACGGCTACAGACTCTTTTCCATGCCTCGCCCGTACAAGAATCTTATTTATTTTATTTTTGATGAACTATTTTACGGAATTATTCCTACAAATTTTAATTTATGTTGTGGTGCAGGATACTTCTAACGAAGTCTAGAGAACTTACACGGTTAGCTTATGACAGTTGGTGTTGGTAGGGAACTGTACAACAACGTCCAGCAACTGATAAAACCTTTCTAGTGTCAGAATAATTTTATGCTTAGGGACTAAAGAAGAACATGAATAACAATATTAAACATCGCAGTTATCCTGTCGCCGTTCCACCACAAAAGCCGGTGACAGGAGCAGAGCCGGGGTGGAGTGACCGAGCGATCCAAGGCACCTTGCTGTGGAACGCGCCGCTGCTCGCCGTCCGAGGTTCGAGTTCTCCTCGTGCAAAGGTGTATTTGTTGTCCTTAGGATAAGTTTATGTAGTTTGTAAGACTAGTTACTCATGACCAGAGTCGTTAAGTCGATAGATTTAGAACATTTGAACAGGAGCAGAAATATACCTTAGCAAATTGATGTTAGCGAAGTTTGCTACATGTTCCATGGACGGAAAGGAGAACCCATGCTTCCATTACTGAATAACTGCGCATCGCTAGATGTGCCCATATCAGCCAACAAGGCTTCCAGTGTGTTGGACTCTCCTTGAGAAGAGGAGGGGATAATTTATGAAAGACTATCTTGCAAGGCAAAATCGAGAGCAGCAAATGACAGGGAAAAGAGGAAAATAGATCAAGCAAAGAAAATTAGAAGCCTACCTCTTCACATTGTAATAATCTCTGTGAATGGAGACATCTAGTTTTTGAAGATGCAGTTCCTTGAGAAAAGAAATAAGGTCACCGTGTTTAACAATTAAAACAAGTTTCCTTGGTCAGCTCCCCGAAATTTCGTATTGACAGTCCGTTTAATTTCAACAGTAATTTTGGCAGTGAGCGCTTGTGATAGTATTTCCCGCACTAGTATAACGTCTTATCAGCAGTACAATGTAGCCCCTAAACAACACTCAGCATCGCGTTATCGCGTTGCTTGGATCTGGAAATCCACAGGGATTCAGCATCGTAGTGATGACAGCTAAGTGACTCAGTTGGATAGGTCAATCACCTGAAACGTGACCACTGCGCCCTTGTATAGTCGCTCTTTTGCCCTACTTAAATGCTCAAATGTTTGTTAAGCTTAAGAGACTTAACTGTAGGGTCATCAGCCCCTAAACTTACAAACTAATAATGAACTACCTTATACTAAAGACGACACAAACATCCATACCCGAGGGGGGATTCGAACCCCCGACCGTAGCGGCCATGTAGACTGTGACTGGCGCGCTGCAGACCGCTCTGTCACTGCGGCCGGCTTGCCCTCCTTAAGGTTAATAATTCTAATAATGTTATTTCATCTGAGACAAAAATTGAAGAACAAGGATTGGTAGAGGAGAAAAATCCCTATATCACTGTTCTCTATTTTTTTTTTCCGTATATCGCACCGTTACTGATGTAAGTAAAAACATCGGTGATTTGACACAGTGTGATTGTAAATGTTACCACTTTTTCTATCGCGCCGTTCAGCCGATCTGCACCAAATTATACAGGGGTATTTCCCGATCGCCAGAGACCACACTATGATGTAGCATAGTCAGACACCATGAGAGGTATGCACTATGACCCATCTCAGCTGTTATGTACTGAACTGAAACAAAAAAATTAAGAATTTAATAGCGAGTATTTTTGTCTGAAAGCTTATTTCGATATTTTGACTTTCATAGTTGGTGAACATTTATATAGATAAAATTCTAAAAGTGGCTCTATACTCTCAAACACATCAACTGAATGTGCGGTCGTGTTCCATTTTCATTTATTCATTAACCTAAAGTGTTTCTGTATCAGTAATGTTATCTGTTTATGTGTTAATTATTCTATTCTTTTTATTCTTGATCAATGCCCCATCTTTATATATGTTTCCACCCGTGTGATTGAACTTGTATGTTCGTATGAATGTGGAAGGTTGCTTTTAATATTGACTGACTGCCGCGCAATGGCTTACAGTCGCTGCCTCGCGCTCTAGGCCTCGTTTTGCTGTAGTTAAGAATGCATGGCCTCGTTTGTCGTCTGCGCTGGCGTCTGCTGGCTGTCCAGAGAAAAGCCTAATTAGCAAAATGGCATGGTGGCCGTGTTGTTAGTATCGTACCATCATAATCTTGGACGATGGCTCTGAACACGCTCTGTATGGGTTTTTAGCGCGCTCTACATCCGTAGTGTGGTGGGGAAGGTTTTGGTGTGGCCTTAGAGCTTCACTCTTGCTGCAACCATGGAAGTAAGTACTTTGCCGAATAATTCTGAGGGGAAGGCATGCTGTTAGAACTTTGCTTTCTTTGTGATCAGGCAGTGATAGTTTTCTTAAGTAAATCTTTCGCTATGGAAGGTGAAATGTTTCTTAATTTACAGAACTGTAGTAACACAGTGTGAATTTAGTATTTGCATTTTCATACCAGTGATGATTTTGTGTTCAGATTTTCTGAAGTAAGTATACGGTATGTGGCCTCCAGGCTCTGTGCAAATTTAGAATGTTTAAATTTCCGCCGCAGTAGAGTAGCTGAGCGGTCTAAAGCGTCTCGCTGCAGAGCGCGCAGTTGCTCGCCGAGGAGGTTCGACTCCTCCCTGGGGCATGGGTGTGCGTGTTTGTCCTTTGGTTAGTTTACCTAGGTTTAAGTAGTTTGTAAGCTACGGACTGATGACCACGCAGTTTGGTCCGATAGATTTACAAACATTTGAACATTTTTGTGACCATCATGATGCTGTAAACAGAACCAGGATTCATGCGAAAAAATGACGTTTCTCCATTCGTCACCCAGGTTCGTCGTTGCGTACACCATCGCAGGCGCTCCTTTCTATGATGCAGCGTCAAGGATAAATTTTTTAAATTTCCTTGGTGTTTTTAACTGAGTTTTCACTTTGCGTCTGTATCTGTGAGTATGCTAAATATTTCACCGATTTTCTAGTTTGATTCATCTTTCCTGTCTTGTATGACCGGATGCACCATGTAACGGTCATTACTTCGGCCTTCAGCTATGGTTTTATTAATACTAGCCTTCTTCTATACCAATTCTCGCGTGTGCTTTACTTGCTCATTCTAAATTAATTTCTGTTTGTAAATACTATGTATTTTGGTGTATACCTCTGCATCCCCACCCATGAGTTCGTTTGGTGTATATTGTTATTAAATTTGTGATCAAGACATCCACCATCTCATCAATACGCCTCCGACGTTCCTTTCGCTGATGCTGTCAAGTGTTCCCACATCGTAATGTACTGCAAGCATTACGCGCGTGTCTGTGAATGAATGAAAGTGCTTTCAACTACCCATTGTGTATTTGCAAATTTCCTCCCACATTATGACCATATTCATAAAGGGCAGAAACAATTTTTATTACAGGCAGTAATTTTATGATTTAATTCACCTTTGTACAGGGTGTGTGCTTAATTTGTTCTCCGCACATTTATTTGCTTGTTTATTTTACTGAATAGAGTATCAAACCTCTGCTTTATGATTTCATGCTCCCTGTACCATGTTTAATTATCTATTAATTTATTTTTTAACATTTATTTTGTGTTTGTTAAAATGTTGGCTGCTCCCTTAAGGAGTGAGAAGTAAGATAAATTTCTGTTGTGCAAGTGCTGTGGTCACTCGTAACGTAATTTAGAGCAGCAGTGAGCGTTTTAACTTGCATTTTCAGATCTCAGCTGCCCGAGATCTTGTTTAGAAAACATAACAAGCTACTTTGAACTCTAAACAACAAAAACTGAAAGATAATTAAAAAAATACGACAAACATTGCGAAATATCCTGAATAAATTATGAGATCCAGAAAAGAACAAAACGAACGTATCCTGCACAACTAAGAAAAAAAAAGTACTTAGTTACGAGGGTTGGAACTTAATTAGTGGCAATTATTTATGCACAACTGATAAAAAAGCGTTACGTGTTTGAACCTGTTACTGCTCCTCATAGAAGTCACCAGCGTTGTACAGAACCCGTTGCCAGCATTGTGAAAGGAGTAGTATACCGTTACCAGAGCGTGTTATGTTGAATGGAGCGGTCCACTGCTTGTCGAATCTCTGTAACAGTACTGAAGCGAATGCCACGTAGTGGTTCCTTCGTCTTCTGAGTCAAATCAAAGTCACAAGGACTTAAGTCCGGGAGAATCTGTTGGATGGTACAGTACTTCCCGGTCCCATCGACGAAACAGAGCAGACACAGCTTGCGCTGTATGCGCCCACGTATTTTGGTGCAAAATGGTAGGTGGGTTGCGAAGAAAGTGTTGCCGCTTCTTTCGCAGGATCTGTATTATCTCTTTCATACTCAACTCCAACTCTGTTGTTTCTGTTTCGACAACATACTGACACCTTTTTAGTTAGACCGCTCGCTCACAAGTGACTATGTTTCCCTCGATTGTGCGCACGCCGGTGACGTGCGACGTGCGAGTCCAGTTGCTCAGAGGTAAGGAAGGTATGTAAACAATGTGTGCTGTCAGAAACAATAGTTCAAGTAAATGAAAAACTATGGGACGTAACTAATCTGGTCAGCAGTCCCTAGGCTTACCAACTACTTACTCTAACGTATGCTAAGAACAACAAATACACCGATGCCCGCGCTCTGCAACTATGCGCTTTGGAACGTTCGGCTACTCCACCGTGGCAGTAGTAGATTCCATTGCATCGTGTTGAAAGTTTACCGTCTGCACTTCATTTAGAAAACTCACTTAAACTAGGTTCTGTGGAACCTAGAGACAGGTTAATTTCAATGTGAACACGCATTCCTTGGCCCGGAGGAATATTATATAAGAAAGAACTGTTTAGCTTCAAGAAATTATCTCAAAAAGTCTTACCTGTATTAACATTCAAGTCAAATAAATTGCACTCAGACCTTGCCATAAAGAATCTATTTGAAATTAAGAACTACTTTTTCATATCACCTAAGATACGAAACTTAGTTGAGATGTATTACGCAATGGAATTATATTAATGGCACTTGAATATAAGGGAAGCAAACACAAATAAAATTATTTGCATAAAAATGGATGGGTTTGCTGAAATATGTTAATACAGTTATACTTAAATTTGAAATTATTTTCATAAAGCAAAAATGAGGATACCGATACCTTAACTCAAGAAAATACCACGTCACTGGTTGTTTTCTAATCAGACTACCATTACATTGCCAACGATAACATAATGTTTTCCTTGCTTCGTGAAAAAGCAGTACTTTTAGGATAAAAACGGTTAAGAAAAGAGAGATTTGGGGGATTTACAGTAGAGAAATACACGCACGCCAAGATAGCGACATTCACCGAAATCAAGACTGTAGGACGCGCAGCAACGAAATGTTATTCAAATATTTGTAGAGCTTATGGGACTTAACTACGGGGTCATCAGTCTCTAAACTTACAAACTACTTATAAACTAGCTAATACTAAGGATGGCACAAATATCCATGCCCGAGAGGGATTCGAACCCCCGACCGTAGTGGCCGTGCAGACCGTGACTGGAGCGCCGCAATCCCCTCAGCCACCGCGGCCGGCAGCAACGAAATGATCCGACTAGATGGCTTGGATGCTGAAAAGCACTCGCGCAAAAATTTAATAAAAAACTTTATTACAAACTGCTTTCAGACCTCTCTGTAGTTTAGTAAAAATAATTAATCATAAAACTCGAGTAACTAGTTGTAAAACTGTCTTCAAAAAACACCGCTCACATGGCAAGTAACCCAAAATGAGAATCTCACAAAAATATAGCAGAGATAAATTGAAGTACTCGGTGTTTGTTCCTGCTAAGCGTAACTAGCACGAAGAAAGAAACGGAAGGACTACCGAGTTTTTGAGAAACCGCTTGGTCTTAAATTACGTCAAGTATAAGAAATACAAAATCGGAAAAAATCAGAGAAATGATTAGCGTGACCGCGAATTTACGGGTGTTAGAAAGAGAGCATTGAAATCTCAGCAGCTCGAAGGGCAAATTCGAAAGGAACAGGGTAAAGTCTTTGTTCGAACCATTTCAGGCATAGCTACAACCATCTAACAAAGGAAACCAGAACAAATCCGTAATTTAGAGAATTGTTATTACCGTGACCGTTTCAGAACACGCGAGTATCCATAGATGGATTTTGTAAGGAAAGAAACTCCTAAGTTACTAAAGAACATTAGTTGGAACTTAACCGGAAACAGACACCAATGCGAGAAACGGTTTATTACATTTTCATCGGAAATCATACCGAAATCTAATAACTTCAATCGCAATTCGTCACATTTCGATACTTGTAGTAGCATACAAGCGATTATACACACGAGCTTAAAATCATCAAGACTGATGTGTGATACTTACACACACACACACACACACACACACACACACATCTCCGAAAGGAGATTGTAAGAAAGGTGAACGTGAGTAAAATCTTTTGTGAAGCTGTCAGATCGGGCCATAGCTTTGTTAATTATACTAATTGGTTTGGAAATTAATCAAAATTTAATTACATTCACTTGACATTTTATTTACGAGTTTAAAAGTAGCTAACAACGAGTTTAAGATCAGGTCAGTTACGTTAGACAACCATTATTACATACAATACACATTTACTTATCAAATCAAAAAGTTAATTTCAATAACCAAACACCAACCCAATTTTCCTTTCTTTACAGCTTATTTTTCGAGATATTCTGGTTTGGCAACTTAAAATTTACAACCTGTATAACATTATATATTACGAGGGGTGTTAAAATGAAAAGGTAGGAAATATGTTAATAATCAAACCGGTTACTATTTTAATATATTTTGGGTTAACGTGGTACGAAATCTGGGAACGCGAATATGTCATCATCCTCCCTCTAAAAAATTCATGGCTCTGTACTTGCGAGATACCTCACTTTCCCGGTACCCGCACGATTGTAATTTAAATATGATTCATGCACCAAGCACTGTGACGATTAAAAATGAGTGTCTTAGGGCATGTACAATCTTGTGGCGACGTGATACTGTGTATTGAACACGGGATAACAGTGAAGAGACCGTGTTTGGAGAGGGGAGCCCGCACGACCAGCAGACTGCTTGAAACGGGAATTGCAACCGCTCCCACTGTCGGCACTCTTGTTGACCAGCCAGGTGCAGAACCATCTAGGTGGAAATAGGAGGACATGGAAAAGGCCCATGCCTATTGATTTAAGCCATGGGCACAGGGCTGCGAACTGAAAGAAGAGGCTGTCTGTTAGACTAAGGAGGTCTGTACTTTGCCGGATGAGGAAATTCTCCCATGTGCGTCAGGATGGTAAAAGGAAACAGACTTTCCCTGGATGAAGCGGACAGCAGACAAGGACATCCAATATGTCGAGCAGTTGCGGAGGGATCATGTTGGCCGATATTCCTAGCTCCGGGAAGGTGACGTAGTCCAGGGCCTCGAAGGGAAAGAGGGCAAAGACGATAGTGTTGCGCAGACGACTACTTCCCAGGGGGCCTGTGGTGGTTAATCTAGGAGACTTGGGAAGTGGATGCCGCAACAGCATGCTGAGGGAGCGAAGCTGTAAGATGGGGCCCTCGCAGGGCAGAAAGAACAAATTAAATTTCTCCTTGTACTCCTGCATCCTCCGATGTCATTTAATGGCCTCCAGAGAACAATCTGGAAACAGAAGCTGGAGCTCCTAGTTCTGTGGAAGTGATTGACGTCGAGGATAATGGTAATGAAGAAACAATGGATGATGATGATGACGACGAATCAATGGATGTTTATGATGACAGTTACTGTCTTACATATGTCTGTGATCTTTAAGTAAAATATAGTACATTAGATTTTCTATTTTTTCCCTTTATTGTTGCTCTAAGCCAGAGCTCTGCAGAGCGCGCGGTTGCTCTCCGTGGAGGTTCGAGTCCTCCCTGGGGCATGGGTGTGTGTGTTTGTCCTTGGGTTAGTTTACTTAGCTTTAAGTAGTTTGTAAGCTACGGACTGATGACCACGCAGTTTGGTCCGATAGATTTACAAACATTTGAACATTTTTGAAATACGGAGTTACTGGCGAAGCTTGTACTTGACGTACTTAATAGACGAACTTTGCAGCACTGATGACGATTCAGAAGTTTTAAGGAACCGATGTACTGTGGGCCCCGCAGGATGGGGAGAGGGAAAGGAAAAGAAGCGTGGGCGAACGGTGGGGCTTGGAGTGGAGGGGAAGGAGGTCCGCCAGGACACTGGGGATGAGGAAGGAAGAGGTGACGAAGTGGGGAAAGGGACAGGGAGGGGAAGGCAGGGGGCGTTGAATGTATTGAGAGGAATGGAAGGTTTTAGGGTTGGTAGGAGGAGTAGATACCGTGATGACATCGGGAGGGCGTCATCCGGAAGTGGTTGGCGGATGTGACTTTGTGAAGGGGTGTAAGACTGTGGAGGTGGCGGGAGGGAGGGACACAGTGGTGGAGGCGTGTTAGAGACCCACGATTTGTGAGGATTGGGTAGACCAGAGGATTACACATTTTACAGATATGAAGAGGATGCGGATATGTTCAAGGGATTGCATAGGGCGAGGGAAAGTAATTAGGAAGGGGGAGGCGGATATGGCAAGCGAGGTGGAGGGCGTAGCGTTCGAAGATATGAAGGGATTTGTAGTAGGTAGGAGGAGCGGATATTCAGGTGGGGTGGACGCTGCATAGGACAGGATGTTTGATGGAACAGTTGGTGTGTAGGATGGTAGAGGGTTTGCGTCCCCATATTCGGCTGGAGAGGAGCTTTAAAAGTTTGAGGCGGGACAGGATTTTAGTGGACAGTGCAGGTATGGGAAGTCCAGGAGAGGGTGAAGCCGACGTATTTGAAGGTGGGGGGTGTGAGGGATAGGACGATGATGGTGGTTTAGGTAGGTCTTGGAGGCTGAAGGAGAGGGTGGTCGACCTGAAATGATTGTGATTTATCTGGATTCATGGAAAGAAGCCACAGTTACATCACAAATCGAACTCAGTGAGGTGAGAGTGGAGCAAGTAGTGGGACCGGCGAGCGATGAGGCTAGATCTGGGAAGGGGGGGGGGTCATCAGCTTATTCTAGGAGGTAAGCAAGGGGCTGGGGTTTGTGCGTGTCCGCAAAGTATATGAGGAAGAAGAGGGGGGAAAGGGCAGAGCCTTGTGGCACCTCAGTAGAAGAGTAAAATAGGGAGGAGTTGGGGAGGAGTTTGAATTACAGACAGTGACATACCAAGGGCAATGGATGAGGCAGGAAGCAATGAGACGGACATAATTAACAGGAAAGGCATAGAACTGGAGTTTCGAAAGGAAATACTGTCGGTCCAGGACCCCGTGGGGTCGGTAAGGTGGGAAGCGCAGGAGAGGAGGAGAAAGTGGGGGAGAAGCCGTAGGGACGCCAGGGTAGGGAGGAGGGTAGTCAAGCGGGGGAGGGGTGGGGAGGGGGCGGGGGAGGGGGCTCTACAACTAAGGGGAGGGGTGAGGGTTGGTAGAACGGGTATATGTCAGGACGCAGGATGTCATTAGGAATGGGGAGGGCCGGCCGCGGTGGCCGAGAGGACTGAGGCGCTCCAGTCACGGTATGCACGGCCACTACGGTCGGGGGTTCGAATCCCCCCTCGGGCATGGATATTTGTGCCGTCCTTAGTATAAGGTCGTACAGGATCTCCGTGGGGGAAGGGAACAAGATTCGGTAGGCAAGGGGAAGGGCGTTGCGCTCAAGTACTTTGAGGGTGTTATAATAGGAAGGGGGGGCGGAAATCCTGGTGGGATGGAAAGTGCAAAGGACAGGACGCACGAAGGAGCGGTAGGTGTAGAGGATCGTGGATGGGCTGAGGCCTCACTTCCGGCCGATGAGGAGTTTCAGGACATTAAGGCGGGAGAGGGCTTTCTGTCGAACGGTGCAGAGGTGTGGGGTCCAGGAAAGGTTACGGTCGAGGGTTAGGCCAAGATACTTCATGGTGGGGGGAGGCAGATGTGGAGGGTAAGGTAGAAATCATGGAGACGGAAGGCGAGGGTGGTTCGACTTATGATGATTGCCTGGGATTTGTGTTTGATTTTCAGTTTACTCTCTCATTTATGGCTAGCTATAAATCATCTTTATGTAGGTAGATTATTCTCAAGTCTTAATACTAATCTGCCAGAGCCCTTTCTAAGTATAAATCGGCAGGCTACTGAACTTGAGTTGTGGCCGCATGAAGTGGTCGTTTTGCCGTGAGTGAGACGTGCGCTTGCCGGCTGGTCCCCGCCTGCAGCCGTGGCGCCGGCTGCCGGAAGCGGCCGTGGCGTCAATAGGCGGGCTGCGGGCTGCGGCCAGTGGCCAGCGCGGTCGCCCCACCAGCCGACGACCCCGCGCGCCGCCTTCCGCTGACGTCGCACGCCGCCGTATCTGTTACCGCTCCTCCCACAGCCGTCGAGTCTCTATCGGCTCGGAGGGACGTCAATAACCTGCTTCACGACACACCGATGGCCGTTAACCCTCCAGAACCCGCGTAAATGGCCGTGTAGTATAACGTGTGTGGCGGCAAATTTGCTGCGTGAAAGAAAATTTTTATTACGAATTCGAAGTATTTAAACATTTCGACCGTTTCAGGGCTTTGAAATACATCCAATGGCAAAGAAGAAAATTTGTACTGGACCGGGATTCAAACCAAGATTTTCCGCTTTCAGCCAGTCGTCGCCTTAACCAACTGCGGTATCTAGTCACAGTTTCCTGCCTCTCCGAATTCTCGTCTTGTAGCCCACTGCGATTGTAGTGTTCCCTGCCCATTTGTTTCCGTTGTGTCGCACAAGTCTGAAGTGCGCCCCACGCCGCCCTCTGCCGTGCAACCACGGTGCGGCGTTTATAAGACGTCAGCCACGAGCTCCCTCTGCTGCAATCCCCCTCGTGGCCACCACTGAACTGTATCGGCCACTTGGAAATAGGACAGGCACTAGAACAGACTCTCATAAGTAGGTAGGCCTCTACCTAGTTAAACTATGTATCAGCAATTCACTAGTCTGCAGTCATAAAACTTGTTCTAATCTACTTTAGTGTTTCTAGTTTCTGCTGTCCCACTGGCTGGTCACCTCAGACTCTGTACCCGCACACGCGTGAATCCTATTTCCCTAAGTAGGTCTCTCTACTCGGCCACCGACACCCAGGACAACCAGCGGCGACGAGACACAAAAGTTTCCACTTGCTCACAGCATATACTGGATCGTGCGTATTAATACGTCCGTATTGAATTTGTGAACTGCCTGTTGGGGCAGATATACAATTACATATATGGTGTCTGTTCTTTTCGAATATGTTCTGAAAGAACATGCACTGCATTCATTTCAACCGCTGCGAAGCGGCCGATCGCGTTGAGGAGCTATGCTACAATGCGCGAGGCCGTTCCCCGTCGGGGGTTCGAATCCCCCCTCGGGCATGGAAGTTCGTGCTGTCTTTAGTATAAACTAGTTCGTAAGTAAGTTTAGGGAGTGATGACCCCGAATTTAAGTCCCATAATCTCTACAAACATTTGAACATTTTGATTTGATTTATTTCAATGCCCAGAAACGGCGAAATGTTTAAATATTTCGAATTCGTAAAAACTACGGCCTCTAATGTCAACAAATGATGTCTGTTTTTTCGGAAATATCCGAAAAGAACGGACACCATGTAAATAAAAATACGGTTCTGCCAACAACGCAATATTTTTTAACTATGCGGTTGCTTGAAGCTATAATAACGTTTTAAAAATACGCTAATCGACAATAAACGTTACACCTGAAGTCCCTGCCACGTCCATTAACTTTGCTTTGTTCTTCCCACTGCTGGCTTCTGTTTAGCTGAATCTTCGTTATAAAAATGTTTGTGGATTTCACATTTTTATCTATTATTTGGAGACTTATAAGTAGAAATGCATCTAGAGCAGTTTTGGTATCTCGGTCCATGAAAAATTCGAATAACATATTTAGCTCTTGTTGTTCCTGAACTGCTGGTTGTATATTTCGAGTCATTTAGCCATAAAGTTTCATGCTCTGTACCAATATAAAAACGTAATCCAGGAAGATCATCATTCTAAAGTGGCATTTCT
This sequence comes from Locusta migratoria, assembly GCA_026315105.1. Lineage (NCBI taxonomy): Eukaryota > Metazoa > Arthropoda > Insecta > Orthoptera > Acrididae > Locusta > Locusta migratoria. The sequence goes on along the minus strand of CM048749.1, from coordinate 135,114,510 downwards.
TGATCCACTCTGCTGGCAAAGGCAAAGAAGACATACGCACAATGCCAAGGGGAAGGAAAACATTTCCGAAGAACAGAAATCCTTTACATCAATATTAATTTAGAGGTAAGAACGTTGTTTCTGAAAGCACTTGTCTGTAGTGCAGCATTGTGTGGGAGTGGATGACATGGAGTTCAGACAAACAGATGAGTTAAACTTTTGAAATGTGCTACAGAAGAATACTGGAGATTAGGTACATAAATTGCATGGCTAATAAGATACTGGACAGGATTTGATAGAAAAGAAATTTCTGGAATGTCTCGACTAAAAGACGTACGACAGCAAGGATACGTCAGTTGAGCAGGGACTGCCGCAGGCCTCCAGCTACAGGCACGCCTCGCTCCAGAGCCGCTCACTTCCAGGCTGGTTTCCGACTGAGCTGCAGACTAACTCAGCTCCGAGTGAAGTTACTGCTCGTGACCAGCCAACCACACCTTCCGGTTTCGCCTAAAATGACCAGAAAGAGAAGCGTCGCGCGAGCTGTCGACGCGCAACGCTTCAGACTGCATCTCTTAATCAAGAAAAATATGTAGACCGCAAAAGGACTACAACTTCACGTAACTGAACAAATTACATTTGATGTCTCTGGGAGAACCAGCCGTGACAAAACTGTTTCACCTGGTGTGTTAGATGTATGAGACAGGTGAAGTACCATCAGACTTTAAAAAAATTGTTATAATATACCATTCCAAAGAAAGCAGGTGCAGACAGATGTGAAAACTACAGAACCATCAGTTTAATAAGTCATGGTTGCAAAATATTAACACGAATTATATACAGACGGATGGGAAAGCTGATGGAAGCCGACCTCGGGGAAGATCAGTTTGGGTTCAGGAGAAATGTAGGAACACGGGAGGCAATACTCACTTTACGGCTTATCCTAGAAGATAGATTAAGAAAAGGCAAACCTACATTTCTAGCTTTTGTAGATTTAGAGAAGGCTTTTGACAATGTTGATTGGAATAAACTCTTTCAAGATCTGAAGCAAGCAGGAGTAAAATATAGGGAGCATAAGGTTATTTACAACTTGTACAAAAACCAGACAGCGGTTGTCAGAGTTGATGGGCGTGAAAGGGATGCAGTAAGACAGAGTTGTAGCCTTTCTCCAATGTTATTGAATTTGTACATTGAGCAAGCTATAAAGGAAAATAAGGATAAATTTGGAGAAGGAATTAAAGTTCAGGGCGAAGAATTAAAAACATTGCGTTTTGCCGAAGACATAGTAATTCTGTCAGAGACAGCAAAGGAGCTGGAAGAGCAAATGAAAGGAATAGACAGTGTGTTGAAAGGTGCATATAAGATGAACATTAATAAGAGCAAAACTAGGGTAATGGAGTGCAGTCTAAGAAAATCAGGTGATGCTGAAGGAATTAGATTAGGTAACGAAGCAATAAAGGAGGTACATGAGTTTTGTTACTTAGTAAAATAACAAATGATGGTCGCAGTACAGAGAATATAAAATGCAAAATGGCAATAGCTAGAAAAGCGTTCTTGAAACAGAGAAATTTGTTAATATCGAATATTGATTTAAGCCTAAGGAAGTCCTTTCCGAAGGCATTTGTGTGGAGTGTTGCCTTGTATGGGAGTGAAACATGGACGATAAACAGTGCGGACAGGAAGAGGATAGAGGCTTTTGAAATGTGGTGCTACAGAAGAATGCTGAAGATTAGGTGGGTGATCGCGTAACTAATGAGGATGTACTGAACAGAATTGGGGAGAAAAGGAATTTCTGGCATACCTTGACTAAAAGAAGGGATGGATTGGTAGGACATATTCTTAGACATCAAGGAATTGTGAATTTAGCGTTGCAGGGAAGTGTGTGGGGTAAAAACCGTAGAGGAAGACCAAGAGATGGATGCAGTAAGCAGATTCAGGCAGATGTAGGTTTCCGTTCTTATGTGGAGTTGAAGAGGCTTGCTCAGGATAGGGTATTGTGAAGAGCTGATCAAACCAGTCTCCGGACTGAAGACCACAACAACAACAAGCACAGATTACATGCAGAAATATAATTAAAACATACATAAAAACGATGTTATATTGTGACTATTGAGCATTCTACATCCTGATCTAACTTAAGAGTATCCTGCTATCAAATGTAAATGCAGTCGCTGTTTCTGAGATACAGAAACACTTCTTACTTTGTCAATTAAATCCTTATGGGTTTTTGGCCCCATTGTCAAACAGAAATACCCCGAGGTTTCGGCCACTGTTGCAAGAGGCCTTTATCAAGGTGTTTGGCTGACTGCTGAATGCAATGGATTCCTGGCACTACATAATAGTACGAGAGCTGTTATCGAAATATGACTGGATACTGGTGGCAAGAGAGGGAAGTATTAGGCGTTATTTATTGGTGCTTATACTATAGCTTGTGTTTGGAATGGAGGCGGAAATAGGCAAATGAGAGGCGGGCGTCGGTTATGACGTGACGTTGTTTACTTGCGTCCTGGCTTTGACCGGGGCGCGCTAGTACTGTGTGAACATACAGCCACAGAACGTGTGGGGAAAATTCTTCGCACAGCGAACATCAAACCTATCTTAACGAGCAACAAGAAAGTAAAGAATGAAAATTTGTGCCTCATCGGTGGTGAGGGATAGAGACAGGTGTAACACATGGAAGTTTTGGTCTGGCTGGGGAGCGTGCACGGGTGGCCGAGTGGTGCCGGGCGCCGTGGCTCAGCGCGCCCGGTCAGAGGGCTAAACGCTCTCTGTAATAAAAAAGCTGAGCCAACAACACGACGAATACGAACGAACATACACGATCAACGTCCGCAAGGACCAAAACTACCCGTAGAGCAAAAAAAAAAAAAAAAAAAAAAAAAAAAAAAAAAAAAAAAAAAAAAAAAAAAAAAAAAAAAAAAAAGTGGTTAAGACGACCTCTCGCGAAAAGCGGTACACTCGGGTTCGAGCCCCAGTTCGGCGAAAATTTTCAAGTGTCGCAGATCGATTGTCCATCTATAGAAGAGCAGCAGATGTCGGAAAATTTCGCGATTTGCAAAGTATATATGTAAATATTAACCACTGCTGCGGATCACCGCCATTGTCTGTTTCTTTGGAACATACAACAATAAACACCTGTACGTATTTAAATGCCTCCGTACACGAACCTGTCAAAGCTGTTAGTATAATTGAGTAAGTCTCAAACTACTTACTAATTTGACTACTACTACGACTAATCCTTCTAAAAGGTCAAATGAGCTTGGAGTGGATTACACGCTTCTCTACCATGATCGCTAACATTTCGATGCAAAAGAAACGCCATCTGCACTCTGTATGACACAGCGTACTCTCAATCAGATACTGCATTTCAGTGTTGTTTGTTTGTGAGACGTTTGTTATCAGAAGGAGAATCATGTACGAATTTGTGTATAATGTTGCCAGACACACGACGTTTATAAATGCACAGACAACAAACCACCGCTACATGTATTTCTACACGACTACGCGGGCGGTAATATCGTTGTTGTTTGTTTGTAAGAGGTTTGTATAAGAAGGAGAAACGTGTCAGCGACACGATCATAGTCAGAATTTCTAAATGAGTAGACAACACACCAATGCTACATGTATTTTTATGCAGCGACGCAGATGCGTTAATATCATTAGACCACAAGAACGTATCCGAACGGCGAGCATAAGGTGACATATTTGATAGGGACGCTACTTGAGTAACGTGCAACCTGCAGGAATTGGAGATGGGTGGGACGCGTCTTAGGACAGATATTGCTTACCCCCGTGACTGCTGATCCACGGCTGCAAACACCGGTTCGAATTCCTGTCTGGCAGAATTTTTACTTTTCATCCACCACCCTTAGTGCAGCCACTCTCCCTCCCTATTATTAAGAGTGATATTGCACAGCACCAGTGAAATGAAGGAAGTTTATTACCACCCCGTCGGCAGCGTGGTCATTAGAGGCGGAGCTCACGCTCGGATCGTTTGGGTAAGGATGAAGGAAATAGGTCGTGTCCTTTTTAAAGGAATCGTCCCACCATTTGCCAGGAGTGATTTAGAGAAATCACGATAAACCTAAATTTGAAGGTCAATCAGAGTGCTTGTGAATTACCATAGGTGTTGTGTCTGTTCTTTCGAACATGTCTGAAAGAAGAAACGCTACACCATTTACGTAAATTCAACAAGTTAGCACCTTTAGACGAAGGGACAATCTATATCTACATAGAATACTTTGCAAATCATATTTAAGTGCTTGGCAGAGGGTTCATCGAACCACCATTATACTATTTATCACTCATTCCATTCTCATATAGCGCGCGGGAAGAAAGAACACCTGAATCTCTCTGTTCGAGCTTTGATTTCCCGTATTTTGTTCGTATGGTCATTTCTACCTTTGTAAGTGGGAGTCAACAATATATTTTCGCATTCGGAGGAGAATGTTGGCGATTGGAGTTTCGTAAGTAGCCCCCACCTCAGCGATAAGCGCCGTTGTTGTAATGATTCCCATCCCAGATCCTCTATCATTTTCGTAACGCTGTCTCCCCTGCATTGTGACAATACGAAACTAACTGCCCTTCTCCTCTGTCAAACCCACCTGATAGGATCCCACACAGGGCAGCAATACTCCATAAAAGGACGGACAACCGTAGTGTATGCAGTCTCTTTATAGTAGTTCTGTTACGTCTTTTAAGGGTTCTGCCAATAAAACGCAGTCTCTAATTCGCCTTTCCCACGACATTATCTACGTGTTCTTTCCAGTTTAAGTCTGAGGTAGTAGTAATTCCTAGGTATTTTGTGGAGTTTACTGTCTTCACTTTTGATTGATTTAACTTGTAAACAAAGTTTAACGGATTTCTTTTCGTACTCATGTGGAGGAATTCATACTTCACATTATTTTGAGTCAATTGCTAATTTCTACACCATACTAATATCTTATTCAGATCGTTCTGCAGTTGTTTTTGATCTTCAGAGGATTTTACTACACGGTAAATGACGGCGTCATCTGCAAACAAGCTAAGAGAGCTACTTAATTTTTTTCCACATCGTTTATGTAAATGATGAACAGCAGAGGACCAACAACATTACCCTTTGGAATGCCCGATATCACCTCTGTTTTAGTCGATGCCTTACCATCGATTACTACGAACTGTGTCCTCTCTGAGAGCTAAAGACTACTGTAATTGCGCACATAATGCTAATGCCGTATTACCGGAGGAAATGGTGATCACTGTTAGCAGCAACGTTGCTCCCTATCGATGTACTTTGAGTTCAGTCCTGAATGTTATTTTGAGTTCAGTCCTGAATGTTGGGGTGGGTAGCGCCCACCGCTGGAAGAGGCTATCGAAGCCGAAACCGGCCGGTGATGCAGAGGGAGAGCGCAAGCCTATATAGCAGATGGAGGCAGAATACACCTGCCACCACATTCCTGTCACGTGGCGAGCGGACGCGAGTAGCTTCCCTGATGGAGGCGCCTTGAGCTGACGCCTTCTTGTCGGCATCGTATCGAGCTGTGGTAGCTGTGTAGGCTGCATGTCTACCCGAGCTGTCCGAAGGGTTACGTAATCAATAGGCGATGATCTCCGGTCTGGCAACTTCTACTGTACATCTACATATGTGAGCCAGTTTACTAATTCAGTAAATACTGTTCAAAAAGCTCCATGCATATTATAGCCCAAACTGTACCGAACTGATGTAGAATTCTAATGTTAACAATGTGGAATCGAATTATGTGAGAGTGGCTATTCAGAGATGTGCACAGAATTACTTTTCCAGAAGCCTGTAATTATTTCCACTGTGAAGCAGAATCATAAAACTGACATCACAGGTACTACTACTTTCGTCTGAAACGCTGCAAAAGCGCGATGCCCTGCGAAATTTCCCTTCGGTTCGACAATGCTTCAAATATGAAACATTCTGGAAACATCCCTTAGGCTGTGGCTAAGCCATGTCTCCACCATATCCTTTCTTCCAGGAGTGCTAGTCTTGCATGGTTCGCAGGAGAGCTTCTGTGAAGTTTGGAAAGTAGGAGGCGAGGTACTGGCGGAAGTGAAGTTGTGAGGCGGCATCGTGAGTCGTGTCGGGATAGCACAGTCGGTAGTGCGCTTGCCCGCGAAAGGCAAAGGTCCCAGGTTCGAGTCCCGGTTCCGGCACACAAGTTTAATCTGCCAGGAAGTTTCAATGCTTCAAATAGCTAGGTTCCGACGGTTAAGACGAAAGCCAGAGCTCACTACTTCGAGTGAGTTTTAAGATGACTTAAACTTCATATTGGTACCCAATTTACACTGCAGTTTTGCCGGATAAACTGTCGATTTGCTGCTCTATGTGCAGCTCGTCACAATTCTTGACACCTCTTTGATGGAAGTCACTTCCACAACACATAACATTGTAATACGAATTTCCCTTAATGGAAGCCGAGGATAAAATTTCAGGCACAAGGAAACTAAGAATCTTTAAAACGTGTTAGGTGTGGCATTAAGTGCCCAAAGAAACCACTCCTCCCATTAGGGCTTTGCCTCCCACGCATTTCAAAGCAGAAAACGTCAGTTCTCGATGTGATGAGAAACAGGTGGAGTTTTTGACACCCTTTAATAATCCTGTCACCACCAGATGAATACAATAAAGATATCGTGAGGTTTTAATCCCACTTAATGAGGTTGCATTGCTATGTGCTGTTGCAGAATCGTATTTTTTCTTCGCTATATACGGTTCTTTCAGAACCGTCTGAACATACCCGAAGGTGATTCCAATCTGAAAACCGTGTTTATCGTTTTTCAGCTCTGTGCTTCACCGTCATCCTTTCGGATGATCAAGTAACACTCGCCCAGTTCAACAACACCCTCGGTAATATTGTACTAGTTTATTGAGTTCTTATTTGTGCTTATTCAGTCTGCTACTGTACTGGTGCGCCGGCCGCGGTGGCCAAGCGGTATGTGGCGCGCCAGTCATGGTCTGCACGGCCACTATGGTCGAGGATTCGAATCCCCCCTCGAGCATGGATATTTGTGCCGTCCTTAGTAATAGCTAGTTTATAAGTAGTTTGTAAGTTTATGGACTGATGACCCAGTAGTTAAGTCCCATAAGCTCCCCAAACATTTGAATATTTGTACTGGTCCTGTGGGTAGCAAACCAGTCAACAAACTACTCTGTTTGCTTGGCTTTACATCTAAAGAAGGTTCGACAGCGCCACTCTCATGAGTGGGTGCGGTTTTTCCGCTGGGCTTCCTGGTTGTTTCCTCCATCGTAGATGCGTGGAAAGAAGAGGCGAATGTAGCAGGGGGAGAGAGGTGGCGTCCTTCCAACGAGCGATAAGCCCATCGTGACATTATACAAAACTGTGGAAGTTGCTGCAGCTGTGGCATTATTAACACACCAGAAACGACAAATGAAAGTCTCAACTCCGACGATCTCTTCACAAGTGTCGATTTCATTTTCTCTGAGGAGTCGTCTAACAGATTGGCGACGTCGCAGAGTACCACGCTTTTGCACAATTACTCACGAAGGCTATAGACACCACTGAGCCAAGAGTGTATCTTCTGCTTTAAAGGAAAATGACGACGAGGCTTCATGAAAGAGACCTATTAATTTCGTTGCGCATTGTTTATCTAGTTCCAAGTGACTGTATGAAGAGTTGGAAGGCTTAGCTACGCAACTCCCTCGTATTTTATCCTTGTTTATGTATTAATATAATAGTAACTCAACCTGATTCGCGCAAGTAGCAGACGATATGAATTCCAACGTATTATTCTATCGTAGGGTCATATCAGCCTAATGCATCGAACATGTTTGTAAGATTAAGGGCTATCCCATGTTGCTGTCTCAGCATAAGGGGACTACATAAGCATCATGAACAATAAGGAAATACCCCCACTCCTTTAGGTGTTTAATCCAGGTGCGCTCGTCTGCTTTAACCCTTGTGAAAAATTATATGATGCTGACATATACGAGGGTTGGAATTTATATAGTGGCAACTATTTATTCGCAACCTATACACAAGCGTTACATGTTTGCACCTGGTACTGTCTTTCAAAGTACTCACCAGCGCTGTATAGAACCTGTTGCCAGTAATGTGGAAGGCGTTGGCAGAGCCTGTTCTGTTGAATGCAACGGTCTACAGCATATCGAATCTCTGGAACAGTTCCTTCCTCTCCGGAATCAATTAAAGGCACTAGGACTTGAGTCCGGGGAGTATGGGGGGGGGGGGGGATGGTACAGCACTTATCAGTCCCATGGACCGGAAAGAGCAGCCACAGCTTGTGCTGAATGCGCTTGTGCATTGTCGTGCAAAATGATGGGTGGCTTGCACAGAAAATGTTGCCGCTTCTTTCGCTTAGCAGGTCACAGGTGATGCTCCAAAAACAAATAGTTATACTGTGCGTTGACGGTCTGCCGCTTGCCGTGGAGGAACGTAATGCTTTAGGAAATCTCCATACTGGGGCTCTGACACACTTTCGAGATTCGCGGTTCGTACTATGTGGCGCATGTCTAATCCAGTATTACAATACGACATAAAAAAGCCTCTCCTTCGTTCTCAAAGGGCTCCAATTGCGTCTGAGCTGCACCGTAACGCAACCATTTTTGCATTTTCGTCAATTCATACGGAACCCATCGTGATGCCATTTTTGCATGCCCAGGCGTTCCTTCAGAATGCGAAGTACAGTCTTATGCACTCATTCGATTTTGTTGGCGAGTTCACGAATCGTGTGGCGTCGATCACTGTCCGCTAAAGCTGCAACAGTACGAAATGCAGGGTCATCAGTCCTTAAACTTACAAACTACTTATAAACGAACAACATAAACATCCATGCCCGAGGGAGGATTCGAACCTCCTCCAGTCCGCTCGGTTACTGCCACGAGGCGAACCTCTTCTTCACATACGCTAGGACGACCTGCCCAATGCACGTCTGGCACACTTTGTCCTCTTTGCAGTTTTTATCATTGCGCTGTAGCGTCCTCGTACCTTCTTAGACTGTGTTACTTGTCATAATTTTCATTAAGACTGTTTCAGTGAATTTGTCACGGAAAATTCCCCCGAAATGTGTGCTTTTTAACGGTTCTTACTAGATATAGTAAAGCTTTTCAGTAGTTCTGAAAGTGGCATCATTGTCAACTATTTCATGAAAGTCTTCTTGTAATGAAATTGTTCCACATTATAATGATTTTCTTTTCAGGGTATCCCGTCAGGTTGAACAATTTTTCGCTGTCTGACCTGCGAATTAACCTATGACATGCGCCATTAACAATCATTATTCAGTAACAAATAAGAATATATGTGAATTCGAAATATTCAAACATCTCGAACGTCTCAGGGAATTGAATTAAATTCGTTGGCAAGGTAATATGAAAATTATCTGTAGAAAACGAAATAGTTGTGGAAAGAAAATGACGAATGTACATCCCATCAATTGTTCTGTTAAATGTATATGTATTAACATATTTAAGACATGTTACTTAGCCATATGCAATCGTCTCATCGATAGATAGTAAATGCCGTACCTCATAATTTGTATGAATGTGAACAGTACACTCCAGTATGGAGAATGTAAATGAATGTATGTCTCCTGATGCTGGTCACAAGCCCGAAGCAGTTCGTGGAATAAATGAAACCTTCCATACACTATTACCATGATTCTGTATCTACTTAAAATTCTTCAAGCCGAGGGCGTGAACTAATGACAGCGTAATCAAACAAGTCAAAATCGCTTATTTAAAAATTTGTTTCTGCAATTCTACGCTGGCATCTGGAATTCTCTTCGTGTTTCAGTATTAAGAGACTTGAAGAAAACATACGATTGTCGATACTGGTTTCAGTTGAAAGGATTTTTAAATTAGCGACTTTGGTTTCTCTGCATCATCACTTTTCTGTTTGTGCTTGTCATGACGTGAAATCATGTCATTGCCAACAGTGAAGGCAGACTAGCTGCGGAATCAATAATTCCAAAGCAACATGGTGTAGAGTTTAATGGTGGTGTCCCTCGGTCAAGCTAACCTAATTAGGATTGTGCGAAAAATCAGGGAAGGTTGGAACATAAATGTTGGACCAACGTAAATATTTGATGAGTTGCGTTAAACGGATAAATTCTGATTGATTTCACTGCGCTCAAACATTACTTAACGTCCTTTGATAGCTAGCATTTGAAGGGGAAGTATTTGCAGTCACCAACAAACTCTGCATAATTTTGTGCTACGCTACAAAAGCGTATTTCTCCGTTGTGCACACAGTTAAAAAGCAAAGTGTAACGGTACCGTGAAAATTCAACAAGTGATACTCGGTTGTGCGCAGCGTCCTACTTTATATATTTGGCGCCAATAATTGCACTCAGAACTATTACACAATGCGTCTTTGACTGTCTTTGTGCTCTTGTCAATGTAATGAAATGAGTTTTTATTCAAGCATCAGTGATATGGTTAGGCTATGACACAAATTATTGATATTTTACATGGGAAATTTTTACGTAATGCATCTTTCTCATATCGGCTTGATTCTGTCGTTAATCTGTATGTCGTTATACATCACAAGAGCAACGGGGTATGTAGACGTATAGGTTCGGTTGTATATCACACATTTAGGAAAAGTCAATAGTGGTGAACGGGGACAGAAAACAGGGGAAGGGAGAAAAGCTTACACATTTTAATTTTTTTTTTTCAGGTTTAATTTGTTAATGCAAGTGAAAGTGTTTTGGTCTGTGTGTTTTTCATGAAGTTTCACATCACATCATCGCACACTAATGAAGTTTCATAAATAATTATGTCTCTCAATTCAATAAGATGAAGTCCACTGTCACCTCATCAATTATGATTTTACTGAGGGCCACGAGGTTCAAAGGTAATCTGTACCAATTTTTGACACGTGTTCGCAATTGACGCATGGAAGGTCTTTTCAAGTTGTTTTATTTTCAGTTAAATTGCACAATAAATTGTACAATTAGGCTATATATTTTACTGCAAAGTGGTCCTTAAACTAATAATGAACCTTGTACTTCTTTTGTTTTTTTTAGGGAAGTTTTCGCACCCTTATTTTATTCAGTCACTCAACCAAATATTTACGTCGGCACTCTTAGAATACTTACATTTCAGCGGTGGTACTATTCAACTTATATATGAAGCACTTGTGTACAGCATTTACCGGTTATCACATACCCTTTTGGCTTTTCTGACGATACGTATTCATGTTGTAATATTGCGTTTTCTTTCTTCCGATCAGGTGTTGGAGTAGTAGTTACTGTTCGTAGCTGCTATTAAAGTTCACCAACGGGACAATAATACAAGAACATAATTTGGTGGATCTGACACATTTAGGTAACTTTATAATTAGAAGAATCAAAAAAGGAAGCTGAAGCTGACTTTAAAGTTTAGCGGCAGTAGTAATTTCTAATGAAAGCAACATCTGAGCACAATATTACACAAAGAAACTAGCAGATTCCACGATGACCTTTCTTACCATGATGATTATGTTGACTGAATGTAGTAGATGAAGCTGTAAAAACTCTTGCAGCATTGTGTAAAATGATGCTTGGTTGGCTTGGAGCAGATTGTACTAACTGAATGACCGTTTAAAAAAATTGTTAAGTTAACTTTCGTGACAAAAGGCTCTTTAAATCGATCGGATTTCGTTTAATACCGAAGATTTCTTTGCAGGCATTACTATAAAGTCACATTCATTAAAATAACAATTAATGAGATCTCGAAGTAAATCTAGTAAATTATAGATACAAGTCCGACAATGGCTCCAAGCATCATGTTACATAATCAAGATTACTGCTGGAAAAATAGAAACACTTCATGAGTTATTAAAGGTGGGTCATTTGAAATAAGTTAAAGTTTTATACGTAACTAAATATATTTTCATCATACTTCATAAGAAAAACGATCACACACACACTTACAATTAATAATGGAGAAGTTCCTGACGTGCGACTGTTCTCAATGAGGTAAGAAAGATGAAAGAACAAGTTCACAACCGCGTTTTGGGCAGCTCGTAAAAGACAGATGAACATAAAAAAATATAAGACGAACGTAATTAGCTGCCAGAGAAAGCTGTGGTCAGCGATAAGCATTGTAAATAAATTATTTATCGACTGAAAAATTTTAATGTAACACTACAGTGTGATTCGAATTTACGAACGTTCATTTTACATTTTTGTATTAGGACTAGACCTAAGGTAAAGTCATTCGAATTGTTGTCGTAGTAATCTTCAATCCCAATACTGGTTTGATGAAGTTCTCCACGCTGTTCTATCCTTTGCAAGCCTCCTCATCTATGTACAAGAACGGCAATCAGCATATATTTAAACTTGCTAACCCTACTAATGTCCTGGTTTCCCACATCGATATCGATTTAGCTCCCCCCCCCCCTCCCTCAACCTACACCACCCACTTCACTCCAATACTAAAATGACCATTCCTTTATGTGCCTTTTATTCAAGTTGTGGCACAAATTTAAGTTCTCTTTAGCACCTCCTGATTAGTGACGCAATCTATCTTTTGTAATGCATTCTTCTGTAGCTTCATATTTCAAAAGCTTCAACCCCCTCTATATCTGTTCTGCTTATCGACCATATTTCCTCCCAGACAAATGTCTTCAAAAACGACACCCTAGCATATATATTAATATTCGTCGGAAATTGCTGCTGCAGAAATTGTTTTCTACGCATTGCAATTCTATATTTTATATTTTCCATATTCCGATCATCATAAATATCTTACTGCCCGATGAACAAAGTTCTTCTATTACCTTTATCGTCTCATTTACTCATCGAATTCCTTCAGCATCACCTGATTTTGTTTGACTACATTGCACTGGCCTCGTTTTTATCTTATTAATGTTCATCGTATACCATCCTTTTAAGACACTGTCCAATCTTTTCCACGGTTCTTCTAGGTCCTTTGCTGTATATGATCCAATTAAAATGTTATCTAGGCGGAACCTTATTGCGACTTAGAACTTTCAGACATCTTCTTTTTGCTGTTTCATATATCCTAATCTCATCTTCATATACTTTCTCTTCCCTTTATACAATACTGCCTTCATTTCCTTTATGATATAGTATTGCTTTCATTTCCTTTATGTAGCCGCTCAAATTCCACTTTTCATCCTGCCTTTTTTTCTTATTATTTGTTTTCCATCTGAGCTCATTTCAATTTTCCTGTGTGTGTTATCTATATTTTCACTATTTATACATTCCTCTAAAACCTTCAATTTGTCCTCTAAGCTCTCCTGCATAGCCAATATGCACTTCCTCTCAACCACACCTAAGGTTGCCTTAATAATTTCTGCATTTCTTAATTATCTAATTTCATGAACTAAATGAAGTATCTCCTGTGATATCCAGGAATTTCTATTAAGCCTTGTCTTTCAACTGATTTGAGTCTCTCCTGAATTCACTATTTCTTCTTTTAAAACTAACCACTTATCTTCTTTTGCGTTAGTTCCCCCGTTTCAGCCACCGTTGCCTTAACTGTTCCCCATGGCACTCTGAACAACCTCAGGTACTCCAATTTCATCCATGTTCCACCTCCTCACTTTTCTACCTTATTCCAATTTTCAGTTTTAATCTACAATGCATAACAAATAAATTACGCTCAGAGTCTACGCCTGCCCCTGGACATCTCCTAAAGTTACGAAATCTATGTTTTACAATTATAGAACTAATCGTTAACCTTCCGGCGTCTCCTAGTCACTTCCACAACCTTATTTGATAATCCTGAAATCAAGTCTTTGTAATTGTTTTAAAATTCTCCATGCTATATCTTTTTCCCCACAATATTCAGCTAATATTATTCATTTCTTCCTTTTTCTGCAACTGAATTCGTCCCCCGTCGCTATCTATAATCCTCTTCCTTAACTGTATAAATACTTTTATCTCATCTTTTTTTTCAAATTCATCATAGTAAGAGGTAATTAGTATAGAATCATTACTACTGTGTTGGCTTCGTGTTCATCTTGGCTATGATAATGCAATCTGTATCCAGTCCTCGGTAATTTACAGGCAGCCCTCTTTTATTATTTATCATTAGACTTACGTCTTCATTTTCCCCGACTGATTTTGTATTCGTAAGCCTGTACTTATTTGACAAGAAGTTGTTTTCATATAGCCACCGCACTTCACTAATTCTCACTATACATTATCCATTTCCATGGTCAAATTTTGTAAGTTTTCTACCCCAATTTGGCATGTAACATTCCACACTCGATCTGTAGACTATTAGTTTTGCTTCTCTTGATGATGACATTCTCCTGCGTAGAACTGGGGACTATTTTTACCTTCGGAATAACTTACCTAACAAGTTTCCATCTCCATTTACTTTTACAGTGGTGCTGCATGCATTCGCGAAAACTATAAATTAAGTTTTGTCTTCCTTTTAGCAATTTGCGCTAACTATATGGCAAAGCCTCGTTAGGTGATGTTACAAGTAAACAATATTCTCTTAGGTTAAATGAGACAGCAACAAATTACAAGGTCGTGATTTTTATATACGACCGTTTTCGGTAAATTATTGCTTTTCAAGTGTCTATACAGGAAAACAGTTACATAGTAGTATAAAAGTGTAAATTTTGTGGAAATGATGGAAGTACGGGAATATAAGGGCAAGAGATACAGAGGATATAAAGTCGTTCTTGAAAAACATCAAAATTTAAAATAGTAAGACCCCTTAGTGCGGTAGTCTTATAAACTTAATGAAATATAAATAACGTAATTTTAATTGAAAGAAAACGTTTTCATTATTCACACGAACTGTTCCATTTGGCACGAAATCTGCGCTAAATATGATCCTGTGATCAGGTGTCCGACTCGATAAAGAATTGGTCATCCCCTCAAGAAAACTGAAAGCCTTTTCAAAATCTTATCTCCATCTAAAAGCGTGCCAATTGATGTCAGTTAATTACCTCAAACGATAACCGGTTCACTCATACTACTTCTTATATAGTGGTTTAATGAAAAATCTATTTCCACCATTCGCAACATAAAAATTCGTCTTTAGAAACATGTATGACAATAATATCTAGGAATTATAGTTATCCGGTAAATAAAAGTTGAGACATTTCAAACTTATGATTGCAAGGGCTACAATTATATACTCCCATGTTACTCTTATATTTTGTGGTACGCTTGTAACTATTAAACTTATTGTGTGCTTGTGGGCTTGCGTGTAAATTAAATTCAGATTCGCGTTAAGTGTCAGTGTATCTATCCGGCGGTGAATAGCGACTGTCTCCTGTTTTGTTGTTGTTTGTAGTAGTGATAGTTCTAGTTGTCTTTGTTTACCTTAGTTACCTTCTGTTGAGTCCACATCACGACTTTTTTTTCTCATTTCTTTGGGTACTGTGCTGTGTGCGGATGGAAGCTGAGTTGGTGACACACCGCTGCCAGCTGCAGGCTGTGTTAACCTCGGTTGCACAGCTCGAGACTGGGGTGGCAGGAAGAGAAATAGTTCCCAGGGGACTGAGAGCGAGGCGTCCCCAGTTCGTCTTCCCAACAGGTTCGAGGCACTATCTGTCCTAGTCAACGTTCCCGAGACGGATGGTGCTGCTTATCCTGACCCTCTGTCGTCTTCCATATATTTTTTTATAAAATTGCAATTTACTTGATGTCGCAAAATTATCAATTTGTTAAAATTAGAACCCCACTCTTTTCAAGGCATGAGGAATAGCATTTTTATTTCATGATTTAAAATATTAGTTTCTGAAATGTTAGTTAATATTTCTAGGATTTTGTTGTTGATAATTTATTATTGTGTTTATAAATGAGGCAATAAGTACAATTTCTCCGCTACCCCACTGCCCCTGCGAGAAAGTGTACTTGTTTTACTTTTAAGTGGACATGCGAGAATCTAATGGCGGTCTGAATGTGAGTAGTAATAACTCACTTTGCATGGTTCTCTCTGGCACAGAGTCGATAGTTAGACGTTACCAAGCTCTGCTGCTGATGCTATCCCAGAGGTTTCTACCCCCTTTGCTTACAAGCCAGACGATTGGCCATCTCCAGGGCGAGTCTCGCTTCCCCACCACCGCTGTTTTGCGGGTTTTGCCTGTTTCCGGTAGCTTCGCGCCTCCTGGCCCCTCGGTCTTCACATTGTGCTCGGATCGTGGTGGGGTAAGGTTGGTCCTACTCTTGTGTCCGTGGAGATGGTAGCGATTCGTTGTGTAGCATGTATAACTTAGACTCTTGAACTTATATTCATTTTTTGGAATACGTTTTCCGATCGTGCGTGGAAATGTGTTCTAGTTTTTTAGACCAGTGATTTCCAACAGATAAACGTGGTGTATGTGTTATTGGTTGCATTTTGATAACAGCCTGGTACATTCAAACCTTATGTGATTATGTGGCGGTATACAAACTCTGTGTATATTCTTTCTAGCTTTGTGAGGCCCGATTTCTGACAGACAATATGTTCATTTTTGTACAGTGCATGTAAAACTTTCTTATCGTTTCCTTCCATGAGTGATATGTGTTCCACATGGTCGGTTTTTAGAACAAAGCCTTCAGCTTCCACTATTGTTTGTTCCATACGCATCAGGCAAGCAACTATGCGTGTATCCTTCTGATTTTGACTAATATTTCGCGATCTTCTCTTTCAGCATATTACAACTTTGCTGTTTCTTCTACGAACTTGTCAGTAATACTCTCCGAGCCTTGTACAACTCCTTCAATTGCTTGCTTATGAGATTCTATGTATTTCTAATGGTTGCATGCTGTAGTTTTTGTTTTTTCACTTTTCTGTCTTTGTTATTATTTCACTTTTCTGTTTTTTGAGACTGGACTTCATCCGTCTCTGCAATCGCTCCCTATTGCGTGTAGCTGCATTTCAGTCGCTTCCTTTTGTTTTTCTTAACATTTTATGGGTTGCATGCCGTAGTTTTTATTTTTATTTTTCCGACTTTGGAATTATTTCACTTTTCCAGGTTTTGAGACTGGACTTCCTCCGTCTCTGTGAACGCTCCCAATTGCATGTTGCTGCATTTCAGTAGCTTCCTTATGACATTCTACGCAGTTCTAGGGGTTGCATTCCGTAGTTAATTTTCTTTATTTTTCGGAAATTGAATATACATTTTCATCGGTTTTCAAAACCACGTGGGTCCGAACTCCAAAATGTTCAAATGTTTGTTTAGCTCATGGGACTTAACTACGGGGTCATCAGTCCCTAAATTTACAAACTACTTATGGACAGCTAACAATAAGGACGGCACAAATATCCATGCCCGAGGGGGGATTCGAACCGCCGACCGTAGTGTCCGTGCACACCGTGACTGGCGCGCCACAGTCCCCTCGGGGTCCCAACTCCGACTACAGGGGCTTACAGCTAGTCACCTGAATTCACGCCACTTCTCATAAAACCAGTGCCTAGATGGTTTACTCTCAGATTGCAACTTAAGAGTCCGCCGTGATTTTGTACAATTAATCCGACTTTTTAACCATTTCACCTTCAGTGGAGTGCGATCATTTAACATATCCGGTGTGTCGCCGTTAGCGTGTTTGTTCGCGGTCTAATCTAAATCGAACCTGACTTTGCTATACTGACGCACCATCTCAAATCAGGCATGACAGACCAGGGCCATCTTCGCAGTTTTATTGTATATAGCGGCGCCTGCTTCTGCTTCGTTTCAGCACGCTGATTTTGGTGAGTTTCGCTGTTGCATTGCATGTGTGTGAGCGAGTGAGTGTTGTCTGTAAATCCTCCCCCCAGTAGCGTTAAGTTCTGTGTAATTTATGTTAAATTCAATGCTAGGCATCGTCAGTACTAAATCATGTAAATGGGATTAATTTTTATTGTATTAACAAAATTGGTTCCCCATTTTGCTTGCGTTCGACCTGAATAAACAAGTTAAGTTCAGTATAATTTTGACTTGCCTATAAATTGTAGTTTTCTAGCACCTTTCCCCTTTTATTTAAAATTTTTTTTCACCAGTGCTGAGAACAAGCTCAGATGCAATGTTTTATGATTAATTTCCATTGCGCCATAAATGATTTTCTTAGCCAGATTTATGAAATAACTTTAATTGTGGTGACTTGTTTATTAATGCTTGCGTATAATTTCGTGTGAGCTGCTACGTATATTGGCCACTGTATCGTTAACGTCCTGTTATTAGAGTAATTTGAACCAAATCAGTTCTCATTTTGGGCCGGGGAACAAGGTTTTGCGACAGGGAGTAGCCGGTAGTTCACGTGGACCTTTTCCTAATCACATTGCTAAAATTAATCTTTTTTTTATATAAACGTAAACTCTTATCTGGATACCTCCTACCAGAATTAAGTTTTTGTTTTGTACAGTGGCCCACTTTTAAGGGGAAGAAGGCCAAAGTTCACTCCATGTTTATACTGGGTGGAGGCATTCCAGATGTGGATTGGATCCCTCCCGAAGCCATGAAGACTACGACGTGCAGTCACCAGGTAGTGGCTTACGTCGGTACCAGTCATGTGTGTCGCGTTAGATCTGATGAGATCGGTTTTGAACGGCTATCTGAATTGGTAAAGACTGTCAGTCTCCTTTCCTAGATGAAAGCAGAGCTCACCATCTGTAGCATAGTTGACAGGACCGAATGTGGCACAGAGCAGTGGAGGGTATGAAACAGATGATCAAACCATTCTGTGGCCGTGTAGGATGCAGGTTCCTTGGCTTCTGCCATCGGCTTGTGGTATTCAGGGTTCCGCTGAAAAGGTCAGGCATTCACTCCACACAGGAAGCTGCTAGCGGGTGGGATTGTAGTACTTGAGAGAAGGCAAATTTGTGAGGAGACCCGCGCGAGCAGGTAGCATGCGGTCTATAGCAGGCTGTTCCAACAGGCTGCTCCGCGAGCAGGAGTGCACGCGAGCCCTCACGGCTCCAGCTCGGAGCTGCAGTAGTGGGGGAAGCTCACGTCACGCATGCTACTCGGTGGCCAAAAGTAAACAGACCCCTTCGTTTAGTTCTCGCTAATGTGTAGTTGTGGCCGCAACAAAAGTGTCTAGTATCGAAAGACAATGCCTGCTGTATTCAAATATTATGAATTACCTCGAACAGAACGATCTCTTGACCCAAGGTCAACACGGATTTAGAAAATCCGTTCATGCGATACACAACTAGCTCTTTATTTACATGAAGTGATGGGTGCTATCGACAAGGGTTCGCAAATCGATTCCGTATTTCTTGATTTCCAGAAGGCTTTTGACACTGTACCTCACAAACGGCTTTTAATCAAATTGCGTGGTTATGGTATATCGCCCCAAATTTGCAATTGGATAGGGGATTTCCATTCAGAGAGGACATAGTTCGTAGTAATCTATGGTAAGGCATGGACTAAAACAGAGGTTATATCGGGCGTTCCACAGGGTAGTGATATTTGAAATAAATAAATAATTTATATTGATATTATACTGATATTTATTTACATATTATTATAATTATTTATATTTTTATTATATTGATCCTTTGCTGTTCCTTATTTACATAAACGATTTAGGGGAAAATCTAAGTAGCTCTCTTAGGTTGTTTGCAGATGACGCCGCCATTTAGACTTAGTAAAATCATCTGAAGAACAAAACCAACTGCAAAACGATCTGAATAAGATATCAGTATGGTGTAAAATTGGCAATTGACTCTAAATAATGAGAAGTGTGAAGTAGTCCACATGGGTACGAAAAGAAATCCGTTAAACTTTGTTTACAAAATAAATCAATCAAAAGTGAAGGCCGTAAACTCCAAAAAATACCTAGGAATTACTATTACTTCAGATTTAAACTGGAAAGAACACGTAGATAAATAAAATACGAGAAATCAGAGCTCGATCGGAGAGATCCAGGTGGTCTTTTCAAATAGCATTCAAAGGTTGTTCCCAACATTGGCACCGTGTGATTCAACGACCGTAAAATTTAGATCATGTACACTAATATACTTTTAAGTTTTAGTGTTCGTAATACATTCTGAAACTTTCTCAGTAACATAATCGAAGTAATTTCAGCAATTTGAGTATAAAAATCCGATGTGGTGAATTTTTCACAGCAGACAACGAACACTGCAAGACGGCAAACAAACCTCGCATATTGACAGTAATTATTCAAATAGAAGCCAAGATCGCTTAAAAATTTTATCTAGATCACCAGTTTCACCAGCATTAAACGTAGTAAATGATTTTTTTATCACAGAAATATATGTTTCTTGCTCTTTTTTTCTGTGTTTGGAGAGAAACAGAAATAGGTAAAAAAAAAGCGAGATTTATGTGTCTAATCCACATTTCGATGTAACCAAGAGCGGAATGGAAGCTTAAAGTATCACTATTTAAGGCTCTATGCCGAGCACTTGTAAAATATTTCACTAAACTTAAATAAAACAACACTGTTCGTATAAGCTACGTGATGTGTTTAGCATTCGCAGGAATGAAAATGGCGGATGCGCCATCCTGTGTTTTTAGGAGCAGAGTGTACCCGCAGTTATTTTTTGTTTTATAACTCTTGTATTTACGGGAAACTCGTAGTTCCGAGACTAGAAACATGGAAACTGCTCTGTATCGAGTTGAGTATACTTCTTGTCTGACTTCCTTTATTTTTTCTTTTTTTAGGTAGAAAATGTCACAATCAAGAGAAAAGAATCCAATTTGCAAGCACGTTAATAAAGGTATTATAGTACAGGGAGGAAATCGTTAAAAAAAACACATTATCTGTGGTGTAACGTAAATATACAGAAATATATGCCAGTTTTGGTTACTGTGTGGGTTTCGGTCGAAACCAGAAGAGCCGAATATTCGGCTACGGTTTCGGTTTCGGCTAAAAGTAATGTTTCTGCCTGACTTTAATTTGGTTCTTGCTGTATACTGTACGTAATTGTGTACAAAAGAAGAAAATACCACAAAACAATTCTTACCTTCATCAGAAAAGTTACGTTTATTATTCTTCTTCTTTTACGTATGAGCCACTATGGACTACGATTATTTGAACTGTTTCTCCTTTATTTTCCTCCATATTTCTCTCGGCATTTTCCGATGTTTCTCTCTTCTTTCTTCGGTCCACTTGGCTCCAGTCTTTTTCCTCGGCTTTTCATGGAAATATTTGGCATCCTTTAATTTCTTTCTGAGTGGTAGTCTTTTCTCAATATCTTGTTGGCTAATTTGGAGTCTGTCTATGTCCCTTATAACTTATTTGCGCCATGTATTATCCATTTTTAATTTACTGAAGTAACATAACAGTCTTTTTGTCAATCTGTTAGGATCCATCCTTTGTATATGAGCGTAGAAAGTTATTCTTCTTTTCCTAATTACATAAGTGATTTCACTATTATGACGCATTCTATATTGTGTCTGCTCTTTAACTGGCCTCAAGATTTTCCTTAATATTTTTCTTTCAGTAATTTGCAGTGATTCCATCATTGCCATTTTGTTCAGAGTCAAACATTCTGCTGCATAGAGTGCTTCTGGGCGAATTACTGTAGTGAGCCAGTTTAGCATTGATTGATATCGACTTATTATATACGTCCTTAGTGAGGTAGTATGCTGTTTTCATCTTACACACTCTTGCTTTAATGGCTTCTTTCTCTGAAATATCTTGTTCAATTACTTCTCCTAGATACTTAAACTCATTTCTTCTCTCAATTTTCCCATATTTCATTACCATTATGTTACGTTTATTATTATTATTTTGCTAGTGGCTAATTTGTAGTTTTGTTCACAGTCCTATTATACAACAGATGCTATCTGATTGTTATATATTCGTTTGAGTCTAAAAATTTGTGAACCCAAAATGCATTCTTACGAGCCGCCACTGCCCAGGGAAGGCTTGATTGCTAGTAAAGCGGCCCTGAACTCTAAACGTGCCGCTAGCGAAACTCATTTGTTGCTTTGTGTATTTACCCGTGCGAGTGGCGTGTCCATTTGAGGGGCCCGCTGCTCGCGTCAACAAGGGGCACGTGCCGGCTCTGCTGATGAAGTGGCTAGGAGCACACACACACACACACACACACACACACACGACGCAGCCGGTCGGTACACCGCCAGCCAACCAGCAGCCAGTGGTGATCCCAAAACAAAGCGTCGAGCCGCCGCGCCGCTGAATGGACCGGCGACACTCGGTTAATCTGGATCGGCCCGGTATGCCCCCACCCCCCCACCCACCCACTCAGGTGTTTGTGCTGACACTCTGAGCGCCCGATTCTGTTTAATTTCGGTTGCGAATGCTGACTACAGATGCCTTCTGCGCGCAGCATTCGACGCACGTTGCCCGCTAATGCCGCCCGAGAGAGCGGCTGCATTCCTTTTCATTAGGGCTATTGTTTACGCTTATCAGCCGAGTGCGTTACTGCGAATCGTCGTCTATTATGCGGGAGGGGATGCTCATTATTCGCAATTTGCGGTGTTATTGTTTCGGCGACCGAGTTCCACTTCCCTGGCGTGCCCACTTTTACGGCCGGCGAGTGTATTTTCCCCACGTGCCGACTGGCGCGAAATTTCATTGTCCGCAGATTTAAGGAGTTCCGCGTCTATTAATCTCGCTGAAATACGTGTTAAGCGATTTACTAGAAGCTGGTATCCAAACATAGGCTTGTATCAAAATGGAATAGGCAGGCATTTATCCAGGCAATGACACAGGAATACCAAACTGCATCAGGATCCAATCCAAGTAATAAGACAGTTATAGTTGCCGTAATGTAGGAAGGCGCTTTCGTGCATAGCGGTGGAGTGATAGGGGAAGCGTGAAGGGGAGGAGCTACGACCGAGCGCCAACAGTTGCGTTTGCGAGAGAAATATTGCGTAACTCGCGGCCAGTCACGCGCCTAGAGAATGAAAGTTATTGGCTGCCAGTCCGGTAATGTAGGGCGAAGCGCAGAACGGCTCTGAAAACTGGGCAGCCTTCCTACGTGACGCGGACTATAGGTGGGATTTCACGGTCGAGCGGCTGCCCGTAAACCACAAATCGAAAAGGTAAATGCCAAACGACGCTTCCATTGGTCTAAGGAGCGTAGACATTTGACGATTGAACAGTGCAAAAATGTTTTGTGGAGTGACGAATCATGGTACACAATAGGGCATTCCGATGGCAGGATGTTGGTGAGGCGAATCCGCAGAAAACGCCACCTGGCATTTACAATCGGAGGCGGAGGAAGGGGCTTGCGCCTCTTATTGTTTTGCATGTCACTGTCACAGCACAGACCTACATTGATGTTTCAAGTACCATCTTGCTTCCCAATGTTGAAGAGCATTTCGTTAATGGCGATTGAATCTTTCAACACTATTCAGCACCTGTTCATAATGCGCGAAATATGGCGGAATGGTGACACTACAATTACATCCCTGTAATGGACCGGCCTGCACAGAGTCCTAACACCTTTGCGATGTTTTGAAACACCGATTTCGTACCAGGCCTCACCGACCTACACCGATACTACTCATCGCAGTACTCTGTCAAAAACGGGCTGCCATTCCCCAAGAAACCTTCAAGAACCTGTTCGAACGTATGCTTGCGAGAGTGGACGTTGCTATCAAGGCATACCATATTGAATTCCAACATTACCGATTGAGGATGCCACAAACTTGTAAGTCATTTTCGCCCAGGTGTCCGGATACTTTTGATCACATAGTGTCTCCAAATGTTGAAAGCGGTGAACAACGTTTATTTCTTTCGTAAAAGACTTGCAATACGGTGATACTGTCACAGTAATTGTTCCACATGTTTATAAGGCGCCTCGGTAGTGATACAGACAGCGCCTAAATATCTATAAGCTGTTTATAGTGGTATCTGCCTTCTATGCTAAGGCTTTTAACTGTTTTAGCTAGTACGGCAGTAGGAATGATGGCGACAAGTATACGAAATACAAATACACGTAAAGATTGTTCAGGCAGATCTTCAGGACCTGCTAAAGTACGTAAAGCCTCGAGTACTTGTCACCGAGTCTTTTCACCAAAATTTTCATTTAAGAATTTTTTTAATGATTGCTGTTTTGGTGAGAATGTGTTCCGCTGTATGAGAGCTTCCTTAAGTGCACCATAATTTGACGCCCTAAGCTTACTTTCATACCTTCGATAAATTTTAAACCTACATGTGAAACAACAGTATTAATTTATTCCCTGGTATAGGGCATCCAACGCTGTTGAAATGAGCGTTCAAATTGCGTGAACTGTAGTTGAGGCCGAGTCGTCCATCAGGCGGTAACGTTAAAATTTTCGACTTGCGGAAATGGCCGTGCGCTTTGAGATGGCTTGCCGCGGTGGAGTGGCCGAGTGTTCCAAGGCACCTAGCTGCGGAGCGCGCCGTTGCCTACCGTTAGAGGTTCGATTCCTCCCTCGGGCATTGATCTATTTGTTGTCCTTAGAACAAGTCATATTAAATTCTTTGAGCCTAGGGTCTGATGACCAGCGTAGTTAAATCCCATAGATTTACGAACATTTGAACATTTTTTAATGCGCCTTGCTACGCATTGCGCAGCTGCTTCCCATCGGAGGTATGAGTCCTCCTCCTGGCTGGGTTTTGTGTGTGTGTGTGTGTGTGTGTGTGTATTTGTGTGTGTTCTAAACATAAGTTAGTTTATGTAGTTGGAAAATTTAGGGACCAATGGCCTCAGAAATTTGGTTCTTCAGATTTAGAAACAGCCGTGGCAGAGTAGCCGAGCGGTCTAAACCGCATCGCTACGGAGCGCACGGTTGCTCGCCGTCAGAGGTTCGAGTCCTCCCTGGGGCATGGGTGTGTGTGTTGTCCTTAGGTTCATTTACCTTAGTATAAGTAGTTTGTAAGCTACGGACTGATGACCACGCAGTTTGGTCCGATTGATCTAAGAAAATAAAAGAAAAAAATTACAAATATTTGTCCTTTCGAATTTTGAAGCTTAATGTTTCCATCTCGCGTATATGTATTCTCATCTTGCACAAATTCATCAATAGCTACTTTTAGCGGCTGTTAATAGTTGTGGATTGTGATGCTGGATCGAGCGGTCAGTCTTGTTCCTACTTGATATCAGTTGCTTGTATCTAAGTATCCATTATTTCAGAGGATTCGTATGCTCTATTATTATTCGTTTTTCTTATTTCAGAGCACCACTGTGAAAACTGGTATAATAATTACCAAAACCCCAGTAATTGCATTCTGTTGTATTAAAATTTTATTCAAAAGCAACATAGAAGATAAGCAGTTACAAGTAGAAAGCAAACAGTTACTATACCGACCACGGAAAGGGTGGTGTTCTATCGGAAGCGTTGTAATCTCTGACGTATTGTAACAAACTGAAATAGTAACCTCTCCACGAGAGTGTTTACGTGTGCTGAGAATAAGGAGGAATCATGGAAAAAAGCAACATCTGTATACGAATGCGACATCTCTGAGTGAATGCCAGAAACTAAATACTGTCAACCTTTTTTTATTAGTTTAGCGGCATAGATGTAATTATAAAAACTTTTATTATTCTTTGATGTATTGTTTCTTCATTATGATTATTCGTAGAAAAAAAGTGATGTGACTACGATAAAAAGCAAATGGACTGTCATTTATGGAGTATTTGATAAAGTACTAGCTGGTACCCGGCACGTTGCTGCCGCAGAAGAAATTATTGTGCAAATATCCTTGTTAATTACTCGTGCTACTTAAATGGCTTTCCAAATCTATGTGCCACATAATGTAAGTTAACTGTATTACGTTAAGAAAGATCAAGAAGGAAGTAGTCACAATTATATCGTAATCCGATGAACGTTAAGGCAGCGCATAAAATACGAACAATCGAACAGATAAACATGAGGTTTCCAATCTTCCATTAGTCCATCTCCTCCTATCCATTTCCCCTCCCCCCTCTCCACCTCGGTTCCTGTCCCTTTCTCAGTCCATTTCCTCCTCTTCCTCCGTGTGTTCATCTCCTTACACTTGTCTGTCACCATCTTCCCTCTGACATTCTTCTCCTCTCCCTTCTTCCTGTCCGCTCCTCCTCTACTCTCTCTCTCTCTCTCTCTCTCTTGTCAGTCTCCTTCCTTTCCTTTCCGTCCGCCTCCTTTTCCACCTACTCCTCTCCCTCTTATATATGAGAACATACATATATGCGCCGCGTTTCATGATGACTGGGCAAACGAACTTAAAATCGCAAGGAACCCTCCGCCACGCTAAATTCACTGGCTAACAGATTATTTCCTTCGTGATATTATTATATATTATATATTATGATTCCTTTCATGAAAAAAATGCATTTATATGCTGACTTTCATGGTCAACAGTGAAACAATTTGGATGTGTGTCGTAACGTACCCTCCGCCATCCACCTACGAGGCTTACGTAAGGTAGCCTATATATTAGTTCGGAGTATAAGCTGTCTTCATTCCACATTTCAATTAATGCCGTCCAGCCGTTTCGGCGTGAAAAGCAACAAACGTGTTAATCCATTGTTAGGTACCCACTGCCCTGTACCGTACAGTGACTTCCTAAAGGTAGTTCATGCATTAGTTCAGGGTATAAGCTATCTGCATTCCGAATTCCATTAAAATGTGTTCTGCTGTTTCAGCATGAAGAGAAACAAACGTGTTAACGCAGTGTAAGATACCCTCCGCCACGCACCGTAACGTAGCTCACGAAAGGTAGCCCATGTATTAATGCAGGGTATAAGCTATCTCGATTCCAACTTTCATTCAAATCTGTCCGTCCCTTTTAGCACGAAGGAGTAGCAAATATATTAACTCATAGTAAGTTACCCTCCGCTACGCATCATACGGTGGCTTAAGAAAGGTAGCCCACCTGTTCCAAATTTCATTCATATCCGTCCAGCCATTTCAGCGTGAACGCGTGGGAAACGGATTAACTAATTGCACCATATATGCTTATAACCTTCGTGCGAGTGCAAGCAATGAGTTGACAAACTTTTATCGTAATCGGGTGCACGGTACAGCCTTTCTTAAAATACGAACTAAAAGACAAACGAGCAAACATTAATCATACAATGTAAGTTTTCACGGCCGGCGTCAACTTCATTCAAAACTTCCGGGCTCATAAGCCGTGGTCGATTTATAAAACGTTAACCTAACGTTTCATCTTCGGCTGCGGAAGACATCTTCAGAGGTAGAGTGGCGAACTGCGATGAGAACTTGAGGGAGCGTCGTATATATAGGCAATGTAGAGGGCACCACAAGACATCACGTGACGTCTGCTACGACACTAAGTCCAGCAGTGGCCAATCTTTTTATGGAGTCGTTCGAGCAACAGGCGTTGCAGACTGCTAATAAAAAGCCAGCTAGGTGGTATCGATATGTCGATGACACTTTTGTGCTATGGAAACACGGTGCAGAGGAATTAGATGCCTTCTTAACGCATCTCAATGGTATCAACCCCAGAATACAATTTACGATGGAAACAGAGAGCAACGGGCAGCTGAATTTTCTCGACGTTTCTGTAATCAAGCACGTGGACGGCACGTTGGGCCACAAGGTCTACAGGAAGGCTACTCATACTGACCGTTACCTGCATCAAGACTCTAACCACCATCCAAAACAAAAAAGAGGTGTGGTTAAAACATTGGTTGACAGGGCGCATAAAATTTGTGAACCTACTTATTTAAAAGATGAGCATTTACGATCCACCTTCCAGAAGAACTGTTATTCTACCAAAGAAATAGAGAGACCCTTCGTCCCAGGGAGAAAGTCAATAAGGATCAACAACCGCCTAAGGGGAAAGTTTTTCTTCCGTTCATAAATAAGGTTACAGACCGTATTGCAAAAGTGCTGGACAAGTATGGGGTAGAAACCATTTTCAGACCTACAAGGAAGATAAAAGAATATTTAAGATCTGCAAAAGATGTACGACATCCGTTGAATACACCAGGTGTATATAAAATTCCCTGCAGCTGTGGTTCAGTCTACATTGGAACTACAAAAAGAAGCGTCAATACTCGTCTGGTCGAACATAAAAGGAACTGCCGCCTGGGGCACACGGAGAAATCGGCCGTAGCGGAAAATGTATACCAAGATGGCAATCATGAAATTAAATTTAATGAGACTAGTGTCATCTCAAAAACTTCGCACTATCATGCACGCACATATAGAGAGGCAATCGAGATATATAAACATCGTAACAATTTTAACAGGAAAGAGGAAGCTGTTAAATTAGACAGAATTTGGACTTCTGCTTTACACCAGCGAAATGACAATCGATTCTTCTCTGCCAAGAATGTTGGCAATACCAGAGATAGTGTCGTAGCAGACGTCACGTGATGTCTTGTGGTGCCCTCTACATTGCCTATATATACGGCGCTCCCTCAAGTTCTCATCGCAGTTCGCCACTCTACCTCAGAAGATGTCTTCCGCAGCCGAAGATGAAACGTTATGGGAAAGTTTTATAAATCGACCACGGCTTATGAGCCCGGAAGTTTTAAATGAAAGTGAATAAACATTAATTTGTGTATATTAGATTTAAAGACTCTAAAGATATTAAAAAGTAGGTTATAAGTAATAAAGACATGCAAAACCAGTTGACGTTAAGAAGTGCTCTAAGTTGTCTACATCGACATGGGATACTTTGCAAATCACATTTAAGTGCCTGGCAGAGGGTTCGTAGAATCACATTTATACTGTTTATCTCCCATTCCATTCTCGAATAGCGCGGGGGCAGAAAGAACACCTGAATGTCTCCGTTGGAGCTCTGATTCCTCGTATTTTATTCTGATTTCTACCTATGTAAGTAGAAGTCAACAATATATTTTCGCATTCGGAGGAGATTCTTGGCGATTAGAGTTTCGAACGTAGCCCACGCCGCAGCGATAAGCGCCGTTGTTGTAATGATTCCCATCCCAGATCCTTTATCATTTCCGTAACGATGTGTCCCCTGTATCGTGACATTATAAAACGAGCTGCCCTTCTTTGAACTCTTTCGATGTCCTCCGCCAAAATCGACTGATAAGGATCCCACACTGGGCAGCAATACTCCAAAAAAGGACAGACAAGCGTAGTGTATGCAGTTTCTTTAGAGTTCTGTTGCATCTTTTAAGCGTTCTGCCAATAAAACGCAGTCTCTGGTTTGCCTATCTTACGACATTATCTAGGTGTTCTTTCCAGTTTAAGTCTGAAGTAATAGTAAGTCCTAGATATATTGTGGAGTTTACGGCCTTCACGTTTGATAGATTTATCTTGTAAACAAAGTTTGACGGATTTCTTTTGGTACTCATGTGGACGACTTCACACTTCTCATTATTTAGAGTCAATGCCAGTTTTTACACCAGAGTGATATCTTATTCAGATAGTTCTGCAGTTAGTTTTGATCTTCAAATGATTTTAATAGACGGTAAATGACGGCGTCATCTGCAAATAACCTAAGAGAACCCCTTAGATTTTCTCCCAAACCGTTTACGTAAATAAGGACCAATAACATTACCCTGTGCAACGCCCGATATCACCTGATATTGGACAGTTGGCTACTATATAGCTCTTATCAACTAAAATGTTTCGCACATTTGGCGAAAGGTCGTAAATATCGGGCTCGATTATGTATAAGGTCTTTTTTCGGTCCTTTTATAGCCTCTAAACGATTCAGAAAATACCGGACTTAAAGAGTAAGAAAGGAGAGGAATCTACGCCAGCAGTGTGTGATAGTTCTCAATTTGCGTTTGAGCGGAAACATGCTGTAGTGTGTGTTGGCGCACGTTTGGTGGCCATTGTGTCCGGCTGGCGCATTTGATAGCCCGACTGCCTCGTAAGCAGTGGTGCTAGCTAGTGGTGGCTAGCAAAACTAATAGCTATAACGGCTTGCGCTACATTGGCCGTAGTGCTGCAGTGTCATGCAGAATCGCACTGTATGTGTGTGGCCTGCCGGTGCTACGCCAGCTATAGACGGCCGTGCTGGCACGCAACACGTGTGTTGTCCTCGTCCCGCTCTGCTGACACTGACCGCTTCACTCGGCAGCGCGAGCTCGTGCTAGCAGAGTGCCACCGTGAGCGACGCGAACATACGCAGACATCCACTGCTACCGCAGGAGGAGCTCACAAGCTGCAGGTGGTACACTGTGAAACGTCGTTGTGGTGGGCAATAAATGTGGAGAAAGGGAATCCTGGAGCGGACTGCCAAATGAAAAATTTTGGGGTGTTTAAAAAAGGATGGTTTGTACGAGAGGGATCAAGGACACGTGTGGCTCGCCCTCAAATCCCTGATAATTTCACGTTGTTTGTGACTAATAAATTACGTTTTTATCACCATGTGCAAATTCCCATGACGACTTTGATATTAAGATTTTTGAATTTAAGTTTGACCATGTGATACGCAACACAGTCTAATCTACTGTATTTTACAAGTCTGACATCAACTGCCAGTTCATAAGATTTTATTTTTACCCCTCCAAATATACGTGACTTGGTTCTAAAAACTATAAAGGATATTGTTGAAGACACCTGCTTATAGATTTGTTCATTGTAGTCGGATCTACGTCTGTATCAAAAAACATACACGAGCAACAACAATTATAAAGAATTAATGGCAGTGTTTGTCCGTCTATGCAACTACAAATAAAATGCGATTTTTCTCACCAGATGCGTTTCGTTTTAATGACAGTAATTACTTAGAGCAGTGTATTTCTTTTGACTACAAACAATATATCAAACGTTATTTCAATTTTTAACTGGTATTGTTTTCTAATTAGCCCCCTTGGACTCAATGGACAAACCGATACTAGGATCTGCCCTCAGTACATGCATGTTTCACTTCACTCAAGTATGCTCTTTCCATAATATTTTAATTCATTTCGTCATCCTATTAGCCTGCAATTCTTCGATATCACTAACATCACTGTCC
Source organism: Locusta migratoria (assembly GCA_026315105.1). Lineage (NCBI taxonomy): Eukaryota > Metazoa > Arthropoda > Insecta > Orthoptera > Acrididae > Locusta > Locusta migratoria. Next base: position 135,083,826 of record CM048749.1, on the reverse strand, counting down.
ATCACCTTTCTCCTTCTGATAATTTAGACATATTGATTCATGCGCACAATAAAAATTTATGCCAACTGACAACTCTTTTGGCAGACTGGTGTTGCGGGAAACATACTCGCCCTTCTCCATATCCCAGCAATCCACAAACCTATACCTGTAATCTGTAAGTAAACATCAACACCAACAAGGCTAATGCACACTATTTCTTGCAGGGGAGCTGGCTGCGACAGAGAGCGCTGTCACACTGAGCCCTGCCTTGATGTATCCACACACTCACCGCCGGTTTCTCGGAGCCGACTATATGTGCACCTAAGCTGGTTCCGAGGCCTACGGAATTCAACAAGAAGATGTTCCTCAGCATATTCAAATGTTCATATGTGGGTAAAGCTATGGGACCAAACTGCAGTGGTCCCTAGACTTACAAAACACTTAAACTAACGTATTCTAAGGACATTAAACACGCCCATGACCGTGGGAGGAACATGACCGCGGGAGGACTCGATCTCTGGATCTTCCACTGGGAAAACTCCGCCGAGCAACTCCGCGGGACTATCGAGAATTCGCTTTCAAGAAAACCTCGGCTTCGGCAGCACTACAGTTTTGAAATCATAACTCCACACTGTGACATCCGATTTCTTTCCCTGTATCCTAACCGATGGATTTTGAGCTAAGACTGTTTTGCATGGAGTTGAGAAATCATCGTCTTATTTAATGTTCTTTAATTCGTCACGTAATTAAGTAATTTCACTTACGTTCTGTGAATCTATACCAAAAACTGTATGAATAAATCGTGTTCCAAGAATTGCTATGTTCGTCAGTCAGAATAGTTTTCTTAACCCCACTCGGGCAGAGGTCTTTTTTCCCTTGGCACTTTTTTCCCTATGCCCTTAAAACCGCTATTGTTTCAAAAGCTTTCGAACACTTCTATCATCCTGATGGACCATATTAATTGGTAATCTTACCACCACGTACGGCACACATCACAGTACCCGCTCCTGTGACTCCTACATTAGAAATATTAACACATGCAGAGGTGACAGTAGAACTATTGACACACATGTTTGTAAAGCGTATGGGCCTTAACTACAGGGTCATCAGTCCCTACACTTACAAACTACTTATGAACTAGCGAATCCTAAGGACGTCACAAATATCCATGCCCGAGGGGGGATTCGAACCCCCGACCGCAGTGGCCGTTCAGACCGTGACTGGAGCGCCTCAATCCCCTCGGCCACCGCGGCCGGCACAGTAGAACTATTGAGTTGGTCACCATGCTAGTGCAAGCGTGGAGATGCACCACTCTTTCTTATTAAAAAAAAAATAATAATAAAAAAAACACCTCGTACATCTATATCGCGATATTATGTTTAGCCTTCTTTTTTATTTCATTGTAATACTGAAATAAATACACGTAATTCTCTGGAGATATACAATTTTAGAAAAGCTATAACTCTACCACCATCTTTTAAAATAAGAAAGAGGATTTATCGTGTAACAACATAGTTCGTCAATAGAACGGACTCAGGAGTGCCGCTTCCTCGCTGCCAGCTATCACAGCGGAACAGGCGCACCATCAACACGAGCCGTGAGCGTTAGCAGCAAGTAGCTGGCGCCTGTGGCCGGCGGCAGGAGGGCAGTGGGTCATGCCTAATTCCCTGATGGCCGCCGAATACGACACGCAGTAGACAACAGCAGACCTCGGTGTTCTATTATTATAAAGTTCCATTTCCCCTGCCAAAACTCGCTAAAAACATCGAAAATGTTTTTAATTATTACACGATGTAGACATTAACGATGAAAGTCACTCTTAAGAACAAACTACACATCAGTGTAACCAGATGAAGGCTACTGTATCCTTGGCCGAAAAGTTTGTTGTTTCAGTAATAATCATCTTTATTGCGGAGGCCTACAATACCGAGAAAACGCACACAGTCAATTGATTACAATTTGCGAAGAATGTCCTGTGCTGTAATGGTCGTTTTGGAGCAGCCAAATAATCATGTAGTTTACATACTAGGAAGCAGTGTAATCAGAACAATTGCTGGCGCCCACCCTCGATCCTGCAGACATCTATTTATGAATTTAGTAAAAATGTTCAAATGTTTATATAGTCTATGGGACTTAACTACGGGGTCATCAGTCCCTAAACTTACAAACTACGTATGAACTACTTACGAACTAGGACGGCACAAATATCCATACCCGCGGGGGGATTCGAACCCCCGACCGTAGTGGCCGTGCAGACCGTGACTGGAGCGCCTTAGTCTCCTCGGCCACCGCGGCCGGCATGGATTTAGTATCCTCACAGTAAGTTCACAGTACATATATTCACTTATGAAATTTGTTGTTAATAATCCAACCCAGTTCAAAAGTAATAGCAGTGTGCATAGCTGTAACACCAGGAGAAAGGACGATCTTCACTATGTAGGACTAAAACTGAGTTTGTCACAGAAAGGGGTAAATTATACTGCCACAAAAGTCTTTGCTCACCTACCAACCAGCATCAGAAGACTGACAGATAGCCAACTAGCATTTAAAAATAAATTAAAAGAATTTCTGAATGACAACTCATTCTACTCATTGGGTGAGTTTTTAGATATAAATTAGTATGAAAAAATCATTTAATATTTTGTGTCATGTAACGTTTTGTACAGACAGTGTTAATTAATATGACACGTTCCACATCATTACAAAGTGTCGTATTCATTATCTATGGAACAAGTATTAATCTAATCTGTTACCATGTGGAACCAATGGGATTGGGTTGACATTACATAAATATTTAAAATCTATTATGGGTTCATCTTATCAGAATGATATGATTAGGAATTCACCTAACAAGAATTTGTCGGTGAATTAGTTTATCATTCTTTCAGCTGAAAAGCGTAGCTATTTCTATTCCTGCGGCGAACTTTATGCGATGTGCCGTTTGGATTTTCAGAGGCGTATTCACATTCAAATTTTACACTATTTTCAGTTCCATATTTTAACAGTAACGAGTGTTTCGGCATTTATTAATTTATACAATACACTTACATACTTACAAAAATCTGACATTATCAGGTAAAGCAATAATGGAATATCCAGGTTGGAACCCAACAACATAGTGAAAGTAGTCGCAACCCATCACAAAATCACATGAGGAAGACACACACATAGACACATAACTTACGTTTTCAGTCATTATTTTTCGGTAGAAAACAGCATAAGGGAAAGTGGCCCAAAACGACATACAAAAACTTTAATTGTCTTTCACAACTCATGTTTGCCAATTAAAATTATATAAATGAAATTTTAAATTTCACTGCCGCGTCTTACAATAGGATTTGCCAAAATATTCCCCATAAAGTAATTAGTTTTGTTGTAAGTCATAGTTTCAAGAACGTTGTCAACGTGACTTTTTAGTCCAGCCGGTAGGGTAAAATGACATAATTTATCTCTTAGCAGAGTAATTTCTTTATTTTTATTAATAAATTGCTAGAATAAACATAAATTATAGCGCAAACTTATAGTTTAATCAAGTCTTAGGAAGCTATACTGAAGTTTATTACAAATTATTTCTAGGAACATAGAATCTTACATATCACAATTAAAATTTGAACAGTATTCTATTTTGTGCACTTGCAAAATCGAGCACAATCCGCAAGACTTTATTTTGGGCAGCTCATACACTTCAACCACACTTTCCTTTCATTCAATCGTCTGTATACATCGCAACAGTAAATTTAAGATGCTTCCTCTTCTTCGATACTGATGAGTATATCTGATACTTCACCGAGGGGGGGGGGGGAGGTGAGGGGGGGGGATGGTCTAACGTCACTTCACAGAAGCTCGGCTTGATTTTCCCATTTCCTCTCCCTTTTCTGGAGTTCCTTTCCCTTCAGAACTTGCACATTTGGTATTGCAGTGAGTGCCTGGCAGCCTTCAACATCTCTGCGCTTCTTAGGCTCAGGCATACCGGAACTGAAAGGAGTTGGAGAAATATCCTGGAGAATTGTCTCTGCACACTTTGTGGAGACATGAGTGCAAGAAAGCTTACGGTGGATTGGTCAGTCATATCGGGTGGTTGATCTGTTGTTCTGCTGGGAGCATGCAAATGCTCTGGAAATACATCTGCGTTAAAAGGAAATATTCAGAAACTTGGAAAACTGCTGTGACCGTTGATTTGCTGCTAGCAAATAGGCTCCTGGAAAAACTTGGCAATTTGGTTACCGAAACTACTCTTCCTCGGTCGTTCTTCAGCCACTTCCTCTCTCCCTGGTTATAGTACGTGTCGAGCGGTCCAAAGAATGTCACGTCTAGGGGCTGAAGCCCGTGGCTACAATGTGGCGGAAGACGCAACAAAACAATACCAGTTTGTTTGGTCAGTTCAAGAGCAAGTATGTTCTTATGGCTACTGTATCTATTACTATCAGAATTGTGTTTTCTTTTGTTGGCTTTACTGCAGAAATGAAGTGTTACAGCCATAACATAAATAATTCTGTAGTCCTGTAAACAATTTCATAGTGCAGGCGCAGGGTGCCCAATGGAACTTCATCCCAAAACGTTGGATTCAGCTTCCTTATAGGGAATATTAATGCACGTGGGATGTACTATCCAGTGCAACAATTTATGACAGTAACATGTATTCCACGTTCAGAACTCGTTATAGCACCTGCCTACCTTTTTTCCTTTTTCAGCAAAAATTTCTCTGAGTTTTATGAATTGTTGTGAGTGCTTATTCCTCCATGTTATAAATTCGTACCGACAGAATATTATATTCCTTTACTTATCTTTTAAGCAGAAAAAAATTACTTGTGGCGTATTGAAAGCTTGCGAACGTGATCCAGAAATTTGTTCTGGCTGCTGTAGACTTATATCAAGGTTCCGCATTCGAATACCTATGAACAAGTCCTTTCCTACCATGTAAATCATAGCATCAAAAGGAGAAGCAATGCCTTTTCTCCGAGACAGCTCATATGGTAGGCATCGCATATCACTAATGGTTAACTTTTAAAGTATGTTGAAAAATCCGCTTTTCAATCTTTTTGGTCAAATACAGTACGAAATAGACCGATTACATTTTTGGCGTCTTTTTAATGTCTTATAGGCGTTTTATAAACAGGCACTCTGCATTTCAACAATCGATAAGCTATGTAATAAAGCAGGGCAAAATGAGAATACGCATTGCTGCTCCTTTTAATGCTTACAGTCGAATGTTATGCAAAGACTGGCTGATAGGTTTTCGAAAACGTAGTCCTGATATAAGTCTACGGCAGCCAGAAGATACCCCTGCAGCACGTACACCAAATGAACAATGGCAAAGGTTAAATGCTTGCGGCCAAAGTGTAGCCACCACAAGCTATCAAGGAAATCAAACACTATGATGATCCTGTCAGCTGCGAATTTATAAATTTTCTACTATGTTATTTTGAGCCACTGTGCCCTAGTATCATTCATACATTGACAGAGGCACATTTCGCAGACATACAATCGTCATATCCTGCTGCTGCGTTTCGAGTCGCAGCAACTGTCGATAAATGTTGTGTGCAGAGCTCAATTTCTAAAATCTTAGGTGCCGAAACGCGCCTCTCAACCATCCCCTTCCTCATCCGACCACAGAAAAATTCTTGTGATAAAAATAATGTTCTTATATTCAGGTTTTTAAACCATAATATCTTATAATCAGAAACATGAAGCCACGAGTTTCAATATAAACATCAACGGCTACCAGCTATCGCCGTACCAATGTCACTATGCTCCCTAGCTCTGCTTCTACATATTTGGCACAAGTCGGTAGTTTTCGTGTCTGTAACATGTTTTCACTGCTGCCAACCCCAACGCTTGAACAGTTGAGTGGCCGCGGTGGCCGAGGGGACTGAGGCGCTCCAGTCACGGTCTGCACGGCCACTACGGTCGGGGGTTCGAATCCCCCCTCGGGCATGGATATTTGTGCCATCCTTAGTCTTAGCTAGTTCATAAGTAGTTTGTAAGTTTAGGGACTGATGACCCCGTACTTAAGTCCCATAAGTTCTACAAACATTTGAACATTTGAACAGTTGAGTAGTAGCTGCTCTGTGAACTTGTGTTCGGTATCAGTCAAAGAGGAATTTGGTGGCTAATGACGATAAAGGTATTCCTGTTCCACGGGGGCCTCGTGCTATTCAGATTTCTCACGTCTTCACGAAACATTAATTCCGTGTGCCTTTTGTACCGTAGCAGATGATCGTTGCACCTAAGTTGATACCAATGCAAGACTCATTTAATAGAGCTGAGATACATACCGTATAAATTCCTTTCAAATAAAAAAAAAATAATTTAATTGCCGACTATGTTCTAACAAGGGTGCGGAGCAGGTAAAGACTGAAAGTCCAGGAGTACCATAGGCAAAAATGCTTCTCGGCTGGAAAGGCTGCTAACTTTTAATCACGCGTGTTCCATATGCACAGTCGATCAAGAACTATGATATAAAGCACGACATGGAATAAAAATATTTTGTGAAAGCACATTACAACGACACTCGTATTCAAACAAGCCGTACAGTATTTATGTCTCATTGACACACACAACATGAGACGTAGCCATGGTACTACATTGCTGAGGTTGTTGGCAGTCCTAAGCAAAAGGCGATATCCTGTGCGATTGGGTGTACTGCCGGTGGTCCGCGTATTCCTTACCCGATATTTCGACGTCTTAATTCGGCGTCTTTGTCAGGTGTTACCTGCGACTGATCGTCTAGCCGAACGTGTCCCGATTCGCTTTGATGAACCACAATTCTGACGCTCATCGAGCACATTATTTTGTGAATTCATATTAACCCTACAAGCACCAACCCCGGGCAAAAATTGTACGTAATTGTTGGCTCCTTTCATCTCTAAAAAAATCTATGCTTCTCCTGGACACTATTAATATTTTGTGTTTGTTTGTTTATGTTGTACTGCATACTTCATTAAACCCGTGAAATGAATGAGTTGTAGAGGCTCACATAGGATGAAGCCGCCTGCGACCCTACAGCCAATGATGTTGCCCGGACATGTCCGAAAGAACAGATACCATATGAGTAATTGTAAATATGACCACATTAAGCAATGACAATTTCAATGCCGGAGCATTCAAACGCTCGACCCCTTGCAGGAATCTGTATAAGCTGGGAGTAAGAGGAATCAATGGGCAGTAGGCCAGAAGTTGAGAATTTGGGTTGAATTTGAAGCGTGCTTGGATAGCCCAATTCGTTAATGCGACCGCTGTCCCAAACCGGAAAATCCGGGTTCGAATCCCGGTCTACCACAAATTTTCAACTTTATTGTTGATCTTATGTATGTCAAAATACTATAAAGAATATTTTCATAAGTCGAATCCACTAAACTCTCAAGTTTGTGCTTTCCATCTACACACTAAGAAAACAAGAAGACAACTGTATGTTGTGTGGGAGGGTAAAGTTCTATAGCGTGAAAGCCATCTTGCGTTATCTTGCAGAGATCACTAACTTACAAACCTCACTGTCACAAGACCAGGCAAAAAGTTACGACACGAAATCTCACTCTGAAGAAATTTTGTGGGAGCAAATGGGGAGCAACCCCAAAAACGTTAAGAACTATAGTACAAGCCTTCTGATTTCCACCGGAGGATTTGCAGCCCCTGTGCGTTGCAGATCAGTCCATGCCAAACAAGTCGACACTGCTCTAAACGAAACCTGCAGAATTATTACAGGCTGAATGAAACCAAACCCATGCCTCTAAATAAACTTAACAAAGTAGCAGGTTTTGAAACACCCGCAACTCCCGCGATATGAACTTGAATATATTAAAAAGTTCAAACAGAGTTTCGATGACAGACATCCGCTTTTTGTAGCAGAATCTCCAATCAGTCGACATAAATTCAGACGCAGCTTTCTGAACGCAATGAGAATTGAGCCGCCAGAAAGTTTTCCTCTTCAACAAGAAACACCAACAGGAATGCACGTGGATTGGAAAATCTGGGAGTTGCTGAACAGAATTAGAACTGGTGAGGCTCCCGTCAAGGCATACCTAGCGAAATGTGGATTCGTTAACAGTCTAGACGTGTCCTGTGAATGTGGAGAGACACATACGATGGGGCACATAACGAACTGATCTGATTGACCGTCTATATTCAATTCCGAAGATTCATGGCTCGCAAGAAAAATGCTATCAACTTCGCCCAGTACTGGTCTGAAATATTTTAGTTCTGAATTTGAAACCCAGATAGCAGAAGGTAAGGTCGGTGATTTAACGAGTTCAGTAACAGTGGCGAATTATGAGGTTTCCAACGATCAGAGCTTTACTCCCTCTCGAAAGGTCCCGGAGCTCAACCTCGACTGCCCGGGGATATCAGTAGGCCGGCTGACGCCGTGAAGTCGATTCCGGCGACCTCTGCGCATGCGCGGCGGGCAGTTGGGGCGGGCCCGGCGCGGCGTCAGGTGGCGGCGATTGGCAGCCGTTGCCGAGCCGGCCGAAAATGTGGGCATTTGCATGTGCGGCGCATCGGTTGGCGGCCCTGCGCGCCATCGCCAGCGGCGCCTGTTTGGCTTTACGGGCTCTCCCACTGTTGCCAACTGAACATTTTTATTACGTGCAGCGAGCACGGAGCGCCGACGATATTACCTCGCCGGGGCTCTGGCCTTATAAATAAAAGTTTGCCCGCACGCACGCCGCGGAGGCAACTTTGCACGTCGGAGTTTTCAGCCCGAACAGCACCGCCAACTGCTGTTGCTGACAGCGCCCCCCATCCCCTCCCGCGGGGAAAGAGCCGACTATATTCGAATAGTTGGTGTCTTGCAAATTCGCGACGTCTCAGGTATCGTGTTTCACCGTCTTTGCTCATACGGCCGCTGTATTGCATGCTGAGATATCCGTCGGTATCGGTGGACCGTTGGCTGGTAGTGCAAGTACTTGCGGATTTTTCTTCCCGCTAGAGGAGCGAATATTCCTACGTTTCACTAGTAAATCAACTGGTAGACGCCTGTAATATCTTATTCCTCTGACCTTTACACTCGTCTTAATTACTCTCGTAAATTTCACATTGTAGATTTAGGGCGTATCATTGCGTAAATAGAAAAAGAAAGTTGGTAATTCAGAGTCACCTCTTGTTCTGATTTGCTTGAAAATTGTATTGTTCTAAGTCGACGCTGATGTTAATTGTTTATTTACACACGTATGATAGATGTCCTTCGTCTACATAACGCCAGTGCGGGATCTACGATATTTCCAACCGCGGACGAAATTAATAGTGGCACCCCCCCTCCCATCCCCCTTTGCTCATCGTTGCTCTTTTCTATTTACCTCCCCTCGCCCGCCAATTCCTTCGGCATCGGCACGTTACCTTGTTAGCCCAGCCATTTTAGATTAGCAACACTAGAAGTGGCCTTTTGCGATGCCTCGTTGACAGCTCGGAAGATAATTCAAAATAACTCTCCAGTCTCTCATTAAAACTGAATAAACTTATTTTTCAGCGAACATTCTCTAAAAAGTAGCTCTATCTTCTTCCCAATCTCACACCGTTTGAGATATTTGGAAAAGTAATGGCCACTTCTCACTGTCTGTGTATCTGAATGTAACGTATTCCCACTTCTTATGTCGCGCCAATCAACCGATAAGTACCAATACAAAGGTATTTGTCGGCCGGTAGCGACCAGAACCTTCTTTTGAAGACAAAACCGGACACCTCCATAGGAAGACACGATGACCTATTTCGGCTATTAGGCGTCGAATCGGAAAATAATTCAATACGATTGGATTCACGAATTCCTGTCAGAAAGGACACAGTTCGTAGTAACTGATGGTAACTCATCGAGTAAAACAGAAGTGATATCTGTCGATCGCCAGGGAATCGTTATAGATCCCCTACTGTTATCGTGTTTATAAACGATCTAGGTGACAATCTGAATAGCTCCCTTAGATTGTTCGCGGATGATGCTGTCGTTTATCGGTTAGTTAAGTCAACAGAGGATCAAAAGCAACTGTAAAGCGATTCAGACAAAATTTCTACATGATGCGAAAATTGGCAATTAACGCTAAATAATGAAAAATATGAAGTAATACACATGACCAATAAAAGAAATCCGCTGAACTTCAATTACACGGTAAGTCAGTCAAACCTTAAGGTAGTAAATTCTTCCAAGTATCCAAGAGTCAACACAGTTTTAGCCGACCAACTGGTCGGCTGAAACTGTGTTGACTCTTGGATTGTTGTTCCACCGTTGCTGAATTGCAGCCATGTTTAAAATTCTTCCAAGTACATAGGGGTTACAATTACGAACTAGTTAGACTGGAGAGAACACATAAAAATATTGTGGGGAAGGCGAACCAAAGGTTACGTTTCATTAGCAGAACGCTTCGAGATGCACCAGCTCCACCAAAGAGACTGCCTACATCACACTTGGGCTTCCTCTCCTGGAGTACTGTTGCCCAGTGTAGGACCCTCCCCAGGAGGGACTGACGGGAAACATTAAGAAGGTCCAGAGAAGAGCAGCTTGTTTTTTTATCACTTTACAGGGGGGAAAGTGTCATGGAAATGTTGCACAATTTGAGGTAGATATCATTAAAATAAAGACGTTGTTCTTTGCGGCTAGATCCATTTGCGAAATTTCAGTCACCGACTTTTATTTCTGAATTTGAAAATATTTTGCTAGCAGCCACCTACACAAGGATACACGACCATCCCAATGAAAATAAGAGAAATCAGATTGAAAACGCCCCTCTGCCTGGCACTTATATGTTATTTACAGAGTATCTATGTAAATGTAGATGGTGATAAGAACGCTAGGTTTGATATCCAGTTTTAGTCTGTATCGACAATCCACTCACAACCTTTTCATTTCGAGCAACAGACATTTCTCACGACTGAAAAAGATGTGTTTCGAGACTAAGCTAAGTAACTCTGGTATGCTATGCTCAGTTTGCGTATCTCTCTGGAACCCTTTAAAAATTTGTGGACATATATACCGTCAAGCATCAAAAAATTCTCAAACTTGAGATCTTTTATTATGGCATCTAATTGCGCTGGTGAAGAAGAATGGAGAAATGAGTAATGATTTTTTTAAATTTTTTTCCGAATTCAATTTTGAACTCATTTTATATAACTGTCATTATTAATCCAGGCACTTAAATGTGATATGCAGAGTATCCCATGTAGATGTAGGTGTAATAGCCTTTCTGCCAGCTTCACCTTCTAGATGCGCGTGGTGTTTTACGTTACGTAATGTAGTAATGACGCTGATATTGTACATCTCCGCAGTTAAAAACTTCGATATACAAGACAAAGTAGAATCAACCAAAGGGAGGATAAGTGTAATCGAAGTGTCAACGTTACGCTGCTGGAATGAGAGAATAGAGGATGATAGAAACCGTGCCTTTCCAAATGATAAGAATACAGTTCCCAATAAAAGAAGCCTTCGCTATGACCAAAAAAAGTACAAGGTCAGACGTTTCAAAGGGCAGTATTATATTTACCAGAACCTGTTTCTTCGCATGGACAGTTATACGTGACGTTTTCAAGAGTTCGCTCATTCAGTGATATTTATGTTTGTGCAAAAGACAAATACAGCCAAAAAGTAAACAATGATCAATTTATAATTACTAATATTATTTTTGTAAAATAAAGAAGTTTTCAAAGCAAAAATTAAAAAAATTATATATATATATATATATATATATATATATATATATATATATATATATATATATATAAATGGTATATTTATTTATTTATACGTATCAGAAGCATTAATACTAGGAATATATTTACAAAGAAAGCAATTCTTCCTGGATGCGATGCACTTCAGTAGCCTGAAGCAGATCTTGTACTGTGCATATTTTACGGCACCAACTACACTGCAACAAATGATACGTCGTCTGAATTGCACCACACTCACACGATGGGGACTCGGTGTTGAAATCCCACTGCTGTAGGTTGATCTAAATCTTGTCACGCATGCCCGTAATCTTCTCAGTGATCTCCAAGTACTACATTTCTCCATGTGACTGGGTAGTCGGTTCGAGACTGCTGAGGCTTTAGTTTAGTGGAGTTTTAATTCCAGATAACTTAGCAGGGTCACCACCAGCAGGAGACAGCTTCAGCCCCCCCCCCCCCCCCCAAAAAAAAAAGGAATTTTCTATATTTCTCATAATTAATCATATTGTATTACAATATATAAATTTTCTTATTATTCAAAGTTTATAATCTTTTATACATATGTAATTGCAACTGCTTTTTCTCCATTACTATCATACATAACTGTGACTGATCAGGAGAGAGTGCGAATTATTTTGCTTGGCTCAACTAGTAGAAACGTAATGAAAATCACATCAACAATATGTATTTACTTACCAGAATCAAAAGTATTCCTCCACTTTCCCCTATGATTGGGTACTGTGATATATAGGTCCTCCTGAATGTAATACCCAGAGATGGCTGAGTATAATCAGTGTGTCAGCGGTCCAGACAAATTTACGCTCCTGGAATCAGAGATTGGACGAAGTATTAGTGAAATCATTAAAAAATCAGATGCAATTCACATATGAAAAATTATTAGGGTAAGGTTGGGGCAATCGGACACGCTAAGCGGATTTTTTAAAATAATGTTCAAATGTCTAAATTTATCGGACCAAACTGCGTGGTAATCAGTACGTAGCTTACAAACTACTTAAACCTAGTTAAACTAACCTAAGGAAAACCCATGCCCCAAGGAGGACTCGAACCTCCGACAGCGAGCAACCGCGCGCTCCGCAGCGAGGCGCCTTAACCGCTCGGCTACTTCACCGCGGCTTTTAAAATAACTATAAAAAAATCTAATTCCAGATGTTTATCGAATATCACTAAGAAGCTTGTACCCTATGTCAAAGTAATACATATATAACAAATTTTTTAATTTTATTTTCAGCCCAGGGAAACTGATACAAATGGATGGTGCGCCAATGTCCGTTTGCCCCCAACTATAGTGACAAACGGCCACTCCATATGGCGCAAACGGAAACTTTACTTTTTAATCAATGTCATCATTGCTACAATTATTGCAAACAAAGTAAGGATCATTTCCATTTGGAACACACACAACATGAAACCAGAAAGAACAGACTAGACACTGCACCCAATTTTCACCATGTGTGTACAGTTCTTTACACACATTGCAAATATAATTCTTACTGTTATCACATTTGGCATTGTTTGCTGCATTCTTGGTTTCCGCCATGGCCTTTTTCTGTTTAAGATAAGTATTAAAACTAGGATCTGTCAAAATGGATGATGTTCCCATCTTGCGTTCTTTTTTTGCAGATCCTGAATCCGATGGTATAACACTGTGGTCCTGGAAACTTCTCTCATTCACAGCATGTTTGGTGACCCTTGTTGTTGCCTGGTTGTAGTTTCGCCTCTCGATTAGGCCTATTTCCTAGTACTGATTTCATTTGCACGTCTGCTGTTTGATTCTCAGGATTTCCTCTTGGATCATTAGTGGGGTCTTCATGCACAGTTGCGGGAGCAAACACGTGCTCAGGCAAGCGACTGGGGTTGAAGGGATAAATCCCACAAGCACTGAAGCCATTTACAGCGTTCCCGACAGTAGCTGAACGGTTCCATACATCGGCAAAAGTAGCTCTAAATGCCACTTTATTAATTCCTTTCTCTGGATTTCTTCTGACGTACAACCTGGAGTCTTCATTGTAAAATGTCGTTAACAGAGCAAAGAAAGAATATCAAGGGGCTGTAGTCTGTGAGTACGGTGTAGGGTCAGTCACCATAGAAAGATGCACACCGTTGGCCGAGGCCTTCTCCAGAATTGGAGGATCTGAACAATTTAAGCCGTGGCCATCATTATTAAATGGGTGTTTAACCCATTTGCAAATGCAAAACGATATGCCAGAGTACGCAGGTCTGTGTAAGCTGACCCATACCCAATGGTGTCTAGTTTCAGGAGGTGTTCTATCTACTGCAGTCTGTACCTTGGGGAAAAGTATGCTGTCCGTATTTTTGAATAGGTACGGTGCTAATTACACGTCTTGTTAATGAATTTCGTTGAACTGAAAATGTAGTAGTTGCTGTAGCAAGTTGCAGGCCATCTTCTTTAGAAGTCTTCACGGCTAAATGCTCTCTTCTGTCCAGAAGCATATATCTGTGTTCCTTTTACGATTACTTACCATTTTGTAAATAATTTTAGTATACAGTCAAAACTACTGATATTTACTAAAAATTAAATTATTAGTCAGTGAAAGATATTTGATAGACCTCCATAACTGTTTTATTAAGAAAAGACTAATGTGTCCGTTTGCCCCCACCCCCCCCCCCTCCCCCGAACAAGTGTCAGTCTGCTCCACCTGAGCAATATTTGAGTTAGTGTCTTAAAAATACAACAGATGGCACCACCAAGTCATATCGTCATACTGGCAGGTGGAGGGAAGCAGGAGCTCGCCACCGGACCAGGATAGAACCTCCGTGAATTCATTGAAATAAAAACAATCCTTATTTCTCTAACAATATTATGAACAAAGTCATTGCCTGCACAGCATACGTTGCTTACGTGCGATAGTTTACAAAATATGAGGACGTTCTGAAAAGTTATTTCAAACAATACTTATCACGGTCACTCGTATACACTACACTGCACGAGAAGGGTGCTGCCAACTTCAATGCGGTAAATACACCACATTTACTTACGTTCTGTCCGTTTGCCACAAACTTACCCTCTAATATACAAAAATTGTATTGGTCGAAGAATACATACAAAGCGAATTCCCAATTTATTATCTTACCAAGCAAACCAACTTCATGACGAAGACCTTGTTAACTGGTAACCAGGCATTGCATTTCTCTTAGCAAATCGCTACTGCGTCTTCTAAATTTAATCCATCTGGAAAATATAAGTTACAAAATGTGTTAGTACCTTCATTACTATGGAAACGTAATGCACATAATACCAATAAGGACAAGTTGAGATACATTTACTAACCGGAATCAAACGTCTTCCACCACTTACCACTTTCATTGGGTATTTAGATATGCTAATCGTCTTGAATGTAATACCCAGATAGAGGAAGCGTGTAATCAAAGTGCCGCCCGTCCTGTCATCGTTACGGTTCTGGAATGAGAGAATGGAGGAAGTATTAGTGAAATCCTTAAAATGCAATTGCAATTTAGATATGAAAAATTATTATAATGAAAAAAATATATTGGTTGAAAAATACTAACCACACTAAATCCCTATTTATTATCAGATCAACCAAACCACATTTACGACGAAGAACTTGTTAAACTGGTTGCACGGCACTGCATTTCTCTTAGCAATACGTTGCTGCGTCTTCTAAATTGCATTCATCTGGAATAAATATGTTGTAAGATGTGTTAGTACCGTTATTTCCATGGAAACGTAATGCACACCACTCATATAGGGACAGGTTAAGATACATTTACTTGCCGGAATTAAACATCTTCTTACACTTCCCAGTTTCATTGGGTATTATGATACGCTGGTAATCTTAAATGTAATACCCAGAGGGAGGCAGCGTGTAATCAAAGTGTCGCTTGTCCTGTAAACGTTACGCTTCTGGAATGAGAGAATGAACGAAGAATTAGTGAAATCATTAATATCAGTTGCAATTCACACATGGAAATTCACTATAATGAAGAAAATATATTGGTCGAACATTACTCACCATACTAAATACGTATTTATTGTCATACCAACCAAACCAAATTTACGACGAAGAACTTGTTGAACTGGTTGCCACACTGAATTTCTCTTAGCAAATCGCTTCTGCCGCTTGTAAATTGCACAACTCTGGAAAAAATAAGGGCAAGACGTGTTAGTACCGATTCAACTATTCAAATTAATGCACATCACTCCAATAAAAACAGGTTAAGATACATTTAATTACCTCAAATTAACGTCTTCCTCCACTTCCCACATTCATTAGGTACAATGATCAGGAAGGTTGTGTGAAATCAATGTGTATCCCGACCTGACAAAGTGACGATTCTGGAACGGGGACATGGACGAAAAATTACTAAAAAATAATTTAAAATTAGTTACTATTCGCATAGGAAAATTTATCAAACTGTAAATAATGTATTGGTTGAAGAATACTCACCACAAGAAATTCCTATTTACTATCTTACCAACCAGACAAAAAGTACGGCAAAGAATATGTTACAATGCTGCCAGACATTTCATCCCTCTTGACAAGTTGACGCTGCGTCTGCTAAATCTCATCCACCTGCAAATAAAAAAAATAAAAAATAAATAAAAATAAAAATAAATCAAAGTTACTTTTCTGGAACGAGAGAAAGAACAAAGTATTAGTTAAATCATAAAAATTCTGTTGCAATTCACATACGAAAATTTATTAAAATGTAAAAAATGTATAGGTTGTAGAATACTCACCACATAAGATTCCTATTTATTATCTTACCAACCAAACAAAAATGAAGGCGAAGAATTGATAAACTGGTTCCCAGATGCTGCACTGCTCTTAGCATGTCGCCGCTGCGTCTTCCAACTGTTTTCTATCTGTAAATAAAATAAGTTGCAAGATGTGTTAGTACCGTTCTTACAATAGAAACGTAATCCACATAACAGCAGCAAATACAGGTTAAGATACATTTACATACCGTAATTAAACGTCTTCTTCCACTTCCCATACTCTTTGGGTACTGTGATCTGGTGTTTTCCTTGAATGTTGCATCCTGAGGGAAGCTGCGTGTGTTCAAAGTATCGCCCAACCTGTCAAAGTTACGCTTCCGAAACGAGAGAAAGAACGAAGTATTAGTGAATAAAATAAAAATAAGTTAAAATTCACATATCATAATTTATTAAAATGTAAAAAAATGTATTGGTTGAAGAATACTCGTATTGGTTGAAGAATACTCAGCACCATAAAATTCCAACTTATATTCTTACCAACCAAACAGAAATTAGGACGAAGAGTTTCTTAAACTAGTTGCCATACACTGCATTCCTCGTAGCTGCATTTTCTATATATCTTCCATCTGGAAAAAAATAAGTTGCAGAATGTGTTAATACCGTTTTTATAATATAAATGTAAAGCACAACACAACAATAATGACAGGTTAAGCTACATTTAGTTACCGTAATTAAACGTTTTCCATCACTTCCCACTATCATTTGGTATTGAGACACGCTTGTCTTCTTGAATGTAATACGCAGAGGGAGACTGCGTGTATTGAAAGTGTTGCCCGTTATAATGACACGTTTTCCTTTCCCCGATATTATCAGAGAAAGTTTTGTATTTTTATATTATTTCAGCATGTTAAAATAGTTATCTATGAAAGTCAGAGAAAGAAAATTTAGGAACAACACTTTCAATTTTTTTGTAAGAAAGAAGACACTCTTGCTTTGTACTTCGTAGCGATAGCATCTTGCAGACTGGAGCTGTACTTTATTATTTTTTATGTGGCCGCTATTATGTACATTCAGGTAAATATATGTGATGTGCGCGTATCTTAAATTTATAAATAAACCCCCACCTCTCACTTAAATTCGCACTTATGAATTTTTATTAATAATTTTGCCCTATCCTCCCTCCGCCCATAATGTCTTATTCAGCCTTGTTGAATCACCGCAATAATGGATGGCATAGTTTTTAGTTAATATTGAATGATGATATTTTGTGTAGCCTGCCAGTCTTGTTTCCAAATTTATTCCATAATATTATCATTTACTGGCAATAGAACCTGCAGTCGATTATCTTGTAACTTTTTAGAAGTCCGATGTGTTTGACTTACGTAATATTCCTATCCGATTTATATCATGTCACTTATCTTACTTTACTGTTTGCTACACGAGTCGTAGTTTAATATTGACGAACTGCCATCCACTGTTCGGCGAGTGGTTATCATATTATTAAAATTTCATTTACAGCCAAATTTCAACCACCGATGGATCTATTGTTAAAGGTAACTGCTCGTCGATTCTTTTTGTAATGTTCTGCCTGCACAACACTCCACTGTTAATTAGCTTGCCATTTCATTTAAATGCATGTAATAATTTTCCCCGTAATTTACCGATTGGGATCTTTCATAGCTTCTAACTTCAAACCACTTCCTTCTGTAAATTTATTAATCTCAAAAATTAATAGCCAGGCTGGAACATTATACCGTCCTGCCAAATGTACGCTCCTGGTATGAGAGAATGGACGAAGTATGAGCGAAATCATCAAACATCTGTTGTAGTTCACATACTAAATATCTTTAAAAACTAAAAAATACATTGGTCGAAATCTAGCCATCTAACAAATGTTACCTTTGTTGTTACCTACGGAATAGTCTAAAATGGTGAGGATTTTATTGATCTGCTATAGCAGACACTGATTTTCTTGTAGTATATCGCTGCTCTGTCTTCTAATTTTTATCCATCTGTTAATGAGTTTTGGATAAAGTGATACTGCAATTTTGTTATAGAACCATTATGCATATCTGATTAAGGAATACACTTAACATATGTATTCTCCCTTCACAACATGCTTCAGTTCACATAACCACGTTTGCCCTTATTTGTCTTTTTTTTAATCACCCCGTAGATTTAGTTTGTGGTCAGGAACTGCCCTCACAGCTCTTTTCATTTTTTAGCTGGCTTGTTCAATTTTTTTCGTATATGGGGAAGACGCAGCCCTTTTTAATCGACGAATACGTGCTCCTTTCATGAATCTATTGTTTTTTTCGTGATGGAGGTAAAGGTTGCCTTGATGGGCTACAAAGTCCTCAGAAACCCCTCACCTTTTTATCCGCCATATCAGTATCTCAATGAGCCACCAGATTGTTGTACTTGATTGACGATATATATCTGGTCTGCAACACTGCCAGGTTCCCTTCAAACATGTTGTGGATTGTCGTTATAAATAAATAATACTTTTCTTTTTCTCTGGTATACAGGTTCTTGTAGTTACCTGCCTGCAGTCAGTGAAAATGAAATTTTTTATAACGAAACTTTTCTTTTGTCATGTTATTTGATTTCTCAACTGTACATAGTTGCCAACATTATGGTAAGTAAAATTCAACTCAGGGGCAGTATTAATTAATAATTTCGTGGTTCATGACCCTCGTTCTATGTGTTTAGGTTTCCAAAGCGCATTCAGTGGTCGTTGGCAACCACAGCATACCACACTACCATTGCCGAAAGCAACATATTACCTACAGTTATCAAACCGGTCTTTCGCTCTCAATGCTGTAACGTTTTCCTTCGTTTATGATCAATTTTTACGTTAAAATTTACTTTTCAGCATAAAGGTACTGGTAATCTGTTATTATTCTGGTACGGAATGTATTGAATAAAACCTATTTTTTTCTCGTTCGGTCTTTTATTTCTTATACACCTA
Source organism: Locusta migratoria (assembly GCA_026315105.1). Classification (NCBI taxonomy): domain Eukaryota; kingdom Metazoa; phylum Arthropoda; class Insecta; order Orthoptera; family Acrididae; genus Locusta; species Locusta migratoria. The sequence goes on along the minus strand of CM048749.1, from coordinate 135,064,516 downwards.
GCTGTTTTAGCTATATAACTAGTTACTGATGAATGAAAAAGAATCACCCAGTAATTACAATCGCCAATTGTGTGTACAATAAATTTAATATAATTGTGAGAAGGTTTCATAAAGACATATAGGCGTACACTTTTGGCAGTGTACGGGTATAAGCGCGCGTGTGTGTGCCTGTTTTTGTGCGTGTGCGTGCAAGCATGTGTGTTTGTCTTTGTGCGTGCACTTGTGTTGGTATGGATGTTTCTGTGTGTGTGGATTGGTGTGTGTGTGTGTGTGTGTGTGTGTGTGTGTATGTAGGTGAGTGTGGATGTGTGTTTTTGATTTTGCTGTTTTTGGTTTGTTTCAGAGTGCGTAAGTGAACGGTTTATCTCTAGATCGCAATTTCATAGGCTACGCTACTCTCGGTAATCTTTCTCGCACCTGTCGGTCTACCGCGCAGTATGATGTCTGGCCTTAATGCACCGTGCCCATTTATGGCCGTTAGAATACACAGACTTGTTCTGGACTATCCTTCTTACAGTTTGGTTTGACAGATACGTTCCTGTGCATCTGAAAAAATCTATATTGTTGAAAAACTCATCTGCGTTCCATCGAGTGAGGTGCCGCAGTTACAATTTGTCTCACATAGCTGTTGGTCTAGGCGAGCTGTACAGAACAAGTCATGAGCACTAGCAGTAGTTCGAAAACAATTCCAGGTGCTTACCATATCACTCTGATTCACAACTATTAGCTCTGCAACGTTAGTTGATGAAACTGCTTGTTGACGTAAAATCAAAGATCATACGTTGATATTCTTCGTCTTGCCTAACATACACAGTCGGGACACTCACTCTTGTTAAAGTTGTTACCGACTGACAGTTGCAACGACACTACCGCCCCTAGCGGTGGGCAAGCAGCCGAAGGAGTGATATTTGTTTATAATCGTATTTGTATGTAACGAAACAGTTAGTATAATTTTTGCGTTGCAAGCATTAGTAAAATATCAAGAGTCATACACAATACGCCACGACGGAGTGGCCAAGCGCATTGAGGCGCTATGCTCCGAAACGCGTGGCCGTTCCCCGTCGGGGGTTCGAATCCCCCCTCGGGCATGGATGTTTGTGCTGTATTTAGTGAAAACTAGTTCATAAGTAGTTTGTAAGTTTAGGGACTGATGACCCCGCAGTTAAGTCCCATAAGCTTTACAAACATTTGAACTTACACCATACGGAAATTAATGTAAAAACATTCGAATTTAACTGATTCAGTGGTATAATGAACATCTTCGTCATGAATAAATACTTTCTAATATGTGTAGGCTATATTAGTCACTTATTCCACTAAAAGTAAATAGACTATAAACATAAGAGGCACATAAATTTCTATTATTGTTTGTTCTTAATATGACAAGCTGTTTTTAACACTTATTAGTTGTCGTGGTTTCTAATGATTCGCATGTTTTTACACTATATTCGTTTTTCTTATTCGCGGATATTCTTTTGAGTGTAAGTACTTTTGCTTAAAAAGCCAATGTTTGAAGATTCTTGTCATTTGTAGATCAGCTGTAGAAGCAATTGTGGAAATGGGTTATTCTTTGTTGAGAAACAGGTTGATTGCTTTCGCTGTTTTATTGCCACGTCTGTGACTTTCTCCTTCAGCTACGGCTGTGGTGACTAATTTGGTAGTTTAAATAATGAAGTTATGCATTCCATGAACATTTCCTGCGTTCCTCCCTATCGACTTTATTGAAATTGTAGTGAAGAAACCTTAACGTTCTTGAGTTGAAAAGCGACGTCTTTCTACCAAATGGCAGGTCTTCTGGTATTACCTGGTCATTTTTTAATATTAATAGAAAATGAAATTATTCAGTAAAAGCCTGTAGGTTACAAGATGATGTAAATATACTGCCTTGTAATGTACATACTGTTTCGTAGCTTGTCAGAGATCTTAGGAAACTGAAGAAAGACAAATTTCGAGCTATTTTTAAGTTATTACCTACTTGATAGCACTACATACGTTCCCCTATGTAAAAAGCATGTTACAAATCTATATAGACGCTACTATTCGACTCATCCAATATCGTATTTAGTAACGTAGCTTGCCGGCCACTTGGAACGATGCTGTCGCAGTGTAAAACAAAGATCTGCGCGAGTGTCCTGACTGTACATTTTAGACTGTGGTCCGGCCATCGGAGGATGACCATTCAATTTCTACAAACGCCCTGTCCGTTTCCTACACTATAAAGGTACAAATATCTGAAGCAGTTCAAATTATCAACTTTCGTCAGTAATGTCACCGTAGATCTAAGAAGGAATGTGTTTATTATGCCGTAGACAGGTATACAAAACTTTCTTATCTATGCCCAATGTTCTGTACACTGTAAGGAGCAAATGTTCGTCCTAGCTACCAACGCGCAGATATTCTCCAGGAAAGAATTTCAGTCAGGGCATCCACTAGACTCAGACGTTATTCTGAAGACGGACAGCCCAAAACTAGACTGTTCCCTCAGGTTACAAACTATTCTTTTTCTGTAAGCCAAAATATGGACAGTGATCCTTATAAAAAGATTCTTTCTGGCGTTAAATAAAGATTGTAGGTATTTGAGTATCTTCTAAGAATGGCTGTATGGATCAACGGACAGTTGCAGAGACAAAACGGTCACTAAATCAAAATGACTCAGTAGATGTAGATGATTTGAATGAAGATGAAAGAAAATTTGTTGGCTAGTAATGGTCACAACATAAATATCTCATTTGCAACTACTCATCACCATATGCAGTCACAGGAAAGTTTACTAAAAGGAAGTCATACATCGGCTATCTTTAATTTGATGATACGAAATCACGTACCTGATATAAGCCAGCGCTATATTTCTGACTTTAAAGTTGTAATAGGGGAAAACCGAATACAAAATTTAAATATGGCTGGAGTCGATCCTAATCTTTTACTGTGAAGTTCAGCTTCGTAAAACAACATTACGATAGAGAGATCAAACATATACAAACGCACTTCTAAACAGACTCACAGACATTCACACACACACACACACACACACACACACACACACACACACACATGCAAAATACTAATAATCAAACTTTTAGCCCACAGGATTATAGGTTGTAATTACTGCGTAACTTTCTTCCAGTTATCAGTAAGTAATATTATTATTAAAAGACGTAACGAGATTAAATACCCGTTTCACTCAACTCATTCCATAACAAATGGCTCGGAGAACAGTTGAGTGTTACTAATGGAGTACCGGTACAGAATGATAACAGATAACCATATCTAGCCTGTTACACAGTAAACTGGAAAACAGATCCTAAACGAATTACGACGTTAGGGCATTAAGGGCATAAGTCGGTTTGTTATCTGTTCATAAAATTTCACTTACCGCAACAAGGGCGTAATGTGCTAACGTTCGGAAAGACTATTAATAATCTTTGGAAATCCAAACACGTAGAATCAAGGGAATGAAATAAATAATTAATATTACTTCTGTTATATGATAAACAGGCTCTTGTGCCTAGCCTGCGTAAAACGAACATTTCGTTGGCAATATTAGCACACTACACCGCCGCTGCCGTAAGTAAAATTTAGCCTACCTATACGAAACAACTATCAACCAACAGAAGAACAATTTGGTTAAATTTTACTTATTTCATCGGCGGCTTAGTTTGCCAATGTTGGCAACGAAAAGTTCGCTTTACGAGAATAATTAATTTAATGACCTGACAAGTGTAAATAATATAACTTGTCAGCAGGAAGAGCATTAAATATTTACTTCATGGTCAACAAAAACATATTAATCCCCTCATTATTGGGTTTTTAAAGAGCATTCAACGACTGTTGCCAACGCCAGCGACGATGCATACAATTTCTATTACCCTACCGATTATTCCTAATGGAGATAGGACTCGAAATGACTGCTGTGAAATCGTCTTAACACGATATTCAGCGGACACTTCAACCACATATCACACATAAACAGTGACAAAACGCAAATATGTTCCAGTTGAGATGTGTGCCATTGTTTTGGCCGTGAAGCATTATGGGTAATTTGGAAGAATCTGTCTACATCGAAGACGCGGCGCCCCAGCGGCCGCTGCGGTCGATACCTATCGAACGGTTCATTCTCGAGATTCTGTCGACGCAAACGACAAAACATTACTGATATGTAATCGGGCAATAAGGAGTAAGTAGAAAACAATGTAATACAAAGTCTGCACATGTTGGCAATCGAATGTTCCCTTTATGCGGATCATTAATTTACCTACCGGACAAGGATACATACAAGAACCTGTCAACCACAGAGCAGGAGCAGCATTTATTTTTTATGTCTTCATTAGTTCTTCGTGCAGACCATCACGTAAATAAATAATGCTGTTCCTGTTCTATGGTTGACAGGTTCTTGCATGTACCCTTGTCCGTTCAGTAAAATTCATTTCCCTCCTTAAGTGAAGAGGTAATTTGGACGAATCCGTAATCTTTTGTCGTTTGCGCCGACAGAATCTCGAGAGTGAACCGTTCGATAGGTATCGACCGCAGCAGCCGCAGCGGCGCCGCGACTCCAATTTACGCTAATTCGTCCAAATTACAGAATCATGGCCTAGCCTACAAAGATAAAAATAAATAAAAAAAACCGGTAATTTCCAAGAAACCTTACACTGGAAGTTGCACGGCCAGAATCGATATATATCAAATGTCGATTACGTGGCTATTCAGGCGCAGGGTGTGAAAATACAGGTATTTTCTAATGTATCATAACGTACAAATACATTTTCTTATTAGGAATTTACAAATAATAAAAAAGCTACTTCAGTCGTGAGATGTGCAAATACAGATATTTACTAATGTAGCATAACTTACAAATACTTTTTTATTACTAGAAAACTACCGATAACGAAGGAGTTACTTCACTCACGCGATGGTAAATACAGATATTCAATAATCTATCATAACGTACAAATAAATTTTATTACTAGAAAACTACCGATAACAAAGAAATTACTTCACTTTATTAATGAGCGAAGTATTCGTCTTTCAGACCTTTATCAGTTTTTTTATGCACTTTCTTAATTAGAACACACTAACAATCGGCATTCGATATATATCGCATTCGTCTGTACAACTTCGAGTGTAAGCTTTCTTAAAAATTACCAAAATGACACTAATATTCTGAAGCACAAAAATTGTGAGAAAGAGATGTGACGTTTTTCGTTCACGAAAACAAAATTCCTGTGCTTTGACATGTCCAATGTTTCTTACCAGGGTGCAACATTTAACTTGATATGCCTAATTAAAACACAACTTTACCGTAAAAAGTTCTTGTCGAAGGACACACAGAAAAAAGTTTCGCAATTACCTCTGCAATATCTCACAACTGACTATCTGATACTGCGTAACGAAAGTCGAATTTGTCTAACCTCTACGCCGCGAAAACATTCTGCTACTCGCTGGGAACCGAAAAAATCTCAAGTTTCTGAAGTCTTTCCAAGTAAATTCGACTTGTATGCAAATGTCGAAGGCGTAGTAAACAACACACGTCTCGGAGACTCACATGTGTTTGTTTATTTACGTTCTTTAAAAAGAAATTATTTGTCGGATAAAACCAGAGTAAATAATACGCGGCGATTAAAACAGAGTGTAAATAAAACGTGGGCTTAAAACAATCTCGTAACGAACCGTGCTAAAACTATCCCTACGCAATTTTGAAAGAAAAAAAAAATTGGAAGCAGATTTAATACGTAAAAAATTACAGGGAAACTTAACTGTCCAGTGATATTTAATATAGAAAGTAAATGTTTAATAATATGGACAGTAACGTGTATATATTATATCTTGGGCCCACAGTGTTAGAAACGTCGTATATTGACATAATTGTAAAAGGTTGGTCCAAAACACTGTAAGGTATTATTTTATTTATTTTTCACTAAACTTAACCGTTTTAACTGAGTATTTATGAGGAGGTGTTTTATATTGCATTCACGAATTTTAGCCAGTTACCGTATCTGTCAATGCCTCAGAATACTATTAAATACTACAGAATAGTATTCTGAGACATTGACAGATACCGTAACTGGCTAAAATTTAAATATAAAACACCACCATACAAATAGTCAGTTGAAGCAGTGTATACCAAATACACCTGACGACGGCACTTACGCCGAAAGATATCTCGTGATTAATAAATAAAATAATACATTACAGTGTTTTGGACCAACTTTTTACAATTATGTCAATTTCGCCTACATCGGAATTTCATTCCGGCTCCAATAAGAACAAAATAATACAAAAGTTAGAAATTATTCCTGTGACATTTAGACGACATATGATTGAGCAGTGCAGCCGGCGGTTAATTAGAGAACATTCGTTTACCTAGTCGCGGCTAACACTTACATGTTTGCCTACATAATGTGCCAGTCTACGAGCATAACCACTAACGACTACCGCAATATTAGTATTAGTAATCAGCTGCACATATGTAAGAATACTGTCTTCGATCGAGTTGCATTTTAGTGTCACAAACTTTCGTCGACATGTGATAGCTGCCAATAGTATAGCAGAAATAAATCTGTCACTGATCACGTGATGGCAGTGTGGGTGCAGGTTCATCACTCAGTAGGACTATTGCAACGTTTACCAAGTTAGCAACAGACTTGATTGCAAATGTCGTTTTTTATGATCTTAGAGCCATGAATTCACATTTATAAATAATACTGTTACAACAGAGGTTTCCTTTAACATATTTATAAGGAATGGGAGTCCAATAACTGGATCCCAGATTTTTGGTCGTCAGAAATCTGCCCCCTAGACGTTCAGGGTAGAAACTAGACTGTAGCAACAAAGGCATTCTGCCGGGTCCATGGAGGCAAAGTGTCGTCCGGCGCTAGGAAGAAATCTACAGTCAAGAAAAAGAGCATTTAAAGTCAAAGTTAACAACTGAAAAAATACTAAAATAGATCCGTCAAATGAAATACTTGATTGCGTTAAAATAATCAGGTTTGGTTTTGGAAAGTCTTCAGAGGTAAGAATATGCGAATCATTTATTGCTTTATTGAGCTCAAAATCAATCTCCATTAGGACTCTTACATCAGTTAATTAGAGCTACAGAATTAGAGTATCTACACGTGGAAAATTATTGCGGCCACAGTTGGAACGAAACTGATTCCTTCGAAATGTATTTGAAAACTTCAGAATTGAACTAAAATCGAATAGCACTTAAAATCGATGAAAAAACTGCGCACTACGCAACATAGATCGTGAGCTACCTATCTTGAGAAGTTTTCTCCTAGAAATTTGAAGCATGTAAATAAATTACTCGTAAATTTCCGGTTAGAAATACAGTCGGTAAATAACTCAGATTAAACCTGAACGGTCTTGGAAGGATTATGGGTTTAAATCACATCAAAAAGCGAATTCTAAAATCTTACCAAATGATAGGATCATAATTTAGGCATTTTGCCATCGACGAACGAGGTGACGAGAGATCAGTAAAACTTCTAATTTGACATGGAGCACATGCTCGAAAGAAAAGAAAGAAGTCGCTTATCCGGCTGGGTTCTTTCAAGTAACGTATCAGGCAATCTACTTCAAGGATACACAGAAATCACAGAAAACCTACAAAAGCCTAGCCAGTCTGATTTTCGCTCACTGTGCAGCGGCATGTGTCTATACAAATAGATACATGAGAATTCATCGCGGTGGTGGGAAGAGCAACAATGAAAATGTTGCCCCTGTCGGTTCAAAAGTGTTTTCATACTTGTCGGAAAACGAATGGCTATGCCAGTATTACTTCGAATACCGTTTCCTGATTAGTAACAAACCGAAGGGCAAGGCGTATACAGCAGACCCAAAGAAATATGATAATCGATACCTTGTAATGGAGAATGTTCCAAGAAGAATGTAGAAGAACGACCCAATGGAGACTGCTTTTCAGAAAACAGATTGCCACATTAAATATCGAACAGTACCGTAAAACGGTTCCTTGAAGAGTTGACGGCCAACGCACAAGCAAAACTCCATTTTTATCGGTAAGAATAGGACAGCCCAACTTCAGTTTGTCATAGCACATTAGGACTGGACAAAACTTGTCTTCAATATTTATCTGTGCCCTGGTCGCCCTTAAATCAAATCTTAGAAATCTCATCAACTCTATGAATCTGTTCTCTGACATAATACCTTTGACCAGTGATCCTGCGAACTTTTCACTCCTCATATTTTCGAACGAAATGTACTCATACCCGTTACACCACGAGCGTACAGAATAGCCATGAAAGCTTCTAGTTCTTAAAAACTAACAGACCATTCATTGTTTCCGAGCTTCTGTTTCAGTGCAAGTTTTTATGAGCCTCATCATTGTTACAGAGAAATAAAGTCGTCACGTTGACAACGGGGAATCACCTTCCACAGATCGTTTGGCGTACGGTGTTGAACCAGGCGATTCTCGAAGAATGTTTTAAAGTGTAGCAAAGAGTTAAGTTCTTAACATCTCCCCGAACACTGTAAAATTTATACATATCATAAACAAAGAGATCCAGCCCAAAAGGTAAAAATAAGCAGAAAAAAACGTTTGTGGGTCATTTTGAATACTTTGTAGACTGCTGCTGTGCTGACGACACGAAATCATTTGTACTGTCATTTACTTGAACACACACATATAAAATACGAGAGAAAATCACGTCCTTTGTGTCTTTCTGAAGTTATGCAGGAATCTAATACTACAGCTAAAATTATTATAAGGAAACAAGCAAAGAAACCGGAATGCACCATTCACAAGCACGTTCGTGTGTTCGATAGATGACAGTGCGATACTAGAGTGTTAGATACATATCGACAGCAGGCCGTCAATGGGATATGCCACACTTCTTCCAAATCATCTTACTTTCCGACACAAAAAGAAACAGACAAATCGCAATTATACATCAGCACCATTGGCCTGCAAAATGAAATTTCTCTGATATAACTGTTGTGTCGTAGATCTTCGCAATTAAGTAACATACATGTCTGAGGCATTTTACGTTATGTGCACACAGAAAGGTGAAATCGGCTTGACTAATGCGTTTTGCGCAGCGAGGATTAGTGAAACCAGATAACGGTTGATGACTTACTAACTGAATGCTGCCGATGCCCCGTGCTCTTGCTGCATCTCAGGTTTTTTTTTTTTTTTTTTTTTTTTTTTTTTTTTTTTTTTTTCATATTTTACTGACTATAGGCAGGAACATTCGTTTAGTTCGTCTTTCAACTTGTCTTCGTCTGTTGCTGAGCAATGTGCAAGGGAAGTTGAAGAGTCCCTAGTACTTTTGCAAACTGCGTCACGTCACGATTCGTCGCAAAGGGCATATGCGCAAAATAATCACCGTTCAATTAAATAATCTTAAATAATTTATCCAACTTTAACAGCAGGGAAGAAGCCGGCCTCTGTAACTAATGTCACTATTAATTAGGTACCTGTGGTGCTCGAAGAAAAAGAGAGGAAGAAATGAGATAGAACTGAAATGGAAAGAAAAATGGAAAAAGTAGCAAAACTGTTCATGCAAGACAAGTCTTACTCTGTGTTAAAATAACGACGACTCAAAAACAGATCAATGCTTAAGATTTAAGAATGATATCAGAGTCTATCATTAAAGTCCCAAAACTCCCAGGGATTTTCTACATCTTCGCAACTTCAACGCCGCCACGCCGATAGGTCGTATTAACGTACCGCGAGACGATTGTGTATTGAATGTGTATGTGGAGCGAAGCTGCACATTCAAAATACCCTTTTAGGAGCTTTTATAGAGCTGTAAATAGCAGCAGCTATCAAAAACATAATCCGGAAGTCTCTCATTTCCAAAGAATGCTGATAAGTAAAAGAATACTGTTAAGAATCAGACGTGTTCATTGCCGTGAAGCATGTGAATAAAATACTCCTAAATCTCCTGCTACAAATACAGTCGGCAAATAACTCAGATTACACCTGAATTGTCTTGGAAGGATTATGGGTTTAAATCACATCAAAAAGTGAATGAGGTGATGAGAGATCAGTAAAACTTCTAATTAGACATGGAGTACATGCTCGAAAGAAAAGAAAGAAGTCGCTTGTCCGGCTGCGTTCTTTCAAGTAACGCATCAGGCAATCTACTGCAACGATACAGGGAAATCACAGAAAACCCACAAAAGCGTAGCTAGCCTGATTTTCGTGCAGCGGCATGTGTCTATACAAATAGATGTTCAAATGTTTGTAGAGTCTATGGGACTTAACTACGGGGTCATCAGTCCCTAAACTTACAAACTACTTATGAACTACTTACAACTAAGGACGGCACAAATATCCAAGCCCGAGGGGGGATTCGAACCCCCGACCGTAGTGGCCGTGCAGACCGTGACTGGAGCGTCTCAGTCCCCTTGGCCACCGCGGCCGGCACAAATAGATGCATGAGGTTTCAGCGCAGTGGTGGGAAGAGCAACACTGATAATGTAACTGCTGTCGGTTCAAAAGTGTTTTGATACTTGTCGGAAAACGAATGGCTACGCCAGTATTACGTCGAAGATCGTTTCTTGGTTAGTAACAAACCGAAGGACAAGGAGTATACAGCAGACCCAAAGAAATATTATAATCGATACCTTGTAAGGAGAATGTAGAAGGGCACCCGAATGGAGACTGCTTTTCACATAAACAGAAAGACACATGAAATATAGACAGTGCCGTAAAACGGTTCCTTGAAGAGATGATGGCCAGCGCCCAAGCAAATCTCCATTATTATCGGTAAGAAAAGGACAGATTATTTGTACTGTTATTTACTTGAACACACACATGTAAAATACGAGATCAAATTACGTGTTTTGTGTCTATTCCACGTTCACGGACGTCTTTCTGAAGTTAATCACACAAACAGCAAGCTGAAAGGATAATATCCACCGCCGAGTATACGTTTCAGTATGATTCTGTACTACCAGGAGCAAGTAAAATTGGCATAGAAATAATACAAGCCATACTAGTACCTAATTCTGCCTTGGTTCTATATCCTAGTGAAAGACATGCGGCTAACGTCGGTGATTTTGAGACTTGTGTACGTCTGGTAGTGATAAGAAAAATTCATTTGAAATTTTTTTTGAGATACCACAGTTTCATCAATAATCAAAACATGGCCTTATCCTCTTGGTACACCCTGTAGACAGTGGCATGAAATATTACGTACACGTAACACTCAAAATAGCTTAAATTACGTACCATCTAAATGAATAACTTGAAATTAATATGACTGAAGCGCCACGATTTACAGAAATCACTTGATGCGAGATCAATCAAAATATTAGTTGCTTGGAGCTCAGCAATATCGAGCTAATCAGTACTATGATGATGTGCAAAGAAAGAAGGAAGTGTGCACTATCTCATTTAATAGTTCGGAAGAAGAAAAAATTTCAAATCGCATTTCATTCTATTAATAAGATATATATGATTTAAAACACAATTAGTGATCTGTTAAAACTGTGCTTAATGGTTAAAGTCCGGATATAACGCGCTAAATTCCCTTAAAAATACATTATTTCTTCCTATCTGTACACGAAGATCGTTTATTCCGAAACGTTAATTCATAAACGTTTCGACCGTTATCTCCAACATCTAATATACAAAGCTCTCAGGTATGGCAACTTCGTAGCAACATGTATAATTTCTACTATTTTGATTTGCACATCGCAAGGCCTACTGTCGATAGGTGGCTTACTATTGATAATGGCCTGCTATCAATACCGAAGACCCAAGCATCCTAACGGTATCGTAGCTTGTTTACTCGCAAGAGTTTAAGGTGAACTATTAGGTTCCTGCCTAACCCTATCCTTTAAAATGATGAAATATTCGTAGAAAATAGTACAGTACTGCAGTAAATCGGAATAGACATCTACGGTCTAGCGTCGATTACTACGAAAATCTCTTATTAGGCCGGAGTGAAGTACTTTCGACAAGCTAGACTGTAGACGTATATTCCGACTGATACCTGAACTTTAGTATTTCTACGAATACGTCATGATTTTAAAGAATGTGGTTAGTCAGAAATCTAATTGTACAGCTAAAATTATTATAAGAAAAAAAGCAAAGAAACCGGAATGCACCATTCACAAGCACGTTCATTTGTTCGATAGACGACAGTGCGATGCTAGAGTATTCGATACATATCGACAGTAGACCGTCAATGGGATGTACAACGCTTCTTACAAATTATCTCAGTTCCCGACAGAAAAAGACACAGACAAATCGCAATTATACATTAGGACCATTGACCTGCAAAATTAATTACTCTGATATAACATTTGTGTCGTAGACCTTCGCATTCAGTTAACATACACGTCTGAGACATTTTATGTTATGCGCACAGAGAAAGGTGAAATCGGTTTGACGAATGAGTTTTGCGCAGCGAGGATTAGTGAAACCACAAGACGGTTGATGACTTACATCCTGAATGCTGCCGATGCCCCGTGCTCTTGCTCCATCTCGCATGGTTTTTTTTTTTCAGATTTTGTTGACTAAAGGCAGGAACGTTCGTTTAGTTCGTCTTTCAACTCGTCTTCGTCTGTTGCTGAGCAACTTGCAAGGGGAGTTGAAGAGACCCAAGTATTGTTGCAAACTGCGTCATATCACGATTCCGCATATGCGGAAAATAATCACCGTTCAATTAAAGAATCTTTCCAATGTTAACAGCAGGGAAGAAGCCGGCCTCTGTAACTAATATCACTAGTAATTAGGTACCCGTGGCGCCCGAAGAAAAAAAAGAGGAAGAAATGAGATAGAATTGAAATGGCAAAAAAATGGAAAATGTAGCAAAACTATTCATGCAAGACAAGTTTTTCTCTATGTTAAAATAATAACAGCGAGGTGTCGAAATCATTTTTAGATGACGACTCAAAAACAGATCAACGCTTAAGATTTAAAAATGATACCAGAGTCTACCATTAGAGTCCCGAAACTCCCACGGATTTTCTTCAACTTCGCAACTCCAGCCGCTGCCAAGCCGTTAGGTCGTATTAACGTACAGCGAAACGATTGTGTATTGAATGTGTATATGGAGTGGAACTGAACATTCAAAATACCCTCGAATTTAGGAGCTTTTATGGAGCTATAAATAGCATCAGCTATCAAAAACATATTCCATAAGTCTCATTTGCAAAGTATGATGATAAGTAAAAGAATAATGTTACGAATCAGAAGTGTTCATTGTCACACGCAATGACCTGCGGACAAAGGCGTCATGCTGCGGATTGTGGACCATTCCTGCTAGAGGTTCGAGTCCTCCCCCTGTCATGGATGTGTGTGTTGTCCTTAGAGAAAGTTAGTTTAAGTAGTTTGTATTTCTAGCGACTGACGACTATGGCAGTTTGCACCAGTAGGTTTACAAACATTTCAACAATTGAAATAAATCTTTAAGGAATTCCTTTAAGGAATCGGCTCTTAATGGGAATCGCAAATGCTTAACCACTGCTTTAAAATAATGTCTGAACGCTTCCGGCAGCAGTGAATCAACTACATCAGTAGATCCTGCTTAGTTTTATAACTCGCATAACACAAAAATTATAAGTCCGCATAATACCGACGTATTTTGGCGGTTTCCAACTGGTTTGACAAAAAAAGTGAACGCATAGTTACAAATAAATAATATCTCCGTGCATAAAACTGTTAATATTAGCAGGTCAAATTCTTGAAGATATTCCGTTTGGTACCTCCCAAGTGACTAAAAAAAGTCATGTTAGGTACACACAAGGCACAGATGTAAGGATAATGCCACTTCTGTGGCATTAATTTATCCGTCTTGTAGGATGTGTTACGTTGCCGTCTGTATGTGGCTGTGAGTGTGAGCGAGAGTGTGGTTCATGTAATTTTATTTCAGCAGTGAATTGTCTTGTCTTTGGTGCTGTGGTGAAGATCTGGCAGTGTTACCTATCTACAAAATAACGGCCCAAGTAATAAAATACCTCGTTACAAACGTCTGTGTTGCGCATAAAACACATGACATAAGAAACAATAGTTGGAGCAAAATTTTAAAAACACATATTTTGATGTTTAGTGCATTGTATTAATACAGAAAACACCGACTTAATTTTTCCAAAGCTGAATTCATAATGTGGGAATGAAAGGGTTAAAATAAGCAGTGATATTACTTTCATGACGTTAGCATATTTGTATTAGAATATTCACATCCACGCTTAGTGTTCAAATGTTTGTAGAACTTATGGGACTTAACTACGGGGTCATCATTCCCTAAGCTTACAAACTACTTATGAACTAGCTAATACTAAGGACGGCACAAATATCCATGCCCGAGGCGAGTGGCCTTGCAGACCGTGACTGGAGCGCCTCGTCCCCTCGGCCACCGCGGCCGGCACACGCTTAGTGACTAGGAAGTAGGAAAGTAATAGCATTAAATACAGGAACTCCTCATTTTGTATCATGCCATGCCTCTGTTACTCCCTGCTGGTCGCTTGGAGCGCTAGTATCACTTCAGCAGCACTTTTGCCCATACCACAGTCTAACACAGGCATGGCCAAACAACGTCCCGCGACCGTGGGCGCTATTACAAAATAGTTTTCTGACTCCAGATATATTACATGCAACACTTTATTTAACATTTGGATTTATATTTCACAACCCGAATAACAACAAAAAATTTTTATTCGAGAAGACGTTTATTACAGACTCAAAGAGCTCATAACAAATAACTCCATATAATAACTCGGCAATGCGGCAACTGGATGCACTTCTTCTTCGGACACGCTGGTACGACCTGCCCGGTGCATGTCTGCCACTCTTTGCTGACCTTCGTTGATGGCTTTTAAACAACGCGCCACTGTTCTGTATGGCAATGCCGATTCCCTGCACGCCTCATGAAGACCTTGATTACACTGTCGTGCTGTACGACTTACGGCACATTCAATCTTGATCCAACTCCGTTTTTGCTGTTCCGAAAACGTAGTGATTGTTCGCGCGCCGGTGATGTGTGATTCGCGGGTCGATTTGCTCGGAGGGAAGGTAGGTATGTCAACAACGCGAGCTAATCAGCGACAATAGTAGATTTTATAACATAGTGTTTTCACAGCAGCGTTGCCACTATTTAAGTTATAACTCTCGTAATTACCTTCTCATTGTCCAACTGGATGCTTGTAGTTATGTGAGAAAAGAGATGGTAATCTCGTCTACAATGATGTTGGGACCATCAGCTAACACAGGCCGAATTTTGACGTGCGACAACTCGTCAACTGAATGTGCTATCATCTAAAGAGGTTGGCAGAAGAAAGTGTGTAATGCGGGAGCGTAATTTGAAATATTGGGTAAACCATAACACCGTACCATAACACAGACAGTTCTACTTATTATCATATGATAAAGTCGAGTGTGACGTGAGTCCATGAGTGGTACAAATTGTCTCTAAATACCAAAAATAGACATTCCAGTCAATTAAATGTTGTACCATAGACCATGGTATAACTCACAGTTTTGTTCTTACCCCCATAAATGGCGTTAGCAGTTTCACTTGTGAATGAAACGGCCGCTTTGTTTACAGGCATTGCTGTGCAAGTCTGACTTACGACATTATTCCTCTAAGTGCTTCTAAGGTGTTCTTTCGTTCTGTGTAGTTTACGTGTTTTGGTGAAGATGGATCCTCAATTTGATGAAGTCATAAGTAGTGAACCCAGTATATTGCAAAATGCAGGATCTAGTGACGATTATGATCCTTCAGAGAATGAAATGTTTGGTTCTTCAGGTAAGTTTAACTGACGTTATCTATCATTTGGCCAATTACGTTAGTAGCACATTATCATGTCTTTGAAGTTTGATAATGACTGGCCTATAAACGTAATTTCTCTGAAAATAATAGCAAACGTGGTGCGCGAGCTAAACGATGTAGCATAATTTCTGCAAAACAATTCGTAAAACTACAAGAGTTTCAGCTTCAAAACATGTTATCATGTATAGTGACACTTGTACGGGGCAAAATAGGAATTTGAAATTTGCATTGTGTCTCAGGAAATTGCTTCACACCCGTGTTAACGTCGACATTATAGACCATACATGATGGCCACTCCTACCTCCCTAACGATTCATATTTTGGATCTATAGAATCCTATGCAAGAGGTAAAACAGGTTATGTTCCTGCTGATTGGTGCTCCACAATCGCAAAATCAAGAAAAAGAAAGCTTTTATTGTTACGAAATGTCATGTGAAGACTACAAGTCTACTAAGAATCTTTAACAAGCTATTACAAGGAGAAAACAAAATGTCGCTAAAAAACCGTGTCGTGGCTTAATATGCAGTGGATTCGTTTACTGAAGAACGAACTTTTTATGCTCTACTACAAGGAGACTCTTAATGATTTTCCATTCTCCGCTCTGTGTCTAAAGCCAGCCTAACCAGGAAGGCCAGTTTCACTTGGACGTATTGCTATGGAAAACCTATGCCATGGACCAAGACCTGTAACCACGGAAAAGAAAAGGGACATGCTAGATCTTCTACGATACATTCCAGCCATCAATCATGCTTACTTCCAGGGACTTACAACAGCTGAAGCAACAGCAGTTGATGCAGGCCCGTTGGATATTGTTGATACTGAACGTGACTGAACGTTATCATAGCTAAGAAAGGATATTTCGTTGTACTGCTCTTAGTTATTTCTGAAATATATCATTTGTCATTAAAAATACCTTTTGTTTTTATTTAAATTTACTGCAAATACAAGATTGGTTAAAGGCAAAATGGTGTAAGTCATTTGCGCCCTTCGAAAGACACATAATTTTTTATTAAACCGTTTTCAATTATGAACACATTGAAACAATGACACCTTCCTGTGATATAAAACACAATAAAAGTGGTATTGATTTCTTGTGGAATTTATTATACTGCTTCTCACAAAACCTTCTGTTTCTCTAAATGCATGAAACATGACTTACACCACTTTGGCTTTAACCCCCTCATGTATACTTTGATCATCGCTAATTTCATCTCATTTGACCGATGTGTTCAATAGTTGTGTTAGGTTCTCTTGTAATAGACCTTGGTTCATCATCACACAGCCTGGCATTGCTTTTATGTTTTTAATCAATACTTGATGCTTAGTGACATCTTATCTATTTTTATTGTGTGACATGCATGCCAGTATGCATAAGGAGGCATATAATGCTCCTGTTTAATCAGTCTGTATAGTTTGTAAGTACTTACTATATGAAAATACTGGTTTATATTATGTATTTTACTTCAGCTTCTGTACAATTCTGTTTCTGTATTTTTATTTAATAGTCTTCCGTGAAGATGGTTTATAACCGAAACCGGTAGAAGTTTAACAAAAAATAAACAGCTGATGTTTTACAGAATGCATTTCCTCAAATGTTCTTTGGTCTCAGAAGTAATGTATCCATGACCTTCGGATTCTTCATGAACTGCTGTAAAGCTTCCTTGCAGCACTTCACACGATTCCGGATTTGGTCAAGTGTGAGCAATCGCGGCACCCATGTTGCGGGTAGCTCTCTCAGGTGCAAATATTTACGGAAAATATTATGTATCCGGTCATTCGAGATGCCGACAGCACTAGCAATCTCACGCACCATAACTCTTCTGCCATCCATCACCATATCATGGATTTTATCAATGATTTCTGGAATGGTAACCTCCACAGGGCGTCCCCAAAGTTCGTTACTTGTGTCCATATGGCCTTCTAATCGAACGTGCAGAGTCACCATGACGTTTATCAAGCTTCTCTTTAGGCTCCTGAGGCGTTTTGCTTTTCATAATTTAATGTTTAATCAACACACGAAATTCTTTTTCGTCGGCTCTTTGACAATCGCTCTACTTCCTTGATTCACACGAACGTCAAACACAAAAAAAATAGACAAATATGGCTGAAACTCGGTGTGCGTTTTTTCCAAAGATGCTACTAGCTGCTGCCATGTCTCTGACTCTTCATAGACTTTTCATACGCCCTAGTATAGCCCCCACCTGCACGCGAGGCTCTACAGCAGGAAATACAAATTACTTAACATACCAGCGGAGGAGAAAAGCCCGTTTCGTTATTTTTTTGCTCCGCCTCTTACACAATACACGTTATGAACGGGAAGTAGACACCAAGATAGAAAGGAACAAAGTACTGGCTCGGCATTATGGAGCGAGCTTTGCTGTAAAGCGGATTTATGCGGCAGTTGGCGGGCATAATAGCGCCTGGACACGCACTGCAGTCGGCCTGATCGCCGTGGCTGGTATCGACTGGCGTTAGCCTACTGTTCCTCCCGCCCCGATAAGGAAGCGCGCTTCCACGTAGATGAATGGCTATTTCGTTCTTATCGCATTCTGATGCGGCTCCGTAGTTGATATTTCGAATGTAAATCCATTCACTACGACTTCTGGATTCCACGATTCCATCAGGTTAACTCTTAGTCTTATTCCACTTCCGGCTTAAGAGTATCTAATACGTGAGCTTTATAAAATCTCTGCAACTTTTTCACGCTCGAAGGTCGTTGAGAGAAGAAATGTACTTGGATTACCAAGTATAATATGGCAGTGTCTTTCTGAAGAATTCTGCAGCTCAGAGATTGAAGACCTTTATAAATCAAAATTTGAATTATATTCGCTCTGAAAATAATTTCGTAATGATTTGATGATAAAAATAGCCATTTAAATTTTTTCAGTTATTCGCAGGGTATTGTAGTTCAGATACCACTGTCGTAATTCTTGTGAGCTCATATAATTGTGTCAGCTAAGTGCATCTGTGCAAAAATAGGTGGTCAACAGACTATACAAGGTCAGGTCAAAAATTCCGGAATTTCGTCCACAGTAATTTTTCCACTCTTACCTTTGACTAAAAAAAAATTGCTTAATATATATTATCATGAGCTTCTACCACATTATTTTTTATGTTTCCATGTGTAGATAGATTCCGTATGAAATTGCATTAACATCTGCGATATATAAGAAGTTAGGTGTTGATGTTACTGTTGTTCCTAATTTAGTTTCAACCTCTGCCTACTCCAGCCCTGCGCTTTAGTATATAACATGACATGAGTTTTTCTTAGTTCCAAAATATTTGTAGATGAGTAGTTTTGTTTCAGTCAATGCTAACAATGAATGGCTTTTACCATACTGAAGGATAGTGTTTTAATTTAACTAAAAGGCGGTACTTGGTTTTGAATGGAACCATCTTCCCATTTTTATTACATGTGAGTATCTCACATCTACATGGTCCAGTATGCTTAGGTTCTGGTAGTTTTATGCTATTAAAATACATTGCATGCTCTTACTACTCTACAGAGGTCGAGTATTTCATGTATTTGAAGATCATCGTAGTTCCCATTTTTAGAGTGACTTAATATTAAACCCTCCTTTCGATATTAATGTACAGGACTTTATTTTCATTCCAGTTGGCACATTCTATAACAGTGAGACCATTGTACAACGCAATTGTTTCTTTTATATGATGTATCTGTTTTCACTTAAGATATGTTGCTCTTATAGAACAATTATAAACTTGTTTGTTAAATTTCAATGCAATGGTATGGCTCAATCTGTTTAATCTTTTGTATGTATATAGGGGCCTGAAGATGGTACAATTGATGTACCGTAACTAGTCGCCTATATAAAATTATAACGTAAACATCTGTTGGAAAATGTTTTGCAAGAACTGAACTGACCAGCCGACGTCCCACTTCTATCCTCAAGAATGGATACACATAAATTTTATATGATGCCCTTCGAAATAGTCTCCTCCACAAACAACGTCTTTTGCACTTCCAGAAACAGTCTTGACACGTATTTTGTTACACCGCGTAAAGCACTGTCATTGAATGTACTTTTATGTCATCTACGTTGCAAATCTTCATTCTTATCCCGGAATTTTCAATTTTGGAAAGTCTGGAGCGGCCATATCCTGAGAGAACTGATAATTAAGCATCACAGAGATATCGTTTTTGTGCAATAGTCACGTAGCAACAGGGCTGAATATATTGTGTGTGTATTATCGTTAGGCCATGAATTTATTCGTCGCATTTCAGGCTGTTTCCTTCTCATATTTTCAAGCAGGCGTCACCACAATTCCCAATAGTTTCATCTATGAGCATTTTGTCACAGTGGGGCCAATTCATGATGAATGAATTCTGCAAAGTCAAAGAAAATTATCAGAATAGCTCTCACATTTGACTTGACACACCAAGCTTTTTTGGCTTTCTGTATCACTTATTGTGTCTCTGTGTAGTAGTACATTTAGTAAATCATGTGACAGTGATTTCTAATATATAGTGGCAGAGATATTCCTTAACATATTTTTGTAGTGCTGTGAACTGTGGAGCTTAAGACTCTTTGTCAGAGATTGTTTTATGTTTGTGAACTGTGGAGCTTAAGACTCTTTGTCAGTTTGTTTTATGTTTGTTCTTGGGTTGTAGTTTACGAGGATATGTTGTGGCATGTTCTAAAACTGAATGTACGTTTGGTTAATCGAAAACTATTATTATTATTTACGAAGCAACAATAAAAGAATATTAACCTGAAATTGATGAGAGTCTGCGAAGTCATTTTTTTTTATATAAAGTATACAAACAACTTCAAACGACCACTTCAAGAATTTGATGAAGGTGAGATAT
This sequence comes from Locusta migratoria, assembly GCA_026315105.1. NCBI lineage: Eukaryota > Metazoa > Arthropoda > Insecta > Orthoptera > Acrididae > Locusta > Locusta migratoria. Next base: position 135,043,948 of record CM048749.1, on the reverse strand, counting down.
AATCCAGTGATCTGGATACTCTTATTTACTAATCAGATTGAAGCAAGTTACAGAAGACCTCGTCAGCAGTGTGTCTGTGTGGCGCTGAACGAAGAGATCCACGAACCTGCATTAAACACGGCGACGAATATCTTTCAAAAATTGTTTACAAGTCATCCTATAAACTTTCTTTCTTCTTTCAGCCTACAATAGAAGTGCAGACTGCTGGCAAAAAACAAACTGGTTCTATTAATGTGTCTGTGTACATTACGACAACACATTACACACCAATACAATTAGAACAGTACTATTATAAACTGGCTAAACCTACTAACAGGACACGTAAAATCTTGTAAACAATTGCCTATACAACACATACACTTGATAAAAGTAACTATACACATTATTTATGTATGTATTATTATTATTATTTGTGGCTAACTGATTTTTTAATTTTGTTTCATGTCAACCGTTGCACATATTTACGCACGAGTTGTTGCTGAACTGTACGTCGTAGACCACTGCTGCATGTCAACAGAACGCAGACGTCGAAAAGTAGGTGCATTTGTATTTCTATCAAAGCTGACTCTTCTACTGAAGGTAAAATTATTTGAAGAAGATAGGTTGTCTCAATTTGTTGTAGACTAGATTTTTTTAGAGATTTATATCATTTTCTTTATTTGTGTCTTATGTGTGTCTGGAAATTAGATTTCTGATTTGTGCGAGTGTCAGAAAGGTTACATAACTTTAAGGTTTTTAATAAGGAATCTGACCTTCAATTATTAATAGCTGAGTTTATGGTGCTAACTAGAAACCAGTTTAGGATGGCACATGCGCAAGAAAACATTCAGCAATTAAGTAATGAACAGCAGCCACAAGATCCTATGTCGCTAGTTCTATTGCGAATTCAACAACTTTCCATAGAATTCCAGACTAGTCAAGCCGAATTAAAGAACGAGTTTCAAGTGAGTCAGGCCGCATTAGTTGCATTAAGATCCGAATTACAGGCTACAAAATCTGACATACAAACACAAATGATAGAGTCTCAGACAGCCATAAATAGTGCAATACAGGGAATTACAGAGACGCAAAGAAAGTTAACTTCGGAATTCAAAGAGTTTCGTGAACATCATAGCCATTTGCCAGAGGAGTTTGATTTAATGAAAACAGAATTACACGCTGTAAAACAAAATGAAGAACAGCTGAGGAGTAATGTTGCACAACTGTCAGCGATTGTAGAAGATATCAAATGTTCAAATGTTCAAATGTTTGTTAAGCTTAAGGGACTTAACTACGGGGTTATCAGTCCCTAAACTTACAAACTACTGATGAAGTACCTACAACTAAGGACGGCACAAATATCCATGCCCGAGGGGGGATTCGAACCCCCGACCGTAGTGGCCGTGCAGACCGTGACTGAAGCGCCTCAGTCCCCTCGGCCACCGCGGCCGGCTAGAAGATATCACGAGCGGCCAAAGAGATATTATTAAGAAGCAGGTCGCGCAGCAATCGCACGAATTTACGGAAGTATTCCAACAGTGGATTGATAATAAAGAAAATCAGATTAGTAGCACTGTCAAAGAAAAGGTACATGAAGTGTTGAAAGAAGCTGACTTAGAAAGAGAAATCGCTAATTCTGAATTCAGGAAAGGTTTGGAAGAGATGAGGAAACAACTGCGAGAAGATTTTTTAGAATGGCGAGCTGCTATTGACAAACAAGTCGCAGATGTTAGCCAGCGTATAACTTTTAACCCGGACACATTTAACGATGATACCTTGTCGATCGAGAATCATGATAGAGTAACAACTGAGGGTAGTATCTCTAGAGAAAATAAATACGAAAAATCTGAGGAGCGAACACAACCTAGCGGAATCTTTGCACATACTGTAACAACGGATATGCGTAACGATCATGATCATGAGAGAAAACAAGAAAAATTAATTAAGCTTATGCAATTTTCGATATTTAATCCAGATAAAAGGTCTGTACATCCTATAATTTTTATTAAAGCATTCAAAGGCGCGTTACCAAGAGTTTGGACAGAGCAACAGAAAATCGGTTTTGTGAGTGGTTATATAGTGGGTGAAGGTAGATTGTGGGCGATTGAAGCTTCAGAAACGTGTGAGACATACGAGGCATTTGAGAAAGCATTTGTTTCAAAATACTGGTCAGATGCTATTCAAGACAGAGTAAGAGAACAAATATATAAACCTGAGCCTTATAATCCAAAGTTAGGTACTCTTCGAAGATATTTTGAAAAATACCACAATAAGACAAAATATTTATCACAAGCGATAACAGCCAAAGATTTAATACGCATACTTAAGGAAAAATTATCACCATATATAGAAGAGAAGTTATTGCACGTCAATGATACAAACTTTGATGATTTCTTGGTATCTGTTGATGCAGTGGATAAGTTATTGGAACGTCAAAGGACTATGAGAACATATGGCAATGGAAGTAATAGACAGTTATTCAATAACGAAGAACAAGGAAATCAACAACAGAAGTGGGGCAACAATAATAATAGTAATGTAAACAGACAACTAGGACCACCCAATGGAATTAATAATGAAAACAACTGGGGCAACAGACAGAACATGAATAAGTATAGAAATAAGAGACAGGAAAGAAGATTTAATCCGTGGAACCAGAATAATTCCGGATCAATGAATTCACAAGGAAATTCTGATTCACCAAATCAAGGTAATGTAACTAAAGATGACTGGAGAAACCTTTCTCCAATAGTCACTGATGTTACAGATGAACAAGTACCGATAAACAACCAGAGTCAGGAAAACTAAATGCGACCTACTTTGGCCTCGAAAGCAAGGTAGCTAGTGGTGAATGGGGCAGCAATGGAAGCATAAAAATGATACGATTTAATGATGGACTTGACATTAGGGAAGAGGTAGTGCAGGAATATAGACCGTGCAACTTCAAACCAAAGAACATTCCACAAGCGGCAATTCAGGTGACGATTGCAGGACTGAATATAATGGCAATTTTGGATACTGGAGCCAGTATAAATGCAATGAATATGAATTTAATGAAGAAGCTAAAGGAAAAAATAGATGTACCCATACTACCTGCGGTAAACTGTAGAATACTAGGAGCTGTTGGTGGACGCTCTAGAAATGTCAAACTCCAAGCAAGAATTACTTTGGAACTAGATAATGGAGCAATTATGTGCACATGTCTTGTGGTTCCAGATCTTGTAGTGGATTTATTGTTAGGGAATGAATTTCTCCGTGAGATGAAAGCCAGTATAGACTTCGCCATGGGAAAGCTCATATTAAATAGAAGAGAAGGTCCATTAATAGTAGATCTAGTTCATAAACAGGAAATACATGGGAGATATTGCAAGCCAATTGCCATAAAGCTTATTAACCGAGAACATGTTAAAGGAAGAAATTATGCAATAAATAGTAACATATCTGATATCTCTAGTGTGAGACAACAGATAAAACAAAAAGTAAAAGAAGCTGTAGCCCTAATGCCAATACAAAACACTGAATTGCAACAATTGCTGCATGAATATGTTCAGGTATTTGATGAAAAGCCTGGTATAATAAGAGCTTATCTATGTCATCTTAATGTTGCACCTCATAACACCTACTGCCACCGTTATTACTCAATCCCGTGTGCACTTAAAGTTGCTGCAGATATTGAAATTAAACTATGCTAATTTGGGGAATTATTGAGTCTTCCACAAGTCAATATTGTAGTCCATTACTTGTAGTGCCTAAATCAGATGGCAGTGTACGATTAGTTCTCGATGCTAGACAAATTAATAAAATTATTCTTCCAGTCCGAACTCAACCGCCGAATATAGAAGAACTCATACAGAAATTTTCATGTGTCAAGATTTTTTCCACCATTGACCTGAGATCATCGTTCTGGCAGGTACCACTGGACAAGGAATCAAGGAAATATACGGCATTTCTTCATGCAGGAAGGAGTTATCAATTTACTGTTCTGCCTTTTGGACTAAATGTAAGCTCAGGAATTTTTATATCTGCACTAGACACGATATTAGGAATGGAGTTGCGAGATTTAATCAGTCCATTTGTTGATGATATGTTAATTGCCACCAAGACTTGGAATGAACATAAGGAAATTTTAAAACGAGTTCTAGACAAATTCAGTTATTCAGGTGTAACAGTAAATCTGAAGAAATCGAAATTTGCATTAACTGAAACCAATTTTCTAGGCATTTAATTACAACCTATGGGATTCTTTCAGCAAAGAAGAAGATCACTGCAATAGAAAATGCACCAGCACCAAGGAATAGTACACAACTAAAGGCTTTTCTGGGTTTGGCATCATTCTATCGTCGATTCCTTTCTAATCAAGTCCTAAATTCAGAGCCATTGTTAAATCTGCTAAAAAGGATGTCACTTGGCAGTGGAGTCAAGAGTGTCAGCAAGCATTTGACAACATCAAGACTGCACTTGTCAATGCTCCTATACTATATCATCCTGATATGAAACTTGACTTTGGGCTAATGACGGATTCATGTTCATATGGATTAGGATCATGTTTATTCCAAATTCAAAAAATCAATGGGAAATCTACTTTCTGTGCAATTGCATTTGCAAGCAGAACGTTGACTAACTGTGAGCGGGCATATACGACTACAGAACTAGAAGCACTAGCTGTGGTGTGGTCTTTTAGAAAATTTCATTATTATTTAGCTGGAGCCTACACCTATGTATACTGTGACCATCAAGCCCTCAGTTTTCTCAACAGCTGCAAGTTGTTACATCAAAGACTAGCAAGGTGGACCTTAATTCTTCAGGAGTACAGATTCGAAATTACATATGTCCAGGGCAAAGACAATATAATTGCAGATGCATTGTCGAGAATGCCACAAGGATTGACGGAGGCTATGAATGTAGAAGAACCAACCACAGAATTTAGAGTATTGTTAATGAAAGACCTGGACAATACACATATCTATCTTAAGATGTGTAAAAATAGGGCACGTCTACAACGTGAAGATCCACATTGGTGTGATATAATTGAAAAAGTGAGAACAGCAACAAATAAAAAATTAAATGATCTATATCAGATATACAATGATGTCTTATTTCATCGAAGACACCATGAATCAACTAAATGGTGTGTATGTATTCCAACAGCATTCATAGAAAGGTTGATATGGCATACACATTTAGTATGGGGACATTGTGGAATCCAAAGGTGTACTGACAAGATAGGAAGATACTGTCATGTAATCAACCTTAGGAGAACTGTACAAAACATTATAAGAAAGTGTCAAATATGCCAGAAAGCTAAACCCTCTAATCATGGAGCAAGGGAATGTTACATAATATCATCTGTGAAGAACCTCTAAAAATAGTAAGCATAGATGTAATGGGACCTCTGCCCTGTGCCAAAGAAAATGTAAAATATATTGTTGGGGTATATACGCACAAATTCTGCAGTGTCAATCATCAAGAAGATTTCTCATGAATATATTCCGAGTGTAGGTAAACCATGTGCGATGTTATCAGACAATGCAGTAAATTTTACTGAAAAAAAAAGTGGAGAAAATTTCTTCAAGATAATAATATAAAGCAGATTTTGATATCAAGGTTCCACCCAGAAGGAAACCCTATTGAGAGATTGTTCCGGGAGCTGAATAGGTTCATAAGGACATACTGACATCATAAACAAACAATGTGGGTAGAGTGTTTAAAGCAATTTGAAGAGATATATAACAATTTGTCGCACACTTCCACTAACTATACACCAACAGAGTTGATGTATGATGTGAAAGAAGACAATGAGTGGGTAAACTGTTTACCTCAAATAACAGGTAACGAAGAATCTAGGGAGGCCAAGATTCGTCAAGCCATTATTAACATTAAGAGCATGGCTCAACAAAGAAAAAAAATATTTTGACAGTTACTTAAAGAGAATACAAGAATTTGCTATTGGACAAAAGATTTTGTTAAAGTGTCATCCAAAATCATCAAAACTGAAGAAGATAAATAGAAAGTGGCAATTAAAATATGCAGGACCATATATTGTATTGAGAATACCCAATCCAGGTGCATATCTTTTAGCATACCCTATTAGTGGAAATGTGAAAGGTGTTTATCCACATCAGGACCTTAAACCATATTTTGTTAAAGACTGAATATGAATCAGATGTGTAAATCTTAGTTAGAAAAAGGTTTTTCTTATGTGAAGAATTATTTTTTTAGGCTTATCATCAAACTGTTTGCATGATAAGACATTGTCATTTAATTGTCTAATTTTTTTATTTCTCTTTCAGATGATTGTTATGTAGTAATGTATTCTTTTTATCTGGTTAGGTATGCATATCTGTATTACAGCTGCTGATCCACTGCAATAAATTTAGAACAAATAAGTAGATTCCGAATTTCTATGGGATATTAAAATGGAATATATTAGTTCTGTTCTTTCTCGAATTAATATTCTGTAGAGAGAGTTGGCTATGGTAGAACTAAAAATGTATATTTAAAATAATAATAATAATAATAAAAAGAGAAGAAGTTACTAATAGGGCAGGAGTTCAGCTTCATTAAAATTCAATCATTCAGCTGTACTCCTGGGGAGGCCAGTGTGGTAGTACATTTAGTAAATCATGTGACAGTGATTTCGAATATATAGTGCCAGAGATATTCCTTAACATATTTTTGTAGTGCTGTGAACTGTGGAGCTTAAGACTCTTTGTCAGAGATTGTTTTATGTTTGTGAACTGTGGAGCTTAAGACTCTATGTCAGTTTGTTTTATGTTTGTTCTTAGGTTGTAGTTTACGAGGATATGTTGTGGCATGTTCTAAAACTGAATGTACGTTTGGTTAATCGAAAACTATTATTATTATTTACGATGCAACAATAAAAGAATATTAACCTGAAATTGATGAGAGTCTGCGAAGTCATTTTTTTTTATATAAAGTATACAAACAACTTCAAACGACCACTTCAAGAATTTGATGAAGGTGAGATATAATCCAGTGATCTGGATACTCTTATTTACTAATCAGATTGAAGCAAGTTACAGAAGACCTCGTCAGCAGTGTGTCTGTGTGGCGCTGAACGAAGAGATCCACGAACCTGCATTAAACACGGCGACGAATATCTTTCAAAAATTGTTTACAAGTCATCCTATAAACTTTCTTTCTTCTTTCAGCCTACAATAGAAGTGCAGACTGCTGGCAAAAAACAAACTGGTGCTATTAATGTGTCTATGTACATTACGACAACACATTACACACCATTACAATTAGAACAGTACTATTATATCTGTATAACCTGTATTGAGTTTCACACAAATTTTAATGCACACACGTTACCCGCCTGTCATATCGAAATTCGCAAACTGATCGTCACAGATTTCTACACAAAATGTCAAATATTTGTGAGCCAAAGGGAGCAAAGTTCTGAGGTCATCAGTCACTAGATTTACAAAGCGCTTTAACGTATCCTAAAGACAATACACATGTACACACACACACACAGACACATACACACACAACACACATGCCAAAGGATAACTTGAACCTCCGGTGGGAGCGGCCACGCAATTATTGAACGCCTCAGAGCGCATGGCCAATACCACGCGGCACCTATCAACTTACTAGAACACCGAACAATAATCAACAGACATACAATAATGAAACATCCTGCACTTGCAACGCAGCTGTGTGCAGGGATGGCAATCATACATGGTGCAGCTAATAAAAGTGGCCACGACAAAAGAGTTCCAGAATACAAATAATCTGGCTACATCAGATCTTGAAAGTGACCAACATTAGCCTCTCCCCCTTCTGGGCCCTGGTCAGTAACAAGCTGACAGCTGATCGAAACTGGACTGTTAGATTTACTGCCATTTCATCCGAAACGGTCTGTTTTTGAAGACTTTCAGGGTTGTTGGGATACACCTTAGAATTGTTGGCTGACCACACAATGTAATGACACACTGTAAGATCAGGTGACTCGAATGGCCAAGTAGGACCCAATCAAAGTGACCTCTTTCATGGCGAATAAATCGGCTCCAGTAGCAACATCGTAATTATTTAGATGCAACCGTGCAGGAACGATTTCAGAATTTTAATCCCATCTGCAAGTGCTGACTTATGACATCCCATGCGGTTGAGACGAGTGAAGCACGGGATTGCATCAAGATTTTATTGATGTTTTAATAAGGGCCACGGTGGAGTGGCGGAGCACTCTAAGGTACCTTGATGCGGAGCACGCGGCTGCTTGCCGTCGTTAGTTTAAGTCGTTTGTCGGCCGCGGGACTAACAACCAAAGAAGTTAAGTCCCATAGAATAACAAACCTTTGAACATTTTAAAATATGACTAATGGGACCCTTATGTTTTTAACCAGTACTTGCAGATGAGATATAAATCCCAAAACCGATGCTGCCCCATTATGTCCAAATAATGGTTTACAGCTTTACAGCTGGAGCTGATTTAGTCACCATGAAAAATTTTAACAACAATTGTCGATTTCCAACAAAGAATAAATTAAACTGCTACATACTCCGCAATGCACCCAGAGGTTCGTGGCGGAGTGTACTCAGTATTACTGCTTGTTGCTTACTTCCCTGTTCCACTCCCATATAGAACGACGGAAAAACTTTATTGCATCCATACTAACCCTAATCTCTTTAATTTATCCTTCTGCTCTTTATGCGAAATTTAGGTTGGCGGCAGTAGAACCGTTCTACAGTCCGCCTCAAATTTCGGCCCCCTAAATTTCTTCAACAGTGTTGCTCGAAAAGAAGTTTGCCTCCCCTCCAGCGAGTCCCATTTGAGTTCCTGGAGTAATTCAGTAACACTTGCGCATTTATCGAATCTACCAGTTACAAACCTCGCCGCCCGCCTCTGAACTGCCTCTATGACCTCCTTTAAACCGATCTGGTGGGGATCCCAAACACTTGAGCAATACTCACGTCGGTGACGTATAAGCGCTTTACAAGCATTCTCCTTTCCAGACGAATAACGTCTTCCCAAAATACACCCAATAAAGCGAATTCGACCATTGGTCTTCCCCAATTTGTTTGTAAATCTATCGGACCAAACTGCGTGATCATCAGTACGTAGCTTACAAACTACTTGAACTAAGGTAAACTAACCTAAGGACAACACACACACACACACACACACACACATGCCCCAGGGAGAACTCGAACCTCCGACGGCGAGCAACCGCGCTCTCCGCAGCGACGCGCCTCAGACCGCTCGGCTATTCCACCGCGGCAGTCTTCCACATGACTGGCCTTCTAAAATCTATTAAAAGACTATGAAGCGGTTTATTATATTCCCATTTCTTCTTCAAAATTTGACGCATGGTGAATATTTGATCTATAGTATATCTGTTCCTTCCAAATCGAGCTTGGTAATCCCCCACCATTTCATCTGCATATGGTATAAGCCTGCTTAGCAGAATGTTCGAGAAAATTTTGAAACATATTGGTAACAGCGACATCCCTCTATAATTACCACAACATTTAGTCACCTTATTTAAAAATTGGGATCAGAATTGACTCCTGCACTCTTTAGCTAACGACCCTGAGTTCCATATTTTAGGTATTAGTTTGTGAATAGTTGTTGTTGTGGTCTTCAGTCCGGAGACTGGTTTCATGCACCTCTTCACAATACCCTGTCCTCAGCAAGCCTCTACAACTCCACATAAGAACGGCAACCTATATCTGTCTGAATCTGCTTATTGTATCCATCTCTTGGACTTCCTGTGCGGTTTTTACCCCACAAATGTCCCTTCAAGGCAAAATTCACAATACCTTGATGTCTAAGAATGTGTCCTACCAATCGATTCCTTCTTTTAGTCAAAGTATGCCAAAAATCCCTTTTCTCTCCAATTCTGTTCAGTACCTCCTCATTAGTTACGCGATCCACCAAACCTAATCTTCAGCATTCTTCTGTAGCACCACATTTCAGAATTACTTCTGGCAATTTGTATCCTCCATTTTTAACTAATTCTGTAATTATGCAATCTGCTCCCTGTTGTTTATGGTTTTTCAATATGTTGATTGCATCTCCTGCTTCCTAGTGAACATGTAATAGATCTTCAAAATACACCTCCCATTTACGTAATATAGCACTGGGGTCTATCAGTATGCCCCCGCCATCTCTTAAAGAGCATTTGTCCTAGCTGTGAACCCCTTTCTGCACCGATTTATGTGTAGGTATAGTTCCCTAATATTTTTTGTTTTATTGTTAGTTTCCATTTCTTTGATTGTTCAAATAATCCCTCTTCTTTGCCCGTAACCTACGACCAATTTCCCTTCTCGTTCAAGGAATCCTCTCGTTTACTGTCTCCCATTCTATCCCAAACTAACCGCACTTTCCTCCTTTACCATATTCTTGCATTCCTCCTCAAACCACGGTTTCCTCCTATTCTTCTTAATCGTACCTATTATAGGCCTCGCTGCCCCTTTGATATTATTCCTGACAGTGAGCCACTGTTTATTTATATCCTCGTATCGATTTTCTTGTGCGCTGAGAGCATCAAACTTATTTGAAATTTCTATCATGTTCTTCCTTCTAAAGTTTTCATCATTTACTTTGTCTCCATGTTATTCCTCCTGCAGTTTGCATGTTGCCTCCGTCGTATTTTTAGGAGATTAATTGCTGGATTCCAAGCGGATATCCCGTATCCCGGTTGATGAGATACTTCGTGATCTCTAATTTGCTTTGATTCATTAATAACGATCACAACTTCTGGGCGTTTGTGTCAGAATATTGACATCATCGTAGTTTATAGAGTGAGTTAACTCTAAACAAGGTTCCCCCATAGCCAACTTCGACGTTTGCTTGAGTCTGGCGTGCCGTTGGTGCTCCTTACATCTGATGTCGATGGTTTCAATGATCTATCGAATATGGTGTGTGGTAAATTCCCAGTTTATGTAGGCCCAGAACAGTTTTACCTGCGTACGACAGACTTAAAAGTGGCTGGTAGGCAGAATACGCTGTTAACATGAAACCAATTAAAACTGAGAAGTATTCTGTTGATTTTCTCTGATGCTAGTGCGGCATGCATCAAAAAGCAACCGCCTTCGTTTCTTCTTGTACTTCGACTGACTCTTCTGGCAAAGAAACAGGACGCAGCGCCTTATTGATACATCTGGATGAATGTCCGCTTCTGTAGAACACAGTCTGAAGGTGTTCCAGCTCCTCGTGAGCTGTCTGGAAGCTAAAGATTTCGTGGCCGATGATAAAGTTTTTAGTACACCACTCTCACGCGCGGGATGGGCGCAGGTACCGGCTTGCAGTTAGAGATCGGTGTGAGGTGGTTTCCAGTAAACACTTTGACCAAATGTTGCATCTGTCTTCCTCAGAACAAGAACATCTAATAATGAGAGTTGTCCAGTCTTTCCAATATTAAATGTTACGCTGGGATGGCAAGTATTTAGGTGTTCAAAAAAACACAGTAGCTGCCACCGAGACTTAATGGGTACGGACTGTCTTAAAGCACGTCTCCCTCCACAACAACTTCTTCCTCATGTTCCCCTATGTAACTACGTATCAACGTTGTCGAAGCTCTCCAATAGCGGAATAGTACCCCAGAATTTGTGCCACAGCTGGGATTCAAATTCAGGACTTTTTTCTTAGGGGGGGGGCGCTTCCCTTCCCCCCCCCCCCCCACACACCCCTTCCCGACTCTCACAAATAAAGCCTTCGTCGGCTAATCGTCACCCGATGAGATTGCTTGCATATGCAAATACTAAAAAGTTAAACGTTTCTCCTCTGAATACTACATGCAAAAAAAAAAAGCTCTTCCAAGTGAACATCTTGATACAAATGTTCTTCAAGAAAATAAAATAAGTGTGCTACACATAAAAGAATAAAAGTAGCCACATTCCTCAGTCACGAGCAGAAAGGAAAAAATAGCGTTGCAGCCAGTGTTCATTTTCCGGCAAGTACGTTCATAGAAAAGAACTAAAACGTCTAGACACAAGGAACACACAACTCATATTCACATCAAATCATATTAAAAGAGACACCAAGTGAAACGAACAAAACACAGTTACCAAATGCTTTTTGCATCGGTATCTTTAAAAAATTGCTTAGTTTCCCTAAACGTTTATCCCGTTCCCTTCTGCTTACTGGATAAGTAGACTACTGTAACCGCTAAGCAACTGCGAGATAATTGTTGTGGCGTAAAGTCAGCGCCACACACAAGACACAAGAGAACGATCGGATCGTGCAGAAGGCAGCGGGCGACCGGTGGCCAATCACACGTCGGCGCCTCGCCTCCTGGAGGGAGCAACTTAGAAGTGCGCCCTCTACAAGTTGCTACATATAGGCCGACATGCGTCTGGAGGAGCACCTCTGAACTCGGCTCTGAAATAGGCAGTCACTATTCCACAGCGCAGCTAGCATCGTACATAAGTTGAGTAACTGTGTAAGTATTAGTAAATAAAACTTGTATTACTAATCTGTACAGCTGTTTTAGCTGTCCACTCATCCCACGCATCCTTAAACAAAACCTTTCCTAGAAGATAGTCCGGGAAGGGCAAAATACATGGCGACGAGGACTCAAACACTAATTAATACGGCTATTGCACGCACTATGTTGAAGCACGTCTTGCTCCACAACAGCACTTGCACAGTAAGCATGAGGTCCTCGTTTCGAATCCTGATCACGGCACAAATTTTAACTCAGTGCCTCTCCTTCAGGTCAAAATCAATTGTTGTTCAGCCTGATCTACAATTTTTTTAATCTGTCTTTACATTAAAATGAAAAGTCAGAATAAGTAAAATTGTTGTAAATAAAAATCCTTTAGCCGTTACTTTTATTGACTAGTTTCGAGAATACACTATTCTCTTCTTCAGAGCCTATATCAGACAATAACAATGGTTAACAACAATGTAGATGTATGGTATGAAATATTAAGTTACAAACATGACATCTGTTGATTGTAATGACATAACTTTGAAATATTAACACTGGTCAAAGTGTGTGGGTAAAAACCTTTAATACAGGGATTAATTGCATGGTGAATATGAAAGTAACGATCTCAAATAATCGTTATTACAGTTGATTGAGTGGCTGTATCTATGATAGAATTTCAGATAACTGAAGTAAATGCTTATTGTATGGAGAAAATCATTTATATATTACTCCAATAACAAGTAGTACTAGTTACATAGTGAATATAAAATAAGTAATTACCTATACTCGGCATTACAATAGACTGAGGAGTTGTATCTATCATAGCATTTCAGATAACAGCACTAAATGCTAACTGAATGGTGTCAATCATTTATAAATCATTCACACAACAAGCAGATACTAATTACACAGTGAATATAAAATAAGTAATTACCTGTAATCCGCATACAAATGGTTGTAAAATATCTGACAGATTTGCAGAGTAATATAAGATATAAGTAAAAATCCTCACGGTTAATGTTAATGTAGAATAGTTATAGCACAACGTGCCTTCACTGTAGTACATCAACGTATAGTTATGTATTATACCATACAGAATTTCAACTACAACCGTTTCGATGCAATGACGATTATTTGAGATCGTTACTTTCATATTCACCATCCAATTAATGTTATAGGTTTTACCGACACACTTTGAGCAATGTTAATATTTCAAAGTTATTTCATTACAATCAACAGACGTCATGTTTGTAACTTAATATTTCATATCATACATCTACATATTAACTGTTGTTATTGTCTGATACAGGGGCTGAAGAAGAGAATAGTGAATTCTCGAAACTAGTCAATAAAATCCAAAAGTAACGATCGCAGGTTTTTCATTTATAACAATAATAGAACGCCTCCGTCTCAACAACCATCACATGGATACACAAAGATGGGTAATATTAACTTTCCTGCTTTTCTCCGCACGCCCCTTCGCAACCCGACAAATAGAGTAGAATGGGGTAAGTCTGCGCAGCGGGTAAGAGTCCGCAACGCATGTATCTCAGTTTTAAAGATCCAGCAGTTGGCTGCACTGTATGTCACGAAACAGCCACTGTGTTTGACTCTTTGTTGCCACAGTTTGGTTGTTGTAGTTCTAACGGCTGTGCAGTGCGGTAAGAAATGTTTTACATTATTTTCATATAAAATTTTGTCTTGCGAAAATAAACTCTTCTTCAGACAATAACGAGCTACCGATGTTTTATTGTAAATGTAAAATGTAAAAAATGTAAAAAAAAAAAAAAAAAAAAAAAAATGTAAACTGTAAATGTAAATGGTTCCCCATTTACCATGGCCATTTTCATGGCACTTGTTTTTTGTCTTTCCTTTCTCTTTCCAAAAACCTCTCATATATTCACTGTGTTTCTTCTTCCTCTCTTCTGTCCATTTCTTTCCAGGTTTCTTCTCTTTTGGTGTTTCTTAAAATTTCTGTTTCCTGATTTTTCTCTGTATTTTTCTATTTTTATTATTTCTTTGCCCAGTTAGTTTTTATCGTATTACTCATAACAATGCTAAAAATCTTCTTGATCAGCCTATTTTCATTCTTCCTATAAATGTGGCCATAGAATTTTGCCCTCCTTTTTCTGATGTTGCCTGTAATTATATCTGTTTTCACAGTTCTTTTGTCGGTCTCTTTATCCAGATCCTCTGTCTCTGAACGGGCGCCGCGGCGGAGCGGCGGAGCGGCTGAGCGCATTGAGGCGCTATACTACGATGCGCGACGCCGTTCCCCGTCGGGGGTTCGAATCCGCCTCGGGCATGGATATTTGTGCCGTCTATAGTATAAGCTAGTTCATAAGTAGTTTGTAAGTTTAGGGACTGATGACCCCGTAGTTAAGTCCCATAAGCTCTACAAACATTTGAACATCTGAACCGGCCCATAGACCTTCCATAGAATCTTCCTCTCTTGCTTTTCCATTTCCTTAACTTTCGTTCATCCTCTGATTTCTGTCGTTTCTGTGGCATACAAGGCTTCTGGTATGACTACTGTTTTTTAATGTCTTAATTTGGCATTAACAGAGATACTTCTTTTATTGTAATGGTTCCATGTAAGCTTTTTGTAGCTTTGTAACTCTTTCTTCATTGGCTGCCGAATTTAGTCGTGTTTTCTGTATAATCTCTTCTAGGTATTTGAAACATTCTACTTGAATAGATAGAGAGATACTTGAGAGATACTTGAGAGATAGCAATCTCTCCATACATTGTTACCAATGGGTTTTTATCATACGAAATTTGTAATCCTGTTCTGGCTTCTTTTCTGTTATTCGTTATGACAACTATATCATCGGCAAAAATGTTGTTCGTTCTATATTTGTGTCTTTCCATCTTTACCCCATTGACTCCCTTGTCCCATGTTCGGATTATTTTCTCTAAAACTGCGTTAAATAAAATGGGGGACAAGCCGTGTCTCATTCCTGTCTTGATGTCGAATGGTTCTGATTTTTCCCCCATGAATTTAACCTTAGATTTTCTATGTGTTAATGTTTTCTGGATTAGTTTTCTGGTATTGTTGTCTAACTTCATTCCTTTTAGTGTACTGAAAAGTGTTTCTCTGTCTATGGAATCGTAGGCCTTCTTGAAATCTAAAAATGTTATTGTGGTGTTTCTGGACTTTCTCATTAATATTGTTCTCGAACACTAGATCTGCACCCTTCCTGGACCCGGCTTCGTACTCTCCGATATGTGGCTCTATCTGAGGTTTTAGTCGATTTAACAGAGCTTTGGATAGAATTTTGTATGCCACAGGCAGCAACGAAATTCCTCTGTACTTATTAGGGTCTGCTTTGTCTCCTTTCTTGTGAAGGGGTGTATTAGAGCTGACTTCCACTCTTCTGGCACCTTTTATGTTTCCCAGAAATTTTTGATTATTCTGTGTGTTTTTGTTGTAATGTTTTCATGGTCTAATTTCCAGATTTCTGCAATCAGTCCATCTTCTCATAGTGCTCTGTTATTTTTCAATGATTTATTATTTTCACTATTTCTGCATGTGTTGGGGGTTCGGAGTCTCGGTTGGGTTCTGCTTTTGTAAACTATAATCTCTTTTTTTGGTTTATCGCAGTTCAGTAATGTGTCAAAGTATCAAGCTAATATTTCGCAGTTTTCCTTCGGATTTGTATCCATCTTGTCTTTTGAAGCATAAACTTGGTGGCTGATATCTTGTCATATTTCTGTAAAAATTTCGTGTGTTGTTTCTGGTGAAGACCTCTTCGATCTCTTTCGGCCTGCTGTTTCGTAACTTCTTTTTTCTCAGAGAATGATTTTCGAAGTATTTTTCTGTATCCTGTTCAATTCCTCCCATTTTTCCAGTGTTCTGTGCTTGTTGAATTTTTTCCATGATTGTATTCTGTTTTCTGTGCCTCTATCACATGTCATTTTCCACCATCGGTCTTTTCTTTTTCTCGGTGGCTTCCCCAATTTTATCAGTTCTCTCATTTTCTCTGATAGTTCTGACCAGTTGTTGCTGTTTATTTTCGTAATTTCTTCTATTATTTCTTCTTGTTTAATTGTAGGTACTCTGGATCTGTTCTGAAAGGTATGTTGCTTCTCTTTATTTGTGTGCTGGGTATAAATTTTGCATTGATTTGGAGAAGGGGATGATCAGAATCGAAAACTCCTTTCCTAGTTCTTACATTCATTATTTCTCTAGCATTTATCATGGATATTGCTACGTGGTCTATCTGAAATTGTGATAGAGCATTTTGGGGGATTTCCAAGTCACCAGTTTTCTATGTGGTTTTTGGAATTGTATTCACATGATTTTCAGTTCAAAATTCCTGCCGAAATTTATCAAGTTCTCTACATTTTTGTTTGTCCTCTTGTGGGCCGTGTGTTTCCCTGTCGTGTCTCGGAGTTTTCTTTCCTTGCCTCATTGGGCATTGAATTCCCTTAGTAACTAACGTGATTCTTTGGAATTTTGTTGGTAGTTTCTTCCAGATCTTCGCAAAATTGTTCTGTCATCTCTGGGTTCTTCTTGTTATAATTATTTGTGGGAGCATGTGCACTGATTAGTGTATAGGCTTTGTTTCCAGATCATATCGTGAGGGTTGAAATTTTGTCTGATTTTGAGGTGAAATCTATTACAGAGTCCAGTATCGATTTGTGCACTACAAATCCTGTTCCAAAGAGTTTGAGATTACTTCCTAGAATGGTTGTGCCTGGTTTCCCCTTATATATTCTGTAATTTTCTGAACTAATGTGGTTCTCATCTGCGAATGGTGTTTCCTGAATTGCCATAATTTTGATGTTTAATTTATCCATCGTGTTTCTTAATTGTTTGAATTTACCTGGCTTCAGTAGTGTGTTTCTGTTGAGTGTTCCGATGTAAAATATTCTCTTTGTCTTGAGAATTTTTTGAGAAGCTCCGACTCTTTTCTACATGACATGCCTGAGCCCCTGGAATCCGATGATCAGGTCTATTACCCAGTCTTACTGACTGGGGCCCAGGGTAATGGATACTATCCCATTGTGCTATCATGATTATTGGCTTGTGTTGAGGTTTTGGTGGTGAAATCACAAAGGATCTCACATAATTTCGACTGGAGGTTTGAGTTCCAGAAGATTCAATCACAGCCGAGCTCACAGAGCCAACAGACGCTGAACAAAGTACCGGTGGCTACCACACAGACGTGTCTGGATTTTGGGACATCATCTGTAACTCTAGGCAGGGACCCTCACAGGGTGCTACCATCCAGAGCCAGATGGACCCACGTTGTTTAACGAGGTGTTAACTATATATTATAGTGAACTACGATTTATTGTCAGTCTTGTGATGTATTGAAACATAGAATTTCGTGCAAAGCGTTTTCATGTGCAGAGAAAAGCTGCAGTCTTGTATTGCGTCGCAAGCTTACGCGTTTTTGGTGGGGTAAAACTGCGCACTGCGTAATCTTACCCCAACGGCCATAATTATTAGTTTTTTTTCGTTTTTGTGAAGCTAGAAACGTTTATCAACATTACACGTCGATATTGTACATTGATAGTAGTCTTAAAAGAGATGTTTTATTCTACTGTAGCGTCTACAAAAGAAAAACTGAACGGAAGGCATGCACTCAAGAAATGCTGGAAGCAGCAAAAGAGGGCCTTAAAAACGGAATGTCTGAACGACAACTAGCGAGGGAGCTTGGATTAAGTGATTCTGATCAAGGAAACAAACAAAAAAGAAAACAAAACTTAAATACGCCGACGGAAAGTCAACGTACTTTTCACTGTCCTGGCTGTACTAAAAATTAGAATAATCCGTCAAAAGCTGGTTAGATTCTGTGTTTAAAATGCGAGGAGTGGCGGGATTAATCCTGTTCTTCTCATGAAGATTCTGGACACTTTATATGTGACCTCTCTTAAACAGCATTACCTCCAAACTGAATATTATCCTTCACATGCTTAATGGTTGTAACGCATTACTCACACGGCAACACTTTATAGCAGCGGCGAAACGAAGCATTGGTGACAGTTTGATGAGATGGCAGGTGTGTTGAAACACAAATAAAAGTAACACTATTCACCAAACGAACTCATGTGCAGGGAGGCAGCGTCATATTATCTGTAAGTACCACGTGATATGCAACCATGGTGAATTACACAGGATTTACAAAACGAAATTAATTTAGAATAAGGAAGTAAAGCACACAAGAGAATTCAAATAGAAGAAAGCTAGTGTAAGTAAAAGCATGGCTTAAGGCTGAAGTAAAGACTGTTATGAAAGCACATGGTTCAATCAGTCATACCAAGACAGAAAAGACGGAATCAAACTAGAAAATCTGAGAAATAGCATACTCGTGGATACAGACATGACGCGAAAATGTTAGTTAAAAATAGCAAGGAAATTGAAACATATTAAGTTTGCACGAAGGCTGAAGTCCACACGTGTATTCCAACTTGAGGAAAACCGGACACAAAATAATCACCAGAATGAGAATGCAAATACTAAATTTAATCTGAATTACTCGAGTTTTGTGCATGAAGAAACAGTTCGCCTTGCGTTGCGAAAGAATTACTCAAGAAAACTATCACTGATAAACGAAGACTGCCTGATCACAAAGAAAGCAAAGCTCTAACAGCATGCCATCCCCTCAGCACGATTCTATTATATACTCCCTTCAGTGGTGGCAGCAAGAGTGAAACCAATGGCCACGCCAAAAGCCTTCCCCACCACACACCGGATTTAGAGACTGCTAAAGCCATACATAGCGCGCTAAAGCCTCTTCTAGAGCTCCATAAAGGTATCTTTCGTCACCTCTTTCGACCATGATTATGTTGATACTACACGAAGAACAGGCCGCCTCTCCATCTTGCCAAGTGAGCTTGTCTCTGGCCACCCAGACATGCGAAGCCATGTGTTCTTAACTAAAGCAAACGAGGCCTAAAGTGCGAGGTGGTAACTGTAAGCCATTGCACGGCAGTCAGTCAATATTAAAAGGAACCTTCCACATTCACATGAACATACAAGTTCAATCACTCGAGTGTAAACATATATAAACATGGGTCACTTGATCATTAATAAATAAATGAAATAATTTACATACAAATAGACAATATTAATGGTGTGGCAACACTTAAGAGTAATGAATAACTGAAAATGGAACACGACCACACATTCAGTGGACGGGTTTCAATAACGCGCAGTTACCCTACTGGAAACGCACTGTTGGGTAAGTCTGTGCATTTGCATTACTTTTTTTATTAAATGCAAAATACAGTTTAGATTATACATATGACTTTCAGACTCTGTTATATAACAGGTAAAAGTCAGATGAATTGCCAGTAAAATATGATGGTAATTTGTGGAGTTTTCTCCATTACATCGTTAATTAAACCTTAAGTGCGCAGTCTTGGCCCACTTTAATCCGTCGTTGGGGCCTGCAGGCAGTGTGGATGTGCGCGTGCAGATACGGCCGGCAGCGCCGACGAATGCGTGGATCCCCCGCTCGCGGCCCCACCTGGCGACGTGGCGCCCCAGCAGTGACGGATTGCGCCGCCGAGGAGCGCCGGCCGTGACGAATGGCGAGCCGAGCCAACCAGGGGTCCAGGGGTCACTGCGGGCCGACCCGCGCCACGCCAGCTCACGCACCTGCGCGCGCGCGACGCTCGTTCATTATGCAGCGCACTGGCCGTCGGGGCCTTTGTCTACCGGCAAGTGAGTCCTCTGCAGTGGCGCAGCTGACATAGGACTAGGCGGGGCAGTGCCCCGGGGCCCCCGAGCTTAAGGGGACCCTGAGCCTCCGTCAGCGACGTTCGAAAGAAGTAGCCGCACTAGGCCACCGGGTGGCAGAACAGTGCTTGTAATGCTTGAGAGCCTATAGAAAGAGAGAGAGTGGCCAACCGACCTGTGGCCGCCAAGTTTTTACCAGACTGTGAGCGGGACGTGCAGTTACATAGCGACCCAAGCAGAAATGCAGCCACGAAAGGACTGAAATAAGATATCACTTCCACCCCTGACACCAAAGTACATCTTCTGGCTTACAAATCAGTACGTCGTTAAATGCCATTCATCTGTGTTCATTCAGGCCTAATAAATTTGTAAGGAAATAAGTCTCGTGAAACAGACTGTCGAATGTTAATACAGTACAGTCCCGAAAACTCGGCACTCGATAACTCAGCAGTCCGGATAACTCGGCCACATCCCGGCACACCGCCTGGAATTATGCCGTGCTCGCATAATGCAGGATAGAAGTAAATCGTAGCGTATAGCAGTTACAGGCTATTGTTCTAATTTCAGCGATGGATATTCAGACAAAAAAATTCTGAAACAGCGATATTTTCTTTGGGATACATAACATGGAGTATCTCTCTTTCTTATTAATTGCCAGAACATCGTAAAACATGGTATTAACAACCAACAGTCACAGAAACAGTTTCACGAGAGTTATTTGCTTGCAAATTTGTTAGGCCTGTTTGAACTTAGATGAATGGCATTTCTTTAACCACGTGCTGATTAGTAAGCTAGAATATGTGGTTTGGTGACATGGGTGGAACTGATGCCTTGTTTCAATCAAGTAGCTGCACTTCTGGCAGGGGCGCTATGTAAACGCTCGTCCCGCTCACAGTCTGGTAAAAACTTGGCGGCCACTGGCCGGTTGGCCACTCTCTCCCTATATAGGCTGTCTAGCCAAGCCGACAGTCGCTGTGTACAACAATTCAGTCGGTGTAGCAGTAGAAGTAGCGGCAGCATCAAAGCTGCTTCCAGCAACATTTGAGCATTGCAAAGTGTTGCGGCGTGCCGCTCGGCGCAGTGTGAAGGATCGCGTCCATACTGCAGTGGCGCGCATCACCAACACCACCTAGAAGACAAGGCCTCACAACAGGCCGTGCCTACGTCACACTTAGAGGCCCCGGCCGCCACCTCACTGGCTGTTGGCTGGCACGGCCTGTTGTAAGGCCTTGTCTTCTAGGTGGTGTTGGCATCACGCGACAACAGGCCACGCGGAAGCAGCGCGCCGCCGGCCGGCGCGCAGCCCGGACCAGCGCAGAGCGCACCGCTCGCCGCAGAATCGACAGTGGCGCACGTTTCAAACGGCGCGCCACAGCACAAGTTCCATTAGACGGCACTGTTAGCGTACCGCCAAAAGTATCGACATCACATTATTACGCAGGCGCGGCGGTATACGCATCGCTGTCCAATCAGCACGCGAGAAGAGCCGAGATGCCGCGGAAGGCTACACGCGACCGCGGCGCTAAATAGTGGCAAGCGGCATCCAATCCTCCAGCTGCAGATATTGCCGGTTACTTCAGTTGGCTACCTACTCCCTGTTACTTCCTCCTGTTCCTGCCGTTATGTCGAAGTACGCTGCTCGCTGCCGCCCTCGTCGTCGCCTGCCGCCCCTGCCTGCCGTTCTTGCGGTCGGTCGGCCGGACTGCCGCCGTCGCCGTCGCTGGCGGTGGGCAGCCCTGGTGGGCAGATCCTCCTGCTGGTTGACTGGTCGCTGCGCTCCAGGCCGGCGCTTCCACCACTCGAGGGTCGTAGCCATCCCCGTGCTTCTCGCTGCCGCTGCCGCCCTCGCCGACGTAGCTTCCACCCGGCCGTACTCACCGCCCTCCCGCCTGCGAGGACCCGCCGCCGCCGCCGCCGCCGCCGCCGCCGCCGAAGCCTTCAACTCCGACGCCTCGCCGAGAGTAAGACTATTACCTTCTTCATCCTCCTTTCTCTTCCTCAACTATGGAACCCCCCATTACCACCCTTCCATTATATACACCACCCCCTCCCTCGTCTCCACCACAAACACCTGAAGTGCCTCCTCTCTCCCCCAAGCCATAATCCCCCTCTCTGTTACCCTGTCCGCCACGGGTTCCACTGCTTCTTCCTCGGCTATTCCTTCTGAATCCTCTCCTGCTCCTCCGTCTCCCCAACAACTCCCAGCCACCATGATGACCGCCCCACATGAATATCTGCCTCTCACAGTCACCGCATCACCTGCCAGAATCGCCGCTCGTCGAGCCACGGTGGCAGAATCGCCTCTCCCCCCCAACCACAACAGCAGTCAGGCCCCACCTCCCCTCTTCCCATCACCACCACCTCCTCCAAAAAACCAGCAGCAAAACCCTCCAAACAAACGCATTAGTGAGGATCCCGCTTCTGTCCTTCCCAAAAGTGCTCCCTCCACCACTGCCTTCACTCCTCCCTTGCACCTTCCATGGACACCTCACCAATCCTCGACTCCCGACGTATCATCTCCACTTCTCCTCAACTCCTTACCTATGTCCTGATCCCCGATTTCTGGACAACCGCACCCTCTCCATAGAAATTCGTAACTACTTTCCAATCGCCCCTCATTTGCAACTAATCCCCCAAAAGACTCTGTCAAGTCCACATCCTCCACCTTCCATTCTGACCTTCTCCTCTTTCTTCCCAGGGTCCAGTTTGGGCCCCACGCCACCCTCGGCCCTTACATCAACTCCACCTACCCATCCCAACCTAAAGCTCCCTGCCAGCCGCCCACCCTCACCATTGTGATCACTAAGCTTAGCCTGGTGATCACAGAGGCCGAGGTGTTGGAGCAGCTCAATGCCATCCCCGACATGAAAATCCGATCCGCAAAGGGGATACAAAACGCCACTGGCCCAACCTACCTGATGAGGGTGTTCTCCAAATCACCCTCCTCTAGCGGCCACCTACTCGCCGACTGAGCACTAATCTACAACCGCCGTTCCCCACCCCGATCCTATCATTGTGCATGATGTCTCGTGTACAACAATCACCTTACTGTGAAATGCCGCAATCCTCCAACCTGTCGCCACTGTATACCAGAGCACTTCCTCAAACACTGTCCAAACCTCGCCTCCCTCCCCACCTATTCCTACAAATGTCAAGCTCGACCCTCCCGCACCACCCCTGAGCTTACAGTTCCCGTCTGCCCCATTGAACCCCCCCAATGCACCCCAACAACTCCCTTCTCCCCCATCCTACAGTTGAGGACGTCATCTGTTTTGTCACCACTGTCATTCAGAACCCTCATTTCCTTCAGCAGATTATCCTGGCCGCCCACTCCATCTGGCAATTGGACACAATTGCCAACCGATCCCACAACAATTCCCACTTCACCTTCTCCCACAAAGCTACCCTCTTTTAAACTCACCCATACCATCTTCCCATCACCCCTTCCTCTCCCACCCCCACCCACACTCCCACAATGCCACACCTGCCCTACAAATCCTTTACCACAACATTCATCCCCTCCCAGCCAACAAGCCTCTCTTCATGCATACCCTCTCCCAACATCATGTGGATGCCTTTCTCCTCAATGAAACCTTCCTCCAACCCCATCGTTCCATCTCTACCGCTCCTTATACTCTTCAGTATACTGACAGTGCCCCACCCCTCGCTTGGGGCAGAGTGGCGATTGGCCACCTCCGCCATCATCCTGTCCGGCTACATCCTCCTGTCAATGATCTTACAGAACACTACCCTCAGTCTAATCCTACCCTCCCTTACTGTCTCCCTGGCCACCATCTACATCCATAGCCATGTACATGTCCCCTATGACTTTCTCACCCACACTGATCGCTCCTTCACGACCTATGTGATTGCCACTGACCTCAACCTCACTTCCCGCCCTGCTGGTGAACTCCAGCGGTGGCGTCAGTTCCTCGCCACACTCCAGGGCGACTCCATTCCCCTCCCACAACTCAAACGCACTGAAAGCAACACCAATCCCTACCTCCTGGGTCGCGTCCAAGTAGACGTCCTTGACCTTATTGGCAGTGACCAGTGCCGGAACCGGGCCTCAAACCTGGGACCTTTGCTTTGCGCGGGCAAGCGCTCTGCGGACTGAGCTATTCCGACTCGACTCACGATGTACAGTTTACCATATCAGCGGTCACTCCGCTGCAGAGTGAAATTGTTATTCTGGATACCTTCATTTGATGATAGCATGCCAAATTGAGGATATAGAAATAGGCATAGCTGGTGTAGAGAAGGAGCTGAGAAATTTGAAAATAAACAAGTCGTCAGTTCCAGATGGGGTACCAATCCAGTTTTACATACAGTACTCGGCGCCTTGGCCACTTACTTAGTTTGCATTTAACACGATTCTGTGATCCAGCGCAAAGTTCCAAGCGACTGGAGAAAGGCGCACGAAACTCCCGTGTATATGAAAGGAAAAGAACGGATCCTCAAAATTACAGATCTATACCATTGAGTTTGCTGTAAGATTCTTGAACATATTCTCAGTTCTAATGCAGTAAATTTCCTTGAGACGGAAAATCTTTCCATGCAAAAAATGCAAATGTTTGTAAAGCTTAAGGGACTTAACTGCTGGGTCATCAGTTCCTAAACTTACAAACTACTTATGATCTACTTTATACTAAAGATGACACAAACATCCATGCCCGATGGGGGATTCGAACCCCCGATGGCGGACGGCCACGCGCACCGTAACACGGCGCTCCAGCACGCGCTGCTAATCTGCCGCGGCTGTCCATGCATCAGCACGGTTTTAGCAAGTATCGATCATGCGAAACATAGCTTGCCCTTTTCTCTCAACACACGTTGCGAGCTGTGGATGAATGGCAATAGGGTGCATATTTCTCGATTCTCGAAAGGCGTTTGACACGGTTCCGCACTGCAGACTGCTAACGGAGGTACGAGCTTATGGAATACGTACCCTAATATCTGAGTGGCTCGAAGACTACTTTAATAGAACCCAGTTCGTCGTCCGCAAAGGCGAATGTTCATCAGTGTCTACAGTATCGTCAGAAGTGCTCCAGGGAACGGTGATAGGAGCGCTATTATTTTCTATCTATATAAATAATCTGACGGACAGACTGAGTTGCAATCTGCGTCTGTTTGATGATGATGCTGTGGTGTACAAGAAGGTGTCGTCATTGAATGACTGTAGTAGGATGCAGGACGACTTGAAGCAAAATTCTAAGTAGCGTGACTAATGGCAACTACCTCTAAATGTTGAAAAATTTAAGGTGATGTAGAATCCCGTAATGTTGGAATAGAGAATTAGTAGTGTGCTGTTTGACAGAGCTACGTCAATTAATGATCTAGCCATAACTCTGCACAGCGACATGAAATGGAACGAGTGTATAAAAACAGTCCTGGAGAAGGCGGATGGTCCACTTGGGTTTATTGAGAGAATTTATGGGAAGTGTGATTCGTCTGTAAAGGAGACCGCATATAAAACGCTTGTACGACCCCGTCTTGAGTATTGTTCAAGCGTTTGGGATACTCACCAAATAGGTTTAAAGGAGGACATAGAGGCAGTTCAGAGGCGGTGGGTAAGTTTGTAACTGGTAGTTTCGATCAGTGCGCGAGTGTTACTGAAATGCTTCGAGAACTCAAATGGGAATCGATGAAGGGAAGGCGACGTTCTTTTCAAAAAATTTAGAGGACCGGAATTTGAAGCGGATTGCAGAATCTACGTCTACGTCGATACTCTGCAAATCACATTTCAGTGCCTGGCAGAGGGTTCATTAACCACTTTCATAACCTTTCTCTACCGTTCCAATCTCAAATAGCGCGCGGGAAGAATAAACACCTAAATCGTTTCGATCTGATTTCTAATATTTTATTTGGCTGGTCATGTCTCCCTCTGTAGGTGGGTGCTAGCAAAATACTTTCACATTCAGAAGTAAAAGTCGCTGATTGAAATTTCGCAAATAGATCTCACCGCAACGAATAACGTCGTTATTTTAATGAATTCCACCTCAAATCGTGCAACATTTCCGTGACGCTTTCCCTTGTGTAACGTGATAAAACAAAACGAGCTGCCCTTCTCTGAACCTTTTCAATGTCCTCCGTCAGTACCACCTGGTGAGGGTCCCACACTGGGGAACAGTACTCCAGGAGAGGACGCACAAGTGTGATGTAGGCAGTCTCTTTAGTGGCGCTGTTGCATCTTCGAAGCGTTCTTCCAACGAAACGTAACCTTTGGTTCGCCTTCCCCACAATATTTTCTGTGTGTTCTCTCCAGTCTACGTTGTTCCTAATTGTAACTCCTAGGTATTTGGTAGAATTTACGACCTTAAGGTTTGGCTGATTTATCGTGTAATTGAAGTTCAGCTGATTTCTTTTAGTGGTCATGTGTATTACTTCACACTTTTCATTATTTTGTGTTAATTGCCGATTTGCGTACCATGTAGAAATTTTGTCTAAATCGCTTTGCAGTTGTTTTTTCTCCTCTGTTGACTTCACTAACCGATAAACGACAGCATCATCCGCGAACATTCTAAGGGAGCAATTCAGATTTTGTCCTAAATCGTTTATAAACAAAAGGAAGGGTAGTGGACCTATAACGCTTCCCTGGGGAACGCCAGATATCACTTGTATTGTACTCGATGGACTCATCGTCAATTACTACGAACTGTATCCTTTCTAATAGGAAATTGCGATTCCAATCGCACAATTGGGGCGATATTCCATAAGCACGAAATTTCATTAGAAGCCGCTTGTGAGGTACAGTGTCAAAAGCATTCCTGACCTCAAGAAACAGGGAGTCGATATGAGCGATATGAGACCCCTTGTCGATGGCACTTATCACGTCATGTGAATAAAGGGAAATATGTGTTTCGCAAGAGCGATACTTTCTGAATCCGTGTTGACTATAGGTCAATAGGTCGTGCTCTTCGAGGTAGTTCATAATTATTCAACTGTCGCCAATCTACATTTCGCAAAAAGAGTACAAAGATCAAAGAGTTTAGGGTTCTTACAGATGTATACAAGCATTCTTTTTCCCCTCGTTCTATATGGAAGTAGAACAGGAAATCTAGTAAAGATACTGGGTACCCTCCGCCACGCACATTTGGATGAATTGAGGTGTATGTATGAAGATGTAGATCATATCAAGTAGCATGCTTCATTTTGTAACATGTGTCTATATAACTACAACGCCATTTAGTAGCCCCCAATCCTGTCTGATTACAGATCCACTCGTATGCCAGAGATGTCACGTCATTGTGTAATCCGGCACATCGCTGTCTGACAAGCGCCACTCTTTCTGGGTGCGTTATTTTTGGCTTTTATACAATCGATTCCCCAGCCCTCCGACTAGCAAGTTTACTTACGTTGTTTGCAAACCTTAGCGTGTGCCCCACGTAGCTTTGACCTTGCGATGTCTGAAACTTTGCAGTGCCGTCGGCTACGGGCCGCGCCTAATTCCACGATAAAATAAATCAGTGGAACAGCTGTAACCGAAACAGTTGTCTGATTTAGTAAACAGTTCGTTGGAATTCTTGTGTATTCATAGGTGAGCGGTATTATTATTCGATAGGCGTTGCTGTGTCCTATTTCAGGTTAAATAGATAAGAAAGGCAAGAGAAAAATGATTGTAATTTCACAACGCATTGTGAAGATGGATGCATATCTGTTTGTCCCTGTCCTAATCCTCCCCCTCCCTAACCACCTAATGTCCACCACTCCACCCATTTCCTCACCCATTTCCATGTCATATATGCATTTATATATTTTTAAAATGTGGAAACGTTGTTACAAAAATCACGAAAGATATACATTTATTTAGTAACGGAAAGTCCAGGTCGGAATTAATCGATTCGAAGTGTGGCAGCCGGAAGTGATGGTCTAACGACTGTGTTGTGTGCGTATTCTATTTTATGAAGAAGGCCATGGACAATAATGAGTTCAGACAAAAAAGATGATAGAAGCTTTTGAAATGTGGTGCTACAGACGAATGATGAAAATTATATGGGTAGATCACGAAACTAATGAGGAGGTGCTTAACCGAATTGGGGACAAAAAGAGTTTCTGGCATATGCTGACTAGAAGAAGGGATAGGTTGGTGGGACACATTCTGATACACCGAGGAATTGTCAACTTAGTATTAGAGGGAAGTGTGTGGGGTAAATATCGTACAGGGAGACCGACAGCCGCGGTGGAGTAGCCGAGCGGTCTAAAGCGTCTCGCTGCGGAGCGCGCGGTTGCTCGCATTGGAGTTTCGAGTCCTCCCTGGGGCATGGGTGTGTGTGTGTGTGTGTTGTCCTTAGGTTAGTTTACCTAGGAGTTTGGTCCGATAGGTTTACAAACATTTGAACATTTTTAGGGACACCGAGAGGGGGACGAATACAGTAAGCAGATTCAAAAGGATGTTGGTTGCCGAACGTATCTCAGATGAAGAGATTTGGGTAGGACAGGATAGAGTGGAGAGCTGCATCAAACAAGTCAGTGTATTGTATGTAAAAGAGGTAATTTTGTGAAAACGAGATACTGATTTCACTTCAGAGTAAGCCAGAAAGGGTGCTTAAGGCGGTCATTTTGGCTTGTTAGGGGCAGTCTGTTAATGTCTGTTTGACAGGCAATATGTGTCGTTACGATGGGACCCCGTGAATTCGCCTGAGGACTTGTAAAATTTCAGCGAAGTGTTTTGGTGTGGAACTTAGTAATATTTGTTCTGTGAGAACTTTGATCTTACTCTGCGTCTGTGGGACTCTATATTCTGTGATAGTGGAACGTTTGTCAGGATTGTTGCTAGACTTTAATTTTTATTTAGCTACTGTGCGACTTAGATACTATTCAGTGAAGTTTCCATTTTTTGGTGTGGTAGTCTTGCTGTGAATGAGTGATTAATTTGTGTGTTTTTATTTATTTATTTTTCCGTGCTGTACCACTGGGGGCGCTGGCCGCGGTGGCCGAGGAGACTGAGGCGCTCCAGTCACGGTGTGCACGGCCACTACGGTCGGGGGTTCGAATCCCCCCTCGGGCATGGATATTTGTGACGTCCTTAGGATAAGCTAGTTCATAAGTAGTTTGTTAGTTTAGGGACTGATGACCCCGTAGTTAAGTCCCATAGAATCTACAAACTTTTGAACATTTGAACCACTGGGGGCTGGAGTCAACTGAAGGAAATAACTGAGGAAATTGTGTATAATTTTATCACCCTTTACAGAATAGTGGTTTTTTTTTTCCTAGTTTGTTTTTGGAAATTCCGTGTGTAAGCTCGCACGATTCAATTAGTGGATCGTAAAGGAAACACCATTTTCGCCTCTAGTTATTATACGGTTGAGAGACGTCAGATGAGGTCACCACAAATCGTCGTGCGATCATCACTTTGGTCTTGTGACAGTATTCGTGGCACAAGTGTTGGTTAACACGAGACATGTCGATGCCGTCCGTCAGAATATTTTGTAACGAGTGCCATGGCTGACCGCTACTGCTGTTGCGAGAGCGTCTACCGATTGGGAGCGATAACACGCACCAACGTTGAAACTTCCTGGATCTTGCGTTCCGTTCGAACTGTTCGTGGCCGACCGTACTCACATCATCTTTGACCTGTTCTTGACAAAACGTCGGTGCTACCAAACACAACACAGCGAGTCAATGAGTACTCCCCGTATGTCTACTGCAGCATTTCAATTTGTGGTTGAACTAAAGGATTACCCGTTTCTCATACTATGACATCTCAAGGTCCGACGTGCGTAATTAAGTCACCGTCACTACAAAGATAGTACTTCTGCTTCAAGTGCATGGCGTCATCTGTCTCTTCCCGGGACGAGAGATTCTTTAAGGTGATTTGTAATCCATCTTCCATTACGAACATTCCAATCAGACTATCGGATTTACCGTTCTCAAAATATATATATATAAAGGAAGACATAGAAGCAGTTCAGAGGCGAGCAGCTAGATTCGTTACTGGTAGGTTCGACCGATGCGCGAGTGTCACTGAAATGCTCCAGAAACTCAAATGAGGATCGTTGGAGGAAAGACGACGTTCTTTTCGAGAAATTCTGTTGAGGAAATTTAGAGGACCATAATTTGAAGCTAAGTGTAGAATAAACTTCCTGTCACCTACTTACATTTCGAGTAATGATCACAAAGGCAAGAATAGAAAAATTAGGGTTCGTACGGAGGCTTATAGGTATACCTTTTTTCCTCGTTCTATTTGGGATTGGAATAGGAAAGGAAATGCCCAGTAGAGGTACAGTGTACCTTCCGCCACGCACTTTACGTTGGATTGCAGAGTATGTATGTAGATGTAGATATACAAAGGAAATCCGATTGGAATGTCAGCCAACATGAATGGCCAGACATTGCGATTGTGTGTGTATATTTGTCTGAGTGATTGTGTGAAACTATGTGTCCCTGATAAAGTCCATGACCAAAAATTTAAGTTGTGTAAATTGGATTCTCTCTTTTTCGCGCCTGTCAGCAGCTCAGCGAACTTTATTTGCGGTGAGTTTATAGGTGTGGAGGTGGCACTGTGACACAAAATTTCTGTGAGCACAGCCTCAAGCCTACAATCCAAGATTTGTCACCGCACCAATTGTACTCCCAATAAACAGTCCATACCAAATATATCAGTATATTGGGGCCCAGACTCTGAAACACTATAGTTACCAGAGGGCTTAAACTGCAGTTTACATAGTACCGAAATAATCCGAAGCCCATACACTGACGAAATTAAAAAGAGGTCATAAACATCAAAATAATACCGCAGCAGAACGTATAGCGTTTCCCATCTCAATTGTTTATCAAGATTTGGTGATTTTAAGATTTGCCGCAAGTCGGGTAAAATTCCACTAAACGCATCCAGCGGACCGCGCGGCCGCATTTAGGTTGGTAACACAGGGATGAAATTTTATTATTGGTGCACGTTACGTCGCGTCATAGCAAAAGCAGTTGGCATTACGAATACGACTAACAAGAAAAGTGAAGCAACCTATAATAATTTATTTTTTCTTTTAAATTACGTAAAAGGCGTTGGCAAGCAACACTATATCAGGCGGAAATCTACCTACTTATTCTCTGTTATTTTTCCTTTTAAACTGAAGTTACTATTGTAGTGCATTAGTAGATAAATTTCGCCTATCATTATTTTTGAATTAAATTGTTAATGTTGAGATAAAATTATTTTACATTCATAAACTGTTAAGTTTCTGTTTGATTATTATTACTGTTTTACCAGAATTCTCGCGAGTCTTCATGGCTCACACAATGGCGCCCAACAATGGAATGAACCTACAATTACTGAACTAAAGAATTACTGAAAATAGTCATTTATAAAAAAAATTAAAAATGGATATTTAGGTATGAAATAATATTCACCGCCCGTTTTTGTGAATTCCGAATTTTAGTATTTTATTAGAAAAAATAAAAATAAATTTTGCTCACTACAACACTTACATAATTGAGAGCAGCCTCCGATCTCATCCACGATCAAACGAAAAGAACAAACATTTTCATCGCTCATCGTTCTCATTCCTTGCCAGGAAAAGATAATAGAATGGGAAGACAAAGGTCAGAGATGAGAAACGAGAACGATACCGGAACAAATAGTAACACTACTGTGTATGGCTTACGTATGTAATCGGCGATGTACTATCATAAACGCCGAACGCGATGGTAAAATATATCAAATCGGAAATCAACCAAATGCATATTATTCCTCAGGACAAGCGTTTGCAAATTACAGACTGAATAAACAGACAGACGGAACGAACATTCTTTGAGTGAATCCCAAGTACTACATTAAGGGCAAACGATCCCAAGATTTAAATTTCCAACAGCCCTTACGCCTTGATACACAGGCGAGTGTAGCAGGCACAGAGCTCCGTGGATGCCAGCCGTTCGAGACACTCCAGAGCGGACCGACGCTTAACGGTAGTGACCGGTCCCACTCAGTGTCAAAGCGTGGCACGGACCACAGGACTCTTCACTCACTGGCGGCCGAAAACAACTGACTTTCATGTCCTGAGCGTTCCTCTGATGCCCGCCACACTAGAGAGCCCGTATACAAACCAAAGACTGGCTACAGATTAAGTTGCAAGTGACTGGCTAATCAGCTACTGCACCGTTTTCCTACTATCATTCATTAGATTAGATTAATACGTGTTCCATAGATCATATATACATTTCGTAATGATGTGGAACGTGTCAGTCTAGTAAATCAATATTTTAAGGATTTTAAGGATTTTATTACATTTTTGTTGTTTTTTATTTAGTTTTTTCTTAATTTTTTTTAAGTTTTATCTAAAAATTCATCTACATTGTAGAAGGAGTTTCCATTCAGAAATTCCTTTAATTTCTTTTTAAATAAAACTTTTGATGCTACTTGGTAAGTGACCAAAGACTTTTGTGGCAGCATAATTCACCCCTTATTGAGCCAAAGTTAGATTTAACCATAGTGAATATCATCCTTTCTCCTAGTGTTGTAGCTATTCACACTGCTATTACTTTTGAAATGGGTCGGATTGTTAATAACAAATTTCATGAGTGAATATATGTATTGTGAAGCTACAGTGAAGATCCCTAGGTCCCTAAATAAATGTCTGCAGGATGCTTTTGGGTGGGCTCCAGCAATTATTCTGATTACACGCTTTTGTGCAATGAACATTTTCTTTTACTCAATGTTGAATTGTCCAATTCAGTCCCTCTTCAATGCAAACACCTAAAAATTTTGAATATTTTACCTTAGCTACAGATTTATGTTCAAAGTCTAAATTTATTAATGGTGTCATGCCATTTACTGTGTGAAACTGTATATACTGGGTTTTATCAAAGTTTAATGAGAGACCATTTATAGAGAACCACTTAATAACTTTCTGGAAGATATCATTTACAATTTTACAAGTTAATTCCTGTTTTTCAGGTGTGAAAGCTACACTTGTATCATCAGCAAAAAGTACTAGCTTAGCATCTTCGTGAATGTAGAGTGAGAAGTCATTAATGTATATTAAGAACAGCAAAGGACCCAAGACCGCACCTTGTGAGACCCCATTTTTGATAACTCCCCAGTTAGAAGAATTAATTGTTTCATCTATATCATGTGAACTGCTATTTCAACTTTCTGCACTCTTCCAGTTAAGTATGATTTTAACCATTTGTGCACTGTACCACTCTTACCACAATACTTAAGCTTATCTAGAAGAATCCCATGATTTACACAATCAAAAGCCTTTGAGAGATCACAAAAAATCCCCAACTGGTGCTGTCCGGTTATTCAAAGCATTTAATATTTCATCGGTAAAGGTATATATAGCACTGGTTCACACTGTTAGTTGTTTTCCGTTCTTTTTCCTCAGTTGCTCTACATCTACACCTACATCTTATATTAATATGCATATATTTATTTGTTAATGATGAGTAGCAATCAATCTAAAATCTTAAAAACAGAACCAGTTATAATCAGTTAACATGCATTCCATATTATACATCAATTATATATGTTTTGGGTAATAATAAAATACATATCTATCAGAAACGTGGTTCATACATTAACCAAACAGCTGTTATTCCAGTTGAAGGGCATAAAACGGACGCAGTGGTTGAGAAGGGAGTAAGACAGGGTTATTCAATTTGTACATTGCGCAAGCTGTGTTGGAAATCAGAAATTTAGTGAAGCAATTACAGTTCAGGGTGAAGAAATAAAAACACTGCGCTTTGCCGTTGACACTGTAATTCTGTTAGAGACAGCAAAGGACCTAGAAGAACAACTGAACGGAATTGACAGTGTATTGAAAGGAGTATATAAGATGAACATTAACAAGAGGAAAACAAGGTAATGGAATGCAGTCTTAGAAAATCTGGCGATGCTGAAAGAATTAGATTAGATAACGAAATAGTTCGGACAGTAAGAGGACAGAGGCATTTGAAATGTGGTGCTACAGAAGAATGCTGAAGGTTAGCTGAGTTAATCGCGCAACTGAACAGAACCATGACTAAAACAAGGGATCGATTGGTAGGAACACATTCTTAGACATCAAGGGGGAATAAATTTAGCATTGGAGCGGAGTGTGTGGGTGAAAAATCGCAGAGGGAGACCAAGAGACGAATATAGTAAGCAGATTCAAATGGATGTGGGTTACTGCTCTTACGAGGAGATGAAGAGGTTTGCTCAGGATAGAGTAGGGTGGATAGCTGCATCAAATCTATCTCCGCACTGAAGACTACAATAACAACAAATTTAAATGTAAAATAATGCCATAGAAATAAAAACAAATAAATAAGGAAGATGTGTCAAGCGAAATGTAATGGTAAATAAATAATGTAAGAGGGCACTACGGTCACCAGTGACATAAACTGAAGCAAGTTGAGTAATAATAGCTGGCTCAGTGTGAACCTAATTTTCAATACGAATATCGAAAAGTTTTATATGCTTTTAACGTTTTTAAAGATACGTATTTTATTATTGACCGAAACATGTCCAATTGCTGTACAAGGTCCGTCTGAAAATTTCGGTGAATGGTCCCATACTTTACAAACTGCGCTACCGAGGATGAAGGACATGTCAAGCAACGCGTAAGTGCCGAGCGGTCTGGAACGCTACTTTGCGGATCGCGCGGCCTCCCGCGACGGAGGTTCGAATCCTCCCTCGGACATGGATGTTTGTGTTGTCTTTAGTATAAGCTGGTTCATAAGTAGTTTGTAAGTTTAGGGACTGATGACACAGTAGTTAAGTGCCATAAGCTTTACAAACATTAGGAGATGTCAACAAGCGCTCCCTACCGTGCAAAGTACGGCAGTGAAGCGGTGGTACACGCTGTGAACAAGCTAATAGGGTCAGTGTGAGAAGTAGTGTCATTGCAACACGGAGCGCAAAATGGAACAATGCGTTAACATCAAGTTTTCTTTCAAATTAGGCAAAACGGTGACGGAGACCTATGGCATGTTTGTGCAAGTTTATGTGTTTGAGTAGTGTAAATGCTTTAGAGACGGAAAGAAAGGTGTCCGACCAACCGTCCACAATGACAGTCCCAGACAACTAACGACTGCGACGGAAGCTTACGGACGATCGGCAGTGTCTTTGAGAATGATAGCCCTGAAAGGCTTACGCTTCGCAATAGTTGCAGAGACCCTAAAAGTGGTATGTGTTTGTTTGAAATTAATACTACGTGTTTGTGGGGCGAGCGTGTCACTGTGTTAAGAGACCGTCCCCGCTACAATACACAAGTAAATGTTCTGTTTTAGTTTTGGTTACAAAATGATTTGACTAAGCAATGAGACTTAGTACCTTCCTTTGCCCTGTTAGAATAAATTGCAACTGACATGGGATGCAATGATCTTACGTAAATGTGGTTTAGTTTGATGCGCAACGGATAACACTTTAAATTGTACAGTTGTTAATTAGTTAACAGTAATTACACTCGTAATTGATCTACACATTAATCTCGTGTGTGAGAAGCAATGCGAGGAAATGAAATGTTCAGCTCTGTTAGCGTGCACCATATACCAGTAGCCAGACTATACAAGCACAATTCGACTGCGAAAGCCAACACACAGAGCGTGCTACTACAGTGATAATTTTGCTACTTGAATTAACAGGATACCAAACAGGGATATTTGATATTAATTAGATACCAAAATCACTGCACTTGATAATGTGCCCACCTGAACAACAATTATCATACTAATTCAACGTAATAAAAAAATGTCCTACAAATCTGGTAATGGTTTCAAGTCTCACTCACTGCAAATATTTCTCATCTCTTTACGTGATCTACTTCCTTTCTGATCAGACAAATCACTTTAACTGTTACAACATTAACTGACTTAATAATCTGAACTTTCATTAAGACTGACAAAATCTCTAACTATGAACTTTTTTGTGTCCCAGCCTCGTCGCCGCTTTTGTGTTTCGTTTCCGTCGTAGGTGTCGGTGGCCGAGTGGAATGAGACCGACACAGGAATAAAGATAGCACGCTGGTGCAGGTACGGAGGGGAGCAGCCAGAAACTAGAAACATTAGAGTAAATTAGAATGAGATATATATTGCACAGAATTTATACAATACTTAACTTTTACATAGTACTGCAGAATGTTGATACATAGTTGAGCTAGAGTCCTGCCTATTGCCTAACTGATAGCCAAGTCTTCACTGGTGTCTATCGGATTCCGAAGTCTTTACTGGTTCCTATCTCAGTCCCAAGTGAACGATGTCGTTCAGTGGCGGCCACGAGCGGAGTTGCAGCAGAGGGCGCTCGTGGCTGTCGTCGTAAGAACGCCGCGCCGTGCGTGCATGGCGGCGCGCGGCGAAAGTAGGTGGCGCGCACTTTATACTTGTGCGACACCACAAACTTTACTGGATTTATGAAAAAAAAAACTACTTCCTACTCTCATTTATCATGACAAAATGCCTACACTGAACCGTTCTAATTAACAAATAAATTTTACAAACACAATAATTATGCAACACTATCATAAAAAAATGAACAGGACGGATAGAAATTCAAACTGGTGTAAGAAACGAGGAACTGGAAAATGACTCAGGGTTAAATGATAAATGCGAGCTGCATTAAACAGTATTCATTAGCAAAAAACCAAACATCAACTACAATAGTTCAAATACAGCCTAGCAGACATAACAATAGAAAAGTACACATTACCTTATTTGAGACAGATTAATTTCCATACAAAATTACAATCTGCAGACTTCGCTGCGTTTCTTCAAAACTCTCTGAATTTTTTTACTCTTCGAGTCTAACACACAGACAGACTAACCCGACAGTTTCACGACTACTACTCATCGACTCAACTTTACCATAATCAGACATCGACTCGCCTTCACGAAGGTCACACACTGACTCTTTTAAACGCAACAACTGTGAGAGTAAGACATACTCCAAAGATAAAACAAAGTCTTTGGTTTACAGCAAAGATATGAAAATAAGTACAGTATGTTATATCGATTAATGAAATGGTACAAAATATTACATAAATTTGTTTTCTAGAGAATTATAGCTTAGGGTTTTGTAACAAAACATGTTCAAGGCTTTCTGACAGGCAAAAATTAAGTGAAAATTATTTTGCGTACTCCTTTCAACCCGACAACGCGTGACCTCAATGCTTCGAGTGATTCCACATGAAGCGTTTGCTGACAGCTTCCAACAGCTGTACAACCAATGTTACAAGTACATTTTTGCCAATGGCGATTACTTTGAAGGGCAATAAATGTATTTTGTTGGTTAAAAAATGTTCAAATATTTGTAAATCTATGGGACTTTGCTATTCTGGTTATCAGTTCCCACGCTTAAAAGCTCGTTAACTTGAGCCAACCTAAGCGTAAGAGACACATCCATGTCAGAGGGAGGATTCGAACCTCCGATGAGTTGCAACCACGGGCTCCGCAGCAAGGCGCCTTAGAGCGCTCGGACATTCCACAGCAGACATTTTTCTTCGTAACTCTTGTTCCTATATTTCCTGACACCATTCACCGAATTTTTCAGACGCGCTTTGTATAATACGGCACGCATGCTGACTGATTATAAGTGGTTCCGTTTTGTAGCAATGAGAATTGTCTTACAGCGACAGAAATCTAGACATTCAATAACAAATATTTGCCACTGACTGACGCCCATAATTGACATATTACAATAAAGTCGCTAAGCATGGTGATCCAATATGGAATCAAACTTGAAATATTTATTTACATGAACTCCCGTTAAATCGTGCAGTTTCCGAAGTACTCGTACGACCCTCTTTTCTTTAACGTTTGTTTAACTTTTATTTACAGATTTAACAGTTTCATCCAGCGGGTCATCACAATCTGCCCTTGGTGAAACTCAGATGCATCGCGCCTTTCTCCCGTTCTACATCGACAGCATTTTCCACTGATACTACAGACTCCTTGCGTGTCTCTACCACTTATCGTCAGGTGGCAATGCTGTTGCCTGGCCGATTTTATATCGATAATAGTTCGGTGGTTATTCTGTTCTGGTTGATCAGTTTACATAAATGACGTGGCGGACAGTGTGAGCAAAACTGTTTGCATATAATCCCATAGTATATCGGAAAGTATCATTGTTAAGTGACTATAATGATAGGAAGACTAAGGCTTTTTAGTGTTGTTTGGTGAATTGCTGCTTGCTTTAAATGTAAAACCATGGGGAGAAGCAGCTGTGGTATTAGTAGTGTGCTGCTTGAAGTGACTTCGGTTAAATATCTAGGCGTAAAGTTGCAAAGCGTTCTGGAATATAATGAGTTTGCTGTCTAAGTTTTCCTACAAAAGAGCGAAAATGAAGAAGCGACAAACTTTTTTTCCTTTTGTTACTTTGTGGTGGGTGTCAGTAACGAGAAGTTTCTGAAATGTCTGAAATTACGCGTTAAGTTTGTTGGAAGCCACTAACCGAGTTTATTCTAAAGCAATGAATAAATAATATCTGGGTACCTTTCGTGATGCGAATTACAGTTCCATAGTATTCACGGGTCCTAACTTCAAAATACATCCCTTATTGTGTTAAACCTTTATAGTAATACTACACTGGTAAATGAGTTCATTATGACAACATTTTATTGCGGTCAGCAGTCTTTAAGACAAACTGCAGCATGTTATACAAATGCCATGGTCTTTCCTCTTTTGAATACATTTATTGCTGATAAGAATCCTTCATAATTATTTTGGATGGGTAGTATGAAACACTCGAGAAAACTACATCTGGTAACCGTACACGTCCGATACTGGTAATATTTCTGGAGTGTTTTTACAATAAAAGGTTACAAGCTGTGTGCATTGGAATTTTGTGAAATTGGTTCATAATAGGTATAAAGCGTGTGTAAATTTTGCCGATCACAGCCTCCGATTCAAACACTTGGAAATCCTAAGGGAATCACTCCTTCTTACAGAAAACATGTACCTAATAATGAATGTTTGAAACATTTTCTCCAAGTTTTGACCCTTCTACAAGTCTAGATTCATCTAGAGAATGTAATATAGAGGCCTTCATAACAGGAACATGATTAATTGTTCCGTCGCTGCTTGACAGAAGGTGATGAAATATTACAATAGAAAACACTTTCCAAATGGTCTGCAAATAATATTGCTGCGAGCCTTCCGACGGCACGCGTGGTGCAGTCGTTAGCACCGCAGAAGAAACTGGTTTCTTTGTATTTACTGTTTATAGAATGTTTTACTTGTTTCTTATGTTTGATGTACTTGTAAGTTCCAGAAAATTCTTTTTATGTATAAATAGTGGAGCACTCGAAGCAGGAGTCAGTCTTTACTGAGTGTACGCTTGTGTTGGCAATAATAGTATTCTAAGTGTTGTGCTATAATAACGACCAACCTTCGAACTCCGGACCACCTGCATTTTGCAACGTGACACTTTCTGCGAACTGCGATGCTAACCATAGCACCACTGTTCTCGGAAGACTCGCTGCAATATTAACTTATTCAGTCGTTTACTAACCGGTTTTCGGCTTACAGGCCATCTTTAGGTGACTGACAACTGAATGTCGCAGACACAGATAAAATATGCAACTTACGGAGATATTGGGACGCAAGATACAAATCGTGACAATGAAATGCATTACATTAAATCGTTGAAGAAATAATTTTGCTAACTAAAATGGAAACTATACTGTTTATCTCGATGTAATTTAACAACTGAAGAAATATGTTAATTTATTATTGAGGGGAGAATTTAATACTGAATTGGCAGCTGTGTCATATCTTTCTTAATTTATAGCAGTGTCACCTTTCTATTTTACCATAAAGACTGCAATACTCTAAAGCCTACTAGATGGTTATAGCTTTACTTTCCCTCCTTAATTTCCGTTTGCCATTCCTATGTACTCTGCGTCACAGCTTTGCCATTCCAGTTTGTATATTCTAGATACTTGGAATTTGTTTCCTCGATTTTTTGTTTTAGATTTGTTTGTAGAGATTGGGCAGTTTTATATTCTATGTGAAGTCCTTGTTTCTTTAGTATGTTTGCCATTCTGCGTGTTGATTTATGTCTGTGTTTCATGGTGTACCATTTGTATTGCTCTTGTCTATTAACATTGTATGTTTTTGTTGGTAGTATTTGTGTGTTTTGGAGGCGTGTATTTGGCTGTTTTTGGTTATTTTGTAAATGTATTTATTTCGTGTTTACTCGTATTTGACTTTTAATTTCCTGATTAATTCTCTGTACTACTTGTGTGTCATATCCACGATTCCTTGCTATTTTGTATAATTGTGCTCATTTCTCTTTTATAGCTTTTCTTCTTGAGATGGATTCAGTTTAGCATATATAACATGTGCTAAATAATAAATTATGAAACGTTGTTTGCTTTTTTCTATTACTATTGCTACATCAAGCTTCAAGCAAAATTTGTTGTCTTTTCCAATTCTGAACTTTATGTTCTGATGGTTTTTTTTCTTTAATTGTAGTTCATTTATTTATTAATTTGTCTTATTTATCAGACATGTAATGTTATCCACATATTTGTGCTAATATGTAATTTTGAATCTTTCATCAGGCTCCATCTTTTGAAAATGTTAGCATAGCTTTTTGATCTTGGGGAACTCATGGATAGTCTATCATTTTCAGATAATATTTGTTCTCGAACTGTAGTAGTTTTGTTCGTTAGTTTGAGCAAGCTGGTTATTACTGATATTGTTTCTGTTGTGTGGTTGCTCCATAGTTTCGATGCTTCTGTGTTATATGGTATTTTTGTTGGTCAGTGTATCCTGGGTGCTTTTAAGTGTTTTATTCACATTTACCTTACATCAATGTTATTATGTTGTTGGCTATTATGAATTCCTTGCTTTTTTATATATTGCTCTTTGTTCATCAATACTGGTAGATTTCCTTCGTCTGCTTCAGTTAATATAATGTTGTTTGTTGTTTACGTCTGTTTCAATAATTTCATGGTAGCTAGTTATTCTTCTTTTGTTCGTACTGTGTTTGTTTTAGTATTGTTTTTCTTTCTTTCTTTACCAATTTTCTAGTAATACCTATGTTTGTTTCAATATTCACAAACAAATCTACAACCAAAACTCAATAAAGACAAAATGTATTATCAGGAATATACCTACATGAATGCCAAAGTTGTGATGCAGAGTACTTAGGTATGAGAAGTAGACATTTCATAACACGATACAAAGCACTCATCAGATGTTGGAAATATGAAACAAATCACATTCAGTGCACACTTAAAACAACACAACCATCGCTCAACTAGTATCGACCAAGACATGAGAATCACCAGGACCAACAATCACTTAAAACACCTGATACAAACAGAAGAAAACTAATCCTGAAAGCTATAACCGAGAACAAACAAGTAATACATGAGCAAATAAACATCAATGAAAAAAGACTGCTTGACTTAATCAAAGAAATGAGAAAGTAATTAGCACACACAAGCAGGTGGAAAATAAATAAGTAATCAATTACAATAAATCAAAATATTGCTGCTGCAGTTTTCCACAATGACATGGAAAACTGCCACACACACTCACCCACACACACACACACACACACACACGCGCGCGCGCGCGCGCGCATACACACACACACACACACACACACACACACACACACACAAAAGCAAGAAGCAAAGTTACCACAAACAGACATTCAACGATTGGTAACAAAAAGACTTACAAAACTTATAACACATCATCCAAAAAAATGGAATATTTCTAGTGATGGAAAGACACACGCTGATGAGATACAGAAAAAATAAATGAGCCAACGAATAACACATGTAGAACAGCATCTACGACCACTGTAAGTTTTAATAAAATCGAAATATCATCAGTCATACGTAGAAAAAGCGCCAGTATTGTTCATAATCTAATCTACCAGAAAAGTAAAAAAGAAGAAATATTGTAAAACATATATATCAGGCCACTGGAGATGCCTTACAAATAAAAGCGAAACGCATCTGGCAAAAGAATGTGTTTTATTCAGTTTCATAGACGTTTCATGTAAATAAATATTTCAAGTTTGATTCCATATTGGATCACCATGCTTAGCGAGTTTCAAAATGCTGTGCCAGAAAAGGTCAGTTACGATGTGTAAATGCACGCTGAAACATGACCCTCCCTAAGACAAATCAGGTTCAAGAATTCAAAGTCTTCTCATCCTAAAGTCCATTACACTGTAAAACGTATTCATGTGTGCGTGACAGAAAAAGAGGGAGAGAGAAACTATACAGGGTGAGTCATAAATGAGGAAAAATATTTCGTAGAAATTGTCACAAGGCTATAAACAAAAAATCGTGTTCCACATGTTCCTGTGTCAATAAATTACAATGCAACTGAATGGTAAAAATCTGGAAATATGGCCTATTGGGGGTACTGTGCGCCGGCATTGGCCAAGGGTACAGCTCGGCAACAGGGCACAACATGCGAATGTTGTAGGTAGTCTAGCCGCTCTTGAGAAGGCGTGAGACTGCAACCAACGTGACATCGCTCACATCTATCTCGTACCGTTTTCGCTGGCCGGTATTATGTATTTTCCTCATTTAGGACTAACCCTCTATTTGTTTGACGAGGTTGGCACAGGAGAGGAATTAACGAACAGCGACATCCCACCAGTCAGAAGACTTAAAACAGAAGAAGAAATCCACAAAAAATGTTTGTTAAGCTTAAGGGACTCAACTGCGGGGTTATCAGTCCCTAAACTTACTACTTACGAACTACCTTATACTAAAGACGACGCAAACATCCATGCCCGAGGGGGGATTCGAATCCCCGACGTGGAAGGGCGTCGTGCATCGTAGCATAGGACATCAATGCGCTCGGACGCTCCGCCGCGGTAAGAAATCCACAACTGTGGAGGAACATGTTTCGTAAGAAATTGAAATTGTGCTCTTGGAACGCGCTGGACCTTATAATTCATTATTACTCCGTATTAACTTCCGAGCAATGCTTACCCGTAATTAGCAAAGTACTCTCCTTTGCCGTACGTATAACATCGGCACTAGACGTTGGGGACCCGCTGTATTTTGTGACGCTATAATGGATGGCGATCCGCTAGCACAGCAGGAACGGCATAGCTGGAAGGAACAGCGATCTCGTTTCTTGCGCCGTGCGCTTTGCTTCCAGACAGATGGGAATTCCTGGTGCGCTTAATGGACGCAACGGTTCACCCTCCCCCAACCCCTCCCCCACGCTCGGCTCTCTGCCTGCGGCCGTCAATCCACCCGCTCTCACCGCATGTCTGGTCAGTAGAAGCGGAAAACGGACTCCCGCCAGAAAACATAATACGTGGCTCCCATACAGTTGTGTGTGTAATCGTAGTACAAATATTTGTACAAGAATCAGTTATAGTAATTTTACTTCTAGTGGTAATATTTGTTCAAGAAAAATTTAGATGGTAGTTGTGTTGGTAGTAAGTAATACAAGGGACTTTTTCATAATTAAACCGCTTATTTCAGAAGGGCTATATATCCATCTGACCTAGTCTCGAGAAGAGTGAAAAAATTGTTTTAATACTTATTTTTTTGCAATGCCCATGTGAGATATACCACTATTAACAATTATTCTGACTTATTATACACTCAAATATTATGTTGAACTGAGTTTTTCTCTTGGACATAGAGCTTCTCTGAAATAAGTGAGAAATAAAAATGTTTAAACCGTTACAGCTCACAAACTGCTTAATGAATATAATAGCAGGGTTGGGAAAGCTACCATTTAAAGTATCTAGGTTAGAGTTAAGTTACTTTACAGAAAGGTAACTTAGTTATAGTTACTATGTATCGGAAGTAACTGTTTCAGTTACAAGTAACTTTACAGTTATTTTTACAGTTACTTTTAAAAATGTAATTGTAACTCATTTGTAAATCCGTAATAAACCTTACTCGTGTAGAAAGGAAACAATCTTTAATGTCAACCAATAAAATGCTTAATTCATAATAATACAAAATTAATGCATCATTAAATAAATTTTCCACAGCGTCTCATTGCATCTCAATTTCAATGTTTGTTCATTTTCACCAAACTTAGTTTTTCAAACGTTCTATCTATGGTGTTACATTTCATCTTGTTCGTTGTTCTCGTCTCCTTGAAAACTGCCGTATGTGTTGTTTACTATACAGGGTGTTACAAAAAGGAACGGCCAAATTTTCAGGATACATTCTTGACACACAAAGAAAGAAAATATCTTACGTGGGCATGTGTCCTGAAACGCTTAATTTCCATGTTAGAGGTCATTTTATTACTTCTCTTCAAATCACATTAATCATGGAATGGAAACACATAGCAATAGAACGTACCAACGTGACTTCAAACACTTTGTTACAGGAAATGTTCAAAATGTCCTCCGTTAGCGAGGATACATTCATCCACCCTCCATCGCATGGAATCCCTGATGCGCTGATGCAGCCCTGGAGAATGACGTATTGTATCACAGCCGTCACACTACGAGCACGAAGAGTCTCTACATTTGGTACCGGGGTTGCGTAGACAAGAGCTTTCAAATGCCCCCATAAATGAAAGTCAAGAGGGT
This sequence comes from Locusta migratoria, assembly GCA_026315105.1. Classification (NCBI taxonomy): domain Eukaryota; kingdom Metazoa; phylum Arthropoda; class Insecta; order Orthoptera; family Acrididae; genus Locusta; species Locusta migratoria. The sequence continues at coordinate 134,999,415 of CM048749.1, read as the reverse complement.
TGAGGTCAGGAGAACGTGGAGGCCATGGAATTGGTCCACCTCTACCAATCCATCGGTTACCGAATCTGTTGTTGAGAAGCGCACGAACACGTCGACTGAAATGTGCAGAGCTCCATCGTGCATGAGCCACATGTTGTGTCGTACTTGTAAAGACACATGTTCTAGCAGCACAGGTAGAGTATCCCGTATAAAATCACGATAACGTGCTCCAGTGAGCGTAGGTGGAAGAACATGAGGTCCAATCAAGACATCACCAACAATTCCTGCCCAAACATCCACAGAAAATCTGTGTTGATGACGTGAATCGAGGAAGTACAATACATACTAACGAAACAATTGGGTATTTTGACAGTTGTCTGCACGAATTATTTCAATTTACATTTAAAGAGAAATACTAAAATAAGCTCCAACATGGAAATTAAGCGTTTCCGGACAAATGTCCACATAAAATATTTTCTTTCTTTGTGTGTGAGGAATGTTTCCTGAAAGTTTGGCCGTACCTTTTTGTAGCACCCTGTATATTCGCAGCGTCTGTTATGCTGAAATGGCAGCAATGAGCAAACATTTCATACTGTGTATTCGCATCGAGAGCTACGCTTTGACAGTTGAAGAGGAAGAATTAGTGACACAAGGCGCTGCATTAATACGAGTAGTAGGCTACTCGACGAAATAAGCAGACGAAGAAGACTTATTTGTCCGAGGAGGGCAAAATAGACACTATAGAAGATGTGACGGAAATGACACGCTGCCGCGTGATCTAAGGCATCAAGCTACGGACTGGGCGGTCACCCCAACCCTCCCTCGGGCATGTGTGTGTCTGCTGTCCTTAGTGTGAGTGAGTTTAAGTAGTCTAAGTCGGTGGACTGATGACCATAGCAGTTTGGTCCAATAGGTTTACAAACAATTGATTTTGACTGACAGGCTGTGCGAGCTGAATTTGGAAGACATTTATACTTTTTCTAACGTTACCAAGATGTCGCCATTAGCTTTACAAATTATAATGAATGTTACAGGGCCAGTTGTTTGAAAGAAAGGCACAAAGTTCAGAAACACAACTCCTGTGAAGAGAAGACTAGCTATTACACTTTATTTCTCGGCAACAGAAAGTGCATATGAAAACCTTGTATATTTATTCCAAATTTCAAAGTTCCATTTCATTACTGTCCCCGAAATTTGTAGAGCTTTGGATAAACGTAATTCAGTTGTATTAATAGCACTGAAACGTCTTTAATTGATCGTATATTCATTTGTGTTTTCACATTACTACAAATCGTTGTTTTCAATGAATGAAGCTCCTAAAGTCACTCACACTACAAATGAATGTGTCAAGGGATCTGCTGCTGACGATCTGCTTTTCGCGTCCACGTTTAGTACACGCTGCTGCCTCCTACACGCAGTCATTTTTGCTTCATAAAAAGCGCTGTTAAAACAAAATGTTGTCATCGTTCTTTCATTGGCCGGCAGGTAACGTAGCTCGATAACGACTTCTTTTCCAAATTAAGATAACGAACCCTGTCGTTATTCCTGTGGTGTTGCGAAATGATACACTTAATTGCTTTATCTATTTCATATACGGCTGGCGCCAAACAAAGTAGCAAATTTCTATAGGGAGTCGTGATTCTTTTTAATTATTTTCATGACATGGAACATTTCACAGACCTTCTCTGCCTCTTATTAGGTGACAAAGTAATAAATGTTGCTTTTTGTCTACTTAATTTCGGGAATGAACACACAGAGAGACAACATGTAACTCTATAGATACAAAAAAAAAAAAAAAAAAAAAAAAAAAAAAAAAACTGAACACTATCGCTGCAGAGCATTTAGTGCTAGCAAGCCACAGACATTGTTTCTTTACCGACAGTGCCATGAAACGCAGCTTGTATATCGCCAGCATGTTTTGAAAATCTGAACCGTAGTCTAGCGAGTAACGTTGCAGAACTGGTTTGAAACTCATTGTAAACACGCCTTAACACCAACGAGCAAGCAAAACACTAATTGTACATGTATTCTTAAGTTCGCTTTGGAGTTTCGACTGCTTTCAATTGTTTTCACACCGCGACACAATTTGCAGCAAAACGGTTTATTTTTTTACATCCACTATCAAAAATTCGAACACTTCATCATAAGCTGGCCAAGGCATGCGTGTATCTTCTTCTCTCTCCATGTCGAAAGGTGTGGAAAATAATAGGAGACTATTGATGTGTGATGCGTCAGATGATTGTTCAAATGTTCAAATGTTTGTATAGCTTATGGGACTCAACTACGGGGTCATCAGTCCCCAAACTTACAAACTACTTATGAACTAACTAACACTAAGGACGGCACAAATATCCATGCCCGAGGGGGGATTCGAACCCCCGACCGTAGTGGCTGTGCAGACCGTGACTGGAGCGCCTCAGTCCCCTCGGCCAACGCGGCCGGCTCAGATGATTGTTATATACTCATTGTTGAGTACAAAATTATAACATAATAACGTTATGAATGAATAGGTATTATGAAATGTTAAAACGGTACTAAAATATATAACATTTCCAACATACGTTGTTGAAAATATGTAATTGAGAAATAAATATTTTTTTCTCGTTTCACTAAAATCAAAGCCTGGTATTCTGCAGTCTTGACATTCTTACAAAATATGTGTTACGCTACTAGTGACAAATAAACCGATAAAACTAACTTAGTTACAGTTTAAATTACTCTAGACAAATAATAATGCTGTTACCGTCCGTTTCTTTTGAAAAGTATCTGTTACCAATAACGGCGTTACAAGTAACGCGTTACTCCTTTAACCTGCATATTAGTAAATGTTAGAGACCTTTTAAGAATTCACAAAAGCTGTTAATTAAAACAAACTGTTCATTAATATCGGAAATCATAGATCATATATCTGCCCCAGCAGTTGGCCTTTGATGAATGGTGTTTCATAATTCCAAAATGTATTATTCCTGCAGTCTGTAAGCAGCCGACTACTTCAAATCTATCATCTATTTAGCGTTGACAGGAACGTAGTCATCTGAATAGGTTCGAACAGTTGGCAGTTGACGTTGGATCGAGAAACTCCAGGTGACCCTAACATGAATGTGTGGGTGTCACTGTCCAAAATAACCCATCACTACAGACAAAATGATGAAACGTCGAAATAAGGAATGCTTCTAGTCTGTACTGCTTTATTTAAATGTTCACATGTTTGCAAATCTTATGGGACTTAACTGTGGAGTCATCAGTCCCTAAACTTACAAACTACTTATGAACTACCTTATACTAAAGACGGCACAAACATCCATGCCCGAGGGGGGATTCGAACCCCCGACGGGAAACGGCCTCGCGCATCGTAGCAGAGCCCCTCAATGCGCTCGGTCGCTCCGCCGCGGCCTGCTTTATCTAAAACATAAGCTGAATACATAGATTAGATCATTGGATCGACGACTACCCTCCTGAACATCATCGATTACAAAGTGACTACACTTCTAAACGCGGTAGTTTATATAGAGAAATCGGCTGAAGCTATGACGTATAGGACGGTTCGTAATGACTGAATGTGTCCTACTTGTAAGTGCAGCGTTCACTCAATGCCCCCAAAAGTTCTACAAACATCTGTTTGTTCTATTTCGTGAACGTGCCGTGAAATACGTAACAACGAATTGAACACTGGTCTTCTGAAGCATTTGCACAACGGGGACGATACTGTGATCATGAATATTCTAAACAACGTGATAATACTGGTAGTTTCATATATAAATTGAGTCCCAGATTTCTGTAGCAACTGTCGTTCCTTAATGAAACGCAAGTGTAAGCCGTTACATTGCAACAAATTACCTGTTTTAAGCAATTATTGACTATTAATGGAATATGTTGAAAGTCATTAATTACAATCACTGCGTCTACTAAAATGTTTGCCTTTGACATGGTGGCTATGGACGCTTTTAACATGGATTGTATTACCATTTCTGTAGTTCACATACGACTTTGTTCGTGTTAATTTCTTCTGCGTTAAAATTAAAAGCAAATATTCTGGTTAAAACCGTGACTACGTTATCTTTTACAGCTAAAATAACAAATAAAATCTGGTAATACCGAATTCCACAAAGCTCTAGTACTTAACCTATATACAAAGTTACTATTAAAAATTACGTCATTTACAACAGTCATTGTGAAAGTATCTCCCCAGTTTGCGTGAATGTTATAGAGAAGTCTATGTTTGCAGTTCGTTGGTATGTATTTCATTATATGTTCACAAAATAAAACAAATTCCCTTTTCAGAGAAAACCCTGTTACCTTTGCACAACTCAGAATCTTGCAGGATATAGTTGTCTTTGTTCAATTAACATGAGTGTGCGAAAACTTCAGGAAACAATATAATGCCAGTGGCGTGGTTTTTTTTTTTTTTTTTTTTTTTTTTTTTTTTTTTTTTTTTTTTTTTTTTTTTTTAAGGTAGATCGATGCTTTACTGTATTTTCATTGGTTCTTCGATTTGAATGGTCCTTTGTGGACATTAGTTTATTTTGTTGAATTCTGTTCGTTTCGGCGTGCACTCAGTTTTTTTGTTACAGAGGGCGTCGCACACTCTGACCGAGCACTCTGACCGAGCACGCTGAGCTACCACCCCGGCAACACTTTGAGTGAGCGCTCTGAGCCACATCTACCGGCAAGTTTCGAACCACCATTTAAAATGTTAGTGCTTCACAAACTAATTCGCTGTCCATTACACTACGCCGAACATCTGCGAGAGTAATCCCTAATTCTCGTACCATCGATGGCAGGTGTTATCTGCTAATGTGGCATTTTTAGACATTAGACTGTAATTCATTGTCCTAACAATGACGTGTTTTCTGTAATTTTCAGTGCGTCATTGCTTTGAGTTATAATAAGAAAATCGTGAAATACAGAAAGCAAGATGGTGTATACAAAAGAGAGTTGCGGGCAAGGTTTCGGGTGAGGCATGTCACGTGACTGATTTCCAGACGCCAAATGTTGAGCACCTCCATAAAACCAACCCGACATGTGCATTATGGTGGTTATTATTTTATGTATATTTTACTGTTTTAATTTTGACCAGCCATCCATTTTATATGTGACTATCCAGCAGCACATGAGTTTCTATATAACTACCATCCACTAAACGTATTAGATTTAATGTGGAACACTGTAACAAGCAGTAGAATGACAATGAGACCAGATGATGGCACCATAGAGTGTCGAAAACGGTCGTCTTGAATAAATAAAATAAAATTTGCGATATTGGAATCTATCCTATTTATGCAATAAGATCGTTCTCTAACAAGGAAAGTACATGGGCTCGAAAAAAAAAAAAAAAAAAAAAAAAAAAAACATATATGTATGAACGTTGGTTACAGGATCTCTACGTACACCTCAATGTCCTGTTGGGTGTCGTTTTTCTGCAAAGCTCTGCAACCATACTCTAGGTGGAACTGTAGAAGTATTTGTAGACGCCATACGTAATGCAGATAACTATAACTTATGTAATAATCATCGTACATGTTCTCTAGCGAATTGTCATAGAAAGCCGTGATGATAGTTGCAACTTTAACCTTCTTTCCGAAAGACTGTTGGTATTCATTGCCACTGCTTCCATCACATCTTCCCGCACTTACCGTAGCACTACCGCTTGCAATGAGTTGTTAGTCATTATAATCCCAATTATCATTATAATGAGTTTGTAACAACAGTACCTAACTTATGAGCATATTTCTGTACCATAACAGATACGAGAAAGCATGCAAATGATTCATCTTCTACACTAACATCATCTTCACGAAGAAGGGATATTCGGAACTTCATCTCAACTAATCGCAATACATTAGCAGGATCGATTAGCAATCATCGCCCCACTGACGCTTCACGACACAAATAACATCACAAAACGCGACTTCGGAGGCACACTGCACCGTCCCTACTGGCGAACCGACAGGTCAAAGTGCAATGCGGCATGGCACACGCACAGGCCTCTAACGGACGACTGCAAAATTCCAGAGTGTTTCAGATGCGGGAGTATCACTAGTACAATAAGGGATCTTTACATTATCTCTCACACGATTTTGGTGTATATGTGTTTGTTCGAACCCAAGTACTTTCCTTGTAAGATGAGTAAATTAAGTGATAATGAAAATGTGTTAGAGATATTAAAATAACAGTTTAAAGAGGTAAACTTAAAAAAATGTATATTTGTCAAAGCTAAACTGAAACATCAAATAATTTCGGCTGTTTCTAAAAATACGGTCGGAAAGAATATTAAGTGTTGTAGAGTCGTATCGTATCGTCCAACAGTTTATTCATTTTATATTATTTATATTTTTATTATTTGTGTCGAAATGTGTACAAAAGATCATAAAACTACAGGCAAATCTACAATGGGCGTTTGCAGGGTGCACTGCTGCAGAAGGGTATACTCGGTGCTGGCGTCGACATTGCGCACGCTGTTGTTGTTGTTTTAAGGGGACTAAGCAGCTAGGTCATCAGTCCCCTATTGCGCACGCTCTGGTGACTGTACTCACATGCATATTGCTCTGTCTGTTGATTGTGTGTTGTATAAATTCTAAAGATTGTGTCAATAATTTTTCCTCTGCTTGGTCAACGTATTCGTGGTGTTCTGTTTTCATTTTTCAGGAGTGTACAAGGTGCGTCTGTAAAGTTCGGTGGATCGTCCCATATTTTACAAACCGCGCTGATGAGTATGAGATGCCCGCGCATACACACTGAAGGACATGTCAACAAGGACCCACTATCGTGTAAAGCACTTCAGTGAAACGGTGGTACACGTTACGATCCAGTTAACAGGAGAACTCGTGTCGTTGGTACACGGAGCGCAAAATGGAACAACGCGTTAACATCAATTTTTGTTGAAATTAGGCAAAGTGGGCGACGGAGATCCTTGGGATGTTAGAACTAGTGCATGAGTAAACCGTGTGTGTTTTGAGTCGTTCGGATCGATAGTGCACAATCACAGTCCCAGGCAACAACGAACGAGTGCGACGGATTGAAGATTAGCACAGACAGTGTAAGCACTATTGTTCACGAACATCTGGGAAAAGCGGAAGATTTGTAGCCGGTGTGTGTACTGCACAAGCCGACACAAGTAGAAACAAACTAGGATGGAAGCATCTGGAGAATTCATCGATATTTCGGACCGCAATTTTTGGAATTCAGCACTACAGGAGATAAGAGATAGTGCTACCAATACGATCCGGAGATCAAACGACAGCTAACGGTATGGTGTTCATCGTTTCCTCACCTCCCCCCACCCCTCCAAAAAAAATTCGGATGACAAAGATTTCTATTGCCTTTTTCGATAGCAAGAGCTTGAGCCATCATGAATTTGTACGCGAGGATCGACTATCAACGCGGAAGTTCACGAGGGAGTTTTGAATCGGCTGCTGCAACGCATCAGATGGGTTCGGCCAGAACTGTATCAGAGTGGACAGTGGAATTACTTGCACGACAGTGATCATCTGCCCACTGAGATCCTCGTGCTCAATTTTCTCGCTAGACCTAACGTCACTGTGCTTCAACACATTCATTTTTTTGTGTTTTCCCGCCTTAAATTAGTCCTGAAAGGCTTACACTTCGCTGCTGAGATCCAACAACACGTGACCTCAGTGCTTCGAGCGATTCCACAAAAAGCGTTTGCTGACTGTTTCCTACACCTTTACAAGCCATGTCAGAAGTGTGTTGTAACCAGTGGCGATTACATTGAAGGACATCGAGAATATTTTCTTTGTAACTTTTGTTTTGCATACTTTCTGAGACCATTCATGGCACTTTTCAGACGCACCTTCAGTTTACACTCCTGGCCATTAAAATTGCTACACCACGAAGATGACGAGCTAGAGACGCGAAATTTAACCGACAGCAAGAAGATGCTGTAAACGATTAGCTTTTCAGAGCATTCACACAAGGTTGGCGCCGGTGGCGACACCTATAACGCGCTTACATGAGGAAAGTTTCCAGCCGATTTCTCACACATAAACAGTAGCTGACCGGCGTTGCCTGGTGAAACGTTGTTGCGATGCCTCGTGTAAGGAGGAGAAATGCGTACCATCACGTTTCGGACTTTGATAAAGGTCGGATTGTAGCCTATCGCGATTGCGGTTTATAATAGCGACATTGCTGCTCGCGTTGGTCGCGACCCAATGACAGCAGAATATGGAATCGGTGGGTTCAGGAGGGCAATACGGAACGCCGCCCTCGTATCACTAGCAGTCGAAATGACAGGCATCTTATCCACATGGCTGTAAAGGCTCGTAGAGCCACGACTCGATCCCTACGTCAACAGATGGGGACATTTGCAAGACAACAAATATCGGCACGAACGGTTCGACGAGGATTGCAGTAGCATGGACTATCAGCTCGGAGACCATGGCTGCGGTTACCCTTGACGCTGCATCATAGACAGGAGCGCCTGCGATGGCGTACGCAACGACGAACCTGGGTGACGAATGGAGAAACGTCATTTTTTTTCGGATGAATCCTGGTTCTGTTTACAGCATCATGATAGTTGCATCCGTGTTTGGCGACATCGCGGTGCACGCACATTGAAAGCGGGTATTCGTCATCGCCGTTCTGGCGTATTACCCGACATGATGTTACGGGGTGCTATTGGTTACACGTCTTGGTCACCTCTTGTTCGCATCGACGGCACTTTGATCAGAGGCATTGGATGTGTTACGAACCGTGGCTCTACACTTCATTCGATCCCTGCGAAACCCTGCATTTCAGCAGGATAATGCACTACCGCATGTTGTAGGTTCTGTACAGGCCTTTCTGGGTACGAAAAACGTTCGAGTGCTGCCCTGGCCAGCACATTCTCCAGATCTCTCACCAATTGAAAACATTTGGTGAATGGTGGCCGAGCAACTGGCTCGTCACATTACGCCAGTCACTTGATGAACTGTAGTATCGTGTTGAAGCTGCATGGGCATCTGTGCTTGTACACGCCATACAATCTCTGACTCAATGCTGCGGCGTACCAAGGCCGTTTTCACGGTCAGAGATTGTTGTTCTGGGTACTGATTTCTCAGGATCTATGCACCCAAATTGCGTAAAAATGTAATCATATGTCAATTCTAGTATAATATATTTGTCCAATGAATACATGTTTATCATCTGCATTTCTTCTTGCTGTGCAATTACGGTAGCCAGTAGTGTATATTTTGCAGGGGCAAAAATAGCAGTCTATTTTAGTGCCATATTTCGCTTGTTGTTGCTCCGTAGAATGGAATAAGTGCTCTAGGTGTATGTATTAGTTTGTACTTACGTTTACCGGAAAATGCAGCTCTAACTCGATATGGTTTCAATGCGTGTTTCCCCCCTTTTCTTTCTGCGCACATTTATTTCAGATCTCGAGCGATCGAAGTTGTGAAATTCTGAGCTCTGAGTGTTATAAAGAATCCAAACGAGAACAATTTAGAAGGTGATGGTAGAAACGTTCCTGAAATAAAAACCGATATGAGTCGGCATTTTGTACGCAGAACAATCAAATCGTTTCTCTACTTCACATGAACCAGAAACTGCTGTTTGCCTTCCGTTTCTCCTTCCATAGCAAACCTTCTGTTCGTATATACGGAACGAATGATGCTGGTAAAGTGTAATCAGAGATTAGCGATACTTGTTTGTTCGGTTATTACTTGAAAACATTGTATAACACAGCGATACATGTGCGACGTAATTACAGTTGGCGCGAGTGTAAGCCACGAGGGTTGGAATGCTACTGGGAGCCGGCAACGATTTAATGAAAGATTAATGGCCAGTTAGAATCAATTCGTTACGACCTAACTGCCAGAGGGCGTGCACACGGCCGTAAATTTGAATATGGGCCAACTTTACAAAAGGGATTTGATAATGCACTGTTGCTTTTAAGCCTTTACACGCAGGTCGTTCCGAAAGTAGTGCCTCCTACTTTTTTTAATGGTGACCTTGGTTGTCAGCGGCAGTAGGTGTAGAGCTAAATATTGAATCTTCGTCTTTCATTTGCATGTGATTCCGTTGTTCTGTGGTAGTTTGCGTTAGATGAGGAGTGTTCCAAAATGGAGTCTGAAGCAGATGCACTTGTAAAACTGCTATGTGTGTTCGAATTCCTGACTGCTGCGCCCACTGAAATCCACCGACGCTTACTGAAGGTGCGTAGAGACGATAAAATAGATGTAATCCATGTGAGGCAAGGTGTACGGCATTTTCAAGGTGATAAAAAGGCTAAAGCCACGTCCCCGTCGACCCCAATCACTAGCAATGAAAAGTCTCTTGATTCTCTGATCCGTGTTGAACGGTGAATAACGAACAGAGAATTGAGTGCAAACCTCACTGTCGGCTATAACATCCCAAAAACAATGTTCGTACAGCTTGGTTATCTGAGCGAGTTGGGTTCCGCAGATTGCCTGCAGAAAAACATCGAATGTAACATACACTACTGGCCATTAAAATTGCTACACGGGCTCCAGCAAGGCGTTCTGTATTGCCCTCCTGAACCCACCAATTCCATATTCTGCTAACAGTCATTGGATTACGCGAGCAGCAATGTCGCTATACGATAAACCACAATCGGGATAGGCTACTATCCGACCTTTATCAAAGTCGGAAATGTGATGGTACCTATTTCTTCTCCTTACACGAGGCATCACAACAACGTTTCACCAGGCAACGCAGGTCAACTGCTGTTTGTGCATGGAAATCGGTTGGAACCTTTCCTCATGTCAGCACATTGCAGGTGTCAGCACCGGCGCCAACCTTGTGTGAATGCTTTGTAAAGCTAATCATTTGCATATCACAGCATCCTCTTCCTGTATTTAAATTTCGCGTCTGTAGCAATTTTAATGGCCAGGAGTGTACACTGTAGGCTTTCAAAGCCGGCGTCAATTTCATTTAATATTGTCGCGTTGAAATGGGAGCAGGCTTGACTTCGAAGGCAACTGAACACAGCACTGAAACTGAAAGCACGTTTATTACGAACTCAACATACACGCAGCACTGACTGCCTCTCAGGCAGAGTGCTCTGCTATTTATACACAGACATAATTTACCAGAAATTAGAATAACAGTTAACATAAGAAACAAGTAGAATTTACATGTGAACATAAGAAAGATGTAAAACATTCTGGAATTGTCAATTACAAAGAAATAAATGTTTGCCGCTGGGCGAGATTAAACCAGCGAACTTCAGCACCGCAGTCTGTGACGCTATCCCCTGCGCCACGCCGGCAGTCAGTGTTCGTGGTCTCTCGTGACATTGCTCCCTCTCCTGGAGAAACAGCGACCCGCTGTTATTATCCCTGTGGAGCCAGCTGCAATATCCTGGATCTTGATCGTGTCATGGGTCCTCTGTATGACAGTTCAACAGAATCCTTCCCTTCTCCACGATTATCGACGACAGACGTTCCTGTCGTGGCTTCATCAGGAACATTACCGTCCTTAGAGTCCTTGAACAATAAACCATTGTCGTCTACCGTCTCTTCAGGATCGTAGTAAGGCTTCATGCGCAGGACGTGAATAATGTCTCTTCGTTTTTTGACGTTTCGACGACGGCTCATAATCCTCAACTTCGTATGTGTCGTCTGACAGGCGGCGTATGACGATACGGACCAAAGTATCGCTTAAATAACTTTTCTGACAGTCCAACCTTCCGTACAGGGGTAAAAATCCATACCAGATCTCATGAGCTGTACACAACAGGTCGGTGCTTCTCGTTATACCGCTGACGGTCCTTCTCCTGGGCGTCTAGTGTCCGTATGCGAGCCAGCTGTCTTGCTTCTTCGACCCTGGCGATTAGCTGTTTAACATAATCATCCTGAGTGTCGTTCTGTTGGAACGGGAACAGCGTATCCATTGTCCAGGAGGTAATTGCGGAACATGCTTTCGTCGCTGGCACTCTTGACAGTGACCCACATAGTGCTTGACAGATCTATAGAGTCCTTTCCAGTAACACCTGCTTTTGATTCTGTCTAGGGTCTTCACGAATCCCAGATGACCGGATATTGGAGCATCGTGGAAATATTTGAGAATAGCTGGCTGAGCTGGAACGACCAGTAGATATTTGCGGCCCAATGGCTGAGTTGGAACGACCAGTAGACATTTGGGGCCCAATGGATCGTAGTGGCTCTTATACAATGTTCCGTTTATAGTTGGAACTCTCCATTGGTCGGTTCTCCATTCTCCAAGGCCTCTATCGTTTTTAATAGTGCTGGATCTTCCCTCTGTTCAGCTGTAGCTTGTTGATAGCCCAGATAACTGTGAGACATTCTTTTTCAGTTGTAGAGTAGTTTATCTCGGACTTTGAGAGTACTCTTGACGCATAGGTTATCACTTTGTACAAGCACTGCACCAATCCCGTAACCACTGGCGTCTGTGTGAAGTTCCGTTTCTGCATTCTCGTCGCACAAGGCTAGCACTGGTGTGGAAGTTAGAGCCTCCTTAAGTGCCCGGAAAGCTCTTTCTTTTGTCTCATCCCAGTAAAATGTGGCGTCTCCCTGCAAAAATTCTTGTAAAGGACGTGCCTTGTTACAAAATCCATTTATGAAACGTCGGTAGAATGAGCACAGCCCGAGGAACTTCTCACATCACGAATGTGCTGAGGAGTTGGAAATTCTGTGACTGCCCTTACTTTATCTGGATCAGGATATTGAGTTTATTATCATACAAGCACGTGGTCTCAATGAACTGTGAAACGTACACTGAACAGTAATTGTTATGCGAACAATCTTGTCCAGGGATGTGCACCTATTGTTAATGTGTTGTAACAACTGCTTCCATAAAGTCTAGTGTACATTTATCTTGTGTTGACTAAACATATTAAGTCTACAAACTTGTAAAATTTCTGTCAAAGGTTTTGGTTGTGAACTTTGGTGGACAAAATTTGAGTACAGAGTACAATGACGAAAGTGACACCAAAATACTGCAGTTAAAATGGCCCTAGGTCATTTGCCACACAAGCATTCCACGTCAAAATAAAGTGTCGTTAATAAGTAACGTTTGCTACATTAAATTTGAGTACAAAGTTGAAAGTGATAACAGAAAACTGCAATAAAAATGCGATTGGGTCAACTGCCACAAAAGAATTTCCCACCGAAATAACGTATCATTATTAAGTTTCGTTGTTGTCACGCTGAAATAAGTACATATTTGTTGCAAATAATACAGACAAATACAAGTGAAAAAATTCTGGGTGTCGCTATTTCTTCCATACTTTGAGCTGGTTAAATGTCACCCATGCTTGATAAAGTACGGTAATTAATAAATGAAAACATTTTAAAAGAAGGTGTACACCATCAACTGTGTGGTTTCGTTAACTACAGGAGCAATAGAAGAAGAAATATCTCAAAAACACACTAACACCAGGTAGAAACCTGAGCATTTCTTTCATGGTGTGTAGAAGAGAATTATAAAATAGATTATCTGAAGATTTAATCTTTGGCCAGCTAAGTGTCATTAGTAAGGAATTTTGTTTGAGTGTAGACAGAGTTAGGTGTAAGAAGGCTGAACGTTTGGTTTTCTTGCATAAAGTACTTGTCTTTTATCACTTTGATTTGTGCATTTAAATGCTGAACACACTTTCAACAGCAAAAATTGTTCAGAAAATAAACTCTCAATACAGTATACACTAAATAAAACTCTTCAAGTTCCACAAAACCATACAACAGACAGACTCCTATGTGTATTGACCACAAAAAATGTAGCGAGATGACATGTGGCCGAACGTCCAGCATTTGAAACACTTCATAGGGGCATGTACATTGGGTTTCACATCACTGTAACGGTAAACCATCACTATGACCGTTTCGGGCAATGTATCACTCTCAAAGGCCAAATGAAGGCCCCGGTGGCAACCACGTTATCCTTTGCATCCTTTTGCCGTATAAAATGAATCCCTCTGCGTTCAATTGGCACGCAGCTCATCGTCTGTTTGGAGCATCAAATCCCTGTGGAAAATAACACCCTGGACGATATTGAGACAGGTATGGGGAGTAATGGTCACTGCAACGTCACCCACCTTGTCACAGGCGAGGAGCGTCCTTGACTGGGTGGGGGACACTGTGCGGATCAACAAAGAACCGTTGAAAATCTTCAACAGTGACTCCACTTCCCCAAACTTATCCTCCAAGTTCTCAACGAAGAACTGAGGCTTGGTCGCCGAAAAAGAGTCCCCATCAGTTCTGCTGCAAACGAGATACCGTGGAGCATACAGTTCACCCTGTTTTGTGGCCCTACGTTCCTCCCATGGTGTGGCCAGGGAGGGGAACGTTTGGGGGTCGCACACTGAGGCATTGAACTGTCCTCGCTTCCAGATGGCGGTCGTACATCCGCCAACGTAACCCGACTTTGATCTCTTCATTGCGGGTCATCCATCCCAATGCCATCCACCCTGATCAGGGGATTTCCTCATGGACGCCACCCAGCCGCAGCAACGTCACCTGGCGGGATGGTCGTTGCAGGGAGTCCTGATGCGCCATAAAGACAAGCATCTACTTCTTGGCTTACATGAGGAGGATTCAGCACTGGCATCGATAGAGCGATCCCTGCGTTGCCAGGGGCCTACAACTAAGGGGGTACTTGATATGCGTCAAGGACCACCTGAAGCTGGCAACGTGTCGGTGCCGAAATATCGTGGAGAAATTACGACATGACCCGGCCGAACACCCGAGAACTCTTTAAATTAAAAATGAGGGTACCTGACGACCCCACCACAACGGGCTATCGTGCTGGCTTTCTTGTGCTATATAGACCATTATGACAAATGGTGCATGGATGTCAGTGCACAATGGACATGACGTGCGCGGAAAGGAGATAACCTGCCCAACGGCTGAGTAAACGCTGCAGACATAAGCAGCGTTACATGTAATCGGCATGGTCAAGAGTTTAAAAAATATCCGCTAGCAGAACAACGTGCACAGTTTCCTCGATGCCAACGTGCCTCAACCGCGAGACCAAGCTTTATACTTGACCTTCTAGATTTCGTGAGTTAACACCACGTGAATGCTTCCTGTGGGGGTATGTTAAGCAATGTGTTTGCACTCCTGCCTTATCTCATGGCATTGATGAACTGAAAACCAGAATATCAGCTGCTGTACCTTTAGTGACAGAAGACACGCTCAAATTGGGGTGAATTCGGCTATCGATGTCGTCTGTGCAGCCACTGGACGACATATTGAACATTGATAATGGATTTTTATAAACTTTGGTCTTTTGTGAGTAATTAGTATGCAACTTTTTGGTGTTAAGACCTTCTTCCTAATAAATAATTATATTTAAAATCTAGTCATTCTTTTTTCGGACACTCTGCATATTAATTTCTCTTCTAGTTTACATTTTCCATGGCAGAACGGCGAGCTCTTTACTCTTCGCTGCAAGCCTCACACCGCTGGTTAGTTGTAAGAAGGCATTCTGTCAACATGACACTAAATGGAGATTGTGTTTTAAATATTTTAACGGTTTTTATGTTTGTCGTACTATTTGTAAAAGTTTTATGATTAAAGTTCCATTTTAATGTCGTGCGCCTTCACGAAATGAAAGCATAGGACACAAGGTATGCTTTGTGTATGTAACCTTGTTGTATTTGGTATTATTGTATTTCACACATCTGTAATTGACTGTTCCTCCATTTCTTCAGTACCCTAAGTGTATTAAAACCGGCCGTCAGAAAAATAAATTAATTAATAGCGATTTTGGCATTTTAATACTCCTCTCCTAGGGTTGTTATCAACTGTTAGAAAGCATTTCAATTCATCCTCTGAGACAGTTATGTTCTAAAAAGGCAAAATCATACAATAACATTCAGGAAATCACCTTCCGCTATTTTACGATTTCCTGAAGGACTTATTTAGGAAACCTAGGATTTACTAATTGAAATAAACCCAAGAACCGACTGAAAGTATGTTATGATATAGGTGTAACTTCGACTGAAAGTATGTTATGATATCGGTGTAACTTCGTGCAATGGTCTTAGCCTTGGATTACCGAAATTGAAATTAAGACGTAAGTCCTAAAATCACATTCGTGCAAACAGAAGTTTCCTATAAAACTTTCTATTACAGGGAATATGTTAAAAGCTTTGATTGCATTTTCCTTTTAAGACTGACGAAGTTTATTTTTCTTGAGCCTTGTGGGCTCGGCTGACAACAAATAAACCAAAGTGGTCTTGGTCCAAAACAGGTTGGTAGCAAATCAATCAAACATTTGTAAACCTACGGGACCAAACTGCAGTGGTCATCATTCCCTAGAATTGCAAAAGTACTGGAGCTAACTTACGCTAAGAACAACACACACACCTATGCCCAAGGCAGGGCTCCATCCTCCGATTTAGAGCGAACGGCCGCGTTGTTAGGTGGGTGTGTTTGATGCAATCCTGAAAACAAAGCATCTCTGCTACCGTCTGGGAACGGAGGATTCCATCCGCCATGTAAAAAGTGTTTGGAGCTGGAGCTCTCCTGTATACTTCTAGCCACTTCTCGGCGTAAGCCACACGCAATATTTTCAAAAAAAAAAAAAAAAATCAATAACAACAACTGTATTCTGTTGGGGCTTACGCATTACGTGTAAGGCTGCCTACAAAAAAGGAACATCTCCCTTTAAAATGAAAATCTGGGTTTCCGTGGATAGTGGACTATGTCGACGTTAGCAATGGAAAAACTCATTCTGCTCTGCGTCGCCGGTTACTCAAAGGAGTTCTTTCACAGTGAATTTTCCAGTTTTATCTGTTACAATGGAAGGGCTGATTGAATGTTAGAAAACGAAAGTTTTCTGTCTCACGCTTATTCCTGCCCATCCCTTTTGCACTCAGATAACTGTGGTCACCGCCGCAGCACATTCTCTGCTCCACACACTCTTTGTTTCTCTTTTTAACGTCGGATCTGCAATGCTCTCACCCCCCCCCCCGCCTTCCCCCAACAATCCCCGCACCCCTTTCCCTCCGCCCCTGCTCGTCTTTGAGTAAGCTTTCCGCTGTGTAGACGGACACCATTGGTTCCCGGGCCTTTACAACAGCACAGCGGTTACGTGTTATCTCTTATAGCAGCAAAGCTGATTAAAGTCTGACTTTCACCCTCCAGCAAATTATCTCAAAGACGTTTGCCATGAAAGTGTGTTGCCCTGCCGTTACCAGTATTTCATTCACTAACCATCACTATTTGTAATACAACTAATCAAAGTGAATCTGTAGGTAATCTCGAATAATTAATGAAGACAATTAAAATGATCAACTATCAAATGTGGAAAGCATGGAAGTTGACGAAGGTGTCCCTCCACTGTACTGCAAGCCTTAAGCGTGATTCCAAAACTTCACTACATTTTTCTCTCTTCTATGCTTAAAGTCATTTACTCATTCATACACCGAGGTGATACAAGACATGCAATACATTGAAAACCGTTTCGTGTTGCGAGGGGAAGAGCAGCAACATGACTTGTCTATGAAAGTCCCCTGCAGGAATATTGGGCAATATTTTCTCTATAGATGTTTAGTATTGTACAAACGTTATTGGTGCGGAATTTTCTGAAAACAGTCTCTAGAATCAGCACGCGTTTAGCAACATCTTTCGTGTGAAACTCAGCTTGCCCTTTTCTCACATAATATCTTGCGAGCCATGGATGAAGGGCAACAGGTAGATTATGTTTTTCTCAATTTCAAAAAAGCATTTGACGCGGTGCCACACTGCAGATCTCTAGCGAAGATACGAGCATATGGAATAGGTTCACAGATATGTGACTGGAAGAAGTCCTAAGTAATAGAACGCAGTACTTTGTTCCCAACGGAGAGAGCCGGCCGCGGTGGCCGAGGTGACTGAGGCGCTCCAGTCACGGTCAGCACGGCCACTACGGTCGGGGGTTCGAATCCCCCCTCGGGCATGGATATTTGTGCCGTCCTATTTCGTAAGTAGTTCATAAGTAGTATGTAAGTTTAGGGACTGATGACCCCATAGTCACATAGTCCCATAAGCTTAACAAACACTTGAACATCAACGGAGAGTGTTTATCAGAGACGAGTGTATCATCAGGCGTGTCCCAGGGGAATGTGATAGGACCGCTGTTATACTCTATCCGCACAAATGATCTGACAGACAGAATACTTTGTAATGGGTGTATGGGAGGGTTTCGTCTTTAATTGACTGTTATAGCATTCAGGGTGACTTAGAAAAAGTTGGTGTGAAAATGGCAGCTATCTCTAAATGTAGAGAAATATAAGGTGATGCATATGAGTAAGAAATACAATCCTGTAATATTCAAATACAGCATTAGTAGTGAGCTTCTTAATGCAGTCGCATCGTTCAAATATCTAGGCTTAATATTGCATATGAAATGGAACGAACGTATAAGGATAGTTGTGAGTAAGTCGGACAACCGGCTTAGGTTTATTGGGAGAATTTTGGGAAAATGTACTTCATCTGTAAAGAACACCAAGTATAAAACGCATGTACGACCACGTCTTGAGTATTGAGTTTGGGACCCGCAGCAGATCAGTTTAAAGGAAGACATGGAAGCAGTTCAGAGGCAATCAGCTAGTTTCGACCAATACGCGAGTGTCATGGAAATGCTCTGGGAACAGAAATGGCAATTGCTGGAGGAAATACCAAGTTCTTTTAGAGTAATTTAGAGGGCCAGCATTTGCAATTGTGGAACGATCTTCCTGTCGCCTACTTACATTTCACGTAAAGATCAGAATGGCAAGACAAATTACGGCTCGTACAGAGGCATATAATTCTTTTTTCCCCTCGTTCCATTTGGGAGTGGAATAGGAAAGGAAAAACCTAGTAATGGTACAGTGTCCCCTCCGGGACGCACTTTACGGTGGATTGGGTGTTGCACTAAGTGTGTTTGCCTCTGTAACTTATAATAGGTGACGGGAAATTTTAATGCGGTAGGTCAACACAAGAAGTGTTACACTTTCTGCGGAACTATGAACATAGTTCATTGTATCATTTTCCAGAGTATTACAGCACAAAGATAAAATTTTTTTAATGAAACAAGAGTTTTTCTACCGTGCATTGGAATCGTTGAAACCAGCTGCGTCCAAATCAATTTAAACTACATTCCTATCACTGTTAGTTTGGGAGCTACAGCCCTTCAAAGTTTCAGGGGCAGATACCTCACGCTGTACGTAATACATGGCTGTGTGGTGGGTGATGGTGGTGGGAACTTAATTTACATGAGATGTTCAAATGCGTGTCCATGTTCCTCAATGCATAATGCAATGCGCCGTCGAAAGGATCTGCGGACTGAGATGTAACATCGCCTGTGTGACGGAGCGACATGCGTCCTCGATGCGCCGTTTTAGATCATCTGGGGATGTAGGCTCAGTGACATAAACACGATCCTTTAGATATCCCCACAAAAAGAAATCTACTGGTGTTAAATCGGGCGACCTTGCGGGCCATAAATGAGGACCATGGCGCCTCAACCATATTCCTGCAAACCTTTTGTTTAGTTCTTCCACAGCAGCACGCGCAGAATGGGCTGGGTGATCATCGTGCTGCATCTACATATGGACGTGTGTAGACACACATGTTCAAGGAGACCACCCGAACTGTCGGCTATAAAAGCGCGATATACCTCACCTGTCAGTGTACCTGGGAAGTAGTGTGGACCGATGATTTCATCCCCAAGCATTCCACACCTCACGTTAATAGACCACCTACGTTGACGGTCGACAGGTTGTAGCCACCGAGGATTGTCTGCGGCCCAGTAGTGCATGTTATAGCGATTCACTGCACCATAATTTGTGAACGTGGATTCATCAGAGAACATAACACTTTGTAAAGACTCCAGAGTGAAATTACGCATAGCCCACTCACAGAATGTCACTCTTGCACGGAAATCGTTCCCATGCAGCTCCTGGTCAGTGACAGGCGGTACGGGTGAAACCTGTGGCAGTGTACTATACGCCACACAGATGTGAGACTGATACCAGCGACTGCAGCAACGGCTCGTAAATTGCCACGAGGATCGTGGTGTAGTGCAGCTAAAACAAACACCTCCGTCTCCTCACTTCTTGCAGGTCGTCATCTGTTACTGCGGCGCATTACCAAGCTGCCTGTTTCCCGAAGTCGTTGTTTGGCACGTAAGAACGTATTGGCTACCAGGGCTCTTTGCCTAGGATATCTCTGGACATACGCCATGGCTGCTTCAGTGGCATAGTGTCAGCACTCGCCGAGCATCAGCAACATGTCAACTTACTCGTTGTTCGTGTATGCCATCGTCATCCAATGTCAGTAACTGTGGTATATTGAGCCCCGGTTGTTTGTGTGGCTCCAACTGTCGGGTATACAGCCCTGTGCGGCGACAGTCGGCAGTCTAACAGCGCATCGAGGAAGCTTCTCGCTCCGTGACACCGGCGACGTTACAACTCGGCCGCACCTTTTTTAGAAGGCGCATTGCATTATGCGCGGCGTTTGTGGTATCTGCCCCTGAAACTTTGAAGGGTTGTAGATCCCAAACTAACAGTGATAGGAATGTAGTTTAAATTGATTTGGACGCAGCTGGTTTCAACGAATCGAATGCACGATAGAAAAAACTATGGTTCCATTTAAAAAATTATATCTTTCTGCTATAACTCTTTGGGAAATGATACAATAAACTATGTTCATAGCTCCGCAGAAAGTGTAACATTTCTTGTGTTGACCTACCGCATTAAAAATTCCCGTCACCTATTATTTTATAAGTTACAGAGGCAAACACAGTGAAACACCCTGTATATAGATGTAGATTATGTGCCATAAATGCCGGACGCGGTGGCCGAGGGGACTGAGGCGCTCCAGTCACGGTCTGCACGGCCACTACGGTCGGGGGTTCGAATCCCCCCTCTGGCATGGATATTTGTGCGGTCCTTAGTATTAGTTAGTTCATAAGTAGTTTGTAAGTTTAGGGACTGATGACTCCATAGTTAAATCCAATAAGCTATACAAACATTTGAACATTTTTTTGTGCCATAAATACTTGATGGGACTGTTGTCGGGCGATCTAGATGGTCAAACGGATTGATGGAATTGTTCACAATTTTCTTCAAAACAATTGTGAAAAATTATGGCTCGTTGACATGGCACAATGCATGCATAAAAATTCCAGTGTTGTTTGGGAATACGTCCAAGTAGCCGAACATAACCATTTTCATTTGTAGCGGAGGACTGGGTCGATTTCGTGTAAGAAAATCCACTTTGGAGCCACCAGCAGCTTGCACAGTGCCTTGTTGACAACTTGGATCCATGGCTTAAAGGATTCTGAGCCACAGTGGGAGGAGGAAATCAGCTCTTACCAACTGAAAACGGGAATCATATTAGCAAGCCACGATTTTACAGTCGTCCATTGTAGTCACCAGCGAAGAAAGACGCCGGATGCGATCTCTTACTGCAATCAAAGGCAATAGACTTTGTTTTCTGCTGGCTGCAGTAACCCCTTTACTATCAAATCACGGTGCACTGTCGTGCCGGAAACATTCCGCATACGTCCCACTTTGATTTCTGCTGTTATTTGACATTGTAAGGTGTGGTGGTGAAAAAATGTGATGGATAGGAATGATTCCGGCTGGAGAAGGTTAATGTGGGTTAATAGAATAGGAAGACAGGAGCGGCTGACCCTGAATTAATTAGTGATATTTAACATAATATCAAACAATCTGAATGATGAAATATTCCCCTGTTTCAGTCCTAATTGTAATGAAACTCTCCCGTTTCCTGGAAGTGAAATAAAATATAATTAATAATTTGTCCCCACCAAAACTCAACGAACTAACTGGGATCTGACTACTAATAATGTTGAAAAAACATCTTTCAAATCCAACAATATTTGTTGCACCTTTTTAAGCAAGATAAAACACACAATGATTAATCCAATACTAAAATCATACACAACAAGAATACATTTATAACCAAATAAGAAAGAACAATCTAATGCACATGAAGTTACTCAAATTGTTACGAAACAGGAAATTAGTAACGACTGTCAAGTCAGAAACCCCTATCGTGAAATAATATAATGTTCTTAGCGGGGTAATCGAGTCGGAATACCAGTGCAGGGCTGACTTTCCTAACTACCCAATCCCCACTATAACGCAGAACCTGATGTATCGACTATATTTTGCTGGCGAGCTCTTTGCCATACACTACCAAACTGACGACTTGCGTGTGAAGGTGCTGCACTGCAGTGGCGAAGGGGCAGGGCGACTGTGAGCTGATAATTTGCGCGACCACGAAATAAAAAACTCGCTCCGTCGCTTGGAAGCTGTACTCCCTGCTATCAACCTCTGTGCGCTCGGCAGTATACAGTGCCTACGATCTCAAACAATTCTGCCAAGTCAGGACCACTTAAGTCAGCATAGACAAGTACGCATGAGTACTGAAGGTCTAAATGTCGCCGGCCGCGGTGGCCGAGGTGATTGAGGCGCTCCAGTCACGGTCAGCACGGCCACTACGGTCGGGGGTTCGAATCCCCCCTCGGGCATGGATATTTGTGCCGTCCTAGTTCGTAAGTAGTTCATAAGTAGTTTGTAAGTTTAGGGACTGATGCCCCCGTAGTTAAGTCCCATAAGCTTTACAAACATTTGAACATTTGATTTGTCTAAATGTCTCCAGAAGTTGAGTATATCGCAACTAGTGCTTCAGTGCACTAGTATTGGCTTTCTGACCTTATTCAAACCTAAAACAAGAACAATCAGCTCAAGTATAAATCTCAGAGTGTACCCTGAAACTTATTCAAGTTCACTCGTCCAAGTATCGGCTGAATAAGCAAAATCTCCAAGTCCCCACATTGGGAGGACAGGACGCTATCAGACGCGTCCGTACTCCAGCGCTACGAAACACAAAGTCCCCGTCTATCACAGCGTCTCCACGGAAGACCCTAAGAGAAACGGCGTTTTTACGTAAAGCCAATCAGCGTCGAGTTCTCGAACTCCAGCCAGTAAAATCTCACAAGACAACCGCTGATTTCGAAACATCGGCCAATCAAAGACGGCATCCCGTCCACACACACCTTTGGCGCGATTCTCACTAAACGGCTCTAACTGTTGCCCGTGGGAGCGGCTGCCTAGCCTCCAGCAAACATTCCGTCGCTTTCCCTTTTGGACCCTCGGTCACAGCCGTGGGCCCTGCTATCTTCTTCTAAAAAGCGCAGACGATGCTTCTACTTCACAGTTTTGGACACAAGGCTACATTTTTACGACCTACTGCCCTGCCAGTGTGCCACCCAAGGCCAGCGCGCCCGGCCTCCTATGGCGTCGCGGGCGCAGGTAGGAAGGAACTTCACTCGCCCCCACAGGGCCAAGTCAACTCTGCATCTCACCTTAGCAAAAATCTTCCCTACATCGTATTCCCACAGCATTAGAAAAATTGTATGTACAGGTCTCATTACGACAATAGGTCAACAATAAACATCGATAATAAAGATGAGAGATGGGCTGCCATCTCTCAACATTGTAGCTTGTATATTCTCTCTGACTACGCAAACGCCGCTGCTCTATTTGAGTGATCGGTAACGGCCACTGTGTTGTCCATGATGAGATGTAACGCCTGAAATTTGGCGCACATTTGTCGAATTGAATCTTGCAATATTAAATTCGCTAACTGAAATATTCCAATTTCTCTACTTCCAAGTAGCATTCCACGTTCAAAGTTTGTTTATGCATATAATGCTGCCATAATCATGTCGCACACCTTTTCACATGTAGCACCAGAGTACAAATGACAGCTCAGCACTCCTCTCTTTCTTCATCGTCTTTTCATTTTTCCTTGCGAGTGTGGGCTGTCAGCAGCGGCACAACTATTCTCCAGGCAACAGTATGAATAATACAACAATAGTAACGTTAGGTTAGAAACAGTGTACAAGAAAGCAGTAAACGAAAATAGGCATAGTAAGTTAATATACTTACATGTACATCACCAAAATTTACCACGTCCCTGATAGCTTAAGTAGCTGAACTTGAATGTTTCAGCAGATCTTCAAAGTGTTTCTTCCAATTCAATCTCTCATCAATGCAGTCACCTAAAAATTTTGAATATCCTATATTTTCGGTGTTGGGTGTTACAAGAAGAGGTTTGAGGTGACAGGTGCCGTCTGGTGGAATCGGTTTCTCGGAAAAGGGAGGGGGGGGGGGGGTGAGGACTAAGTGGTAATGGTTTTGAGGCCATGTGGTAAATGGAAAATCACAAAAAAGTTCAAATGTTTGTATAGTTTAGGGGACTTAACTACGGGGTCGTCAGTCCCTAAACTTACAAACTGCTTATGAACTGCCGGCCGCGGTGGCCGAGGGGACTAAGGCGCTCCAATCACGGTCTGCACGGCCACTACGGTCGGGGGTTCGAATCCCCTCTCGGGCATGGATATTTGTGCCGTCCTAGTTCGTAAGTAGTTCATAAGTAGTTTGTAAGTTTAGGGACTGATGACCCCGTAGTTAAGTCCCATAGACTATACAAACATTTGAACATTTTGCTTATGAACTAGCTAAGACGAAGGACGGCACAAATATCCATGTCCGAGGAGGATTCGAACCCCCGACCGTAGTGGCCGTGCAGACCGTGACTAGATCGCCTCAGTCCCTTCAGCCACCGCGGCCAGCGAAAATCACACAGACAGCTTGGGTGGCTTCAGACAATATGTGGAGGCTGCAATGGGTGAATGAGGAGTATGGTGACGAGCTGAATGTCCCTTCAGGTGAGGGAGAAGGACATAGGGAGTTGATAGGTGTCGATATGGCAGATTTGGACTACCAGTTCAGATTGTACGACTTGTAGGTTGCGCACTTGTAAGCAGGGTGGGATTGGTTGTAGGTATTACAGGCTGGTGGGAATTCAAGGTTGGAACAATGTTTATACAGGTGTGTACTTCAGTGAGAGCAGCTGGTAGGAGTTTTGAAATGCAGGGTGAAGTGATCACTGTATGCGAGGCATTTGTGGAAACGGTGGAATTGCGCTTTCGATTGGTAATGTTTTGCTTCGTAGTGATAAATGTATGTTCCATTCTGTAGTAATTTGTCTATGGTAGATGGGTCTTCTGAGAACACATGAACGAGGGAAGCGGGACCAGAGTGGAGGATAGGAGGGGTATTCGGATGTAGAAATTAGAACTGACATTAAACTCCTTTTAAGCCTTCTCCACTGAAATCTCGGGATCAACCTCCTTGATCACATCAGCTGTGATTGTCGGCGATGGTGAGGAGAATGAAGGAATGAATCCTAGGGTTTAACATCCCGTCGACAGCGTGGTCATTAGAGACGGAGGCAAAGCTGGGATTTTTGGGTAATGATGGGACAAGGAATTAGCCGTGCCCTTTGAAAAGACCCATTCCGGCATTTGCTGGAGTGATTTAGGGAAATCACGGAAAACCTAAATCTGGATGGCCGGAGATGAATTTGAACCACCATCCTTTCGAATACGATGGTGAGGAGACTGGGTTAGTTCGAAACGTGGTGGGCTGAGTTTGACCATGGAGGCACGACGACCAAACGATATGACAAACAGTTTGTGCCACAGATTGGTGTGGAAATCTGAATCAGAGGGCTTTGTGTTTATGTGGTGTCTTTGCATGGTATTAGCGTTTGTATATTGTTGCGAATGTACATTCTGATTTCGAGAGATAGTACTTTTTCGTTCTTTGCAGCAGGAATAAAAAGAAAGATTGTAGCCCTTTCGAACAAGGACATGAAAATTTAAGAGGATTGTGTTCAAAAATAGAAAAAAGTTTTTTTTTATCTTTTTTTTTATTTTTTTTTTATTTTTTTTATTTTTTTTTTTAACGAAACTTTTTTTTCGAATGCTCAAATCATTGTAAAGCCATGAGACCAAACTTCAGTGGTCATCAGTTCCCAGACTTGCAAATAAATTAACTTATGCTGAGAGCAACACGTATAAACACCCATGCCCGGGGGAAGACTCGAATCTCCGTCGAGGAGGAGACACACACTCCGCAGCAAGGCGTCTTAGAGCGCACGGCCACTCCAGTGCGGCCACACCCTCCTACTACATTATTATACGTACATTATCTGACATCAGGATTTATAGAGCGCATTATGTAGTGGGACAAGATAGTCGTACTACATTTTCCTATGTCAGCCCTTTTTTGAAGTTATAAATAAAAAATGAAAGAAAATATGTATGCATTCTAATGTTTATATAAATATTGTTATTTTTATATGATTCTTAAAATGTTTTGTTTCTGTATGTTTCATGTGCGATCGTGGCGCCGAAATGAACAAGGGCAGCGTAGTCGCCGCAGCAGCCTACATTACAGTACACGGCCACTATTAAAATTTAATCGACAGCTACGGGGCTACGAGTGCTGCTGCACCGCTTCAAAGAAGAAAAGAAAAGAACATTAGATTATAGTTAGTCTTGTTTGAGATTCAGTCCAAGCTAGTTGTCCATGTTCACGTTTCTTGCTAAATTGTCGCTGTATTAACATGAAGAAGAATAAATATTTGTTTATGTTGAAAGATATCTTGCCGCGGTGGAGTAGCCGATCGGTCTAAAGCGCCTCGCTGCGGAGCGCGCGGTTGCTCGCCGTGCAGGTTCGAGTCCTCGCTGGGGCATGGGTGTGTGTGTTTGTCCTTGGGGTAGTTTACCTAGGTTTAAGTAGTTTGTAAGCTACGGACTGATAATATATTTACAAACATTTGAATTTGATTTGAAAGATATTTTGCATTTATGAAGATTTATTTATGATCAAGAATATTTTATAGCAAGAGATATTTGATTCTTGTGAAGAATCTGGACTTATTTCAGAAAACAATTCAATTCTGATTGAATCACTACTGATTAATTTCGAATGTGACATTATATGAGTATCGAATGAGAATGTGGATAACAGTGTTTGAAAGGCTGTGGAATGTTAATATTTCTCAGTACTAGTTAACGACAGCGAACGTAAGTGACTGTGTTTGATTTTTTATGAAATTTTAGTAACGACCACAGACTGTTTTCCTTGCCCCGCTCGTACAAGAACCTTATTTATTTTTGATGAACTATTTAAAGGAATTATTAATACAAATTTTAATTTATGTTGTGGTGTGGGACACTTCGTACGAAGTCTACAGTATTTACTCGGTTAGCTTATGACAGTTGGTGTTGCTAGGGAAATGTAAATAATTAATCAAAAACGTCCTAGCAACTGATAAAAAATTTTTGTTGTGTCAGAACAATTTCATGATTAGAGACTAAAGAAGAACATGAATAACAATGTTAAACAAATCAAAAATGTTCAAATGTTTGCCGGCCGCGGTGGCCGAGGGGACTGAGGCACTCTAGTGACGGTCTGCACGGCCACTACGGTCGGGGGTTCGAATCCCCCCTCGGGCATGGATATTTGTGCCGTCCTTAGTCTTAGTTAGTTCATAAGTAGTTTGTAAGTTTAGGGACTGATGACTCCGTAGTTAAGTCCCATAGACTATACAAACATTTGAACACTTTTTTGTTCAAATGTTTGTAAATCTATCGGACCAAACTGAGTGGTCATCAGTCCGTAGCTTACAAACTACTCAAACCTAGGTAAACTAACTTAAGGACAAACACACACACCCATGCCCCAGGGAGGACTCGAACCTCGCCGGCCGCGGTGGCCGAGGGGACTGAGGCGCTCCAGTCACGGTCTGCACGGCCACTACGGTCGGGGGTTCGAATCCCCCCTCGGGCATGGATATTTGTGCCGTTCTTAGGATTAGCTTGTTCATAAGTAGTTTCTAAGTTTAGGGACTAATGACCCCGTAGTTAAGTCCCTTAAGCTACACAAACATTTGAACATTTGACTCGAACCTCCACGGCGAGCAACCGCGCGCTCCGCAGCGAGACGCTTTAGACCGCTCGGCTAACAATGTTAAACATCGCAGTTATCCTGTCGCTGTTCCACTACAATTACTAAATGGAAACTGAGACCGATACAGAAGACCAGTGACTTCTTTCAACTTTTTCACACTTTTTTTATTGTTTATTTATTTTATTTACTGTGACGTATTGTTGAAGAGTTGCAGATTGTACTGCTGACAGCCCCATTTTTGGGTGAGAGGGATGGAATAACAATAAAATAGAAGAGGGTGGGTGGGACAGAAGGCAGGGTCTCTAATACTAGTTGGTGGCGTGCGTCCGCCTCGGTGAAAACCGCGCTTAAAGGGGGAAAAAGTGGCCCTTGTTTGGGATGAAAGTAGGTCGAAGTCGTTGTGTTAACTGGTTGCGGGCCAGTGGGGCACCCGGCGGGCGTCACGATCGCGGCCGGGATCGATGTTGTGGAGCGTGGAGCCGGCTGGCCTGGGCAGGTGCGGCTGACTGCCGGCAGCAGGGCCACTAGCCGCAGCCGGCGCACGGCCAGCGCGCTCCAGCGCCAAACGGCAACGGCCACCGGCCAGAGGCCCTAATTATTACAACGCGCATGCGCGACGCGCCATCGCCAGCACCAGCACCAGCGGCGCGTGCTGGCCGTAGCGCACCACGTCCGATAGCGGCGCCTTTCTGTTCCCTTTACTATTCCAGCTAAAGGGCACAGCGAGAACCGTGCTGCGGCCGAGCGCATTGAGGCGCAATTCTACGATGCTAGACTATATTATAAAGATATCAGCAGAACAAATACCCCTTTGCTAGATATATGCAATTCTTCATTGTCAACTGGTGTCTTCCCACAGCAGTTAAAAACCGCAAAAGTTGTGCCCCTATATAAAAAGGGTGACCGGCAACCGATGGTCAATTATTGGCCCGTGTCACTCTTGTCAGGCTTTTCAAAAACTATTGAAAAAATTAATTTTGTCACAATTAACGGACTTTTTTAACGAAAATAATATTATCACAGGATGTCAGCATGGCTTCAGGCCCCAGTGCAGTACCGAAACAGCCACTTTTAACCTCATATATCGTATCGTAAATGCAGTGGATAACCATAGTAATGTTTCAGGAATTTTTTTAGATCTAACAAAAGTCTTTGATTTGATAGATCATGACATTTTTTTTAACTATGGGACTTAACTACGGGGTCATCAGTCCCTAAACTTACAAACTAATTATCAACTACTTACGAACTAGGACGGCACAAACATCCATGCCCGAGGGGGGATTCGAACCCCCGACCGTAGTGGCCGTGCAGACCGTGACTGGAGCGCCTCAGTCTCCTCGGCCACCGCGGCCGGCATGACATTCTTCTGAGAAAGTTTATTTGTAGAGCTTATGGGACTTAACTACGGGGTCATCAGTCCCTAAACTTACAAACTACTTATGAACTAACTAATATTAAGGACGGCACAAATATCCATGCCTGAGGAGGGATTCGAACCCCCGACCGTAGTGGCCGTGCGGACTGTGACTGACGCGCCGAAGAGCGCTGGGCCACTGCGGCCGGCTTCTGAGAAAGTTAGAGTGCTATGGTGTAAGGGGCTTGGCAAATGCACGGGTAAAATCATACTTAGAAAATCGTTCTCAGATGAAACATATGGAAAAAAATGGACTCCAAGCTTATCACTCAGTACCATCAAAATTAACCCATGGTGTACCACAAGGCTCAATTCTAGGCCCCTTTCTTTTCTTAATTTTCTTAAATGACTTCCCTCTTCATGTTAAAAACTCTGAACCAGTCCTATTTGCTGATTACACCAATGTGAAGGTGACAATGAAAAGGCTCACAGCCTATCTGCTAACGCCACAAATGAAAATATTTCGGAGTGGTTTATGAGGAATAAGCTATTGATAACTCCTCATTGCCATTCACTTCCACACACAACAAAATAGATACCCGTTAAAACCAAATATGTTTATAGAAAAACAAAAGATTGACTTTGAAACAAAATTTCTTGGCATTTGCATACAAGAAAATCTGAAATGGAATTTCCACATTACGTTCTTAAATACCAGACTATCAAAAATGACATATGCAATGAGAATCATATGGAACAACACAAGTGCTGAGTTTATTTTGCTCTCGTACGCTCCCATTTGAGATATGGCATCATATTTTGGTGAAATTCCCCTCACAGAATTACAACTTTCAGGAAGCAAAAAAAGATAGTGAGAATAATGAAAAATGTGAACAGTAATAAATCATGCAAACCGCTTTTTAAAGAACTTAGGATTCTACCCCTGTCATGTTCTATATACTCGAGGTAGTCATGTATGTGAAAAAGAGCGTGTATTCATTCAAAACAAAACAGTACCTGAACACCATACGAGGGCATGTAGTGACGTACATGAAGAGCATGTATTCATTCAAAACAAAGCAGTACCTGAATACCATATGAGGGCATGTAGTGACGTACACAGACACCATTGTCATACCACCTAGTGCAAACAAGGTGCATACCACACTATTTAATAACTTGCCCTGTCACTTAAAAGATATAAGCAAAGTATACACATTTTAAAAAATCTGTAACCTCATATCTTTTGGAAAACTGCTTTTATTCAGTATAACACTATCTCGACAACTAAGTATTGCAAATATTCAGAACATCTGTCGAACAATAAATATATAATAAAAAAGAACTGTTAAAATGAGAGTAAAACAACTTCTGATCCTATTAAGTGTATTTATTGAATGTAAAGCATGTAACAACGAGTTTAAAAGTTCCAAATTGTACCAAGTTTATTGTATTGTCTATACATGATATGTTAAGTGCGTAAAATTGAATCAAGATTATTGTTTTGTGTGTCTATTGTATTGTAAGCTAAGCAAGTAAAAATTATAACTGTGGTAAAGTACCATACTGTAACAAGTTTATGGTACTGTGTTGTATGCATGTCCAACATCTATGGTGTAATATATGTACCTCAAAGATTTATGGACGTAAATAAAATAAATGCGCGAGGTCGCTCTCCGGGCATGGATGTTTGTGCTGTCTTTAGTATAAGGTAGTTCATAAGTAATTTGCAAGTTTAGGGACTGATGACCCCGCAGTTAAGCCCATAAGCTTGACAAACATTTGAACAATTTGCGAGAACCGCGTCCAGCACCTGCTTCTACGTCTACTTCTGACGGAACCGTTTCATGATGTGTGGCGGAGGGCACTTTCAGTACGACTGTCGATTCCTCCTTCTCCTCTTCCTCGTTGATGGGAGAAAGAAATATAACACTGGCGTGTTTAGGCCCACTTCATGTTTCCTGTGGTTTTATCATATTTGCAAATGCCTCGGGCAAAAAAATAATAAAAATATAAATAATGAAAAATTAAATACATCAACAAAAATACATTTACTTGAGACAACATTGTCTCGTTATACCAAAGTTATTAAACAAAACTTAATACGCATTTCAAAGGGAACATTGAGACAGAATGAATTAAAGTATATGTGTGGAAGACAGTCCGTTTAGTCGCTATGGCTGCAACGTTCTGTTAGCTGAGCGGTCCGGGCGCCGTGGCTCAGCGCGCCCGCTCAGAGAGCTGAACGCCCTCTTTGATAAAAAAGCTGAGCCAATCATTCAACGAACAAACTGATCTGCCAGATTAAAAAAAATTAATAATAATAAAAGCGGTCTAAAGCGCATATCTAGTGAGTAGGAGGTCCCGGGTTCGAATCCCAGCAACAGCACATATTTTAATTCGATGCCTCTTCTTATGTTTAATTAAATATTGGATAACATAATTTGTTATTTCAATGTTCAATTCTTATGATTTCTGCATCAAAAATTCTGACTAAGGTGCCCGCCTAATACGCAAAACACAGTTTCTAAGTTTCACCCAAGCATGTTTCACACCCCTGTGCCGTCATTAGTCGCCTCTTATTATTTATTTATTAATTATATTGGCGTGGTATCTGTTCTTTCTGACATATCCGAAAAAACAGACACCACACCTGCCATATTGCATTTGCAAATTGTTCATAAAGGAGGGGAAGGAAGAAGGATTAGGAAGGAAAGGATTGACAATGGCTGATTAGGGCATTGAAATTACACAATGGCGAGAAGGGAATATGTAACCCGGGTCGGGAATCGAACCCGGGTCTCGCGGTTAGGGCCAGCGGTCGTCTCAACCATATTTTCATTTTCTTTTTTTCTTTTTTGTTGTTTTCAAGGAGCAAAAAAACATTTGCCGTCGGGCGGAATCGAACCCGCAAAACCCTCAATAAAAATCCAATCTCTTACCGCTTTTTTAAGCTTTTTCTTTTTTTATTATTTACATTTTTATTTTATTTGGGTGGGATGTTTATTTAGGGTATAATGTCATTACAAATCATAAAGAAAAGTAACTTAAAGAAAACAACATCAGCAGCTTCTTCGTCAGTTTCAACCACGATATTTCCGTGTGGGAGTATTGCTGCTAGCTTCTTCGCGATGAGTGTATAAGTGTAAGTTTGTACGTTTTATTTACCTGATATTTTCTTGGTCATCCCATTAAACAAGGACGTACTCTCGCGTTGAATTGAAAACAAAAGGAATTCTCAGCTTCAACTCTCTTACAATGAGGGTTCAGGCGGGTTCTCGAAATCTTTAATATCGTGACTAATTGTTCGTTCTTATTTCTCAGAGCAGATACACCCTAGCTGTCGGGATGATCTATGAATACTATTCTTAAAATCAAAATGTTCAAATGTTTGTAAATCTATCGGACCAAGATACGTGGTCATCAGTCCGTAGCTTACAAACAACTTAAACCTAGGTAAACTAACCTAAGGACAAACACACACACCCATGCCCCAGAGAGGACTCGAACCTCCACGGCAAGCAACCGCGCGCTCCACAGCGAGACGCTCGGCTACTCCACCGCGGCTATTCTTAAAACACTGGCGTAATGTGTTTTATACTTTTTTTGCGCCATTGTATTTTCTCGTGTTGTTCGTTTAAGTGTATCCAGTAGAGCATCATTTCTACGTCATTATTCTCTGATATGTAACTTGCTGTCATCCCTACGATCCAGTTGATTGCATTGGCTTTTGGTTGCGGGAAGTAAGTCACATCCAGAAAAAGTATCACTACCGGTATTATCTCCGTATGTGTAGTTCGGCGCAGAAACCACTAGCCTACCCATGCTCGCCTACCGTGCGTCTCAAGTGCGTCCACAAGTCACACGCAATGGCTGTAGCGCCCCTGTTATGCATGCCCTGTTCAAATGTTTGTTAAGCTTATGGGACTTAACTACGGGGTCATCAGTCCCTAAACTTACAAACTACTTATGAACTACTTACGAACTAGGACGGCACAAATATCCATGCCCGAGGGGGGATTCGAACCCCCGACCGTAGTGGCCGAGCTGACCGTGACTGGAGCGCCTCAGTCACCTCGGCCACCGTGGCCGGCGCATGCCCTGTTACACTCGCCATTACGGATTCCCGTGCGAAGTCGAACGTATGACCGCATCTGCGGTGAGGTAATTGAAGGTAACGCCGTATTCGCGTGTAAATACTTATTATATTGGTGCCTGTGAAAGTCAAAGTTGTATTAGTACTACACCAGGTGTTCATACCAGGCCTCAAAGTTGTAGCCGCGGCGGAGCGGCCGAGCGCATTGAGGCGCTATGCTACGATGCGCGAGGCCGTTCCCCGTCGAGAGTTCGAGTCCCCCCTTGGGCATGGATGTTTGTGCCGTCTTTAGTGTAAGTTAGTTCAAAAGTAGTTTGTAAGCTTCACAAACATTTGAACATCGAAGTTGTATATTTGGTTAATACCCCGATTTTACACTTCGTGGTTATGTAGGACCACGCAGAGTATGTGTATTTCTTGTTGTCCACAGAAACGCAGAAGAAAAAAATGAGCGCCACAAACCACAAGTAATAGACAAGAGGCTGATGATCGAAATATTCCTACGTAATTAATTGGTGTAGCTCCATACCAATGTGAAGTGGAAGACAACAGCAGCAATTCACTTCATCAGAAGATGTCAGTCACCAGGGGGCTTGAATATGGCACTAATCAGGTGTTGAAACTGGTTGCCAGTTAATAAAATCATTATTGTTACGGCTGCTGGTTTTTATATATTTTAATATACGTTGAGCATAATACCAAATTAGTGTTTTCACGCTAGAAATAGCGTTTTAGTTGTCACATTGTCCACACAGATTATTTCGTTCCAGGCGACAGTGCTACCATTGTGCAATTGTGCACAAAGGGCCCTGCATGACCACGAAATGTAAAACTGAAGTATTAACCAAAAATAAGACGTAAGACTTTTAGGCCTGCGATGAACACATAGTACAGTATTGAAAATGTAGTTTTACTTTAACAACCGTAAATAAATAGAAAAATCATTGATGATGGCACAGAGGTGCTGAAATATATCTGGGTGAAAATTAAAAACAGTGTTGGCATATCAGGCGGACCCCAGCAGTAATAATATAGACTGAAATAGTTAATAAACTTTTCCCTACCTCCTGAACAAACATGTATCACCTCACGGCACACCTGTTTGCTCAGAATCTGGGGGCAACATCATTAATAAACCGGTTTATATGGCGATTTCGACAGATCACTTGGATGCACGGTCTGACATATCCTGAAGATGGTATTACTGTAATACCGAAACCGGTCGGGTAAATAAAACAACAATTATTTTAGATTGCTGGAGGATAAGTAAATAATTTGGATTAAATCTTCTAATAATACTCCTCTAAATCTTACAAGGGACACCTTTGACGTCAAAAGCTCGTAACAGCCTGAAAGTTTCTGGAAATCTGTATTATGCCAATTTTGCACAATTTTCTCAGTTACAGATGCATCTTGCATATATCTGGTCTTGCCCTGTATTAATCGCAAGAAAGGTTCCTTCATCTCCTAAGGTTGAAAGAATACTGGCCAAATTTAATTAAAGGTGGAATAAAACTGACCGATCTGAAGATTAAAGCTACTATACAATACAAAAGTAGCTTAGTACAACAGTTTAACTGACCTACGTGAATTTAAAACAGTCTGATTCACATGGATTAGTTAATTTTGTTTACTACTAGTAAATGGAAGGTTCAAAATTCAGTAAACATCATATTCCAGGATAATGAACTCTATTGTATATCAAATTTTAAATTTTGACATCCAATAAGGTTTGAGAAGCACTCATAAGCAAAATTTTATCGTTTTCTTCACGCGTCAGTTCTCGAGGTTTCGACGATAGTCCATCATCGTCCGGAGCAACTGACTGTCTTCACAGCTGTTGTGGGAGGCCTTATATAGCCCATGGACGGCTTTTGATCGATCGGCGTTCTGATTGGTCGACTACTGCGTACTGCTATAGCAGGCGTATGCAGTGATGGCGCTACCGCTTCCGTCGGATGGTAAACACTGCATGGAATCTCTTTTCAGCATCTCTGCAGCGAGCGCTCGTTACCATGCATTGCCGAACTTGTATCCGCTGTAACGGTTAAAGTTCTTCTCGCTCATTATTATTTCAATAACCTCTTTAATAACAGAATCTTATTATGTGGCAACATGGAGCAAAACTTTTGTTTCATCAAACAGTACTTTACCTTTTTGTGAGGTTGTGCTCAGCAACTGCCAATTTCTCCATATCTCTGTTTTTAAACGAGCGACTCGGCCACTCTGTGTACCGCAAGAGAAGACAAGCAAAGCAGCAAAGTCATTCCTCGTGGTGTTACCGATCCTATGGAAGCGATGGCACCACCATAGCAGACGTTTACATCACCTGCTATACCAGTACGTAGTAGCAGGCCAATCATAATGCCGACCAATCACTAGCTATATAAGGCTACCACAACAGCAATGAAGATCGCCACCTTAAGACTGTCCGCAAGAAAGCCCTTTCCTCCCTCATCCTTGTCAACGTCCTCTCCAGTCGGACATGGAGTCTCAGCTTGTACACTTACCGTTCCACGATGGGTCCCGTCCTCTGCAGTTCCACGCCGCCTGGATATCCGATCCCCCTGCCTATTATAAATCCCTCCAGATCCTGGAGCGCCACGCCCTCCGCCTCGCTTACCGCATCCGCCTCCCTTCCCCTACACGAGTCCTCCACTATCGTATTCCTTTCCCGCACCTTCTGAAGTTCATATCCGCATCCTGTACTTCTCCCGGAAAATATAATCACGTCACCCTCTGGCTTCTTCTCTCTTCTTAAACCCCGGGTCTCTACCACGGCTGTACCAATGCATCCCTTCTGCCCTAAACCTGCACATTCTCCACATCATTTCCGAAGGTAACTTTCGCCACCTTCCTCTCCCGGATGATGACCTCCGTTCCGACATCTACCTTTCCTACCAGCCCTAGTCCCGCCCTCTCCCGTATATAACGTGCCCTCTCTCTCCCACCCCTCCTCATCCCTCTAGCGCTCCCTCTCCCACCTTAGCCCTAGGAGTTATTCCACCCTTTCCCCTACTCCGTCCCCTCCCTCTCCTTCTCCCCCCACTCTGCGCATGCTCTCCTTCCCTAGCCCCTGCGGGATTCTCGTGCCCGTCATTTTAACGTACGCCGATTTTACAATGTACAGTGATGTGGTACTCGTAATTTCAGTATTTTTAAATGTCTGCAACCGCCGTTATGCGGAAGAACCATTGTTACTTCTTTTTTTTTCTCTGTGTCTTTGTTTTCGTCACCATTTCAATGTTGGTTTTCAACTTCAGTGTTTTTAGCCACCGTGGCACAGTTTTAACTGAATATGTATGTACTACTCACAATTTTTAATTCATTTGTTCGCCCATGTCTCCTTTGTGTATCGATATCTCCGTCTGTATCTCCTTTTATGTATTTATTGTCCTCGGCAATTGCAAAAGCGCTCGGCCAGCCTGTCTCATAAGGGGCGATGAAATTCAATAAAGAAGAAAAAAAGCCGAAACACAATCAGTTGCTCCTGACGATGACGGACGCTATCTTCGAAAGATCAAGATTTTATCCCGATTTAGGGCTAAAAGAAACAATGTTCAAATGTTTGTTAAGCTTATGGGACTTAACTACGAGGTCATCAGTCCCTAAACGTACAAACTACTTATGAACTAGCTAATACTAAGGACGGCACAAATATCCATGCCCGAGGGGGGATTCGAACCCCCGACCGTAGTGGCCGTGCAGACCGTGACTGGAGCGCCTTAGTCCCCTCAGCCACCGCGGCCGGCCAATATAAACTAGAAGGTATTTCTCACACAGCACACACAAGTATTTGACAACTTCAACTAGTGTCATAAGCAATGGTCTTAAGTTTTGGTGCGTTGTTGATTCATTTAACATGTTTGCAACCTAAGCGCTAGTAATAAATTTATAAAATGCAGCAACCAGTTGTTTGTGTTTATTTATTTTTGACGACCGGTTTTGGGCGCTTGAGTGCCCTTCTTCTGGTCTCTATACAGGCAAATAAATACATTGGTATACAGTAAAGGCGATGAAACATACAAACGTCGGTTACAGAAATGTGAAGCAGTTTTGAACCAAATAGATTGTAATAAAAGATATGTTCATATAATGGGATACAATTAACACTTACATCTTAGTATTATTGCTTAATAAATGTACATGCTAACAGGAGAATGAACGCTAAGTGCAGAGATTATGCAATGAATAACAACCAGCTGCTAACAAAGTATCTAAAGATGAACCTCATAGTGAAAGGGTAAAAAATAAATAAGGAAAAAAGCTATGGGCAAAACAGTAAAGTAGTTCAAAAGAAAAGCGTAAAGAGAGGGGCAGGTGACTGATAATTCAATCGCTTAACAGATTAATATTCAATAGTATAAGAAGCACTAGTGTTTTTCCGACGCCTGCAAATGTTAACCTGAAGATGGCCTAATAAGCCGAAAACTAGTTCGTAAATAAACATAATTTAGTAGAAGAACAACAGATTGTTTGATAACATAGAAGTTTTCTGGGTGTTGTACCGCGTCATGATGTAAGAAGGCTATTACTTAAATAACCGACGTTTCGGGCAACGTTACAGTGGCCTTCATCTGGGTATACTGTATACCAGATGAAGGCCACTGTAACGTTGCCCGAAACGTCGGTTATTTAAGTAATAGCCTTCTTACATCATTACGCGGTACAACACCCAGAAAACGTCTATGTCATCTTACTCTGGCCGCGGAAGCCTACGTAATTATAACAGATTGTTTGTTTCCAACCCTAAATATGGAATTGTTCTAGCAAGAAGTGACGGAAGAATCCATTTATATTTTATCCCGAACTGAAGTGGCAATGAAACAGACAAAATTTTATTGATTCATTAATGATGATTAGTTATAGTATTTGATGTAAAGATAAATATTTGAAAATGGTGACTTATTACGGTGAAACTAGTCGTATGTGTAATAAATAAAAAAGTGATGATAGGCTTATCAGCATAGTATTCATCCGTTTCAGAAATGAGTTAACTCTAGACTCTTGCACTCCTGGCCAGTAATCTTCATCTACATCTACATAGATACTCTGCAAATCACATTAAAGTGAGGGTTCATTAACCACTTTCATAACTTTTCTCTACCGTTCCATTCTCTAATAGCGCGCGGGAAGAAAGAACACCTAAATCGTTCCGTTTTCGATCTGATTTCTCTTATTTCATTGGGATGGTCATGCCTCCCTAAGTAGGTGGGTGCTAGCAAAATATTTTCACATTCAGAACTAAAAGTCGGTGATTGAATCTTCGCAAAAAGATCACGCCGCAATGAATAACGTCTTTATTTTAATGATTTCCACCCCAATTCGTGCAACATTTCCGTGACGCTTTCCCCCCCGTAACGTGATAAAACGAGCTGCCTTTCTCTGAACCTTCTCAATGTCTTCCGTCGGTCCCACCTGGTGAGGGTCCCACAAGGGGCAACAGTACTCCAGGAGAGGACGCACAAGTGTGATGTAGGCAGTCTCTTTGGTGGACCTGGTGCATCTTCGAAGCGTTCTGCCGATGAAACGTAACCTTTGGTTCGCCTTCCCCACAATATTTTCTATGTGTTCTCTCCAATCAAAGTTGTTCGTAATTGTAACTCCTAGGTATTTGGTAGAATCTACGACTTTAAGGTTTGACTGATTTATCGTGTAATTAAAGTTCAGCGGATTTCTTTTAGTGGTCATGTGTATTACTTAACACTTTTC
The DNA here is from genome assembly GCA_026315105.1 of Locusta migratoria. Classification (NCBI taxonomy): domain Eukaryota; kingdom Metazoa; phylum Arthropoda; class Insecta; order Orthoptera; family Acrididae; genus Locusta; species Locusta migratoria. The sequence continues at coordinate 134,960,526 of CM048749.1, read as the reverse complement.
TTTATTTAGTGTCAATTGCCAATTTTCGCACCACGCAGAATTTTTGTCTAAATCGCTTTGCAGTTGCTTTTGATCCTCAATTGACTTCACTAACCGATAAACGAACAGTCTAAGGGAGCTATTCAGATTGTCTCCTAAATCGTTTATAAACACGAGGAAGAGTAATGGACCTATAACGCTTCCCTGTGGAACGCCAGATATCACTTCTGTTTTACTCGATGACTTACCGTCAATTATAACGAACTGTGTCCTTTCTGATAGGAAATCGTGAATCCAATCGCATAATTGGGAAGATATTCCATAAGCACGCCATTTCATAAGAAGCCGCTTGTGGGGTACAGTGTCGAAAGCCTTCCTGAAATCCAGAAATATAGAATCGATTTGAGATCCCTTGTCGATGGCACTTAACACTTTGTGTGAATAAAGGGCAAGCTGTGTTTCGCAAGAGTGATACTTTCTGAATCCGTGTTGACTACTGGTTAATAGGTCGTTCTCTTCGCGGTAGTTCATAATATTCTAACAAAGTATATATGCCAAAATCCTACTGCAAATCGACGTCATTGAGATAGGCCTGTAATTTTGGGGATCACTCCTATTGCCTTTCTTGAATATTGGAGTAACTTGGTCAACTTTCTAGTCTTTGGGTAAGGATCTTTCGCTGAGCGATCGGTTGTAAATGATAGCTAAGTACGGAGCTATTGCATCAGCTTACGCTGAGAGGAATCTAGTTGGCATGCAATCTGGCCCGAAAGATTTAATTTTGTTTAGTGACTTGAGTTGTTTTACTACTCCAGGAACATCTAAGTTTCGCATGCTGGCAGCTGTTCTTGGACTGAATACTGGAGTGTTCGGATTATAAAGCTAGGACCTAGTGTCTGTCAGTGGGCCAGCCAGAGAGCGCGTCCGCGTGTGGCCGTGTGTCGCAGCACCCGCTGGCGCCGCTTGCTATAAAGTCTCCTGCCACGAGTCCGTACTCTGGTCGTTAAAATTTTTACGAGTCACTGCTCTCACGGCTGTATATTACACTCTACACCATACATTCGCAGTTGCACATTCCGTCCCTTACAACGCCACGCCGAAAGCAGATGAAGATAGATTTACTTGTTTCGTGTTCGATGCAGATAAATATAGCAATTGCAAGAGTTTTTGTGAAGATTTTTCTTGTCCCCGATATCTTTCCCTTTTCCTGGCCGCGGCGGATTAGCCGCGCGTACTAGAGCGCCGTGTTTTGAGTTGCGCCATCCGACTTCTAGGGTTATAATTCCCCCCCCCCCCCCCTTTGAGCAGCGATGTTTATGTCGTCAAGGTAGTTCATAAGTAGTTTGTATGTTTAGGGACTGATAAGTCCCATAAGCTTTACAAATATTTGAACATTTTAACTTTTCCTGCTTTCGTGAAACCTGTAGCAGGTCGATGCTCAGACGTCTTTCCTCGTCGTCATCTATTACTGCTACTTCCCTAGTTCTTTATAACTAATCACTCTGACGGATATCTAAAAAAATCGCACTGTCGTGTGTTCGGGTCACTTCCAGTTTTCTGTACTTTCACGATTTTTGTAAACATCTCGAAAAAATATATAAATAATATAAGATTAAATATACAAAAAATAATATACATATAAAAGTAATATGGTTATTATTACTCAGGTATTGGCCAAATAGGACCAGGCGAAGTATAATTGGTCAATATTACTTAACGATGTTTGGTCTTCCTTTGTGTCCAGATTTCTTTCATCTTTGAGAATGAAGTATCTTTGTTTCATCAGACCACATTGTTCCACTCCGTTGATAGCTCTCTGACCGACATTCTAATAAAATATGTTTTCCCGGGATGTTTTTCTATCTGTAATGCTTGCCTGGATTATATCCGCTAGTTTAAGATCCTCCTTAATCTCTGCTATTCATAAATTGGCTCAGCTTACGTCTTACTTCTGTCTTCTTAGAATTCTACTAATCTACTAGTGGGTGCCATTATTTCAATGTGAGGTTAATGATATTATATAATATTTTATATCGTTTATATTTATATTAATTGTTTGACAAAACTATTTGCCGACAAACAGTCCAGTGCGATTTTTATAATTTCTTTTACATTCCTCCTATTTGGAAGACCTTTTCAAAGAAAAGCATAATTTCATGTACGAGGTGTGTTTCTTAAGTAAGTGCCGTTTTGAAATTTAAAAAAGACGTGCTAAGACATAATAATTTTAATTTATATTAAAGCCTGTACCTTAATCTGCTCTTCTACATAATTTCCGGCAATATTGAGGCACTTGTACCAGTTTTTGAATACCCTCCTCATAGAAGTCTGCCGCCTGACTTGTCAACCATTGAATCACAACCGTTGTAACTTCCGTCATCGTCTTGCTCAGTCACAATGCCACACAAAACTCGTCGAGAAACATTAGGAAAGTCATCCCGCACAGAGTAAATAGTAAAGCGTCTGTTTCGTCTTACCTTATTGTCCCCTTCCTTTCATTAACGACGGAAGGACACCCACTCCGTTGTTCATGTGTATATTTGTGCGGGCATCTTTAAATGCTCTCACCCACTTTCTTAAAATTACTCGTAATGTTTTGTTCGTAAACTGCACAGATCTCACAATGAATATCAATCGCTTTTAGGCCTTTAGCACTAAGAAATCTTATAACAGCCCGTACTTCACAGTCTGCGGGACTCAAGATTATCGGAGACATCTTAAACACTCCATACACAACGTAAACAAGGCAGAATCAGACTGTAATGGCGTCAGTGCGTCGACAACAGATGTAGGTACCCAGTAAGCATAAACTTATTGAGACCTTTGCAAAACTTTTTTTTAAATTTCCAAACGGTACTTACTAATAAAAACCACGCCTCATACAACCTCTGGCAATAAAGTTCGGTGAATAGCTCTAAAACATTAACGTAAATGCATTATGAGCTGCAGATAATGTCCTTCGAAACAGAAGCCTCCCATAACTGTATACCGTTGGGCTATGCGATACATGTACTGGAAACCTTGCATGAAGTCTTCCTTTGAGATGGTGTTCAAAAGCATCTTCACGTTTCCTTGTGTGTCAGGAATATCGTCAAAACTCTTTCCTTTCAAAAGCAAGTTTGGAGAGAATAGGAAGAGGTGTGGAGGGCTGAGATCCGAGGAGTACGGTGAATGTTAAAGTTGCACCACCCCCTTTTTTGCCAGGAACTTTTTCAAGACACTGACTATGAATGGGTGAGCGTGTTCGTGCAACTTGAAAATCCACCATAGTCGCTGGATCTCAGTACTTCATCCTATTCCCTTGACTCAAACTCTCTTCAGAAGGAAAGAGTTTTCACGAATGACATCAAATGAAACGTTACGAGGCTTTTGTACATCATGTATCTCAGGACATGTATCTCAGAGCTCAGCAGCCCGTAGTCATGAGAGGTGATTATTTCGAAGGGCAGTAACTGTAGTTCGTACTTCAAAATACGTTAATCTTGGTGTCGCTTGGCTGACAGCCATGACCCAAAAAGTGGGTAGATGTTAGACACACACACAAACACACAGTTTTTATATATATATATATATATATATATATATATATATATATATATATATATATATATATAAAGTCAAATCACCGTTATTTTTTCAAATATCTTTGAAACTGTACGAGATACGGGAAAACCAGAAGACAGCAAAAGTGTAGAGAATATTATTCTCTAGGAATCCGTTTATTCAGTTTTTCAAATGTTAGTAAATCTATCGGACCAAACTGCGTGGTCATCAGTCCGTAGTTTATAAACTACTTAGACTAAGGTAAACTAACCTAAGGACAACACACACACACCCATGCCCCAGGGAGGACTCGAACCTCCGACGGCGAGCAACCACACGATCCGCAGCATGGCACCTTAGACCGTTCCGCTACTCCACCGCGGCTATTCAGTTTTTCATTTAGATGAATGCTAAGGAGTTATTTGCAATTAAATTTCGAACTGTAAAAAAGGCAACCGCAAATGGTCCTCTTTGAGTGTTACCAACCTAAAGTGGACTAAACTTTATATGTCTACTGTACTATATTTGTATAATTGAAGTCCTTGCGGCTGTATTCAGTAGACCTAATGGTTAACAGTATTGTTCGAGTGCATTTTTTTACTTGCATTATTTTCAGTGCTTGCCTGATATCAGCGAAATGTTGAAACTGTATCAAAGACTTTCTCACAATCTAAAAATGTTAAATTTGTGTGTTAGCCAAATTTCTGAAGTCATTTAATAATTTACCTTATTATAAATACATTATTACTACCGAAACGTGCCTCCCTTAAATTTGAACAGTGCTTAGATAGTACTTCGTCAATCTTTCATTCATCTTATTTCCTTAGGTTATACGTCCTGTACATCAGATCCTCAAAATATAATTTGTCATTAATGTCATATAGAGCAGCAGCTTTGGTATTTATTGCATGATTAGTCTTGCAACCAGTTCTCTTGATCTGCAGAATTATTGTTCTTATATAATATCTTTCTTCATTAAATTCATTACAAATTTATGTTATCCTGTATCCATTGATATTCGTTATTGAGATTAACTGTATATTTGGCCGGCCGCGATGGCCAAGGGGACTGAGGCGCTTCAGTCACGGTCTGCACGGCCACTACGGTCGGGGGTTCGAATCCCCCCTCGGGCATGGATACTTGTGCCGTCCTAGTTCGTAAGTAGTTCATAAGCAGTTTGTAAGTTTAGGGACTGATGACCCAATAGTTAAGTCCCATAAGCTTAACAAACATTTGAACATTTGAACTGTATATTTCCCCGTTTTATGCAAAATTTTATAGATTTTAAACATATAATCTGTCTCCCGCGAATGTCGCGTTTCGAAATGCTGAATGTGAACTTATACTGAACTTTACCTACTGAGCGACGGATTGTTAACCCTTTCGTGGTTGTTGGGACATACACGTCCCACTAACTTCGGACCTCATTTGCACCACAAGGTGGCGAGTTGCGTAATTCTGCATAGTGCTGTCATCTGTTGGTGGCCTTTCAGAACGAGGAAAAAAATCGAGGCAATGAAATTCTTACAGTGTAGAAGACTGTGACTGTTTATATGGGCTGCCGCGTGAATTTTAGCGCCGTGACCATTGTTTATTGTGCCTTGAGTCGGTTTTCGTCGTTTTCTCGCTACCTAAAATGTCCGAAGTATGTATACTTGCTATTTTATGTTTCTTAGAAGTTAACAAACAACAATTAAGCTTTCTAAAACTCATTTTACTTCAAAAGCTTTTTTCAGTGAATTTACAATTAGTGGGACGGATGTGTCCCAGTGACTATTGTGTAGTCCTATAATGCCTTTATGTTGCGATATTATAGTACTTATATTTCAAAGAAAAACAGTTTTTCTGTGAATTTTTAGGATAACTTAAGAAATTATTTTAAAAATTCTTAGGTAAATCGATGACAGAAATGATTAGTGGGATGTATGTGTCCCACCCTTTTTTTTATTTTTTTTTTTTTTTTTTTTTTTTTTTTTAGGGAATATGCAATGTGCTAAAATTTTTTGAGCGCCATATTTGTAATCCTGACCCAAATCAGACTCTGTAACAGCTGAGATAACGTAAGGTATTCTAAAAAATGAGTAAAAACCACGAAAGGGTTAATAGAGTTCTTCATAGTTTCTTCGGGTCTGCTGCCGGATTTTGAAGTCAAGCTGACTCAAAATTTCGGTGGTACACCTGTCCGCCATCCTCAGGAGTAACTGCTGCTGCTGAATCTCGCAGACAAGTGATGCCGAAGGCAGAGTGGCCGTCCTATATAGGCCCGTGTGTGGTGTATGGCGCATGCGCTGCACGCCACAGGTACTGCTCATAGGCAGGTGTTACGGCGCCGCCAGTGGTGGAAACAGCGGTGCTCGCGATATATCACACTCATCGGTTTCTTCTACCTTCTGGCGGCTTGCATAAGAAATCGATGTTTTTTACATATCAAATACAACCGGGTTCCACGCCCTTCTAAGTGGAAAACACTTGTCTCTATTGATCAAATTTTCTGACAACCTGATTTCAATTGACTTCTTACAAACTTTGTCCCAAAGACTGAACGTACTGGCCACTATACGAGTTTCATCGAACAACAACGTATGTTCCTCGTTTAGACAATGTTCCGCCACTGCTGATTATTAGGGCTGTAGGAGCCTTATGTAAGGGCGATGTTCTACACATCTGTCATGAACTGTCTGGATCGACCTGCCAATTTAAGCCTTCCCATACTCGCATGGAATCCTGTACACACACTGTTTTTTAAAGCCCAAGTCGTCTTTAACGCTACGGCTTTCACTTGGCGTAATTATAAAGGTATTCGTAATACTTAATTCTATGTACAAGACCATTCATTTTATGAAATTACGAAATTGTAAACATGAACGAACTAAATCCGAAAAATCATTATCCATTACAAACTGCTATGTGCAAATATTACTAAACAAATTATGCATATATTAATAAAATGTATGTAACACATTACATGGATAACAAAATAAGACATAAACACTTCGTATGAAATTCACTAAACAGATATCAAATATAGTCGCGACAATGCTGTAATCGAAGGTAAAGAAGAGAAAACGAAACTACTCGTACAAGATGCCGGTAATAGTCACGGTGAGCAATTTAATGAGTTTTATCAAACAGTCTAACTTGGTTCAACCTAACTCGCTAAAGCAGCTGACTGATCTTACCAATGCTGTAATATGCAAAGGAGATGACTCCAGATGTGTACATTTAAGTCGCCAAAATATTGCTGCTAAAACTACCACCAAGGCTCTTTTCAGACTCCTGGATGGCTCATGAATATTACTGCTATGATGTTAGTGTTCCGCCTGCAGAATCTTTCCGGCTAAAAAGCTGTTGCCCACGGTTTTCCTCCTGCGAAACGTGTATAAAATTGGTCTATCGATCCAATGGATTCCGGCCTGTTCGGATCTATAAACTCCGTGCAGCACTTTTTCCTTATATAAGTTCTTTACGGTATGAAGAAAGGGAGCAGTCTCGCGTAACGCAAAAGTGAAAAATTGGTTACAGAGCACCTTAATTATCAGTTTCACACATTTTATTGCCCTTTTATGCAGATGTAAGCGGTGAAGGTTCAGTTCTATTGCTTGATTAGTTTATGAGAAAAGGTATATTGTAGAATCAATGGTGATTGAAAATTGAAATCTTATAAAATTAATGCCTAGAAAGATTATCTAACAGAATATAAGAATTATGCTGTACATCATAGTCACAAGTTCTATTATTTTAGATGTATTGTTGGTGGAGACACACATATATAAGTGCAAGTATGCATTTTGACCTACGTCTTCCCTTAAAGATAGGAAAGACTGTTCAAAATATGACAGGAAAGCTTTAATCTTCTATATGTCCTATCTCGACTATAATGCGTTCGATTGACAAGATTTTCAAGTTAAGTTGTTCATAATTCAGTATCGAGTAATTTTTTAAATTTTTTTCGATATTTTGACTCTGAAATTTTGTACACACGTTTAAAGATATAATTCTTTGTATGGCTCTATCGTCACATTTTTAATTTAATGGAGGCTCGAAGAATGGTTTGTCATTGAAATTCCATATAGGGAGTAATATATAACAGAGACAAATCTGTTTAACGGAACAAAAAGATTATCTAAAAATTGTGAATCATAATAATCATTATTCATTATTATTGCAATCGGTATCGTTATTTCGGAACTCGCTCCCCAAATACACAAATCGTTGTCGTAAGTCAATTTCATTAAAAGGTTCTTCCAAAAGATCAAAAATTAAAAAGAAATAAAGCAATAAAAACGCACTTTACTGTTTGATATATATCAACGTTGAGAGCAATTCGGTCTTATGCTGATCACAGCGTTGATCAAAACCGGCTACCTTGTTATAAAATAAAATGAAAAACGTTTTGCAAACTTGACTAATATTTTCATTTTGAATAATATACCAATTCGCTGTCTTCCTAATAGGAAACAATGTTTTCCAACATTTTGTACTATATTATTGTACATTATATATTAAATAATTTTTATAAAAAATATTCAAATGTTTGTATAGCTTATGGGATTTAACTACGGGGTCATCAGTCCCTAAACTTACAAACTACTTATGAACTAGCTAATCCTAAGGACGGCACAAATATCCATGCCCGAGGGGGGATTCGAACCCCCGACCGTAGTGGCCGTGACTGGAGCGCCTCAGTCCCCTCGGCCACCGCGGTCGGATGATTTTTATATGTTTATAGTTTTAGTATTTTAGTCCGAAATACTTGCAGTAATGTTAGAACTACGGGAAAACGTAAAGTGGGCAGTAAAACATGTAACGGTGATTTTTAAATTAACGACTGGCAAATGTACATGGTGGAAAGAATTTCCGTACCACGTCTGACTCTTACAGCAGCGAAAAAGAGAATGCTTATACTCGCCGAAACATATCGTTAAAACATAAAAGTGTAGTTTCCTCTATGACCTTTTGCTGGGAGACAATATTAAAGAGAATTTCACATTAACACTCAAAATTATTGTTACAGTTTTCTTTACAAAGTAGTAATTCCATTAATAACAGTATGAAAAGAAAAGATGTTAAAGACTTTTTGTAAACCTTCACGTGGTTTCTACCTGAGTTCGTAGATTCATTGATCGAAATACAAAAAGGAAGAAGAAGGAAGATTTTGGTTTAAAGTCCCGTCGATAGTGTAGTCATAGAGATGACAAACTCTCCCGTAAGTTCCCATAATATGGAAACTCTTTTAAATCCGCAGGTTCCCTTTTCGACCCCCTGATTCTGCAACATTCTTTGGCAATGATCTCGCGAAGTACTATTTAGTTCAAATTTCCTGAATGGCAGATCTCAAAAAGTAACAATCGATCCTAAAGTCCACTCCTGCCCTTAATGTTCTTATGGAAAGAGAATGATGAAAGACGAGGAATGGAGAAAAATGGATCTGAGTCTCTAGTAGGTCACAAGATGGTTTATTCGCTTCTCCGTCAGCACGTACAACCCACAGAAACGCTCGCCTCTTAGCGATGAGCATTTATGTACGTCATATATAACACACGGAAAGAACAAAGATTTGTCAGAAAAGACTACAGATATGTTACTGTTTAAACACTAACGCTAGATTCTTTATTTCTCAATCGACTCACACAGCACAACAGTTTGTAACATTTAGGAAGAGCCCGCGCAGAGTGATCGCTTATTTGCAATAACCAAAAACAGACGATCTAGACAAACTCCATTTTTATTCCTAGTATTCTTCGGAGAAGAGACATTACTGACAACAAATTTCAATACTCAATGAATATACTGAGAAAAAGTAATTAACGTATCCAATACTTTCTATTGGTATCGACATGCTGTCTTGAATTGACACCACATTTTTCCCCCTTCGAAAACTTTTTTTGCAATTGCAGCAAAATATGGTACGATATGACATAAGACACTAAACGTAAGTAAACTATGTCTTTCTTTTAATTTATATACCCATTGTCATCGATTGCAATAAAATGCAATTTATTGAGACTAAATCTCCCTTAAAACTTCATTAAAACAACGCTTAACACCATGATCTAATACATGACGCCGTAAGAATACTAGTGTTACTCCAGGCATTCTGGTGTAGGAAGGCATGGAGTATGAAAACAGCGGAACATTAAGTTACGGACATTGTGAGTTCTGAGCTATTAGCTACCTTGCGACAGATACGATACCAACGAATGTGAGATGCTGAGGTATTCTAATACCTATACTTGTTTCTGGGACCAGTTTGGATGTCAACACCGTGACAGCACCACTTTCCAGAATACAAGGAGAAACTGCAGCAGTTACGTGTCAGCTTTCTTCAGGAAAAGAGACAGCGGAATTAGAGAGACACCTGAGTGGAGACCATACGTTAGAACAGCCGTGTACGTTATTAATATGTTCGAAAACGCCGCTAGCGAAAACGCTATTTTTCACGGGTCCAGATCCCGGGTTCTATTGATCACAGATGTAAGAACGAAGTGTCTTGATGATCATTTGTGCACGTATCAGAACAGTTCCCACAAAGTAGCTATCGTATTGTACAGCGCCAACATTTAAACATCATACATTTTCTGCAGCAAATTTGTTGGTTTTTGTTCATTATGTATGGTCTAAGACAGTCTTTATACGACTTATATAAGCACCATTTGTTCACTGGCGATTCCCGATATAACAAGGAAAATCTGTAACTTCTGGATACAATAATTTCGAATTATATGGATGGCCACGTCTATACGTTTTATTGTTTTTCAAATCGTTAAAATTGTTAAGATTGTAGTATCAAACTAGTAATTTCTATTTTTTGTGAAACCTTCATCCGTTTTCGAAATCCTGTAAATCAAACTTACCGTACTTGCGCTTAAAATTACAACATTCGGTTTTGAACCGTTTTCTCAGGGTGACCAGCAAATGTCTATATAACTGACCAGACCAAATAGTTCTAATTTAACAATAAATTCTGTAGACATCTCCAAGCGCCATTTTACCAAGATGTAGCCCTAAAAACCAAGATGTTCGGGTACTACTGTGCCATTTTTTTCTGTGGGGCGGCGTTATAGTCGCTATGAAACTCTCAATACGGTTTTGAAAAGTCTACTCGGCAAAAATAAAATAAAATAAAATAAAATAAAATAAAATAAAATAAAATAAAATAAAATAAAATAAAATAAAATAAAATAAAAAATTGCTTCTCTCACATCTTACAGCTTCATATTGTCTCGCGGTGAAGTATTACTTTTATTGTCGTAATTCGCTAAAGTTGCTGCGCAGTATCAACTCACGTGTAGTATTGCAACATATTTTTAGTGTTTCCAGACTGCATAAACTTTGCTGGTGTTTGATTGTATACCATACATAGCAGCGTATTAAATTCAGAGCAGACCTGAAATTTTCTTTAAAACTAAAAGCACAAAGGACTAATATTTCATCCTGTTCTGGATATTGTTGTTGCGTTTCCGATAGGCGAACAAATAAGATTTGCCCACTTCTGTCCAAGCTGAGTCGGCTGATGTTAAGAGATGCTTATCATGTTTCACGTAATTTGATTTTCGACACAAAGTACAATTTGATAACTTCGTTACTCGTCATAGCGTTTATATAAATTTGTCGAAGCATATAAAAAAGTTTCATATCTTTACAGATTTACAGAATTTGTTCAAATGTTTGTATAGCTTATGGGACTTAACTACGGGGTCATCAGTCCCTAAACTTATGAACTATCTAACACTAAGGATGGCACAAATATCCATGGCCGAAGGGGGATTCGAACCCCCGACCGTAGTGGCCGTGCAGACTGTGACTGGCGCGCCTCAGTCCCTTCGGACACCGCGGCCGGCTACAGAATTTGTCTTAGATAAGCAGCCCATCCTGATATAGCAAGAAAAAGAAGGATCGAGGTGAAAAATGCTCCGACAGTAAAGACAAATATGTTCCTATTTAAAATTCATTGACAGAAAATACGGGTACCAGCTGGTTCATTCCGGCTTTCTTACCGCAAATTTGGTATGCTAACATATTCGAGCGGCTTCCGGCCTTAACAGAATAGCAGAAAGTAACGGTGGAAGGTAGTGGATGTAGTGCGAGATAAAGAGAGAGCACACAGTTATGTGGTGAGAGACAGAATTAGCAGTAAAATGATAAATGGATGCAGATAGTAGTAATTGATGGAAAAGAGAGAGGAGATAGTGGAATGAGAAAGAGACATGACAGGAAACCATACATAAGCTTTGGGGGTCTGGATCCTTCAGGCTAGCGTAGTACATCGAGGAAAATTTTGTCCACTTTTCCCCCAATCAACAATCCACGTGGGTCATTTTTGACCCATACATCTACATACATACTCCGCAATTTACTGTAAGGTGCGTGGCGGAGGGTACACTCTACCACTACTAGGCATTTCCTTTCCTATTCCACTCCCAAATAGAACGAGGAAAAAAAGAATGCCTATATGCCTCCGTACGAGCCCTAATTTCTCTTATCTTGTCTTTGTGATCTCCACGCGAAATGTAAGTAGGCTGCAGCAAGATCGTACCACACTCAGCATCAAATTCCGGACTTTTAAATTTACTCAACAGAAATTCACGAAAAGAACGTCGTCTTTCCTCCAACAATCCCCAACTGAGTTGCCGGAGCATTTCCGTGACACTCGCGCATTGGTCGAACCTACCAGTAACAAATCTAGCTGCTCGCCTCTACACTGCCTCTGTGTCTTCCTTTAAACTGATCTTCTGCGGGTCCCAAACACTTGAGCAATACTCAAGACATGGTCGTACAAGCGTTTTATACGCGGTCTTCTTTACAGGTAAAGTACATCTTCCCAAAATTCTCCCAATAAACCGAAGTCGGCTGTCCGCCTTACTAACAACTGTCCTTACATGTTCGTTCCATTTCATATCGCTCTGAAATGTTAGCCTAGATATTTGAACGACGCGACAGCATCAAGAAGCTCACTACTAATGCTGTATTCGAATATTATAGGATTGTTTTTCCTACTCATGCGCATCACCTTCCATTTTTCGACATTGACAGCTAGACCAACTGGAAATTTTGTCTAAGTCATCCTGTATGATATTACAGTAAGTTAAAGACGACACCGCGACACCACAGCATCATCAGCAAACAACTGCAACTTACAACTTACTCTGTCCATCAGATCATTTATACAGATAGAAAATAATAGCGGTCCTATCACACTCGCATGAGGCACGCCTGACGATACACTCGTCTCTGATTTACACTCGCCGTCGAGAACAACGTATTGTGTTCTGTTACTTTGGAAGTCTTCCAGCCAATCTGTGAACCTATTCCATAAGCTCATATCTTAACACCCATAGGGGTGTTTTGAAAGTTCTGAACTTAACGAACCATAAAGAAATTCTAAACTTCCATAGCCTTGTGGTCACCTTGTTAGTTTAAATAGTTTGTAAGCCTAAGGACTGATAAGCAGAGTAAATAAGTGCCATAGATTTACAAACATTAGAATTTGAACAGAATTCACGAAGTGGTACAGGGTCGACATCTAATAAATGTGGGTGCTGAAACCACAGTGTCCTTTTCGCAGCCGGGCTAGAAAAACCTTCTCGCGACGAGACGGCCGACATGACGATAACCAAGCAATAGGGACCTCTGATGCCCCCTACAGCTCTGACCCGGCTCCTAGCGTCTTTCGCCTTCTCCAAGGATGAAAGACACTCTTCGTGGTCGCACATTCATTAGTCGTGCACCAGCGTCTCTCCAGTGGGCAAAGCAGACTACTGAAGAGGCGATAACAGCGGCTGGGGAATAACGGCGTCGTCGTTGTGAAAAAATCGCACTGACGTGTTTTACGGCCCACTTTAGATTTGTAGTTTTATAAGTTTTTGCAAACATTTTGGACCAAAATAATAATCTAAATAATAAAAATTTAATTAATAAGTGTCTGAAACCATTGTAGGAAAAAATTTTTAGGTACTGGAGGGTTCCAAACTACTGACCTACAGCGTCACAGTCCAACACATTGCCCATTGTGCTACAGCTAACAGTTAGGAATTGTGTTCTTTAATCTCATGCTATTGATAGCCGTTGATGCTGATATGGCATTTGTAGACACTAGATTATCATTTATCGTACGAAGAACGACGTCTTTTTGCTAATTCTTCAGTGCGCCATTGCTTTGAAATGACAACTTGTAAGTTCCAATAAGAAAATCATCAAATACGCAACACAAGATGGCGTATGCCAGAGACAGTTCTGGGCGAGGAATGTCACGTGACATCTGCGAACGGAAGGTTTTTGTCAATTTAATGGAGGGTGTCAAAATATCTCTCAAACGATACGAAATATGAAAAAAAAACTTAACCCTCCGTCGGGCGCACCTCCAGATGAAACAAAATCAGGCGCACCCGGCCTGAGAGGCCACCCACATACTTTGTGGACTAGCTCCGCCATGTTAAATCAAATTCAAAATGCGTGTTGGCTAGTCTTGAAGAGGATCTAAAGGAAGGAATTACAGCAAACTTAAAGCATAATAATGGATTTATTGAACACAATACACCTTAACTTAAAATGACCAAAATTACCAATTTCCCACAAAGAGCATTAAAAATTGGTCAAACAGACATCCATAAAAGTAATGAAGTTATTTTAAGAGGACATTAGGCAGTCTATTCTGACATGGAATAATCGCTTCTCGCCACTTTTTCAGCCTAAAACCGATGCTATAGCTCCCAAATCAACAGCTGAAACACAGGTATGGCACAGAACGTATACGTCGCTCAAGCTGATTGGTTGATGACAAGCTGAACATTCGCGATTCTTCATCCTCCTAACTCTTGTTTCAGCCACTCATGGTCGACGTTTTAGCCATTTGGGAGGTAATGTGGGAGAACTTTTCCGTTCCTTGTGGGGTAAAATTTTTTTCAGTCGAGTTTGCAGCCGAATCGACATTCCACATATATTCAGAGCATACACAGACTAAATTGTCCAGTTAGAAGTTGATGACACAAAGTTTTGCAATTGGTGGCGTCATTTGTAGCAATATCTTTTACACTGGATGGTGTGTAATAATGATGTGACTCTTCACACTATGAATAGTAGAAGGTATCTACTTAGACTACTTCGACGTCTTATCGTTTCCAAAATAAAAACTCCTCACATATTTTTTTCTCTTCTTCATATTCCAGAGCTGTTCCCTAAACTTCCTGTTCAGTTGCTGAGCCCTCCTTGCCTTCTCCTACCTCATCCTGAGAGTGGGTGTCTCTCTCATCGACTAAATCTTCGAGCGCGGCTGGATCTTCAGCAGTTTCGTCCTCGAGGAGGCGCATTATTTACACAAGATCATTGGCTTAGAGGCATAATATACTTTTCTGGACATTTCAGCAGAAAATATGGATGTGATAACGTAGGAAAAGAAAGGAAAACTGAAATTAGAACTCGATCAGGCGCACTCAGTCTGAAGGGCCAGGGTCGTTAAAGTCTTCTTTTTTCCGAAGGTAACGGTGAAAATCACAGAGGACAGACTTATTTTGATTGAAACGAAGTAATAAAATAAAAATATCTTGAAAAATCTCACCTTAAAAACTATAACGTAATCGGGCGCAGACGGTCTGTGAGGCCCAAGGAGTTCCCCGTGATCCGCGTGGAAATCGATGGCAGCCTGCGGATCGGCACTGTGTGATTTTCCCAAAGTTACGCGAGTAAACGGAGAGACGGGCCGCTGGGCCACCACTGTTAAGCACGGGAATCAAAAAAGTGTTTTGCTGGCCTGTGAGGCCGACTGCGCCCGACGTAGGGTTAAGGGAACAGAGTTGTAGAGAATTCGTTTATTCAATTTTCGCGTCAGATGAACGGTTTATTTGCAATTAAAATTACTTTCCAAACGGCCGTTTTTGTATTACTAACGTATTTCTTGTCCGAAATATTTCAAGCAGTGAGGTTTTGGTCTCTGGTAGACAACAATTATGTCTGTAAAATTTGGTGCCGATCGGTTGAACGGTTCGACCTAAAACGTGGGAACACGTTACAGCCCGACATAGTCAAATCGCCGTGATTTTTGCAAATATCTCTGCAACGATGCAAGATATGGAAAAAACATAATTGAGTGAAGTTGTAGAGAAATTCCCCTCTACCAATTAGGTTCTCTACTAATTAGGTTATTCAATTTTCGTGTCAGATGAACGGTTCGTTTGCAATTACAATTATATTACAAACGTTTTTTTTTTTTTTTTTTGTATAACTACCGTATTTTGTGTCCGAAAAATTTGAAAAAGGGAGGTTCTGGTCTCTGGCGGCCTACAATTATGTGTGCAAAATTTGGTGCTGATCGGTTGAACGGTTCGTCTTAAAAACAGGGAACACGTTACGGACAGACATACCAAAATTACCGTTAATTTGCAAATATCTCTGAAACGATACGAGATATGTATAAAACATAACAGAGCAAAGTTGTACAGACGTTTCTCCTCTACAAATTCGGTTATTCAATTTTCGTGTCAGATGCATGGTTACTCAAAAGACGATCGCAAAGCTTAGCTTAGTCAATACTATGCTTTGATTTTAATAGTCAATAACTTTCAATGAAAGGAAGAGAGTTAGCTTTCTAACTTACTAAAGTGAAACAGGTAAAGAAGTTTCTCGTTTATTATTAACAATAATGATTACATTACCTTATGATTGGAGAACATCAAAAATCTTCTCAGACTGATACATATATGAATGATACAAAATCTTATAAAGACTGAACTGTGTCTGTGAAAATCAGTTGTCAAAATTATTCCAACAGATCGTACAAAACTTGCTGCCTCAGTTGCCAACCAAAGCACGTCCTTTCAATACCAGAGCTACACACCGACTCTCACTCTGTTCAGCTACTACTCACATTCATAGTCTTTGACAGAGATGTTACACAACAAACCATAGACATAGTTACTCAAATAAGTTCATATAACATTTTACATACAAATATCGATACAAGACAGGAGAAACAATATTATTGAATTTGTACAGACATGTTTTAAGCATCCGTACGAGCCCTAATCTCTCGTGTATTTCTGGTCTTTACGTGGATATGTAGGTTGGCGGCAGTAGAATCGTTCTGCATTGCGCCTCACATTCCGACCCTCTAAATTTCTTTAACAGTGTTTCCCGAAAAAATCGTCACCTTTCCTCCAGCGACTCCCACTTTAGTTCCCGAAGCATGTGAGTAACACACACGCATTGGTCGAATCAAACAGTTACGAACCTAGCCGACCGCCTCTGAATTGCCCTTATGTCCTCCTTTAAACCGATCTGGTGGGGATCCCAAACACTTGAGTAATACTACCGTAATCTAAAGTGGGCCAAAATGTTTGCAGCTGCAGAGAGATTACGTCGAGAAGAGACAGAAGTTTCACAGATTGGGTGTGATTATTCTGTGAAAAAAAAAAGCCGGAGGTATTATAACTGGTACGCACCTCGCATAGTTCACCGCTGGTACCAGCCTGGGGGAACCTTGCTCTGTCTGAAGTTAGTGCTCCCACTTTGTGCCGCGCACAAAGCAGAGTTGAGGGCGGCAGGCAGGAGGGCGGGTTGTCAGCTCCTGGAACTGCGAACAGGCGCGGATTTGCATTACACAGTGAAGGACGTTTAACGGAACGTCAACTGTGGTGCGGTAAACCTCAGGAGGGCGGATGTATACAGCGGAGTGGCATGTCGGCCGCGGCGTGCGGTCTGCTCGTGTTCGACGACAGGTAAGCTTATCCGGAACAAGGCACTGACAGCGGGTTACACGCGTGACGCTGCGATGACGCTGACAGCCGGTTGCAGGGTATGTTTAATACCGGGCCTTCCCCAGCATCGTCACTGTTTACATGATCGGCGGTGTGCATGTACCAGTCGACCAGGCGGACAAAAGGGATACACAACGGACAGGAAGTTTCGGAGAAAAAGCTTTTCATACACATATTTTCCCATCACAAAAAAGGCATTCTTCTAGGACATTCCGGTTCATAATCAAGCGAATAAAGGAAATTCGGAACCACCTTCCGCTCACGAAAAAACCAATACAAAAGAAAAGTTACTTTGTAGGAATCAAAAGAACATCGTAAAGTCCAATGACACTAAGTTTCAGATTGACATACTAAAGTTTTACACTCAAAACTCCTTTTAAATAAACAGACTATTTAACCAAGACTCATCTTTACCCACAAAAGAGGAAAATAGACATACCATTCTAAAAATAAAATTAAAATATGAAGCAACAAGTTAAAAAGTGTTCAGATTTTTGGAAAACAATTGGACTTAACTACTTTTCTTATTAGCTCTTAACCTTACGGACTATTTAAACTAACTAACCTAAGGACACCACACATAAAGATGTCTCGAATCTCCGATTCCCAATTATGTTCAGTACATGTTCATTATTTACGCGATCTACCCATTTAACCTTCAGCATTCTTCTGTAGTACCACATTTCAAAAGCTTCAATCATCTTCCAGTCCGAACTGGATGTTTCACTCCCGTACAAGGCAACACTCCACACAAATGCCTTCAGAAACGACTTCCGTACACTTAAATTAATATTCGATGTTGGCCAATTTATCTGTTGAAAAACGCTTTACTTCCCATTACCTTTCTGCATTTCACATCCTCTGTACTACGACCATACGTTATTTTACTGCCCAAGTAAAAAAAACTCATCTGCCACTTTTATTATTTAATTACCTAATCTAATTCCTTCAGAATCGCCTGATTTTTTAAGACTTCATTCCATTATTTTACTGCCCAAGTAAAAAAAAAAAAAAAAAAAAAAAAAAAAAAAAAAAAAAAAAAAAAAAAAAAAAAAAAACCACCCTCATCTGCCACTTTTATTATTTAATTATCTAATCTAATTCCTTCAGAATCGCCTGATTTTTTAAGACTGCATTCCATTACCCTTGTTTTGCTCTCGTTAGTGATCATCTTATACGACCCTTTCAACACACTGTCCATTCCGTTCAAATGTTCTTCCTGGTCCTTTGCGGTATCTGACAAAATACAATGTCATCAACAAAACGCAATATTTTTATTTCTTCACCCTGAACTTTAATTCCTTCTCCAAATTTCTCCTTGCTTTCCTTTAAAGCCTGCTCAATGTACAAATTGAATAACATTGTAGAAAGGCTACAACCCTGTCTTACTTCCTTCCCAACCTCTGCATCTCTTTCATGGCCTTCAACTCTGATAACTGGAGTCTGGTGTTCGTACAAGTTGTAAATAATCTTCCATTCCCTGTATTTTACCCCTTATGATTTCAGAATCTGAAAGAGTGTATTCCAATCAACATTGTCAAAAGCTTTATCCAAATTTACAAAAGCTAGAAATGTAGATTTGCTCTTCTAAGATAAGTCGTATAGTGAGTATTGCCTCCCGTGTACCTATATTTCTCCTAAATCCAAACCTCTTCCCCGAGGTCAGCTTCTACCAGCTTCTCCATTCTCCTGTAAAAAATACGTGTTAGTATTTTACAACCATGACTTATCAAACTGATGGCTCTGTAATTTTCACACCTGTCTACACCTGCTTTCTTTGGAATGGGGATTATTACATTTTTCTTGAAGTCTGAGGGTATTTCGCCTGTCCAAATCTCTTACTCAACAGGTGAAATAGTTTCGTCATGACTGGTTCTCCCAGAGAATTCAGTAGCTCTGAAAGCATGTCATCTACTCCAGGGCCCTTGTTTTATGAACACATAGAGGACATACAAAAATTCATATAAACACACACACACACACACACACACACACACACACACACACATATATATATATATATATATATATATATATTGTCACATCCGTCACACTCTTACAATGTCGTACTGTACTATTTAAGTAATGGAACCCAGTAAGTTGACCTCGATCTCGAGTGTTCATCAGAGACTAGGGTATCGTTAGGGGTGCCCCATGGAAGTGTAATAGGACGGCTATTATATTCTGTCATTATGAATAGTGTGTCGGATAGTGTGAGTTGCAATGTTCTGCTGTTTGCTGATGATGCTGTGGTGTACAGGAGGGTATCGTCCTTGAATGACTGTTGTTGGATGCAGGATGATTTGGACCAAATTTCTAGGTGGTGTGGGAAATGACAACTAGTACTAAATGTAAAAAACTGTAAGATGATGCAGATGAATAGGAAAACCAATCCTGTAATGTTCGAATACAGCATTAGTAGTGTGCAGCTTGACAGAGTCACGCCAGTTAAATATCTGTGTGTAACGCTGCACAGCAATATGAAATGGCCGGCCGCGGTGGCCGAGAGGATTGCGGCGTGCCAGTCACGGTCTGCACGGGCGTTACGGTCGGGGGTTCGAATCCCCCCTCGGGCATGGATATTTGTACCGTCCTTAGTATTAGGTAGTTTGTAAGTTTAGGGACTGATCACCCCGTATTTAAGTCCCATAAGCTCTACAAACATTTGAACATTTTTGAATATGAAACGGAACGTACTTATATGGACAGTCGTGGGGAGGGCGAATGTTCGACTTCGGTTTATTGAGAAAATTTTGGGAAGTTGTGATTCGTTTGTAAAGGAGATCGCATATAAAATTTTTGTACGATCCCGTCTTGAGTATTGCTCAAGTGTTCGGGATCCCCATCGGATTGGTTTAAAGGAGGACATAAGGGTAGTTCAGAAGCGGGCGGCTAGATTCGATCAATGCGCGTGTGTTACATATTTCGGGAACTAAAGTGGAGTCGCTGGAGGAAAGGCGACAATTTTTTCGAGAAACACTGTTGAAGAAATTTAGAGGGCCGGAATTTGAGGCGGACTGCAGAACGATTCTACTGCCATAAAGACCAGAAAGATAGGAGAGATAGGGCTCGTACGGATGCTTAAAAGCATTCATTTTTTCTTTATACTATATGGAACAGGAAAGATCTAGTACTGGTACTGAGTACCCTCCGTCACACACCTTTCGGTGGATTTCGGTGTATGTATGTAGATATAGAAGCTTGTCACATATCCATTACATAAAATCTTAAAAGATGCCTTCAATGGCTCCAACCTCTGACTGAGTCCAACCCCTGCCGTTGGAAGCGTGCGGCGACAGCGCAGATGTTGATTTGATATAATCTGATGACGGGATGTAACACGCCCGACACCGGCGGTGCGTAATACAGAAAACGTGCAACTGAAGCGGATTTATCCACTACAATGCTCGATGAATAAACAAACTAAATAAACGAGAGCAGCGGGCAGAGCGCTGGGTACTGCAGTTTAGTCTTGTGTAGTTCGCGAACGAACTAGTTCGGAAGAGCGCTTCCACAGGCGAACTACGCGAAAAAGTTCGCAGATCCCTGCCTCTTAGTTCGTCCGCTCCTTTTCCGAAGACTGACGGGGAAGAGCGAGAGGACACGAAAGCGCGCAGAATCGCGTGATTCCCTACTGCCAGTTACCTTCATTTCGAGCTGAGATGCAGCTCAGCTGTAGTTTCATAGTTCACTGCCACAAGAAATCTATTTTAAAAATAAAGTACTACGAGTACTGTGTATGCAAAGTAGTTGAATATCATTCGTGTAAATAACTGGTTTATTTGCCTAAGTATTTGATGTCAAATTGCCCAAAAATACGGGCAATAGCACACGCTTTGGCAACACTGATTCATTATATAAAAAAAGCTGTCATAAAGAAAGAGCTCTTTTAGTAGCGGTAGCGAAAGCCAAAAAGAGCTGACGAACTGGAAGGAGCGGACGAACTAGGAGTAGCGGACGAACTAGGAGTAGCGGACGATTATGCGAAACGTATCTCGCTTGATAATTCGTTGGATTCTTTTCCGAAGACCGACGGACAATAGCGAGAGGGTGCGTAGCAGAATTAAAAACCACGGGTTTGCCTTCTGCTGATGGTCATTTCGAGGTGAGCGTCTGCCTGCTAGATTACATAGTTCAGTGCTACAAAATATCTGTTTTGATGTGTTGTGCACTGTGCAATATCTGACTAATAAATTCCATAATGCCCAGAGATGTAGAGATAACTCTAAACTTAAACGCGATAAATCATCCATATACTGTTTCTTTTGGTTTGCGTGATATCGTTAGCGGCGTTCTTCCTGGGGCATGGGTGTTTGTGTTTGTCCTTGACCACCGAGTTTGGTCCGATAGATTTACAACCATTTGAACATGCAGCAAGCGCAAGCGCATGAAGCAGCTAGGTGGGGAAACTTCCCCCTCCACCTGCGCGCGCAGACCACCCCGCTCAGCTGTCACAGGGAGTGGACGAACTAAAAGAACGAACTAGTTCGTAGCAGAGCTGCGAACTAAAGTGAGCGCTCCCGATCGCGAACTATTATGCGCAAGTCTAGTGCAGATGGTGGCTTCATCGCCGGTGTGGCGGCACGCGGCTGGCGGGCTGAGCCGTCTCTGGCGCCAGTAGACTGGCGCGCTTATCGCGGTGGCGCGGCAGCTCGGCGTGTCGGCCGTTCGGCGCGGCTTACCGGGAGTGCAGCGAGCGGGCTCGCCTTACGTCGATATTGCGAATCCACAGAGCAGCGAGATCCGCGCGACGAGCGCGCCTGCATTTGCATCAGCCATAAACACCTGTCGACATGGCGCCGCGACACCGCCAGCCGCCGCCGCCGCAGACACAATAGTGCACTGCCTGCCTGCTCGCGCCCCTGCACGTCAGCTGCGTTCACTAGCGACAGGCGCCGAACAACACTAGGGCTGCTGCAAACGACACAAGCGTTGTCAAAGATCTTTATTACAAGGATTCATATGACAGATGCACGACTAGAACTCTAAACGTATGACAAGGGATCTCAAATCGATTCCGTATTTCTGGATTTCCGGAAGGCTTTTGACACTGTACCCCACAGGCGGCTTCTAATGAAATGGCGTGCTTATGGAATATCTCCCCAATTCTGCAATTGGATTCACGATTTTCTATCAGAAAGGACACAGTTCGTTGTAACTGACGGTAAGTCATCGAGTAAAACAGAAGTGATATTTTTCCTTCAGGCCGGCCGCGGTGGCCGAGGGGACTGAGGCGTTCCAGTCACGGTCTGCACGGCCACTACGGTCGAGGGTTCGAATCCCCCCTCGGGCATGGATATTTGTGCCGTCCTTAGTATAAGGTAGTAAATACGTATTTTGTAAGTTTAGGGACTGATGACCCCGTAGTTAAGTCCCATAACCTTAACAAACATTTGAACATTTTCTTCCTTCAGATTATAATAGAATTCTGTATTCAGGAGTAATTTTTTTCAGTTTGATTTAGTCGGACTTCGACCCTGGTCATTCCACTACACTCGAATTAATAAAAATCTTCATTCATAGGAAAACATTCTTTTAAATATTCGCTGCTAGGTTCTTCTGCAAGATCATAGAAAAATAAAACTGTTCCAAAAAAACACTGTAAAAGTTCAAAATCTGGTACGTACTTTCGTTGAATATTCTAAAAAAAATTGCACTGACATGTTTTACGGCGCACTTTAGATTTGTAGTTATATAAGTTTCTGCAAACATTTTGGACCTAAATAATAATCCAAATAATAAAAAATTAATTAATAAGAGTGTCTGAAACCCTTGTAGGAAAAAAAATTAGGTACTAGCGGGTTCCGAATCACTGACCTTCAGCGTCACAGTCCAACACATTGCCCATTACGCTAGAGCTTAGGTAGATCTATGCTTTGTTTGTCGTTGTTTCGGTTCGTTCTTGATTGTTCGTTGAATCTTTGGCTCAGCTTTTTTATTACAGAGGGCGTTTAGCCTCCTGACCAGGCGTGCTGAGCCACGGCGCCCAGACCACTAACAGTTAGGAATTGCGTTCTTTAATGTCATACTATTGATAGCCTTTGTTAACTGATGCTAATATGGAATTTGTAGACATTGCATTATCATTTATCGTACGAAGAACGACGTCTTTATGTTATTTCTTCTGTGTCCCATAGCTTTGAAGTAACAACGTGTAAGTTACAATAAGAAAATCATCAAATGCGCAACGCAGGATGGCGTTTGCCAGAGAAATTTCTGGGCGAGGAATGCCACGTGACATCTGCGAACGGCTGGTTGTCGTTAATTTAATGGAGGGTGTCAAAAGTCCTTTATTTTTGCAAATATCTCTCAAACGATACGAGATATGAAAAAAAAACATAAGGGAACAAAGTTGTAGAGAATTTTCTCCTCTAAAAATTCGTTTATTCAATTTTTGAGTCAGATGAACGGTTTATTTGCAATTAAAATTACATTATAAACGGCTTTTTTTGGTATTACTAACGTATTTCCTGTCCGAAATATTTCAGAAAGCGAGGTTCTGGTCTCTGGAAGCCAACAATTATGTCTGTAAAATTTGGTGCCGATCGATTGAACGGTTCGACCTAAAAAGTGGGAACACGTTACAGCCAGACAGACATCGTGAAATCGCCGTTATTTTTGCAAATATCTCTGCAACGATGCAAGATACTAAAAAAAAAATTATAGAGCGTAGTTGTAGAAAATTTTCCCCTCTACCAATTAGGTTCTCTACCAATTAGGTCACTCAATTTTCTTGTTAGATGAACGGTTCGTTTGCCGTATTTTTTGTCCAAAAGAAATGAAAAAGGGAAGTTCTGACCTCTGGTGGTCTACAATTGTGTGTGCAAAATTTGGTGCTGATCGTTTGAACGGCTCGTCTCAAAAACAGGGAACACGTTACGGACAGACAGACAGACAGACATACATCCCAAAATCGCCGTTATTTTGCAGATATCTCTGAAACGATACGAGATATGAAAAATCATAAGAGAGCAACGCTGCAGAGAAGTTTCTCCTCTACAAATTCGGTTATTCAATTTTCGTGTCAGACGCATGGTTAAGCCGTTATTTGCATTTAAATTTCAAGCTGTCAAAAGCCCACTTTTAGTGTTACTACCGTAACCTAAAGTGGGCCAAAATATCTTGTTGAAGATTTCCTAAGATAATTTTTTACTATCACAGATGTTGCTCACTGCATCAGTCGTAAAATATATCGATTCATAAAATCTTGATCTCAGTGTTTTCCAGTTAATAAAATTATTGTTGAGTACCTACACTGGTATAAAATCGGAGAAATTCTGTTATTAGTTCCAAAAATATAAATTCAGTTCAGTATGTAAATATCTTCTCTTCTTATTCAGTGCAATAATTATTTTTCACACACTGGTACTGGAAGTAAAAGTTTACCTTTTATTTCGTAAGTTATAAGACCACGTACTACATTACATGCAATCAGAACTTGCTCGTAAGGACTCAACATCAAGACTAAAACTGTTTTTTAACATAAAACATTAACAGACTTTTTATTACAATATTTTTTTTCAATTTTTCTTGTTTATATTATTGTGACGGTTGGCAACGGAGGTACTCCAACAGGATCTTATCTGAGTGTGTGGCTGTCGACACGCGACGTTTGGTGGCCAGGTACATCATCTTTGACTTCAGCAGAGAAGGTGCTATTTTCGAAGGTTGCTCCGCTGTTACCGCACATGAAACATAAAAACAACACATATTTCCTTTGAGATTGAAATACAACCTATGAAGATTAAACATTATTAACAACAACATATATAAAAATGTTCTTTTACCTGAGAAACTGAGCTGACGTAAAGGTAGTAGCAGGGGATAATA
The DNA here is from genome assembly GCA_026315105.1 of Locusta migratoria. Lineage (NCBI taxonomy): Eukaryota > Metazoa > Arthropoda > Insecta > Orthoptera > Acrididae > Locusta > Locusta migratoria. The sequence goes on along the minus strand of CM048749.1, from coordinate 134,935,426 downwards.
TTATCGTCCCACTACAATATTTGGCGTTCCCCAGGGAAGCTTTATAGGTCCCCTACTCTTCCTTGTGTTTATAAACTATTTAGGAGACAATCTGAATAGCTCCTTTAGACTGCTCGCGGATGATGCTGTCGTTTATCGGTTAGTGAAGTCAACAGAGGATCAAAAGCAACTGCAAAGCGATTTAGACAAAATTTCTACATGGTGCGAAATTTGGCAATCGAAACTAAATAAAGAAAATTGTGAAGTAATACACATGACCACTAAAATAAATCCGCTGAACTTCAATTACGCGATAAATCAGTCAAACCTTAAGGTCGTAAATTCTACTAAATACCTAGGAGTTACAATTACGAACAACTTAGACTGGAGAAAACACATAGAAAATATTGTGGGGAAGGCGAACCAAAGATTACGTTTCATTGGCAGAACGCTTCGAAGATGCACCAGCTCCACCAAAGAGACTGCCTACACCACACTTGTGCGTCCTCTCCTAGAGTACTGTTGCCCATTGTGGGACCCTCACCAGATGGGACTGGCGGAAGATATTGAGAAGGTTCAGAGAAGGGCAGCTCGTTTTGTTTTTCGAGTTACGGGGGGAAAGCGTCACGGAAATGTTGCACGAATTAGGGTGGAAATCATTAAAAGAAATAAGTTTTTCATTGTGGCGTAATCTATTTGAGAAGTTTTAATCACCGACTTCGGAATGGTAAAATATTTTGCTAGCACCCACCTACTTAGGGAGATATGACCATCCCAATAAATCAGGTCGAAAACGGAACGATTTAGGTGTTCTTTTTTGTTCCCGCGCGTTCTTAGAGAATGTAACGGTAGAGAAAAGTTATGAAAGTGATTAATGAACCCTCTGCCAGGCACTTAAATGTGATTTGCAGAGTATCTATGTAGATGTAGATCCACTACACAAATTTTCAAGAATATTGTCAATTTGCGGTGTCGTAGGCCGTATCTGATTAACAAACGCCGGTTTAAACTCGGCAATGATTTATTTGACACTTGTACAAGAGGCCAGAACGAACTAAATCTGGCCGGAGGTTTACACAATTGATATAACACAACAGAAAACTCTGGAACATTATTTCTCAATACATCGACAAGTTAATGGGAATGTATATTCAGATTAAAATGTAGAACCAGGATAGGTCTAAAACCCTTTCGTTTAGAGTCCAACAATCCATTACAGCTATCGTTTGCTGCCTTCGTGCCCTTCATTTGCGACAATATCTACTTCTCTCTCTCGCTCTGTCTATCTCTAGCTAAAAATCCAACGTTGACACCGTATTTATTTATCCCATTCTCTCGCAGTCCATCTCTCTTCCAATAGCCCTATCTCCATCTCTTCCTCTCCTACATCTCTATCTAACTCCTCCTTCCCTCTCTCTACCCATCTATCGCACCTTTTTATCTCCTCGTTGTATCTCTCCGTTGATTACGCGTCTTCATCTTCTCTTCCCCCTATATATGAACAACATATATCAGAAATAACAATACACCTTCTTCTGGTTGTTAAGCTGAGATCACCAATAAAATATATTTATTTCTCTTTACCAGTTTCGATTATTTATACCATCATCTTCAGAAGGGTTTAACATTTTCAGAGAACATGTAAAACTTTTCTTCTTGTGATGGTGCAGCTCTTGTGTCTTCCGTGCTTGCAGTATTAGATTTGTGGTTGATTCCGCCTTCTGCAAGACACTTTTTGTTTTAATACCCAAACTAGTTTCGGCACTTATTGTGCCATCTTCCGTGGGCTCCTGGTGTTTATTTTATTGTGTCATTCGCAGGATTTGCATGTGCATTAATTGTGGAATAATAAGTTTTGACAGCAAGATATAATAATTATTAAAACGGAGTCAAAGTCTGTAAGGTACGCGGTAGTTTTTATAGTCAAGCGTCCGATATTTCATGAAGATCAGAATAAAATACTTAGGGAGTCCATAAAGTACGTGAGGGGTTTAGGAAGAGGAGGTAGTCGACAAGAATTCCACCAGATCCCACGTGGGGGAGAGGGGAATCTCGAATAATCTCACATAATTTTTTCCACAAGAAACAATGTAAAAATTCGAGACAATTGCTTAAATTAAGTAAAACATGTTTCACGTCTAAGATATATCTAAATCCTACACAGTAATATTTATTTCGATTATGCAAACATCACATAATTAAACAGTAGGGCTTTTTATTTTGATTTTTTTACACCCGCGTTTTTGTCGTAATTCGAAAGAGCACGCTCGGCAGTAACAGCACCTCCCACGCTGAAAGAACAAAAGCTCAGACCAGTCCGCACAGCTACGGCCATCCGAGCGATCTTTTCAAGCGAGTTTATAAGGGATGACCTTCACTGTAGCGTTACGGACTGTCGACGTCGAGGTATGAAGCATCTGTGTGCAAGTGCGGACGGGTTATATTGCCTGAGGCAGAGTGAGGCTGAAGAAGCAGACTATTATAGTGAAAGTAATGTAGACGATTCCAGTGGAGACTCTTGCTATCATACATGCGTCCCAGTGCACTGAATTGAAATGAATATTGTTATACGAATTCTAGTAGTCCGTTTTATTTAAATATTTTATTGTTCGGTTTTTCTGTGATTCTATGCATTTTGTGTTCAACACAGGTCTTTATTTTTGTACATAAATCCAACATAATCAAGCGCAGATAAACGTAAAATACGCATTTTGAAAAATGACAGGCGAGATTAGGATGAGGGAGTGGTCGAGCAAGATCTCCCGACATCTCACTAGGAGGGGTGAGGGGGAGGGGGATCAAAAATTCGCCAAAGTCACCTTAAGTAATTAATGGACGCCCCCTAAGTACCATCCGCCACCCATCATACGAAAGTGTATGTAGAAAGCAAATTTTATCAATATCGAAATAAAACTATAGATTTATATTATTTGCAAACAAACGAACACACGAAGGGTCACTCTCCTTCAAATGTAAGAAAGATAAGATTAAAAAACAGTATTTCCATTTTCGCATTCGTGTATTTATATTACTCAAAGGAGTAGCAATGTGCCCCTTTTCCTACAGCTGTAGCTCCGAAGCAGATGTGTATGGAAGGTTGCGTTTCTCGAGGATAATAGGCATCGGATTTTAAATTTTTCTCAATTTTTCAGCTGCTTCTTTTCATCTCCAGAATCAGACAACAAGTATTAAAGAATAGCGTGGAGCTAGGACCGACTTAAATCATCATCTGTTGTTGATACAAAACGCAGTTAAAGTGATTAAGAAATAATATGTTTCAAAGCAGTTACATTGATGGATTACCGGATAATTGATTGAAATGTAATGACCGTCTAAACAAGTATGAGATATATGAAAACATTTCAGTCACTGGCAACAGTTAATTATTCATAACAGCGTGGCCTCCAAATTCGACGACACATGAGGCCTACTATGCACCTACTAGTTAAACTGACCTAACAACTGGAACCGTTTATTAAGTAAACTTCCAACTGGGTGCCAGCTAATGATTGTGCTAAGTCGAATAACACCTTGAGCAGGTAGAACATACCCAAAACACTGAAGCATATTGCTATATCTTATGAAGGGCGATAACAACCAAAGACACCCTCAGATCAACACCCAGGATTTATTGACGACAAAACAGTGACCCTCTGATACAAAAGAATTACAACTCTTTTCGATAAACTAAGACTCAAACTTCTTACGGCAAGTGATTGGTACCGGGATAACACAACTCTTGGTCGACCTCCGTTGAGTTCAAAAATGTTCAATTGTTGGTAATTCTATGGAACTTAACTGCTTGGTTATTAGTCCCTAGCTTACAAACTACTTAAACTAAGTTAAATTAACCCAAGGACAACACACACATCCATGCTCGAGGGAGGATTCGATCCCCCCGACGTAGAAGGCCGCCCGATCCGTAACGTGGCGCTCCAGACCGCTCGGCTACTTCCGCACGGACCTCCATTGAGGCAGTGGGTCTCCACGCGTGGGTTGGTCCAGGCGATTTTTGTCCATGTTCATTGGAACTGAACAGGTTACCAGAGCTGGACGCGCCAAAATCTGTTGACTGTGGAAGTGCTGCCTAAGTGGTGGCCAGGTAGCAGCTTTTGACTTCCTTGCTGATAGATCTGGAACAGAAAGCAGTGTTGCGTCCGTGTCCGCTTCCAACGGTGGGCTCCATGGGCGGACTAGATTCAGATGTTTGCGGCAATATGAGCCATCTAAAAGTTGAACCTCCACCACTATCTGTCCCAGTAGTTTCGTTACGACTAGCAGCCGTGTCGAGATAACATCATTGTAGACAGCAAACCGTTGTCATGAACCCTGTGAGCTTCTTTCTACTAGCTGCTGTGGATACAGTAGGAAAATAATCGACCACTGCTGGCATCCATGGAGTCACTCTGCTGGAATGGCCCATTCCAGTAGTTTCGTCCTATAAGAGCCCACACCTCATCCAGTGAGTGGTGATTATAGAGTTTTGATATTTGATCCTTAAATGTTTGTACAAAACGCTCTGCCAGTCTGCTGGACATCGCGTTGAAAGTAATTGTTTGCCCCAGTGTAATCCGATTGCAGGCACAGAACAACGAAAATTTAGTGTACGTGAATTTCTGTTTGTTTTCCATCGCAATAGTTTCTGGGGACCTTCGATTACAAACATTCTAGTCTAAGCTTTGATTACGTGATTCGATGATGTGGTAGACATCCTGAAGATTTATGGAAAACCAGATCCAGCATAAATTAACCATAAGTGGCTTGACGCCTCAATCCATGAGAAACAGCGATGTGCTGTAGTTGCTGCTTTCCTTTGGCAGGCTCCCACCACAAGGGAAATGACAGCTTCATTTCCTTACCGATATACATTCTGATGCATGAGACTTTTCATCCATAATGTGTTGTTGGAGGGCGGCTGGAATGACCCCCAAAGTGCGTCCATTTTCGCCCAGGAGGAGGAAGACACCATTGTGGACAGCAAATTCGTGCCTTCGATGTCAATAGCTTTGAACTTCACCTGCCAATAATCTAACAGCTATCTGCAATCCACACAGGACCAGTCAGATGAATTCGTACAGTGTAGGTACTCTGTTGATTGCTTGACCACTAGTTTCATGTCTTTGGGTAGTGAAACTATAGTTTCAACCTCCTTGTCATCCAAGTGGCAGTACACTTCCGCATCAAAGGAAGAATCGTGACCTACGGGCAGTCTGAAAAGTAAGTACATGAGCCCTTGAACGGTACTGCATATGGCCACTACAGGAGGCATCAAGCGGTTTTTGTTGCAATGTTCGCATCCCCTCGAAGTAGGAACTGTAGTTGTTTTTGGTTTGTCAGAAGGGTAAAATGATGACTGTACACATAGTTGTGGAACTTTTTAAGCTAAGACTATGGCCAGGGTCTCTTTTCTATTTGTCTATAGTTTCACTGGGCTAGCAATGTTTTAAAGAAAAGTGGTCTTTCTAGGCCATTGACAATATGAGAAAGGACGGCACCTACCCCATATTCAGACATGTCTGATGCAATGATCACAGGAAGTGATGGATCATAAGCCATCAGACATGTGGGGTGAAGTAAAGCCAGCTTGAGATCCTGGAAAGAATGTTCGCATGCTGTGTCCCAGTTCCACGCCACATTTTTTCATGATAGTGGAGTGGTTCCACTATTGAGGCAGCGTGGGGTATTAATTTTCGATAATAAGTTGGGCCAATACAGGATGAATTTCCTTGTTCCTTGGACATGGGCATCTAAATTGTCATCCAGGTGTTTGGCCAACTGTCCTGCAATGATATCATCCAGGTAATTGGCGGTCCTTGGCAGGTCTCATATGAGATGCTCTTAGATATCGCTGAAAGATCGCTGGTGCATTCAAAATCCAAAGGTGAGTCTACTGCATTGAGCAAGCTGAAAAGGTGCGTTGATCACAAACAAGTAAACAGGCATCCTTGAGGTCGATTTTTGTGAAGATTTTGCCCCCATTGAGATTGAGGTGGGTAAGAATCTCATCCATCTGTGGACTTGAGTGTCAACAATGGCCTGAGGATTGATGGTTTTCTTGAAATCTCGTTTCTCTAACAACACAATGGGTGTTGCCCACTGACTACTGGTAACTGCTCTCAAGATGCTTGCCTCTTACAATCTTTGCAGCTCTGACAGTATCTAAACATTAGCAAAATTTCAATTCCTCATGTAGTATGGCATGTGGTTCATGATCAGGATTTAATTGCCGGAGAAGACCACGCCTCCAGACAAACATAAGCAAGAAAAATGCCCTGCAATGTGCATCTCCTCAGACACCATTCGCCACTAAATGCTTTTCAAGATAGAGCTATAATTAACCCAGGATTCTAGTCTTTGGTAGAAAGCTGGAAAGATGGAGATGCTCTATGGAAACTTGGCAGCCTCACGACTTATCGCCGCCGCTGACACTCGCCATTCCATTTAGTACGTAGAAAGAACAAGGCATCGTTTATTTGTTTAATAAATGTATTTTTTGTAAATGCTGTTTCATTTTTGCCTCAGACCTGACCCAAGGAAAACATCCCACATCACCCACATGTTTGTGAGATTCCTTGTAAATGTGCCATCCTGACACTAAAATGTTACCGTGTAGTTAAAGCTCGTGGAGAGCTCCAGTAGAGGTGGAAACAGGCCGGAGCTACGCGAGGCGTCCGTAATGCAGGTGGACGTTCTTATCCCGCTCTGCCACCGGGGCTCGGCGGCGTGGAAGCCATAGCTTAGGTGGCGTGCCTCCCCGCTGGGTCGCGTGCCTTCCACTGGCGCGCCAGCGGACTGCCGTGTTTTGCTGGCGCGCCAACTGCGGAATGAGCCGGCGCGACGCAGCGGTCGCCTCGCCTCGCCTTTGCCGCTGCCGCTGGCGCCAGTAGCCCCGGCGGGCGGACGCTGCCGGCCCCGAATAAATCGATAGAACGAAGTTCGCCAAATTGAATTCAAAAACTATCTCTGGCCGTTGTGGCCGCTGAGTAGGCGAGTCGTTGGCGGCCTCAGCTTCGCTGGGGCGTGAAGTCGGTTCCCCTCCTAACCCGGCAGGGGCAAGAAGTGTCCTCCACCGGTCTGGATGTCGCCGCGCTATCACATAGCAAACGCACGTAGCATGTAACGTTGCGAGCGAGTTTCGTCCTAACAAATGTAACAGTAAATTCATTCCGTGCAATTCTTATGGAGAGTTGATACGATCATGATTACGTGCGCCAATAGACTTCAACTTGCGCAAGTGACCGTTCACACGAGCGCGGAAATTTTGATTGCTCTACAAAGCTCTACAAACATTTGAACATTTGAATAAATACTGAGTTACCTTCAAGCACGTACATGAATGAAACACTTTAATCAGACACCGGAAAAACTACTGGTCACAACTGCCAAAGAGACTAAGTATCTGAGTACATTGACAGTCTGCCTTGACACAATACTTGGTTATTACAATTACGAATCCGCGCTGCAATTCTTAAGCCCCTTTTACACGATGAACATTCTTGTCTCAGTTAAGTACTCGAGACAAATGGGTCTACTGCAGCATCCCTGGTGTGCTACTCCCGTACTGCGTCTTGCCTGTCTGGAGTAGTCGTAGTCGTATAGACGTAAACAGGAAAACTGTAGAGCTATTTGCTATGTAGTTTCGCAAGTGAATGAAAAAGCGTGGTTACGACGGCACTTTTTACATAGGAACAGGATAGGATAACTGAGTTTATTAATGACGAAAGGATAATTCATAGTTGATGTTCTCCTCAAAGGTTATATAGAAAGTCTTAAATACATTTCAGAACCTAAATAATAGTGTTAGACCACAAAAATTGTGACAAGGAAAGGTTTTTAAAATCTTGGATTGCTCACCGTAGCTGGACAAAATCAGGTCGGCAGACGCCGCGTCGGCAAGTTGGAAAGCCTACCGTCAGCGAACTGCTGAGTGAGACGGCTGTCAGACAGAAAGGCAGCTAGTAAACATTTCATAACTACACTTAACTCTGGGACAAGAGTGAATAAGACCGCGGATGCGTCAACGGTAAAGGGACATCGTGAACACTGCATTTTCAAATGGAACACATTCGAACCGTTTCATACGTCATAGCTTCAGTAAAATTTATGTATATATACTGCCGCTTTTAAAGGTAGCAGTCACTTGGTCTTCGGGATAGACGATGATCAGGAGGTAGCCGTCGAAATACTGGCTTAATCGTTGTGCTCAGTCTTTGTCACAGATAGCAGTACATACTGGTAGCGGCTAGAGGCAGCTTGGAGGCGGACTCTGGTCAATGCCATACTTCGCACTAACCATCATCTGGGGAAGATGGTGATCCACTGTGCTGACGACTTCACAACACTATGGTTACTGCTTGAGGCCAGCGCAGTCTTCAGTGTTTAGTTACCGAAGGCCAATGTTCCTGTCGTCGAGGTAGCACTCTGGTGTTAATCCTGCCAGCCACTATCCAGATTCGGGTATCAGCACGGCATCCGACAGCTTTAAAATATTTTAGGAAATACTTATTATGAGCGATCAGCTGTTTATTATACTTATAACTTCGTCCGGTTTCTGTACTAAACCATCTTCACAGCCTGTAAGCTAAACAGACTAAGTGGATACACGATCTACCATGCTATTCATGCTTACAGGCAAGTAAATCAATAAAAAATGCGTACGATGTCACTTGACATCTAGTCTTGATGAAAACAAAAGTAGATGTCAAGTGACATCTTACTTACGAATGCTTGATTGACTTGCGCCGCGGTGGAGTAGCCGAGCGGTCTAAAGCGTCTCGCTGCGGAGGGCGCGGTTGCTCGCCGTGGAGGTTTGAGTCCTCCCTGGGTCATGGGTGTGTGTGTTTGTCCTTAGGTTAGTTTACCTAGGTTTAAGTAGTTTGTAAGCTACGGACTGATGACCACGCAGTTTGGTCCGATAGATTTACAAGCATTTGAACATTTGTGATTGAATTGCTTGTAATTACGCATAGTATGGTAGGTATTGTATCCAATTAATCAGTCTGTTTAAATTACAGTCCGTGGAGAAGGTCCGTGAACATGGTTTAGAACCAAAACCGTCGAAGTTAATAAACAGCTGATGATTCATAATATGCATTTCCTAAAACTTCTAAAAATAGCATTTCAAATTTACATGTTTTCAGTTTAGGTACTACCTCTAAATATATGTAGTACCTGAATGCGTATATTCTTCAAGTTGAGGGGTAAAGCTGTATGTTACACCTTGCGATAGTGAGATTAAAGGTTGCTTTCCTGCAGTGGAAGTCAATATTGCCAGGTGTCTTTTATTTGTGGCACAAGTGCAGCAAAACAGAAAGCATCAGAGTGCAACGTTTGTGTTTGTTGTGTGGGGCAATAGTTCGACGCAGATAACGACAGTAAAAACTGTACATATTAAAGTACCATATATAAAAATATTTTGCACTCTATATGTTAGACCCATTATTTCAAATGATTGTAATCCTACTGTACCAAACTGCTATGGTCATCAGTCCCTAGGCTTACAAATTAGTTAAAATAACTTACACTAAGTACAACACATACACCCGTGCCCGTGCCCGTGAAATGACACGCGGTCATTTCGCGCGGCACCCTGTTTTTAGCAAACTGTGAAGAACGATTGGGGTCGTTCGTATAAAATATAAAACAAAAAAAAGACAATTTCGACAACATCGTCCATAGGAGGAGAAGCGAAAAGTGACTAAATGTATTCGGATAAAATAGTAGTCAAAATTGCACGAAATATTCTTCATTGTATCGGTTCCGACATATGTAACGGTTATGCTGAAAAATTATGGCCCATCTGTCTGGTGCTCCAACTACTGGTTGCACAGTCGTAAGGTTCACTATTGTAAGTGTACAATGATAGCACCGACAGCTGTGCAGCCAAGTAGCCGCAGCACTATTGTTTCACCCAAGTACAAAATACACAATTGATGGAGTTTTATTCACAAAAATTTTCTGCGCGTGCATCAAACAATATTTAATAAGTAATTTAATTATCAATCTCTTTAGTTCAATAGTTGCAGAAAACTATCACTACGCAACTGACAAATCACAAGCTTGGTCTCTTTCTGGCCACTCTTTTTTTCTTTTTTTTTTTCCAAATGGTCTAGTATTGTAAACGTTGTGATTCGCCTTTTCTTTCCTGACGCTGCTTTACCCTCATGTGTGCTCAGCATAAGACTTGTTCGCTATCCTCTGCAGTGTGTTTCCTATAAATCGGCGCCTATTGGCGAGCCGTATGAGACTTCTTCATTATTTTATAACTATTAATGCAACATCAAATTTCATTTGTATACTGCGGAAACTTTGGTTGTTTCACTTCGAGTTCTAGTAGCCTTCCGCAAACTTTTCACAGTGCCACCTGAATCAATGTTCGAGCTAAACGTATTTCCACGGCACAGTGATTTATAGCTTTACACAAAGCTGATTCCCAACGTACTGTATATTTGCATATACTGCTATGATGACGTCACAGAGAAAACAAATACTGCGTGACAAAGATATACGGGGGATGACAGTTATCTCTATGCTACCTGGATGTTGAACTTTATCTGTCTGTCTGTGCCACCCATAGATGCTTATATTTCCTTTCGTACCAAATTACAATATGGCAGCTACGAAATGTCACTAGAACACGAGAAGAAAATATTTTCTATTAACATTTCACAGCATCCTGTTAGGTCGCATATTCACTTAAAGTTCTAAAAAAGAAATCAAACAATTCGTTGTAACGTACAGACTTTAAAAAATTTAGCGGTCTAATTATAAAGCAGAGGACACTGATAGAGGATTGCCTGTCAGAGAGTACACAGTTCGTAGTAATCGATGGTAGGCCATCGACTAAAACAGAGGTGATATCGGGCGTTCCAGAGGGTAGTGTTATTGGTCCTCTGCTGTTCCTTATTTACATAAACGATTTAGGGGAAAATCTAAGTAGCTCTCTTAGGTTGTTTGCAAATAACGCTGTCATTTACCGTCTGGCAAAATCATCTGAAGATCAAAACCAACTGCAGAACGATCTGATAAGATATCAGTACGGTGTAAAAATTGGTCTCTAAATAATGAGAAGTGTGAAGTCGTCCACATGAGTACGAAAAGAAATCCGTTAAATTTTGTTTACAAGATAAATAAATCAAAAGTGAAGGCCTTAAACTCCACAAAATACCTAGGAATTACTGTTACTTCAGACTTAAATTGGAAAGAACACGTAGATAATGTCGTGGAAAAGGCGAACCAGAGACTGCGGTTTATTGGCAGGACCCCTAAAACACTGCAACAGAACTACAAAAGAAACTGCATACACTAGGCTTGTCCGTTCATTTTTGGAGTAGTGCTGCCCAGTGTGGGATCCTTATCAGGTGGGTTTGACGAAGGACATAGAGAGAGTCCGAAGATGGGCAGCTCTTTTCGTATTGTCACGATACAAGGGAGACAGCGTTACGGAAATGATACAGGATCTGGGATGGAAATCATTACAACAACGGCGCTTATCGCTGCGGCGTGGTCTACTCACGAAACTCCAATCGCCAACATTCTCCTCCGAATGCGAAAATATATTGTTGACTCCCACTTACATAGGTAGAAATAATCTTCAGAATAAAATACGAGAAATCAGAACTCGAACGAGAGATTCGGGTCTTCTTTCTTCCCGCGCGCTATTCGAGAATGGAATGGGAGATAAATAGTATAATGGTGGTTCGATGAACCGTCTGCCAGGCACTTAAATGTGATTTGCAGAGTATCCCATGTAGATGTAGATGTAGAAAGACACTTGAATGTGTAGACATGCCACAGATCTATGAACAGAGATGAGTCACACGATTACATTGAGATTGTCACTGGGCATGATGTATTCGATGCGGGCTCAATTGGCCGCGGTGGCCGAGGTGACTGAGGCGCTCCAGTCACGGTCAGCACGGCCACTACGGTCGGGGGTTCGAATCCCCCCTCGGGCATGGATATTTGTGCCGTCCTAGTTCGTAAGTAGTTCATAAGTAGTTTGTAAGTTTAGGGACTGATGACCCCGTAGTTAAGTCCCATAAGCTTGACAAACATTTGAACATATTTTTTGGGCTCAATTATTGTTTACGCGTTATTAGTATTCAAAGCGGAAAGAGATAGTTCGACTGAAGAAAATGGACATTTCGAGTTAAAATTTGACGTTACATGTAACTTGATTTCTACACCCTCAAGATACAGTTTTCTCAACACTGAAAGAACTGCATACAAACACGGTAATATTGAGGAGAGTTTGAGTTTGTGCAAAGGTGGTGGAAGTATAGTATTTTTCCTTGGATACCGTTGTACCACTGGCGAAAGAGGCAAACTCAGTAGTAGTGTGGAGCACTCTAGAGGGAGATGTGCCACGGATGGACGGGCTCTGTTTCTAGCTGCGTGATAGGAGACGTTGCAGTCGTAGCATCAGTTCAGTCAGGTTTGATACAGTGAGAGAATCTGTCTGCTCGCGTGATATTTGCAGTAGTTTTCAAAGATGATTTATTAATTGTTAGAGATCGTCGTAAGTTCTTTTGTCTAAAGTTCATGCATTAACAAAATTTCCTAATTATAAAAGCAGTTTCTGATGAATAGTGGAATAACTGTGTTGTAGGAGGAAAAATAATATTTGTTTTAGAAAAAAATAAATTTCAGCAAATTAAAAAGGGGATTCGTGTTTTCACTGCAGTCATAATTCCAAACATCTTTAAAGAAATATTTCGTAATGATGTATTTTGTAGCCAAAAGCGTGCATTGAATAGCGCAAACCTTGTAAAGAATTTTAAGCATTTCAAAGTTCCAGTTGCACATTGTGTCTGCATAGTACTTAGAAATTACATAACGTGCTAATTATTATGACGAAAGTCATTTTTAAAGTAACCTATTTGTAATGGAGTAAGAGGAACTTCATTTATGAACGTCAATTGTATTACAAACTACAATATGCACTTTTTTCACTTTTCAGCGCAGTCACCATCAACATTTAAACATGTCAGCATTTGGGTCCAAGCATCAACGAACACTGGCGCCTGGAGCTCAAATTTTTTTGTGAAGTTTTTCAGGACAATGTGATAAACTACTGATCTTGAAGCTTGTGGAAATTTTTGATACAGCTCGTCAATAGTGAAGTACCTGTTTTGGCGAACTGACTCATCAAATTCTTGTGTGAAGTATGATTCATGACAGTAGAGCCTCCAGAACAAAACAGGCTCTTCAGTATTGACAAACTACATCATCAATTTCCATAAGTTAGCAGATCAGTAATTTATGACATTGTTACTGAAACACTTCAGTAAAAAAATTTTTATAGTCAGGTGGCAGTTCTTTCATGCTGGAATCCAATAGCTGGCGCCACAAGTTGACTAAATGTTAAATGATGATTACTATGTTCACCAGCGAATATATATTGTAGTTTCTAATACAAATTGCGTTCAAAAATAAAGATTCTCTTACTCTATTATTACTTTAAAAATGACCGTCGTATTTCCTGGAGTTGTTGTATTTGCAAGAAAAGGTATAACCTACTGCAGCAGACTTTCACGAATGAGTGTGACAAATTCACTGGAATGCAAACTTGCGATTAGAATATTTTAGGTGACTTTGGCCGCAACAGCGTTGTTATCAATACTGCAGCGGTGTAGTTTTGACATATGGCAACTTTGCCATTTAGCTGAGCTATAATGCTGGTGTTGCAGGCGGTAGTTGCCGTCGTATTTGCGATGGGTTCAGTGTGTTGTTGACCTGAGGTGCTTGTCAGAAACTGCTTCCCTGTCACTCTGTTCTTACTTCTCTGACCAACAGTTGTGCAATCACGAGTCTTAACGAAAACCATGTGGTTTCGCTTTTGTAAGACTTTTTGCAAACGCTCACACGTTCTGTAATTTTTTGTTGTCGTGAGTAATGGGGAAGTGAACAAACGAGACATCTATGACTGATGGGAAGAACATAGGCTTTCTTTATTTCAATAATAGTGATAATGAAAGCTGTAATAACAGTAATTAATGGTGGTAGGACTGAGGCGAGGGTACCCGATAATCATAGCATGTGAAAACAACAAATTTATTTAATATACGAAAAAGCCAAATACAAAATATAACAGACTTAACAAGATAATAATTGACCACAATTAATCTGTACTCGTTAATGGCAAAACAGCGTGATAACTTAAAACGAATGACTAAAAAAAACGGCCACAAATGGCGATTCATTATATTCAACCAAAATATTAATCACCCTTTCACCCTTCTACGCCACTAAATTACTTGTAAATGAAACCCTTGGACTGATGTTATATATATATATATATATATATATATATATATATATATATATATATATATATATCAATCCATTTACGGCAGCAATGAGTAGCTTACTGAAGACTGAAAATTACAGCAGGCGGCTAATATAAAAACGATTAAGGTTTAAAATAAAGACAATGCACAAGCACTTATCCATCAGTATCTATATACTCCAGAACTAAGCAAGCAGACAATTAAAAAAACACTAATTATATAACAGCCACACATGGCAATGAGAGACTGACTAGTGACCGTTTTGCAATTATTAAACACTGACATTAAATGTAGGCCGCTAGTTCCAATTAATGTCAAAACAGAAATAAAATTGTAGAGGTGAAATAAAGTCAAATACGTGACAACACACACGACTACAGGTTCAAAAAAAAATTAAAAAACAGGTACTTTAGCCGTGAAATTCTGATGTGGGTCCACTCATGAGCTTACTAGGCACTAGAACAACTGCAAGCGGTTAATGTCAATTAGTACCCCGACTCAGATTAAAACAGGATGTAATTTTAAAAAAAAAGTACATGTAATAGCCACACAAAGCAAAATGATTAAAATACAGCAGCAGAATACAAGTCGTTAAAATGCCACTATCAACATATAATTTTTAAACAATTACAAAACCCACGGCACTGAAAATACGGCATATCTTTAGAGCGATGATACGATAGGCATTGTGGCTGGCAGTGGTGTAGATAAGATAATTGAACAGTAGACAAGTTATCACCTCATCGGAATAATTTCAGACATCTAGCTGGTACCGATGTTCCGAGTAGCAATGGCTCAGTAAACACTCGTTAAACTGAGAAACCCGTGTGACAGAAGGACAAGGGAGATATTATAAGCAAAATCAGCCAAACAGTTTGGAGAAATTACAAAATCTGAAAACAGAAGGAGCCCCGTAACTCCAAACTAACTATCATAAATACAACCGTCGGTGGACAGAAATCCACGGAGGGAAAAATTTACGCTACCCCATATTACGCCTGCTCTCCGGGTAGTTTACGGATAAACAGACAGGCAGAAGCCAGGCAGAAGCCCCAAATACACTTAATACCCATGGGCAATAATTTGACTCAATATTAAATTTCTACTACTGAGAGTGCGTAGGTAACAACTTCCCCACCAAGCAACGATAACCAACATTTACAAGAAGTACACAAACATTAGGCGGTGCTAACAGATGGGGCTCCGTTAACAAAACTTACTGAAATCGACAAACATAAACACTCAAGACGCCTGCTTTGCCGCAATTGAGCAGAAATTATCAAACGCACTTTCAGTGCTGTCTGACTACTAAAAGGAGAATCAGCTAAGACCGAACCCCAGTAAAACTCAGACTTTTGCCTTCCACCTCATAAATAAAATGGCAAATAATACTCTCAAAATTACTTGGAAGGGAACTACATTAGAACATTGCATCTCACCAAAATAACTTGGACTAACACTTGATCGTGCTCTCACTTACAAGAAACACAGCTCGAACACCAATCAAAAAGTGGCAGCTAGAAATAATATTATAAGGAAGATAACTGGCACTACCTGGGGAACACATCCCATTACTGTGAGTACCTCTTCCCTTGCTTTATGTTACTCTGCAGCCGAAAATGCATCCGCAGTATGGTACAAGTCATGTCACGCGAGGATGGTAGATGTTGTTGTCAATGATACCTGTCGCATCATTAGCGAATGTCTAAGACCTACCCCGTTGGTCAAACTCTATCGTCTTGGTGTTATCACCCCTCCTGACATGCGCGAGAGGTCTCATCAAAAAATGAGAAGAAGAAAGCGGAAACATCTAAAGCTCACCCTCTATATGGATACAGGCCAGCTACTCCAAGACTCAAATCTAGGAAAAATTTCCTCAGAACAACAGAGGCTTTTAACGAGACACCTTAGCAATCCCGAATTGACATGTGGGGCACAAGCTGCACTCGCTCTGAAGAATGGCTGACCCCTAGCGAAGAACTACCACCCGGTCACATAGAGAAATGGAGTATTTGGAGATCACTGTACAGATTACGGGCAGGCGTGACAAGATGTAAAAGTAACCTACAGAAGTGGGGTTTTAACACCGAGCCCCATCGTGTGAGTGCGGTGCAATCCAGATGATGTCTAATTTGCTGCAGTGTAGTTGGTGCCCCAAAACATGCACTGTACAAGATCTGCTTCAGGCCACAGAAGATGTCGCCAACTACTGGGCAAAAGTAGCATAGACAATTTTGTAAATTGTGACTGTGTACATAATGTATATAATCCAGTAAAAGTTTATTTCTTTGTAAATGTATGGTTGGTGGTGGTCTTCCGTTCACAGACTGGTTTAATGCTGCTCTCCACGCTTCCTGTCCTGTGCAAGTTTCTTCATCTGATAATACGTTCGGCAACCTACATCCTTTTGAATCTGCTTACTGTATTCGTCCCTTGGTCTCCGTCTACAATTTTTACCCCACACGCTTCCTTCTAATGCTAAGTTGACAATTCCTTGATGTCTCAGAATGTGTCCAACCATCCTATCCCTTCTCTTAGTCCGGATATGCCAGAAACTCCTTTTCTCCCCGATTCGGTTAAGAACCTATTCATTAGTTACGTTATCTACCCATCTAATTTTCATCATTTGTCCTTAGCACCACATTTCAAAAGCTTCTATCATCTTTTTATCTGAACTCCTTATCGTCCACGATTCACTCCCATACAATGCTACACTCCAGACAAATGCTTTCAGAAAGGTCTTCCTAACATTTAAATTAATATTGGATGTTAACAAGTGTCGCTTCTTTAGAAACGCTTTTCTCCCCATAGCTTTTCTGCATTTTATGACTGCTTTACTTCGGCCATCATAAATTACCTTGCTACCCAAATAACAAAATTCATCTACTACTTTTATTGTCTCATTACCTAATCCAATTCCTTCAGCATCGCCTGATTTTCTGACATTGCATTCCATTACCTTCGTTTTACTCTTGTTAGTGTTCATCTTATATCTTACTTTCAAGACACTTTCCATCCCATTCAATTGCTCTTCCAGATCTTTTACGGTCTCTGACAGAATTACTACGTCATCAGCAAACCGCAAGGTTTTTATTTCTTCTCCCTGCAGTTTAATGCCCTCTCCAAATTTCTCATTCCATTCCTTCACTGCCTGCTCAATGTAAAGATTGAACAGCATTGGGGAAAGGCTACAACCCTGTCTTACTCCCTTCCCAACCTCTGCGTCCCTTTCTTGCCCTTCGACTCTAATAACCGCTGTCTGGTTTTTGTATAGGTTGAATATAACTCTTCGCTCCCTATATTTTACTCTTAATACCTTCAGAATTTTGAATAGTGTATTCCAGTCGACATTGTCAAAAGCTTTCTCCAAATCGACAAACGCTAAAAACGTAGGTTTCCCTATCATTAGCCTATCTTCTAAGATAAGACGTAATTTGAATATTGCCTCCCGTATTCCTACATTTCTCCTAAACTGATCTTCCCCTAGGTCGGATTCCACAAGTTTTTCCATTCGTGTGTAAATAATTCGTGTAAGTATTTTGCAACCATGACTTATTAGACTGATAGTTCTGTAACTTTCACACTTGTCTGCATTTGCTTTCTTTGGAATTGTAATGACGATATTTTTCGTGAAGTCGGAGGGTATTTCCCCTGTCTCATACATCTTGCATATCAAGTGATACAATTTTTGACGACTGGCTCTTCTTACGATATCAGCAGTTCAGACGGAATATCATCTACTCCACGTTCCTTGTTTCGACTCACATCGTTCAGCGCTCTGTCAAATTCTTCTCGGAGTATCATATCTCCTATCTCATCTTCCTTCGTCTTCCTTTTCTAGAATATTGCCTTCAAGTTTATTTCCTTTGTATAGGCCCCCTATATATTCCTTCCACAGTTCAGCTTTCCCCTTGTTGCTTAGTACTGGTTTTCCGTCAGAGTTCTTGATAGCCATACAGCTGTTTTTCTTGTCTCCAAATATCTCTTTTATTTTCCTGAAGGCGGTATCTGTCTTTCCCCTAGTTATGCATTCTTCTACGGTTCTGCATTTGTCCTCTAGCCACTCCTGCTTAGCCAGTCTGCACTTCCTGTCAATCTCATTTTTCAGACGTTTGTACTCCCTTTTTCCTGTTTCACTTGCTGAATTTGTATATTTTCTCCTCTCATCAATTAAGTTCAGTATATCCTGTATTATCCACGGATTTCTATTAGGCCTTGTCCTTCTGTCTATATGGTCCTCTGCAGCCTTCACTACCCTATCTCTCAGAGCTACTCATTCTTCTTATACTGTATTACTTTCCCCTGTTTAAGTGAATCGTTGCCTAATGCTCCCTCTGAAACTCTCAACCACCTCTGGTTCCTTCAATTTGTCCAGGTTCCATCTCCTAATCTTTCTACATTTCTGCAGTCTCTTAAGTTTTAATCTTCAGTTCATAACCAATAAGTTATGGTCAGAGTCTATATCTGCCCCTGGATATGTATTAAAGTTTAGAACCTGGTTTCTAAACCTATTCCTTACCATTATAAAGTCAATCTGGTATCTTCCAGTGTCTCTTGGTCTCTTCCACATATACAGCCTTCTTTCATGATGATTAAATCAAGTGTTGGTGATCATTAAATTGTGCTCTGCGCAAAATTCTACTAAGCGATCTCGTCTTTCATTCCTTTTTCCCAGTCCACATTCACCTACTACATTTCCTTCTCTCCCCTTTCCTACTACCGAGTTCCAGTCCCCCATCACAATCAAGTTTTCGTCTCCCTTAACTTTCTGAATAATTTCTTTTATCTCATACATTTTTTCGATATCCTCATCCTCGGCCGTGCTAGTTGGCATATAAACTTGCACTACTGTGGCTGGTGTTGGCTTCGTGTCTATCGTTACTACGATAACGCGTTCACTATACTGTTCATAGTAACTTACCCGCATTCCTATTTTCTTATTAATTATCAGACCCACTTCTGCGTTCTCACCAAATGATTTTGTATTGATAATATGTATGTATATGTACAATCTGTAAGTGTACAATACTGTAAGTAACATTATTAACCGTTAATTGAGCTTAGTATTCCTTATTCTAACCAATTACTCACTTTCATCGTGCTACAGCTACCTCTATCTACAAGGATTATCTGCAAATCACATTGAAGTGCATGGCAGAGGTTTCAATCGAACCACTTTTATGTTCGCATTCTGAAGAGAAAGTTGGTGAAAGAAATTTCGGAAATAGATCTCGTCGCAACGAGTAACGCCTTTCTTTTAATGATGTCCACCCAGTGTACCATTTCCGTGACACTCTCTCCCCTATATCGCGATAATACACAACGAGGTGCCCTTCTCTGAATTTTCTTTAATTCCTCTGTCAGTCCCACCTGGTGTGGATCCCACAATGGACAGCAATACTCGAAAATACGACGTACAAGTGTAGTATAGGCAATTTCTTTAGTAGAAATGTTGCATCCCGTAAGTATCCTGCCAATGAAACGTACTCTTTAGTTCGCCTTTCCTACAATATTTTCTATTTGTTATTTCCAATTTGTTCGTAATTGTTACTCCTAGGTATTTAGCTGAATTTACGGCCTCAAGATTTGACTGATTTATCTTGTGAATGAAGTCCAGCAAATTTCTTTCAGTGGTCATATGGATGACCTCATTCTTGTCATTATTAATAGTGAATTACCAATTATTGCACCATGCAGATATGTTATCTAAATCATATTGCAGCTGCTTTTGATCTTCTGGTGACTTTACTAATTGATAAAAGACAGCATCATCTACGAATAATGTAAGAGAGCTACTCATATTGTCTCCTAAATCGTTTATAAAAAAAAAAGGAACAATAGGAGTTCTATAACTCTGTTAGTTCCTCCTCAAATTTCCAACGGTTTAATTAAAGAAAAAGAGCCTTCTGGGCGTACAACAACACGTCAAGAAAACAGATAGTCACATAGGGACAAACAAGAACAAGTATAATAGTGGAACAAATAAACAGACAATAAACTATACGACGTGGCGCTAGGCCAAGGCAAACAACTACACTACAGAGAAAACTACGCTGAGTGCGGCGGTAGCTGGATCCGGCGTAGGAGCGGCCGGTGGCTGAGTATGCACTGCCCTCCACTTTTTTTTTTTTTTTCCCTTTATTGAAATTTTAATGCCCTAAGGCAGGCTGGCAGCAGCCAATGATGCTGCTCTACAGAAATATAAAATGAAAGGTGATAAAAGGCGCTTTTACAATTTCAAGATGAAAGTTTGGGAGGAAGTTAAAAGATAATATGACAGCGGACAGAACATACATGGTTGTTAAAACAAGACATTGCCACGGTGACGGTGGCTAAAGAACACTCACTGCAGACGACGAGACATAACAAGACGGCGACACTGAGGTAAAAAAAAAAAAAAAAAAAAAAAAAAAAAAAAAAACTGAACACTAGTGTACGCAACGTTAAAAAACACTGGGCGACGAAACACTATACACACGAAGCACTGAACACTTAAAAACACAGCACTGTACTGGCCCTGCAGGGGAAGGGGGGGAGGATGGAGAAGGCGCGGGGGAAGGGGAAGGAGGTGGGGGAAGGGAGAGTGGGAGAAACCGGAAGGAGCTCCCGGGGAGGTGGAGAAAGGAGGGGGTGAGCCAAGCGGGGGATGGGAGTGGGAAGGGAGGGGAAGGGAGGAGGCGGAGGCAATCCACAGAGAGGGATCAAAGTTGGAAGGAGGGATAGATGTCGGGACGGTTTTGGAGAACATCGTCAGGGAGAGGTAGGTGGTGGAAGCCACCCTCGGAGAGGACGTAGAGGGTGTGGAGGTGAAGGGAGGGAGGGATGTGGTGGTAAAGGCGTGGCAGGGGCCCGGGATCCAGGAGGAGAGGAGATACCAGTGGGGTATGGGACTCTATCTTTCGGTGGACTGCCCTCCACTCCGTCAGTGCGCTTATGAAGCCAGCCTCGGCGGAGGACTACAACCGGTGCTCTGCTGTGATTGGTTG
The DNA here is from genome assembly GCA_026315105.1 of Locusta migratoria. Classification (NCBI taxonomy): domain Eukaryota; kingdom Metazoa; phylum Arthropoda; class Insecta; order Orthoptera; family Acrididae; genus Locusta; species Locusta migratoria. The sequence goes on along the minus strand of CM048749.1, from coordinate 134,914,170 downwards.
GGCACTGTTTCTTGGCTGACCGTAATGTAGTTCCACCGTACAGCGCCGTTTCTTCTGCAGTTGGCCGCCGTTTATGTTATTACGTGTGAGCGCCTACGAAAGGGAACTCAGCAGCCTGCCTTGGCTGCCTGTTGTGCGGGCACTCTATATGGGCAGGGGCTGCCACAGCAATAACACTTCCATGGGGTACGTCAGATATCACTTCTGTTCTACTCGATGAATTACCGTCAGTTACACTATACTGTTTCATTCCTGACATTAATTTACGAATCCAATTGCACAATTGTGACGCTATTCCATAAGCACCAAATTTGATTAGAAGACGCTTGTGAGGTACAGTGTCGAAAGCCTTTCGGAAATCTAGAAATACGGAATCTATTGGACATCCCTTAGCACTGATCACATCATGTGAGTTAAGAACCAGCGCAAGAACAAGGCTTTCTAAATCCGTGTTGACTATGAATCAATAGATCCTCGTTCTCTTCGAGATAGTTCATAATAAAGACATACGTGAAGCACTGAATTAAAATTTGTGGTGCGGTCGGGAGTCGAATCCGGACCTCCATGCTTACTAGACGTCTTACGGTTAGACCACCACACCTCTAACGGCTAAGGCGTCTCGGAATAGTTTAAGCACCATTTCTCTCCACGTCACAAATTTTAATTCTGCTTCTTTGTTCCATAGATAATTGTCACTACTGCCAAGGCTCTCCATGCAGCAAAATGTTCCACTATGTCCATGCCGAGGCGCTATTTCGCTGCATGGAGCGCCTTGGCAGTAGTGACAATTAACTATGGAACAAAGAAGCAGAATTAAAATTTGTCATGTGGAGATACCCGTGCTTAGACTATTCCGAGGCACTTTAGCTGTTAGACAATTATATATTTTTGACGACATTACAGCGTTCATTTAATGAAATAAATCTCAACTTGCGATCATTTATGGCTTCGCTGTACTATACCCGAGCCGCTGAAACTTTGCACTTGACATTTAGAAATAACAAGTGAAGAGCAAGAAGCGCGAAGCGCTAGACGCTAGGAACGATCCAATCACAGCGCGATAAACACTTCCAGTGGTCACGTGCCGTGACGTCAACGTTCCCGCTTTGCCGGCTTTGTTCAGTTCTAGCGTAAACAAAGTTGTGTATCGTGTTTAAGTTGTGTGTGCTTTTTTTCGCTGCGATTTGCTTTACTGTGAGTGGTTTAACTCGACTTTCCGAGTTCAAGTAATTTGATAATGTCATAGAAAAGACGTTTGTCTAGTGACGTTTTCTAAGTTCCCAATTTCGTATCAATAAACGAAGCATATGCTCTGAGCAGAAGTTCATTCTCGCTTCAAACGATCGGAAAGAAGTTATGTGCACTGTTTATAAGAATGAAATAATGCTGCAGATACGTCAATGTCAAAATTTCTTTTATATTCGCTCGTGAAACAAAATAAGCCCATTACACCCACATATACAGTAGACGAAATCGCAAAGGAGCAGCATCACAATGAAATAAATCTGTCCCCATTTCACTGCCGTTTTAATCCTATAAAATTGGTATGATGTGATGTGAAGAATTACTTAAGGAACAATAAGTCTTCCACAATAACAGAGGTGGAAAAGCTGTTGCATGAAGCTGTTGCCAATGTGGATGCTGCATCTTGGGGAAAAAAAGGGGGGGCCGAGCACGTTGATTCGGGCAGTGCAAACAATGGAAGGGATCATGAACAGTTAATGATTTGCCTTGGTGATGACGATTTTGGCAGTGACGACAACAGTGAAGATGGGGAGTTGGATGTAATTGTACCATTGTTCCCGTAATTTGGTGAGTGAAAAGCATTGATTATAAAACGTAGAGAGAGAAGTTACTAACTTCATTATTGTTTACTTCGCATCTGTCGTGATCATATATATTGCTTTGCTCTGTTATTGAAAGCGTATGCATTGTTGTGTTCTGGTCTTCATTAATATGCCGTTAATCAATTGCTGCTCAAGAACGAATTATTATATGCACTTTTACTGCTCTACACCATACATTTACGAGGTGCAACTGAAAACCGTTTCGTCTGCTGTGTGTATAGAGGCTAGTGTTGCAACGTCGCTAAAGCAGTGTAGCCAATTTAACTCGCCGTAACGCGAAACGTCAAGTGCAATGTTTCAGCGGACCGGGTATAGGTTTAGATGGAATACCAAACAGCGGCGAATGAAATATAGGCTATGTTAATAGAAAAGAGACAGAGTGGCGAATGGAGATTTGGGTGTGGTGGGAGACATGCAGGGAGGAGTCCTCTGCAGTCGGGTTGGTCACTGTGTCCTCGATGGCGGGATGGTCAACGCGACTGCCTAGTAAACAGGAGATCCTGGGTTCGTATCCCGGCCGGGCAAAAATTTTCATTCGCCGCTGTTTGGTATTCCATCCAAACCTAGTACAGCGAAGCTATAAGTGATCGCAAGTTGCGATTTATTTCATTAGCCGTTAGAGGTGCGGCGGTCTAATGGTAAGACGTCTTCCTAGTAAGCATGGAGGTCCGGGTTCTATTCCCGGCAGCGCCAAAAATTTTAATTCATTGCTTCACGTTTGTCTTTAATGTCTTGGACATATTCGAGACGAAAAACCGTCTCAGGGTTTCTCAATCTATATTTAAATTGATATTTGGTTCATAATATCTGAGGAAAGTATATGTTCCAACACCCTGCTGCGTTGTAATACACAGCACGGTGTTTGCAAACTTATGGAGGGCAGTGTATACGCACCTCTGAAGTGGAAATTAAAACTTTATTCCTGGAACGTAGACCTTGTAACTTAGAACTGTAGGTATTCCACTCGCCGGCGTTCACTTGAGCGCCAGAGAAAAGTCAAATATTTGCGCGCGCTCGTGCAGGGTCAGCACGGCACACCCGGGGAGAGAGACGTTAAGCGCGGGCGCTGCGTGGGTGGGAGCAAGTCGGCCCCTCGGCGCAGCCGGCACCTGGGAGGCGTTTTTACGCCCCCGGAATGCGCGTGCCAGCGCTGCCGTAAACACCGGCCTGTCACCCACCCCCAGCGCGCTGCCAGGTATGCCACCCCTCCTCCTCCCCTCCTCCCTCCTCCCCCCCCCCCCCCACCCAGCACTACGTAAAGCTGCCGCCACGCAACGCTTGCGCGCTAATTTTTTTGTCCTCCGCATTCTCTTTTTCCTCCCTTGGTCCCACTTGACCCCTGCAGAAGTGACGTCACGCCACCAGCAAAACACCTGAGCCCGAAGTGCATTCAGCTTCCTAGGCTCAGCGGCGGATCGTATAACCTTACAAGGCTTGACAAAGTTAGTGTTACGGCCGTTTGCGGCGTAACTTCAGTTAGGACATGGAAGGACTAATCGATGTTGGAATTCATTCGTTACAAGAATCATTTAATGGCATTTATTAAACCTTTTGGCAACTTAGAAATTTTAATACATAATTAACAGGTACAGGGTGGTGCAGGGGAACGGGAAATTTTGAACGTTACAGTTGGCAGCACTGTAGCACCAGCAGATGTTCGAAACTTTGTTAATTGATGTGAACGCATTGCCATTTAGTAATCATGGAGAATTGGACCGGTGCGGAACGTGCAGTAGCTGTGAGATCGTTTTACAACAATGGTGATAGTGCGATTGCCGCACAGAGAACATTTCGACAGCATTACCAGCTTGGACGTCACGGACGTGTCCCATCTGCGCATGCGATTACAACGTGTGTGCGTAATTTTGAAGAAACAGGATCTGCCTTCTTGAAAAAGAAACTTCCAGTTGGCATTCCAACGGTACGTACCCCATAGAACATTGCAGCTGCTAGAGCTGCAATCGAGAGAAGTCCTCGCCGCTCCGTTCGACAGCATGTATCTTCGCTAGAGATTAAGCGACGAAGCTTACAAAGAATACTGCAGGAATTAGACTTCCATCCCTATAAGTTTCAGATTGTGCAACACTTACATGAACGAGACCCAGCGTCACGTATGGAGTTTAGTAGCCAGATATTGACTAAAATCAGCGAGGACGCGAATTTCCTTGGGTAACTTATGGTTATCAGGCGAAGCCCATTTCCACCTGAACGGATTCGTGAACAAACAGAATTTTCGTTATTGGGCACAGGATAATCCTTGTGAGTTGCACCATCGACCACTACATAGCGCCAAGGTCACAATATGGTGTACTGTATCATGTCATGGTGTTATCGGCCCTTATTTTTTGGACGTTAGGATGGTAATGCAGTGACAGTAACATCCGCTGGATATGTTGAAATGCTTCAAACATTCTTTACACCGAGACTGTACGAGCTTAATGTTAACGTCGAAAACATGTGGTTTCAGCAGGGCGGAGCCACGTCACACACTGCTCGACAATCGATGGCAGGAGTTCGTCAATTGTTTGGAAGAAGCATTATTTCACGTAACGGTGACATTGCATGGCCTGCGATATCTTAGTGTGTGCGACTTCTTCCTGTGGGGATATCTTAAAGGCAAGATGTACCGTACACGTCCTGCAACAATCCATGAACTGAAGGCGAACATTGAAAACGAAATCACTGCCATTTCCCAAGATTTGCTACACCGCGCATTCCAGAGTTTTCATTAGAGGCTATTAGAGTGTGAACGCCGAATGGGAGCACATCTTTCCGATGTCATCTTTAAAAAGTAAAGAGACACTTTTGTACATTTTGATTGTAAAGACATACTGAATAATGGCATAATGAATACATTCACTTTCGTTAATAAATTACTAGTTTTATGAATTCATTCATGGAAATGACGTTATTTCGAAATTTCCCGTTTCACTGCGCCACCCTGCATTAATACTAGAAGTGCTGAAATGACGTCAGCACTATTGATCACATTATGACCGTTACTGAAGTGATAAGCAGAGCAAATGAATACCAACTGCCTCTCTGAATTGACTTTGTTGATTTTGAAAAGGCGTTTGACTCTGTTATCCATACTGCTGTCCTCTAAACTTTGAGAGAGCAAGGAGTGGAAGCAGCGTACTTTGAAGTGCTCAGGTATATCTACGAGACTTCTTCAGCGTCTGTTAATATCGGGCATCAAAACAAGAACTACGCACAATATATTTGTCGTGTACATTATTATTTTTGGTTATTGATGCAATGCATCCACTCTAGTATTACAAGTGGATGCAGTACGGGTGAAAGATGTAATGTGTGCTCTATATGCCTTGTACCATTTGTAGCATTCATATATATTTAATGGCCAAGTACGTTTGATCAAGTTATATCTAATTATTTATATATGTAAATGATATGAGATATAATAAACTGGTATATTGTTTGGTGGAATAATTGAAAAAAACAGGGTCGCTACAAGGATTTGGGAATATTGCGCTAGCTAAAGGAGGTCTGTTTCAAAAGCTACTCATTCAAAACTAATCTGGTGTTAAATGCAGCATTAATAATTGTCATCAGCTGGTAGTTAACACTCACAGTAACTAACTTTCCAATCAAGCTGATTAAAGATTAGTTGAACACATTTTTTATTCATTAATACTATAATTCTGTTTAGTTATGGCCCTAATATTAATCCAGATGATCCTGACGTCCTTCCAGAAGAATAGTGTTTCGTTTCTTTAAAAATTTAAAGTTCGTTGTTTCCTTTTGGCTGAAAACACTTTCTTCAACATCGTACAGTCATTTAAATGTCGATCGTTGACAAGGATATACTAATAATCTTTGTTTTAGCATGCTATTCTGTGTTAGTCACCTTTCAAGATAGGGATTCAGAAGCAACGTATAGGTTAACTCATGATTTTGGGTGTGTAAGTACATACACACAAATTTTATTTTTATTATTCAGAAGCATATAGATGGCTTTCCAATTAAAATGTCAAATCTAATATGTAACATTAGTGTTTCCACAAACCACTTTCTAACAATTCAACTACAAGAATTTATTTCGCTAACTAACTTGTTCATCTGTGTAGTATTGCACAACAATCACTATTATTATTAAACGTCATACCAATAAAGAAATCTGTTAATCAAACTAAGCTTGGTCAATACTATGCTTTAATTTCAATAGTCATTAATTACAGTGAAAGGAAGGGGGTTAGCTTTCTAACTACAAAAGTGAAACAGGTAAAGAGGTTCAACTTTCTCAGTTATTATTAATAATAATGATTACATTACCTTATGATTGAAGAACAACAAAAAACAGACTGATACATATATGAATGATACAAAATCTTATAAAGACAGAACTGTGTCTGTGAAAATCAGATTTCAAAATTATTCCATCAGCTCGTACAAAAGCAGCTAACCAAAGCACGTCCGATCAATACCAGAGCTACACAGCGACCCTCTCTTTCTGTTCAGCTACTATTCACGTACATAGTCTTTGACAGAGATGTTACACAACAGAGTACACCATAGACGTAGATACTCAAAGAAGTTCATATAACATTTCGCATCCAAATATCGATACCAGACAGGCGAAACAACATTATTGGATTCGTACAGACATGTTTCAATCTTAGAAATTTTAATACAATTAACAGGTATTAACACTAGAAGTGCTGAAATGATTTCAGCACTATTGATCACATTATGACCGTTACTGAAGTGATAAGCAGAGCAAATGAATACCAACTGCCTCTCTGAATTGACTTTGTTGATTTTGAAAAGGGGTTTGACTCTGTTTTCCATACTGCTGTCCTCCAAGCTTTGAGAGAGCAAGGAGTGGAAGTGCACAAGAATATCTACCAGACTTCTTCAGCGTATGTTAATATCGGTAATCAACTCAAGAATTCCGCACAATATCTTTGTCGTGTACATTATTATCTTTGGTTATTGTTGCAATGCATCCACTCTAGTATTACAAGTGGATGCAGTATGGGATTTCACTTTAGGTGACGTCATACCTTGTCAAGGACGTCTACTTCTCATGTAGGAACATGCATATCGATTGTAGAGTAATATCTTTAGACTTTCTGTCGCGTATTGTTTTTAGGCAAATAAGGAAAAATAGAACCTCAATAAAATATTAATAAAGTCCTTCTTCAGACACACAGTCGCAGGCCATCCTATAAAATGGTGTCGTGGGTAAGGACACCTCCTATATTGTAGGGTGAATATATGTAGGATAATAGGTATAATATATGACGTACGGTAGGTGGTAGGGGGCAGGAAGGGCGGGAATTGCGGATTGTAATCGAGTGTGTATGACATTTTGTAAACGAAAAGCTATTGTAACATTCTAAATAAAGGTATTTTTTTGCAGCTAATGTCTGCGTTGGAATTCTTCTACGCAAATTGGGACCACCTACGCACCTTTCCTGATGATATCCGTCGTTCCTGGAATTGCTATAGTTGCTTTGACATTCTATGGAAACAGGATTAACCTTGCAGCAGCTTTAGTTGTTTTAAGTGAATTCTGGTATTGTAATGCAAACAAGGACGCTCTGCTGACATCTGTACGTGCATGGTATAGAAATTACATATTAATTCGGAACGATGTTAGGTATCGCCATCCGTATTATGATATAAGCAAGGCGATCCCATCAACTCAAAACTGTTCTCGGCTGTACTGGAAATGGCAATGTCAAAGGTGAGCTAGGAAGGTAAAGGAATAGAATTAATGGAAAAAGGCTTAACAACTTGAGATTTGCTGATGTTATTGCCTTACTGGCCAACGACTTCGCAGAGCTCCAAAACTTAGTTAAGGAGCTTGCACTTTAATGTCAGTTGGTTGGCTTGAACTTGAACCTCTCCAAAACAAAAATAATGTCCAACTAATGGTTCCCAGCTGGTGATGTGAATATCAACGACAGTCCGTTAGAAGAGTCAGTGAATATGTCTACCTTGGCCAGATTATAAATATGAAGGGAGATGTAAGGCCTGAAAACTATCGAAACATAAAACTTGGCTGGTAGCATTTGAGAGACATTCGACAGTATTCAGATCAAAAAGCGGTATTTTATCAGTGCATTCTTCGTGTGCTGACTTATTGATGTGAGACATGGACACTGAACTCATTTACGAAATCGAAACTGAGGACAGCACAGAGAGCCATGGAAAGATCAATGCTGGGGTATACAAGAAAGGATAGGAAAAGGGCAGATGACATCCGATCTGTGACGAAGGTTAAGGACATCTTAGAGACAGTTGGCTCCTTGAAATGGCAGTGGGCAGGCCACGTCGCAAAAATAAATGACAGCAGATGGACGAAGTTAGTGCTGATCAAGACCGTTCCACTTGGAGAGGACTGCTGAAAGCCCACCTGAAGCCACGAGTCGAAGAGGCCACATCATTTAATGATTGAAATGGCTTATGATGATGACGATGAACACTAGAAGTGCCGGATTTTTCTGTACCCCTAGTAATACCATGTGAGTCATTTTTACACACAGGTGGAAACTACCATTTTATTGTTATGTGGGTGGTGTTTTGGGTTTCTACATGTTGACATTACATTCAAGAAGACTCTAATCTACATGAAAAATATTATTTGTTCTCTAAAATCTATAGTACACAATCAAATGTAAATTTTCAGAAATAAATTTTATTTACATTTTGCGTTTTACAGAAGAAGTTTCACATTTTTCTATTAAACATTATTCAAACAAGTGAGCCAAAGCAGTTTACAATGTTTATCTTTATAGAAAGATTGAAACAGAGTCAAAACATACAATTTAAGCTACTAATAATAGTCATTTTACGTTTACTGTCAAGTAAGGTAAGAACCGGCTATTTGCAAAAAGAGTTTAAAATGCAACATTTTTTCTTGCTTACTGCAATCAAGGGTCAAAAATATAGGAACAAATAATTTCAATCCATAGTTGTAAGCATTTGGAAATATTTAGGAACAAATAGTTGACAGTGTTTTCTAAGGTGCACTCAGTTCAGACATTGGACAAGAGCTCTGACTTGTCAGCTTTTGCACACGTACAAGTTGAAACTTAAGTTTGGTGTTCCATTCTACTGTTGTTGTTTATAGGAAATTCCGGTGAAAAATGCTTCCAAGGGAATATTGGTTCCTCTCTGCAGTTTGCAGTTGGGAGGAAGCTCATCTGGTACTCTGAGAATTAATTCTCGTCGTGAAGTCTGCTGACATGAACATAACTCAAAAATGTAAAAGACATGCTCAGGCCATCGTTGCATGCCAGCTTGCGCACTATAATGTCATTTGGTCAAGTATACTAGTTCACTAATTCCACTATTGGTTTCATTGTAAAACAACAAAGTTTCTGCAAGTTTCTTCTCAGTATTGTCATTGACCTGACATCCAACTCTGAATAAGGGCACCCATAAATCCGACACCTGAAGAACGGAACCTACTATTTCCAAAACTTAGGTAGAATGGTACAAGTTTAAGTTGTGTAAATCACTGTCAGATGTTTCAGTTTCTATATTTGCCTATCATTTGATTGAATCACTTGGGTCAGCAGTTTCCACTGGAACAAAATCGCCGCCGTCCTCTGCAATCGTCTCTACCGGATTCGTCGCTTTATTTCGTCAGTGAAACGTTGATGGTAGAGAATCTCGGCATTCGTGAGACCGCATCGCCTTGCGATCGTAGCTTCAATGACGCAAACTCGACACAATAAAACACAAGCTCACGTCGCTGCCACCCGGAATGACTGAACCCACTCAGCATGATCAAAGGCAAAGATATACATACAGAAGACTTCTGTAAGGATGACGCCCCTGACGTCTGATGTCGTGTCGTAGAACTATTACAAGCCCCTCAGACAGAGGTGTGGTTATTGCCACTTCATTGGTTTACATGACGCCAGTCCACAGGAAACCGAAAACTGCACTAATGTTGTTGTTGTTGTTTTGGGGTTTTGAGGGGACTAAACTACATGGTTATTAGTCCCCTGTTCCTACCGAAGACAAGACATCCAAGTAGGAAAAAGGTAACATAGAAAACACCCAGAATAGAGGCATAAGGGGCACACAGTGTCAATAACCCTGACACTCTTAACACCACTGAAGAAGACAGGAATATGAGAGACCAAGTGTTCAACTAAGCTAGAATAGAGCAAGGAACAGTGACTGGCTGATTACAAACAAATACAAGATGAGCCAGTCACTCTGCACAGACTAAAAACCTGGAGGTAAAAAAACAGGGTAGAAGTAAGAGAAACATCAGATTAAAAGGTAAGGGGTGGAGACCTGCGACACCAGACAACGAGCCCACCACTAAATAGAACGATAAAATCCAGCTACGTGTCTAAAACCTAAAACACGGTTAGCCATTGACACATTGTCACCTAAAATCAGGGCAGGCGCAGTAGGTAGGTTAAAAGACTGCCGCAAGTCGGCTAAAAGCGGACGTCTCATACTGGAACTCACTGTATTCTTTCCACCGACTACACTGGGTTCAACACCGACCCTTTCGGACAGACACGAGAGAGCTCTGCTCGGCCTGCGTGTACCCCATCTCGCTGCAAAACGTACCACTTATTGCTTGCATAACCGTCACCACTTCCATCAAGTGAGGCACTATTAATGAATTCCTTCTCGCTGTTCACTTTTAACAAACGTGTGTATTTATTTGTAGAAACAAAACGCTTTTAACACGACGATTCAAATAAATAAGCCACAATTGTTGATAATAAAAGGCAATTAAAAATGTGCCCAGAACAATTTCAAATTATTGGTTACCAGGTTGTATAATCTGGATTATAGTGAGACAAACGCACTTGGCGGCGTCGTTGTAGACGAAAGCTGGATCGCAGTTTGCCGGATTGCGATCTGTCTGTTACCGGGGCGGTAGAATACGAGCTGCAGACAGCTGGCGGCAGTTGTCGACAGGGAGGGTGTGTTCTCGCGCGGCCCCAGCTGGGGATCCCACATCGGCGATGCGCCCTAAGGCGCTCACCAACCGACAAGTGTCTCGCCTCACCCCTCGGCAAGAGGGCTCCCCTTGTCCGTCCGAATGACGAGTGTCTTCACTCCCGGCTTGATCACAAGTGCCGCCTTCCCTACCTTGTCATGTCGCCCCTGCGTAGAGCTAAAGCCCTGGGCGTGGCCATACTTTCGACTGGCTGATTCCTCTTCTAACCGATCACAGTTTTGTAACACCCACAGTGTCTCACGCTTAAAAGGAAGATCACACTCAGGCCTTGTTGAGAGTACAATTCCTCCACTGAGCTACCTTCATGTCGTCAGTTAAAAAACACTGGCCAATAAAACTAGGGGATCAGCTGAGATACGTAGTTTCTGAAGTCGTTGGCGGAATCGACGTCTTCCTGTCGTCTCTACGCAATGGAGACAACAACATTACGGCAACCGAGATAGTGGTAAAAACAGTTGCTGCAGAGGGGTTTAGTGTTAATTTTGGTTACCAAACGACGTACACAAGCAGTTGGGATCCGATTGTGTAGTGAGCAGTAAGAACAACATGACTTATTCGAAGGTAATGGGTGGTGAGGCACAGACAGTTACAAGCGGAACAGGCATAGAGGGAGGTGGCTACAGCTTTGGAGTGTCTCAAATTCCTTTCTCTCTGAACTACATTTCCTTTCCATTTCCGTCCTTTGCAATTATCAGTCCTTCCCGACTGTATTGATGGCATAGGTAATTTGGTCGCCCTGTCCAAACCACTAACCAGTTCTCTGCAATCTATTAGTTGGTCTACACCCTCTGTGATATGACGAAATGTGGTCATGCACATTTTATATGAATTAGGCTGGCACAACAGCTTGTGGACTGAGTTTAATTTCTTTACAAAATAAACCGCCATTCTCAAACTGAGATTGCTTCCGAAATTGTTCAGACTCCTTGACACCTTTTTTCGCCATTTGCCATGCATCAAGCCAGCTGCCACTTATTCCAATACTGCAACATTCCTCCTTAATCCGTCACCACTGCCATGCTTCTTACTTCGTTTATGTATCACACCCAAATCTAACTTGCTTAACCTGTCTGCCCACCTTGTTAACCTACTCGATGGATCTTTCAATTTTAACAGGCAAACTAATGCTGAGTGGTCCAAAACAACTTGAAACTTCCTTCTAAACTAGTAAAAACTTAGGTACTTTATCACTTTTCAGTTGTTGTTTGCAAGGAAAACTACAAGTAACAAAATACAATTCAAATCAACTTACATGACAAGCAGCGCGGCGCAAATCTGCTACCAGTGATGCACTCCCTAACAAACCTTTCTTTGGCTGGACGCAGCCGTACACTAGAAACTCAGAACCTTCACTGAAATCATAGTTAAGGCTTAATTGAGTTATAGCTAAACCGGAAGCACGGCATCTCCATTATTGCTACAACAGTGAGCATTTAAAAAAAATTGTAGCATATTTGCTCCAGCGCTGCCACTCGAGGGTTAAGGATTAATAATGTGGCCCACACAATGAAGAAGAAGAAAAGATAAAATAGTTTCTTTATTAGTAAAAGGGTGAGCAGTTTTTTGGCTATTTTTTGACAAAGCACTGAGACCCTTTACAAGGCGGCGGTATAGTTCACCACCTTACATGCTAAGTTCATTAATAATGATAAGGGACATTGATTTATAATGTATTTATCTGTATCCTTTTGATTCCGGTTTATGTCTATTTAATGTAGGGTCACTGCGAAATCTGATTGATGCTGAGAGACAACTTTTAACATGATTGAATTTCCATGTGGTAGTTTTCTGGTGCCGCGAATGCAGCTGACACAGAACGGATAGCGTCCGGCCAGTGTAGATGTAGTGGTACCGGAGGGGAGGCTCACGTTGACAGATCAGAGCAAAGTCATGTATTACTGACCTGCAATTGGCTGATGATTTCAACCGTCAAACGGTCGAATGTTTATAGAATGTTCCAGAAGCTTCTTTCTGCCGGGAAATACGCTCGGATGATAGAAATTGCGGAGGCGAAAGACATGTGGCTTGGCACAAAATAAGGCATTCGGCTTGCTGTTGTGAGAGGACGCAGGTGCGTGGTTGGGAGCAGTGTGTCCTGTGACTAGCCTCACCCTTTCTTCGAAGCGCTGATTACATTGCCTGAAGTGTTTAGATTTGTTTCTCTGTTACTAGAGGAACTCATTATTTCTTCAATGCATTGTACTTGCATTTAGAAGTGTTCATTTAGGAGCGTACAATAGTGTTTCCCTTTTGCTCCTGGCCAGTGTGGCAAGCTGTTTGTATCTTGTTCGTTTTCACTACTTGAGTCACTTCAACGTAGAAGCTTTTCGGACTAAATAATTCGTCTCAGCTCCAGCTTCACGTTATATGCCGAGCCATCCACGATGCCTTGCCGCCGTTTTTCTGGACAGAGAAGTACGAGAAATTAATTTGAAGTCTGTGATATACGCACTTTGCATTTGGTACAGCGAAATTTAAAGATAAATGTACCGTTCCGCTAGTTTACTGAGTTCTGGAGCTTCTCTTGTATTCTTTACCAAGTTGGATAGCGATATGTTTCTCTAAAAATTAACACCTCCTTAGTATCAATCATTTTCATAACATGTAGATGGTGTGGCATCCTTGATAGAGATAATCATTATAATTGTATCGACATTTCATACCTGAATTGTGCACCGTCTTTTTTTCAATAATTAAACATTCATAATTGAATCCTCCGATTTCTTATTTATTATGGTGAAGCATCCCAGCTGACTAATGTATTAGAAATATTCCTAAAAGTCCAATCATGTTTTGTATATGCACCTTTCTAGATATTTCGAGGATCAGTTTATTTTTCTGTGATATCGTACTACTAGTGAACCACACGCATTACACAAACTGTATTCACTAGTTGTGACTTACCAAAACTTTTCTATTTCTGCGTCGTAGAAGTCTAACACCCGTGAATGGAAACAGCGTATAGCAGTTGTTCCCGCTCTTTGTCGTTGTCAAAATACTGGTCAGTCTCATGAGGTGTAAGAAAGGATGGAATTGTGCTCCTCCATGACAATGCTTGCCCCCATACGGCTAAACACACAGGAACTATTTTGCAGATAATGGGAATCTGCATAAGCATAGGAGCCAAGATCGCGTTTCAAAATGTTCAAATGTTTGTAAATCTATCGGACCAAACTGCGTGGTCATCAATCCGTAGCTTACAAACTACTTAAACCTAGGTAAACTAACCTAAGGACAAACACATACACCCATGCCCCAGGGAGGACTCGAACCTCCACGGCGAGCAACCGCGCGCTCCGCAGCGAGACGCTTTAGACCGGTCGGCTACTCCACCGCGGCGATCGCGTTTCAAATCGCTTTATTGAGCGGTTTTGGCATTTCTGTGTTCCTATCTTCAATCCTTCTAAAATTTAAATATCACATGGTAATATTTCGACATGTTTACTTTCTGTTCTTGCATACGGGTATGTCACAAATTAAACATCTTTTGTGTCTGCAATAAAATATGTTGAGCCCATACTGAAAGTCCATGACTCAGAATGTTTGTTTAAAAACAACCAGAAACATGTTACAACGTACGTTTTCGGTTGTTTGTGAAGAAACATTCTCAGTGATGGGCTTGCAATATGGGTTCAACGTATTTTAGTATAGACACAAAAAGTTTTTAGTTTTCGACATATCCGTATCCATGAACAGAAAGTAAACGTGGCGAAATATTAACATGTGATATTTAAATATTAATAGTTTGGAAGAATGCGACACAGAAATGCCGCAAACGCCCAATGAAGCGATTTGAAACTTGCGATCTTGACTCCTCTGTTTATGCAGATCCCCGTTACAGTATATTAGATCGCACCCCCGGCTTGAATGACGTCGAGCACGTATATTATTTCGTAGATGTTCGACTGGAAGCTGCCGTGGCGGAGCGGACAAACGTATTGAGGCGCAATGCTACGATGCGCAAGGCCGTTTCCCGTCGGAGGTTCGAATCCATCCGAGCAGGGATGTTTGTGTTGTCTTTAGCATAAGGTTACAAGTTAAGAGATTGATGACCCTGCAATTAAGTCCCATAAGCTTAACAAACTTTTTTTTACGAGAACTGTTTGATCATGCAGCATGCAGTCCTTCCAGCGGTTTCCATCTTTTTTTGCACTTCAAGAAATTCCTCTGCTCTGGTCAGCGTTTTGAGAACATAGCAGATTACATACACAGGAGCCAGACTTCTAAAACACGTTTGCAAGAAATACATTCGCAATTGCTAATATTATTTGGCACCAGTGTACGATTTAACAGCTTTAGCATTACGCTACCTGCGCACGCCTCTTGGTGCGACCCTAACATCCATATGCCACACTTTGCCTACTGCCCATCAGTGTCTGATAAAATACAAGTCCTGGCCATTAAAACTGCTACACCACGAAGGTGATGTGCTACACACGCGAAATTTAACCGACAGGGTGAAGATTCTGTGATATGCAAATGATTAACTTTTCAGAGAATTCACACAAGGTTGGCGCCGATGGTGACACCTACAATGCGCTGACATGAGGAATGTTTCGAACCGATTTCTCATACACAAACAGCAGTTGACCGGCGTTGCCTGCTGAAACGTTGTGATCCCTCGTTTAAGAAAGAGAAATGCGTACCATCACGTTTCTGACTGTGATAAAGGTCGGATTGTACCCTATCACGATTGCGGTTTATCGTATGGCGACGTTGCTGCTCGTGTTGGTCGAGATCCAATGAATTTTAGCAGAATATGGAATCGGTGGATTCAGGAGGGCGATATGGAACGCCGTGCTGGACCCCAACGGCGTCGTATCACTAGCAGTCGAGATGACAGACATCTTATCCGCGTGGCACGTCTCGATCCCTGAGTCAACAGATGGGGACGTTTGCAAGACAACAATCATTTGCACGAACAGTTCGACGACGATTGCAGCAGCATGGACTATCAGCTCGGATACCATGGCTGTGGTTACCCTTGACGCTGCATCATAGATAGGAGCACCTGCGATGGTGTACGCAACGACGAACCTGGGCGCACGAATGACAAAACGTCATTTTTTCGGATGAATCCTGGATCTCTTTACAGAATCATGATGGTTGTATCCGTGCTTGGCGACATCGCAGTGAGCGCACATTGGAAGCATGTATTCGTCATCGCCATACTGGCGTATTACCCGGCGTGATTGTATGGGTTGCCATTGGTTACACGTCTCGGTCCTGTTCGCATCGACGTCACTTTGAACAGTGTTCGTTATATTTCAGATGTGTTACAAATATTTAAATGTTGCAGGTCCTTTACGGACCTTTCTCGATACGGAAAATGTTCGACTGCTTCCCTGGCCAGCACATTCTCCTGCTCTCTCACCAATTGAAAACGTCTGGTCAATGGTGGACGAGCAACTGGCTCGTCCAATACGCCAGTCACTACTCTTGATGAACTGTGGTATCGTACTGAATCTGCATGTGCATCTGTACCTGTACACGCCATCCACGCTCTGTTTGCCTCAATGTCCAGGCGTATCAAGGCCGTTATTACGGCCAGAGGTGGTTGTTCTTGGTACTGATTTCTCAGGATCTATGCACCCCAAATGCGTTAAAACGTAATCACATGTTAGTTCTAGTATAATATGTTTCTCCAATGAATACACGTTTATCATCTGCATTTCTTCTTGGTGTAGCAATTTTCATGGCCAGTAGTTTACTATGTTCAGTGTCGGTGTTTATCGATAGAAGTAAGCAAATGTCCTTCAGACGTGCTTGCATGCCACAGCAAGGCTTGCGAATAATAAATTCCTGTTCCTGTGCGGGAATTACATCATAGAATGTACGAGCACTCATAGACAGTAGGCACCGTGTGGCATGTAGATGGGCCGTTCCGGGAGCCGTGCACAAGTAGCGTAATGATATCGAGATTGATCGCGATAAGTGGGAGATCGGGGTTCGAGCCTCGGTCCAGCACATTTTTTCATATGTCACTACAAAATCACGCAGTTGATGATGATTAATATCAGGAATTGCGAATACATTTCTTGTAACTCATTTTACAGCTGTTGTCGCCGCATTGTCTCAGGGGACATTTGCTTAGCTCTACCGTTAGCATTTCCATTTGCACTTTGTTTTCCTTTTATCCGTATAGATATGAACAAAGTGCAGAAATTAATGAGCACCTGTCTTGGTGACCCAGAACTACCAAACTTTTAATGACACATCAATATTTTTTGTTTGGGAGAAAATGACTGGGGCAATCAAAGGCTAGACTAACATCGTAGCAACTCATATTTGCAGTCAGGGTTGCACGTTATCGAAATGACACCCTCATGCTATGAAGTGGCATACATTTGAAAAGAATCCAAACCAAAACGAAAACAAGTAACGGTAAAAAAGAGAACACTGCGAACCGAGTATAAATATATCCGGTTCCATATGTTGGTACCACGCGTTTGAGCTAGATGCATGCAGATTGGCTGTTTAAACCGCCATGTGCCTGCACTCTAGCGTCCGGCTCCCACAGCTCACCAGCAAGTGCTTCTATTCAAAAACTAATGCACCACAGGGGGAAATTCCATGCCGTCACAAGCTACGAAGATAGCATTTGCAAACTCTGCATCGACTATAACATGGACATCTGCAAGGTGCGTCTGAAAACTGCGACGAAGGGTCTTAGCAAATGTAGCAAACACGAGTTACCGACCAAATAACTTTACTAGTCTGCAAAGTAATCGCCATTGGCTATAATAGACTTCTGACATTAGTTGTACAGCTCTGGAAACTGTCAGCAAACGCTTTTTGTGGAATCGCTCAAAGCACTCAGGTCACGCGTTGTTGGAACTCCGGTACCTTTGCGAAGCGTAAGCCTTTCAGGGCTGTCATTTTCAAAGACAGTCGCCGATGATACGCAAGTATCCCTCGCACTTGTTTGAAGTTGTCTTGGACTGTGACTTTACACGGTCAACCCGAACGTGCCTCATCGTCAACAGATTCCTTCCCGTCTCTAAAACGTTTGAACCACTCAAGCACACACTTTTTACTCACTGCTTCAACATCATACACTTGCACTAACAGTGTCGCCGTTTTGTCTAATTTTAAACAAAACTTGATGTTAACTCCTTGCTCTGTTTTGCGCTCCATGTTGCAATGACACGACTTGTCACACTTACGCTCTTAGTTTGGTCGCAGCGTGTACCGCCGATTCACTGCAGTGCTTTGCACGTAGGGGGCACTTGTTGACATGTCCCTGAATGTGTATGCGCAGATAATTCATCGTCGCTAGCGCTGTTTCTAAAATATTGGACCATTCACCGAACCTAACAGACGCATCTTTTATGTCGCGGCAGATTATCTCAGAATGATGATGGATGAGAAAATCAAATTTACAATGACACGCTAAGAACCCGGTGTAGCGATCCTACTGTAAAGGTCACCCAGTCAAATTATGCAATTCGGTTGTTTTTCGAACTTAACGTATGGTATGGATTCATTAAAAGAATCTTTTGTTCACAGGTTATTCCTTAGAAAACCAAAAAACACCATGATTTTTCGGGTATCAAAAACTCGAGTTATAGGGTTGTCCACTTCTGTACTTTTTATTCATTGTAAATCGTTGAAAATAGTATATACTCTTAAGGTGATATCTTTAATTTACCTTTTCTATTCGTTTATCTGTCACCGACATCCAGAAATAGAACGTTGCCATACCTATTCAAAAAAAAGTTACAGATAACGTTTTTCTGGCGTTTTCACACCGTCGATCGATAATGTCTAAGTAACTAACTGTAGCAAATGGCTCAAATTTTTAAAATATATTATATAAACATTTAGCTAGAAACGGCATTTTCCACTTTATTGGATATCAAGATTCCAATGGAAAACCATGGTACTGATGCCAAACGTACCAAATGTACTGACAGGCGGCGTTACCGATTTTAACAAAATTACTCGGCAAAAAAGCTTCATATCTCTGCTTGAAGAAGGCTTGATTTTATTTTCGTTAGCAGTCACAGTTACTGTGCAAAGATAAAAATCAAATGTTTCTATAGCTTAGGGGACTTAACTACGCGGTCATCAGTCCCTAAACTTACAAACTACTTATGAACTCCTGTAGAGTCTTCCACTGGAGGTTATCGATCATCTCCGTAACGCTTTTGCGATTACCAAATGATCGTGTAACGAAGCGCGCTGCTCTCCGTTGGATCGTCTCTACTTCCTCTATCAATCCCATCTGGTACGGATCCCACACCGTTGAGCAATATTCAAGCTGTGGGCGAACAAGTGTACTGTAACCTACTTCCTTTGTTTTCGGACTGCATTTCCTTAGGATTCTTCCAATGAATCTAAGTCTGGCATCTGCTTTACCGACGATTTATTTTATATGGTCGTTCCATTTTAAATCACTCCTAATGCCTACTCCCCGATAATTTATGGAATTAACTGCTTCCAGTTGCTGACCTGCTATAGTGTAGCTAAATGATTCAGGATCTTTCTTTCTATGTATTCGCAGCACATTACACTTGTCTACATTGAGATTCAATTGCCATTCCATGCACCATGCGTCAATTCTACGCAGATCCTCCTGAATTTCAATACAATTTTCTATTGTTACTGTGGTGTCGCACAAGTCCAAAGTGCGCGCCACCTACTTTCGCCGCGCGCCGCCATGCACGCACGGCGCGGCGTTCTTACGACCTCAGCCACGAGCGCCCTCTGCTACAACTCCGCTTGTGGCCACCACTGAACGACATCGTTCACTTGGGACTGAGATAGGAACCAGTAAAGACTTCGGAATGAGATAGGCACCAGTGAAGACTTGGGACTGAGATAGCAACCAGTTAGGACCTTCGTAATCAGATAGGCACCAGTGAAGACTTGGCTACCGTATAGGCACTAGGAAGCAGTACTAGGCAGGCCTCTAGCTCAACTATGTATCAGCATTCTGCAGTACTGAGCAATGTAAAAGTTAAGTATTGTATAAATCCTGTGCAATATATATCTCGTTCTAATTTACTCTAGAGTTTCTAGTTTCTGGCTGCTCCCCTCCGTACCTGCACCAGCGTGCTATCTTTATTCCTTTGTCGGTCTTTCAACTCGGCCACCGACACCTACGACGGGAAGTAGACACAAAAGCGGCGACGAGGCAGGGACACAAAAGTGGCGACGAGGAGTGATAGACGAACCTTGGACCAGCCCGCTTGCAGCAGCCAGACAGCAGCAGTCGGAGCACGCAGAAATTGCTCCCGCCCACCCACCCTTATTATAAGATTTTTGGGGGAACATATTCGGTTATGTGTTTTGTACTTTTTTGTTGCAGTGCGTCCTCATTTACCTTGCATTTGTGTTTTGTTATAATTTACTTGTATGCGCGGCGCCTAATCGGTCAGCATGGCCACTACCCCGAACCCAAACTTAATGGAAATTATTCAGTTACAGACGGCGCAAATCACTCAACTCCTGCAGGCGGTGTCACAGTTAACGGCACAGGCTGCTCACCAACAACAACAGCCGTCACATCAGCAGCCCACACCTGCCGCTGCACCGCTTCCTACATTTCGCCAGTACAACGAACGTGAGGAAGAATGGAGCGACTACTTCGCACAGTTTCAAGAACTCGTCGCGGCTCATCAAATTACAGGTCAGAAAGTGAAGCATCTGTTATTATCTGTGGTGGGCACCAACACCTTCGTGTTACCGAAAAAACTATTCCCCGACGCATCTCCTCGTGATGTAGACTTTGAACAAATAGTAGAGGCACTAAATGCTCATTATGAGAGAAAAGTTCTCGTAGCTGCGGCACGGTACCGATTTTTCAGACTTAAAAAATTACCGACACCAAGATTGGATTACGGAATTGAAGGGCTTAACCCGCAAATGTAAATTTACTTGCTCTTGCGGACTTTCGTATAGTGACGTGATGTTGAGGAATGCGATTACGCAGAACATTCAGAACCCCAGAATTAGGGCAGCAATTCTAAAACAGCCAGACCCTTCATTAGACAGTGTACTGCAGCTTATAGAAGCGCATGATACTTTTGACTTAGCAGATGTAGAAATGCAAAGCCACAGTGTAAATTCAGTGCGCCGTAACAGACGCTTTTCTAGCCGTAGTTCTCAGTGTAGCACTAGTGATTCTTACAATAGTACAGGCCGTGCTGAACAGACAGTGAACAGTAAGCCAGTGTAAAAGTGCGACACAAAGGTCGCCCCGTAGTGTTAGAAACAGTAATTTGAATAACGGGCGCCAACGCTCATTTCAGAAAAACGTTCGTAAGTCGTGCCCCCAGTGTGTATCTCACCACAAACGTGCACAGTGCCCAAGGCGTAACGCCATCTGTTATCAATGTGGCAAATCAGGTCATGTACGGACAGGGTGTATGCAAAACAAAAATTCTAAGAATGGTGCCGTTAAGTGCAGTGCTTTGCGAAATGCGAGAACTTGCGCGACACCACACCCCTCCCCCCCCCCCCAAACCGCCGCGCCGTCGTGGCGTAGGGCTGAGGGCCACGGCGACGGCGACGGCACTGGGAGGAGGGCCTGGGCGGGGGCGTTACTGGTGGGACGGGCGTCGGAGCTGAGGCTGGGATCGAGACGCCAAGCTGGGGGGGCCCGCACGGTCCCGGACTCCCTCTGGGTGACGCTGTCATCTGCGGCGGCGACAGCGGCGGCGACGACTGCGTCGGAAGTGCGTCGACGTCCATAGGGATCTCGTAGTCCGGGGACGAACGATAAGGCTGTGCTCCCTGGCGGTGAACTGGGTCTGGAATCAAGAAACCCGAGACAGGATCGCGCGGCCTGTGCAAGCGCAATTGGTTTGTGTGGCGCCGCAGCTCCGACCCTGTGGAAGAACGTACAACATACATATTGCAACCGAGCACGCGCTGAATGGTGCCCGGCATCCATGTCTTCTTGTTGCCAGCAAACACCCTGTACAGCACCGGCGTGGAAACCTGTAAACACTTAGCGCCATACGAACCGACTCGGTGCGTGGGAGGCTGCAGCAGGTAAAGGAGAGTGCGGTGACGGCGGCCGTGTAGCAGCTCGGCAGGAGACGGGCCGTCACGTGGCATGCACCGATACGTAGACAGGAAAATTTGAAGAGCTTGTTGCCTGGAGTGCTGACCTTTCATCTTTTCCATGTGAGACTTGATTGTTCGAACGAAACGTTCTGCTTCACCATTGGACTGAGGGTGAAAAGGTGCGGTGGTGATATGCTGAATGCCATTCACACGACAAAACTGTTGAAATTCCGCACTAACAAACTGAGGTCCATTGTCACTGACGATAGTTTCAGGCAAACCTTCGATGCAAAACACTGATGTTAAGGCACTGATTGTACTAGATGCTGTCGTTGAGTTCATGGCAATCACGAAAGGAAACTTGCTGAAAGCGTCTACAACAATTAACCAGCGCGTATTCCAGAAAGGTCCGGCAAAGTCAATATGTAAACGTTGCCATGGTCCCTTGGGGCGTGGCCAGTCTGAGAAACGCGGTGGAGGAGCCGCCTGATGCTCCGCACAAACTGTACACTGTGACGTCATGCTCTCTATCTCGGCGTCCATACCAACCCAGGTACAATGACGTCTGGCCAGTTGCTTTGTCCTAACAATACCCCAATGTCCTTGATGCAGGAGGCGTAACAATTCTCGTTGCAGGGAACGGGGAACTATCACTCTTGTTTAGTCGTTGTCGGTATGCAACAACAGTACACCCTGACTTAAAGACAATGCATGACGTTGTGCAAAATAACGTCGAACCAGAGGCCGATCAATTTCTTTTGCTCTGGCAGGCCACTCAGAGCGAACAAAACGTGCTACCACACTTAGGTTTGCATCCGCAGCTATTTCCTGTGCAACCCGACGAGAGTTCAAAGGTAAATCTGCGACAGCGGAAGCATCTCTGGAGTCTATCTGACAACAAGCCATTTCCGAAGAATCAAACGACACATCCTGGCCAACCGGAAGTCGGGAAAGTGTGTCCGCGTTGGCGTGTTTAGTGGTAGGTCGGTACAAAATCTCATACTGATAATTACACAGTATTAAGGACCATCTCTGAAGCTTTTGTGCCGTTCGTGGCGGAATTGGCTTTGTGGGTGAGAACAACGACGTGAGAGGCTTGTGGTCTGTCAAAAAATAGAATTTTCTGCTATAGAGATAATGATGAAACTTTGTGACGCCGTAAATGATTGCTAAGGCCTCCTTTTCTATCTGACTGTAATTCTGTTGCGTTGGCGTCAGAAGCTTGGACGCAAAGGCAATAGGTCGATCGTGAGATCCAATGCGATGTGACAAAACTGCACCCAGACCGTACGACGAGGCATCAACTGCTAACACTACAGGCTTCTGTGGGAAAAAGGGTATCAAACATGCATCACTGAGTAGTGCAGACTTTAGTTTGTCAAAGGCAACATGACAATCTTTAGACCATACAAAAGGAACATTCTACCTACGTAAGTGATGCAGTGGAGCTGTAATCTGAGAGGCATTGGGAATAAATCTGAAATAGTAGTTAAGCTTCCCCATTACTGCTTGCAATTCATGCACATTCTTAGGAGGAGGCAAGTCTTTGATTGCTCGAAGATGTGACTGTAAGGGATGAATTCCTTGGGCATTAATCACATGGCCTAGGTACTCTATTTCAGTTTGAAAAAACGAAAACTTTGCTTTATTGCAACGTAGACCTGCTGCAGTCAAAACTTTGAAAAGGCACTCCAGGTTTGCTAAATGTTCTTCAACTGTACGTCCGGATACCACAATATCATCTAAGTAGTTCGAGCAACACGGTACAGAAAAGGTCATCTGTTCCAAAAAGCGGTGAAAAATAGCGGGGGCGGAAGAACTGCCAAAGGGTAGGCGTTGAAATTGAAAAAGACCCATGTGAGTATTAATGACGAAAAACTTTTTTGACTCGTCATCAAGCGGAATCTGTAAGTATGCCTCTGCTAAATCAATCTTAGAAAAGAAGCGAGACTGACCTAATTTGTCCATCAGTTCCTCAGGTCTGGGCAGGGGATAAGTGTCTATAATTGTTTGACTGTTCACTGTTGATTTGAAGTCCGCACAGAGACGAAGTTTTCCCGACGGCTTGGGTATAATTACTACAGGCGAGGCCCACTGACTCGCAGAAACAGGAGAAATCACCCCACTATCTTGCCAACGTTTAAGTTCTTCGGCAACTGTATCACGCATTGCGATAGGCACTGGTCTAGCTTTACGAAATTTTGGAACTGCAGTTTCTTTTAAAGTTACATGTGCCACGAAGTCTTTTGCACAACCTAGTTCCGGCGAAAACAAGTCACTGTATTTTTCACACAAAACATTAATTTTGTCCTGAGGCACTACTGACGAAATTTGAAGCACATCTCTTTGAATAGATGAACCAAACAAGTCAAAAGCATCTAGTCCAACAATGTTCTGTGTAGATTTGGCCTGAAGAACTACAAAAGCAACTCTTTTTGTTACACCTTGAAAAGAGGCGGGCAGGCTACACGTTCCTAACACGGGAATATTTTGACCTGTATAAGCTGTTAACACTTGCTGTGATGGCGACAATTTTGGCAAATCCAGCAGTTCATAAGTGTCTTTATTCATTAATGTAACAGCGGAACCAGTATCAAGCTGAAATTGCACAGTCTTGTTTTCTATGCAAAGATTCACAAAAAGCTTTTGCTTGTGGCGCTCGATAGGTGCGCGAATGTGAGCAACATCTGACTGAACTTGTTTACGACGCTTGCGCATGCGCGGGCTGCGTAGTGAAAGAAGCGGCGCAGACTCGGCACGCAGGGGATTAACAACACTGTCACTAGATGGCACTACCGCCGGATCGGCGTCCGCGCAATGCGAGGCTACTGCACTAAAGTTACTTTGAGTATCTACAACAAGTGTAATGTCACTATCTACACAGTACTGGGCACTATTACAAGGAGAAGTTGCAGAAGGCACTAGGTTCACTACAGGATTGCACTGCACATAGTCATTTTGCTTGTCCCGAACCCGTTTCCGTTGCACATTCTTACGCGCTCGTCGGCGCTTGCTACGTGGTGCACTATATAGTTTTGCTGTAGGCGCAGAACTACTTTCTTGCAATTGAGAACCAAGCAAAGCACTGTTCAATTCCACAGCGTCCATAACATTTACCTACTTTCGCCGCGCGCCGCCATGCACGCACTGCGCGGTGTTCTTCCGACCTCACCACGAGCGCCCTCTGCTACAACTCCGCTCGTGGCCACCACTGAACGACATCGTTCACTTGGGACTGAGATAGGAACCAGTAAAGACTTCGGAATCAGATAGGCACCAGTGAAGACTTGGGACTGAGATAGCAACCAGTTAGGACCTTCGTAATCAGATAGGCACCAGTGAAGACTTGGCTATCGTATAGGCACTAGGAAGCAGTACTAGGCAGGCCTCTAGCTCAACTATGTATCAGCATTCTGCAGTACTGAGCAATGTAAAAGTTAAGTATTGTATAAATTCTGTGCAATATATATCTCGTTCTAATTTACTCTAGAGTTTCTAGTTTCTGACTGCTCCCCTCCGTACCTGCACCAGCGTGCTATCTTTATTCCTTTGTCGGTCTTTCAACTCGGCCACCGACACCTACGACGGGAAGTAGATACAAAAGCGGCGGCGCGGCCGGAACACAAAAGTTACAACCTCTCTATATACTACAGCATCATCCGCAAAAACAGTCGAGGATGGTTCGAGGGAAACATGATTTCCTGTATGCCTCCTTGTGGCCCCACCACAGTCTAATTTTATCCTTGTGGTTCTTTCGCGAGATAAAATAGGTTGACTCTTCGTGAAACGTACGCTATCGAAACTTTGGCAAAAGCCCGTACTGCGGTTCAGAACGTCTCTCTTCCAGGATCTGTCTCCGAAGTTTCCTAATCAGCCCCACGACTCTTTCGCGCTTACTAAATGATCCCGTAACGAAGCGTGCTGCGTTCCGTTGGGTATTATCTATGTCTTCTACAAGTGCGGTACCATAAGTCCCGGCCTGACCAAGAGATGGCCATCTTTCATGAAAAATATCTCTGGATTGAAAAATATACGACCCATGAAGTATATTTTCATGTTTCCGGCGCCACATTCTATAATATTTGTTTGGTAACCATCGGCAGTGAACGATGCGAGTGAACTTGTGAAAATGAAGAAAACTGGTCGTCGTAATGTGAAACATTTTTTCCAAAGCTCTCAGTGCAACCAGTGTTAGAGCTGAGCTATATTCTACTTTGGGAGGGTCGCCTCATTCTTTTACAACAATAAAATATCGGGTAGCCGAGTTTAAACGAGACCGAACGAGCTGCCAAGGCGAGCATCGCAGTGGTCGGTCAAGTGAGGAGACGACTCCAGATATGGCAAAGAAATCCCCAAAGCGGTACTGGATGATCGTCGACTGAAAGTCCGCAAGCTAGCAGACATGGTAGGCATTTCAAGAAGTGCGGTACAACGCAGAGTATCTGAAAATTTGAATATGGGAAAACTGGGTGCAAGTTTATGCGGCGTCTGCTCACACTCGAGTAAAAACAGTTCGTGAAGATGTTTCAGTTGGTTGTTTAGCGACTTTTCGCAGTAACAGAGCTGAATTTTTTTTGCGCCGTTTCATAACGATGGATGAAACATGAGACCCATGATCCCGCCATTTTATTCCAGAGATCTAAGAAGAATCAAATCAGTAGACACAACTTGGAGAACCGACTCCGACTGGACATCCTAAACATCGCGTTCTGACGACTCTATATACCGCAATATTTTCCCTTTAGTTTAAAATCAGATTTACTTGTTTATCTATACAAATACAGACTTACAACTACAAACAGTCAATATCCTGCAAAGCGTTACTTTTCTGTCAGTCCCAGGTAATGAAGTGTATCATATTGTGGCTTCCACCCATTTCAATAAATTTATGTTGACCTTAGACAATCTACACATAGAATGAAACCGAAATTAATTCCATGGAATTCATATCCAAAATATGTATTCGGTAAAATGTAGAGACGATTCCTGAAGAACGTTATAATGTGACATAGTATCAGAAAGGCCTGAAATGTGTAACTAATGGCCAATAAGACAGATGGAAATTCCATTTCCAGTTTCAGTTTATAAAGTGAAAGAGAATGCAGTTCTAGGTGCGCACAAAATATCATTACGCTATATACAATCTTAACTATTTGTTAGCTACACATTTTTCTTTCCTGCAGAGGGCGAGAACAGGTCTTTAGTAAAAGGCTCATCCATTGGCTCCCTAATAAGAAAGATTTAATAGCATAATGTCAAAGTACAATGTATGATAACAGTCGCACCTAAGCAAGCTACATAAATGGACGTAAAAATTCATTCAGTCTTGAATTCTTTTATAGAGGTTGAAATATCAGCGTCGATCGCAAGGAAATATAGGTCAAGCACAATATTCGATTCCAACTACTCACTATTTCATTTTTCTTTCGTTTATTCTGGATGAAGTGCCGTGTGTTATTTTTCGATTAGGTATTTCTTTTATGTGTGTGCAGAGGAGGGAGAGGGAGTTTGTATCGTTTGAGATATATAGGTCAAGCACAATATTAGATTCCAGT
Organism: Locusta migratoria; assembly: GCA_026315105.1. NCBI lineage: Eukaryota > Metazoa > Arthropoda > Insecta > Orthoptera > Acrididae > Locusta > Locusta migratoria. The sequence continues at coordinate 134,886,787 of CM048749.1, read as the reverse complement.
TTTCGTTATTGAATTTTCTTTTCTGTTATAGGCCAGTTTGGCTTTTCTGTATTCGTTAGAGCTGTTGGTTTGTATATTGGATGGAAGAGATCGTGTTCATTTGCGGACAACTGACGGGAAAATCATTGAAAATGTTTTCATTTACTTTTGCTTTAAGTTGTTTTCGGTTATTTACCAATAGTTGAATTTTTGTACTGAATAAAAATGAGACATTTTTGTTGCAATTCGTCTGCACTACTACCTCCTAAAATATTTTATATTCCTCCTGAAACACCCTGTATATTCAACAATATTATTCCTTAATAAATATTGATCGTGTAAGGACCCCTTCACACATGAACAGTATATTCCCAAAATTCTCCCAATACACCTAAAGTTGACTATTAACCTTCATCATGACTATCACACGCTCATTTCATTTCTTATCGTTCTCCCAAGTTACTCCTACATATCTAATGAACGTAACTGTGTCAAGCAGCAGACTCCTAATGCCGTATTCGAACATTATGGGATTTTTTCTCCTAGTCATCTGGATCACTTTACCTTTTAGAGGAAACTGCTATTCCTCACATGAGTCAGAAATTTGTTTAGGTCATCTTGCATCTTACTACATTGACGACATATCTACGTACGCCACAGCATCATCAGCAAAGATCCGCAGATTGCTGCTAACTCTGACCGTCAGATCATTCACATACATAGAAAATAACTATCCTAGCACACTTCTTTGGGGAACTCCGTGCGATATCCTCGTCTCCGATGAACATTCCCCGTCGAAGACAACGTAGTCAGTTTGATTTCTTAAAAAGGGGCAACTCAAATATCTGGGAAGATATTGTATATGGTCGCACCTCGAATAGCAGTGTGCAAGGCGGACCGAGCGAGGTGGCGCAATGGTAACACACTGGACTCGCATTCGGAAGGACTGTGTTTCAAATCCACCTCCGGCCATCCAGATTTACGTTTTCCGCGATTTCCCTTAATCACACCAGGCATTTGCCGGGATAGTTCCTTCGAAAACGGTACGGCCGATTTCCTGCCGCATCCTTACCCAAACACTCCGAGCGTAAGCTCCGTCTCGAAGGACCAAGCTTGTCGACAGAACGTTAAACTCCAATCTTCCTTCCATCCTTCTTCTTCTTCTGCAATGTGATATCGTGTCAAACGCGTTACGGAATGCAAGGAGAATGCAGCCTGCCTATTTCCCTTCATTCTTGGCTCACAAGATATCATGCGAGGAAAAGGTTAGCTTCACACGATTGGTGCCACCTAGTGTAAGTCTTTATATTCCACCGTTTTGGTGACGTGTCTCTCTTTGATGAAATCACTATGACAAGATAATAACCACTCCCCTAGCGAATGCAATCTCCGACTCCGCCAGGAATCTTACACGGTAATGGCAGTTCCCTGTTTTTTTTTTTTTTTTTTTTCTTTTTTTTTTATTATTGTTAGTACGAAACAGAAGGAGGCATATCAGTACCCAGTCAAGAACAGAAACAGCCAGCTTCAGGTTGGTGAAGACGAAATGGACAGTCACGATGCATTCCCATTGGCGAAAAATATATCCATTATCGTGGTATCAAATCATTATTCCTTCAAAATGCAAAATAGGATATTAAGAAGTATTTCCGAAACGTTACAACACCAAAATCAAAGTTATCCAGTTCCCTGGCGATTAAAAACTATAGCATATCTAATAAAAGCCCTAATGTGGCATCCGCTGCCACTTACAGTGGACAGAAATGATGTATTGCTGACAGATAAGCAGTCAGGGTTGTCACCTCCCACTACGGATAAAACATAATGAAGAGAAACAAAACTGGCATAGGTCGGCGTATGCAAACAACAGAGATAGGGCTGCGGCCAGAAACGCTTATACAGCAGATATCTGACGCCAGCGCCTGGGGCAAAATGATCCCTTTAGAGTCTCATTAAGAGTGTGTTGGAGTTGGGAATGACTGTCAATTTTTCACCAGTGTTTTTTTTATAAATAAACGTAGAAAGTAAAGTGCAACGTTTACTGCATTTCCATTAAAAAACTGTAATGTGGAAATGTTAAATTTAATTTTAAAAAGGTATTTTTAAATTAGTTTGTAATAATATATCAATTTCAGTAAATAACCTTTCATAGGCATTTATAGCCTGTATTTGCACACTGAATTATTGTGTAGATGCAGTTAGTAGCTGCTAAACCCGCCATTGCCCGGGTATATATGTATTTTTCCAGTCTTATAATAGAAACCAAAATAAAAACTTTAAAAAAAATTCATCTTCATATATCCCTAATAACAGCTTAGAAATTATGAAACAGTAAAACAAAGAAATATGCACAATGTAAAAAATTTTAAGTGCAGTATCCAAAGAAAGGAAAATAGTAATAAAATACAAATGACGTATAATATTAATTTAATTCAAAACTTGATCATAAACAATATTTATTGATACTTATGATGGGAAAGTTTCTGTGACTTACTGTTTATGCCGTCATATCTCCTGAATTAAATATCGTAGGTTGTTTTTAACCCCACGGCTATTGTTGTCTAATAGTAAGCAATATGTATACCAAGGTTAGTTGAAATCAGTCCATTATTTTAGGAGGAGTTGTGGAAAAATAGCGCGTCGAGTTCATTGTTTATGACATATCTCCTGAAATTTGCGTCTACTATGATATACCATTGAATGTACCTTTGAATTTATATGTGTATAACTGCAAAATATGTCGTAAATGGTGTTAGCAGTAAAGACGTAATAAATAGAAATATCATGCGTGATGATGCGGTTTTTCACGAACCAAATTGTTTATGAATTGATATCTCATGAACTATACGTCGAATTGTGATGTAGTATCGAAGGAACCTTCAGTGGTATGTAGGTGTACTGTCTGTGAATTGTCTCGCGAATACAGTTCACAGTGTAGAAGTAATAATTTGTGACGTCATACCAAATGCCGTAGATATACATCATGAAGAGCGGAAAAGTAGTAAGTGATGTTTCTCCTTCCATCATTTTGGTTGGGTTGTCAGGAGAAAATGTTTCGTAAAGATTTGAAATTCTTTTCAAAGTTTATTGCAAGTCGCAAAGTGCTCTCATTGTCAAATATATGACGAATAAAATCATGGTATCATGCGCTTTCGTTGTTTGTTGAGTGATATATTATGAACTATGTATTGAGTAGGGGGGCAGTGGGCATACGAGACGGCCTTGACCCATACCCACAGGTCATTCCACGAATGCTGACATCATCCTTCTGGGAAGTTCGCCAAGGTCATCACTTTAAGTCACCTATGTCACATTCATCCCGGGAATTGAAGGCTTACTTCAGAGGCCGCCCTAACCCTCCTCCCCCTACCCCAGGCCCCAGGTTACACAAGTGTGCATTCCATCACGTTCATTCTGGAAAATCAGAGGCTCACAGGTGCTGCTCACGTCCATGTTTCCCCCAACCCACATTATTTATGTCCATTTCTGCAGTGCAAGCACAAATTATAATAAACAATTATTAACCTGTCTAAGTTTAGAGCATTGAGGGCAATAACTCCCAGGTCGAAGGTCCCCCTCCCCAACCAGTGACTGCTTTTAATGTCAGCTCTGCAATGCAAGCACAAATTATATTAAACAATTGTTAACCTGGTCAATATTAGAGCACTAAGCCCCAGGTCCCAGAGTTGGGCGCTAACTTGTCCTAACTGCCTGCCCTATGAGAGTTTGGGCAGATTCAAGCACATTAACTGTTGGCCCCTTTCCTTTACCACCAGCTGCTCAGAGGCATATAATACGCCATTTAGTGTGTGGGAGTTCCGTAGGGCTCTTACACAATGTCCCGACATGGCCTGGGCCTGATAGCATCCATAGCCAAATTCTGACAACCTATCAGCGGAGAGCCATCGTAATCTCCAAGCTCTTTTCAACCACATCTTGTGCGATGGTGTTTTCCCGTCTCAGTGGCAGGAAAGCATGATAATTGCGGTGATCAAACCTGGCGAGAACCTTCGTCATGTAGATAGATATCGGCCCATTAATCTAACCAATGTTCCCTGTAAGTTACTGGAACGTATTGTCAGTCGGCAGTTGTGTTGAATTCTTGAGATTCGGGGTTTACTTGCTCCATGCCAGTGCGGTTTCCGCCAGGGTCGCTCCACGACTGATAATCTGGCGCCAATATCTGATAGCCGTCTTTTTTTATATGCACAAAACATATGATACGACCTTGCGGCACCACATACCATGTTACATGAGTGGGGTCTCCGGGGCTCGCTCCTGCTTTTTCTTAAAAACTTTTTTGCTATCTGTACCTTTAGTGCTCAAGTTGGTGCCTCCTGTAGTACCTCTCATGTGCAGGAAAATGGGGTTCGTCAGGGCTCTATTTTGAGTGTTCCCTTATTTTTAGTGGCCATTAACGGCTTAACAACAGCAGTTGGGTTGTCAGTATCCTCTTCCCTCTATGCTGACGTCCTCGTTATCTCGGACGCACATTATAGGGAGCCATTCGGAAGGTGCAGTCCTTGGCTGTTGCCCATGGCTTCCAGTTTTCTCCTGCAAAGAAATGTGTTGTGAACTTCTGCAGGCGTCGGATGGTTCACTCTCATCCCAAACTTTATCTCAACAACCACTTATTAGAGGTCGTGAATACTCATCGGTTTTTATGGCTTGTTTTTGACATCCGTCAGCTCAAACAGGAGTGCTAGCGCCATCTCAATGTTCTACACCACTTTGGCCATACTGCCTAGGGAGCTGATCGCTTCACCCTGCTGAGACTGTCAAGCTCTTGTGCAGTCCCGTCTTGACTTTGGATGTGTCGCCTATGGTTCTGCATTACCCTCGACGTTGCACAACTGTGGGGTTCCCATCACAACGAGTGCCTTCTGCACCAGTCCTGTGAACAGCTTACTTGCTGAGGCCGGGTCGCACTTTTGCAGATCCACCGCCAACTGTTCACGGCCTATGCAGCGCATTTGCATAGCTCGCCAGGCCAGCCAAACCATCGTGCCCTTTTCTCTCACGTGGTCATCTGTGACCAACAACGATGACCCAGGTCAGTTAATATAATTGCCTTTCGAGTCTGGTCCCTTCTGTTGGAACTTGACACTTATCCTCTACTATCTCCGTATCAGTCCCATGCATGCACACCTACATGGTGCCTGCCAAGGCTGAGTTTTTGTCTGGACTTGGCCCATGGATCCAAAGACACAGTTCCCCCTGAAGCTCTCCGTTGTCAGTTCTTTGCGGTTGTAGCTACAATCCCTGGACATTACCTGGTTTACACAGATAGTTCCAAGGTTCTGAGCCATGTTTGATTTGCGTATGTTCATGGCAACCAGGTTGAACAGTGCTCTCTGCTGGATGGCTGCAGTGTTTATACCGCACAGCTGGTGCCAATTTTTAAAGTTCTTGAGTTCGAGTCCTGCTCAGGTGTCCTTCCTTGTCTGAAGTGACTCCCTGAGTGGCCTTCGAGCTCTCGACCAGTAGTGCTATCTGCGTTGTTCTTTGGTGACACTATCTGACCTTGACAGATCAAATCGATCAGTGGTGTCCCTCTGGTCTCGAGGTCATGTCGGTATCCCGGGCGATGAACGTGCCGATAAGCTTGCCAAACAGGCTGTCGATGCAGCCATTTTAGAGATCAGCCTCCCGGCTTCTGATCTCCACTCAGTGTTGTGACTTCGAGTTCATGAGCTTTGGGCCACTGAGTGGCGTAGCCTAACTATACCCAAGAAACTCAGGTCTATAAAGGAGACAATGGCTGTGTGCCATGTTGTCTCCCCACCAGGACTCTGTAGTCCTGTAATGGCTCCACTTTGGCCACACTTGGCTTACCCATGGCCAACTTCTCCGTGGTGAGGACCTGTCCAAATATCGCTGTGGCTCCCACTTGACAGTAGCCCACATCTTGCAGGACTGCCCTATTTTAGCCGCCCTCCACTTTTATCAGATATTGTACGTGACTACGCCGAAATGGCTGATTCAGTTTTAAATTTTTTTTCGTGACAGTGTTTTTTACTACTATTTATGAAGCTTTGCTTCATTCCATTGTCTATGTTCCTCTTATTTTGTGTCCTCCGAGTGGAAGTACTCTTCTGTTGCCGTGTGGTTGACCTTTTTAATCGCATGGTCGGTGAGCCAAAGACATTGGCTTTTCCGTTCCATTTCTTGTCGTTGTTCGGTGTTTTTGTGTGATTGTCTAATGTTGCGTTGTTTCTTGCCGAATTCATTGCCATTTTACTGTCTCGGGAGTATATTCCTCCCCTTTGCTACTTTAAACTCTGGGATCTTCTCCACATTTATGCCTCCGCTTGTGACGCCCAGTGACGGAATAGGGCCGCGGCGGAGTGGCCGAGCGCATTGAGGCTCTATGCTGTGATGCCCGAGGCCGTTCCCCGTCGGGGGTTCGAATCCACCCTCGGGCATGTATGTTTGTGCTGTCTTTAGTATACGTTATTTATAAGTAGTTGGTAAGTTTAGGGACTGATGACCCCGCAGTTAAGTCCCATAAGCTTAACAAACATTAGATTTCTTTTTTTTATGGAGTGGGTGATTGATGACCTCTGCAATTTTCTCCTCCTAAAACATCCAACCAACAACAACAGCTACTTCTGGACAACTGCCCACTCTTAAAAAATATGAACCGCCGGATTGTTCATGAGTATGTATTTCTACATCTACATACATACTCCGCAATCCACCGTAAGGTGCGTGGTGGAGGGTACTCTGTACCACTACTAGGCATTTCGTTTCCTATTCAACTCCCAAATAGAACTAGGAAAAAAGGATGCTGTTATGCCTACGTACGAGCCCTAATCTCTCTTATCTAGTCTTTGTGATCACTACGCGAAAGGTGGTATCATGATCGTACTACACACAGCTTCAAATTCCGGCCCTCTAAATTTCCTCAACAGAAATTCACAAAAAGAACGTCGTCTTTCTTCCAGCGATTCCGAATTGAGTTCCCGGAGCATTTCCGAGACACTTGCGAATTGTTCGAACTTACCAGTAACGAACCTAGCTGCTCGTCTCTGAACTGCTTCTAAGTCTTCCTTTAACCTGATCTGCTACGGGTCCCAAACACTTCAGCAATACTCAAGACGTGGTCGTACAAGCGTTTTATACGCTGTCTTCTTTACATATGAAGTATATCGTTCCAAAACTCTTCCAAAAAACTGAATCGTTGTGTCTTCCTTTTTGTATGGTAAGTAATGAAATGCGATATAAAAAGGACAGACATTTGAACTGGCTTCAAAGAAAATGAAGAAAGAGAGCCAGATAAGGAAATTAATAAGTTGTTGTGGCAGTTTGGCAAAGGGGGACGGTTCAGGCGTGACATGGAGCGCTCTGATTGGAGGGAAGCAGCTCCGGCTCTTCAACTGCCAACTAGCGAGTCATTTTGATCAGGCTATAGTTCTGACTTAGATAAGTGAGTATGGCACCTGAAAAGCGGAAATTCCACACTCTGGACAGAAATTGAAGATCGCCAGTGTGGGAGGGTGTTTGGAACTGAATACTTGCACTCCAGTATGTCGGCCTTTACTACTACGGCCACAGGGAGTCTATTTGTTACTAAGTAGCATATAGCCCTCCACCCACTGGAGTACACAACATGGGTGGGGAGGGGGTGGCGGGGGTGGATTTGGGAGAGGGGGTGGGGTTCGGTTCGCGCTAGGCGGCACAGAGGCGCGGGCGCTGGTGCGAAATTTATTCAAATTACGTACAAGCCGCGCGCCGCGGCCGGCGGCCATATTTTGGGCGCGAGTGGCACATACAAGCGGCGCACACGGCGCGAATAAAATAAATCTGCCCCAGCCGCCACGCAGCCGCAGCCGCAGCCAGAAACCCGATTTGGAGCGCGCACGTCCGCGCGCGTCTGATTACCGCCAACGCCCCCCTCCACCACTCTCTCACTCTCTCTCTCTCTCTCTCTCTCTCTCTCTCTCTCGCTGTGTGTGGGTGGGTGGGTGCGCGCTGTGCCACTTCCAGCAGGTCTTGCCCACCACCAACGTCTGCGACGACGGCACATTTATAACCTTCACATACGGAGGCGACCGACCTTTAGGGGTGCTGAAAACGTACATGTCGCGCACGACCTCGTGACGGGTGACTATCGCGGCTGAAATCCTTTATAAGATCTCTCCCGTATATACAGGGACTTACAAAAAGTGCGAGAGTGAAGGTCGGGGTGAGAGTTTAAAATAGGGAAAGATTAATTTTTAAAACTCACAACCACCAACTGCGAACCAAATTCCTAAACATGCAAAAACACTGGAACTGTGATTGCAACTGTTTGACTCGTTTTCTAGGGGATGATATCACACGTTCGCAGATTTCCTTCCCTGCATATGATTAACAAAACAAATTCATAATAAAATCAAGTTCATGAGAGAAAAGGGTGTACTAACTACTATTTTTGAAAACATGTGAAAGTTCACTTAATGTTGTTTATTTAACAATCTTAGGACCCTGTGGCTGATACGTCTGTATGTCATTCATCAAATAAAGTTATAGCTCCAGAATGAAACTTTCACTCTGCAGCAGAGTGTGCGCTGATATGAAACTTCCTGGCAGATTAAAATTGTGTGCCGGAACCGGGACTCGAACTCCCAGGTTCGAGTCCCGGTTCCGGCACACAATTTTAATCTACCAGGAAGTTTCGAAGTTATAGCTTGTGAGCCCCCAGACAAAATGAATATTTGTCGCAAATTGTTTTAACACCTTGTGGCTGTCTCAAACACCGTTTATGTTCATGCCTATGCGACGACACGTGTTACATTAACAAATCACAGTCACTTTAATTCAATGCGATGCACACCTTGTTCCGACGGCTAAATATTCACAAACACACAGTAGCACTCGATTCAACTTGGTGCAGTCTACGATGAGCAACTACACGTGGCGAATGCCACACACCAAAGATCTAAAGTCTCCACCTTGAGATACACATGCCGACTGATACAGAGCGACGCCGCCCGGCCAGCTACCCCACTCAATCCCGACTCCGTCACTTCCTGCCCTCGCGCGCGCGCGCCAAAAGCTCAACTGCCGAGGTTTTTTCCCCTACGTCATCAACTTCCCCATTTGAGCTGTTCTAACCGATTTGCCAACGTACAACGCTCAGCCAATACATTTCTAAAACTTTACTTAAAATCAAAATAATTACACTACACATTAAACAAATATTTTCTTACGTTTTTATATTAGTCTAACCATCCTTTGTACTATTTATTATAATCGTGCAATTTCTTATATCACAGATAAGTGATTTAACTGAATATTTCAAGGTAAAATACACAAGATTAATTGAAAAAATGAGAAATAGTTAATATATTACTTTTATAAACAAACATTGCCATGCTAGTTGTGTAACTGTCTTGTATTCATTGGTAATTTATTACTTTTCATTGTCAATTAAACATATTACGTCAGATGTGACTATATCAGCTAATGTATTGTTTATTTGTCAACAGGCTATTTTGTAATGAGGGCCTTAAAGGTTCCTAACTGCATCGTATTACTTCAAATGCCAGTAGTATTAGAATATTTTATTTCACGCTGTGCACTGCACTGTGCCTGGCACTCACCATTGTCCCTCTCTCCCCTCACCGGAAACGAACTGGAAAATCCTAAGTTGGAACAAGCCACCAACGTCGGCCTGCTCGCTGGCCTCCCGTCAGCTACAAGCACACAGCAAATCTCAACGTGGAGAATTTCTACCTATGGCCTAACTATAAATGTTGTCACCCAACTGTGTACATACATTGCTACCATAATTAATAATATTAAAATTGTGTAACATTTAGTTCATTGGTATGGTCAATGTTTGCAGTGAACTTCATACTGTTTAATTATCAAATGCTTTTAATTACCAATATTTCTATTGGGCGGTAATCTTACAAAAGGTACGGCCAAACTTTCAGGATACATTCCTCACACACAAAGAAATAAAGTATGTTCTGTGAAAATGTGTCCGGAAACGCTTAATTTCCATGTTAGAGCACATTTTATTACTTCTCTTCAAATCACATTAATCATGGAATGGGCAGTCGCAGTGGCCGTGGGGACTGAGGCACTCCAGTCACGGTCTGCACGGCCACTATGGCCGGTAGATCGAATCCCCCCTCGGGCATGGCTATTTGTGGAGTCCTTAGCTAGTTCATAAGTAGGTTGTAAGTTTATGGACTGATGACCCCGTAGTTAAGTCCCATAAGCTATACAAACATTTGAACATTTGAATCGTGGAATGGAAACACACAGCAACAGAACGTACCAGCGTGACTTCAAACACTTTGTTACAGGAAATGTTCAAAATGTCCTCCGTTAGCGAGGGTACATGCATCCACCCTCCGTCGCATGGATCCCCTGATGCGTTGATGCAGCTCTGGAGAATGGCGTATTGTATCACAGCCGTCCACAATACGAGCACGAAGAGTCTCTACATTTGGTACCGGGGTTGCGTAGACAAGAGCTTTCAAATGCCTCCATAAATGAAAGTCAAGAGGGTTGAGGTCAGCAGAGCGTGGAGGACATGGAATTGGTCCATCGGTCACCGAATCTGTTGTTCCGCAGCGTACGAACACGTCGACTGAAATGTGCAGGAGCTCCATCGTGCATGAACCACATGTTGTGTCGAACCTGTAAAGGCACATGTTCTAGTAGCACAGGTAGAGTATCCCGTATAAAATCATGATAACGTGCTCCAGTGAGCGTAGGTAGAAGAACATGAGACCCAATCAAGACATCACTAACAATTCCTGCCCAAACGTTCACATAAAATCTGTGTTGATGACGTGAATCGAGGAAGTACAGTTCATAAAATTGGGTATTTTGACAATTGTCTGCACGAATTATTTCAATCTACATTTAAAGAAAAATACTAAAATGAGCTCTAACATGGAAATTAATCGTTTCGGCACACATGTCCACATAACATATTTTCTTTCTTTGTGTGTGAGGAATGTTTCCTGAAAGTTTGGCCATACCTTTTTGTAACACCCTGTATATCGCTCACTGATACTGTGACATCCCCTAGAGAAATATCTATACAGACTCCTAAATGAATTACAGTCATATGCGCGTGTTACGTGTAGTGATGTCAGAGATGGTTGTTTTAAACTAAGGGTAGTAATAGCACAGTGTAAAGCCTGTTTTACAAGAAAAATTGACTACTCGAAGTGAGTGTAAATCAGCAGCCAACCACATCGCGAGAGCTTCTATGTCGTCAGTCATCTAAAGATTCTGCCGACTGTGGAGCTGTAAATTTGCCCACAGTCCTGTTCCCTCGATGATCTATGGTTGGTCAGCGATGCGGTAGTTGACGTGGCCCGATATCGGGCCAAAAATGTAGGTTGACGTAGAGCCCGAACTCGAAAAAGTAAGTACGTTCGTTTCACCGTAATACAGGGAAAAGTGTAACGAAAACTATGCACAAGTTAGGGTGGAAATCACCAAAATAAAGGCGTTATTCGTTGCATAGAGATATATTTATGAAATTTCTTCCATCATCTTTCTCCCCTGAATCCATTTATGTTGGAGACATGATCATCAGAATAAAAATTACAAGTCAGATGTAAAAAGGAAATATATTCGTTTTTCCCGCACACTATTCGAGAAAAGAACGCTAGAGAAATAGAGTGAAAGCGGTTCGATGAATCCTCTACGAGGCACTTAAATGTGAATTGCAGGATAGCACAAATGTTCGAGTGTTTGTAAAGTTATGGGAACTGCAGTGGTCATCGGTCCCTAAACCTACAAACTACTTGAACTGACTTCACCTAATAACAACAATCCCATGCCTGAGGGAGGACTCGAACCTCCGACGTGGAACGGCCGTCGCACCGTAGCAAGGCGCCTTAATGGCTATTCCGCCATGGCGCAGGGTAGCTAACTAGATGTAAAAGTACATGTAGACTCAGGACAGTATACCGAACAACATTGTATAACGGTGTCATTTAGTGACTTGTATGTTTCAGGTAAGGTAGTACGTCCATGTATATGTATTGGCAAGGACTATATTCCTCGAGAACAGGGTTAATGCGGTGTGAGAAAATGACGCTCGACTGCATGGGCAATGGGCTGTTAGTGGAAACGCGAGGAAACACAATGGAGGTCTATAATAGAGGTCTGCATGTTGGGAGCTATGGTCGCTTCAGTGAACCGCATTCGGGCGTGTCTGGTTCCAGTATGAATTCTCAGAATAGGCGGGCTGTGCTCGATAGAGGCGTGCTAGGCACTCTGCTGTTGCGGCCGATACAGCAGCTGCGTGTGCCTGGCGCTGATACACTTCACTGTATTCCCGCCAGATGATGCAGCTATACTCACATCAGGTTAGCTGCGCCATACACGAATATTTATGCATGGTACACGGTTCAAATGTTCAAATGTTTGTATAGTCTATGGAACTTAACTACGGGGTCATCAGTCCCTAAACTTACAAACTACTTATGAACTACTTACGAACTAGGACGGCACAAATATCCATGCCCGAGGGGGGATTCGAACCCCCGACCGCAGTGGCCGTGCAGATCGTGACTGGAGCGCCTTAGTCCCCTCGGCCACCGTGGTACACGGATCAGAGACACTGTAGCGCCCCTTGAGAAACGCTATTAATAGTAAGTGACGCCGTACTGAATTCTAATCAAAAACATAAGTACAGTGATGTCAGAGATAAAGTATTATCAAGAATGTCAATGAACTGCTTTTTACAACAGACGCCACACACACACACACACACACACAATCACACACACACATGTGTATATATATAATATGCCGGTGACGGGCAATGATCCTATCGTTAGTGGGGAGGGGTGGGCAAGTTTGAAGCCCTTACTCTTACCGGAATTAGTTTCATATCTACGAGTTTGAGTGAAGCTGGGAATTTGTATCTGACGGGAGGCGTGCTTAGGCAGTCCTTGCAGGCGCGTTGATCATGTGTCCCAAGTGGTCTACTGCTTCTTTCACGATTTAAAGAAGCAACAGTTTTACTTAAATTTTAAAGAAGAAAGCTTTGTTTTCTGTTTTGCAATAGATGTTACTGTTGATAGAAAACAGTTGGTTTTAACAAAAACAAAAAAGTCTACTGCATATAGTAACGGTGGGTTGTGGGGGCGGGCAGACGCCTGCCGCCGGCCTCCTGTAGCCGCGGCACCGCGCAGCTCCCTCCCTCCTCTCTACAAGTTTTCTTTTGTTTTGTTCAAATGTAATATTGCTTAAAAAAAAAAAAAAAAAAAAAAATATGGTGTAGCGTCAGCGCAATTGCCTATGAATCAGGAAACCCGGGTTCGAATCCCGGTTGGGTACACATTTTCAGGTTTGCCCAATCGCAGTTGATGTCATATATTCTGTGAATATGAAAGAAATTTTAATATTGTGGTGAATGTTATCTCAACTCTTAGTTCGAGTACTATTTAAACAATTGTACAGTGTATAATCCGTCTTGTTCCTGTACTTGTCATGCCGTGATTTGAAAAGAAGGTATTATTATAATTTTGCGAGAGTCGCTGTTAGATTGTTTTCTTCCTCAACAATAGCAATCAAGATCTGTTAAATGATCGCAAAATGTCAGATATGATTTTCAATAGATACGTTAAACACTATATCGTGTTATTCATACTAACAGCAGCCATTTAAATATTTTAATCATTTTCAGGATTTCAGCTCCAGCTGCAGCATCTTCAGTTTACTGCAGTCACCGGCCGCAATTTCATAATTAATTCTAGTTAATAATTATTAAATGATTCCGGGACGGGTGTTGAAATAAAACGGGACTTTAAAGAATTAATTTTCAGCTAGAACGACGATCCCGGGTGGCGGTGGAATAAATTGTACTGATTCATATCTTAATAAAATTTACATAAGTAGGTCACATATCCATGCCCGAGAGGGGGATTCGAACCCCCGACCGTAGTGTCCGTGCAGACCGTGACCGAAGCGCCTCAGTCCCCGCAGCCACAGCGGCCGGCCCTTTTATTTTCCTGTGGGCGGTATCTATTATTCCCCTATTCTTCTACAGACTTGCACTTGCCTTCTAGCCACTCCTGCTTAGCCATTTTGCACTTCTGTCAATCTCATTTCTTAGACGTCAGTATGTAATAGTTCACAAATTTCAGTTTAAGTAACAGTACAGCATAGCTAGGTTTTTTTATTACTTTTTTCCTAGGACGCTACAATACTTTAGTTGTTATGTTAAAATTTCACACCAATTGTTGCAAGCGATTTTAGACAAAATAAATTCAATTTCAAACATCTGAAAACTTCTGCAGGCATGCATTCAGTATGACCTGCAGGGTGAAAGAAAGAAGTGGTACGAAACAAACATGATAGGGGCGATTCGAACAAACAGAAATAAAACTACATAGTCAACGACGTATACTAAAATATTTAACGTGGCATGACCGGTGTTACAGGCATTTAGGAAGCCAGTGAAAATTGTGAGCGGTTAGGTGCACCTCTTTCTGCAACTTCAGAAAAGAATCAAAATTTGTAGTTGGCAGTAGTGCGTCGTTGTCGAGATTTTTAATCTTTATTTATGTAACTCTATATTTTGGCTAGTAACCACACATTATCAACGCAAGCATTTCATGAAAACATGTGATTTACTTCGTTGTAGACCATGGACACGTATATACACGAAGTGCGTAAGTTGTTATAACACAAAAACACAAATACTTGTGTAAATTTTACTCTGTATATTGGTTACGATTTATTTATGTGGTTACATTTTGTATGTGATGTTAATTTTGTATGCCAATTTCAATACTGTAAAAGAAATGATTTGTATCTTAGTAGTAGACACGCTTTTCTAGTCACAGACTTTGACATTGTAAGAGTAACACAATCTCTGACTGAGAGCTTGGTCGCTGGAACGCTGAGGCGAGGCAAGTAGTAGCGCAGTAGGCGATGCATTCGATAGTTGTGCAAAGTAGTTGTGGTGTCGCCACGTAGCAGCAGGGAGCTATTAATCAAGCGTAATTAAATGGTGGTGGGCACAGTGCAAGTAATCAAGAAGATACACGTAAGACGAAGAGTACTGTGGGCCCAAGTTTATTGCAAATATTCCGCCTCCAAGGAGAGCCCGTCATGCCAATAATTGAGTGCCAATAATAACGGACTACGACTCACGCTGCCTTACTAAACTAATATCCAGCAAATCAGTCACCTATTAGCATGTGCTATTACCCAGCGTAGTAGAACTGTTCTTCTGAATAGCGAACCTGAATTAGTGAAAACAGAACTAATTTTTCCCCCAAAAATATGTGCACGACAGAGTTATCATTGTTATTCCGAGACCAAATCATAAAATAGAAAGTGAAAGTGAGCAATATTAATTATGCTGGTTAAGAATGACAATTTCAGTTATAAAAGCTGTCAGCATTTTAAAAGCTGTGCTAATCAAATTTATAGTTATGCAATAGTGAACTGCCGATTCTTGATCATAAAGTTACTTTTCCTCAGACTTATTCAATTATCACTGCTTGATCAAGGGTAGGATAATTTATTGCCGCGCGGGAGTAGCCGAGCGGTCTGGAGTGCCACGTTAAGGATCGCGCGGCCTCCCGCGTCCGAGGTTCGAATCCTCCCTCGGGCATGGATGTGGGTGTTGTAGTTTAACTTAGTTTAAGTAGTTTATAAGTGTGGAGACTGACAACCAACGTAGTTTCGTCCCATAAGAATTACAAACATATGAACATTTTGATAATTTATTCAGTGTGTAGATATAAAATTACCGACAGTGTTAGGTAAAATTTTCTATTTGGTAATTGCAAGTAAGATGTTGTTGATAGTAATAAGTTTTCTCAGATAACAGTGTTCATTAATCAGACGACTCATTAGTTCATTTGATTGGCGAACCTTATCATAATATTAATCAGTTACAAATGTCACAGTTACATAGACAAAAACGAGAGTGTAATTTTAATTACGTAATTAACGTTACCAGGCAGTGACGATTACGCTGCTCACTTAATGAGCACGATTTGCTTACTGTGGTTTATTGTTTGTTAAAAGAAATAAGCATTACCGTGACATGCAAATTTAATACTAACACCAAAACAGCAGTGCTGCTAATTGCTGCTTGTTAACACACAAAAGTTGTAAGGTTGCTGCATTGTTTTATAGTTGATTTATTTTCAGTACATGTTTGTGTGGTGTCATTTGGTTTTGTGCTTGGCCTAGCTTAGCGTAGTGTCAGTTCTGCGTCCGCTAGCCTACGTAATTAATCTCTCATTAATTAACTTCCATAACTAAACAATTTTCCAAAATTTGTTGGCACATTCAATGATCGTGGCGACCTTAAACCATTTTCTTTTGCGAAATTCGGTCATTTCCACCCGTTTGTTTAACATTTTGGCTCCTTTAACAACTTATGAAACATTTTTCCGAATTTTCCCCACCAAATTCCTATCATTGCCAGACACAGATAAGCCGCCGCAACGATAAAGTTATAACCCCCACTACATTTATAGGGATTACGTTTTGGACAGTTGCCTTTCGAAATGATTATCGATTTAGGCGCACGGTACAAATGATTGCTAATTGGCAGGCAATTGCAAGGGTGGGACGTTACAACATATCCACGGCCCACTATGAAATACTGTATATCTTTTTATGAAATTCTTGCATTGATAATGGACAGTTACTAGCCGAAATATAGAGCTGCATAAATAAAGATTTAAAATCTCAACGACGATGATGACTGCGAACAACACATTCTGAAATTCAAGCAGTCATTTTACGCACGTCCTTTCAACATGAAAGGTAAACTAATGTCATCAAAAATGGCTAAGAATTAATGTTTCTATGATTAAGGTAGTACTACCGTGGGCATATATGGTTCTCCACTACAGTCGGTCGTCGTCGATGGAACTGTTACAATCACAAGAAATTCTGATACCATCTTCTGCAGTAATAGTAATTCGTTTTAGTCCTTCAGTCTTTGACACCATTAGCTAAATTCGCACCAATTCTGTTTACTTGTAACCGTGGTATTTGCAGGACTGAATAATGTGAATTTATTTATAAAAAACGACATATATCAGTATCAATACCATTTAGAAAACGGTTTCCTAGTTTTAGCTACATTACACTCGTAGTAATGCATAACCGGGATCATAGAAATCAATAAACTACACACTGTCACACTTGTTCAACGCAATCAAGGACTCGTGTTAGAAAAATTTAGTCATTTCACAAATACTATTACGAGTAAAGAAAAGGTAAATGATTTATTGAGAAGCTATAAACAAAGAAGTCTGAAATATAATCACATCATTTTACCGTTAACTTTCTACAAAATTAATAGAGAAAAACAACGATGAATTAAACAATTTCTGCGAAATAAAAATTCATAATTTTATTTTTTTACTAGGAAAGTGAAACTTGGTTAAAAGTAGGCGAATAAAAAATGTGATATCGTCTTATATACATTCGAGCGTTTTTGAAACACGAACATCCGAGGAGTAGATTTATCTCCTTTCTAAGAGTAGGCGGTTGGGCATGGCATGTTCGTATGAGTATGAGGAAAATCGAATGTACTTGATCCTTGCGTGCTGTGCAGCTGTCACAGATCTACGTGGAAGTTTCAGATCGAGCCAGGGTAGAAGCCAGACACAAAACTATAGTCTATTCAGCCATCACCGTTCACTTGAGGCCCAGGTAAGGCAAAACAGAAAAATTAAGTTGCAACATTTGTATTTGTTGTGTGAGACGACGTTCGACGCAGAGCAGAAAAAAAATCAAATTTTCAAATGTTTGTAGAGCTTATGGGACTTAACTACGAGATCATCAGTTCCTAAACTTACAAACTACTTATGAACTAGCTCATACTAAAGACGGCACAAATATCCATGCCCGAGGGGAGATTCGAACCCCCGACCGCAGTGGTCGTGCAGAACGTGACTGGCGCGCCGCAGATCGCTCGGCCACCGCGGCCAGTGTAGAGCAGAAGGAACCATCAAATTTTTCTCAGAATATATTAAGATATTTGAACTTGTACTTGTTATACACTATTCTCTGCAGGTCGTTCGCAAAAACTTTCGAATTAATTATTAGCATTCGTACTCAGTGACCAACAAGAATTGCAGGAACCACTCAGTTGCATACACCAGTTTGCGTCATCTGGCGTACACTGTAATATCTATCAGGAGCAATAGGGCGGGTCCGTGTCCAAAGAATAAAGAGGAAAAACTAGTAAATTACGGAACGACTTTACAATATGAACACAACAGGCAGCTTTCAAAAGCGATATAAAACGCAATAAAAAAGGACAACAAACAATTATGTAGGAAGCCCTAAGATAGGTACGTTGTGCGCCGCTCATAACAAAGACGCAGAGCGAAACAGTGCTACCCTTAGAGCAGCATGGCGAACTTTTAGTTTTACAGTCGGTATACCAGTATATGCATCTTTCATCATGGCTTCAAGTGTCACTACTGTTTACTTCACATACGCTATCGGCGGTGTTTTGTGCTTACGTGTTGTTTGTTTTATGTACCAGCAAACAGCGTTTTGAGTGAGTTCGCATACACAACGATTAGTGTTTCGGCTGAATTCGACGGTCCTTCAGCACATCCTGCACTGACAAGTTTATCAGTTATATATGTGTGCTGTGCATAAAAATTTAAAATTAGAAATACTGAAACATTTTGACCGTTTCATGGCACTAAAACAAATTCTAAGGCGAAATAAATGTGTTGGACCGGGATTCGAACCCGGATTTCGCGCTTCGGATCAGCGGTGTCCTCAACCAGTTGCGCTATCCAGGCACGTTTCCCTTCCAGACCAAATTCTCAACTTGTAGATCACTACGATAGTAGTGCTCCCTGCCCATTAGTTCCTATTGCACACAACCTGTCCTTGATTCCCACAAGGAACTGAGCGTATTAATGGGTCCGTTGAAATGTTCTAATGTTTGTAAATCTATGCAACTTAACTTCTTTGGTTGTCAGTCCCTAGGCTCACATACTACTTAAACTAACTTCAAACTAACCTATAGACAACACACGCACACTCACTCATGCCCGAGGGTTGACTCGAACATCCGACGGGGAGCAACCGAGCGCTCCGCAGCAAGGCACCTTACAGCGCTCGGCCATTCCAACCCGGCAAAGCGGCCGCGGTGGCCGAGGTGACTGAGGCGCTCCAGTCACGGTCAGCACGGCCACTACGGTCGGGGGTTCGAATCCCCCCTCGGGCATGGATATTTGTGCCGTCCTAGTTCGTAAGTAGTTCATAAGTAGTTTGTAAGTTTAGGGACTGATGACCCCGTAGTTAAGTCCCATACACTTAACAAACATTTGAACATTTTTTGAACCCGGCAAAGAACGCGCCGCACTGAAATTGTCAATTGCCTGTTGTGGGCATATTTACAATTAGAAAGGTGAACAGGTGGGGCTTACCAGCTTTGACGTAATTATAAAAAGACATATTGAACATAGCTTTTTTTAAATCTCAGTGCTACCGGTTTCGGTTAGGTTACCATTTTAGAGCGTTAGCAGAGTTTAGCTAACGCTTGATAATGGTAAACTAACCGAAACCGGTAGCACTGAGATAACAAAAATAAACAGCTGTGGTCAATAAGTCATTTTGTAAATATTTACAATTATTGATACGGTGTCACTCTCTCTCTCTCTCTCTCTCTCTCTCTCTCTCTCTCTCTCTCTCTCTCTCTCTCTCTCTATCCGAATAAAACAGACGCCGCTGGTCGTCATTAACGTTCGCAAATTCGTGAATGCGAAGCGTAGTTTGCTATAAGTTGAGAATTTGGATTGGAAGTGGAGCGGGCCTGGATAGCGTAATTGGTTAAGGCGACCGCTGGCCCGAAGCGGAAAATCCTGGTTCTAATCCCAGTCCAGTAAAAATTTGCAACTTCACCAGTGAATTTATTTTAATGTCCTAAAACGATCGAAATGTTTCAATAGTTCGAATCTAATAACTATGGTCTCTTTTGGACATGAACGAAAAGAACAGACACTATATCAATAATTGTAAAACTTTAGAACGTTTTTTTCTCGGAATGTTCTGGATAGTGCGCTTTAGTACTTCTGTGAGTGGACACCCTTGAGGTAAACTACTATGCTGGGAAGTCCTATCCCGAACTGAATTTCCGAGTCCGGGAAGTAACCTTTTTCTGTTTTTATTTATTTATTTTTATTACAGGACGGCTAGCCGTCTGACCGTACGCGCTGGACTACCACGTCGCCACTCAATTAGGCCGTCCAAAAAAGCTCCCCGTCCTCTCCAAATTTTCAAAAATGTTTTTACAGCTTATGGGACTTAACTACGGGGTCATCAGTCCCTAAACTTACAAACTACTTATGAACTAACTAAGACTAAGGACGGCACCAATATCTATGCCCGAGGGGGGATTCTAACCCCCGACCGTAGTGGCGTATTTGTAAATCCGCTCAGAAATTGTCACTTGCCTGTTGTAGGCAACCAAACGATCCATACTAGGCGTGTTTTTTAAGTAAGTACCGTTTTGAAATTTAAAAAAAAAGACCTACTAAGATATCTCAATAATTTTATTTTTACATTAAAGCCTGTACCTGAATCTACTTTTCTGCATAATTTTCGTCGATATTGAGGCACTTGTCATAACGTTGTACCAGTTTTTGAATCCCCTCCTCACAGAAGTCTGCCGCCTGACTTGTTGACCACTGCATCACAACTGTTTTCACTTCGTCATCGTCTTGCTCGGTCACAATGCCATACAAAACACTACGAGAAACATTAGGAAAGTCATCCCGCAAGGAGGAAAGAGTAAAGCGTCTTTTTTCTCGCACCTTACTGTCCACTTCCTGCACCAAACTTTCATTAACGACCGCCGGCCGCGGTGGCCGAGGGAACTGAGGCGCTCCAGTCACGGTCTGCACGGCCATTACGGTCGGGGGTTCGAATCCCCCCCCTGGGGCATGGATAATTGTGCCGTCCTTAGGATAAGCTTGTTGATAAGTAGTTTGTAAGTTTAGGGACTGATGACCCCGTAGTTAAGTTCCATAAGCTCTACAAACATTTTAACATTAACGACCAAAGGACGTCCACTCCGTTGTTCATCATGCACATTTGTGCGGCCATCTTTAGATACTCTCACCCACTTTCGTACCATTCCATCACTCATATTTTTTCCGTAAATTGCACAGACCTCACAATGAATATCGATCGATTTTTGGCCTTTAGCACTAAGAAATCTTATAACTGCCCGTACTTCAGTCGGCAGGACTCACGATTATCGGAGGCATCTTGAACACTCAGTACACAATCAAGGAAGAATCGTACTGTAATGGCGTCAGTGCGTAGACAACAGATGTCGGTACCCAGTGCGCATAAAATTATTTGGATATCTTAGCACGTTTTTTTTTATTATTTCAAAACGGTACTTACTTAAAAAACACACTTCGTAGATTGTTCTTTCGTATATGTACCAAATAACAGAGACCTTTTTTACCTCCGTTTCTTTAATGGTTTGCTTTACGACTGTATTTTTAACTACGCCGAATTGTAATTGATGGCTGTATTATGTATACACCGGCGGGTCGTTCATTATCAAAGGCCCCTGACTCTGGCACCTGATTTATCGCTAATTAATTCCTGATCGACTCTTCCTTTGTTTTCAGCCTCGCGCGGCCTCTCACGTGAGCATTGCGGCTCGCGGCGGCCTCGGAAGGGTTCTCAACGTGCGGTACTACATTCAGCGTTTATCGAGTAGAGTCAACCGCTTCGAAAAAGGAAGAGAAAAAAACACATTAAAACAATAAACCATGTCTCACTAATAACAAGGGACACAGCTACATGCATTTAAGGGGAGTCGGAACCCCCTATCTCGACAATGTTAAATTTAGTGACTTGCATTCTCTGTATTTCCGGAACCATTGTAAACATCGACATGAAACTTTTCTTTTAGTTCAGTAGACTCAGGATACGTAGGTTATTACTTCCTGAAAATTTTAATACTCTTCTCTAAGTGGTTTCTGAGATTTACCAAAAAAATGCAACAGAAAATGTACATTTTTCAGGAACGTCCTTCAAAATTTCGACTGTAACTCAGTATAACGTTTGCTTTTTTTTTTTTTTTTAAGTCACTCAGAAGCACCCAGAACCGTACTGTATATCATCCTCTTGATCTTTTTCCAAGTTTCTTCTTCTTTCTGAACTCCTTAGCGATCAATTGTTCTGCATATAATGGATTATCAATGCAAACCTTCTCACATGTAGTTTGCTCCAGGATTAATTCCCTTATGCTGTAGTGCTTTCACCCTACCAATGTTGCCACCATTAAAAGCAAGAACGAAATCACTGAATCCTCCACTTTAGTGCCTCCAATCCAACTTTTAATTTTTTTATCTTTTTTTTTCAATAAGATTATTGAATGACTCCTTGGGATTTGACCATGCAAACAGTTCTTCAGGATTTTAGGATTTGCCACGTCTCTGCAAATAGGTTTTATGGTAGCCAGAATGCTGCTGGGATGGCTGTGTGAACTGTCTAGCAGTGGGCATTCCAGTGATTGCACCATGAATCAGGTCCAGGAGGGCAAAAGTTTGTGTACAGGTTTTTCATCAGTTGGCAATCTGCGGAAGAAGGTAACCTATATTGCCTGCTTCATTTTCATGAAATCCTCGCTATTATTTCTAATGGCCCTCCCATAATACTGCTGTATTTTGTATGTCGGCCTGCCTCACATGGTTTTACCGTCAAAAAGTTTCTTTCTCTCAAATTTTGTTTCAACTTTCTCAACCTGATGCCAATTCCCTTCTGGACATGACCAACACATTCCAGTTTTGTGATAATCTTCTCACCATTACCGAAAATTTTTAACATTTTCAACCTGTGTAGATTATATTTAAAAAAATAAAATACTTCCCATGTTAGTTGATAAGTGATATTTTATTTTGTGTCCCAACTTCGTCGCCGCTTTTGTGTCCCAGCCTCGTCGTAGGTGTCGGTGGCCGAGTGGACTGAGACCGACACGCTGGTGCAGGTACGGAGGGGAGCAGCCAGAAACTATAAACACTCGAGTAAATTAGAAAGATATATATTGCACAGAATGTAACAATACTTAACTTTTACATCGTACTGCAGAATGTTTATACATAGTTGTTAGAGGCCTGCCTAGTGCCTGTACAATAGCAAAGTCTTCACTCGTGCCTATCGGATTACGAAGGTCCTAACTCGTTGCTATCTCAGTCCGAAGTGCCAAGTCCAAGTGGTGGCCGATGTCCTTCAGTGGTGGCCACGAGCGGCGTTGTACCAGAGGGCGCTCGTGGCTGTCGTCGGAAGAACGCCGCGCCGTGCATGCATGGCGGCGCGCGGCGAAAGTAGGTGGCGCGCACTTTGTACTTGTGCGACACCACACCCCTCCCCCCCAAACCGCCGCGCCGTCGTGGCGTAGGGCTGAGGGCCACGGCGACGGCACTGGGAGGAGGGCCTGAGCGGGGGCGTTACTGGTGGGACGGGCGTCGTAGCTGAGGCCGGGATCGAGACGCCGTCCGCGCCCCGGCATCCGCCTTGCGATCCTCCAGGGAACCCGCCGAAACCTGGGGAAGGGCGCCCGCCCCCGCCCAGAGGGAGCAGGTCATCTTCTTCTGAGGTGCGTGGCCCAAGCTGGGGGGGCCCGCACGGTCCCGGAGTCCCTCTCGGTGACGCTGTCATCTGCGGCGGCGACAGCGGCGGCGACGACTGCGTCGGATGTACGTCGACGTCCATAGGGATCTCGTAGTCCGGGGACGAACGATGTGGTTGTGCTCCCTGGCGCAGAACTGGGTCTGGAATCAAGAAACCGGAGACAGGATCGCGCGGCCTGTGCAGGCGCAATTGGTTTGCGTGGCGCCGCAGCTCCGACCCTGTGGAAGAACGTACAATAAACATATTGCGACCAAGCACGCGCTGAATGGTGCCCGGCAACCATGTCTTCTTGTTTCCAGCAAACACCCTGTACAGCACCGGCGTAGAAACCTGAAAACGCGTAGCGCCATACGAACCGACTCGGTGCGTGGGAGGCTGCAGCAGGTGAAGGAGAGTGCGGTGACGGCGGCCGTGTAGCAGCTCGGCAGGAGACGGGCCGTCACGTGGCATGCACCGATACGTAGACAGGAAAATTTGAAGAGCTTGCTGCCTGGAGTGCTGACCTTTCATCTTCTCCATGTGAGACTTGAATGTTCGAACGAAACGTTCTGCTTCACCATTGGACTGAGGGTGAAAAGGTGCGGTGGTGATATGCTGAATGCCATTCACACGACAAAACTGTTGAAATTCCGCACTAACAAACTGAGGTCCATTGTCACTGACGATAGTTTCAGGCAAACCTTCGATGCAAAACACTGATGTTAAGGCACTGATTGTACTAGAAGCTGTCGTTGAGTTCATGGCAATCACAAAAGGAAACTTGCTGAAAGCGTCTACAACAATTAACCAGCGCGTATTCCAGAAAGGTCCGGCAAAGTCAATATGTAAACGTTGCCATGGTCCCTTGGGGCGTGGCCAGTCTGAGAAACTTTGCGGTGGAGCCGCCTGATGCTCCGCACAAACAGTACACTGTGACGTCATGTCCTCTATCTGAGCGTCCATACCAACCCAGGTACAATGACGTCTGGCCAGTTGCTTTGTCCTAACAATGCCCCAATGTCCTTGATGCAGGAGGCGTAACACTTCACGTTGCAGGGAACGAGGAACAATCACCCTTGCTTGGTCGTTGTCGGTATGCAACAACAGTACACCCTGACTTAAAGATAATGCATGACGTTGTGCAAAATAACGTCGAACCAGAGGCCGATCAATGTCTTTGGCTCTGCAGGCCAACCAAAGCGAACAAAACGTGCTACCATACTTAAGTCTGCATCCGCAGCCGTTTCCTGTGCAACCCGACGAGAGTTCAAAGGGAAATCTGCGACAGCGGAAGCATCTCTGGAGTCTATCTGACAACATGCCATTTCTGAAGAATCAAACGACACATCCTGGCCAACCGGAAGTCGGGAAAGTGTGTCCGCGTTAGCATGTTTAGTGGTAGATCGGTACAAAATCTCATACTGATAATTAGACAATATCAAGGACCATCTCTGAAGCTTTTGTGCCGTACGTGGCGGAATCGGCTTTGTGGGTGAGAACAACGACGTGAGAGGCTTGTGGTCTGTCAACAAATAGAATTTTCTGCCATAGAGATAATGATGAAACTTTGTGACGCCGTAAATGATTGCTAAGGCCTCCTTTTCTATCTGACTGTAATTCTGTTGCGTCGGCGTCAGTAGCTTGGATGCAAAGGCAATAGGACGATCGTGACATCCAATACGATGCGACAGAACAACACCCAGACCGTACGACGAGGCGTCAACTGCTAACACTACAGGCTTCTGTGGGTCAAAGGGAATCAAACATGCATCACTGAGTAGTGCAGACTTTAGTTTGTCAAAGGCAACCTGACAATCTTTAGACCATACAAAAGGAACATTCTTCCTACGTAAGTGATGCAGTGGAGCTGCAATCTGAGAGGCATTGGGAATAAATCTGAAATAATAGTTAAGCTTTCCCATCACTGCTTGCAATTCATGCACATTCTTAGGAGGAGGCAAGTCTTTGATTGCTCGAAGATGTGACTGTAAAGGATGGATTCCTTGGGCATTAATCACATGGCCTAGGTACTCTATTTCAGTTTGAAAAAACGAACACTTTGCTTTATTACAACGTAGACCTGCTGCAGTCAAAACTTTGAAAAGGCACTCCAGGTTTGCTAAATGTTCTTCAAGTGTACGTCCGGATACCACAATATCATCTAAATAGTTCGAGCAACACGGTACAGAAACTGTCAGCTGTTCCAAAAAACGCTGAAAAATAGCGGGAGCGGAAGAACTGCCAAAGGGTAGGCGTTGAAATTGAAAAAGGCCCATGTGAGTATTAATGACGAAAAACTGTTTTGACTCGTCATCAAGTGGAATCTGTAAGTATGCCTCTGCTAAATCAATCTTAGAAAAGAAACGAGACTGTCTTAATTTGTCCATTAGTTCGTCAGGTCTGGGCAGGGGATAAGTGTCTACAATTGTTTGACTGTTTACTGTTGATTTGAAGTCCGCACAGAGACGAAGTTTTCCTGACGGCTTGGGTATAATAACTATAGGCGAGGCCCACTGACTCGCAGAAACAGGAGAAATCACCCCACTATCTTGCCAACGTTTAAGTTCTTCGGCAACTGTATCACGCAAGGCGATAGGCACTGGTCTAGCTTTACGAAATTTTGGAACTGCAGATTCTTTTAAAGTTACATGTGCCACGAAGTCTTTTGCACAACCTAGTTCCGGCGAAAACAAGTCACTATATTTGTCACACAATGCATTGATTTTATCCTGAGGCACTACAGACGAAATTTGAAGCACATCTCTTTGAATTGATAAACCAAACAAGTCAAAAGCATCTAGTCCAAAAATGTTCTGTGTAGATTTGGCCTGAAGAACAACAAAAGCAACTGTTTTTGTTACACCTTGAAAAGAGGCGGGCAGGCTACACGTTCCTAGCACGGGAATATTTTGACCTGTATAAGCTGTTAACACTTGCTGTGACGGCGACAATTTTGGCGAACCCAGAAGTTCATAAGTATCTTTATTAATTAATGTAACAGCGGAACCAGTATCAAGCTGAAATTGCACAGTCTTATTTTCTATAGAGAGAGTAACAAACAGCTTGTGCTTCTGGCGCACGACCGGTGCGCGTATGTGGGCAACGTCTAATACATATTGTTTTCTGCGCTTGCGCGAGTTGCGTGCGGTAGGAAGCGGCGCATACTCGGCACACAGCGGATTAACCACACTGTCACTAGATGACACTACCGCCGGATCGGCGTCCGCGCAATGCGAGGCTACTGCACTAAGATTACTTTGAGTAGCTACACCAATTCTACTGTCACTAGCTACACAGTACTGGGCACTATTACAATTAGAAGTTGCAGAAGGCACTATTTTCACTACAGGAATGCACTGTTCATAGTCATTTTGCTTGTCCCGAACCCTTTTCCGTTGCACTGTTTTACGCGCTCGTCGGCGCTTGCTACGTGGTGCACCATATAGTTTTGCCATAGGCGCAGAACTACTTTCTTGAAATTGAGATCCAAGGAAAGCACTGTTCAATTCCACAGCCCGTATAACATTTACAGAATGAACTGTTCTCGCACTTTGCGAAGCACTGTTTCTAACGTTACTGTTCTTTGAGTTTTTAATTTGCATACACACAGACTGTACATGTCCTGATTTGCCACATTGATAACAGGTTGCGTTGCGACTTGGGCACTGTGCACGTTTGTGGCGAGATACACACTGGGGGCAAGATTTACGTACATTTTTCTGAAATGAGCGTTGGCGCCCGTTATGCAAATTACTGTGTCTAACACTACAGGGCGACCTTTGCGTCGCACTTTTACTCTGGCTACTGTTCACTGTCTGTTCAGCACGGCCGGTAGAAAAATAAGAATCACTAGTGCTATACTGAGAACTACGGCTAGGACAGCGTCCGTTGCGGCGCACTGAATTTACACTATGGCTTTGCATTTCTACATCAGCTAAGTCAAAAGTATCATGCGCTTCTATAAGCTGCAGTACACTGTCTAATGAAGGGTCAGATTGTTTCAGAATTGCTGCCCGAATTCTGGGGTCCTGAATATTCTGCGTAATCGCATCCCTCAACATCACGTCACTATACGAAAGTCCACAAGAGCAAGTAAATTTACATTGGCGGGTTAAGCCCTTCAATTCCGTGATCCATTCTTGGTGTGACTGCTGCGGTAATTTTTTAAGTCTGGAAAATCGGTATCGTGCAGCGGCTACAAGAACTTTTCTCTCATAATGAGAATTCAGTGCATCTACAATTTGGTCAAAGTCTACATCACGAGGAGATGCGAGAGGGAAAAGTTTTTGCAATACTACGAAAGTCTGGGGGCCCACAATCGATAAGAAAAGGTTCTTCACTCTCTGACCTGTAATTTGATGAGCCGCGACGAGTTCTTGAAACTGCGCGAAATAGTCACTCCATTCTTCCTCACGTTCGTTGTACTGGCGGAACGTCGGAAGCGGTGCGGCGGCAGGTGCGGGCTGCTGATGTGACGACTGTTGTTGTTGGTGAGCAGCCTGCGTCGTCAACTGCGACACGGCCTGGAGAAGCTGGGTAATTTGCGCCGTCTGTAACTGAATAATTTCCATTAAGTTTGGGTTCGGGGTAGTGGCCATGCTGACCGATTAGGCGCCGCGTATACAAATAAATTAGTACAAAACACAAATGCAATATGAAAGAGGACGCTCTGCAACAAAAAAGTCCACAAAAACACGTAACAAAATATCGTCCCCCAAAAATTCTTATAATAAGGGTGGGTGGGCGGGAGCGATTTTTGCGTGCTCCGACTGCTGCTGTCTGGCTGCTGCAAGCGGGCTGGTCCAAGGTTCTATCCCATCCTCGTCGCCACTTTTGTGTCCCAACTTCGTCGCCGCTTTTGTGTCCCAGCCTCGTCGTAGGTGTCGGTGGCCGAGTGGACTGAGACCGACACGCTGGTGCAGGTACGGAGGGGAGCAGCCAGAAACTATAAACACTCGAGTAAATTAGAAAGATATATATTGCACAGAATGTAACAATACTTAACTTTTACATCGTACTGCAGAATGTTTATACATAGTTGTTAGAGGCCTGCCTAGTGCCTGTACAATAGCAAAGTCTTCACTCGTGCCTATCGGATTACGAAGGTCCTAACTCGTTGCTATCTCAGTCCGAAGTGCCAAGTCCAAGTGGTGGCCGATGTCCTTCAGTGGTGGCCACGAGCGGCGTTGTACCAGAGGGCGCTCGTGGCTGTCGTCGGAAGAACGCCGCGCCGTGCATGCATGGCGGCGCGCGGCGAAAGTAGGTGGCGCGCACTTTGTACTTGTGCGACACCACATTTTATATGAGTATAAATATTAAAATGAGGGAAAAAATTTCGTCCTAATTCTCGTTAAACCAAGTCCAATAAAACGAATTCTCTTTCATGTGCTGGTGTTAATAAATGGAGAACATTCGCATTATTTGCTACGAAGGATAATGAAGTCAAGAAGAAGGCAAATATTTAATATACTGTTTCCAAGGGAAAACAGATAAGACGGGATTTGCGAGGAATTACGGGAAAACAAAGACGTAGTAATAGATGAAATCTGCAAAATATCCAATCTATCGGACCAAACTGCGTGGTCATCAGTCCGTAGCTTACAAACTACTTAAAC
Organism: Locusta migratoria; assembly: GCA_026315105.1. Lineage (NCBI taxonomy): Eukaryota > Metazoa > Arthropoda > Insecta > Orthoptera > Acrididae > Locusta > Locusta migratoria. The sequence continues at coordinate 134,857,589 of CM048749.1, read as the reverse complement.
TAAGCTAAACTAACCTAAGGACAACATATACACCCATTCCCCAGGGAGGACTCGAATCTCTGACGGCCGGCGAGCAACCGCGCGCTCTGCAGCGAGGCGCCTTGGACTTTTTTTTTATAATGTAAAATGTGACATCAAAAACTTTGCAAGCAATGCAACGACCAAACTCGAGCTTTTCAATGTCGGTTACAGGAATTACTTCCCGGACTAAGATGGCCGTGTCAATGTGTGTTGTTCATGGGCTACATTCTCTATTGTGCGAAATCCTGGGATTTGTAATATAGAAACAGCTATTTCTTGTAAAAATAAGATCTCAGCCTCAGAATCGTAAACGAATTGTTTAAATGCTGCAAGTTTCAGATTGGATGTTACACCAGTTATATTTACACTTATCAGTTTGTACGCTTGTGTCCTACTGGGTTGCATGTTATTTTGAATTTATAGGATCATCATAATCTTGCCAATCCATCTTCGTGTCTATTCGTACATCTAATCCTTCACTGGTTTTTGTGTGATCAGTCCGCTCTCTATTTTTGTTTTTGCTGCGCGTTACGATCACATTAGGCTGTACCTTTTTCTTTGTCCGAGAAGAGGTGGGCAATTTTTCAACGTTTACTTACGTTGGAAAATCTTGCCTCACTTCTGTCTGCAGATTTGCAGCTACCGCGTCTATGGTGCGCACCGAACTGTGCCCGTCGTCCAGCGAGTCACCGCTAGTGTCTACAATGGTCGCGTGTATTTACAATTCCTGAATCAGGTAGTGTGTATGCACTGCTGACGACACTTTGTTTGTTACCGGCATCGCCAGCGGCGTTTCTTTCGTGCTCGTGTTGCCTGGATACGGTTTGTTGACCTGCAGTGTTTTCCGTGCTATGTATGTTTACATCGGGTATCGCGTCCTGGTGGGATTGTGCTGGCACCGCTCTTTGAGGTGTTGACGGCGAGGAACACTCTGACGGAGGCAGTACTTTCGGCTCTACTTCCCGCTCAATTACGGGTTGTATCGTGGGTTTCTGTGTGACGTCATCGTACATTTCTACTTCAATTGACGGTCGTACAATGTCTGTCTTTTGAAGTTTTTCCGGTTTTTCGGGATCCTGCGTTTCCTCGTCAGTGCTGTTACCATCGCGAGTTTTGCGCCACTTTGTAGGTGCAGTGGTTATAATACTTTTGAGCGGGTTCGAATCCGCGCCCGGTTTTTGAGGCAACGGAGGGAACTCTTTGCTCGGAGTCTGCTCTGCATCTTTCTCAGTGACACAGGGATTGCTGCTACGGCAGGATTTTCTGCCAAGAGATCAGCTACCGTTAGTTTTTTTGCACTGCTGGAGGGTGGTTTTCAAAATTGTGACACGTTATGGACAGTCTTACCTTACATGACCACTTTGATTACAGATATAACATGTCGATACCTGATCAGAGTACTGAACTTGCGCTCTATACTCTCAAACAGTGATGTGTGACGGGATATTAACTTTAACGTGCATTTCAACGGAGCGGACGCCATTATAGCATTGTAATTTATGCTAACTGGGCCACCGTTCAAGGCGAATGTTCCTAATGTCATCGTATTGCAGTAAGACCTCTTTTAGCAAGCAATTCTCTACATCAGGGAACAGGTTAAAGATTCGCACATTTTTATAAAAAATTGTTCAAGTGTTTGTAGAGCTTATGAGACTTAACTACGGGGTCATCAGTCCCTAAACCTACAAACTACTTATGAACTAGCTAACACTAAGGACTGCACAAATATCCATGCCCGAGAGGGGATTCGAACCTCCGACCGTAGTGGCCTTGCAGACCGTGACTGGAGCGCCTCAGACCCACCGCGGCCGGCACATTTTTATACTGCACACTAGCATTAGAAATTTTAACAGTACTCACCTATCCATCACGATGACGAAATTCAGCGTCCCCTCCGTGTTGAAGCACCAGACGTTCCAGTAACACCGAACACCGGGGTAATCAGTTTGACGTAAAAACAGTATTGTTCCAAGTCATAGTAGGCTGTATGAACCTGATCAGTGTTGATTCCAAAGGTCCCCCTTATTCAATCAAGCATTTCCAGAGAGCTCAGTTGCTTGTTTCGGGTTGATTTGTCAAATTCAAATTGCAGGGTGTTCTTCCTGGGTATTGTTGGGCCATGTTGCAAATTAACTCAACAGGGGTAAATGCATATGACACAAAGTGTGGTGTCGCACAAGTCCGAAGTACGCGCCACGTACTTTCGCAGCGCAGCGCGCCGCCAAGCAAGCATGGTGCGGCATACTGACGACGTCGGCAACCCCGCTCGTGGCTACCACTGAACTGCATAGGTCACTTGGGATTAGGACAGGCACCAGAATAGTCTCTCATCAGTAGGCAGGCCTCTACCTAGTTAAACTACGTATCTGCATTCCACTACTCTTCAGTTAACAAAGTTAAATATTGTACAGTCTCTACGAAATACATATCTTGTACTAATCTAGCTTAGTGTTTCTAGTTTCTGCTGTCGCACTGGCTGGTCAACTCAGGCTCAGTTCCCACACACGCGTGCATCCTCTTTCCCTGTGTCGGTCTCTCTCTCTCTACTCGGCCACCGACACCTAGGACAACCGGCGGCAACGAGACGCGAAAGTGGCGACGATGAGCGATAGAAGAACCTTGGATCAGCCCGCTTGCAGCAGCCAGACAGCAGTAGTCAGAGCACGCAAAAATTGCTCCCGCCCAACCACCCTTATTATAAGATTTTTGGGGGAACATATTCGGTTATGTGTCTTGTGGACTTTTTTTGTTGCAGTGCATCCTCATTTACCTTGCATCTGTGTTTTGTTCTAATTTCCTTGTTTGTGCGGTGCCTAATCGGTCAGCATGGCCACTACCCCGAACCCAAACTTAACGAAAATTATTCAGTTACAGACGGCACAAATCACGCAACTACTCCAAGCGGTGTCCCTGTTGACGGCGCAGGCTGCTCAACAACAGCCGTCGCTTCAGCCGCCTACACCTGCAGCCGTACCGCTTCCTACATTTCGCCAGTACAACGAACGTGAGGAAGAATGGAGTGATTATTTGGTCCAATTTCAAGAACTCGTCACAGTTCATCATTTTACAGGTCAAACAGTTGAGAAGCTTTTATTATCAGTGGTGGGCACCAAGACCTCGTATTACTGCAGAAACTTTTCCCCCTCGTATCTCTTCACGATCTCGACTTGGATGACCTCGTAAATGCAGTGAATGCTCATTATGAGAGAAAAGTTCTTGTAGCTGCGGCGGAGTACCGATTTTTCGGACTAAGAAAATCACCGGAACAGTCATGCCAGCAATGGATCACAGAATTGAAGGGCTTAACCCGCAAATGTAAATTTACTTGCTCTTGCAGACGTTTTTATAGTGACGTGATGTTGAGAGATGCTATCACACAGAACATTCAGGACCCCAGAATTAGAGCAGCGATTCTGAAAGTCAGACCCCTCATTAGATAGTGTACTGCAGCTTATTGAAGCACATGATACCTTTGACTTAGCAGATGTAGAAATGCAAAGCCACAGTGTTAACTCAGTCGCCCAGCGGACGTCGTCCAGAGCACACCTCTCCAGTGGCGTAGCAGTAATTTATCAGTTGTAAGTGTAACCGTCTTCTCTCTAGAAGCTACCTATTTTTACTTTTCAGTGCGTTTTCCCTTGAGTGCATTACATTTATTGTGTGCTCGCGTTTTTATTTGATACATATTCACGTTAAATATCTGGGTAGTGTATTATTCCGCCGTGTGAACCGCGTCGCGACAGTCATCTGTCTTTATTTTCTGATTAGAAGCGACATATAATATTTTGATTTTCGTTTACACTTTCTCGTCTCAATTTGTAAAGTTATACTGAGCTGTCGTGCGTATTGGATTCACATCCGCATTCTAACGAACAGTTTAGTTTTCCTTTGAATGCATCGCGACTGTAGTTTTTGTTTTTGTTGGCACTGTAATCATGAATAGGGACTGTGACTGCTGTATGCGGATGCAGTCTGAGCTGGTGACACTTCGCTCCCAGCTTCAAGCTGTGTTAACCTCGGTTGCACAGTTGGAAGCTGCGATCGATGGGCGTCGTTTTTGTTGGCCGTTGGTGGGGACCGAATGGACTCCCATCGTCTCCACCGATCGGCCTGCGGCAGCGACATGCCCTGAAACTGCTAGCAGTGAGGCAGACATCCCACCCGTGGTTGCGTGGGAGGTTGCTCCAGTGCGTGGCAGGAGGCGCAAGACATTCCGGGGGACCGATCGTGAGGCCTCCCCGGTTCGTCTTGCGAACAGGTTTGAGGCGCTGTCTGCTCAGGACGACGTTCCTGAGTCGGATGGTGTCTCTCACCCTGTCACCACCCAGCCTGCAAGATCCGGGCTTTACACAGAGGGTGGGTTTACTTGTAGTTGGGAGCTCCAACGTTAGGCGGGTGATGGAGCCCCTTAGAGAGATGGCTGCCAAGGAGGGGAAGAAGGCCAATGTGCACTCCGTGTGCATACCAGGTGGAGTCATTCCAGATGTGGAACGGGTCCTCCCGGATGCCATGAAGGGTACGGGGGGGCAGCCAACTGCAGGTGGTGGCTCACGTCGGTACCAATGATGTGTGTCGTTTCGGATCTGAAGAGATCCTCTCAGGTTTCGAGCGGCTAACTGAAGTGGTAAAGACTGTCAGTCTTGCTTGCAAGATGAAAGCAGAGCTCACCATCTGCAGCATAGTTGACAGGACCGACTGTGGACCTCTGATACAGAGCCGAGTGGAGGGTCTTAATCAGAAGCTCAGACGGTTCTGCGACCGTGTAGGCTCCAGATTCCTTGACTTGCGCCATCGGGTGGTGGGTTTCCGGGTTCCGCTGAATAGGTCAGGAGTCAACTACATGCAGGAAGCGGCTACACGGGTAGCGGGGGCTGTGTGGCGTGGACTGGGCGGTTTTTTAGGATAAAGAGCTTCGGGGATATAGAAAATGGGCAATCTCAAAGGGTGCAGGTGGATCACAGGAGAAATGTAGATCCGGAAACTATCGGTATAACAGTTGTAAATTGTCGTAGCTGTGTCGGGAAAGTTCCAGAACTGCAAGCGTTAATAGAAAGCACCGAAACACACATCATTATAGGCAGCGAAAGTTGGCTCAAGCCGGAAATAAGTTCAGAAGAAGTATTTTCAAAAGATCTAACGGTATTCAGAAAGGATAGATTAAACAAAATAGGTGGGGGCGTGTTTGTCGCCGTCAAAAGTAGTATTTCATGTAGCGAAGTTGAAGTTGATAGTTCGTGCGAGCTATTATGGGTAGAGGTTGTACCCGAAAATCGTAAGAAGTTAATAATCGGTTCCTTTTACCGGCCTCCCGACTGTGACGATACAATAGCAGAAAGGTACAAAGAAAACCTGAGTCTAATTACAAAAACGTACCCGACTCACACGATACTAATAGGTGGTGATTTTAATTTACCCTCGATCTGGTGGCGAAATTATATTTTCAAATCAGCAGGTAGGCATAAAACATCGTCCGAAATTGTACTCAACGCATTCTCTGAGAATTACTTCGAAAAATTAGTTCATGAGCCAACTAGAATTGTAAATGGATGTGAAAACACACTTGATCTCTTAGCAACAAATAATCCTGAGCTCATAACGAGCATCAAAACGGATACAGGTATTAGTGAACACCGAGCTGTAGTAGCGAAATTGGATATCGAAAGTCCCAAAGTTTCCAAAAATAAACGCAAAGTATATTTGTTCAGGAAAGCAGATAGAAACAAAATACATTGCTTCTTGAAAGACAGCTTCCACTCGTTTCTAACACTAAACGTAGGTGTAGACCAGATGTGGCTCAAATTCAAAGAAGTGGTATCGACAGCAATTGAAAGTTTTATACCTAATAAATTAATAAAAGAAGGAGGCGATCCCCCTTGGTACACAAAACAGGTTAGGACACTGTTGCAAAAGCAAAGGAAAGGCATACTAAATTTAAACGAACTCGAAATCCCCAGGATTTGCGATTGTACTCAGAAGCTCGAAATTTAGCGAGGATTTCAATGCGAGATGCCTACAACATTTATCACAACGAAACTCTTTCTCGTAATTTGACTGAAAACCCAAAGAGATTTTGGTCATATGTTAAATATACTCGGGGAAAGTCACAAACAATACCTTCACTACGTGATAGTAATGGCGATCGTGCCGATGACAGCGCTACTAAAGCAGAGTTACTAAGCTTTTAGAAACTCATTCACTAAAGAGGACAAAACTAATATTCCAGATTTCGAATTACGAACAGATGCCGTAATGAGTAACATAGAAGTAGATATCATCAGAGTAGTGCAGCAACTAAAATCACTTAATAAGAACAAGTCTTCTGGTCCGGATTGTATACCCATTAGATTTATATCTGATTATGCTGAAGCGATAGCTCCTTACTTAACAGTCATATACAACCGCTCTCTCATAGAAGGATCTGTACCAAAAGATTGGAAAGTTGCACAGGTCACACCTATATTCAAGAAAGGCAGTAGGAGTAACCCACTAAACTACAGGCCTATTTCATTGACGTCAATTTGCAGCAGGGTTTTGGAACATATCCTTGTATTCAAATATTATAAATTATCTCGAACAGAACGATCTATTGACCCAAGGTCAACACGGATTTAGAAAATATCGTTCATGCGAAACACAACTAGCTCACACGTAGTGATGGGTGCTATCGACAAAGGTTCGCAAATCGATTCCGTATTTCTGGATTTCCAGAAAGCTTTTGACACCGTACCTCACAAACGGCTTTTAATCAAATTGCGTGGTTATGGTATATCGCCCCAAATTTGCAATTGGATAGGGGATTTCTTGTCAGAGAGGACACAGTTCGTAGTAATCGATGGTAAGGCATCGACTAAAACAGAGGTGATATCGGGCGTTCCACGGGGTAGTGTTATTGGTCCTCTGCTATTCCTTATTTACATAAACGATTTAGGGGAAAATCTAAGTAGCTCTCTTAGGTTGTTTGCAGATGACGTCTAGTAAAATCATCTGAAGATAAAAACCAACTGCAGAACGATCTGAATAAGATATCAGTATGGTGTAAAAATTGGCAATTGACTCTAAATAATGAGAAGTGTGAAGTCGTCCACATGAGTACGAAAAGAAATCCGTTAAACTTTGTTTGCAACATAAATCAATCAAATGTGAAGGCCGTAAACTCCACAAAATACCTAGGAATCACTATTACTTCAGACTTAAACTGGAAAGAACACGTAGATAATATCGTGGGAAAGGCGAACCAGAGACTGCGTTTTATTGGCAGAACCCTTAAAAGATGCAACAGAACAACTAAAGAAACTGCATACACTGCGCTTGTCCGTCCATTTTTGGAGTATTGCAGCCCAGTGTGGGATCCTTATCAGGTGGGTTTGACGGAGGATATCGAAAGAGTCCAAAGAAGGGCAGCTCGTTTCGTATTGTCACGATACAGGGGAGACAGCGTTCCGGAAATGATACAGGATCTGGGATGGGAATCATTACAACAACGGCGCTTATCGCTGAGGCGTGGGTTATTTGCGAAACTCCAATCGCCAACATTCTCCTCCGAATGCGAAAATATATTGTTGACTCCCACTTACATAGGTAGAAATGATCATCAGAATAAAATAAGAGAAATCAGAGCTCGAACAGAGAGATTCAGGTATTCTTTCTTCCCGCGCGCTATTCGAGAATGGAATGGGAGATAAATAGTATAATTGTGGTTCGATGAACCCTCTGCCAGGCACTTAAATGTGATTTGCAGAGTATCCCATGTAGATGTAGATGTAGTGTGCCGCAACGGACGCTTTCCTAGTCACAGTTCTCTGATTCTTATAATTCTACCGGCCGTGCTGACCAGACAGTGAACAGTAGCCAGTGTAAAAGTGCGACACAAAGGTCGCCCCGTCTTGTTAGACAAAGTAATTTGACAAACGTGCGCCGATGTTCTTTGCAGAAAAATGTTAGTAAGTCTTGCACCCTGTGTGTATCTCGCCACAAACGTGCGCAATGCCCTAGGCGTAACGCCATCTGTAATCAATGTCGCAAATAGGACATATACAAACAGTGTGTATGCAGAATAAAAACTCAAAGACCGGTGCCGTTAGAAACAGTACTTTCCAGAGTGTAAGAACAGTTATACTGTAAATGTCACATACGCTGTGGACTTGATTTCCAAATGCAAGAAAGTTCGTCTGCGCCTACTGCAAAACTATGTAGTGAGCCACGTCGCAAACGCCGATGAGCGCCTAAAACTGTGTCACAGAAACGGGTTTGGGACAAGAATAATGACTATGTACAGTGCAATCCTGTAGTGCACCTAGTGCTTTCTGCAACTTATCCTTGTAAAAGTGCCCAGTACTGTGAAGCTAGTGACACTAGACTTGATGTAGCTACTCAAAGTAACTTTAGTGCAGCAGTCGGTGAATCTGGCGTAGCTTCCCACGCTTGCGCGGAAGCCGATCCGGCGATAGTGCCATCTAGGGACAGTGTTATTAATCTGCTGTGTGCCGATTCTGAGGAACTTATGGACAAATTAGGACAGTCTCGCTTCTTTTCCAAGAGCGATTTAGCAGAGGCATACCTACACATTCCGCTTGATGATGAGTCAAAAAAGTTTTTCATCATTAATACTCACATGGGCCTTTTTCAATTTCAACGCCTACCCTTTGGCAGTTCTTCCGCCCCCGCTATTTTTCAGCGATTTTTGGAACAGCTGACAGTTTCTGTACCGTGCCGCTCGAACTATTTAGATGATATTGTGGTCTCAGGACGCACAGTTGAAGAACATTTAGCAAACCTGGAGTGTCTTTTCAAAGTGCTGACTGCAGCACGTCTACGTTGCAATAAAGTAAAGTGTTTATTTTTTCAAACTGAAATAGAGTACCTAGGCTGTGTGATTAATGCCCAAGGAATCCATCCCTTACAGTCACATCAAGCAATCAAAGACTTGCCTCCTTCTAAGAATGTGCATGAATTGCAAACTTAACTATTATTTCAGATTTATTCCGAATGCCTCTCAGATTGCAACTCCACTGCATCGCTTACGTAGGAAGAATGCTCCTTTTGTATGGTCTAAAGACTGCAAGGTTGCCTTTAACAAATTAAAGTCTGCACTACTCAGTGATGCATGTTTGATTCCTTTTAACCCACAGAAGCCTGTAGTGCTAGCAGTGGATGCCTCGTCGTGCGGTCTGGGTGTAGTAATGTCACATCGTATTGGATCTCACGATCGTCCTATTGACTTTGCGTCCAAGCTCCTGACGCCAACGCAACAGAATTACAGTCAGATAGAAAAGGAGGCATTAGCAATCATTTACGGCGTCACAAAGTTTCATCATTATCTCTATGGCAGAAAATTCTATTTGTTGACAGACCACAAGCCTCTCACGTTGTTCTCTCCAACAAAGTCAATTCCGCCACGAACGGCACAAAAGCTTCAGAGATGGTCCTTGATATTGTTTATTTATCAGTATGAGATTTTGTACCGACCTATCACTAAACATGCCAACGCGGACACAATTTCCCGACTTCCGGTTGGCCAGGATGTGTCGTTTGATTCCGCTGTCGCAGATTTCCCTTTGAACTCTCGTCTGGTTGCACAGGAAACAGCTGTGGATGCGGACCTAAGTGTGGTAGCACGTTTCGTTGGGTGGCCTTCCAGAGCCAAAGACATTGAGCGGCCTCTGGTTCGACGTTATTTTCTGCAACATCATGCATTGTCGTTAAGTCAGGGTGTACTGTTGTTACATACCGACAACGACCAAACAAGAGTGATTGTTCCCCGTTCCCTGCAACGAGAAGTGTTATGCCTCATGCATCAAGGACTTTGGGGTATTGTTCGGACAAAGCAAATGGCCAGACGTCATTGTACCTGAGTTGTGCGGAGCATCAGGTAGTTCCTCCGCAAAGTTTCTCGGACTGGCCACGCCCCATGGGATCTTGGCAACGTTTAAACATTGATTTTGCCGGACCTTTCTGGAATATGCGCTGGTTAATCGTTGTAGACGCTTTCACCAAGTTTCCTTTTGTGATTGCCATGAACTCAACGACAGCGTCTAGTACAATCAGTGCCTTAACATCTGTGTTTTGCATCGAAAGCTTTTCTGAAACTAACGTCAGTGACAATGGACTTCATTTTGATAGTGCGGAATTTCAACAGTTTTGTCGTGTGAATGGCATTCAGCATATCACCACAGCACCTTTTCACCCTCAGTCCAATGGTGAAGCAGAAAGTTTCGTTCGAACATTCAAGTCTCACATGGTAAAGATGAAAGGTCAGCAATCCAGACAGCAAGCTCTTTAAATTTTCCCGTCTACGTATCGGTGCATGCCACGTGACGGCCCGTCTCCTGCCGAGATGCTCCACGGCCGCCATCACCGTACTCTCCTTCACCTGCTGCAGCCTCCCACGCACCGAGTCGGTTGGTATGGCGCTTCGCTTTTCAGGTTTCTACGCCGGTGCTGTAAGAGGTGTTTGCTGGAAAGAAGAAATGGATGCCTGGCACCATTCAGCGCGTGCTCGGTCGCAATATGTATGTTGTACGTTGTTCCACAGGGTTGGAGCTGCGGCGCCATGCAAACCAGTTGCGCCTGCACAGGCCGCGCGATCCTGTCCTTGGTTTATTGATTCCAGATTCAGTTCACCACCAGGGAGCACTGCCACCCATCGCTCGCCGACGGGTCCAGCGTCCCCGGACTACGAGATCGTCCCCATGGAGGTCGACGTGCCTATGGTGCAGTCGTCCCCACCACCGCCGCTGTTGCCACCGCAGCTGACTGTGTCACCAAAAGGAACTCCGGGACCGTGCGTACCCTCCCCGTCTGGGCCACGCACCTCAGAAGAAGACTTTCTCCCTCTGGCGGAGTTGTGCGCCCTTCACCTCGTTTTGGTGGGTTTTCCGGGGGATCGCAAGGTGGATACCGGGGCGCGGACGGCGTCTCGATCCCAGCCTCAGCTACGACGCCCGTCCCACCAGTAACGCCCCAGCTCATGCCCTCCTCCCAGTGCCGTCGCCGTGGCCCTCAGCCCTACACTATGACGGCGCGGCGGTTTGGGGGGAAGGGGTGTGGTGTCACACAAGTCTGAAGTGTGCACCACGTACTTTCGCAGCGCGCCGCCATGCAAGCACGGCGCTGCGTTCTTACGACATCGGCCACGAGCGCCCTCTGCTGCAACCTCGCTCGTGGCCACCACTGAACTGCATCGATCACTTGGGATTAGGACAGGCACAAGAAAAGTCTCTCATCAGTAGGCAGGCCTCTACTTAGTTAAACTATGTATCTGCATTCCACTAGTCTTCAGTTAACAAAGTTAAGTATTGTACACTCTCTACGAAATACATATCTTATACTAATCTAGCTTAGTGTTTCTAGTTTCTGCTGTCCCACCGGCTGGTCACCTCAGACTCTGTACCCGCACACGCGTGCATCCTATTTCCCTGTGTCGGTCTCTCTCTCTCCTCGGCCACCGACACCTAGGCCAACCGGCGGCAACGAGACACAAAACAAAGAACTACACAAAGTTACCAATCAAGTCAAACACGCATTCAAACGTATTCACAATGACACAAGTATTCGTGACGAAATGGCGCGTACACAACGTAAACAAACCGCCAGCGACTCGGAGCGCTCAGGTACTTCCTCACTCTACCACGTCTGAGGAGGAACTAGCAAAAATTGAATATTCTGTTTCCAAGGGAAAACAGATAAGACCGGATTTGCGAGGACTTACGGGAAAACAAAGACGTACAGTAATAGATGAAATCTGCAAAATATCCAATCAAGCAAATACAAAAATAGTCGTTAAAGAAAGACAATCTGATCAAAAAATGTTCAATTTTTTTTAATCTATCGGACCAAACTGCGTGGACATCAGTCCGTAGCTTACAGACTACTTAAAGTAAGTTAAACTAACCTAAGTACATCACACACGCCATGCCTGTGAGATTACAGCCCAATAGAAATACTGGTAATTAATAGCATTTGATAATTAAACAGTATGAAGTTCACTGCAAACATTGACAATGCCAATGCACTAAATGTTACACAATTTTAATCTTATTAATTATAGTAGCAATGTATGTACGCAATTGGGTGACAACATTTATAGTTAGGCCAAAGGTAGAAATTCTCCACGTTGAGATTTGCTGTGTGCTTGTAGCTGACGGGAGGCCAGCGAGCAGGCTTGTTCCAACTTAGGATTTTCCAGTTCGTTTCCGGTGAGGGGAGAGAGGGACAATGGCGAGTGCCAGGCACAGTGCAATGCACAAATATTGTAATACTACTGGCATTTGAAGTAATACGATGCAGTTAGAAACCTTTAAGGCCCTCATTACAAAATAGCCTGTTGATAAATAAACAATACATTAGCTGATATAGACACATCTAACGTAATATGTTTAATTGACAATGAAAAGTAATAAATTACCAATAAATACAAGACAGTTACACAACTAGCATTGCAATGTTTGTTTATAAAAATAATATATAAACTATTTCTCATTTTATTTTCAATTAATCTTTTGTATTTTATCTTGAAGTATTCAGTTAAATCACTTATCTGTGGTATAAGAAATTGCACGATTATGATAAACAGTACAAAGGATGTTTATACTGATATAAAAACGTAAGAAAATATTTGTTTAATGTGTAGTGTAATTATTTTGATTTTAAGTAAAGTTTTAGAAATGTATTGGCTGAGCGCTGTACGTTGGCAAATCGGTTAGAACAGTTCATATGGGGAAGTTGATGTAGGGGAAAAAAACCCGGCAATTGAGCTTTTGGAGCGCGCGCGCACGAGGGCAGGAAGTGACGAGACGCGAGCACGTGGTGTAGCTGGCGGGGCGGCGTCACTCTGCATTCAGTCGGCATGTGGATCTCGAGGTGGTGACTTTAGATTTGTCTGTGGCAATCGCCACGTGTGGTTGCTCGTCGTAAACTGCACCAAGTTAAATCGAGTGCTACTGTGTGTTTGTGAATATTTAGCCCGTGGAACAAGGTGTGCATCGCATTGAATTAAAGTGACTGTGATTTGTTAATGTAACACGTGTCGTCGCATAGGCATGAACATAAACGGTGTTTGAGACGGCCACGTGGCGTGAATACAATTCGCGACAAATATTCATTTTGTCTGGGGGCTCACGAGCTATAACTTTATTTGGTAAATGTGTCGACGTACAGACGTATCAGCCACAGGGTACAAATATTGTGAAATAAACAACATAAAGTGAACTTTCACGTATTTTCAAAAATAGTACTTAGTACACCCTTTTTCTCTCATGAACTTGATTTTATTATCAATTTGTTTTGTTAATCATATGCAGGAAAGGAAAGCTGCGAACGTGTGATATCATTCCCTAGAAATCGAGTCAAACATTCGCAATCGCAGTTCCAGTGTTTTTGCATGTTTAGGAATTTGGTTCGCAGCTGGTGGTTGTGAGTTTGAAAAATTAAACTTTCCATATTTTAAACTCTCACCCCGACCTTCACCCTCGCTTGCCCCAGGAAGGGCTCAACCTCCGACGGCGAGCAACCAGTGGGCATTTCTCGTGAAGCAGGGTAGTCCTTCAGGGGTTCAATCAACTCACTAGCGAGAAATCTCTTGCGGGATTTGTCTGCTACGTCTGCATTAAGCGGGTGGCGCTTGTCGAAGGTCTGTTTGAATTTATCTGTGTGTTCATAAGTAGTTCTTCGGGATTCAGGAGATGAGAATCTAGCTGTTTTATTTATTTCACAAGTGGTGTGGGTTTCATTCATCCATTTGTTAGTTAGACTGCATCTTTCATTTAGGACTGTAGTGACTTTTTTGGTATGTGTGGCTCGGGACCATTCATGGCATGCGTATTCTGTTGTGGAAAAGCAGAGTGCTTGAGCAGTTGTTCGTAATACAGTCGGACTGGCTCCCCATTTACAGGTTGTTAGTTTCCTTAAGATATTGTTCCTGGCACCAACGTTTTGGGAGGTCGTTTCACAGTGGTATTTGTACGTCAGTGATCTATCTAGCACGACAGCCAGGTATGTTGGTTTCACCGAATGTTCCAGCTTGTTGCCATTCCAGATGACATTCAGCTTCCTGTTTGCCTGTTTTGAAAGAAAGTGGAAAGCGCTGAGTTTTCGATGGTTTTGGTTTGAGGCAGTTCTCTTTATAGAATTCGGACATTATGTTTAGAGAACTTTCTATTTTCTCTTCTACTTCTTCGAAGCTATTTCCTCGTGCTGTAATGGCCAGGTCCTCGGCGTACAAAAAATGGGTAGTACCTTCCGGTGTTGGTTGATCATTGGTGTACAGGTTAAATAGCAGGGGGGGGGCAACACACTGCCCTGGGCGAGACCGTTCTTTTGTCGGTGCCATCGGTTTTTTCCTACCGTCCTTCAATTACTTTTGTGAGCTGATAATCCTTGAATGTGCTGTAGAGTTTTTTCATGAAATCTATGGTTGACAGTGTCATATGCACCAAAGCTATACCTGTTTCGCTACTATTTATTTATTTATTTATTCATTTTCTCAAAACCTTCCTCTGTGTGTTCTGTGAGGGCTACAATTTGATTGGTACATGATATACCGGGTCTGAATCCAGCTTGTTGGAGAATGTGGCAAACGTTACATTAGGTCAAACCACGCGCACTGTACAGGAACGAAGTGTCGAACAGCAGAGGTATACACGCCTTTTTCAGGCCAACACGTCTGTAGTAACTGACCGTCGTAATTCAACTGACCATGCCCTGGATTACAAAGAAGTAAAGATTTTAACCACAGCTTCCTTCTGGGAGTCAGTTGTAAAGGAAGATGTAGAAAAACAACTGGAGGACAACCTGCTAAACCATAACGAAGGATTTCATCTTGACAATTATCTGAAGCCGCTTATCTCACGCCTTCGTTCGGAAAGTTTTTCTATGTGTTCACGTACGACAATTTTACTACTTTTAAAAATTAATTAATCATTCATAAGCACCGTGGATTCGTAGTAGCTCCGATTTGTTTCCACTGTGTGCTTATATTCTTATATGTGATATATGTTCAGTCACGGTCTGCACGGCCACTACGGTCGGGGGTTCGAATCCCCCTCGGGCATGGATATTTGTGCCGTCCTTAGTTGTAGGTAGTTCATAAGTGGTTTGTAAGTTTAGGGACTGATGACCCCGTAGTTAAGTCCCTTAAGCTTAACAAACATTTGAACATTTTTTGTGATATATGACATCTATAACTAGCGCAAATATATTCGACGCATGCGCGTTCTAATACTCAGTAGCTTTTTATCACGTCATTTGCCGTATAAATAGGCACGCGCAGACGCTGAGTACTCAATCATCAAATGTTTGTATAGCTTAAGGGCCTTAACTACTGGGTCTTCAGTCCCTAAACTTACAAACTACTTATGAACTAGCTAATACTAAGGACGGCACAAATATCCATGCCCGAGGGAGGATTGGAACCCTCGACCGTAGTGGCCGTGCAGAACGTGACTGCAGCGCCGCATACAGCTCGGCCACTGCAGCCGGCTACTCAGTCATCGACTCGCCTTTCAGATGACTGATGAGGTATGCAGCCGAAATATAGGATAAAGAATTGTCGCTGCCCCGAGTGCACCTTTGTCGGGAAAACTTCATGAATCACATTTCGCTTTCAGTTTCCTAATATTTTACTCTTACGGCCCTGACATATTAAATTATTGTGACACACACTGCTCTGGATAAATGACAAGTATTGAGCTACATGAAAACGAAACTCGAGGCTAATATTGGCTACAGATGCAGGCGAAATGAACAGATTGGGTCAGAAGGTGCTGGACAGAAGCGAAAGAAGAAGAGGTACTAAGAAAAGAATGAAATAAATACATACCCAGGCAACGCCGGTACTAAGGCTATTACACACCTCTGGAAAATGATAATAGAACACCATCAATTCGTCGGTGCACATTATTGTGGATGTATACAAGATCACACAGAGCCAAACGCACGGAGTACAGAGCGTGACGTATTGTCGATGCTAGTACCGTGTGTATCCTCCTTTTGCGGTAATGCAAGCTACTTTTACCCTTGGAGACCATCGTAGAAGTGATGAATGTAATATTACGGAATGGCCTGCCATGTAATTTCCACCTGATGCCTCAGTTTGGCTAGATTTCATACCGGCAGTGCAGACCGCGCTAGATATTTCATTCGGTCCAAAAGTTGCTTAATGGGGGACAGATCTGAGAATCCTGTAGGCCAAGATAGTTGACGTTCACCTTGAACAGCATGTTGAATGGTACGGGGTGTATGTGGACGTGCCTTGCCATGCGTTTGCCTCTGCCTGCGTGGTCGTGTTTTATACACATCCTAAAGTATGTGTCAATAAAATTTCTCTCTGCTGGGTCGACGAGTTCATGGTGCTCTTTTCCTTTTTTTCATTTTCCAGAAGTGTATAAGGACAAGTCGTTATATATGAAATTGAGTGTCAGTGTATGTGTGTGTTTGTTTTGCATATAAATCTAGAGTATTACTTCAATATTGATGAAAGTGTGGACATTTGATCTTCAAAACAAGTTACAGGTACAGTCTACATAAAACGTCATATGGTGCGTGGTGGAGGGTACATTATCTACGAACCTCGAAGAAGTCTACAGTGGTTTTTTTTTTTGTTTTTTTTTTTTTTTTTTTTTTTTTTTTTTTTTTTTTTTTTTTTTTTGCATATATCTTATTGAAATTTTGCACACTTGGCCTTCAGAACAAAAGGTACGTCATTTTCCACATAACATTGCGACTGTGTATGGTGGTGACATATAACTTTTCATAGAAGGAAGGAGTGGGAGATGGGCAGAGAGATGGGAGATAGGTAGAGGAGAGTAGATGGGCCAAGAGTTGGAAGGATGAACATGAAGAGGGAAGCAAAGGAGATGCACGGAAGAAAGAGAAGGCGTGAATACCCGGGCAACGCCGTGTTTTCAGTTGGGTTATAGATGTATCCGTGTGCGTCTTTGTGTTGCATACAAATCTATAGTTTTGTTCCAATCTTGATGAAATTTTGCACACTTGACCTTTAGAACAAGATGAAGGACACTGTCTACATCAAATTCCTTATAGTGCAAGGCGTAGAGTACTTCACTTACAAAAGTCGCCATAAGTCTACTGTTATATTTTGATCTTGTTGAAAAGAAAGAAAAGGAAAATGACTATGTAAGATTGTATACTGTCCTTTACTTAGGGTCCTTCGATACCTTCTCATCGATCACAACGAAAGTTAACAGTTATGTATAAGATTTTTCGTACGCAGGAGTGGAAAACGGTGAAATGATGAGACGAAGGAGGGGTTAAAAAGAAAGGAAATTGGTGAGGAACAGAAAGGTTGGGCTGAGATAGGGGGAGGAGGAGATGAACAGATGTAGAGTGGGACATAGAGGGTAGTGAAGAGGAGAAGTGATAAATGAAGACTGGAACAAATAAGTACACAGGCAACGTCGAGTCTTCAGGTCCAATGTCACTACCTTGGAGAACGCCAAAAGTCACGCAATTGTTATGTTATTCCTTGCGCTCGTATATGACACCTGGAAATAGGTTACAGTGTAAGACCTGCTTCCTGCGTCTCGTAGGCAAACAGCACGGATTGGGTTTCAGATGATTTTTGCTTTCGAAACTTCTTCTGAGTTGCATCCACAGAAACTATGCAGAATACAGGTGTTGCGTTAAAAAATAATTGTAGTCGTGCAGTCCATGCTAACGTAAGGCCATAATGAAATGTAAGGGACTTGAACGTGACAAGTACAGTATTTGGCACCCTCGACGTGTGAAAGCAGTCATCAGTTTTGGAATCTAGTAGGTAAAATAAAATCAAGAAAATTCGCATGCAAGACGAGTGTAAGGCTTTTTAAAAGCTTGCCAGTGATGACCATTGCATTTTACTTCCATTTTCGTGCTTTTAGTGACTGGCCACAGACAAGAATTTGTGACAGAAGATTTTGAAACAAAGTTCGCAGTGATGATTCACACGGTACCAAGACGGGAAACAAAAATTCTCTCTAAGTACGAATTGGTAACACCGTCCACCAACCTTGATATGGAAATGTTTCACTGAGGCCCCGAACATAGGGGCATCGGGGCGTGTGTTTACCAAGTGAAGTTGGAAGGTAGGCGAAGTCAGTGATCCAACGGCAAGCTGTCCCTACCCAAGTAGGAACCAAAAGTCCGTGAGCAGCAGCAGAAGTCGGTATGGCGAAATGAAACGATCGTGTGGCATTTTTGGCCGGGCGATCTCATGCGCCTAGCGCAAGTCTTTTTAGTTGACGCCACTTCGGCGATGATGAAAATTATGAGAACAACACACAATACCCAGTCCCCACCAGAGCCCCCTGCATGCTAGTCAGCGACACTGCCGTATGAGGTACGGGGACGGTCGTCGGTATGGTGGTCGGCGCAGGTGAGCGGCAAAGGTGAACTGTCGGTGTGGGCCTCTGTGTTGTTTGTAGAGCTTAAGGGTCTTAACTGCGCGGTCATCAGTCCCTAACAAACTACTTGTGAACTAGCTTATACTAAAGACGTCACAAACATCCATGCCCGAGGGGAGATTCGAACCCCCGACCGCAGCAGCCGTGCAGACCGTGACTGGCACGCCGCAGACCGCTGCCAGCGTGGACCTCTGTGAAAGCTTATATAGCGCGCTCGGGCCAATCATACAAAGGGCTTGAAGTTCATAAAGTGGCGATAGGCCTGCCATGTTTGAGGTCATGTGATTTTGGGTATCGGTTGGCAGGTGGTATCCTAGAGAGTTTTACCTATTTACACAGTTCCACGTTTTAAATAAACAATACCAATGTTCGTTAGGATCCGTCGGTGTCTTCAGAAGTTATCAAATCTGTTGACTATGATACAAATACATGGTGCAAATGCGCTGCAAAACTTATACTATGTCACAGTAATTGTTATGATGAACATGGATTTACATCTTTTGTTAACGTGTTGTAACAAATGCTTTCACAAAGCACGGACAGCAGCCTGGCTCTATCAGGTGCTTTGATCGACGGGGGCGGTTGTCGCCCTGATGTTTTGTGTGTTCTGACAGCCGGGGTTGCTGTTGATTGTATTGGCGAGCCCCTGGTTTTATGTTTTAACTGTATGTGACCCGAAGATGCGACTTTAAGTCGCGAAACCGGCCTTCTTTTTAAAAAAGAAAGTAAAACAGCTGAAGCGGACCCTTTTATTAAAGACATTCGTTGTTGCCATGGTGAAACAAAGTTTGGTAGGCAAAATTTGAATACAAAGACGAAAGTGACAACTTAGTACTGCAATTAAAAGTGCGCCTGGGTCAACTGCCACAAAATCGTTCCACGGCGAAATGAAGAATCGTTAAAAACTTACATTGTTGCCATGCTGGTATAACTAAATATTTGTTGCAAAGAACACAGACAATTAACAAGTGAAAAAATAGTTACTGTTACTGTATCTTCCACACTTTACACTGGTTATATGTCAACCATGATCGAACAAGTATTTTGTACAACAAACAGAAATATTTTTAAAGAAGCTATAGACATTCAAAACTTTTATTTTACTGGTCTTTCATCAACTACAACAGTAACAAAGCTGAAAAATCGCAAAAACACACAGGCACGAGGTAGAAAACAGAGTAATTTTTGTAGTGCACGATAGGTCATTTGAAGCATCACTCTTGAAGCAAATTAAGTGCCATTAGTCAGGATTTTTGTTTGTGTGTAGACAGACTACAATTAAATAATGCAAAATATACGGTGTTCTTGTACGAAATATTTGTCGTTTTATCACTTCGATTTGTGGATTTAAATGCTGAACACACTTTAGGCATATTTCAGCAAACAATAATTGTACAGACAGTATACACTAAATACAATATACACTAAATACAGCACTTCAACAACAACATACGCTAGACATCCAGACGTGACATGAAGTCGTTAACGAGGTATGCGCCCATATCAGTATTAATTGATAAACAGTGCTATTAGGACGCTGAGTAAAATTATAGAGCTACAGATAGTGATGTGGTCATGCGTTTATTGACGCGTTTCGATAAAAATCATATTCAGAATCGTGGAAAGGGGGTTACATAATAAAATTGTATGGCGTCAAGGCCCTGCTGAACATTCAATGTTGCTGAATGTTCATCAGGGCCTTGACGCCATACAATTTTATTATGTAACCCCCTTTCCACGATTCTGAATATGATTTTTATCGAAACGCGTCAATAAACGCATGACCACATCACTATCTGTGGCTCTATAATTTTACACAGCGTCCTAATAGCACTGTTTATCAATTAATACGCTAGACACTCAACTGTACTGACCACCGTTCATATGGCGGACGGCTTTACATAGGTTGCCGCAAAGAGCGCTGTAACTCGTGTGTTAGCCACTCTACGAAATTTAAGCTCTTTGCAATCATAGAGAGGAGTATGAATTCTGGGAGGTACAGCACCATCTGCAAGAAACAGTTCACCGCTAGTATTGGTAAGCGTTGTACCTCTCTGGTTAGATGTGTCTTCTTTGGTCGCAGTCATTGCTGTTTGTTTGTGATGGCGATGCCCGAGTTGCGCGTCTTAGACTTCGGCAACCGTATCGGTCGCGGTGTCGTTGTGGTTACGGCTACGGAAGGCGCCCGCCTTCCGATGGAGTTTAAATGCGACCGCAACAGTGTTCATAACACCAAATGTTTTGTAGGAGTCCCGCTGTAATCATTGTAAGGCAACCATGACGCCAGATTCCGTACTATGCACACAGTTTATGGAATAAAAACAAATACGCCTCAAGAACAGTCTAACACTCGACAGCCTGCATGCTAATCAAAGACAGCCCACTGTAACACTCATATACGTTGGCAGTCGTAGTTACCGTACACGTGATTACTGCTTCGACAGCTGGTCAATTCTTAACGTCCATTTACTACCGGAACACCCGTAGGACTACATTTTGTAACAAAAATTTTTGTAGTGATAGTATGCGAGGAATCGATCTAGGAATGTTTTCTCACCCTGTAAACAGCAGAACAGCAAAGATTCTTACAGAAGTACATTGGGCACACCTGAAGGAAGTACTACACTTGCTGACGATTCTCGATCAAAGCCTATTTCCTATCAAGAATTCCTCAAACAATTGACAAAATGCAGTCTTATACTTGTATTGTCGTACTTTCGATATCAAGTGTAGATGTGGTACTAAGTCAAAAGTCTTAGGAAGTCAATATACCTCTACCATTGGTTTTTATGATTTCATCAGGAAAAAAGCCAAATTTGTGTTTCAAATGTCCGATGTTTCTAATCAATGATAGTTTGTGTGGTCATTCCGTTCGAGAAACCTCACAACCTACGACAGCAGAATGTGTTGTGTGAAGTATATTGGACGATAGGACTGTGGATCATCTCTCCTAGCCTCCTTGTAGTCCGATGTGTCTCGGGATTTCCTCTTTTGCACGGTATTTATGATACGTTGCGGTGAAATGAGCTAAATGCTCCCACAGTTTTTCTTCCCCAGAATGTAATGGGGTTATATCAGCCCCTTTTAGGGTTTTAACGATTTTTAGCTGCCTCGTAACAACACTGACATTAATATCTATATAGTTCGTATTTCCGGTGGTGCATTAGTGGTTCCGTAATCTTAGAATATTAACATTTTCATAAAAAGAGTTCAGTACTTCAGTTTTTCCTCTTTCACCTTCAATTTGAATCTCTGCCTCATCTGGGAGTGTTTAGACATTAGTTTTGGTGTCACTGACCTCCGTGCACACTATATAACCACAAAGTTTATATGGTAGATCTTTCGATGAGAATATTCTGTGGTAAACACGAAAAGCTTCACCATCCGTAGTCTCCTTACACGGTACATAACAAAGCAACGATTGCATGACAGTATGAAATGCCAAACTGCAGACTTCTCTCGCCAAGTTCTAGAAAGAGTCATCCAAAATGTGTCGCATTTTAAAGTTAAAAATGTTCCTATTCATAGAGTGAAGAATTTGAAGAAAAAATATTAACACAAGTACATATATTTGGACTCTATTTCTATTATTTTGTTCTTCGAATATTCCTTAAAGGTTGTGTAGAGATGGTAATGTGGAATCTGAGATTGTTCAGCGATTTTATTTAATGTCGGTATCGTTAGTTTGCTTTTACTGGCGTACTCGGTATCCATGTAATAAATGAAATCTAAAGATTGTCTCTCGGTTGTTTTTGTAGAAGTCTCTCGTGTGGACGTCCTTGTACTGGAAAGGAGCGCGCATGTGGTACTGTTGCAGTACACCCATTCTTGTGAACAAACGATATGATTGTCCTTCGTTTCATTTAGAAGAATCATTTTTCTTTTTCTGTTAGTATATTACGCTACTAGTAGTTTGCAATGATTACATTCTTTTTCAGATAAGATCATACGGCAACTTCGTGGACGGTGGTAAATTGTCGGGAGGCACAATGATCAAACACGATGTATTCAATTATTACTTGCTATTTTGTCAAGGTGTTCAACAATCGTGAGTATAATACGAATAATCTACTAGCTTTGACGAAAAAACCGATTCGGCCATTCGCTTCCCTAAGAATAACGCCACCGCCCCTTAAATCCCAATCCACTAAAACATTTTACAATGAGTTGATTCTGTGCACGAGAAAAAGCGCTTCGCTTAGAACATTTTTCAAAAAAGCGTTAACGATGGAGCGACTTGATTGAGATACTGAGTTTCCTTTCGCAATAAGTTATATTTTTATGAATTATTACGCTTTCGAGAATTATACAGACAAATCTCTAAAAAAATCGATGTGAAAAGAAAGAGGAAACGTCTCGGAGTTTGATAACCGGACGAAGGGACCTGATGATTAGCGTGGTGTACTCAAAGAGGACGGCGTTTCGAATTCCCATAATGGCCAATCAGATTTAAGTTTTCCCTGATTTCCATAAATTACTACAGGCGAATTCGTTTGAAAGAGCATGGTCGATTTTCTATCCTACGCTTATGGAAACAATCCCAGCCTGTGCTCCGTCTCGGATGACCACGCTGTTGACGGGACGTTAAACCCTGATCTTCCTTCCTTCCTTCCTCCAGAGTTAATATTTAGAAGTCTAACGAAATCTCCAGGTTGAACGGTTGCAGCATGATATTTATAAACGATACTATAACTTATGGCTATCGTTCCTAAATTTCTTACTCCGTGGAACCTGAGCTAAACGGAAGGGAACTACACATCCCCGCTGATGTACGAACGGTTCACAAATGGCCGTATTCTCACTCACTGTCGATTTATCGATTGCGATTCATCAGATATCGCGAGAATTACGAGTGATCAGTGAATCGTCGCTGTAATTTGTGATGTGTCCACACACGTGTGATCTACGGACAAAGCGTACCGGCTGGCGACTGTTTGTTCGATCTGTCTCTTGTGCGTGTGTCCTTCTAGAGCTGACAGCCTTCGTAATGTGTCGCTACCTAGTACTGTATGATTTGGAGAGCAAAGCGATGGGGTATTACTCTAGAATAGGTCGTGTTGGATGGAATTTCATTAGTTGATCGTATGTGCAATACACTAGCGGCAAAACACAAACAATACCTTCACTACGCGATAGCAATGGTAATATTACCGATGACAGTACTACTAAAGCAGAATTGCTAAACACAGCTTTCTGAAATTCTTTCACCAAATAAGACGATGTGAACTCTCCAGAATTAGAACCAAGAACAGCTGGCAGCATGCTAAATTTAGAAGTAGATGTTCCTGGAGTAGTAAAACAACTTGTCACTAAACAAAAACAAATCTAGCGCTCCATATTGTATACCAACTAGATTCCACTCACTTAGCTATCATGTACAACCGATTCCTCAAAGAAAGATTCTTATCCAAAAACTGGAATATTGCCCAGGTCACTCTAATATTCAAGAAAGACAAAGGGAGTGACCTCCAAAATTACAGGATCATCTCATTGACGTCGATTTGCAAGTAGGATTTTTGAGCATATATTTTGTTCGAACATTATGAACTACGTCGAAGAGAACGACTTATTAACCAATAATCAACACGGATTCAGAAAGTATCGCTCTTGCGAAACACAGCTTGCCTTTTATTCACATAAAGTGATAAGTGCCATCAACAAGGGATCTCAAGTCGATTCCATAATTTTGGATTTCCGGAAGGCTTTTGACACTGTACCACACAAGCGACTTCTAATGAAATTGCGTGCTTATGGAGTATCGCCCCAATTGTGGGATTGGATTCACGATTTCCTACCGGAAAGAACACAGATCGTAGTAATTGACGGTAAGTCATCGAGTGAAACAGAAGTGATATCTTGCATTTCGCAGGGAAGCGTTACAGGTCTACTACACATCCTTGTGTTTACAAACGATTTAGGAGACTGTTCGCGGATGATGCTGTCGTTTATCGGTTAGTAAAGTCAAAAGAGCATCAAAAGCAACTGCAAAGCTATTTAGATCACTAAAAGAAATCCGCTGAACTTTAATTACACGATAAATCAGTCAAACCTTAAGGATGTAAATTCAATCAAATACCTAGGGGCTACAATTATGAAGAACTTACACTGGAGAGAACACACAGACTACATTGTGGGGAAAGCGAACGAAAGTTTTCTTTTCATTTGCAGAACGCTTCGAAGATGCAACTGCTCCACCAAAGACACTGCCTACATCACACTTGTGCGTCCTCTCCTGGAGTACTGTTGCCCAGTGTGGGATCCTCACTAGGTGGGCCTGACGGAAGCTATTGAGATGGTTCAGAGAAGGGCAGCTCGTTTTGTTTTATCACGTTACAGGGGAAAAGCGTCACGGAAATGTTGAACGATTTGACGTGGAAATCATTGAAAGAACGACGTTATTCGTTGAGGCGAGATCTGTTTGCGGAATTTCAATCACCGACTTTTACATCTGAACGTGAAAATATTTAGCTAGCACCCACCTACATAGGGAGACATGACCATCCCAATAAAATAAGAGAAATCAGATTGAAAACTGAACGATTTAGGTGATTTTTTCCCCGCGCTATTACAGAAAGGAACGGTAGAGAAAGGTTACGAATGTTGTTAATTAACCCTCTGTCAGCCATTTAAATGTCATTTGCAGAGTATCTGTGTAGATGTAGATGAAAGCCACCTCAGGATGTATGGCGAAGCGTACATTGCGTACCATAGTCACTTTCTCCTGTTCTAATAGCGTATGGTTTGCGGGAAAAAATGATTGCCCTAATCTCTTTAATCTTATCCTTGTCTTCACTTCGCGAGATACACGTCGAAAGAAGCAATATATTGTCTTATTGTATTGGTATGGTGTTTGTTCTTTCGGACGTCCGAAAGACAAACACCACACCTGCTTCGCAGCCAAATTGCGTTTGCAAAGGATTGTTAAAGGAAGGAAGAAGGATAGGAAAGAAAGGATTGACCGTGGCCGCATTTGGGCATTGAAATTAAGTAATGGCGACCAGTGAAAACGTTAGTCGGACCGGGAATCGAACCCGGGTCTCCCGCTTCGGGCCAGTGGTCGCCTTAACCACTCGGCGACCCGAACTCGGCTCCCGTCTGTCTCAAACTCTCACAAGTTGCACGCTATGTTTGTAGCGCCCCTATCGTCATGCCCTCTTACACTCGTCATTACGGATTCCCGTGCTAGGTCAGACGTATGACCGCATCTGCGGTGAAAAAGCTGAAGCTAACGCCGTCGTCTCGTTTAATACTTATTGTATTAGTGTGGTGCCTGTTCTTTCGGACCTCTATATATTCCTTCCACAGTTCAGCTTTCCCCTCTTTGCTTAGTATTGGTTTACCGTCTGAGTTCTTGATCTTCATACAGCTTCTTTTCTTGTTTCCAAATATCTATTTTATTTTCCTGTAGGCAGTATCTATCTTTCCCCTAGTTACGCATTCTTCTACAGTTGTGTATTTGTCCTCTAGCCATTCCTGCTTAGGCAGTCTGTTCTTCCTGTCAATATCATTTTTCAGACGTTTGTACTCCCTTTTTCCTGTTTCACTTGCTGAATTTGTATATTTTCTCCACTCATCAATTCAGTATATCCTGTGTTATCCAGGTATTACTATTAGGCCTTGTCCTTCTGCTTATATCGTCCTCTGCTGCCTTCACTACACTATCTCTCAGAGCTACCAATTCTTCTTCTACTGTATTACTTTCCCCCGTTTCAGCCAATCCTTGCCTAATGCTCCCTCTGAAACTCTCAACCACCTCTGGTTCCTTCAATTTGTCCAGATTCCATCTCTTAACCTTTCTACCTTTCTGCAGTCTCTTAAGTTTTAATCTGCAGTTCATAAGCAATAAGTTATGGTGAGGATCTATATCTGCCCCTGGATATTTCTTATAGTTTAGAACCTGGTTTCTAAATCTATTCCTTACCATTATAAAGTCAATCTGGTACCTTCCAGGGTCTCCTGGTCTCTTCCACGTATACAGACTTCTTTCATGATGATTAAACTAAGTGTTGGTGATCAGTAAATTGTGCTCTGCGCAAAATTCTACCAAGGTATAGAGATATAGTAAATTTAATATTGTCATTAAATAATAATTTTGGAAAACGTGTATTTTGGAAACGCTTTGAGCAAATTGCTCAGACAAGAGTTCAATTGAAAGCCCTCATTTAGTAATGTTAAGCGGTGTACGAACATACCTTTTTTTCTCAAACAGGAAATTTTAATAAGGGATCGACCTGTGATTTTCGAGAATTAACGAAAACCTCGTATTTCGCGGTGTGGAATTGTAAATTATTTCGCTTATGGGACTAGTAATTTTCAGCTAACGTATCATTGCTAGACTTAGAAACATTCCCGGTGATAAAATTTTATTTTGGTTTTAGTGAGTTGGTGCCTTTTAATAACTTTATCATACTCTAGAGTCAAGTGAAGGACTTAAACATTCGTGTTTATGAACAGTTGCCTTAATAAACGACACATAATAAAAAAAGTATAAAAAGTAGGACTTAAGCCTACTTTCAGTGAACATTGCTGCCTGTTGGTATTAACATTTTGTTACATGTATTGAGGACATAGCGGAGGATGTGAATGGCACCCCCTCAGACTTGAACTTAGCCAATTTATTAGAAGACCAACCACATCTCACGAAACCCTGAAGGGAATAAATGTCATTTTGTGTGGGTGATTAAAATTGTTTGCGTTGTGCATTAGCACATGGGGGCTCGAGCTGTGTAATTCTAACCACTGACATTTAATTTCACCATCACCCAATGTAAAATTATCCGTTTGTAAGCTCGCAAGCTGGATCGCATGGGGGTCCTAAGATATAGAAGCTGATGTTGGATAATATTGGAAAATTGGAAAATATTGGAAAATGTAATTCGAATAATTGTTCCACCGAATGAAAATTACAACATTTCTGTAATATAGGACCGAGCATAAAGACGGTTTTAACCCCAAAGAATCAGTTATTTATTTTCTAGTCGAGGAGTGCCATTAGTGGTATAATGTGCCTTGCCGTTACGCAGTTGCATCTGAAATAAAATCTGTTTTGCACCGTGGTTTTCCTATCTGGTGGCAATCCTTTTAAATTTACTGTATATTCTACGACCGTGCGGATAATGTCAAGTATCGGATTTCGTTAGTTAAAGCGCAAGGTCTGAAATGTTCCGCAGGAGGGTCAGTAATTATGCTCTTATTAATTGAAAACACACAACAGAGAAGACAGAGTGACGAGACAACCTATAAATTGTAACTATAGTAAATCCGAAGCTTCATTAAATAGTGCTGTACATTCTTTTAAATTAGCTTAATAATTCTCGGAAAAGTCTTTGTATTAAGCACTCATAAACAGGAAATTGATCCACCATTTGTGCTATTCATTTCTTAATAACATTCTCAATGTATTAAGGATGTTGTCACTGCCAGCAGCATGAGTAAATTTATATCACTTTTCTTAATGAATCGCTACAATAATAAAGACTGCATGCAGCCTCTCAAGGCAAAGATATCGCACGGTAACGTCTTTGAAATGAATTTTAAAGCACACAATTCCGGGATATACGAGGTGGTCTGAACTCCGGGACATTCGTTATTTCGAGGTAACGGAGTGTTGGAACAAAAGCGGTTTTCATCCCTGTACATGCTTGTGTTGACTGTGTAACTGCCGGGTTTCATTATTGCATGTCTGCTAGTTATTGCTCGTGCAGTACTCGGTAGAACGTTGTGACGCACAGATTGCGAATTTTGAGGTGGTAGAGTTACAGGTGCGACGCGTCTGCACTAGATTTTACGCAAAACTCGAGAAAACCTGTACAGAGTCACAACTAATCCAGGAAGCCTATGCCGATGAGTGTTTAAAAATGACCGGACGAAAGTCAAAGATGACCCTCGTTCATGACGTACATGTCAGGAACGTCGATTAAATTGTGTTTGCCAGTCGAAGACTGACTCTTCGAGAGATTCCAGAAGAATGAATCATTTCAGTTGGATGATTTCATGAAATCCTGCCACAGGATCTCGGAATGCATAGTATTGTTACCAAGTTCGTCCCTAGACTCATGAGCCACAACCAGGAAGACCATCACCTCACAATCTATGAAAGCTTTTGGGTCGCGTACCGAGAATGAGATTTTTCTTAAAAGAATTATAACTGGTGATGAGAGCAGGGTCTACGATTATGATGTAGGAACGAAGGTTCAATCTTCACAATGGTTCTGGAAAGATTTCCCAAGTCCAAAATAATGTCAGATCAGGTCTAAAATCAAAGTCATGCTGATAGTTTTCTTTGAGTTGAAGGGTTAGTTCATCATTAATTCGTGCCACTATCCTATGGTTCTATCAGGACCTGTTGCGACGCCTGCAGGAAAATGAAATGTTATAGACCAGCTTGTCATCAGATTACGTTCATTAAAAGAACTGCGAGATTTTTTCGTCTGCATTTCTGAAATAATTCGATGAGTGGTATTCGCGTATGCAATGACGAATAACATAAAATCCGTGGGGTATGGACACATGATTGCAGGTAAAGACTGGTTTAGAGGGTATAGTGATTTACCACTCCTAAAACGACTGGGCGTGTCAAAATCTGGAGTTAAGAAGATGAATAAGTAAGCTTCGCTGTAATTTTTCGATGTGTATAGGCATTTGTCTCAAGTCAAAAGAGATATTACAGAACCAAGGCATCTGATCCAGACATGAACTGACACACTTAATACAAAGGCTAAACACTGACTAAAATAAAAGAACGAAGCCAAAGGTAATGCAGGTAAGGAATGTTGTTGTGAACAGAGTGAGTCGGATGATGAACTGAAATTGAAGACGATAATGAGACTTGTCATTCTTATATTCACGAAGATGCTAAGTTAGTTCTTTTTGCTGACGATACAAGTATAGTTATCACGCCTGACAAACAGGAATTAAATGGTTCTCTACAAATGGACTCTCATTAAACTTTGATAAAACCCAGTATATACAGTCTCATACAGTAAATTTAGACTTTGAACATAAATCTGTAGCTAAGGTAGGATATTCAAACATTTTAGGTGTTTACATTGACGAGGGATTGAATTGGAAGAAACGAATTGAAGATCTGTTGAAATGTTTGAGTTCAGCTACTTATGCTATTAGGGTCATTGCAAAATTTTGTGATATACATCTCAGTAAATTAGCTTACTATGCCTATTTTCATTCACTGCTTTCATATGGGATCATATTCTGGGGCAATTCAACATTGAGTAAAAAGGTATACATTGCACCAAAGATTGTATTCAGAATAATTGCTGGAGCCCACCTAAGATCATCCTGCAGAAATTTATTTAAGGGTCTAGGGATTTTCACTGTAGCTTCACAATATTCACTCATGAAATTTGTTATTAACAATCTGACCCAATTCAAAAGTAATAGCACTGTTCACTGCTACAACACTACGAGAAAGTGAGATATTCACTATTCAAGGTTAAATCTAACTTTGGCTCAGAATGGGGTTAATTATTCTGCCACACTTTTCAGTCACAAAGCAGCATAAAAAATTTGACAGATAGCCAACTATATTTAAAAAGAAAGTAAAGGAATTTCTGAATGGCAACTCCTTCTAAACTTTAGATGAATTGTCAGATAAAACTTAGAAAATTAAAGAAAGAAATAAAAATTAAAAATCATTAAAATATTGTCATGTATAGACAGCATTTATTAAACTTACACGTTCCAAATCATTACGAAATGTATAAATTATCTATGGAACTAGTTTTAATCTAATCTACTACTTATTTGATAGGTGTTGGTTACTTTTCCGACTTCATGTGTCTGTCCTCTCTCTACTAACATGTTTTATACTTAATTGTATACCATTATATCTATCAGTACTTAATTATATTCCTTTTATATCGTCTTATGGCCTATCCTCTTTACATCTGATAGGAGGAATGGGTGTATTAGAATAGCTTTATTGTGTTAAATTCAGTTGGTATAGAAACTGCATTCATTTATTCTTCTGCCTGCCTTGCTGTCGAAACTTGGCTATCAGCGGAAGGGATGCCATCCACGTTACCGTTACTCGGGGGTGAGGTACGAGCGGTCAGCCTTGAGTCTGCGGTTTTCTTCAAAGGAGGGCTCGGGAAGCTCCTCTACCAGTGACCGGTCGGGCCAGTGGCAGTATAGCGCGGTCTGCTGGTTACCTTCCGGACCCGCCAGCAGAAGCTTTACGATGGGTTTTTGTGTCTGTTTGCCTGTTATGGACCTGGCGCCTTCGGTTTAACAGAATGCAACGAGCGCTGAGGCGGTCACTCCGTTTGATCTTCAAGGGAACTCGGTATCTCCCGTTTGTTAATTTGCCAGAATACCTAGAATTTTGACATTCTGTTCCATTGCAGGACCACCAGGCTGGGTGAGAAAGGAAAGCAGAGTGCGTCTCACGCTGGTGGGGTGAGGGGGAGGGGGGAAGGGCACAGAGAGCTGTACACAGCGGTGCCCTGATGGCGGCAGCTGATTAGTTTTACTGATTTTCTGTGAGCCTAGCAGAACTACGTGAGCAAGCGTGCGTACTCCATCAGGTTGGGGGAGGAATGTGCCTTCAGTTGGCGGCAAAGCGCGCCATTGGCTGATTACGTATTTTCTGTTTGGAAGCAGTTGGTAGGTCCCAGGCGATCGGTTTAATTGGCGCAGATGTTTTGAGGAAGATCCCGATTGGCCTGACGGTTGAGAGTAGAAGGATGTTCTCGTGGCGATTGACTATTGGGTGGAGAGAGAGCGAGAAAAAGAGACACTCGGATGAAGACCGGCGATCGGGAAGGTCTCACGGCATGGTGCTATCCCGCCGCCTTGTCGCGAAAATTTCTAAGTGTTCAGTTGGGACTTGTCTTTTCCACCACGTTGGTCGGTTAGGAATTTTGATTATTTTTCAGAGTATTGATCTGTTGATACCACACTTTAAACTTTCATTTTGTGTGGCATCGCCATCTGTGACCACAGTCAGTCTAGGTGTTTGCTGTTCATAGACACGGTTATTTGCTTATCGTGTGTCGCTTCCGCAAGCGCATACAATAGATGTAAATGTCGCCACTCCGCGGCTTTGGCGCAGTTTGTACTTCACGTTCAGCGCCGCTGAGCCTCGTGACTGCCAACGACGATGCTGCTGCTGCAGCGAGTTCTGCGTGACTCCTGTTTGGGTATAGTATATTGCTTATGCAACCCCGACCCCTGAGAGGAAACTGATTATTCTCGTCAGTAATCGTCTTGTTTTCTAACCCGAGACTTGTTTCAGTTGCAAATTAGTTTCATTCATGATCGCTATGGTACTCTATCTATAGATATAGCCAGTCATTTTCAGTCTTATTATGTAATTTTGTATCGAGTGTTCAATTAATTTATGTTTTGCGCTTTTTAGATGATTAGTGTTCGATCTTTTATATGTTTACAGTGACAACTGCTCACAAACTTTGAGTTTTCTCTGTTAGGCTGTATCAAATTTATTGTACAATATAATCATTTACTTTGGATATGTTTCACCTCATTAAAACCCTCTCACTTATTTGGTGGGTTATGTTTTTATGTGTATAAATAATGGGAAATTGTTAGCTCACATTTTCTTGAGTTTTATTTTTTTAATACTGATTTTTTTAAATAGTATATCATTTTGAGATCTTAACTTGTCGCCATTCGACAGTTAGGATAGACTTAGTTATTTTATTAAGATAAATCTGCTTATAAATAACTTGTTAGATATTAATATCAATCTGCAGGTATGCAAATTAGCGAGCAGGGTTAAGTGTTAGTTTTAATTTATCAAAGACATGTCATGTTTAATGAGTTCTTTCTTGCCTTAGTTGACTTAAACAGATGAATATCTGTATTTATACGAAAACTCACCAAAACACTTCTCTTTATCTCCAGTTATCAAAGGAGTGTTAGTGAAATAAAATGCAAGTATTGATGTTTATCTATTTAAGTCAATATTAAGGCAATTATAGTTAATATACAGCAAACCAAAATGCTTTCACCCAATATCAGAAGATTACTCACATAGACCGAATTGTGCAATTTATTAAAATTACAAACAACTGGAAATATATGTAAATCTTTTTCAGTCGTTTACTTCTCTAGCGACATACCATGGTACCGTTTCCATTGTTCTCCTTTCCACCTTTGAATGTGACAATCCCGTTATTAGGATAGGTGTGCAATGTATGTAATTTTCTTTTCGGCTAAATTTTCGCATTCACAGTAAACGTTGTGACGAGTCAGTCCTTTCGTCACCAACGCATTTTTATGGAGTGCCTGTTACATTTACAACAAATATGACTCCTTTACTGTGGTACTTCGAGGAACAAATTACGAGGTTACAACCGATACAAAAGCGTTACATGTTTGCACCTGTTACTGTCCTTCAAAGAAGTAACCAGCTTTGTGTAGAACCCGTTGCCAACGATATGGAAGGCGTAGTATGCTGTTAGTGCAGTCTGTTCTGTCGATGGTGCGAATGGAGCGGTCTACTGCCTGTCGAATCTCTGGAACAGTTCTGAAGCGAATGCCACGAAGTGGTTCTTTCATCTTCGGAATCAAATTAAAGCCAGAAGACTTCGGGGAGTATGGTGGATGGTACAATACTTCCCAGACCCATCGACCGAACAAAGCGGCCATAGCTTGCGCTTTATGTGTCCGCGCATTGTTGTGCAAAATGATGGGTGGGTTGCGCAGAAAGTGTTGCCGCTTCTTCCGCAAAGCTGGTCGCAGGTGATGCTACAGCAAAATTGTGAATTGATTACCGTGCAGAAACGTAATGCGTTAGGATAACACCTCCACAGTCGTAAACGAGAACCACCATAGCTTTGACCATACTGTGGCTCTGACGCACTTACGACGTTCGCGGTGACCCATAATGACACAATTCGTTGGATTGGCATTTCCGAACATTGTGGCCCATGTCTCATCCAGTGTTACAATATGCCGCACGAAAGCCTCTCCTTCGCACTCATAGCGCTCCAAGTGCGTTTGAGCAGCGTCTTAATGCATCCATTTCTGCATTTCCGTCAATTCATGCGGAACGCATCCTAATGTTAACACAGTCGTATGCGCTAATCCGGTTTCGTGGGCGAACTCACGAATCGTCTGGCGTCAATCATTGCCCGCTGACGCGGCAACAGTATGCACTACTTCTTCAGAGACGTTAGAATGACCTGCCCGATGGATGTCTGGCACAGTTTGCCGACCTTCGATGAAGGCTTTTATGTGTCACTGTTCTGTACGGCAATGCCGATTCCCCGCACGCCTATTGAAGATTTTGATGCTACTGTCGTGCTGTAAGATCTCTGGTACATTCAATCTTGATCCATCTCCGTTGTATCTGTTTCGAAAACATAGTGACACAGTTACGTTAGACCGCTCGCTCACAAGTGACTGTTCTTTCCTCGATTGTGCACACGCTGGTGATATGGAACGAGTGAGTCCATTTCTTCGTAGATAAGGTAGGTATGTCAACAAAGTGTGCTATCAGCGACAATAGTAAATTCCATTGCATAGTGTCTCCACAGC
Source organism: Locusta migratoria (assembly GCA_026315105.1). NCBI lineage: Eukaryota > Metazoa > Arthropoda > Insecta > Orthoptera > Acrididae > Locusta > Locusta migratoria. The sequence goes on along the minus strand of CM048749.1, from coordinate 134,823,651 downwards.
AGTGTTGCAATTATTTAAATTCCAACCTTCATAGTAATATGTCCACTGAGAAACAGGAGAGGAGAGAAAATGTTTTGTTTCAATTAAGAACTTTAACGGAAATTTGAAAGAGTTGAATATGGCTAAGAGCTTTTGTCTGTATAGTTCCTGGTAATATATTCAGAAAAATATGTTCAAATATGACTTGGATAAATTATATTTCATAAAAAATCAATATAATTTTTCACTGAAATTATCGTAGCTCAGTCAGTAATTGGATTAAAGTGACTTGCTGTTAATTGTTTCTCAACTTACCAATATTCGTCACCAGTATTTTTGCTATTACTCCTTTTGTGTAGAGAAATACCACTTCACACTTTATCTTTCCTGCCGATAGTGTATATATTTCATATTGGTTTTTAGTTGTTTTGCATTCCTTACTTTTGTTTTGCCTACCACATATCTTCCTCCCTATACACCAGCTGCAGTGCGAAAAACAATTTTTCTTTTTCTGTTGAGTTCACGAATAGAAAACGAGATTTCACATTCATGCAAGTTCTCTTCAGTTATTTTGTAGTTGATCGCCAGAAGACATAATTTGTACTATCAGACTGTTGTGACAGCATGGAACAAAATTTAAGTAAAGAAACAATCAAACTTGACACTTTCCTGTAGACTTCACACAGGATAAATTGACTTGTAGATGCGCAGATCGCTGGGCAAGGGTGGGGATAGCGGTAGCAGTGGGGGGGGGGGGGGGGAGGGGGGGGGACACTTCCCAATAGCGGACTCCTCTCAATAGCGAACATTTTAAAATTCCCCTGCAAAACATAATTAGCCCTTATGCTAAAATTATTCCGAATAGCGGATATTCTCAATAACGGACGCGGACGCTGTAATATGTTCCCCAACAACAATCAAAACTTCCAAATAACGGACAGCGTGAAACAATCAGTGCACTCTTGCGTGTCAAAAGTCTGAGTGTTATCAATTCTAACGTGTGTTGACTGAATATTTAGAGTGTTTCTTGTTCGTACTGCGTGGTTTCATGGCATTGCCGTCTATTGGAACTTCTTGGAAGTACAGTACGTACAGTATTGGTTCATGCCGCGCAGACACAGACAATGAGAGAACGGCGCCAAACACTTTCCGCCTGCTGTCGGTACATCAGACGAAGCCAGCGTTCAATAGTTAACGCACTGTTGTGTTGCAGCGTGGACTTGGGTAGGTCAGGGGAGATGCGATAGGTGTATCGACTGTTTTCATTCGACGGCTGCCACAGCCTCTTCATGGTACTGTTTTATTTTATTTAAATAATCGACATGTTGACTGCGTATTTCTAAACATTTCAAAGCACCTTCCTGTGACCTGTTTTTTGCGGCATCTGGTAAATATTAATCGTGTTAATTGCACGAAAAATAAAGCATGTAAGGATACATTGAAATTTAAAAAAAAAAAAAAAAAAAAACTAATTTACCGGAAGTCTAACTTCTGAAGAAGGTACCGCAATGAAGAAATACTTCCCTTGAAAAACTTACTTTATCATGGAACGCTGTTTGTTTGTCACGTAGAAATTGTTTATCGATCTCGCACAACTTGTTCATGAAACTCATCTAAATCTAAGACTTTTTTCTCTTCATTCTTCTTTTTCCTGGAGTAAAAAAACCTTCAGAACCACCGGTAACTAATTTTTCTCACTCTCTCTTTTTCTTTTTATTGTCCGAAGTGGAATATCAGTTGCAGTCTGCACTCTTTCAAGGACACTTTTAATGGAATTTTCATTCCCTCTTTTGCCTCTCCCGACATAAATTTAATTACACTGAAAACAATGTAGTGCCTGACTAAGCATAACTCCTGCTGCACCTATAGCGTTTAGAGACTCAGCTGCCATGCCGTTTGTAGCGGTGCGCTCACCCGATGTGCACTGGCCGGCAGGCGGAAGTGGACTGACGCGGCCGCCCCTCCCGAACGAAGGAATGAACTCACCCGGCGCTTCAGACGAAAACTCGTCTCTGCGCATCGTCCACCGTATCCTGCGCGGACTCTACCTGATGGTTAGTCGGCTCATTCTAAACAGTATACCATAGCAACACTTAGTAGAGAACAACAGGAAAACGATCTAATTAATTCTAGCACCTTCTTGTTAGTAATTATATAAAATCATTAAGTAAATATATGCACGTACTTCAGAAATGAAATCACTGCGATTCACTAAAGGAGAACCACTGGCCTGAAAATTTCTCAGTCTTTCCCTACCATGAACGAGCATTGTCAACTGATGTAAGGTTACTGATACTGTAACCACATTTTGAAAGTAAACAGGAACTATAAACCACCTTGTTTACACCAAGACGTTTTTCTAACATATAAAAATTCATGTTTCTTTATTTGTCTTTTTGTTCGTATATCATTCACGGCCATACCGTACATGCGATTGCGATAAATCTTTGGCAATTCATTGCTTGCACTCGTGTGAAGGTTATAGGCGTACTAAAATTAACTTCGTATGGTGCATGGCTGAGGGTGCTTTACAATTAGTTAATTCGATTCTTATACCTTCACGCTGAAATGGCTGGACGGAAAAAATGTTTCTAATAGAGGTAGCTTATACCCTTATTAATACATGGGCTACCTTTCGCATGCCACCGTGTGGTGCGTGGCGGAGGGTACCTTACAATGGGTAACACCTTTCTTTCTCTTCACGCTGAAACAAATGGAACAATTTGAATGAAATTTCGATTGCAGATAGCTTATACCCTGAATTAACACATGAGCTACGGTACCGTGCATGGCGGACGGTATCTTACAGTGGGTTAACAGATTTGTTACTCTTCAGGCTGAAATGGTTGGACGAAAGTGAATGAAATGTGGAATGAAGATAGCTTATACTCCGAATTAATACATGGGCTACCTTTCGTAAGCCTCCGTAGGTCACCATGAAAGTCGGTACATAAATGTATGTTGTATAATCCGCAAGCCAGTGAATTTAGCATGGTGGAGGGTACCTTGCGACAGGAAACTTGGCGCATATACTTATGTTTTCATATATAGGAGGGGGAGGAGGTGACGGAAAGGAGAGAGGAGATGGACAGAGAGATGAGGAGCGGGAGATGAAGAGGGTCAGGAGAGAGATGGACTGAATAAATAAATACCCGAGCAACGCCGGGTTCTCAGCTAGGTATTTAAAATTAAAAAAGAAAAAAAAAAGAGTAGTGCAGGGACAAGCGCAGTGTCACTGTATAGTTAATGACGAAAACGAAGGGATGGTAACTAGTATTACTGTAAAAAAGATTTCACATGACAAATTTAACGTTAATTAAATCACTTCAATTTATAAATCAATATAAATAAGCCCATACTGATTAGCACAATACACACGAGTCACAAGGAAGACTAATAAACAAAAACAAAGCTGAATGAAAATGACACATTCAGTCTTTTATTTGAGCCACACCAGCACTTCACACCAGCGTATTACAAATAAAGTTTTCGATATCCGGGAAATACTGAAAGAAATTTAAAACTACGTTTGTTTTATGAGTCAATTTTCAACTTGAAAAACAAATTACAAAGAGACGCGAGCTTTTAATTATATGGCTTATAGTACTGCAATAAATGTACATTAAGTTTAATTTGAGTGATACTATAATTACACTAACATCTGTAAGTCTATCAATATTTTTGACAGACAATTGAGGCAGCACGAAAATTACTGTTAGACCGAAACAATATATCTCTGTATTCAAACATAGAATACACTATTTCCCGGAATGTTCGAAAAAAGAGTGAATGCAGCAGTTTCGCAATGCGCCGTATGAGGAAGAGTGGAGCGGTCTATATGGTAATTGATTCCGTTTCAGCCCATAAATGTCTTTGAAGCATCAGAAATTCTCGCGCTGGACCAGATTCAATTAGATCCCGCCTTCGATTCGGTAATGGAATTTGCCTTGACTACGATTCGCATATCTTCAGTAGAAAAGCGAATATCAGACACAGAATGGAAATTCCTGAAATAATTTGCGCTATTGATTCAAATAAAATGGAACAGAGAATTTCATAACACGCATCGTTGAATGTGCTGTGCAATCACTATTTAATGTCTGAACTTGCAACGGAACTAGCAAAATTCTGACATCTATAGAAACAATCGCTTTGAAAAATGGAAATTGATTCCTCCATCCACGCACAATATTCAGAAAAAAATCTGCTTTTTCAGTTTTCCATTGTAGTATCTTAACAAACCTTTGAAATATGCATTTTCGTGACAGAAACTAGAATTTCAGGGTTAGTTAGCCACATTTTTCGGAGTTTTGCAAGTCTTCTAGCGAAATGGTGTTGAACAAGTCCATTGGAAATAATTTTTTGATTTCTCTGTCTGACAGACATTTTTCTAGTGGCATAATGAACTTATTTCTGACACTACAGTTTATGACATATGCTGATGAATCCGGCAAATATCCGCAGACACAATGATGTTATTGGCGAGCTTGTTTCTGAAATGTATCCTGAAGGTTTAAGGTATGTAAAGCTGACAACTGCCTAATTTGAAATTACTCTGTGCAAATGAACAGATGAATGCAGTTCATTCGACTATAGTTGGATATGGGAATCGAATTTCACTTTTTTTTTTTTTGTTATCAAGGAAGAAAAATGGGCGTCGCCGAATTTCAGGTCCCAACTGATACAGACAGCTGCACTTAGGTTCATCCGCATTGAAAGAGTATTAATGGAGAGGCCAAAGTAAAATATAATTTCTGAACAGAAGCAACAGTCTGAATGATTAACTTATTACGCCTTGCACTGATGGACAATACGTCGTTGTATTGCTACTGCGAAAAAAGTGAGAACTGTGCCGTTATATATATAGCAACTAGTCACCAGGATACTGTCATCATGAAAACCAGAGCTGACGTTGCAAGGATTGGAGCGCGGTATCTTGTACCCTAGTCGAGCAGGTTCGTTTGATAATTTAAGAGAAGAAAGGGATCAGCTAAAGTTAGATATTTGCGCAGTTACTGACGTGGGATGTCTCGTCAAATGAATACAAGATAAAAAAAAACACACAAAAGTAAGCACGAGCAAACCATTACTTGAATCAATAATTAATAAGAGTTGTCAAAGAAGAAACAAAGTCAACATGCTCATTAGTAGATCAAGTTAATAAGCCCACTAGCATCAATAATTAATAAGAAAAGAGTTGTCAAAGAAGAAACAAAGTCAACATGCTCATTAGTAGAACAAATTAATAAGCCTGCTAGCTCCTTAGATATTGTGGCAGTGTATGATGATATAATAGAAATTATTCAGGTTGTTATTAAGCGCAACGAAAATTAAATTGTTTTGAAGGAATGTAATTCGATATTATGAATAGTAAGAAATAGAAAAATAGCTCGAAAATGTAGTGCCTGGGGAGGGGTGGCAGTAAAGAAGAGAAAACCATCGTGCAAAAATTAGCACAGAGCTGCACTGACCAGCCAGAATATTATGACCACCTACCTACTCGCAATAACAGCCCGTCCAAGGGACAGCGACGTGCCGCGCGTCTGTTTTCCGTCGGAGGTTCGAGTCGCGTCCTTAGACATGTGTATGTGTGATTTGGAGAGTTCTGTGATTAATGTTTTCAACAAGTGGCAAAACCAATATGAAACTACATAGAAATTTCGAGTGTTTGGACGGCCACACCTCATTACATATGTCCGACATCGTTAGTTGGGCAGACTGGAAAAACAACACAGACCGTGAACTATAGCGGAACTCAAATCAGTCTTTAATGCAAAGCAGATAATAGTCGGGAAGAGGAAGAACCGAGGCAATATTTGCACTAAGGCAACTGATGGAGAGGGACAGAGAGGTACCAGCCGAACAGCACATGGCGTTTATCGATTTTGAGAAGGCATATGACAGAGTGCCGAGGCAAGAAATATGGAGAAAAATATATCAGGATGGCAGAAGACATATAGGAAGGTGCAATGACCAAGTCAGGAGCAGTGCAGCTGCAGCAAAGGCATTTAAAATGAGTGTAAGACTACACCATCTGCCAGGTTCTTAAATGTGATTTACTGAGTGTCCCATGTAGATGTAGATCAGAAATCTGCTCTCACCCCACATCTCTTTGACCTTTTCTTGGATGTACTAGTCAAAGATATGAAAAAAGAGGCACCTTGGAGCATGATGTTTACCGATGATGTTTTAATATGTGAACCAACCCACGAGGCACTTCAAGACAAGCTTGAACAGTAGAGAAAAGTTCTAGAGGGTAGGGGAATGAGATTTCGCAGGATGCCAAAGGTCTATTTACTTACCTGCAAGGAGAACAACTGATGCTGACCAAGAAATTTAAATACCTGGGCTCTTATATGCAAAGTGACGGAGGACTAGAGGCGGAAATACAGCACTGGATAAATAGTGGAACTGAGGAAACTGAGCGGGGTACTGTATGATAAGGTTAACTGTAGAACGAAAGCTTTACAAGTCTGTTGTATGCGATGCTGTACTGTGCAGAAACTTGGCCAAAAGCCCAAGAGAAAAAGATGAAAGTGGCAGAAAAGGGTATGTTAAGGTGGATGAGTGGGATGACACGAAATGAATGAGTACATCAGGGAATAGTGAAAGTGGGGCCCCTAGGGAAGTAGATCCAAGAAAGTATACTATGATGGTATGGACGTGTGCAGAGAAGAGGGGAGTACTATGTGGGGAGAAGAGTTGAAGACCTAGAAGTCAGCCGTGGCAGAATAGCCGTGCACACTAAAGCACCCAGCTGCGGTGCACGCGGCCGTTCGCCGTCAGAGGTTCGAGTCTTCTGTCGGGCCATGGGTGTTTGTGTTATCCTTAGCATAAGTTACTTTTAGTGTAAGTAGTTTGTAATGTTCAAATGTTCGTTAAGCTTATGGGACTTAACTACGGGGTCATCAGTCCCTAAACTTACAAACTACTTATTAACTACCTTATACTAAGGACGGCACAAATACCCATGCCCGACGGGGGATTCGAACCCCCGATCATATTGGCCGTGCGAACCGTGACTGGAGCGCCTCAGTCCCCTCGGCCACCGCGGCCGGCAGGGACTGATTACCAACGTAGTTAAGTCCCTCAGGTTTATAAACATTTGAACATTTTTGAACCTAGAAATCGGAGGATCAAGGAAAAGAGGAAGACCGAAACTGCGATGTAAAGACAAGATAGCAGGGGACCTACAGGAGAAAGGATTGCGCAGAAAAAAAGCACTGGAAAGACATTTATGGAAGAGAAGGATCCAGCAAAGCAAAGTCGATCCCACATGACGTGGAAAAAGGCTGAGATGATGATGATGAGAGTCCACCTGTGTCTAAACACCACTAAACACTCCTTAAGATAGAACTCCGCAACCGACGACCCATGCAGTTGACAATGTTCGCGACATCGACAATTTTTGCATAAAATAAATATGTCAGAAAATGTATTTGTCGGGAAATTCTATGTAAAGTGTATATTTTATCTATCACCTGTGTTGGTCCTAATGCATTCAAAGTCCATATTCGTCTTGGTTTCTTTGTTCCTTATCTTCTCTATTTCTTTTCTTGCTTCTACTTGCTGTCCTGGCTTCTTTAGTTGCCTCAAGAAGCACATTTTCAGCTTCGGTCAATCTCAACAGTTGCCACCAGTGATTGTTTCATATTTGACCCAGAAGGTATGCCTAGCAACTCTAAAACTTCACATCTGCTTACTGCCACATCATTAATACATACAGACTGCCGTAAAACTTACGTTTTCCAGAACCAAAACACTTTTTAGGAGGCATAGCAACTTCTGAGGAAGTCAAGGTAGCACTAAATCAAACTACGGAAATGTTAATAAACAACGCTCGATAACCAAAGATATCAAGAATCGAAATGTGTCTTCCAAAAGCACTGCCAAATTGAAAAACAATTGTTCTTATGTTTTTGGAAGAGAAGTCTAATGACTACAATCGACGTGTTAGAGTATCAGAAAAACAGGGATGGCTACACATAGAGTGATCTTTGAATTGATATTTAACCAACTTCCCGTAGTCCAATTTACGAGTTTTAATCACCATTGTGTTCAGAAAAGTCTAAACTTTAATTTGAGATGAAAAACAAAAAAACCATTTTTAAGAGGAGAAACGATCAAGTTACCTTAAAGGCGCATCAACTGTAAAAGCCTTCAGAAGTTCCGATCATGAACGGCATAGGGCCCCTACAGTTCTTTATTTTTATAATCGAATTAGGAGACAATCTGACTAGCTCTCTCAGAATGTTCGCGGATGATTCTGTCATTTAACAGTTAGTAAAGTCACCAGAAAATCAAGAGTAACTGCAAAATTATGTAGATAAGATATATGCACGGTGCAAAATTGGCAATTGATCCTTAATAACGATAAGTGTAAAGTCATCCATATGACCACAAAAAGATCTTCGTTAAATATTAATTACTCGATAAATCTACAGGCCGTCAAATCAACTAAATACCTAGGAATAACAGCTGAGAGCAACTTAAATTGGAAAGAAGACACAGAAAATATTGTAGGAAAGGCGAACCAAAGACTACGTTTCATTGCCAGAACACTTAGAAGATGCCACAGTTCTGTTAAAGAAACTCCCTACTCACTCTTTCTCATTTCTGCCATGATATTCATTCTTTTACTTTTACTAATTCTGCGTAAAATTTTGAGGTTGTCTTCTGTTTTCATGGAATGTCCTGTTTCTTTTATGTGTGTTACTATTGCTGATTTATTACAGTTATTGAGTCTGTAGCAGTCCATGTGTTCTTTAAACCTGGTTTTGAAACTTATGCCTATTTTCCCTATATTATATTTGTCTCATTGGCTGCAGGTAATTTTGTAAATTCCAGATGCATCAAAATTGTATCTGGTAGTTTTATATTCAACTGCTTCACCACTGTAAGGTTTTATTATGATGCCTGTATCGTTAGCATAGAGGCAGTTCCGCTCTACCAATGTAAAGATTTTATTTATAGCAAGATGTGGCCCCAGAATTGAACCGTATCAAACCTCAGTACACGACATTTGTTAGGAAATAATTCTATTTTTTAATTTTTAGTTGATTGATCGTCCTGCTGCTGCACCACTGTAAAGTTTTATTATGATGCCTGCATCGTCAGAAAAGAAAGTATTTCCGCTCTATGAGTGTAACGTTTTTATTTATAGCAAAAGGCGGCCCCAGAATTGAACCGCGTGGAACCTCAGTACGCGACATTTATTACTGGACTTTAAATCTTGAGATTTCTTGGATTGTGATGGTCGCAGTCGCAGGTAGCAGAGTTGCCAGGTACTAAGTGCTGCAGTTGCAACGAGTTCTGCCTCTCATAACGTGAAAATATGTGTGATAGATGTCAGCTGTTGTCGGATTTGTTACGCACTCTGTATGTGTTTGCTGTCGGGTCAGGCAGTACAGTGTATAAATATTATTTCAATAAACATAAATATAAGCGTTTATCGCACAAGATCAACTTCTGAACATATATATTTACCCAAAACCAAAGCTTGTGCTGGTGGCTAAACAACGAGAGTTTATTTCCACTAACTCGGTACCACATATAAAACTGCATTCTGGAAATTGCAGTTAATTACTTTTACTTCAGTTTTATATTTTCTGTGAACCGTATATGATAATAAATAGATGTGAATCTACACTCTTAAACGGATTAGCGTACATGCTGAATACCAATTTCCTTGCAGAATCAATTGAGATTTATCTGCCGGAAACTTCATCAATAATATTGGTGAAATACATGCGTGCTCGTTTCTCATCAGAAGGAACAAAGAAGAGATTTTTGAGCATTAGCTGAAAACTGAGGAGATATCAAATACCCCAAAAAATGCACATGCAGTTTATCAACAGAGCTTTCTCCACCATACAAATCGTAAAAATTTGGAAGATTTGACATTTGCTGGATGTAACAATTCAAAAGTCTGGACAGAATCTGCAGAAAGCTCTGCATGTCAACTGCAGATGCATTTTTCTGGTTATTTTATATCTTTTCTGTTTAAGGCTAATGCCTAATAATTCCTTCCATGCGTGGAAAAGTGAGCATGTACGAATTGCACTAGTGTTATTGATGAAACTTCCTAGAAAATATACCTCATTTTAACCTGCAAGGATATTACGTTGCAGCGTTCTCGCCACTGGAGAGTGGGAATTATTCTACATAGCTATTATTGGTGTACAGAGTTCATTTCATATATCTGTATCGAATACTTACATAAATCCAGAGTTAAAAATAAAATGATGCCTTTCCATTAGAAAATCATAATTCAAACTTCTTTATTATAATTTTCAGATGACATATAACATTGAAATAAAAGTAAGTACAATAAATCGCCAGGAGCGAGATTTGAACATGGGACATTTTATCCTACAATCGATGACGCACCTCGTTAATGTACCAGCACAAGATAGACAATTATTTCATAAAACGTCAACAATAATTTAGCTTCTTGAAACAAACATTGTCTCGTTATACCAAAAGTATTAAATATAAGGAGAGGCATTTCTACTGTGGCAAGGATTCGAACCCAGGACCTCATGCTTAGTAGGCAGGCGTTTTAGAACGCTCAGCTAACGCAGCGTTAAGGACAAAGCGTCTACACATACTGTCTTCAGTCACGTTTCACAGGGAATATTGAGGCAGAATTACAGTATTTGTTGTGGAGGGAGATGTGCTTGAAGACACGGTCTAGAGCGGCTGCCTAGTACGCAGGAGGTCCCGGATTCGAATCCTGGACACAGCAAAAATTTTAATTCAATGCCTCTCCTTATATGTAATTCATTAAATGTATTCATACCTTCATGTCATGCGACAATAAATTACATTTACGTTTATGGAAGTGACATTCATATTAAGTATTATATTACCAAACCTGTGTGTGTAACAAGTCTGAGAATAGCTAAAATACGATGCAGTTATTTTCCCATCGTGAACTCGTTGTGCTTGACTCCAGTGGCAGCATTGCGTACTCGCGACTACCATCTGGGACTGCGACCCACTGAAACTCAGGATTTCACTCCAGTCATTTGGAAATAATTATATTTTGGAATATTTAATTGATTGATCGTTCTGTTGCTCCCAGTGGCGGCGTGTCCTATGTGTTCCATGGTTCATTGAATCCCCAGAGAAAAAGAACGTCGTGAAAAAAGTAAATAAATAAATGAAATAAAAGTGTTCTAAACTATCATTCATCGTTCTGTCAAATCATTTTATATGCACATTCAAAGTATTTTTATCGCATGGGAAACTTTTTACGTCGTGGAGACAGAACGTATATGAGTCGCAGCGCGGCCGCGTTACATAGGCGGCAGTGGCTATAGCGTTGCAATGCGCATGCGCGGCTGAGGTTCAAATTCTCTTCTGAACCCCCTGGAGACAGCAAATGGGCGATCCCACGGCAGGGAGTGGCTAGGGGAACCACCGCTTTTAACATTGCCGTAGGAGCTGGTAGAGACACCAGCTCCTGCCTACTCGAGCCCTGGCAGTAATGCACGATTGGTCACGAACAAAAGACATTGGAGCTACTGCGCACCTCGCCTTGCGTATGCGTAAATCCTCCATGAAGGCAACATACGCTCTTCATATTTGTTTTTGGCGCATTGAAGATTCATAAAAAACACGTCATATTTGGTAAAATATCTTGTAACTATAAATTAAAGACGCATCAACTGTAAATTTAGCATTGGAGAGAAGTGTGTGGGGTAAAACTCGCAGAGGGAGACCAAGAGAAGCATATAGTAAGGAGATTCAAATGAATGTGGGTTGCCGTTGTTATAGGGGGATGAAAAGTCTTGCTCAGGATAGAGTATGGTGGAGAGCTGCATCAAACCAGTCTCCGGACTGAAGACCATGAGAACAACTGTAAAAACCTTCAGAAGATACGATCATGAATACTAATGAAGTCACTACTCTCCTCGTAGCAAGAACAGCCGTGTGGTTAGCGGTATCGCTATATGCGATCGAAAATAGTTGGTTTGACACCGGCAACATGCATTTATTAAAAACCAATCTCCTTTTTAACAGATACGGAAGCAATGACCTTTTTAATTTTTACTTGCCACATATACTTTGGACGTTTTTGCAAATGTGTCACGATTTTGAGGATAAATTACATTTATACTCTTCATAGTAACAAATATTTAAATGTTTGAAAAGATGTGCGTTAGGTTAGGAAGGAGGGGTGCTACTTACAGTATCACGTGACCCGAAGGTAGCTTGTCTCTTCATCGTAACAGTTTTATTTTGTTATAGTCACTTAACAGTGTAATCACTTACGTACTGCGTTGTTGTGCTCGTGTGCACATTCATATGTTCTTGGTGTCTATTATCAAAGAAAAATGAACAACGTTCAGTATCTTTTAGAAATATATTACCCAGCTTTAAGGTTGTAAGAGAAGTATATGACATCCGGCAGATCTTGTAACGAAAATATATCTAAAGGGAGGGGGGACGCAGAAACATCGACGAGCCGAGAGGATTGGGGGGAGGGGGGCGAGGCGGCACAATTGTCAAGATCCGGCAGTCACCTGAAGCACCACCCGCCACTGGCTGTCGCGTTTCCAAAGTTTTATTGCCTACATCGTCAGTAAAGATGGCTATTCTGCTCTATAAATGTAACGATTTTATTTATAGCAAGACGTGGCCCCAGAATTGACCCGTGTGGAACCTTAGTACACGAATATTAATGGGTAGAGTGGAGTCTTCGACCATAGATACTAACAGACCGGACAAACAGCAGAGCAGCTGTAGACATGGCCACGTGACTGTTGGCAAACATAGCCGGATATAATAAATAACTCCGCTGTTTGCAAGAAATGGCATCATTTTAAACACATTCACTTGAAATTTAATGTTGCTTGCCCTCACAAAAAGCTCTGTATAATCAGAGGAAAAGCTGTACCACAGCTGTACACTACCACGTAACTGATGGCAAGGAAATGGTTTAGCTGCAGAGATGCTGGTGTCATGAAAACGATGCCATGTCCAGTCTACCAGTATCTATGGTCGAACAGTGGAGTGGAAAATCGTAAAATACCATTGAAAACTGAAGCGTGAAAGCGCGTTGACAGATCTGACAGCGGGCTAGCGCACTGCTGGCGTGGCAGGGGCGCGCCGCTGTAGCCGGGAGTCGAACCGCGGCCCGCAGCGTCGGCGTGTGATCGCGCGCACCTGCCGCTGCGCTCTGCCGGCAGTGCGCCGCGCCGCGCCGCGCCGCCCCTCAATACTCAGCCCGGCCCCACACTCGCCCGCCATGTCCGCCGCAGATGCCGCGCGTGTCCGACAGCTGCCCACGTACGGCCGATTCGCAGGCTGCTGAGCGCCACGCCCCGGTTCACTTGTCATCAACTGCAGCTGTAGCTGCAGGCCCTGTTCTTTAGGACGAAAAAATATTCTTTGCATTTAAATCAACACTGCTGAAGTAAATGCCCGATAGGGTGCTATTAATGTACCAATGAATATTTCTTGTAATTCGGGAAAAAAATTTGCATTGACGTTCCCCGGATTCAGTTCTTGGACCTCTCCTTGTTATAAACGAATTATATTACTATTCTTACTGATGTAACAGAACTGTGCTCTTTGTCGATGATGCAGGCACCATATAAAAGCCTTACAGTGGAGCAATAGGAGAAAGAACAATGAATTACATATTCAAAAGTTTAATTGAGTAATTCTCGGAAAACCACAGAACACTTTGAACGCGGGAGTAGCCGAGCGGTCTGGAATGCCACGTTGCTGATCGTAAGGCCTCTCGCGTCGGAGGTTCAATCCTCCCTAGGGCATGGGTGTTTGCGTTGTCGCATGGGTATTTGCGTTGTCTTACTATAAGTTAGTTCATAAGTAGTTTGTAAGTTTAGGGACTGATACCCCACAGTTAAGTCCCATAAGATTTACAAACATTTGAACATAACGCTTAAAAGAAACACATTTTATTCAAAATACGTTTCGTTATTTACGGCAATGCACACAACATTTCGTCCTGAGAAAGAAGTTTCGTCCTCACCAATGGCAGAATAAGGCTGTTGAATGTCTAGGGCGGCGGCAAAACAAAATGAGGGGCCCCGCGTACTGCGAAATACATGTATTACTATTTTTAAAAAAGTAACTTTTGAGATTAGGAGGTCGCCCAGGACGAGAGGCACGGGAAAGACTGAGAAAAAATTTCTTTTGAGAGTTGGGTGTTGCAGAACGAGGGGCAAAGTGCGCTCAACGTGCTTTCGAGGTATTCGGAGGCCCCCAAGACACGAGGCACGGGGCGGTCCGGCCCCCTTCCTTAGTTCTCCACTGGTCCTCACCTTGTTACAGTAGATTTCTTCGAGAACCTATAAATATTTCAAATAGACATGGCACTTACAACTTTTAACGCATTATGACTAGACTTCACAGGTCTGACGGTACATCAAGAACAACAAAGTAGAATGTCCATTTATTTGTAATACATTTTACACTTATTACTAAAATTGTGATTCCTTTTCTGAAGATGTACCTGCGTCGCCTTACCCATACCACCCCCAAAACAGTCCCTCAGTTTTCCCTGCTTCTGTCTTTTGGTTTTATTGTTTTGCTTAGAATCTGTCTTGCAGAATATTCCGCTTGCATCATTACTCTCTGAGAACTACTCTACGTATAGGATGAAGAGATGCATAGGACCAAGGGACTGATGAACACCCCAGTTTCGTCCCTAACCACCTTCATTCCCACATTATGAATTCAGCTTTGGAATTAAAATTCTGCGTTTTCTGTATTAATACAGTGTACTTAACATCAAAATATATGTTTTATAATTTTTCATCGAACTATTGTTTCTTTATGTCATGTATTTTATGCGCAACACAGACGTTTGTATCGACGTATTTTATGACATGGGATATTATTTTGTTGATAGTAAACACTACCAGATCAATAATGTCAGCATAATCTTCACCACAGCACCAAAGACAAGACAATTCACTGCTACAATAAAATAACGTGAACCACACTGACGCTCACACTCACAGCCACATACAGACACGATACCATACAGGCCTAACACAGACAGCTGCCACAAAGAACAGATTTTCTAGCCAAGAAGGAATGCTGAAGATAAAAACAACACACTTAAAACGTGGGAAAGCGCCAGTTCGCAAGTCTCATCTCAGCCCAAGGAAATTTTCACCGGGGACTGAGAGACGTGGTCGTGAAAGCTGTTGGATGACATTGTAAAACCAACCCACCAATCACAGAACCAAAGAGACGCAAAATTAGAGGAGAACCTATAGCTGGAGAGGGAGGGACATGGTGAGAAACTGCGGAAGAAGAGACAGTCCGCCGCTTCGGAAGCTGGAGTAGCTCCCGCCTTGGCAGACGCAGCACTTTGACCGCGACGCCTTCGCTCGGGGGTCGCACCGCGCCTCACAGCTGCAGAGCCGAGGAGCGCAGAGCAAGGGCTATGACGCGCGGTTGTTCGCCGTCGGAGGTTCGAGTCCTCCCTGGGGCATGGATGTGTATTTGCGTCTGTGTGTGTGCGTGTGTGTGTTGTCCTTAGGTAAGTTTACCTTAGTTTAAGTAGTTTGTAGACTATGGACTGATGACCACGCAGTTTGTTCTGATAGATTTACAAACATTAGGCTATGACGCCGCGTCCGCCGCCACTGCCACCGCCATTTGCCACGCACAGCGCACCGCTCCGATCCAACACCTGACGCCCACGTCAAATTATTGTCGCTGAGATTGGAAATGGCCTCCCACTTCCCCGTTGATATCTGAGTAGTGCCCACGCCCAGTCAAGTCGGCCCTGTGAGGGATTATTGTTTTTCAAAACGTTTAATAAATAAAAGTAAATTACATATGGTAACCCTCTGTGCAAGCTATTCTGTTCTCGAATCAATCTCTTGAATCCAATTTCCATAACAGCCTAGTTCCATAATTTCTCATAATTTTTTTATTTAATTTTACTGCAGTGTTATCCAGGGAGAGGTTTGATTTACCACAGGGTCATGCAGATTTTCGTTATTCGTCTGCGCCAATCATCGCCACAGAAGGCAGGCATATCGAACACGTCATAACCTAAATCCGAAAATCTGCGGCCACGTTTACATGTTGAATAAAGAGTGGTTCATACAGTGCAATAATTGTCACCCTGTAGATAGAGCGTGGCGACCACTGGGCGAACTCCCCGACCGCCCACCCCCCTTCCTCGCGGTGTATGTATCCATATGTATCAGGTACAGCCTGCCCGTTCTGCGCATTCATACTCGAACAAGCCAATCGAGTGAAGAGAAACTCCAATATAATCTATCACTCGTACTCAAACTGCATGGTATCCCGGAAAATATAAATAAATTAATTATGTTTAATGGAAATTTGTAAGGTTTCCCGAATAAATCAAGCTTAGTTTAATGGAAGTGGACCACTACTGCGTGATACATACGTGCAAAACTGAACTTTTAAGAACTGAACAATGTGGTGACTACGACCACTGAGGTAAGCCTTAGAAAACATTAATATCCGCAACGGACACACCCGAAAAATAGGGGCAAACACTAAAATTTATGGCCCTGTACTCACAAAGGGCACAACGAAACTGATTAACTTGAATAATGAACGGGGAAGACAATCTGACTGCGACACAGATAAATAAAAAAATAGACTTACCTCGTATATTCTTATTACAAAACTGGAAACAGAAACAGCAAGCAGCTCTCAGCATGCAGGTTAGGTGGGTAGTAATTAAGTTCAACATAATCATAAATGAAGAAAATGAAAGAAAGGGAACACTAACTACCAAAATGAGAACGCAGAAAGCGAAATTTAAAAATAAAAATTATATATTCTTAAGAAAATGTGAAGTGGAAAAAAATTTAAAAACATTAAATTAACATCATGCATTACAATAATGGCGTGCTGCAACACATACTTAACAACTGCCTACTCCAACAGCTTCCTCGCGCTACCTGGCAACTGGCAACTACAACTGCTCTCTCGCAGCCAGAGCGCTTATTCTACAATCGAAAGATTACTGAGACAATTATGACATACATCTGTGGCTAGTTCACACAACTAAATATTCCAGAAAATCAACTATGTCGGGACCACATGGACCTTACAAAACTACCCTCCGTTCCACGCGTCGTGGTGGCTTGTGCGAGGCAGATGTCAACTCTTAACTAGTTCCTATGTGGCACTGCCAACTTCAGCAAGCATTTGCACAGCAACTGTTACAATTCTTTTCTTTCTGTATTTTGCTTTGAACGCTTTGCAGTGAACTACGTCTTGTTACCAACTGGCGCCACCAAATACGTGTTAACACTGAGACGCGATCGCAGTGAATATTTGACGTACGAAGTCTTGGACGATACCATGGAGTATTTATACGTATCGTCCAACGATCGTCAACACAAATGATCGGTGAAATGTCAATCTTCCAGCCATTCAAAGAGGTCAACTTAGTTATTAGGAAAGTCTGTAAAGAAAGAGGCTACACTATGTAACAATTCACTAGCAGTATCCTCGGTAGTGACAGGGTACAGAAAACAAGGTTAAACGTCATTAGCAAAAAGTAATAATGGGCAAAATTCGAAATTAACTGACGGTCAGGCGTTAAGAACGAATGTGTCAGGGCAACTTAAAAATAAACACGCTAATAGCGACTGCAAAACTCAATAATCATTTGAGTAATACCAGTTCGATAAAAGCAGTACGACTGGAGTATTTGAGTAACATACGTTGCAGTTCCTAAACCGTTAAAAACGGAAGGCCACAGAATGAAGTCATATCAAGATTATAAAATTTGGATATTTCATGACTGCAAGTATGTGTTATTTTCCGATGAATTATCGTTAACATTCCTTCCTGCGATCAACCGAGTTTATGTACCGAAAAGCCCAAAAAAAGCTCACGACATGCCTGCTACCTTCGGGTAAGCATGGGGGATTCAAATATTTGTAAAGCTATGGGACCAAACTGCAACTATTTAACCGAGCTTATCCTGTGGACAACACACAACACTAAACCATGCCCTAGGAAGCACTCGAACTTCCGACCTAGAGTAGTCACGCCCGGCCACTCCCACGCGGCTAGGCATGGGGGAGATTCCGTGAAGATTTAGGCATATGTATCGTGGTATTCAGCTGTTCCTGTAATTACCTTCACTGGTGCGATAACTGATGAATATCGGGCCGAAGCGGTGGGATGGCCGTGTGTTCCAAGGCGCCTTGTTGTGCGCGGATACTTCCCATCAGAGGTTCGAGTCCTCCCTCGGGCACGTGTGTGTGTGTGTGTGTGTGTGTGTGTGTTCTCCTTATGTTAGTTTAAGTATATTCATGTATATGCTTCGCAAATCGCGAAATTTCCCGACGTCTGCTGCTCCTGTAAGATGAACAAACGATCTGCAAACGATCTGCGGAAGACCCGGGTTCGAGTCCCGGTCCGGCACAAATTTTCATGTGTTGCAGATCGTTTGTCCATCTTACAGGAGCAGCAGACGTCGGGAAATTTCGCGATTTGCGAAGCATATACGTGGATATATATATCTCTGCTGCGGATCACCGCCAATATAATAATAAACATTAGTTTAAGTAGTTTGTAATCTTAGGAAATGATGACCACAGTAGTTTCGTCCCATAGTTTTAAAAACATTAAAAATGCTCTGAATATCCCGCCATCCTTGACAACAAACTGCTTAGTTTGATTAACATATTGCTAGGAAACATATTCCAAAATGATAATTCGCCCACAGACACAGCCAATAAGGTTTAGGCATGCTTTCTACGGCATCTGAAAATTATCTAACATCTGCCCTTGACAGCAAAACCGCCGCTTTTCAAATTAATGAACGTTATTGGGGGGGAGGGGGGGTTGGAGCAGGAAGCGAGAGCCAGATTTATAGCAATGTTTCTAATGACCACGATGTCGACGGGACGCTGACCCCATATTTTTCTTCTTTTAACTATAGAGTTGAGCGACAATTGTTTCTTTGAATTTATTTATTTTGTACGACCTAGGATTCGGGTTGTGAGACCATTTTGCCGTACCTTACTGATCCAAAGTACCCAAAAAAAGACACAACATTTCATTATTACAATTCTCTGCCTTTTGCCTTCACCCCTGGAAGGCATTATCGTTTAATTATATTTGCGTTTTACATTCATAGGAATAGGTATATAATTATTGATATTAGTAACTAACGTATTATAATCTCCATATATTTTTAGTGGTGATGACTGGCAGAAAATATCTAGTGACCCTTAATTAATTATTGTACCTTCTCTACCGATAATAGCCTCATATTACAATTACTGTTATTATCTTTAATGTAGATGTTGCTAGTAATCTTAAAGAGGAGAATAACTGAATTGTGTCTGCCCGTTCAGTATATTAGCTTAAATTAGATTAATACTTTTTACATCGATCATAAATTCGACATTTCACAATGATGAGGAACGTGTCAGTTTAATAAATAGTGTCTATATATGACACTCAATATTTTAAGAATTTTTATTGTTCTTTTTTAATTTCTTTATTTATTGTTTTAGCGAAATTTTTAAGTTTTATCTAAAAATTCACCTAGAGGGTGAAAGGAGTTGCTATTCACAAATTTTTAATTTCTTTTTAAATACTAGTTGGCTATCTGTCAGACTTTTGATTCTACTAGAAAGTGACCGAAGACTTTTGTGGCAGGTTAATATTCACCCTTTCTGTGCCAAAGTTAGATTTAACCGTGAATAGTGAATATCACATTTTCTCCTAGTGTTGGAGCTATGCACACTGCCATTACTAGGCAGGATGATCTTGGTTGGGCCCAAATAATTATTCTGATTACACACTTTCGTGCAATGAATACTTTTTACTCAATGTTGAATTGCCCCAGAAGTGAATGAAAATAGGCATAGTAAACTAATTTACTGAGATGTATACCACCGAATTTTGCAGTGACCCTGACAGCATAAGTAGCTCAACTCAAACGTTTCACCAGATGTTCAATGTGTTTCTTCCAATTCAATCCCTCATCAATGCAAACACCTAAAAATTTTGAACATTCTGCCTTAACTACAGATTCTGCTCAAAAGCTATATTTATTAACGGTGTCATGTTATTTACTGTATGAAACTGTATATACTGTGTTTTACCAAAGTTAATAATAATCCATTTGTAGAGAACCACTTAATAATTTTCTTTACAATTTCATCAGTTAATTCCTGTTTGTCAGGTGTGATAGCTATACTTGTATCTTCAGCAAGAGGAACTAGTTTAGCATCTTCGAGAATATAGAATGGCCAGTCATTAATATATATTAAGAATAGCAAAGGTCCCGAGACTGAACCTTGTGGGACCCCATTTTTTATAACTCCCCAGTTAGAGGAATTACCTGTTTCTTACATATTATGTGAACTGTTTATTTCAACTTTCTACACTCTTCCAGTTAAGTATCATTTAAACGATTTGTGCATAGTCCCTCCCATACAATAATACTTACGCTTATATAGAAGTATTTCATGATTTATCCAATCAAAATACTTTGGAGGGTCACAAAAAATCGCAACGAGTCATTTTCGGTTTTTTTTCAGAGCATTTAATATGTCATCATTGAAGGTATATATAATTTACTGTTGAAAAGCTGTTCTGAAAACCACACTGACATTTTGTTAGAACTTTATTTTTGCTGATATTTGAAACTACTCGAGAATATATAACTTTTTCGAACATTTTGAATAAAGCTGTTAGAAGTTGGGCGGTAGTTGTTGACATCAGGTGTATCCCCTTTTTTCTGTAATGGTTTAACGATACTATATTTCAGGCTATCAGTGAAAATACTCTACTTTAAAGAACTATTACATATGTGGCTAAGAATTTTTATCCCTTGGGCACAAGCTTTAACACCCTGCTGGAAATGCCATAAATTCTATGTGACCTTTTAGTCTTGAGAGAGTTTATTATTTTCCTAATTTCTGAGGAAGACGTGGGTGGAATTATAATTGTATCAAATTATGTAGTTAAGGCCTCTTCCATTCTGATGAGCATTTTCTCCACGACATTTAAAAAATAATCATTGAAATTGTTTTCAACTTCTGATTTTTTGTTAGTAAACTTTTCATTTGCTTTGATGGTAATACCGTCTTCTTGTGCTACAGTTGCCCTGTCTCCCTTTCAATAATATTCCAAATTGTTTTAATTTTATTATCAGAGAAATTAATCTGAGACATGATGCACATGCTTATGGATTTTTAATGACTTTTCTTAATCTAGCACAGTAGTTGTTATAATATTTGATTCTTTCTGGGTCATTACTCTTTCTTGCGGATAGATATAGTACCCTTTCCGGTTACACGATATTTTTCTTTCTTCAGTAAGCCAGTCTTAAATTTGGGGCTGTTCGCATCTGTTTTTTAATTTCCAATATTTCTAATTGGGTCAGTTTTGCACCTTTACCTTCTACATTTACGAGTTCTAGATCTATTGTTTATTTGTGTCCCTGGTTTAAGCAATGTTCAGAAAAGGCAAAATCTAGCTTTTTTACTCTCCAGTTCCTGTGGTGTCCCCTGAGCCTAGTACAGATTGACCGACCTTTCTGTCCTATGATTTTATACACCCCACTGTTCATAATGGCTGTCTATATACCCTTTGAGTTGAATAGTCATTTACCTAAAGTACGTTGGACATAGAAATATACTTAAACTTCCTTTGCCTTCAAGTGTTACTAATCCTATTGGAAATTTTACCTAAAAAAGACAACCTACACCATTTCCTTTTTGATCCTTCTGTAGTGTTTACAGGGTAGAGTAGGTCTCCTTCAGTTTTAGTGTAATAACTGGCTGATGTTTTGGTACAATATTGAATTACATTCTGTTGGACACTATGAAGTCACTTTACGGATCTGTTCCTCTTGAAACTGTTCACAAAGCCAAGTGTGGGAGAAACCCTTACTACGAAAACAAACATTGTGTCTCTGTTACGTGTTCATACAATTTTGTCCACCAAGCAAGAATGCTAATCGTGATTTACTATAGGGTTAGCGTACTGTTTTCGCGATGCCAGAACAAATCAGCGATCACTACGACCGTGTGTTATTCTGCTTTCACAGAAGCACTAATTTCGGGTGTGTATAACCAGCCCTGTCAGAAGGATCTGTTCCAGCGAACAGATCCACGCCCCTAGGACTATTATTTGTTTACACTCGCTGCAGACAGCCTCGTTGAAGTGTTGCACTTTACCGTGCACAGCCACAGCAAACATAAAATCAAAACACACCTCAATGTAATGAAAGCTTGACAAACACATTGTCCACACAAATGTACCTGTAATTAACTGTTGGATCTTCAAATAGGAATTACGAGTAATTAATTCTATCAAACGCTTAGTGCAGCTAGTAGTCTATAAACGCTTAATTAAACACAATGGAACAGCATGACAGGGCTGTATTCGTGACATAGTTTACGATCTGTTATTGCGCATTGTGGTCTTTCTTTGAAGCGAACAAAAGGCTGATGAACAAAATACGTAAATACTCTTCTGACCCCTTCATAAAATATTAGTAGTTAAGCTAATGATAGGAAAACAGCGATCAAACGAGAAATAATTTGATCTATTGCAAATCGATTTCGGCTACATGATAGCCATCATCATCACAATTATTATCATTACGTCAGCAAGTGTAGTTTCGTTAGAATCCAGGTCCGCATCAGTGGTGCATATACAAGATTTAAAAATTTTTCAACTGGTTGATATGTCAGTTGCAACTTTTTTTAATTTTAAAAACTATATTACATACCGCTGCAGCTTTACCTGCCTTCCAATGTACTTACCTTCACTGAAGTATGCTCTAACACTCATGATGACTATCCTGTCGACGAAATCAATCTGCCATAAATAAGATTATTTCGCGACTGAGCCCTGTTTTCAAAAATCTTCAAATGTTTGTAAATCTAAGGGACTTAATTGTTCTGGTTATCAGTACCTAGGCTTACATACTACTTAAACTAACTTATACTACGGACATCACACACACACAAAACCTTGCCCGAGTGAGGACTTGTAGCTCCGAGCAACCGCGCGCTCCGCAGCAAGACGCCTTAGAGAGCTCGACCACTCCACCAAGGCGATCGCTGTTTTCTTGCCATAAATTTCCAAGCGACTGTGCTGCTCAACAGTACAAAATGGATTCAATCATAAGTAAGGTAAGAGCAATTTATTATGATCAAACTTAAAATTGTACAACTACTTCGATACAAAAGAAACTGGTGTACTCGAATTACTATGAAATCTTTTGGTGTGTTATTTCCCCACTGTGCCTCGACTTTAATCATTATCGATGTAGCCGGTGGCAGTGTATAATCTCCTTGTTGCTAATATTATCTTTCGCGTCCCGCGTACAGACTAAAGTCCGGACATAAGGAAGACAGCAGAAAAATGCCGAGAGAAGAGCAAATTTGTTGATAAAAGGAAAAAATATTTAATCTCCTCATACAATATTGTTTCTGAGCAGATTGTTGGAGAGTTTGTTCTTGTGATAGAAGCATGAAAAGAAGAAGATAACACACAGTTACAGCAAACATGTTTAACATATCGAATCCTGAAATTCAGTTACGAAATGATAATAAGTATTGGTTATTAGGGAAGTGCAGACGAGTGTGAAAATCACAGAACTCTCAGTTTGTCATGGTTGCAAAACACTTAAATTTTTAGAAAGTTTTTGACAGTTTTGAATGGAATACAGTCTTTCCAATTCTGCAGGTAGCAGGAGTAAAGTACAGGGAACGACTAGTTACGTTCAACTTGTACAAAAATCATACAGCAGTTATAAGAGTCGAAGTACGTGTAATGGGCACAGAGTTTGGGATTTAAGACAGGGTTGTAGCATTTCCGCAAAACTGTACAGTCAGCAACCTGTGAAGGAAACCTAGAAAACTGCAATTAAAGTTCATGAAGACGAAATAAAAATATTGCAATTTTCTGATGGCATCGTAGTTTTGTCAGAGACAGTGAAGGACCTGTAAGAACAACTGAATAGAATGGCTTAAAAGCTGGATATGTGATAAGCATTAACAAGATCAAAACAAGTGTAAAAGGATGCATTGTAAGAAAATCAGGCAATGCTCAAAGAATTAGATTAGCAAAATAGACAATAAAAGTAATAGATAAGGTCCTCTGGTCAAAGTTAAGAAGATATAAAATGCAGTATGGCTATGGGAAAAACAGCATTTCTAAAGAAAAACTTGTTGACATCCAATATTAATTTAAATAAATATTGAAATGTTTGTGGACTTAACTACGGGGTCATCAGTCCCTAAATTTACAAACTACTTATGAACTAGCTATTACTAAGGACGGCACAAATATTCATGCCCGAGGGGATTCGAACCGCCGACCATCGTGGCCGTGCAGACCGTGCCTGGCCCGCCGCAGACCGCTTGGCCACCGCGGGCGGCTAATTTAAATATTTGGAAGTAATTTCTCAAAGCATTTATCTCGAGTGTAGCATTATATGGGAATGAAACATGGACGATAAGGAGATCAGCCAAAGAAAGTAATAGAAGATTTTAAAATGTGATGAAGCAGACGAATGTCAAAGATTATATGGGTAGAGCGCGTATCTAATGAGGAGGTTCTGAAATAAACAACGCCACCTAGAAGGCCTGGGCTCTGCCTGCCAAGAGTAGTCGTAACAGAAGCAAACTATTTGTCTCACGTAGCACTGTGCTCAGTTTTGGAATACGTGCACTTCGCACAATGTTTACAGAATGTCTTCGTGTTATTTACGCGATTCTCAGTGTAAATTTGTGCTGGTAGCAGACAAAAATTCTAATACGAATCGTCCGATTCCAATATCGGTAACATATCTTACTAATACTTCATAAATACCTTATAACAACATAAATCTGTCTGTAAATCATATAAAAAACATTAAGAACATTCTGAAACACAATTTGCAACATGGACGTATTCTCAAACTCAGCACAACGCTACGTAAGACAAATAGTTTGCTTGTATTATGACTACTCTTGGCTGGCAGCGCACAGGCCTTGTTAATCTGGGGAGAAAAGAAATTTCTGGCAAATATTTACTAAAAAAATAAGGAGTGGATCTATTGGCAGTACACATTCTGAGACATCAACGATTCGTTTAGCATTAGAGGGAAATGTGAGGGATAAAAATTTGCTAATGGAGACCTATAGACTAATACAGTAAGCACGTCCAAATGATTGTAGATTGTATTTCTAATTCAAGGACGAAGAGGTTTGCACAGGACACGATAGCAAGGAGAGCTTCGAGAAACTAGTCTTTGGACTGCAGACCACAACTATGTTAGGGGAAAAGTGTTGAAGGAAGGAAGGAAGCTTGGAGTTTAACGTCCCGTCGACAGCGTGGTCATTTAGAGACGGAAAAAGCGTTGAGAAGTTCCCTAAGAGTTTAGACATGTCCAAATGACATGATACGATGTATGTCATTAAGACGATCACAAGACTACAGAAACAATTACGGTAATTGGCTAATGAGTATAAAGTGTTTAGTTAGTACTGTGTGGATAAGATGGAAATTTGGGACTGCCGGGAGGCTTGCATCAGAGAAGTTATAGTGACCAGTACGTCCCTATTGTAAAGTGGTCAGCGCTTCTGACTAGTGAGGAGGGGATCCAGGTTCGAACCCTGGTCAGCCGCAAATATTCCATTACTGATGTTATTCAGTGCCTATTTCCTTCGTGTTCATTAGTATTATTATAGATAGGAATAAAGATGTGTAGTTCGCGAACGAACGGTTTCAAGGAACGGTTCACATATGTTAACTACATACTATCGAGGAACTACATACCAGGAATGGTAATTCGCCGTTCAGTGCTCCTAGTTGGTGCCATTTCATGGTCCCAGTTCGGAACTTCGGAATGATTGCGGTGAATTCCAGTTCCAGGAAATGTCGGTCTCGGTCCGGAACGGTAGCGGCGACTTTGCAGGTCACGCAACCAGTCCCCCTCCCGTCCGTCTTGTCCGTTGCCCTCGCCCACTCTCATTGTGTTTCAGACAATATCCTAACTTTAAACTGCTGGCTCTTCGCGTATTCTTTTCATCTTCCATCACCAGGTATTTTATAATTTAGTAACTTAACACGCATAAAGTTGAACTGTGTGTAATACATACGTTTTAAAGACACCATAAAGGAGAATCTGCTAATTTCTTCTGTCTCCCGGCAATCCCAAATGATGTTGTTGTTGTTGTGGTCTTCAGTCCGCGGCAGAATAGCCGTGCGCACTGAGGCGCCTTGCGCACTGAGGCACCGTCCTGCGGTGCGCGCGGCCGTTCGCCGTCGGGGGTTCGAGTCTCCCCTCAGGCATGGGTGTTGTAGTGGGACGGATTATTGTCTCCGCTACATATCTCATGTCAGCTCAGTTTGTGCAGGATAACTTACTTATATTTCTGATCTTAAATGATTTTTATGTAAATGTTTATTGTTATATGATTCTTAAAGACGTTTTTTGTATGTCTTTTTATGTTTTATGTGCTGTGAAGCAATTCAACCTAAGAGGGCAACATCTTCGACGCCGATTCCAAGGAGTAAATATCCGGTCACATCAAGTCGCGGGTCGACGGCCACGAGGCAAGAAGATGTTGATCTCTGCGGTTGTCGTCGCAAGAGTTGACATTATTATCGAAGTTTCATGTTAAAACAACAAATTTTAAAAGTCAGTTCCCTTTTGTCTGTCAATGACTACATATGTAAAGTCATAGAAAGCAATAAATGTCATTGTGTTTAAACTTGACGAAAGTGTCAGAGTACGTCATTTATGAAGAATTATTTTACGATGAATAATATATTAATGAAATGAGCAGATGATTTAATTTAAATATTCTTCAATCTGAAGGAAGATTTTTATGAATTTTCATTGGTGGGAAAGTTACGTCAAGAAGACTTCGATAAATGTTTTTTTTAGAACTTTGGTTAATCGATCATACACATCGATCGATAATCATTGAAGATATATTATTTTTTTTATCTGTGGCTATAGCAATGACCACAAATTGAAGAATTTCTTTTGACCGTCTTATCTATGAGAGAAATATTTTAACAAGAGTGACTGTTCAAGACTTCTTTCCTCGGCGTAAGAATCTGATTTTGAAATATTGCAAAGTATAAAGATTTTACATGAACATATTGTTTTTATTTTATATAAATTTTTATGGGCGAGTGGACACCTCAAGGATTACGAAGTCTGACACGGCCACATTCAACCCTAATCATACAAGACGAGTGCTTTTGAAGATAAGGTTTTAGCACACGTTCCGCCGCACTAAGAGGTCGTTCCCCCGCAGTGTACGTATTGTCCTTAGGTTAGTTTAACTTAGTTTAAGTAGTTTGTAACCTATGAACTAATAACCATGCAGTCAGTCCTATATATTTTCAAACATTTGAACATTTCATTTTTCAATCCTCAGACTGGTTTGATACAACTCTCCAGGCTACACTGTCCTGTGCAAGCTTCTTCATCTGAGAATACGAACAGAAACCTAACCTTTTGAATCTGTTTACTGTATTCGTCCTTCAGTATCCCTCTACAATTTTTGCCCCCACACACTTCCCTCTAATGCTAAGTTGACGATTCCTTGATGCCCCAGAATGTGTCCCACCAAACAGTCCCTTCTGTTAGTCAGGATATACCGTAAACTCTTCTTCTCCCCGATTCTGTTGAGCATCACCTCATCAGCTACGTGATCTACCCATCAAATCTTCATCTTTCGTCTGTAGCACCACATGTTGAAAGATTCTGTCATCTTTTTGTCTGAACTCCTTATCGTCCACAGTTCAATCCCATTCAATGCCACACACCAGAAAAAAATACTTTCAGAAAGGACTCCCTAACATTAAAACTAATACTGGATATCAACAAATTTCACTTCTTCGGAAACGCTTTTCTTTCCATAGCCATTCTGCATTTTATATCTTCTTTATTTCGGCCATCAGAAATTATCTTACTAACCTAATAACAAAACTCATCTACTATTTTTATTAGGGGACTGATAACCCAGCAGTTTAGTCCCCTTTAAATACCCAACAACAAATACTACTTTTATCGTCTCATTACCTAATTTAATTCCTTCAGCATCGTCAGATTTTCTGACACTACATTCCATTACGCTCGTTTACTCTTGTTAATTTTCATCTTATATCTTCCTTTCAGAACACTGTCCATTCCATTTAATTGCTCTTCCAGGTCCTTTGCTGTCTTTGACATAATTACTGTGTCATCAGCAAACCGCGAGTTTCTATTCCCTCTCCCTGGGCTTTAATTCCCTCTCCAAACTTCTCCTTTCATTCCTTCACAGCTTGCTCAATGTGCAGATTGAACAACACTGGGTAAAGGTTACAACCCTGTCTTACTCCTTTCCCAAACACTGCGACCCTTTCATGCCCTTCGACTCTAATAATTGCTGTCTTGTTTTTGTACAACTTGAATATAACTCTTCGCTCCCTGTATTTTACCCCTGCTACCTTCAGAATTTGAAAAAGTGTATACCAGTCAACATTGTCAAAATCTTTTTGCAGAGCCACAATTGCTAAAAACGTAGGTTTCCCTTTTCTTAATACCCATCTTATTGACACATTACTAACTAAGAACATTGTCCTCATTACAGTATTTAGCCCATTATCTCGAGTTTTTTATTATTATTCGCACGTTTTTAGATTTCATCTGCTTCATTTAATCATTTCCTTAAAATGTAGTGTAGGTGTGTTCAAATAAATAGATTTTACCTTTTCTTCCCTAGATGATACGTAACTGGTAGCTGCAATTTTTAAGTGTCTTTTTGCTACCTTCTTATTGTGATTTTTGCGCAAAAATTTAAGATAAATAGTTGTGCGTGATATCGGCTGCGCAGTAAAATTTCGATTTCTAAAGATGTAGACTGCGATAATATCGAATTTTTTTTATCTCAGAAATTATTGTTGAGAATTATACACTATCTACTCAGTTTCTAACCATTTTGATAATCTGTTATTGAATAGTAAATGGACAAACAACAGGGACTTGAACTAATAGGAAGGAACAGTTCTGAAAAAGGACTAGTGAACTAGTTCCCAAAAATGAACTAGTTTTCCCATATCTAGATACGAATATCTTCACATATAGACATCATGCATGTAGATGTCCTTTTCAGCCTGTCCAGTATTATTCTGAGACTTTTTATTATTCTTTTAAATTAATTGGAAAAGAAGAGAATCGGAGCAATTGAGATGTGATGCTACAGACGAATACTGAAAATTGGCTGCATTGGTAAGATAACGAACGAGGAGATCTCTGCCGAATGCACGGATTAAGGGACATATGGAAAATAATACCAAGAAGAAGGAAAGGTTGATATGGCATGTGGTAAGACGTGAGAGAACAACCTCCATGGTAGTAGAAGGAGCAGTATAGAATGATAACTGTAGAGGAAGACGAAGAGTGGGTCACATCCAGAAAATAACTGAGAAAGTACGTTACGTGTGTTGCTCCTAAACGAAGAGGTTGATGGGGGAATTTGCGGCACGCCGAATCAGTCAAGTCGTAAGACCGATGACTCCAAAGAAAAGTGTTAACAGGGATCCGTCAAGGAATACAAAGTGTTAATTAATCCATATTTTTGTGCAATAAAAAACCTGTTAAAAATTACGGTTTAATTTCAGAAATACTTTCTGAGTCAATCTTAACAGTGAATAATATTTACTGTTCCTATCCCTGACATATCAGTGATATGGAGGATCTAAACATATTCTCCACACGTTTGGTCTACACTTTGTTATGAAAGTAATTTATCTTTAGTTATTCTTATTGTTCGCCTTCAGTAAACTCAATTGACAGCAGAATAATTAATGTCAAAGCAGAAAAGTGTATGCTGATATACAAAATCTGAACGGGGCATGAAGTACAAAAATTATTCTGATGTTCCCTTCCTGTTTTAAATTTTCTAAACTGACCAAACTATCTTCTGAAACAGTAAACAGTAAAAATCACGCTGAACAAACTAAGTTGATGAACTGTCAAAAAGCTATCACAGTCTTTGAACATCTGAATATTTTATATATAAAGATTATTATGAATAACTATTTTTACACCGATCGTGCAGGATAGGGCCGCATCTTAATGTCTTCTGTATTTCCTATGTTATTTATAGGATTCTGATGGGTTTTGTCGCCTGTATTCTAGTTTTAATGATTTGACGCTGCCAGATCGTGTCTACCGAGGGTATTACTCCGACTCATCGGATGTAACATTTTAAGGTCAGTTAACATTCTATTAATTTTTAGTACGATTGTGAACGCTAAGATTGGGCTTTTAAGTTTTATGCCCCCCATTTCATTTATTTTCCAGACTTTCTGAGGGTGCCCCACAAGGGTGAAACGCGTTAAAAGTAAATTAAAAAGTTTCAACCACGACTGTCTTTTATTACTAAACAATCTAATTGGTTCCCGTACCAGCCGGGCCTAATGGAGTGGAGAGTATTTTATATTATGAATAAGTCACCAATTCTAGCAATCGTCTGGTTTTGTAATTTGAACCGAAATCTATTAATGTAAACTTCACACGTATTTCTGTTTAGAACACAATTATGAATGATAAACATCACCGAATTATCAAAAATTTAGGACACTCGGGTAGTCTTTTTCATTTATAAGATTGGGACCCTACATAGGTCAGTGACTTAGGAAAAATGACGGGTGAAACAAAGGTTAAAATGAAATCAGGTTGTAATTCGCAGCACACACACAAATATGAGTCTGTGGCTGTAGTTACAAAAGTAATAAGGTCTGCATTGCCAGTGTTCACAGAAAAGAGTATGTTCGTGGTTCGCCGTTGTGCAATCGTAGCAGTGCGGTCTCATACGGGGCTGTGGCTTTTACAATCTCCTTGGCGTCGGAAATTCAAAACAATTAAGCCTCCAATGTTTGCGCCATTGCCCACAATATGCAGCGTTCGCCGTCCGAGGCAATTTCCCTAAACTTTTGCAATATTGTCCTTAATGCAACACTGCCCCCGATGCATGCTGCTACCCCGTCAAAGGCTCAGATACTACTCTTCTAGACTACAACCTTCGTAGCGCGCAACAGTGCTATTTTGGCGCGCTTTCCCACCTTTTCCATTCACGCACACTCTTTCCGTTTTTTAGTTCTTCCCATGGGCTTTTATATTACACTAATATTTCCAAACTTCCTAAGCCAGATCCTTTATAAAGCTACTAAACTAAAGGAATCACAATATTATTTACATTAGAATGCACATAAGATTGAAATACGCTTGTTTTAAAATACATCAATAAAAATATAAAAATGCTCCGACATCTTATGGGTACAAATACATCTCTATATAGGGTGAATCACGTAACACTTGCACCGCAAATACTGCGGAAATGGAAAGTGCGATTGATGGGCGGTTTCCACAGAATGGATTGGTAGTCAGGGGCTCGTATATTTAGCCAAAAAACCGATTGTAATATTTCGAAAAACTTACGGGTATGCTGCCAGGGACCAAAATCGACGAGGGCCGATATTTCGACAGGAGACCACCCTGCCATTTTCAAGGCGAAACTGCAGTGAGGAAGCAATGTGCAACGATCTTTAAAACCTCGGTTTTCAATGGGGAAAGACAACACACACCGAGCAAGTAAGCACACAGCGCCGACACGACCAAAGATGAAACCGGTCAGAATATCGATAATAAACATCAATTATCGACGGATGAGGTCGGATTAGTTTTTTCCCACTGTTTTTTGACAAGTGGGATCCCTAGCGGAATTTAAGCAGAAGCCTCCATCCCTATTCATAAGGTTTTCACCTAGTTTTATGTCTACCGCTTCCTTGATAACACAGTCCCAGTAGTTGGAAGTGCATGCCAGAATTTCCGTTTTGTTGTATTCCATAGGTTGACCTGTGTCAAGACACTGTTCGGTCACGGTCGATTTGTTTGACTGTTGTGAACGTGTGTGACGGTTATGCTCAATACAACGATCCTCAACAGTCCTAATAGTTTGGCCAACATATGACATGCCACAGCTGCATGGGATACTGTAGACACCTGCCTTGCGCAAACCGAGATCAGTTTCACCCTGAAAATGGCAGGGTGGTCTCCTGCCGAAATACCGGCCGTCGTCGATTTTGGTACCTGGCAGCATACCCGTTTTTGAAGTTGTTATTCGCCAGGAGAAATTAAGGAAATTACTTATAAAGTGTACTTTTTATGCAAACATGAATTTTTTTAGTGGAACAATGGTTGTTTCTATCACTAACTGGAATTTTTGACACCAGCTGTGCACAAAGAATTCTGAATGGCGTTTTTATCACGTTTAGTTTTAGTTTGGCAGCTACAACAGTTCAAAGTTTCGGGGGCAGAGGCTGCGAAAGCGTAGCTGCTGGCCCAGTGGCTAGTCTCATGATCACCATCCAGACAGCTACGAAAAATAAAACCTTTGAATGGTTGTATCTGCCAAACTAAACGTGATAAAAATGTGTCGTTCAAAATACTTTGTACATAGCTGGCGTCAAAAACTCCGATGCATGATAGAAACAACAACTGTTCCGTTTGAAAAATTGTATGTTTGCATAAAAATATATTTTCTAGGTATTTTTACAATCTGTTTATTGGCTAACAATACGAGTCCTTGATTACCAATCAATTCTATGAAAACCGCACATCAATCGCAGTTTCCGCAATATTTGCAGTACAAGTGTTTACGTGATTCACCCTGTATACATTCATCGATAGAACGTTACTTCACATAGATTAATATAATAATGTGAAAAATTGATATGCAACAAACTTGTACATTTTGATAAAAATAGCAATATTAATACATTATCGCCGTTTATAGTGACACAAACTGCCTCCTGAATTTTTTCTCCTTCTTCTTCTTCTACTTCCTCTTCTTCCTTAGTGTTTGTCCCGCAAGCTGGCGGGATCCGCTGCTTTGGCTCTTTGTCGCCATTTCCTACGATCTTGTGCCTTGTCAGATCTTGAGGTCTTCATGCAGTGTGTCAACCCATCGCTACCATGGTCTTACTACTAGCCGTTTCCCATTTTCATTTAAGTTGAAACCAGTTTTTGCCACTGTCGTTTCAGCTGCAAATAAAAATGTTCAAATGTTTGTAAAGCTTATGGGACTTAACTACCAGGTCATCAGTCCCTAAACATATCCATGCCCGAGGGGGGATTCGAACCCCCGACCGTAGTGGCCGTGCTGACCGTGACTGGAGCGCCTCAGTCACCTCGGCCACCGCGGCCGGCGTTTTAGCTGCTCTAAAGACATGCCCGTACCAGCATAGGCGGCTTTCCCTTATCTTATTTACTATATATGTAACACCGTATTGCCTGCGAACTTCATTGTTTGTGACGTAGTCGTGCAGCGTTAATCCTGTTGTCCACCTGAGCATCTTTGTTTCCATTACAGCAAGACTTTGTTGCACTTCTATTGTCGAAGGCCAGCATTCAGCCCCATACAGTGCATCTGGGTAGATTGTCGATTGGTAAATTTTTGATTTTAGCTTTTTGAGAATTTTCCTGTCACACGGTACTCTAGTAGCAGAATGTCATTGAAGCCACACACTGCTCATACGGTTGGAAATTTCTGCAATGAGATTTCCGCCAGGTACTTAAAGGTTCTCGCTGTTGGGAGGTGAACACCACTGGTTTTTCTGCTAACAAGGTCTTCTAAATGTGTGGAGAGGTAATATATTACATTGACCGGTAGTCCTACTTCTGCAAGGCGGTCATTCCAGGCTGGAATCTGAAGGTCAGTCTTGTCCTCTGAGGCCAGTAGTACATCATCAGCGTATAGTAACGTCCAGGGTGCGGTTTTCTGCAGATCTCTTGTAACGGTATCCATGACTGTAATGAATAGTAGGGGTGAAAGGGCAGATCCCTGGAGTACTCCCACGGAAATAGGAGAGAGTCCGACAGCTCGTCAGCTGACTGTACTCGTCTCTTCGGGTCGTGGTAGAACAGTCTGACCCAGGTAACCAGTTCTTCAGGTACTCCATGCTCTAGCAGGGCAAGCCAAATTTATTCGGTCAATTTTCGAGGTCAAGGAAGGCAAGGTGTAGGTGCTTTGCCCCCTCTAAATTCTATATATTGCCGGCCGCGGTGGCCGAAGTGACTGAGGCGCTACAGTCACGGTCAGCACGGCCACTACGGTCGGGGGTTCGAATCCCCCCCGGGCATGGATAATTGTGCCGTCCTAGTTCGTAAGTAGTTAATAAGTAGTTTGTAAGTTTAGGGTCTGATGACCCCGTAGTTAAGTCCCATAAGCTTAACAAACATTTGAACATTTGAAATTCTATATATCCCTTAAAATCCTTGAAAACTATATTCTCAACCTCGCCTTCCGTATCCGATTCTCATCTCCCACATGGATCCTGAGTTGTGCTTTGCCGGCCGCGGTGGCCGAGGGGACTAAGGCGCTCCAGTCACGG
Source organism: Locusta migratoria (assembly GCA_026315105.1). Classification (NCBI taxonomy): domain Eukaryota; kingdom Metazoa; phylum Arthropoda; class Insecta; order Orthoptera; family Acrididae; genus Locusta; species Locusta migratoria. The sequence continues at coordinate 134,789,268 of CM048749.1, read as the reverse complement.
TCTGCACGGCCACTACGGTCGGGGGTTCGAATCCCCCCTCGGGCATGGATATTTGTGCCACCCTAGTTCGTAAGTAGTTCATAAGTAGTTTGTAAGTTTAGGGACTAATGACCCCGTCGTCAAGTCCCATAGACTATACAAACATTTGAACATTTTTTAAGTTGTGCTTGGTTTACCCCAACAGTAACACAGTGAATTAACCACGGAAACATCAGTTGTTTGTTGGAGGTGTACGAAATGTTGATAATAATCCCACAGTTTGGGGTTTCCCTGCCACCGCAATGTAATTGCCCTGGCAACTGGTCTGACGAGTCCGCGTGTCCACTGGGCTGCCACCGCTGTTGTGGAGCGGCGGTTTACATGCGGCGTCGCTGGCGGCAGCTGCGGCGTCGCTGACACTGAGACTGGTTCTCCCCCTCCCCCACCCTCTCGCTCTCTCTCTCTCTCTCTCTCTCTCTCTCTCTCTCTCTCTCTCTCTCTCTCTCTCTCTCTCTCTCTCTCTCTCTGTCTATCTATTTATCTATCTATCTCTATCTCTCTTTGCCTCTGTGCATTGAACTGGAACTGTTCATTTCACGACAAGCGGAACACCATGTATGGTACAAAAGAATTTTGATGGGTCGCAGATATGTTGTGCGGGAACTCCTCCAAACCACCAAGCTAAAAGGATTTATTCCAATGCGCCTTGGTTTCCACGGAAATCGTGATAAACGTCCAGCGCGTAACAGCTATACCTGTAATAACTCACCAGCGATAGGTGAGTCAGCGTGGTGTAATTAGTAAGGCGCTCGACTGTGACACAGACGTCCCGACTTCAAAGCCTCCTCGGAATTTATTTTATTTCTTCTAGGAAGTGCTATGAGCGATCTCCCGCGCAGTTGGGGAGTACTGGGTATGAGAAGTTCATTTCTTTATTCAACGACTTAGAGCTAGAACTGATTAGGACAATGGAGCTTACTCTACAATCTATCGAGGAGACGTGCCCGACTCCAATATGAGGTGCATTGGGGATCGGCGAGGTGCAAAATGTTCAAATGTTTGTAAAGCTTATGGGACTTAACTACGGGGTCATCAGCCCCTAAACTTACAAACTACTTATGAACTATTTACGAACTAGGACGGCACAAATATCCATGCCCGAGGGGGGATTCGAACCCCCGACCGTAGTGGCCGGACAGACCGTGACTGAAGCGCCTCAGTCCCCTCGGTCACCGCGGCCGGCGGCGAGGTGCACTTCTAATATTAGTTTGGCAGCAAGCCACACTGCAATACAAGAACCGAGTATCATAGCGTTATTACTTTCATTTCAACTAAGTCTATCTAATTTTATTTTATTTTATTTTATTTAAGGAGAAGAAGAAATTCAACTTTAATTTCTGTGTTTAAAGTTAAAATTTTAATTTTCTTACAGAGAAGATTAAAACGGCATTGAAGCCAGGCCGAGAAGGCAGAAAATGGCGAACAAAAGGCGGGGCTGAAGGGGAGGAAGGAAGCCCTAAAATAAAAAAAAATGAAAACAAGGGGAAAGAATTTTAAAAAATCCTGCCCGGAATTTTTTTTATTTCTTTTTCACTTGTCCGACGATTGATATTCCTTTTTCCCACTTTATCAATCCTTATTGCAAAGATAAAGTTATATCGGGTAATTACGGTTACATGAAGTTCTTGTACAATTGAACAACAAAGCACATTTTGCCGCAGCATAATAATACGCTGGGATGCGTCAAGGGCTCCCACACTGTATACAACGGTATAACAACAGTGGGACCGGAGACTGTAACTGCAGCTAGAAAATGCTGCACAAATTTTATAGGTGATAGCTACAGATGGTTTACTGATACAGAAATATATTTCAATCGCCGTAAAAGTATGCTTCGAAATAAGAAATAAAATAAAACAATCGGCGTGCAATACATAACGTACTGAGCAATTAACATAAGTTATTATCATAACCAATTACTCAAACACTAACATAAAAGTGGCTATGAAAGCATATAATTATGCACAATCAACCGTCGGACAAGAGTTAAAAAAAATGTGAGTTCTGAAAAGGATTTGCATTCATATCGTCCGCGTGGCAGCTTGCTAATTACACCACGCTGACTGAAAAGGCATGCGAAATTTAGAACAACACAAAATCCCCAGGATTGGCGGTCCTACACAGAAGCTCGAAATTCAGCGAAGACTGCAGTGCGAGGTGCCAACAAGACTTATCACAACGAAACCTTTTCTCGAAATTTCACTGAAAACCCAAAGAGATTTTGGTCACATGTTAAATATAATTTGGGCAAAACACAAACAATACCCTCACTGCGTGATAATAATGGTGATGCTGCCGATGATAGCGCTACTAAAGCAGAGATACTAAACAAAGTTTTTAGAAACTCATTCACTAAAGAAGACGAAACCAATATTTCAGATATCGAATTAAAAACAGAGGCCAGAATGAATAGCGTAGAAGTAGATACCGTCGGAGTAGTGCAGCAACTAAAATCACTTAACAAGAACAAGTCTTCTGGTCCGGACTGTACACCCATTAGATTTCTATCTGATTATGCTGAAGCGATAGCTCCTTACTTAACCGCTCCTCAAAGGAGGAGCTGTACCAAAAGATTGGAAAGTTGCATAGGTCATACCTACATTCAAGACAGACAGTAGGAATAACCCACTAAACTACAGGAATATTTCGCTGACATCAATTTGCAGCAGGGTTTTGGAACATATCCTGCATTCTAATATTATGAGTTATCTCGAACAGAATGCTCTATTGACCCAAGGTCAACACGGATTTAGAAAATATCGTTCATGCGAAACACAACTAGCACTTTACTCACATGAAGAGTGCTATCGACAAGGGTTCGCAAATCGATCCCGTATTTCTTGATTTTCAGAAGGCTTTTGACACCGTACCTCACAAACGACTTTTAATCAAATTGCGTTGTTACGGTATATCGCCCCAAATTTGCGAATGGATAGGGGATTTCCTGTCAGAGAGGAAACAGTTTGTAGTAATCGATGATAAAGCATCGACTATAATAGAGGTGATATCGGGCGTTCCACAGGGTAGTGTTATTGGTCCTCTGCTGTTCCTTATTTACATATACGATTTCTAAGCAGCTCTCTTAGGTTGTTTGCACATGACGCCGTCATTTACCGTCTAGTAAAATCATCTGAAGATCAAAACGAACTCCAGAACGATCTGAATAAGATATCAGTATGGTGTAAAAATTGGCACTTGACTCTAAATAATGAGACGTGTAAAGTCGTCCACATGAGTACGAGAAGAAATCCGTTAAACTTTGTTTACAAGATAAATCAATCAAAGGTGAAGTCCGTAAACTTCACAAAATACGTGGGAATTACTATTACTTCAGACATAAACAAGAAATAACACGTAGATAATGTCGTGGAAAGGCGAACCAAAGACTGCGTTTTATTGGTAGAACCCTTAAAAGACGCAACTGAACTACTAAAGAAACTGTATGCACTACGCTTATCCGTCCTCTTTTGGAGTATTGCTGCCCAGTGTGGAATCCTTATCAGGTGGGTTAGACAGAGGACATCGAAAGAGTCCAAAGAAGGGCAGCTCGTTTTGTATTGTCACGATACAGGGGAGACAGCGTTACGGAAATGATACAGGATCTGGGATGAGAATCATTACAACAACTGCGCTTACGCTGCGGCGTGGGCGACTTACGAAACTCCAATTGCCAACATTCTCCACCGAATGCGAAAATACATTGTTAACTCCCACTTACATAGGCAGAAATGATCATCAGAATAAAATACGAGAAATCAGAGCTCGAACGGAAAGATTCAGGTGTTCTTTCTACCCACGCGCTATTCGAGAATGGATAGGAGATAAATAGTATAAATGTGGTTCGATGAACCCTCTGCCACGCACTTAAATGTGATTGGCAGAGTATCCCATGTAAATGTACCGATGGTGACTTTAGTACAGGTATAGCTGTAACGCGCTGGACTTTGATCTCGATTTTCATGGAAACCAAGGCGCATTGGAACAAATCCTTTTAGCATGGTGATTTGGAGGAGTTCCCGGACAACATACCTGCGACCCATCAAAATTCGTTTGTACCATACTTGGTGTTGCCCTTGCGTCGCCCTTACAGCTATCAACCATGAATGGTGTTAGCCGCTCTGTTAATTGATACTGCCATGTTCGGTTGCTTAAGCCCTTTTTATACAAGACGTGCGACACTGACAAGAACGTCGTTGTCAGCTGCAGCGCTCCTTGCGATAGAGTACAGAAATACAAAGCGTTTGTACGGTACGCGTTCGTCGAGTCGTCTGCTTCACGTGTCAAATTGAGAGCAAATGAATCGCGGCGTTTAAGATTACTTTTCGAGACTATCAATATATTGTTATTATTGTAATGATTAAAACATTTATTGGTGATTTAGACTGCCACTGTGAAACTGTGAAACTGCCACTGTGTGTATTTAATTGTCTTCGGGCAGTTCATGCGAAACTATGTCGCTCACGTGTGTAAACGTTCTCATTTATAAAAGGCAATTAAATACTTCCAGGCCGCGCGGTTTGAGGCGCCTATGTATGTGATGAACAAGCTCAGGTGTCTATGTAACTCTGCTATACATATACCTTCACTGAGATAAAGCTTCATATTATACTACCTGAATACAAACACTTCACCTGCAGCATTTTTAAGGAGAAATAGCAAAGATTTTAAAAGCTGGTAATAAAGACGAATAACAATACAAAAGCTATATAACGTGTTTCGAATTTTTGCTGGATACAGAGATACAGTTCTTAGTATGTAACCTAAACAAACTTCAAGCAAATTTGGATATTTTCACTGGTTCTTTCGTCGCTTCTTGATAGATCATCACATTGACTTTTACTTAAATAACCGGTTTTCCACTTTCTTTAAGCTCTGAAAATGACCGTTTAAATAAGTGAAAACGAACTTGTAGAACGCACACAAAATTGTAGTTTGAAGTCAGTATGATGTTGTTCTACCAAGAACCGACGCAAAAATCAGTAAAAATGTCTTCATTTACATTTGCTCTAAATTTGTACGAGTATATTAACAGCTATATTTATGTTCAAATATTTGTTAAGCTTAAGGGACTTAACTGCGGGGTCATCAGTCCCTAAACTTACAAACTACGTAGAAACTAGCTAATACTAAGGACGGCACAAATATCCATGCCCGAGGGGGGATTCGAAACCGTAGCGGCCGTGCAGATCGTGACTGGCGCGCCGCAGACTGCTCGGCCACGGCGGCCCGCTATATTTCTGTATTCAATAAAAATTGTACACCTGTTATATGGAATTTTTATTGCAATTCGTCTATATCATCTCCTAAAATATTTACGACAGCTCTTGAGACATGAAGAAATACGTTCCTCTGAGCAGGAGACAAGTACACATTCCTCAAACAAATTCGCGACTTGGTTCCGTTCGTCATCTGGATTTCCCACTCGGTCGTAAGGGCATGCGCGAAGCATTTCCATACGCGTGAGAATAGTATCCATCCTATTCCGTCCACTAGCGATCGTATGCACGCATCTTGTGCAAGTGGACGCGTCTACACGGTACGCGGCTGGCGTAACCGGTGCATCATGGGTAATCTTGTGAGCTCTCACTTCCCGTGTAGAAAGGGCTTTACACTACACATTTTTCAGCTCTCCAGTGCCTTGATATGAATTTTTATCCTCCCCAGTTATACTACTTTCAATTTCAATGGCTATGTTTCAATTTGTAAAGAAGTTTAAATTTTACACAATGCAAAATTGTTTGAAATGTGCTTACATTACATACTCCTCGAGTTTTGTCCTGTATCAACTTCTCCTCTAATGTCGAACACTCGCAAATCCGTTGGTTTCGAGTCCCTCGACCTAGGGAAAGCTTATGACCAAGTATGGCATCCGCTATTCTATTACAGCTTCAGACTGTTGCACTTCCAATTAAATATGTCCGCCTTATCTCCTCCTTCTCACAAATCGCCCACCCTATGCTACAATGCACAAAAAGGATTCCTGTACCATCCTGCTGCATGAGTGCGCCAAGGCTCCATCCCCTCTCCGCTGCCTTACCTCTATCACACCACCCCTACCAGTCCACCTCCTTCAGTATGCTGATGACACCGGTTTGACACGTACACTCGGCACTTAGAATTTCATCTCGAGCTCCTGAACCCAACTGAGGAGCTGCATATATTCCTGTAGCCTCCTGTTTGTCATTTTAGCCGAGATGGATGAAGCCTTCCACGATCACTTCCTTGAAGCGGGTCTTTTCGCGTCCTCTTTTCTTTACGTTGTTTCTCAGTTTCTGAAAGACTTATCGCTCCGGTAATTATTGCATTAAAAATGACTCGCTCCAAGAAACTCTGTCCCCGGAAGGAAAACGTGACTTTTAATTTAGTTGAAATGCACGCGTCACAGTCCGAAAATAAGTAACTAAAAGCATCTGCGAGTTTACTGCTTTCGGTCAGAGAGAATGAATTTAGTTCTGTAATTGGTTTGGGGTCATACAAGGTACAACTCGGTCCACTAAACGTACGGATAGGTCGTAAGGAGATACTACATAAAGTTCAAAGATTTAGCACAGACAAGCAACTGATTATTTGTTCTACATCTACATTTACATGGGATACTCTGCAAATCACATTTAAGTGCCTGGCACAGGGTTCATCGAACCACCTTAATACTATTTACTCCCATTCCATTCTCGAATAGCGCGCGGGAGGAAAGAACACCTGAATCTCCACCTTCGAGCTCTAATTTCTCGTATTTTATTTTGATGATCTTTTCTACCTTTGTAAGTGGGAATCGACAATATATTTTCGCATTCGGAGGAGAATGTTGGCTATTGGAGTTTCGTAAGTAGCCCACGCCGCAGAGATAAGCGTTCGTATATAAATTGAATTCCTTTACGTCCAAGGATTACACAGGGCTTAAGGAGAAATGTTTGTTTTGGGTACAAGAGCATGGCCCTTCTTGTTTTAACCAATCCTGTTCTCAGAATAGATAACGCCACCTCGCTTTATTCTAACCTCCTTGGTTAGATCGCTATTCGTGTCAAACCTCTCTGACCGTCAATGTCACTGATTAAATACTCACTTAAATTAACTGACATTAATTGACCCAAGTGTATATCGGGTCGTGATATGAATGGTCCCCCGGAACAACACTGTACTTCGCTTTTAGCAACTTTTCAGTATTAACGAAAAACGTATTCCAGGTCTGTTTTCTGATGAAATTGCTTATATGTATATAAAAGATAACCAGCATAATGAATCAGACATTGTGAAATAGGTGGATTCATACATATGCACTTATTTAAGAGACGTTGTGGAAAAATCGCTTGGTTTCCGTTATAAAACATGGCATATCATTGTTTTGGCATTTATACAAACATAAATTTCAGTAATACAGTAATGAAAATATTAAGACACAGAAGTATTACTTTAGCAAATACATGAACACAATCAACAGAAATGAATAATTCCATCTCATTGTCCTTAAGAATTACTTATCACAGTCTAAGATATCTAACATATAGTCACGACAGTCCCGGAGATTTTTGTTATACGCTGCCCTCTAAGCGGCCAGCATGCTACATTTCTGAATACGGTATTGGATGAATGCGAATACTTTCGTTTATCTTGATTTTAACATAGTTTTTATATTAGGGAACGTATGTAGTGCCATTTAAATAGGTAATAATTGGAAAATAGCTCCGCATTGGTCTTAGATTTCCGAAGATCCTTGACAAGATACAAAACGGTACCTTACAAGACAGTTTATTTACAATTGTCTTGTAACATACAGGCTTTAAGTGAACAACTTCATTTTCTATTTTAAAAAATTAAAGAAATGGCTCGGACGCACCAGAAGGCCTGACCTTTAGCAGAGAGACGTCGCTTTTCTACGCAGTATCGTTAAGATTTCTTCATTAGAATTCCAGTAAAATCGGTGAGGGTGGAATGTAGGAATCGCATATAGATCAGTATTTAACGTACCGCACCAAATCAGCCATAACAGCTGTAGCTGAAGGAAAAACGTCACAAACATGGCAATAAATCGACTATAGCAATCAATCTATTTTCTAAAAGAGAAGAACCCAATTCCACAATTGTTGTTACAGGTGACCACAAATGGCAAGAATCATCAAAACATTGGCTTTTTAAGATAAAGTAATTACATTTAACAGAATATGCACGTTTAAGAAACACGAATGATGTGTAAAAATGTGCGAATCATTAGACTCCTCACCCAATTGATACACGTCAAAAAACTGCCTGTCATAGTAAGAAAAAAACGATAATAGAAATTCATTATTCTGTTATGTTTATATTCTACTTACTTCAAGCAGAATAAGCTGCAAATATACACATATTCTTAAGTATTTGTTCATGACGATGTTGTTTTTTATACCACTGAATCAGTTAAATTCGGCTGTTTTTACGTTAATTTCCGTATTATGTATGTCTCTTGATATTTTACTAATTCTTGTAACGCAAAAATTATACTATTTCGTTAATTACGTACAAATATAACTATAAACAAATATGACAACTTCGGCGGCTTTCCCACCGTTAGGAGCGTTAGTGTCGTTGCAACTGTCAGTTGATAACACCTTTTACAGCAGTGAGTGTCGCGATGTGATTTAGGATGTGGTGATATACAAGTTTTTCATATGTCTTATTGTGATTTTCCATCGAATTTACAGCCTTTTGCATTTGTTTAATGTTTACCCGCATCCCGCAACCTCTTTCTCACATTTGTTGACCACTTATCTTGGTTTATTTTGCGTTTCTTAGGTTTGTTTCTTGCGTTTTAAGACACTAAAGACGCTAACACATCTAACGTCGGCCATCTTGTTACGATATACATTTTTTTCAATGATTCTAAAATTGCTTATTGGTTGCTTGAATAATTACTTTGTTCTTATTAATAGATTATTTAATATTTAGATTATTAGACTTTCATTCTAAAATAAACTGTATATGTCATTATTCTAGGGAGGTTTACTTTTAACGCTCGCGAAAACAAACGAGAGATATCAAATTCGTGTCGAAAAGCAGCGGTCGATTCCAAAGTACAACACTACCAATTATATAACTCAAAATGGCCAAAAAGTGATATAATACGTTGTTCCTGGAGGGTGGGGGTCAATCATATTTCATTTTCCTGTCCTCTGACAGGGTAACCAGCCGTCTAGAATATCAAGTATCACTGGTGACACAAAAATAGTAAAAACTTTATTTCATGAAATTGTTCTTTTTCTTGACAGTTTAAATCACATAGTATAAATCAAATATCACAATATTTCGCTATCCCTATCCATACGATTAATAGTGAAATCTGATCATGAATGAAACCGTGTTTTTTAGCGAATGAGGAAGACTGCGATCTTTACGGTGGTGTACACTGTGTGAAACAAGGTAGTGTGTAATGTTGTTCTTCTTAGCACTTTATGTGTTTTGGTGTTTAGTTTCCTTTGTTACAATAAATGTTACATTTACTTGAAACTGAAATGCAAAAAGGGATAAAACATGACCTGATTAATTTCTTCAGATTTAGCATATACTCACTGGAACGAGAGAACGGCTACATCTCCCACTTAGGAATCCGACCTGGATGTCTTAACAGTGGGATGCTGATACGGCTTTTCCTCTACCAGAGCCACCGGCAGGGACAAAGCCCGGCTGCCGTCTACATTCCACACCGCGTGTCGATACAGATTTGTACTTTGCCTGTTGATACGGTCGTGGTGTCTCTACATCTACATAGATACTCTGCAAATCATATTCATGTGCCTGTCAGTCGGTTGATTAACCACTTTCATAACTTTTCTCTACCGTTCCATTCTCTAATAGCGAGCGGGAAGAAAGAACACCTAAATCGTTCCGTTTTCGATCTGATTTCTTTTATTTTATTGGGATGGTTATGTCTCCCTATGTAGGTGGGTGCTAGCAAAATATTTTCACATTCAGAACTAAAAGTCGGTGATTGAAATTTCGCAATCAGATCACGCCGCAATGAATAATGTCTTTCTTTTAATGATTTCCACCCCATTTCGTACAACATTTCCGTGACGCTCCCCCCCCCCCACGTAACGTTATAAAGAGCTGCCCTTCTCTGAACCTTCTCAATGTCTTCTGTCAGTCCCACCTGGTTCGCTTTCCCCACAATATTTTCTGTGTGTTCTCTCCGGTCAAAGTTGTTCGTAATTGTAACTCCTAGGTATATGGTAGAATCTACGACCTTAAGGTTTGACTGATTTATCGCGTAAATGAATTTCAGCGGATTTCATTTAGTGGTCATGTGTATTACTTCACACTTTTCTTTATTTAGTGCCAATTGCCAATTGCCAATTTTCGCACCATGCAGAAATTGTGTCTAAATCGCTTTGCAGTTGCTTTTGATTCTCTGTTGACTTCACTAACCGATAAACGACAGCATCATCCGCGAACAGTCTAAGGCAGCTATTCAGATTGTCTCCTAAATCGTTTATAAACACGAGGAAGAGTAGGGGACCTATAACGCTTACCTGTGGAACGGCAGATATCACTTCTGTTTTACTCGATGACTTGCCGTCAATTACAACGAACTGTGTCCTTTCTGATAGGAAATCGTGAATCCAATCGCACAATTGGGGAGATATTCCATAAGCACGCAATTTTATAAGAAGCCGCTTGTGGGGTACAGTGTCAAAAGCCTTCCTGAAATCCAGAAATATGCAATCGATTTGAGATTCCTTGTCGATGGCACTTAACACTTCATGTGAATAAAGGGCAAGCTGTGTTTCGCAAGAGTGATACTTTCTGAATCCATGTTGACTATTGGTTAATAGGTCGTTCTCTTCGAGGTAGTTCATAATATTCGAACAAAGTATATGTTCCAAAATCCTACTGCAAATCGACGTCAATGAGATAGGCCTCCCGCTGCTGAGTTTGTGTTGTTGTCTATGGGAAGAAGATCATTTGCACACTGTCTGCAACGTTTAGTTCAGTGAAACTATCAAGTGTGAAAGATAGTGATGGTTCGATAACTAATTCCGCAGACATATCGCGATATTATATGAGCTCAATAGATTCTCTACAACGTCGCATAGTTCCATATCATTATATGACCACTGAGATTGATCAGGAGCATCCCATATTTGTTTCCCAACATGGATGCTGTGCTATAAGTCGTTAGGATCCCTCTCCAAGTACCTCGCAGCGTCCTGAAATAGTTTTCTGGGCATCAGGATAAATTATCGCAGCTTTCCTGGTCATCTCAACCACCATATCCAAGTATTTTTGAGCCTTTATACACTACTTTAGAGAGAGAAGCATGGTCTTTGTGGACTATTTCAAAGAGAAGATATAATGGTCACTGACGTGAAAAAAATTTCATTTATTAAATTTATTTATTATTATTATTATTATTATTATTATTATTATTATTATTATTATTATTATTATTATTATTATTATTATTATTATTAATTTTTTTTGCACGTAGAATACTGTAAATATTAAATTTGCTTTATAGGTATGGTACGCCTTGAGCAAACACAATTGTTTTTAGTTTCTCCCATACATGTACGCTGGCGTTGCAGCATCATCAGTGGTATGTTTATTTCATACTATTAATACCACATGTAGTTGTGTTTGTGTTTCTTTAACTCACAAAACGTCACTGTGAATTTTTGACAGTTTGTCATTTTGGTGAATTTGCGATATTTCCGCGTTCTGAACAAGCACTGTGTCACTTTCGCTTCACTCAATGTTTACTGTAAATTGTCCCTAAAACCCAAATAGTCCTGTATTTGTCCATCCCACGAGACTGGAATCTTTTATAATGCAACGGTTTTCTAGTACCATCCTAGGTTTCGAGATGCGTTATCTTTTGGGTGTTTCTATAGTTTCGTCCGCTTCCTGCCCGCTAGAACCCTATTATCATCTTCGTTTCGTAAACAAGTAAGTCTAGGTTTGATATGTTGACCGTGAAGCTTGCATCATGCTACCATTTTCATTTCAGTCGTTCTAATTTATTTCAAATTATTAATTAACCGGAACAGAAGTAGATAAAGCAGTCACTTGTGAGCGAGCGATGTAATGTAACGGTGTCACTATGTTTTCGAAACAGGAACAACAGTGTTGGTTCAAGATTGAATGTGTCAGAGGTCGTACAGCAAGAGAATGTCATCTAGGGCTTCAAGTGAAGTGCGGGGAACCCACTCGTCATTTTTGCACGGCAATGCGCGGGCGCATACAGCGCAAGCTGTGGCTGCTATGTTCGGTCGATGGGACTGGGAAGTACTGTACCATCCACCATACTCCCCGGGCTTAAGGCCTTGTGACTTTGATTTGATTCCGAAGATGCGTTAACCACTTAGTGGCATTCGCTTCAGAACTGTTCCAGAGCTTCGACAGGCAGTAAACCGCTACATTCGCGCCATCAACAGAACAAGCTCTGCTAACGGTATACTACGACTTCCACATCGCTAACAACGGGCTCTACACAACTCTGGTAACAACTTTGAAGGACAGTAACAGGTGCCAACATGTAACGCTGTTTTTATCGGATGTGAATAAATAGTTGCTACTATTTGAGTTCCAATACTCGTATAAATTGTCTTTATATATCTTCATAAGAGGCAAAAATTTATTTCTAAACTAACTATAAGTAATCGCAAAGTATAGCTGCGAAATAATTCATGGAAACAAATGTTTTTATAGGTAAAATTATTTTCTAAGTAAAATGCACTTATTTGAGATGACAACTTCTGATAAACAGTAATCTCACAAAGGTCTTGCTAAACCCAACATTGTATGGAAATTATAGTAATAACACTAACAGAAAGTCATCGTTACTAGGCCTAATTTCGTTACATATACAGGGTGTTACAAAAAGGTATGGCCAAACTTTCGGGAAACATTCCTCACACACAAAGAAAGAAAATATGTTATGTCGGCATGTGTCCGGAAACGCATAATTTCCATGTTAGAGTTCATTGTATTACTTCTCTTCACATCACATTAATCATAGAATGGATACACACAGCAACAGAACGTACCAGCGTGACTTCACTTTGTTACAGGAAATGTTCAAAATATCCTCCGTTAGGGAGGATACATGCATCCACCCTCCGTCGCATGGAACCCTGATGCGCTGATGCAGCCCTGTAGAATGGTGTATTGTATCACAGCCGTTCACAATAGGAGCACGAAGAGTCTCTACATTTGGTACCGGTATTGCGTAGACAAGAGCTTTCAAATGCCCCCATAAATGAAAGTCAAGAGGGTTGAGGTCAGGAGAGCGTGGAGGCCATGGAATTGGTCCGCCTCTACCACTCCATCGGTCACCGAATCTGTTGTTGAGAAGCGTACGAACACGTCCACTGAAATGTGCAGGAGCTCCATCGTGCATGAACCACATGTGTCGTACTTGTAATGGCACATGTTCTAGCAGCACAGGTAAAGTATCCCGTATGAAATCATGATAACGTGCTCCAGTGAGCGTAGGTCGACATTACCTTCCTTCGATTGTGCCAACTGGCGGTGAATCGAGGAAGTACAGTACATACTAACGAAACAATGGGTATTTTGACAATTGTCTGCACGAATTATTTCAATTTACATTCTAAGAGAAATACTAAAATGAGCTCTAACATGGAAATTAAGCGTTTCCGGATACATGCCCACATAACATATTTTCTTTCTTTGTGTGTGAGGAATGTTTCCTGAAAGTTTGGCCGTACGTTTTTGTAACACCCTGTATATTACTCAAAATATGTTCTTATTATACACAATAAAACTATGCACTGATGAGGAACAAAGGTGGTAAAATAAGGTCAAGTATTTATATAAAAACTGTTGTTTGCATAATAGGTGCATGAGAATCTCAGTAAGTGTTGCAAATGTGTAATTGATTACAATAGTTGGTTAGTGCACGTCTTGAGATGAGCTTCGACCCCCTGAATACACAACTACATTGGTAAGAGAGTTACATTTCTTTCAACTGAAAAAAAAAAAGTTATTCAGCTGTGTTATATCTAACTGGAGTCCACAGAATTGTCGAAGGTCAGACCCAGCGCACGCGTTCGATGGCGTCACCCACGCGGTTTGGGTTCCATAAAATTTGCATAAATAGAAGATTTATTGCAGCGTCGACCAGGATTCGATTTAATCAGAGTAGCCTCCCTAGCTATTTGCATAAAATAAACGTCAGGGGCAACCCAAATTGTAATTGTGACAATACATCAATTGAAGCCATCAACCGCGTGATTTCTGCTCGCCCCGGATACGGCGGCGTTCATTCCAGCGATACCCGAATTTAAAACTGCTCGTTGCAAACTGGTAATTCGGACTCATTTCCGAGCTCATTTCCGACGAGTGTCGTTTCTGTTCTAATAGAGAGCCGACACTTATTACAAATGGACCTACACAATTTGAAAGAATTCATCTGACCAACAGATATGTCCTCCGTCGGTACTCACACGAAACGTCGACGAACTAAAAAATATAACCGTAATGTTTCTGAGGAATGCGTGAAGAAAGAGAAGTAAAGAAGACGAGGATTTAGCGTCTCGTCGATGACGTGGTCATTAGAACTAAGGACAAGCCCGAAATGTATTTTTTAAGGGTGGGGAATGGGGTAGGCTATTTCTTCTGAAATAACCATAATCGCAGTTTACAGAAAACACGGAAAAAATAAATATGGATGGCTGGAGGCGGGACTGAACCGACATCCTTCCGACTGCGAGTCCAATGTTTAACCACTGCGCCATCTCGCAAGATGAGAAATGCACGAACTATGGAAAAGGAAATACGCAGAGACCAGGGTATCGTCAGGGGTGACACAGGGAAGTGTGATAGGACCCTGTTATTTTCTATCTATATAAATGATCGGACGGACAGAGTGAGTTGAAATATGCGGCTGTTTGCTGATGATGGTGTGTACAAGAGAGTGACGTCATTGAATGACTGTAGTAGGATGCAGGATGACTTGGACCAAATTTATAGGTGGGTTGAAGAATGGAAACTAGCATTAAATGTAGAAAAATGTAAGGTGATGCAGAGGAGTACGAGAAAAAATACCGTAATGTTCGAATATAGCATTAGTAGTGTGTTGATTGACAGGTCGCGTCAATTAAATATGTAGGCGTAACGCTGCACAGCCATATGGAATGGAAAGAGCATATGAATACATTCGAGGGGAAGGCGAATGGTCGGCTTCGGTTTAGTGGGAGAATTTTGGGACGATGTAATTCGTATATAAAGCAGATCGCATATAAAACGCTTGTACGACCCCTTCTTGAGTATTGCTCAAATGTTTCGGATCCCAACCAATCGGTTTAAAGGAGGACACAGAGGAAGTTCAAAGGCAGGCGGCTCGGTTTGTAACTGGTAGATTCGATCATTGCGCTAGTGTTACTGAAATTCTTCGGGGACCCAAATGGGAGTCACTGGAGTGAATACGACGTTCTTTTAGAGAAACACTGTTGAAGAAACTTCCTGGCAGATTAAAATTGTGTGCAGGAACCGGGACTCGAACCTGGGACCTTTGGCGTTCGCGGGCAAGCGCTCGACAGACTGAGCTATCCCGACACGACTCATGATGCCGCCTCACAACTTCACTTCCGCCAGTACCTCGCCTCCTACTTTCCAAACTTAACAGAAGCTCTCCTGCGAACTCCTGCGAAACTTGCAAGACTAGCATTCCTGGAAGAAAGGATATGGCGGAGACATGGCTTAGCCACAGCCTAAGGGATGTTTCCAGAATGGCGAAGTAAAGTTGTGAGGCGGCAATATGAGTCGTGTCTGGATAGCTCAGTCGGTAGCGCGCTTGCCCGGGAAAAGCAAAGGTCCCAGGTTTGAGTCCCGGTTCCGGCACACAATTTTAATCTGCCAAAAATTTTCGTTTCAGCGCACACTCCGCTGCGGAGTGAAAGTTTCATTCTCGAAATATCCCTTAGGCTGTGGCTAAGCCATGTCTCCACCAGATCCTTTCTTCCAGGACTGCTAGTCTTGCAAGTTTCGCAGGAGAGCTTCTGTGAAGTTTGGAAAGTAGGAGGCGAGGTACTGGCGGAATAAAGTTGTGAGGCGGCATCGTGAGTCGTGTCGGAATAGCACAGTCGGTAGTGCGCTTGCCCGCGAAAGGCAAAGGTCCCAGGTTCGAGTCCCGGTTCCGGCACACAACTTTAATCTACCAGGAAGTTTCATATCAGCGCACACTCCGCTGCAGAGTGAAAGTTTCATTCTGGATTACAGTTGAAGAAATTTAGAGGGCCGGAATTTGAAGCGGACTGCAGAACGATTCTACTACCGCCAACCTACATTTCGCGTAAAGACCATAAAGATAAGATCAGAAAAATTACGGCTCGTACGGTTGCATGGAGCATTCGTTTTCCCTCGTTCTATATGGGAGTGGCAGTACCGGCGGAAGGGCCGGGCGAGCCGGGCGACCGCCTGGGGCGCCAAATTTTAGGGGAGTTTGGGGGGCCTCAAAATCCTTGCTAAATTTATATTATTATAAACAGTGAACTAAAAATTACGTTTTTCATAAATTGTGTAGCAACATTGGTTACTAACTCATGCCATAGGCCCGACTCTTTGTAACAACCCCGGTTTATTCTTGAATCTCCTATAAAAGAAACCCCTTAATCCCTTCACGTTATTTGTCTATAAAAAATCTCCGCTACCAAAGCTAAAGGCTATTGTTGAGAGTTGGGAGTTTTGATCAACAATAACACGCTCTGACAATTACAACAGCGGCGGTGCCGACAATTGCACTCCTTCCAACAAAGCTATGTCCGTTGCTCTAACAAACAATATTGAGTTACCGGCAACCGAAAAGAAATTAGTCCTTTTTTGTACTGTCAAATGTTTCGTGAAATAAAATTCTAAATCAGAAGTCATGTACATGTAGTGCAGGCTTCATGGGTGCGTGCTCTCTTTTGTCTCCTGAATTTCGACTCTTAGTAGAAGAATCGTTGCGTTAATGTGTTCTTTATCAACATTTCGGAAAAAAAGCCTTCTGGAAATGTATATAAGAAAAGAAGAGCACAGTTAGCGGCTGAAAATGAGTAACAGGCAGCAGCATTCAAGAAAGTCTTTCGTACTCCTGAAACACAATAATGGAAATGAAAACGTAGAACCACAGATTGAGGAAACCACCAAGAAATCAACAAATATTCCAGAAAATAACAATACAGGTAACTAGGCCTACATTTCGTAACGTATTTCCGTTTTATTACGTTTAATAGAGAAGAGGTGTATACACACGTATAGGGTGTATAGCAGGCTGGGGTGGGTAGGGTGGCGGCCTCTCAGATAGGCGGCGAACTTCAGTCTCAAAGAAAGTTCTTTCCCCATTGATATAAGTAGGAATAATTACATTCTATACCAACACTAATGCTTCATACATATACTAAAGCCATAAGACTTTTACACGTTAGATGTGTACTAACCAACTTTAGCTGTATTTCAAGCATTCATCTATTACTTAAGTAGAGGGCCTCCATAGTCTAGAGATTAAAACGTTGGACTCATGTCTACGTGCTCCTGGGTTCAATCCCCGGACTTTTCGCTTTTCAACGGCAGGAAAACCAGCTCGGAGACCATGGTTGGAGTTACCCTTGACGCTGCGTCACAGACAGGAGCACCTGCGTTGATGTACGCAACGACGAACCTGGGTGCACTTATGCCAAAACCTCATTTTTTCAGGTGAATCCAGGTTCTGTTTACAGCATCATGATGTGTTTGGCGACATCGCGGTGCACATTGGAAGTGTGTATTCGTAGCGCCAACTGACGTATCACCTGGCATGATGGTATTGGGTGCCATTGGTTACACGTCTCGGTCACCTCTTGTTCGCATCGACGGCACTTTGAACAGTGGCCGTTAAATTTCAGGTATATTGCGACCACTGGCTCTACCCTTCATTCGATCCGTTCGAAACCCTACATTTCAGCAGGATAATGTATGGCCGCATGTTGCAGGTCCTGAACGTGCCTTTCTGGATACGGAAAATGTTCTACTGCTGCCCTGGCCAGCACATTCTCCAGATCTCATACCAACTGAAAACTTCTGGTCAAGACCATTATTACGGCCAGAGGTGGTTGTTCTGGGTACTGATTTTCCAGGATCTGTGCACCCAAATTGCGTGAAAATGTAAACACATGTCAGTTCTAGTATACTTGTCCAATGAATACTCGTTTATCATCTGCATTTCTTCTTGGTATAGCAATTTTAATGGGCATTAGTGTAGTATATTATTCACTCTGCAATAGTAAATAAACAGTTGATATTGAACATGGCCTGTTTGCAGCAACAACTATATTAATGCAATTTACTGAATGAGAAAATGCAGCCACACAAGAAGCTTTAAAATAGCTAAAGTTTATCTAGAATTTTTCTGCCACTAAGAATGTTTTCATCAGAAATGAAACTGCAACATGACACATAAAGCTAAATGCGTTTAGCTGTTGTATAAAGTTAGTTGTAAAACATATTAGCTGGTTAAGAACTTGCAGTCTGAACAATAAAACACAGTGGCTGGCGCTATGGGCTGTCTGCGTGTACGCGGTCAAAGCGGCATCCTAGTCTGATAGTATATCCGGAAAGTGAGTACCGTTTTGAGAAAAATATCCTAACCGTTTTTTGAATGTATTGTGACAAGAAAGCATAGTTTCCATCGTTGTTGAAGCACTTGTCATAGCGGTCGATCGATCATTTTATCTAGTCCTAGCTCGTCCGTGATGGAATGGCCGTGCCCTCTAAGGCGCCTTGCTGCGAAACGCGCGGTTGCCCCGGTCGGAAGTTAGTGTGTGTGTGGGTGTGGGTGTGTGTGTGTGTGTGTGTGTGTGTGTGTGTGTGTGTGTGTGTGTGTGTGTGTGTGTGTGTGTGTGTGTTTAGTCCTGATGTTAGTTTAAGTTACTTTAAGTAGTTTGTAAGCTTAGGGACTGATAACCATAGCAGTTAAGTTCCATAGATTTACAAACATTTGAAGTCCTACCGCATAGAAATATGACGCCAGTGATGAGGAACCATTGTGCTGCTGAATTTCTCCCGAGAAGTGAAACCATAATGCGGCCACATACTGTCAGACTTTAAAAAACCTTCGACGTGCGATACAGAACAAACGAGGAAAGCTCAGCAGAGGAATTGTTCTGTTTGACGATAGTGCTCGGTCACACGCTGCAGGTGACACACAAACTCTTATTCAGCAGTTTGGATGGGAGCTGTCCGACCACCCGCCGTACAACCCTGACCTAGCGCCATCGGACTACTACTTTCTCTTATACCTAAAACGGAAGCTTGGCGGAAAACGCTTCCAAAGTGGCGATAAAAGGGAAACTCTGTGTGCAGCATCGTTCTATGGGGTAGGACTAGATGAGTTGATCTACTGCTACAAGTGCCTCAACAAAAGTGAAAACTACATTAAGTGATCAAAAGTAGCCAGACAGACCCCAAAATAAAAGTTTTTCATATTGGGTGCATTGTGCTGAGACCCACTACCAGACACTCCATATCAGCGACCTCAGTAATCATCAGACATCTTGAGAGAGCAGATTGGGGTGATTCGTGGAAATCACGGATGTGGTCAGATGGGTTGGGCGTCACTTGTGTCATAAGTCTGTACTCGAGACTCCCACACTCCTAAACATCACTAGGTCCACTGTTTCTGAAGTGATCCTGAAATGGAAACGTGGAGGAACACGTACAGCAAGAAAAGGTAAATGGCTACCTCGTCTGTTGACTGACAGAGACCACTCGTATAGCGCAATAAGGACGCACCTATACAGACCATCACACTGGAATTCAAAACTGCTTCGGAATCCACAACAAGAACAGGCGAGAGATGAGAAAACTTGGATTTCATAGTCGAGCGGCCGCACATCACGCACGTCAATACCAAACGACGCCTCGCTTGGTGTAAGGTACGTAAATACTGGACGACTGAACAGTGAAAAAACGTAGTGTGGAGTGACGAATCACGGTAGACAATGTGGCGATCAGATGCCAGGGCGTGGGTATGGCGAATGCCTGGTAAACGTCATTTGCCAGCGTGTGTAGTGCCAACAGTAAAAATCTGAGGCGGGGGTTTTATGGTGTGCTCGTCTTTTTAATGGAGGGGGCTTGCACCCCTCGTTATTTTGTGTGGCACTATCACACCACAGGCCTACGCTGATGTTTTAAGCACCTTCTTGCTCCCTCTGTTGAGGAGCAATTCGGGGATGGCGTATGCATCTTTCGCCACGGACGAGCACATGTTCTAAACTCTCTGCCTGTGGCCGATTGGTTACACTACAATAACATCCCTGTAATGGACTGTCCTGCCCAGCGTCCTGACTTCTATAGAACACGTTTGGGGTGTTTTGGAACGCCGACTTCGTGCCAGACCTCACCGACCTACATCGATACCTTTGCCTTTGGAAAGTAGGAGGCGAGGTACTGGCGGAATAAAGTTGTGAGGCGGCATCGTGAGTCGTGTCGGAATAGCACAGTCGGTAGTGCGCTTGCCCGCGAAAGGCAAAGGTCCCAGGTTCGAGTCCCGATTCCGACACACAATCTTAATCTGCCAGGAAGTTTCATATCAGCGCACACTCCGCTGCAGAGTGAAAGTTTCATTCTAAGTTAAAATAGTTTGTAAGTTTAGGGACCGATGGCCATTGCAGTTAGGTCCTATAACTTTACCAAAAATAAATGACAATTTTTTTAAAAATAAAAATTTCTCTTCTTCTTGGTAATTAACTTTAAAAAAAATAAACATTTTTTCCCAAAACGGTATTTACTTTCCCCATACGTCGCGAATGATGTAACTGATACTTCGACATGTGTTTAAAGCAGATTGCATCTATGAGCAATCAAGCAAAACACCAGCAACTGTATTTATTAAAAAATGGGATTGGATCGAAAAACTACTTTCCTTCGTGTCCCTCAGGGAAGGAGAATTAATGGAGACCATACATTTGCCGAGTTCATATAGACTCTCTAATCGAGCTAAGCGGTCGCTAAACATTACACAAAACGCCGCGGGCGAAATTTACGCAGCGCCGCGCCGCTTCAGTTCGGGTCAACACGGGGCTGGGCGCGGGCCATCGGCGTGATGGCTATCGCAGAATAAATACTCGCCCGGCTATCGGCGTACACTTGTTGAGAGGCGCGCGTTATTATGAATTACAGGCCCGAGCGCGCGTCCATCAAGCGACGGCGGGTAATCCTCGCTTTGCAGAGGCGCAGCCCGGCCCAGAGCATTGGCACGTCGGCACCTGCGGCCCCACCGCTGTGTAGCGACCAATTGGCGCCGCGGCCGGGGCTCAATGGCGTAAAGCCCGGCCGGCACTCGCTAATCCGCCGCGCAGCAACATTCACCGACAGCGCCTGTAATACCGCGCGCGCTCTCCGACGGCGACTCTTCGCTTTCGACGCTAATGAGATTTCAGAAATCCCTCCGCGCCGAATGGCGCTACACTCAAGTTGCTCGGAATGCGCGGACTATTCGGCTACTGCGCAAAAAAAAATTTTCGCGAGCAATGCGGAAGAATGCAGGTCGTAAAGGCTAAGGTCTTAACAATTAAACTCTGCAGTTAAAATAAGTACCTACCGAATGTGATTACGCTGTAGGGGAAAGGAGGGTAAGATGACGACAGTTAGCTTCCGAACTTTTTATCCCCTTACTAGATGACCCGGTGAACTTCGTATCACGTACCTCTTAATATAAACTGTATTAATTTAAATCATATGTATTTTAGACCCAGTAGCTTTATAAACGCATCATCAGATAGTATAAATATCGGCTGGATAATGGGCGAAAAGAGTGAGCAAATCACGCACACATGTCCAGGATAATGTTCATGTCACATTCGTGGAAGCCGGCCGCGGTGGCCGAGGGGACTGAGGCGCTTCAGTCACGGTCTGCACGGCCACTACGGTCGGGGGTTCGAATCCCCCCTAGGGCATGGATATTTGTGCCGTCCTTAGGATAAGCTAGTTGATAAGTAGTTTGTAAGTTTAGAAACTGATGACCCCGTAGTTAAGTCCCATAAGCTTTACAAACATTCATTTGAACATTCGTGGAAGTTCAGGGAAGGTTTAAACGGTGATAAAATATTGAAAAATTGCGAGGAAAATTAGGATTTAAAACATGTAAAATAATGACCGAATGTGATTACACTGTAGGGGAAAGGAAAGTAAGATGACGACAGTAAGCTTCCGAACTTTTTTTATCCCCTTACTATAAGAACCCGGTGCACTTTGTATCACTTACCTCTTAATATAAACCATATTAATTTAAATCATATGTGTTTTAGACCCACTAGCTTTATAAACGCATCATCAGATAGTCTAACTATCGGCTCGATAATGGGCGAAAAGAGTGGGCAAATCACGCACACATGTCCAGGATAATGTTCACGTCACATTCGTGGAAGTTCAGGGAAGGCTTAAACGGTGATAAAATATGGAAAAATTGCGAGGAAAATTAAGATTTAAAACATGTAAAATAATGACTTGGTTGTTGTGTTGGGTGCGTTCAGAAATATACTTTAAAAGAGTAAAGTTCGCTATACACGATCTAAACCCGTATATGAACTGTCAAATATAAAAATGAATTACTGTTCGTTAGTCTCGCTAAAACTCGAGAACGGCTCAACCGATTTGGCTATATATCATTACATAAACCACTGAATCTATTTTGATAAAATATGGTGCTTGAGCGCTGAAGTTCCGGATAAGATAATTTAAAAAGTGTGTAATTATATATTTTTTTATTTGAAGTATATAAAGTGAAATATCGAACAATAACTACTCTCTGGAAAAGCTATTTACTCTTTGACTTCTTAAGTATTTTTCAAAAGTTGTAATTAACTTTTAAAAATTCATTCTCCCTTATGTAAAAAGTGATAGAACGGCAGAACAACAGAAATACCTGTCAGTTTTCCAAACATTTTCCTATTTTCTGGCCAACTATTACAAACTTTTACTTCACTCAAACCTTCCTCTCGCTTTGAACGTCGAATGTGCAAAATTTTATCGCAATGAGATGAATGGTATCGAATTTTCATAGAAAAATCTCTTTTTCTTTTTTGTAAATTTTCCAATTTTCAGGGAAACTTTAACAAATTTTTATTTCATAAGAACGTTACTCTTGTTGAAAAAAAAAAAAAAAAAAAAAAAAAAAAAAAAAGAATTACCCCTCTCTAGCGTGCGAATAGTCAGTTATAGTGTCGAATTCAATCAAAAACACATTGAAGAACGATCTTTCAGTTTTTCTCAAATTCTCCAATTTTACGGTACATTTTCCAAAAAATTTATTCCATACAAACCTTGTCATGTCACGTCGTACTCAAGTAATGCTTTTACAACCAAGAAAAATATCGCTTTCGGTTTTTGCTAAATTTTCCTACTTTCCGGGTGACTTTTCCAAATTTATATTTGATGCGAACCTCCCTCTTGCTTTCAACAAGAAATGTACAGCTCACTGTAAAAAGCTGTTTCAGTTTTTCCCAATTTTCCTCTTTTCCGAACAACTTTTCCATATTTTATCACCGTTTTAACCTTCCCTGGACTTACACGAATATTTCAAGACTAAAATTAGCTAAATCGGTTCAATCGTTCTCGAGTTTTAGCGAGACTAACAAACAGCAATTCATATATAAGTGTGTGTGTGTGTGTGTGTGTGACTTGGCGCCTGCATGAATACTTCGGAGAAACCGTTAAAATTTTGTTTACAACTACAGATTCCTTGGTTTTTCTAAATGTAACATTTATGGCGATCACTTTGACTTTTTTTCAAATGAGATCAAACTCGACATCTTACCCTCTTTTGCGGGTAAGATGACGAATGTCGTTGGATAATTTGACGAAGAAAAACATAATTCGATAAACAGAAAATATTATTTTATTTGAAGGACAGAAGTGGCATACATTTACTTTGGGCTTCCTATATGCTGCAGTGAGTTCACTGCAAACAGTATGGACCCACTTACGACATTATGAACAACCATACAAAGTCCTTAATTTATCTACTGTAAGACACTGCTGATTTCACAAAGTTCTTACCTAACAAAATCATTATCTTCGTCGTCTTCAATCTAGTTGACTGATATCGATGATTTAAAGGCTGTCTTATCATATTTGTTCTTTTTTTTTCTCCTCTCTTGCTCCCCTATTTGTGATTCATTTTTCTGATTTATTGTCATATATTTCATTTTCTTCAGTTTGGATTCTATTTTGATGTGAAATGAGCGCAACTTTACCCTCTGATTCGTCTTGCATACACCACTGCAGCATTCTGTACCTCCTGCACAATGGTCATCGAATCCTGTGGCCATTGCTGGCTATTTGTCCATCATTTACTCTTGTTACACCCACTCAATACTGAAAGTTAATATGAAAAGCTCATTAGAATGATTTAGGAATTCTTTGGGAAAGATGACAAGTCTTCTTCTTGACCGCCCAGTAACCGTTCACCTGTTTGTAAATCTATCAGACCAAACTGCGTGGTCATCAGTCCGTAGCTTACAAACTACTTAAACTAAGGTAAATTAACCTTAGGAGAACACGCACACCCATGCCCCAGGGAGGACTCAAACCTCCGACGGCGAGCAACCGCGGGCTCCGCAGCGAGGCGCCTTAGACCGCTCGGCTACTCCAACGCGGCGACCGCCCAGTAAATTCGTCAACTTAGCCGAAACGGCAATTCATAATTTAAATCTAAGGAACAAAAGTTAATTAAATTGTCTTTGGAGTTTAATATATACATTAAAAAAATAGCATGGTTTATAGTTTACGATAAAACTGAAACAAGCTTGGAATAATATACCACACTTGTTTCAGATGTTTTTTTCGTGCACTGGAGTATTACAACTAACATGCTCGTAATAATAAATGATAGCGTCTCGGTGCTAAATGATGACGGTTGGCTTTAGTACACACTGTAGCACACGAAGAGTGCTGATCGCTAGCAAGGCAAGACCTTCATTTTCCGCTCTGCCTCGACTATCACGTTAAATTAATGATTCGTCATCTTAGACTCTTCATCATCTTATCCTACCTTCCCCTACTTACTTTTACTTTTTGTATCCGAATCCTAAATTACAGCTTTTCAGCCCATAAACGGGCTGTATCGACAGCTTCTTTGTTAGCGAACCATTGAGGGTGCATGTTGACGGGCATAGCTCGCATGTAGTCAAATGTGTCACATTCAGTTGCAAGGAACGTCATCACTTCGCCATGTTTAACTTTGCAGGGGCAACGCCGGTACGCATACGATTAAGCATGCGCCAAATTTTCCATTCCCTACGAGTGCTGTTAGCAGAGAGGGCATATTTTTGGGTGTTCTCTGTTGACAGATCTCATGAAACGTCTCCTGGACTTGAGCCGGTTGGATCCATGAGGTTCCTCGAAATGGTATAAGGGGTGTATGTCATCAAACTTTTGTTTGAACCTTTCCAGATATTTCGCACTGTCTCTTCGATCTTCCGGAGATGCCCGCTGCTTTGTAAAGTAATGTTATTGGAGCAGCCTTCATGCAGCCGGTGATTATTCTGCAGATGTCATTTAGTGCCGTGGTGAGGTCTTTTGTATGCCAGGATCTACCCAACACTGGACTGGCATATTCTTCAGCTGAGAAACACAAGGCCTCACCCGTTGTCTTTAGAACTTTTAGGTTTGCTCCCCACTTGCTCCATGTGAGTCTTTTAACGAGGATGTTCCTGATAGTAACCTTCTGCTTGGTGTTTTGGAAGTGGTATTTATATGTAAGGGAACGATCAAGGGTAACTCCCTGGTACTTAGGTTTGTCTTTATGCTGTAATGCGCCTCCTTCCCAAATTACTTCTTTCTTTTTGCCTGTCAAACTATTGTTCAGATGAAAGGAAGTTACCTGAAATTTATTAGGGTTTGGTTTAAGTGGAATTTTATTAGGGTTTGGTTTAAGTGAGTTCTGCTTGTAGTACTTTGGCATCATTTTCGGGGTTTCATCTCGTTTACAACCTGTTCTTGTGTTTTGCCTTGTACGGCGGTGCCAAGATCATCAGCATATACAGGGTGTTACAAAAAGGTACGGCCAAACTTTCAGGAAACATTCCTCACACACAAAGAAAGAAAATATTTTATGTGGACATTTGTCCGGAAACGCTTAATTTCCATGTTGGAGCTTATTTTAGTATTTCTCTTTAAATGTAAATTGAAATAATTCGTGCAGACAACTGTCAAAATACCCAATTGTTTCGTTAGTATGTATTGTACTTCCTCGATTCACGTCATCAACACAGATTTTCTGTGGATGTTTGGGCAGGAATTGTTGGTGATGTCTTGATTGGGCCTCATGTTCTTCCACCTATGCTCACTGTAGCACTTTATCATGATTTCATACGGGATACTCTACCTGTGCTGCTAGAACATGTGCCTTTACAAGTACGCCACAACATGTGATTCATGCACGATGGAGCTCCTGCACATTTCAGTAGACGTGTTCGTACGCTTCTCAACAACAGATTCGGTGACCGATGGATTGGTAGAAGCGGATCAATTTCATGGCCTCAACGCTCTCCTCAACCCTCTTGACTTTCATTTATGAGGGCATTTGAAAGCTGTTGTCTACGAACCCCGGTACCAAATGTAGAGACTCTTCGTATTGTGGACGGCTATGATACAATACGCCATTCTCCAGGGCTGCATCAGCACATCAGGGATTCCATGCGACGGAGGGTGGATGCATGTATCCTCGCTAACGGAGGACATTTTGAACATTTCCTGTAACAAAGTGTTTGAAGTCACGCTGGTACGTTCTGTTGCTGTGTTTCCAGTCCATGATTAATGTGAATTGAAGGGAAGTAATAAAATGAGCTTTAACATGGAAATTAAGCGTTTCCGGACACATGTCCCCGTAACATATTTTCTTTCTTTGTGTGTGAGGAATGTTTCCTGAAAGTTTGGTCGTACCTTTTTGTAACACCCTGTATAAAATTTCTTGTGGCTGTATTGGTTGATCGTTGGGGCTAGTACACTTCCCTGTGGTACAACGTAGTAACACCTGTTACATAGCAATGACTCGATTAAGTTGGTAAGATTGTGACCCATTAGAGTGTTGCATACTTTGGTCAGGAGAGTCTTACGACTGATGGTATCGTTCGCAACGGTGAGGTCGATCAGAGCCATCATAGTCATCTCTCTCCGCTCGAAGTCGTCCTCTATAATGTTCAATATCTGACCCGCACAAGATTTTCCTTGTCTGAAGCCCGCTTTTTTGGGAATAAGTTTCGAATCTAGATGGTCCTGGATACGAAAATATCGGACGATAGCTACTCGGCAGGTCTGGGTCTTTGCCTGGCTTGAGAAAAGGAATTACTTTTGATTTGTTCCATAGTTTTGGAATTTGACAAGTATTTTTAGAGTTATTATAGAGGTTTAGTGGCCATATTTTTAACTTAGGCCCGAAGCGTCTGATTTGTTCTGTTAGCATCTTATTTACCCCGTATAATTTTCCATTTTTCATGCTATTTATCCCTTTCTCAAGTTCTTCGGTAATGAATGGGTTCATAAGTAAATTTGTTTGTGTTTCCGGTCTTCTCATGAGTTTTGGGGCTTTGCATTTATTGGTTTTGGTATTTACAAGGAGCTGATGAGCAACCTGATCTCACTGCACACGGTTGTTTAATCTCTGTGGAGTCACCGTTGAGTTTTTTATTGGATTCCAGGCCTTCTTACTACTATGAGTCATGTCCATATTTTAAAATAACAGTAATAGTTGATATGTATATGACACGGTTGTTTAATCTCTGTGGAGTCACCGTTGAGTTTTTTATTGGATTCCAGGCCTTCTTACTTCTATGGGTCAGGTCCATGTTTTAAAGTAACAGTAATAGTTGATATGTATATGACTACGGACAGGATGTGATGCTGGCGCTAAGCAAATAACTGACGACACTAAAAATTAATATACTCTACGTGTCTACGTGAATCATGGTACATTGCTAACCCGTAAAGTCGCAGAGGTTTTACTAAGACTAGTATTGCCTGTGATCGAATTCGACCAATTATGTTTATAAAGACACTCCCTTTCACTTCTCATAAAGGCTGAACATTTTGTTTCCGGCCCTATTCGAATTATGTGCGTTTCACAGGTCTTCTCGTATAATTAATAAACGGTACTTCAATTTTCGCGTTCTCATATTTATACACTGCTCAAAACAATTAGGGGATCAGTTGAGATATCTAGATCCTGAAGTGTTGTCATCTGCGGAATAAATTAAAATGGTTCGACGTCTTGCTGTCAGTTCTATGGATTGATACTACAACAGTATGGCAATTCAGATAGTGGTAATAACATAAAATTTCTGCAGAAGAGCTTGGTATTATCTTGTGTTTACTGTACCGAACGAATTACACAAGCAGTTGGGCTCGGATAGTGCAGTGAGCAGTTAGTGCAATGCAATTACAACATGAGTTACCCGAAGCTATGGAGAGACATAGCAAGGATGGAAGTGGGACAGACACCGAGAGAGGTGGCTGCAGCTATTCCAGGACCCGGACGCGATTTGAGACAGGAACCGTTGAAAGAAGACAAGGTCAATGCCGTCCATGGATAAAATAAGCAAGAGATGACCGTTATATCCGGTTATAAGGCCGTCTAAACAGAAGCCTGAATGCAACTCAGCTGCAACGCACCCTGCAGGCGGCAACAGGACGCGCGCAATATCAACACAAAGAGTCCGAAATCGCTTTCGGGAATGTGGCCTCTACGCACAAGCATGGGGGCCGACGGTGTGTGTCCCGTTAAAACCATGACACCGTTAATCCCGCAGAAACAGAGCGCAGGAAATTCAGGATTGCAGTCCTAACGAATGGTGCCGGGTTTCGTTAATAGATGAGTCAAGATTTTGTGTTCAGCCGGAGAATCGTAGTTCCCTCATCTGGAGAGAACGTGGAACTCTGAACAATCCTTCTTATGTGCAGGAAACATGACCATATCACGGTGGTGCTTGAAATCTGGGGAATTCAACTAAGTAGTTGCCAGCTTGTTCGCCGGACTTAATCTCGATTGAGCATGTCTGGGAAGTTCAAAATGTTCAAATGCTTGTAAATCTATCGGACCAAACTACGTGGTCATCAGTCCGTAGCTTACAAACTATTTAAACTAAGGTAAACTAATCTAAAGACAAACACACACACACACACACACACACACACACACACACACACACACACACACACACACACATGGCCCAGGGAGGATTCGAACCTCCGACGGCGAGCAACCGCGCGCTCCGCAGTGAGGCCCTTAGAGCGCTCGGCTACTCCACCGCGGCTGTCTGGGAAGTAATTGACAGATGCATTGTAGCCAGAGCATCACCTCCCAGAACGGTTGCACAGAATGGTATCCCAAAGGTGCCTCGTTCCAAGTAAACGCCTTGTAAACCTCAAGTAAAGAGACAGCAAAATATACCACTGTATCACACACAAATTACAATTGTAATCAATATCTGAATAAAATACGTTACCATATGTGCAAGACGGGCGATAAGTCGCTCTGTAGTACTTCGGCCGATGTGAGCGCCCACAGTCTCTGTACCTCTTTACTTGCTTTGCGCACCGGCCAATAGGAAGAGGGGTGGGGGCATTCCTACACATACCGGCGCACCACAGAAACACCAGGGGAGTTCTACAGTTCCGATCCAGGAGTAAAAAGAAGACTTACATATACGAGAGACATCAGTCAGCACCAACACAAGCACAGCCAGGTATTAATTTCATGTTTAAATAAAGTATATGTGCTAATCAATTCTTTTTGTTACAGATCTATGTCCACATCACTGCTCGTCACGGTCCACTTCCTGAACCTGCTGCATCCCGAGACATAAGTTATTCTGTTACTGCGAAATTTTGATTTGTAGACAACACGGTCAACCTCGTTGTTCCACCCATTTACCGCTAGATGTCTGTCGTGCTACACCTGTATCTTTCGGGACGTATCGTCGTCTAATTCACCTTTACACATGAAAACATTCCATGAAAACATCCACTTCAAAAAAAAATTGTTCAAATGTTTGTAAATCTATCGGACCAAACTGCGTGGTCATCAGCCGTACCTTACAAACTACTTAAACTAAGGTAAACTAACTTAAGGACAACACACACACACACACACACACACACACCCATGCCCCAGGGAGGACTCGAACCTCCGACGGCGAGCACCGCGCGCTCCGTAGCGAGGCTCCTTAGACCGCTCGGCTACTCCACCGCGGCACATCCACTTCCTCATCCCTTGAGTTCCAATACGTCAAAAATAGTAAACTAATAATTTTCACCAACGTCACTTTTATTAGTTTTAAAAGTGATGAAAACAAGAATTTTTTTAATTAAAAAAATAGTTCTTTAATAAAGGTGGTTTCACTGCGAAACCAATGGGACACACCGTCTTGAACCGTCCATAATTTCGAGTGATATTTTTTAAAGCACAACCTCACATTACACCGTTACAATGGCATTTTGTTCTGTGAGGTTCAGTTTTTGTGCTGCAGTGTGCACGACGACGAGATCGTCATTGTATCGACATGTGTTCAGACTTGCTTTCTCTCAGTTCTTGAGACACTGTCTTTTTTTTTTATATTTGTTTGCATTTCGACTCTTGCGCCTTCTTGATGATGTAAGTACCATTACGTCCATGAAGAAAGACCAAAGGGCAGACAATTTTTCTCATTTCTAATTACCATAATTCTTGCCCCAGTTCATTTAAACCTATTTCAGGCCCCTTTTACCGCCAAACTTTTTCCCTTACCACAACTACAGAAGGCTCGATACTGTTATGCACCGAACATACCCTGAACACCGAAGTTTATTAAAAGCACAATTCTGTTTATGTTTTGAAAGTTTATTTTTAATTTTTTTAATAGAGTGAAAGTTAAATGAACCCCACAAATTAACTATTACTGCTACAAAAATCATTCTTTGTACCTGGAGTGATTTTTTAAATCTAAATATTTTCTCTATACATGAACTTAAAATTGTATTTTCAGTGCCAAAATTCTTGGTTACACCATTTTACTTCCAAGAAAAATTTGAAACTTTCTTGGTATATTACACACTGTTGTAATTTTATACGTCATTGTTATTCTCTTCGAACAAAATATGTGTTTATTGCAAGAATGAATTAACCAACATTATCATAGTTTTAAGAGTAATGACGGAAATAACACTATTTAAATTAAAAAAACAGTCTATATTAGAGAAAATTGTCCATTATGGAATACTGTAAATGGTACATTCGGAATGATTCTCTGTGTTCTTTAACTTGACGTTTGACTTCTGCAGGAATTTTGATTGCAGGTTCAAATTCACCAAGAATTTTGTTTGCTAGAAGTAACAACATGATCTAGCCAACAAAAAGAATTTTGAAAGGTGTTTTGGCAAGCAAGTTTGCACATATTGACATTAGTACCATCCAGTTTCTTAAGGTGTATGTATGAGTGACTCCAGGACGTGATTCTGTTAGAGTTTATGACCGCTTCTTCATTGTTGTTTCACGAATCCACAGACAAAAGTTTTTCGAGCAAATTTGCCTTCTTTGCCAATGAAATAAAACCTTTGAAAATTGCAGTGCCTGTCTTCTTCAGGTACATTAACCTCACAGTTTTTCGAACAATTGCAATGATAGAAACTAAATTTCCCGTACTTGCTAGTAACATTTTCCATTTTCTATACATTTCGTTTCCACAAATCAGGATTTGTTGTTCTCTTTCTACCTCCTTTTTATGGCTGGTGGGCCATCTTCAACATCAATTAAGTTTCTACTCGCATCCAGATCGGAAATTTCATCTACTACTAACTACAACAACGTTATAGCTTTCGGTCGTTTAGGCCTTCGTCAGTTATAAACAAACAAACACACACACACACACACACACACACACACACACACACACACACACACACACAGACACGACCGCCGTCTCCGTGAGTGTGTGTGTGTGTATTTGTTTGTTTGTAACTGACGAAGGCCTAAACGGCCGAAAGCTATAACGTTGTTATCTGTTATTTATGCCTTTCTGCTCATCGGACGTCTCTGTGGTGACTAAGCAACCTATCCTTCTCAAAAATACTGTTGAATCCTTCCATGAATTTCCAATGTTTAACTACAATAACTGTTGTTTTAGTTGAGGCACTTGGCATTTGTCCATCATTTCCAGGATCTGTGAAAGTAGGGTTACCTCTCTTACTTTGTGGATCATTTATAGGTGTTGACACAGCAGATGATGGTAGTCTTCGTGTTTCAGCACTTTCTTGTCTTTTCACATTTCTCTTCTTAAGTTCCTTTCGGGGATTCATAATCAGTCATCTTCGTATGAAATATCAATTGAATATATGATTGTTTAGAACTAGAATCACTCAGATTTTCTTCACTCAATAAATCCATGGTAGGTTACACCACTTTTGCACTCAATTAATCTCAAAACAGTTGTCTCGAAGTTACACCACTAATGTTTTACTCTTGAATAGTGCCTGAAATAAGTACAAAAACGATACGCTATAAATATAATTGATGAAGGGACAAAATACATAAAAATATTTAAAAATGGGTATTTGTGCGTTATACCATTTTGCACCAAACCGGTCAATTGTTATTGTCAAATAAGTTACATTATAAGTAATAGTCTTGGATGAGATGGTATTAGCTACACATAGTAAAATGACATTTGCCAATGTGCTGTGACGATATAACTGAAAACTTAAAAATTAAATAATAATAAATATATAGCAGGGGGTGGCCAAATCAGGAATAATCTTTAACTGTAAACTGAAAACCTTTCACTGTATAACTTTTTGAAGAGATTAACAATTTCAATAAGTAAATTAGGCCTACTTGACAAGACGGCTGAAGAACAAATTAAAAAAGGTTCAGATGACCTTTTTACAGCATCAGAAACTTAACAGACCTTCTCCGGACTGTACAATCAGCATGTCACAACGTAAATGAACCAATACTGGGAGTTTTAGAACAGAGACCTGTAACCAGATTTACAGCTTCAACATTGTTGAAGTAATTGGAGGATTATTGAATTATTTCACCGTCATTTGGCTGCATGATTTTATTATGTTTATATACAACCCGGATTTCGGCTTTAGAGCCATTTTCAAGTGTTCAATTAGTCGAATTACTTAGTACATGTAGGTAACCAAGTCGTAATTTTGGAGAAAAAATAGGTTTGAAAATGCACAACCATGTGAATTGTCATTGAGTAAAAGATCAATGTTCCAATGCATTTGATCTTTAACTCATTACCAAATCACATTGTTGTGCATT
Organism: Locusta migratoria; assembly: GCA_026315105.1. NCBI lineage: Eukaryota > Metazoa > Arthropoda > Insecta > Orthoptera > Acrididae > Locusta > Locusta migratoria. The sequence continues at coordinate 134,755,976 of CM048749.1, read as the reverse complement.
TGAAACCTATTATTCTCCAAACTGACGGCTTCTTACATAGATGCATCAATTAATTCGATTAACTGAAATCTTGAAACGGCTCTAAACCCAAAATCCGTAATGTGACGAAAAACGAATGAAATAAAATAATCAAATGGTGGTGAAATCATTCAATAACTATTGCGTGTGGCTTACGTGTACAACAAAATATATGATAATTGTTGGATTACGAGACTGAATAACGTTCTGTTGGAAACTATAAGATACTTTACGAATCCGCTCTTTGAAAAGTTGTAACAGTATTCAAAGCAAATGATGCGTCAACTCCACTCTAATAAACCAGCATTGTGTCTATGTTATGTGATTTTTCCCCATCCCCTGTAATCCTTGTCGCAAACGAGATATATTGAACTTAGGCTTTTCCATAACGTGCAAAGCAATTACTATTGCAATGGTCGCATGACTAGGAGGAATATTCGTGACAGTGTTATATCTGTGAGATACAGAGTCAACATTTCACCGTTACCTTTAACTAGCCTCAGGTGTGGAAGTGAATGAGTAGACAAAACGAGAAAAAAACACGAAAGTAATAAAAATGTTCAAATTTTTGTAAATCTAAGGGACTTAACTATGGTGGTCAGTAGACCCTAAGCTTACAAACTACCTACACTAAGCCGCGGGGGAGTATCCGAGCGGTCTGGAGCTCCATGTTGCGGATCGCGCTGCCACCTGCGTCGGAGGTTCGAATCCTCCCTCGGGCATGGATGTTTGTGCCGTCTTTATTATAAGTTAGTTCATAAGTAGTTTGTAAGTTTAGAGACTGATGAGCCCGCAGTTCAGTCCCATAAACTTTACAAACATTTGAATATTTATTAAAGTAACTTATGCTAAGGACAACATAAACACCCATGCCCGAGGTGGGACTCGAACCCCTGATGGCGAACGGCGCACGGCAAATAGTATTAAAATAGTAGACACTGAACATTTATTTTATGAAGATTAACAATAGAAATTTTATGAAACTTCCTGGCAGATTAAAATTGTGTGCCGGAACCGGGACTCGAACCTGGGACATTAGCCTTTCGCGGGCAAGCGCACTACCGACTGTGCTATCCCGACACGACTCACGACGCCGCCTCACAACTTTACTTCCGCCAGTACCTCGCCTCCTACTTTCCAAACTTCATAGAAGCTCTCCTGCGAACCATGCAAGACTAGCACTCTTGGAAGAAAGGATATGGTGGAGACATGGCTTAGCCACAGCCTAAGGGATGTTTCCAGAATGAAACTTTCACTCTGCAGCGGAGTGTGCGCTGATATGAAACTTCCTGTCAGATTAAAATTGTGTGCCGGAACCGGGACTCGAACCTGGTACCTTTGCCATTCGCGGGCAAGCGCACTACCGACTGTGCTAGTCTTGCTAGTCTTGCATGGTTCGCAGGAGAGCTTCTGTGAAGTTTGAAAAGTAGTAGGCGAGGTACTGGCGGAAGTAAAGTTGTGAGGCGGCATCGTGAGTCGTGTCGGGATAGCACAGTCGGTAGTGCGCTTGCCCGCGAAAGGCAAAGGTCCCAGGTTCGAGTCCCGGTTCCGGCACACAATTTTAATCTGCCAGGAAGTTTCATATCAGCGCACACTCCGCTGCAGAGTGAAAATTTCATTCTGGAAATAGAAATTTTAGTTCCGCAGCCGCGCGGGTTGTCTATTCCGGGAAGATGTATCTGAGATCCTAATCGATCATTGTAGTGTTGATAGTGTTCCCACCATAAAAGCAAGTTTCAAATAAATCACTTGAAAGAAGAAAGACAGCGTGGTCATTAGAGACAAAGTACGCGCTCGTATAGTTTTTGTCAGCGGTGGGCAAGTAAATCGGCCGTGCCCTTTGAAAGGAACCATCCCGGCTTTGGCCGGAAATGATTTATGGCAGTGTTTTTCAACCTGTGGGTAGTAAAGTCTAGCTCGGGGGTCGCCGTCATAGAAGGAAGTACTTGCACCATAAAATAACAAGGGGATCAGTAATACTAAAACGTATGCCAAAGTGAAATATATTTAATGTTAAAATAATGGAGTTCTTTGTGTAACATCCATTATGAGTTGATCATATATTGTTTTTAATACGGTGTGGATAATGATGAGCCGGCCGTGGTGGCCGAGGGGACTGAGACGTTCCAGTCACGGTCTGCACGGCCACAACGGTCGGGTATTCGAATCCCCCCGCGGGCATGGATATTTGTGTCGTCCTTAGGATAAGCTAGTTGATAAGTAGTTTGTAAGTTTAGGGACTGATGACCCTGTAGTTAAGTTCCATAAGCTTAACAAACATTTGAACATTTGATAATGATGAATAAAAGCAAAGTCTGAAAACTGGTTTCAGGAACCAATTCATACGATAAGTGAGTAGTCTGTTAAAGACGGACATCTGTCGTTTGCCAGAAACTGAGATAAACGTCATTTTTTATTGCGAAACTTACAGCTAATATATTTATATGCTGATTTGAGCATTAGAAACTTTATCACTCGAGGATTTATACCTGGAAGTGGCTAATATCAATTTGATTACTCAAGTACCTTCAAACTGTGATTGAAAATACAGATGTCCGTCTTTGAAACCAAAACGTGTAGGTGTCCGGTTTTGATGTGAACGCGCTTTCAGATGTCCTTTTTTGATACATAGAGCTTCGCTTACTGCTGACGAGAATCTTTGACAGGTGTATAATCTGGGAAATTATAGGAATATCGACATAAAGTGGAAAATATTAAAATTTGAACTTTATTACAAATTGAAACACTGGGGAACTAGAATAATCATAATAATCTTTTTAATTTTATATATAAAATGAAATGTTACCGCACGGTATCTCTAAAATTATTAGCATAAGGTCTGTTGAAACTATCGCCAGATTTTTCCGTAAATATCCTTACTTTCTTTCTGATATCGAACTTCTTTCCTACAAGTGATAATTTCGTACAACACACCTTACAATAGACCAGAGTAGTTTACAAGCTAGTCGTACCTTTGTTTCTTTTAAAGGTTTATTTTCCACTTTTCAGGTTGTCTCAACCGCTCCCTAGCTTTTCTTTCGGATGCTGGTGATATATTATGTTCCATTTCACTCGCTTTCACGTGGCTATTAGTAATGATACTATAAAAAATTATTGAAAAACTTAAGTTGGGGCTAATACGTCTCAGTACCTGGCACATACTGTCGCCATGTCTGACTTTCGAGGTCATGTGATCATATACTGTGTTCCCATTGGTGCACACTGCTTTATTCAACAAGTTTCCGAATTTCATATCAAGTTCTCATGTAGGTGTCCGCTTTTGATGTGAACAGTCAACTTTAACGTGTGATTTATCACATTTACGCCAATTTTTGAAAAAAAAAAAAAAAAAAAAAAAAACGGACCTCAACAAGGAAAAGAGCGGAAAAACTTCCTCTAAGATCGGCTGTTAACTAAATTTCAACCATCAGGTCAGATGTCCAGGTTTGATATTAGGCTAATCAAGTAATTTTGGAAAATTCGAAAAAAGATCTACTTCTTTACATATTGACTTTGCAGTGGGTCCTTTCTTGATGAGCATAATTCGTATCTGAGTCTTGCTTGATATGCGAAAAAGTCGTTCCACAAAATATATTTTTCTCTCGGAAATAATGTAAAAATAGAGTAATGTTCAATTTCGAAAAAAAAATACACAGGAAAACTTCGACCAACAATTTGAAAGAAGGCTGGCGAAAAATAAAAAGGAGATTTCATATTTTTCCTTTGAGATAACATAGTCTTACATTCTCGGAATATGAATAGTTTTGTTACGGTTCGTGAGGAAAGGGGTGGCCAGAACATTTTTACTTGCAAGGGGGTCGCATATTCGAAACACTGTTTTAGGGAAATCACCGAAAAACTAAATCTGAATGGACAGAGTCCGATTTGAAACGTCGTCCTCCAGACTGCGCGTCCAGTGTGTTACCAGTACGCCACGTAGCTCGGTAAAATCAGTTCATATCGCTGGTTCTCAAACAAATAGATCCCTAAACGATTCTTATTATTCATCACAGCCTAATTCTCATTTATTACACAACTTCTGTAAGCGCAATACAAATCTCTGGAGGCATACAAAAATAGAAACTGACTTGGAAATTCCAAAGGGGATACAGCACCCTGCAGATCGATAGAACGCGCGGTATAGCAACGGTCGCCGTCGCACTTTAAACCATTACTGAGCTTTTAATTGACTACCAACTCGGAACAGAACTAATTTAAAGAGAATTCTCTGGTTTGTTCAAGCGGACTAATCTGGGGTAACACGACCAGAACAGCAAGAGATGGAGGGACCTGCCCCAGGGACCCCCAGTACAAATTACGTCGTGGTATAGCACCAGCAGCTATACCACGATATCGCACGATTCTGAAAGGACTTTCTCGGCTGACATCATCAAGCTGTACCACTACAGTTTACTAGTTTAGTGAGCGAGCATTAACCGCCATTTCTAATCTGGACGTCAAGGAGTAATACGCACTACAATTGTATATTGTTACTAGCTGAAAACCCGGCGTTGCCCGGTTATTTATTTATTTATTTATTCCTGCCCTCTTTCAGGTATATATTCATTTGTATAAGTTCTGCATGTTTGTAAAATCTGTCAAGAAGTAATAGATTAAAACTTGGTGCTTGATGGGGCGATTTTCCATGAACATTACTGTTTATGTGCTCATATCCCATGAACTACATGTCATACTGTGATACAATTTAGAAAATACATTCAACTATACTTGTGTATGCTGTCTATAAAATTTCCTGCGGCTACAATTTGTAGTGTAGAAATTATAAACTGCAACGTTATACCGAATACCGTAGCTTTAGTCCATGAACAGCGGAACATTACTGTTTATGTGCTCATATCTTATGAACTGCGTGTCGTACAGTGATAAAATTCAGAAGGTACATTCAACTATATGTGTGTATACTCTCTGTAAATTTTTCTGTGGCTACAATTTGTAGTGTACAAATTATAAATTGTAACGTCATACTGAATGCCGTAGTTTTACTCCATGAACAGCGGAAAATTAGTGAGCGAGAAACTTTTTTCTTTCATCATTTTACTATGGTTGCCAGCGAGAAAAAGTTTAATAAAGGTTTGAAATTATGTTTGGAAGTTTGTTGCAAGTCGCTAAGTACTGTCATTCTCAAAAGGTGTATTTCGAAAGTCTCGCCCCATTATATGGCATTTTTTGCGATTTCTATTGGTTATGACGTAATATCTTTTGAACCATGTGCCGTATATGATTCTTAACCATGCAGCAGTTGTTAACTCACACTAAGGAATGTGTGTACCAAATTTGGTTGTAATCGCTCCAATGGTTTATGAGAAAATGAGCAGCATTGTCGCAAAATGCAGCAGTTTTTCGCGAATCTCATTGTTTATGACGCCATATCTCGTGAACTATATATCGTATGTGATTCTTACACTTACGGCGACCATCCTCATGGATTGAAGCTTACGTGTACAAAATTTCATAAAGTTTGAAACAAAACTGTAGATTTGTATGCAACACGTACAAATATACGGACACTCTGCTTTATATATTAGATACTGCAAACTAGCTTAAGGCTTACGCAAAGTATGTGTGATTATGCCGACGTTTCCGAAACCACTCTATAAAAGAGTTCTCAAAATTGCGAACGAAGTGGCGAATGAAATCTAGTGCAAACAAAACTGAGGTCTGGAACTTTAAGTTAAACAACAGTAACACCTATTACGTTTCGCCAATACAGTTCACGTAACAGGAGCTAAATTCAAACATTTATTTAAAATACTGTGGTAGAAAAATAGTTCTACACTGCTTGACTGGCTACCGCTATTTATCAACATCCTTTGTGTTCATCTCCAAGCACAAATAACACTGATAAACATGTAAATAAATTCAGTGCAATTGCGCACTTATCTATTTCATAATGACTGAAAGTCACAGGAATTTAAAAGACTAAAAGTTTGTATTAATTACACTTAGTCCCTGATGAAACCAGAAAAGTAATGGTCAGAAAAAATGCTGAATCTCCTAAACACAGTTTCTCAAACTAGAGTAAAAATAGTTTAATCGGATTCAAAACGATCGTAAGAAGTTTTATCCAATAGTACAACACTTCGTGCCGTCATTGTGACCGAGATGTTGAGTCGATAGTCCACTGTATGCTAACTAAAGACCTGTTCCAGAGCTTGAAGGGAGGCTACGAACAGCTTTAGGCACTAATGAGAAAGCAGTGAACTGGCGCAATGCTTTAGGCATTATACAGTCCTCAGTCTCATTATACTGTAAGAAATAATAGTGTATGTACTGCAGTATAAAGGCAACCTGCTGTTTGACATTGTTACCATAAATATCGAAACGTTCTTGAAGATTTACTCAAAAAATATCCAAAAATTTATAATAAACATTCAGGTTATATACTTCTAATATACATCTCTATATATAAAAATGTTGTTGGTTTGTGTGTGTCTGAAAATCTCAAATAGTTCTTCACCGATTGAGTTCCAAATTTGCCACAACATTGCACTGTAACACGGGAAGGTTCTTAGACACCTATTTGTTTAATATATTACTCATAACCTATATATATGGCACTTTTGCGATTTTTGGTCTCAACGTTTCTACATTGTAAAATTTATATAAATTCGTATGTGATATATATTTAAATAATAGGTACGTAAAAACATCCACGTAATCCAGTAGTACGATGTATCAATATTTCAAAGCATTCGGTCAAGAACTTTCGGAGATATAAGATTTTGAACATAAGACTAAACATCGTTCTAAGTTAGATTTCTAAGACGAGATACAGGAAGGGTAGGCAACGACGAAGAGGGGAGGGGAGACTTACACGTACTTTTTTAATTGTAACCAAGACTCCAAATACCAATTCAGGCCGCAAAACTAGCTTAATAGCGGTATTTTTCAAAAATATTTTCATCCCCTATTTCACCCCCTGAAAGGCTGATTTTCAGAAAAAGCTGAAAAACGCCTTTTTAAAATTCTAACCAAGGATCCATATGCCAATTTATGTACGTCTAGCATCAAAATTTACTGGATAACAGCGTATTTTCAAAACAACTATTCATCCCCTACTTCACCCCCTTAGGAACGGAATATCGAAAAATCGCCTCTTAAACGTCGCCAACAATGTAAGATAAACACCCTCTGCAAATTTCAAGATTTTATCATCAGTGGTTTTGGCTAGGCGAAGATGAGTCATTCATTTAATCAGCAAGTCAATCAGTCATTGCCTTTTATTTATAGATATTACGCGTTGCAATCTGTTGTGATCTCTTTCGAAGGTGGTCTATATAATGTTCCCTGTTGTATACAGAGTATTATCAAGCGTAGCGCAGCGGAGTCGCTTACAAAGTCTCTTACGAAGTTGGGGACTGGGAGTACGACCCCGCTTCTCAGCGAACCACTGTACGATGAATATATGGACCCCCCGAGCGCTAAAAGAACTGCATAAACGCCTATTTTATCGTAAGAAAAACGACTCATTTAAAATATTCATTCTGGGATCTCCTTCGAAATACCACCGCATTATAGAGAACAAAATTCCCGAGTAACGCTCGGGAACCAGATGCTTTATAATAATGTTTGCAATTCACGTAGCCAGCCCCTAACGATATATATCGAATGTGTGCTTCTAAATCCCTGACGAAAAAAATGGATATTTACCATCAAGGAATTAATTGGAAATGAAGGGAATATTTTACTTACGACAGCTGTGGCATTCCATGCTACTGTAATATTTCATGGTAAACGCAGAACATCATTAGCCTCATTCTATGTAACTGAGTTTTCAAAGAGCAGTCAAGAGATTCTGGCAACATCAGCCGCTGCCGCAAGTGATATTTTACTGAAATTATACAAATACATGAACATGGAAAATGACGTATCGCTTTTCGATTATAATTTTACAACGAGGCCAGAAAAACTTTCATGATTCTAAAGGCGCTTTGCTATAGATGCGTTCAAGACTAAAATCATTTGTATACGTAGCCATTAAGAGAGGAAAAAGAAATCAGATGTTTTCATAGCTATATCTCTGAACACGCTTTATATTCTCCAGATGCTAAATAAGTGAGCGTCGAAAATTGAGGTGGTACCAACTTCTGCCTTGCTTACTGGTCAGGTGCTATGGTAAAAATGCGACACTAAAGTAACAACTTTTCGTGGAAACGCATTTTATATACGCTCATGTTTAATGGCTAATTTTTCAGTAAGATAGATCATAATATTAGCAGTGGAAATCAAAACACCATAGAAACGAATTCTGAACTAAACATGGTTTAAGTACGTCGTTATTTTATTTTATGTAACAGTAACTTTGTGATAGTTTCCAGCTGATAACACATAATTTGAAGCAATTCCGTATTTTTTTAATTTCTTCATTTTAGCCGCGGTGGAGTAGCCGTGCGGTCTAAAGGCGCCTCGCTGCGGAGCGCTCGGTTGCTCGCCGTCGGAGGTTCGAGTCCTCCCTGGGGCATGAGTGTGTGTGTTGTCCTTAGGTTAGTTTACCTTAGTTTAAGTAGTTTGTAAGCTAAGTACTGATGACCACGCAGTTTGGTCCGATAGATTTACAAACATTTGAACATTTTTTCTTCCTTTTATGTAGGTACGACGAGCGGAAGACGAGGCGTGCATAGATAGCTGCAGGAGGAGATTGAAAATGGATGAAAAGGAAGTGATGAACAGAGGCCGGGGATTAGATGGAGGATGAAGAGGTAGATAGTGGGGAAGCAGGAAACAGACATTGCGGACGGGAAATAGATGGAAAGAATGTAGAAAACAATAGCTTATTACTAAGAGTCGGTAAAGTGATCTGTGAGTTTGTGGAGAAAACATGCGACAAAAAAAAGGTAATCATCTTAAAGGTTTAAAATAATGTGTATCTGTGAAGCTAAACTTTCTTTTTACATACTAACGAACGAACGATATTGATATGGTTGAAACATTCTCTCGATGATTCTATGTTCACATGAGTTACAGTATTTCCTTTTCTATCTCTATTTATGTAAAGGCGAAAGGACACTCATTCATACACTCACTCACTCACTGACTTAACACGAAATCTCGAAACCTACTTCACCTATGAAGCTGAAATTTGGCAGGAATGTAGTTTATAGGTAGTATACGTCAGCTAAGAAACGATTTTGCGATAGGACAGATAGTTCAGGAGATATGACGTCATAAACAATAAAATCTTCCCCGTCTTGCGACACGTAATATTGTGACTTTATCAGTCCACTATTTGAGAAGGAGAGCACTTAGCGACTAGCAACAAACTTTAAATATAATTTCAAACCTTTGGGAAACGTTTCTCGCTGACAACCATAGCAAAATGATGAAAGAAAAAAAGTTTCTCGCTTACTACCTTTTTGCTGTTTACGGAGTAAGACTACGGCATTCGATACAACGTTGAAATTTATAATTTCTACACTACATATTGTACCTGCAAGAAATTTTACAAGAATGTACACACATATAGTTCAATGTACATTCTAAATTGTATCACAATACGACTCGTAGCTCATGAGATACGAGCACATAAACAGTCACGTTCACGGAAAACCGCCCCATCACTCACCAAGTATAATCTAAAATTTCTTTACTACTAATTACATCCGCAACAGATTGTTCACACATACAGCACTTATACAAATGAATATATACCTAAAACAATTATATAATTGTACAACATATAACTCAGTAAATATGAGATCATATATACTGCGATGGGTAAAAACGTTTCACATAAGGAATGACATTTTATCACATTTCTTATTTACCGCTAAGCCACTCCTCTATTCCAGGCAGCTTAAGAAAATTCCTGAAAGATGAGAGTGCTGTTGAAAACCTTGAAGCAACTTTGAGCCGTGAAGCGCACACCGCTGTAGGAAGAAGCAATACATATCTAAAGAGTTACAAGGAAAGGAAGAGAATGAAACAGAGTACATCCGACGAATACCCATTATTTCCGAAAGGTCTGGCCTTTACCTTTCTTAAAGGTCACGGGGCAATATATTCAATACTGTGAAGTGTATTTGAAATTTCCAGGTTTCTCACACGGACAGCTTTATATCGTTTGCTCAGGTATGGGCTCTCCACAAAAAATATTCATATTGTATCCTGGACATGTCACATAAAATATTGGTTATAGTGAAGAAAGGAATGAATATTACCGTTTAACACCGCGTCGACAAGGTAGTCATTAGAGGCGGAGCTTACGCTCGGATTGTTTGGGTAAGGATGGGAAAGGAAATCGTAATTTGAAGTTTTTGTGTATACTATGCTCATAAGTATGGTGTAGTACAGCAAATCTCCAAGAGTGCTATACGAACTTTCATGGGGATTCACAGGGCAACTGAGAGTACCTTGAGCAACATATAAGCTTCACTTCATCAAAATCGTATCAGGGAAAGAAAAGATAGCGTAATTTGTAGTTTCTGGTGTATGCTAAGCTTGAATTGCAACGTAGTATAGCAAAGATCCGATGGAGGCGCTGTTACTTACATAGTGTACCAAATAACAGATGACGATACTCATAACAAAGGTGCAATACACTGAAACAAGGGCTACGATTTACGATTTTCCTTACGGCAGCGGTGTAGTTTATTGACGTTGGCAACGGCCGTTGAATCCTTCTTGAAAAATCAGTCACGTAGAATGAGGGGAATAATTCTTTATGTTCACGATGAAATAAATAATTGATCCTGTTCTGGTCGGTAAATTAATCATCCTCCTAAAGCGAATATTTCGTCATCAACGATAGCAAACTAAACCGCTGCAAGTAAAATTTAATCCAGGTAGGATCAAAAACATTTTTTTTCTTCCTAGCTGTACCCCATATGCTTTGCAATGTCATGGAAAGAAAATAAGTGCAGATTTTGATGGGTATAACCACTAAATTGTATACAGAGTATGTGGAGTGGAGTATATGGAGTGAGCATTGCGTTCTGTCCATCTTCTCAACATTACGCCGGAATTACCACGTGATATTGAGACAAAGCCAGTCTTTTCCACACATTTATCTGCTATTACGATTGGTTTGTACCGCATTGCCTACAAAGAAGCCCGACCTCCTTTGCGCAGAGCAACTGCATAATATGAAATAATATGGAAATAAATGTGTCACAGAAGCAACAAAAAAGTTGAGGAAGCTCGCTAAAAGGGCCATTTATACATAGCGTCTTATCTGAACGAAAAGGGAACAAGATAAAGTCAGCGATAAGTAGATTTTTCCCAATATCATGGGACATTTCCACCTTAATGTTGAGAACACAAAATCTATTCTGCGCATCTAAATGCTCACTCCAGAGATATTTCTGCTCTCTGCCTGCACACTACAGATAATTTACACACGCGAGCGACAAACTCATCAGAAACCTCTCTGCTTTCATAATTGTTCGGTACAATATTGTTATTAAAATTTGTAATTACTTTGGTTGCGGACTACATTAAGATAGAGAAAGACGTCTTCTTCTGCAGAGACAATTGCACTTAGTTGTAATCCGACTGCTGAATATATAGTTCTCCTACACAAGGTCGAGTTGAACTTCGTGCTTTACGAAGTAATCACTGCAGGACGTGGGGACATGTATTAGCTGAAACAGTGCCTGATGCTGTTAACACAGTCAAGACAATTCACTGCAAATACTATATTTAATGGAAAGTTCTATACAGACGATCAGCTGACGCCATTCCTTCAACGATTACCCAGACGTACTTTATGGCACATTGACACCACCATGACGACTTATTTAAACAGACATGAACTACTCTGTTGAATGAATTACCAGACTTTCAGCATTCGTCGTGATTTTGATACTAGGGAGCACTGCATACAGAATAACTACATTATTCCCAGTGCTATACTGTAACATACTAATATTTCAGCATACACTTACTGTGAGAGATATCAGTTTAGTACTACACCATAGAATCAATACATGGCACTGTTATTATTATTACTATTTCTCATCTCAACGATAGAAGTGTTTTTAGAAGTTTACACCAAACAGACAATTACACACCACAGTCTTAACTTTATGAACACAACCTAACATTGAATTTACATCGTTCCAAAATACGGACTTTAATTAATTTAATTTTTTGTATGAAAAACTTTATGAACATTCATCGTTTCCCACAATGACTTCTACTTAAATTTGATATCTTGGTTATGAGAACTGAGTATATTGACAGAGGGCTCCACCAAGGATTGTGTTTTTGTTGACCTAGGTCCGGAAACCTAAAAAACCATGATATACGCAGGTCCCTCTTTAACAACCGTTGCGAAGCACGGGCATGTAAGCTAGTTTATTTCATATGCGAGTGAGCCACAGCGAAACGTGGCCGGTTTTAGCTAGTAATTTATAAATAAAATTCATTCAGGGGTAACATGTCAGAAAAACCCCAAAAACCTCGAAATAGCTCCTTACCGTTTCATTTCTAATTTTACACAATAAACAGTCGAACGGATATGTTAGAGCTCAGTTTTTTGCTTGAATTTGTAGAAACCACATTTTAAATAACGAAATAACTTCAATTAAATAGAATAATATTTGTGAAGTGACCATTCCATGTAGTGCATGGTTAAGTATAGGCAAGGGGGATTTTCTCTTAACCTAGATGCATTCACACATAAGAACTTCTTTGGCAGACTGTCTGTCTCCCTTTCCCGCACATGCAGGGTCGACACTGTGTTAAACGCGGATTCGGAATTTGTTAATATTTACAGGGTGGCCGGATGCCCTTCCTGCCGCCACCCCATGCCCCCCAGTAGGAAATGTGTACCCCAAATGTCTGCGTATAGTGTTACATGTGTGTGAAAGTGTAAAGTGTTACGAAATGTTTGCGAGTCATGTAACTGAGGCAGAACTTGGGGGTCTGCCTGGTATTCACCTAGGGGGATGTGGAAAACCGCCTAAAAACCACATCCAGACTGGCCGCACTCTGACCCCTGTCGTTAATCCGCCGGGCGGATTCGAACCTGGGCCGATACGCCTCCCCGTCTCGGAAATCGGTGCGTTAGACCGCACGACTAACCGAGCGGGTACTTTCTTCTTTGGCAGTAATGGAGGCAAATTAGTTTTACACTTTCATTGCATTCATATTTCCAGACAGGTAATGGTGTAATGGGACGAAATATTATCCCCTGCTACTACCTTTACGTCAGCTAAGTTTCGCAGGTAAAAGAACATGTTTATATATGTTGTTGTTAATAATGTTTAATCTTAATAGGTTGTATTTCATTCTCAAAGGAAATACGTGTTGTTTTTATGTTTCATGTGCGGAGCAACCTTCCAAAATAGCATCTTCTCTGCTGAAACCAAAGATGATGTACCTGGCTACCAATCGTTGCGGGTCGTTAGCCACGCGCTCAGAGAAGATCTTGTTGGAGTACCTACGTTGCCAACCGTCACAATCATACAAACAAGAAAAATTGAAAAAATGTATTGTAATAAAAAATTTGTTCGTGTTTTATGTTAAAAACTGTTTCAGTCTTGATGTTGAGTCCTTACGAGCAAGTTCTGATTGTATGTCATTTATTACGTGAACTTATAACTTACGAAATAAAACGTAAACTTTTACTTCCAGTACAAGTGTGTGAAAAATAATTATTGCACTGAATAAGAAGAGATTTACATATTGAACTGAATTTATATTTTTGGAACTTAACAACAGAATTTCTCCGATTTTATACCAGTGTAGGGACTCAGCAATAATTTTATTGACTGGGAAACAGTGAGATCAAGTTTTATGAATCGATATATTTTACGACTGATTCAGTGAGCAACATCTGTGATAGTAAAAGATTATCTTAGGAAATCTTCAACAAGATATTTTTTTAGAATATTCAACGAAAGTGCGTACCAGATTTTGAAATTTTACAGTATTTTTTGGAACAGTTTTATTTTTCTATTATCTTGCACAAGAACCGAGCGGCGAATATTTAAAAGACTTTTTTCCTATGAATGAAGATTTTTATTAATTCGAGTGTAGTGGAATGGCCAGGGTCGAAGTCCGACTAAATCAAACTGAAGAAATTTACTCCTGGATACACAATTCCATTATAATCTGAAGGAAGAATTGGCTGTTCCACCACAATGGATGTAGGTTATATATTTTTTTCTAATATACAATGTATCCGTGAAGTCATGGTACACTTTGAATCGGTCACAGAAAGGCAACGAGACAAGATATCAATGTGAAATCTACAGCAAATGAAAGAAAAACTTCCTCGGCTGCAGAAGCTTTCGTCAGCAGCAAGCACAAAAAGTACATAGAGAAGACTGAAATTCTTGCAATCGTTTTTCTCTAAGCGGTTGAGAGTTAAGTCTTACTTGTTTACGTATGAAGTATTCCTAGTCGTGTCCTACACACCCTATTAATACGAATAAGATAAGTAAGTCCCCACGCAAACAACGATTCAGGCGGAGTAAAGAGCAGAACGACGCCAATGTACACTGTCTTAATGTTCAAATGTTTGTAGAGCTTAAGGGACTTAACTACGGGATCATCAGTCCCTAAACCTACAAACTACTTAAGAACTAGCTTATACTAAAGACGGCATAAACATCCATGCCCGAGGGGGGATTCGAGCCCCGACCGCAGCGGCCCTGCAGACTGTGACTGACACGCCGCAGACCTCTCGGCCACCGCGGCCGGCCAAATATCTTAATGTAATCCAATCAGTTGTAGAATTAAATCACTCAATAGCCTGGCCCAATCCGATAGAAATGTTTGGGTTTTACTTTACTCTGGAGAACATTACTTAACCATCGTGAATAGAGCCAACAGTGAAATTACTGAGGCTGTGGAGTTGTGAGTGGACTCTCGTACAGTCTCGTGGATAAGTAAAACGCTGACTGCGAAAGGCTATTAGGATTTAACGAAATCCTCATAACTGCACAACATACGAAAAAATTTGAGAGAGACAAGTCGAGTTTGGTATAACAGAGATTAAGAAGACATCTTTCTCTTTTTTTAACAAGTGCGACTCTCGAAGTTTAGAAGACATCCTGTCTCTGGGCCAGAATATAGAGGAAATAAAATTATCCAAACGTACTAACCTGGCCATGTTCCGAACCGGACCAAACTTCTTGCATGAGTTACCACGTCGACGTTGCTTCAGAACTCAGTCCTTCATTATTACCTCCTCTGGATTCGGCTGTTGACGAATAAATCTTCCTCTGCAGACATTCTTACACCACACTGTACATCCCTGAAGAAATGAAGCCATTATAAAGTCGAAAGTACACACACCCCACAATAATGTGCACAAATAGTTGTAACGACATATTTGCTCATTTAGTTTACTAGGAAGGAAACAAGAAAGGAAGAATAAGGTTCAACGTGCAGTCCTTTTTTTTTTTTCCTGTTAAGAATAGGGATGGAAATCGGCCACGCCCTTTGAAAGGAAAGATCCTGGCATTTGCCCGGAAAGTGAGCGAAAGTTTTCTAAATGTTTGCGTGTCGTTTAGCTGGGCGGAAAATTTCGTACCTGCCAAGTATTCACGTAGTGGAAATCCACTAAAAAAAACTACATCCAAGCTGCCCGGCACGCCGACCAACGATGTTGATCTGCCTGAAGGATTCGAAACGGGGCCGATATTCCGGTTGCAGAAAGCGGTGCCTTCAGTGTTCAAATGTTTGTAAACATATGGTAACAAAATGGTGAAGTCATCGGTCCCTAGACTTACAAACTATTTAAACTAACTTACGCTAAGAACAATACACACATCCATACCCGAGGGAGGACTCGAGCCTCCGACGGAGAGCGGCTGAGCAATCCTCAACTAGGCCTCTCAAACAGCACGGATATTCACGCTTGGAATCGGCGAACATTTCAACGAGTCGCGCATTTAGTGTAAATACGCCAGCTTTGTGGAGACCATTTGCTACATTGGTTATTGGTCGACAAAACAATTTCACGGTGCTATTACAAAAAAATACTTCGAAGACGGCAATGGCCGCAGAACACTACGCTTACGCAAAGTGTTACAATTTTAGGGACAGTGTAAGAAAAGTGATTTTGATCTTGCAAATCCCCTAAAGCACTTAGAGGTATATAATGTAGTATGAAGTTGGTAATAATGCACACTTCGTTTTTACTATGAGTTACGTATTTAGTTAAAATGTCCATATGCTTATAAACCTATTAGACCAAACCGCTACGACCATCAGTCCCTAGACTTAAAAACTACTTATACTTACGCTAAGGACAAAACACACACACACACACACACACACACACACACACACACACACACAAACACATACACACACACACACACACACACACATACCCCAGGAAGAACTCGAACCTCCGGCGGGAACGGCCGCCCATTCCCTAGCAAGACGCCTCAGACCACGCGGCCATTCCGCGAGGCACCTATTTAACCGTTTCATTCCCAGTGTTGTTCCTAGACAACAGCGTATTAAAAGTTGATTTATACCGTATTTTGTGCATCAATCCTTAAATTTGCATTTTTATGAACAACATGCTTCTAGAACGACATTTTGCCGCCTGGTATGGCGTTTAGCCACTTCTGAGGCATTAATCTGTCGATCTTGGAGGTTGTATTGCGATTTTGGGAGTACGTATTCAAATGTTCGTTAAGCTTAAGGGACTTAACTACGGGGTCATCAGTCCCTAAACTTACAAACTACTTATGAACTACCTACCACTAAGGACGGCCCGATGGGGATTCGAACCCGTGGCCGTGCAGACCGTGACTGAAGCGCCTCAGTCCCCGCGGCCACCGCGGCCGGCGGAAGTACGTGGCTGAGAGTGTGAGCGTGAGTATGGTTCCTTTTTTTTATGACAGCAGAGAATTGTCTTGTCTCTGGTTATGCTAGTATTATTGATCTGGCAGTGTTAACTATCAACGAAATAACTTCTAAGTAATAAAAAATCTCGATACAAACGTCTGTGTTGTGCATGAAATACATTACATTAAAAAATCCAATAGTTCGGCAAAAAAATTAAATTGCATATTTTGATGTTTACCGCACTGTATTAATACAGAAAACAATGAATTTTAATTTTTCCAACGCTGATGTCGTAATGTGGTACTGAAGTATCTCCTACAGTAAGAGATCTTCTAATACAGTATAAAATATCCTTAATGTAGTCACGAATGCATATAAAATGGAGAGCAACAGGACTTTTGTGCGTATACACAGAATTCATGGAGGACGGTCGCTCCCTTGATATCTCGGCTTACTTTGTCAGAACACGTACGTGGTGCATAATTCAGTACTCCCAGGCAGCCCCAAGGCGTGCCTCACTGCCGCCCAGAGGGGTGCTGGGACACCCCAGGAGGGCTGTTGAAGCATCGGCGGCTGTAGCGAGAGGCAGAGGGCCGTGCTGAATAACCGTTCTGAATAAGAAAGCGAAAGGCATTCTAAATAAGCTTAAAAATTCAGCAAGTTTCACTCGCCTCGCTCTAGCAAGTCGTAAGAAGCTCATTGTTCCTCAACAATCACACAAAGTACAAGTACATAATGTCACCTTCTTGCACGTACGTACAGTAAAATGTAGCATGCGTCAGCAAGTATACGATTGCCAGAGTCAGCAAGAAATTAATTTTGGACCTGAAGCTTGTTACTGTAAGAACGGCTATCATTGAAAAAAGACTTTTTGTCTGATTTCTTTTTCTTCTGCCCATAAATTACTACCATCTCTTCTTCTCCTCAGAAAATCTCTTAGTCCTTTTCTTCGTAAACTTAGTCGTCCATATTGAATTTTGGTAATGAACAACTACTCTTGAAAGGTTCATGTATAAATTGATAACATCTTTTTTGAGTGTATTATAACCCGTTCTACCCAATATGTTGCTGAAATGTATTATTTTTTCGATATGTCACTGTAAGAGATGATATTTGTAATATGTGAACTGTAACACTCGGTAATATCTACGTTATAATATCTGTGAGCAGCTCAGCTGCGTGTATTTGTTATCTCTGGCGTTGCGACGGCAGTAACAATCGTACTACTTCTCTAGCAAAACATGTAAAGTACTGTTTAGTTACTTATGGAAATTTTTTGTCCTGGTTTTCACCTTAAATCATGCAGTGGCGATTTGTTGCCTTCAGTATTATAGATTCTTCGTTTCGAATCACTATTATTCTCCTGACCTCAACTTTAACTGCTATACTGTTCATATTTACGTTTTTTCACACGTCAGGTGTATTTGTTTTGGACGTGATTGAGTATGCACAGCGTGTTGTTGTAGTGTTGCCAACATTGAAACTGTAATTCACTTTAGAGAGAGAGAGAGAGAGAGAGAGAGAGGTCTGCGTGGATGCGGATATCCGCAGTATTTCTTACTTTGCGGATAAAATTGTGAGCGACGCGAATATCCGTATGTTATATGCGGATAAAGAGCGAGGTATCTGCCCAGTACGTCTGTAGAAATGTTTGCTGAAAACTTCAAGCCTGTAGACATTCTTCGAATCCTTTCAGGACCCGTAGATCTAAACTCTGTTGTCCTCATCCCCTGGCTACAGCGGACGTAGGGACCTGAGCCTAATCCGTTTACGCGACCGTGTCTTATATGCGGTCTGTTAAGTGCTTTCTGGGTGGCAAACCGGCCCACTGCCTACTAGACGTGCCATGCCAAATTTCCGCTGCCTTTAGTTAGCGCTTTGTAGTGACCGAGTGACAACGTATATCGTAGTGAATACAGTGACAGTTCTTTCTTAACACGAACACGACATCAATGGGTACTATAAAGTGAAACGAGGTAATTTGACATTAGTGAAGGAAAAGAAATTGAAATCGTCAATTTGGAAAATTTTGGATGTGTATTTGATAGCAAGAAAAAGATCAACGATATAGTATAAAAAAGTATATTCTACACTGTTTCATTGCAACCGAATGAACGGTACAGCCACGCATAAAATACGAACAAACATACAAACAAACGTACATGTTTATGTATTAGATAAATGGTGACGGAAGTAATAAAGATTGAGAATATCATTTTATTGCAACTTTCATAATCAGATACGGTGCACAGTAAAAGTAACGTATTTAGGAAGGCACACAATGTTAGATTGTATAGGCTGGCCGTAGTTGCAGCCATCACTGTCTCTTTTTGCTGACAGTTACCATTTAGAAGTAGAAGGCAGTTTTAACCCTTGAAATGACACGCTTCGGTTTGTGTCACATAACCTCTTGTGCGTTAATATGGGAATAATAGAGTGTCCCTTTTGTAAAACTCCCGAAAGAAACGTTTCTTTTTTTTAATGTAAACACAGTAAAGTCTCCTCTATGTCGATCAGTTTTAACCACCGAAATTTAAGAAGACGCCTGTATTAAATAGTTGAGTAGTGCTCCGACCACCTGGGCTCCGAAGCGCTACTGTATGTGTCCGGAGAGCCAATGTTTTCCCGTTTGGAATAGCTTGTTTTGGAGAAGGTATAGAACAGTTACCGTGATTCGAGACGTCAGAAGTAGTTAAGTTGTCGCAGAAATGACAGTCTAACATTAATTACATCTGTCAATAAAATTTTCTTCTGGGTCGCATTGTCAATATATAAAATTCCGACGTTTCGGCCACTGTTGCAAGTGGCCTTTGTCAAGGTGTTTAGCAAAGGCCACTTGCAACAGTGGCCGAAACGTCGGAATCTTATATACTGTTGATGCGGCCAAAAACCAAAGAATTTTATCGACAGTGGCAACGGCCGCGAAAGCCTTCGTTTTCAAATAATTATACCATTACATACCACGATTTTAAATACTGCTATCTGTTACTATTACCCATTCAAAACATTAATATCTGCGGATGCGGATAACGAATTTCCGGATGCGGATAAAGTGCCGCGAATGCGGTTGCGGATATGGGACTTGCGGATTTGGTGTGGATGCGGGTAACACTTTTCTTATCCGCGCAGACCTCTCTCTGTCTCTCTCTCCGTATATATATATATATATATATATATATATATATATATATATATATATATATATATATATATATATATATATATATTATGGGTCAAGATGACAGAGTAGTGGTTGGAGTGGAGTGCAGAGTGAGATGGAAGATAAGAGTGACGGACAGAAGGTTTTGATTTTGAAGAGCTGTAGGTGAAGTGAAGGGGTAATTTGATATGAAGTGTGGAGTGATGAGTAGTAGGACGTGGAGTGAGATGTGGGAGAAGAATGAGAGAGTCAGGGGCAAGACGTTGTAGAGTTCATTTGATTTTTTTCTATTATCTTACAGAATGTTTCGTTTCCAAAATTTATTTGGTCGTTTTGTAATTTTTGTTGTGTGATAATGCTTTGTTTATGTAAATTAAAATACACAGTTTTGTGTTTTTTTCCTACGGATTTGTTTATTTTGTGAATCGATTTTCGGCTTATTAGGCCATCATCAGATATTTACTAAAGTTCAGTCAAAGAACTTGTCAGTAAACCAGAAGAGATGTTACATACAGAAAAGTAAATTAACTTCTTTGATGTATCAGTTACAGTGTAAATAAATATTTGAATGAAATCTGTAAATAATACTGGAAAAAGGGCGCAAATGTTAGAGATATTAGAAACCTGACACACTATTATAACAAAATAAACAGACAAAAATATAGGTGTTGGGTAGGAGGGTATAGATGGGGTGCATTGGAGAATTGAGAAGCTTAACAAATCGGACTGAAAACCCTAGAAAATAAACATATTAAATTATAGCGTTCACATTTAAATAAAGAATTACTGTAAGGACAGAGTACAGAATAATTTGGAATATTAGTACCAACAAAGAAAGATACAAAGCTGGAGTGATACAATGGAAAGCTAGAATGGTATTAACACAGAAAGTAGATGGACAGTGGCTGTACAAAATTTAAATTAGATTTACAACTACATATTAGTAAGTAATTGTTAGCCAAACGTACAGGGAACTATTACAAACATATTCTGACTCCAAAATACAGTAAGGTAAAATATGAAGATACAAGAAGTGAAGAAATAAAATGGAACAGGCCTATATATTCTGTGGATTAGGGTGGGTTCAGAAGTGGTGATTTGTGAGGTCTGTTTGATCATTTAATAATAATCCTGGACTGTGAGCCAGATGTTTGTTTATTTCTAAGACCTATAGTAGATTTAGTTTCTGGCCTTTGCTGGTTAACTGGAGTACTTGGGACTGTGGCTGGTATCTGTGGCCCTCACTCATAACATGTTCAGCAAAAGTGGAGTTATGATTTTGTAACCTCCAACTACGTTCATGCTCTCATAGCCTAGTTGCTATGTCCCCACCTGATTGGCCAATGTAAAACTTGTCACAATCTGGGCAAATAAATTTGTATGTTTATGTGTTTTCTTGGAAAGGGAGAAGGTGTCGTCTCTACTGATCTGTATGATTTCCATATCTTTTTCTATGGTGCTCGGCCTGTGGTGTTCTTGTTTAAAGTGGTCTGCAAATGTTGAGTGGTTTGTCCGTACTTCCATGCCTTGTTTCTTGAATATATTACCTATTTTGTGTGAAAGTTTGTTATGGTAGGAGAGAGTGTGCCATTTTTATTGGGTGTGCTTATTGTCTGTGTCAGTGTGGTTTTTGGGGTTCTTTCTTCAACTGTGTCTTTATTTTCCTGTTTGTCTACAAGAGTTTTCTCGTGGCCATTTCAGTGCTATTTAGTTTGTGATAGCCAACTCTTTATGGAAACTAGAGGTGTTTAGGGGAACCTTATTGAGTCTGTTTATCATGTACCTGATTGCAGCTTGTTTGTGACTCTGCGGGTTGTTGGAAGTGGCCTGTAAGATGAAGTCCGAAGTGGTAGGTTTTCTAATTATGTCAAAGGTGTGTTTGTGGTTTTATTTTGTTCTTACATTCCACTTCCAACATCCACATAGTCACAAACAAGCTTCAGTCAGGTACATGCTAAACAGACTCGATAAAATTCCGCTAAATATCTCTAATTACCAAAAAGAGTTGGCAATACCAAAACGTTGTCAGATTTAAACTCTGTGCTCTGGTGGAGTACATATTTTGATACTCTCATTACTTGACTGTAGTCCTGCCAGAAAAATGTAAAATAACTGTGTATGTTCAACAACAGCAGTGGTATACAGGTACCGCAATTTATACGCAATATCCGCGGATTGCGGTAACTACAGTGGAAGATTTTCATGGGAACTTCCGATTTTACGCAGAACAACAATGTCCAGGGACAGATTTCACTTTCAGAAATCTAAATATAATGTAAAAAACGAGAAACGGGAAATACGAATAGTAAGATAATACGTACTTTGTTGTTAAAAATGCATTATTGTACTCTAGGTTTATTTATTCATTTGATATTAAAATTTAAAACAATAGGTCTACTTCTAATTAATAATCACTGCATTCACTTTACATTAATACAGATCTAAGTAGTAATTTATTAAAAATCAAATATTATTTGCATTCTTTTTTATTTCACCTGGAAACTTTGAAATGATTCTTGAAGTAATGCACTTGGAGTCTGGTGAACGCTTTCATTAAATACATTTGCTTGACACTGAGATCA
Organism: Locusta migratoria; assembly: GCA_026315105.1. Classification (NCBI taxonomy): domain Eukaryota; kingdom Metazoa; phylum Arthropoda; class Insecta; order Orthoptera; family Acrididae; genus Locusta; species Locusta migratoria. Next base: position 134,733,443 of record CM048749.1, on the reverse strand, counting down.
CTTTGCTGCCTAGTGATCCTGAACGATTTCCGGAGCTCTTTTGCAGCCATGAATTCGTAAACTGCATACGAAAATAGGGACAGAGCTGATTTCCTTGTTTCCGTCTAACTGCGAGAATGCAGGGTTCAGAAAAACGCATTAATAATGCCGCAAAATTAAATAACATTATTACTATAAAATAGAAGTGTGCACTTTAAATGCTCACAGCTTGAAATTGAAATTGCTGTAAAGGAGAAATATTTTTAATATTTACATTTAAATAACTACTCTGTATCGCACACTCAAGTTTTTGCAATGGTTTCATCGATACACCTGCAGCCTCTTTCTCTAGCATTATTGTGACAAAAGGCACGCGGAGAAAACGAATGTTATTTTATTCGGTGTTGACTTTCCCCTGTATATAGGTGGCCATCATCTAAATAATTTCTTCTGAAGACTCAATTTCTGATTTTCGTGAAAAGATCTCGCAACAACAAAAAACGCCTTTTAGTGCCTGCCACCCCATATCGCATACCGTTTCCATGACACTCTCTGTCGCATTTCGGGATAATAAATAATAAAGTTACTGCGAGTCTTTCGTGTCTACCAGCGTATATGAAGAGAATTCTCGAATATTCAGTCGAATCTCGACGTTTGATGTGCACAATATTTCGGTAAAGGATACGTTCATCATCCTACCCTATGGTCGTTTGGCAGAAAGTCGCGCCCATTAGTCACACATACACGCCATATACCAATAAATCACAGACATTTAATGTATGTCTGTGCAATAAATTAATTTTGTCAATTTTTCATTGACACATCTGTGGAAAAGATGAGGAGTTTCTGCTCTCACAGCGACGGAAAAAAGGGCAGTAACGTCACGAAGACCCGATTTGAAACCGCTCACGCACAAAATGAATTACGGCACACATGTAGCTGCGTTACGTGCGACCATTCTTTTCAGGTTATGAATGGTTGTGGTGTTCGAGCCGCTAGATATCGAAAGGGAACAAGTTGGAATTTTGTTATCTAATCTATAATAATGGATGTTTGCTTGTTTGTATGTTTGTTCGTATTTTATGCGCTGCCGATGAAACTTTGTCAACATATTTCTTGCACTTTAGTGAAGATTATAGGCGTAACTGTATCAATGTACAACTCATAGTTCAGGCGATACGACGTCATAAAAAATTAAATGACCAAAAAACGTCGACATCATGCCCGAGTTGCACATTTCCTCCTCAACCACTGGACCGATTTCAATCAAATTTGGTGCCTACATTCCTCACCTTGAGGTAACAATTTCTGAACGGGTTCAAATCACCTACAGCTCATAGCTCAGGAGACGTCATTAACAATGTGATGCATGATAAACACCGGACACTAAGGCTATTACATAAAGTAAAGCCATTGTTTAACGTTTTTGTCAATAATCTCGTAACGTTCTTTACCTATCTACTCCAATTTTTTACATGACACTATAATAAACATTCGGCCAGATGTAGGCTATATATTTTTCAAACAAAAATACTATATCTTCGTCTATATTTATTATTTAAACGATTGTTCCCTTTAGAAGAGTGATTGATCTTGAATTCATAATTTCATCTTCGAATGTTTCTTTTCTTTTCTTTGCTTCCCAAAAACTCTTCATCCGCCGGCCGCAGTGGCCAAGCGGTTTGCGGCGTGCCAGTCACGGTTTGCACGGCCGCTGCGGTCGGGGACTCGAATCCCCCTCGGGCATGCCATCCTTAGTATAAGGTAGTTCATAAGTAGTTTGTAAGTTTAGGGACTGATGACCCCGTAGTTAAACCCCATAATCTCTACAAACATTTGAACATTTGAACTCTTCATCCTCTCAGAATACACCTTCTTCCGTTCCTCTGTCCATTTTTTTACAAGGCTGAGGCGACGTTCTTTCCTGAAGCTTCATACTTTTGATTTTATTTTGGCACTCAGTGCGGTCTTCAAGATTTTTTATGCTGATCGTCTGTAGATCCCAAGGAGCTTAAAATAAAGGGAGATGTCGTTATCTATGCCAAGCACATAAGTCAGTTGCAGCCTGTCCGCCATCTTGGTGTGATGTGGCATGTTATTTCTCAGTTAAAACTATGATTTAAGTCGACCTTCTTACTGTTAATGAATTGAATGGACAATCAGTGCAATGTATGTACTTACAAAAAACTATACTTTCTTGAATAAATAGTAATAAATTCACATCATAATTTAACCTTGAATAGTGTATGTCACCCTTTCTCCTAGTGTTGTAGCTATGCACACTGCTGTTACATTTGAATTCAGTTGGATTGTTAATAACAAATTTCATAAGTGAATATATATATTGTGAAGCTACTGTGAAGATTCCTAGATCCTTAAACAAATGTCTGCAGGATGATCTTGGGTGGGCTCCAGCAATTATTCTGATGACCCGCTTTTGGGCAATGAATACTTTCTTACTAAATGATGAATTGCCCCAGAATATGATGCCATAAGAAAGCAGAGAATGAAAATAGGCATAGTATGCTAGTTTACTGAGTTGTATATCACCAAAGTTTGCAATCACCCTAATAGCATAAGTAGCTGAGCTTAAACGTTTCAGCAGATCTTCAATGTGTTTCTTCCAATTCAACCCCTCATCAATGCATAAACCTAAAAATTTTGAATATTCTACCTTAGCTATAGAATATTCAAAATTTTTAGGTTTATGCATTGATGAGGGGTTGAATTGGAAGAAACACATTGAAGATCTGCTGAAACGTTTGAGCTCAGCTACTTATGCTATTAGGGTGATTGCAAACTTTGGTGATATACAACTCAGTAAACTATCATACTATGCCTATTTTCATTCTCTGCTTTCTTATGGCATCATATTCTGGGGCAATTCATCATTTAGTAAGAAAGTATTCATTGCCCAAAAGCGGGTCATCAGAATAATTGCTGGAGCCCACCCAAGATCATCCTGCAGACATTTGTTTAAGGATCTAGGAATCTTCACAGTAGCTTCACAATATATATATTCACTTATGAAATTTGTTATTAACAATCCAACTGAATTCAAATGTAACAGCAGTGTGCATAGCTACAACACTAGGAGAAAGGGTGACATACACTATTCAAGGTTAAATTTAGCTCTGTCACAAAAAGGGGTTAAATTTTCTGCCACAAAAGTCTTTGGTCACTTACCTAGTAGTATCAAAATTCTGACAGATAGCCAACTAGCATTTAAAAATGAATTAAGAGAATTTCTGAATGGCAATTCCTTCTACACATTAGATGAATTTCTAGATAAAAGTTAGTACTTTAGGAAAAACTTAAAAAAAAAAATAAATAAAAAAAAATATGCAAATATTGAGTGTCATGTAATATTATGTATAGACACACTTCATTTAACTGACACGTTCCACGTCATTACGAAGTGTCGTATTCATGATCTATGGAACAAGTATTAATCTAATCTAATCTAATCTAATCTACTTGAAAACTTAATTTTTAACTGCTAATTTGCACTCTTTTGACAATTTTTACATCACGGCAAAACCGCCGGACGTTTATTTCTGTTTTAAGTGACCTGAAACATCAGCTCTGCAATACAAACACGTCTCCAAGACACAGCAATATGGCGAAGACAGGCTTCACTTTTCCAAGGCAAGGGCGTTTCCCTGTATTGTAACCTCCTTGGTAGATCCTTCTGGACTTATTCCAGCAATCCTGTGCCGCATTTACTCTTTGTTATAATATTGAATAGTTTCTTTGCTGTTCTGTTGTCTTCCATCCCGTAGTTGTGTGTGTAGAATTTGACACGACGTTTTCTGATTTCATTTGTTGCTGTGTTGATCTTGCTATAAAGTTCGTTTTGTGGTCTCTTATTCAAATGCCGTTTTTGTTGATTGCACTGTAAATCTTCCTGAAAATATGTCTTTCCTGCTTCTCTATTTGCCTAATATTTCAATGACTATCAGTTAACAGTGTTTGAGCTGCATAGATTGCTTCTGGAAGAATCATTGTTCTACACTGCCTTAATTTTGCGTCTGTGGAAATGCACATCTTCTTCCGTGTTAGCTTGCAGGCCTTCTGGAGGTTGGTGATTCTTTGTTCATTGGCGATTCGGTTTAATCCTGAGGACTGTATAGTTTCTCCGAGGTATTTAAAATGGCAGATTTGTGCAACGAACCATATTTTGTGAATAAAAGGGATTTATTTTCTGGACGTCTTTCCATTAAAAAATGTTTGTAAATCTTTGGGACTTAACTGCTTGCTTGTTATTCCCTAGCTTACAAACTACTTGAACAAAGTTAAACTAACCTAAGGACAACCCATGCGCGAGGGAGGACTCTAACCCCCGACGGCGAACGGCTGCGCGCACCGCAGCACAACGCCTCAGTGCGCACGGCCGTTCATCATGAATGCAATGTGTTTGAGCTGCAGTAGGTTTTTTCGTTTTGGGTTTCAATGCAGCTGTTGTGATAAGTGGTTTCATTGGGGAGGGGGGGGGGGGTGTAGCGGCGTGGGAAAGATGGAAGCAAACGAGTCTCTTCCCTTCAGGCTGAACTGCATAGTGCTAGGGAGAAACTTACGAGGTTAGGGGGGAGGGGGAGAAAGGTGAGCAGGGGTGGGAAGTTGTAGCAGGGTACAGGGGCCACAGAGATTACAGTTTCTGGCACCTTCACAATTGGCACAACCAACTGATTTGCCTTGCTACCACAGTTAAGTGAAGAAGAGGCTCCTTTAGAAGTAGGTGCAGTTAGGAAACAACAGACTTTCACTAGGAAACCAACGGTTTAAAAAAGAAGTAGATAGGAGGAGGAAAGTTCTGTTGTTAGGAGGTAGCCATGGAAGAGTTGTGGGTCAGATTTTGCATGAAAAACTAGGTGACAGTGCAGGTCTTAGCCAGGTGGTAGAGGTTATAGGTTCCTTGTGTAAGGGTTTCACAAAAGAGGATCATATTGTGATAGTGGGTGGGGTGGGAAACAGCATTGATACGGATCAGGGCTACAGTATTGAATGCGACCTCGTTAAAATAGCTTCTGCAACGACCCAGAAAAATGTTGAACTGTTGCCTGCTTTCATGCGGTATGATCGACCCCAATTGAACCGCTCCGTCAGGAGGGTCAATATGGAGATTGATCAACTGCTTAGGGCGGCTACTCTGTCGGACATAGGTTTGATTCCTGTTGATAGGTGGGATTTCACTAGGCATGACCTGCATCTCAATGGGAAAGGGAAAACTAGCTGGGTTGATAGCAAAATCCTTAAGAGGTACACTGCAATTCATGGAAGTACTTCTTTTTTTAGGGTAAGATCAGTGTCCAGTGAAAAGCTCAGGTAGGCAGGTGCTTAAAATGTTGAAAAATCAAATGTTTCTCACAAAAGTAAAGTAAAAATAATGTTAGCATTTTTCATCAGAATATTGGGGGACTAACCTAGGTAGAAACGATCATCAGAATAAAACACGAGAAATATAAGCTCGAACGGAGAGATTCAGGTGTTCTTTCTTCCCGCGCGCTATTCGAGAATGGAGTGGGAGATAAATAGTATAAAGGTGGTTCGATGATCCCTCTGCCAGGCACTTAAATGTGATTTGCAGAGTATCCCGTGAAAATGTAGATGTAAAATAGATGAGCTTTTGGTTTGTTTAGATGATATAGAAACTGATAATGTAATAGATATACTATGCCTGTCCGAGCATCACATTGTCACTGGTATGGAAAATGTGAATGTCAGTGAATATAAAGTAGCTTCAAATGTAAGTAGAGATAATAAGATAAGAGGACGAGTTGCCATATATGTCAAAAGCTATCACAATGTGCCTGCCAGCTTAAACTCAATGATGATTGTAATTGTAACAGTATATAGATCCCCTTCAGGAAACTTTCAGTAATTTCTGGAAAACTTGGATGCCTTGTTGAGTTATCTGTCAGATAGGAGGAAGCAAATAATTTTTTGTGGTGATTTCAATGTAGATTCATTGAAAGAGTGTAATAGGAAGAAAGACCTGGAAGTCTTACTTGGCTCATTCAATCTTACATCTGTTATGGATTTTCCTACTCGGGTAGTAAAGGACAGCACTAACTTTTTTATAGACCAAGATAAATGCTTGTCCCGTTGAGAATGGTCTTTCTGATCATGGTGCACAATAGTAACAGTATATCACATAGCTCCGTTCAGTAATACGAAACAGTCCTCTAGAATTGTGCGCTCGATTAATGACTTAACAACTACAAATTTCAAAGAAAGTCTACAGCAGTTAGACTGGGATGAGGTTTATAAGGAACATGATGTTAATTTAAAATGTAACTTATTTCACGATACATTTGTAAGGGTATTTGATAACTGTTTCCCCAAGTAATACTAGGTGTGGCTGCTCCACCTGCTGAGCGCGTGCTTTTCGGCTCTTATTCGTTAATAATTTCGTCATGTTACATTCTGTTCCACTTCCAAGTTGTACTGGGCGTTCAATGTGCTGATTGCCGTCATTTAAGCTTTCTTGTGCACTAATACAGTAGCCGGCCGGGTCAAGTGCTCCCTATGAGGTCCGCGCCCGCTAGCAGCGCCTGCCGCTTCGCTCTCTGGCTCCTGGTGTTGGAAATGCCGTCGTTTATTCTCTATGTGACCGTCTTCTGGTGCTTGATTTGTTGTCTGATTATGCACCATTTGCTCATCCTGTGTTATTTGTGCTGACTTATTCATTCTGTCCTATGCAGAATTATTGCTCTCACAGGTGGGCCGTTCCCTCCGTTGCGTCTTTAGGAGATCAAGTGCTGGATTCCAGGCGGAACTAAGCTGATATCCTGTGTGATGGTTGATAAGATTTTGCGTGACCTTTATTTCAATGGATTCTTTGGTAACACTATCCCAGTATCTGCACGTTTGTGCCAGAATCTTGACATCATCGTAATTCATCAAATGATTTAATTCCAAACAGTGCTCCGCTATAGCTGACTTGGAAGCTTGTTTGAGTCTGGTGTGTCGTTGATGCTCCTTAAACCTGATGTCGACGGTCCTGGTTGTTTGGCCAATGTATGACATACCACACTGGCTTGGTATGTGGTAGATTCCCGGCTTCTGTAGGCCCAGATCATCCTTTACACTTCGTAAGAGAGCCCCTTAATTTTGGGTGGTGGGCAGAATACGCTTTTAACATTATACTTGCGAAGTATTCTGCTGATTTTCGCAGATATTGGCCGACATATGGCAAAAAGGCAACCATCTTCGTTTCTTCTTGTACTTCTTCTGTCTCCTCTGGTGGAGAAAAAGGGCGCAGCGCCATCTCGGATTAATAACCATTCCTGTAGAAGGCAGACTGAAGGTGTTCCAGCTTCTTTGTCAGGTTGTCTGGGTCTGAGAGAATGCGTGCCCGATGAACCAGAATTTTGAGTACCCCAATCTTCTGCACTGGCGTCCGAATGGTGTGGCTAGGCTGTGCGCGAGCTTAAGTGCGCACGCGGAAGGATATATGCCTGCCCTACTCCCCGATCACGTGTATGCGGACGGAGTACTGTTGCTCCTTGTGGGACCCTCACCAGGTGGGACTGACGGAAGATATTGAGAAGGTTCAGAGAAGGGCAGCTCGTTTTGTTTTATCACGTTACGGGGGGGAAAGCGTCACGGAAATGTTGCACGAATTGGGGTGGAAATCATTAAAAGAATGACGTTATTCATTGCGGCGTGATCTGTTTGCGAAGTTTCAATCACCGACTTTTAGTTCTGAATGTGAAAATATTTTGCTAGCACCCACCTACTTAGGGAGACATGACCATCCCAATAAAATAAGAGAAATCAGATCGAAAACGGAACGATTTAGGTGTTCTTTCTTCCCGCGCGCTATTAGAGAATGGAACGGTAGAGAAAAGTTATGAAGGTGGTTAATGAACCCTCTGCCAGGCACTTAAATGTGATTTGCAGAGTATCTATGTAGATGTAGATGTAGATGTAGATGTAGAATAGGTCCCTGCTTTCTACGGCCTCTGGGCGTGCGGCCAGCGTCACCCGTGAATTCGTGTGGTCCCGCGGAGTGATATCGCCTAGCTGCCCGGCAACCCGCGACGCCTTCGTGTCGTGAGTGTTGCCGCTGCAGTAGGTGGACAGGGCAATGTCCGTGACAGTCTGTCCCCTATATGGCGATAATTGCACCAGGCAGATATTTGCAGTGGCATTTTTATTTTCTGGAGACTTTACTAACCGATAAATGACAGCAGCATCCGCGAACATTCTAAATCGTTTATACAAATAAGGAACAGTAGAGGCCCTATAATGCTTCCCTGGGAAACGCCAGATATCACTTCTGTTCTTCTCGACGCCTTTCCGTAAATTACAACGTACTGTGTCATTTCTGACGGGAAATTTCGAATCCAATCGCACAACTGTGGCGATATTCCATAAAGACGCAATTTGATTAGAAGACGCTTGTGAGGTAGTGTCAAAAGCCTTCCGGAAATCTAGAAATATGGAATCTGTTTGTCATCCCTCATCGATAGCACTCATCACATCATGTGAGTAAAGATCTACCTGTATGTGTAATGCAGTGTTATAATGGATGGCTAGTTTTGCATTACTACACGGATCTTATAAGGGTTTGAAGAAGAGAATAATGTATTCTCGAAAATAGTAATAAAAAGTCCAAAAATAACGGCTGAAGGGTTTTCATTTGGCAAATTAATACATCTCCGTGGTCCCATGATCCGTCTAACCAAGATGGATTGAGATTTACTATTCTAGTGAGTTCATGAACTAATTGCTCGAGATAATTTTCGGAGAATGCGTTCAGTGCAATTTCGGACAATGTTTTATGTAAAAAAATGTTCAAATGTTTGTATAGTCTATGGGACTTAACTACGGGGTCATCAGTCCCTAAACTTACAAACTACTTATGAACTACTTACGAACTAGGACGGCACAAATATCCATGCCCGAGGGGGGATTCGAACCCCCGACCGTAGTGGCCGTGCAGACCGTGACTGAAGCGCCTCAGTCCCCGCGGTTACCGCGGCCGGCGATGTTTTATGCTTTCCTCCAGTTTTGAACATGTATTTTTCCATTAAATAAAAGTCGTCACCAATTTAAATTGTATTCTTTGGGTGCGTTTTTGAAATTTGATCCAATCTTTCTTTGAACATTTCTGCAAACGAACCGTCTGAGTCAGGGGGTCGATAAAAAGAACCAATTATTAATTTATTTTGGTTGTCAGGTATAACCTCTACCCATACCAACTCACAGGCGCAATTATTTCAATTTCACTACAGATAAACCGCCTGTGACAGCAATAAATACGCCACCACTTATTAAATTTCTTTCTTCAGGACACTATTTTCCCGTTTGTAAAAATTTCAGCTGAACTTATTTCTGGCTTTAGCCAGCTTTCGGTACCTATGATGATTTGAGATTCAATACTTTCTGTTAGAGACTGGAGCTCACTATCGTCAGACTATTCAGGAAACATGTTTTATGCTTAACACCACTGCAACTGATAAGAACAGTTGCGGAGTTGACTAATCAGGGCTGCAAGCGAATAGTGGTGTGCCAGCAGCAAGGGAACAGCGTAAACGCACCAAAACTCCCGGCGAGCTGAGATGTGCCAACAGCGCATAGCGAGGTGCAAGGTTGGAGGATGCAGCATAAACATACCCTTAAAGTACAGCCGTTAGTCGACGACATTCTACGCCCATTTTGTTGCCCTTCATGACAGTCCACCCTGGACTTACATTTCAAAAAGACAATGCCCACGCATACACAACGTACTTCGTACTTCCCAAATCCTACCTTGGTCAAGGAGTTCACGGTATCTCTCCAGTCGAGGACTTTGGGATCATATGAACAGGGCCTTAAACTAGCTCGGGAGATCGATGATCTAGCGCGTTGATTGGACAGAATTTGGCGCTACATCCCGCAGGATGGCATCCAAGAACTCTATCAACGAATGCCAAACCCAACAGCTGCTTGCATAACGGGCAGAGGTGAATCACTGCTTACTGATTTGCTCAATTTGTGAAGCTCTTTTCTAGAATTAATCATCAAATTTTTCTAAAAGTGTTTCCAGTTTTTTGACTCTAGATACACACACTTATGTCTCATGCTATCTGCTTTTTGGTTTGGAAATTCATCTGCATAGCTGCTAACGACTTTCCAAGCAGCTAACCTACACAAGCATCGTATTACGTGACCACAAGGTTTTCAACTAGACTACATACACATAAACAAAAACTGACACAACACGTTCAATTACAGATCCGAAAATATTTTATATAACTGAATTCGAAAATCAAAAAAATCTGTCAGAGTGGGATCCGAACCACCGACGTTATGCTTGTGACGTCAGAACGCTACCACCTGATCAGTACTGACAGCTGCTGCAACTGTTTTAATTATTGGTACTTACGTGTACTTTGCAAAACTTTCAAGTCGATTTTCTCGAGAATTTTTGAGAGTTGCGTCGAATGGCTTCGACTGATTGTTATTTTTAAGTTCTGAACTTCAGGTACGGCAAATATCAAATTTTAAAATCCGATACCCATATGATCTCCTTGCCGCCAATATCAATCACGTGATGTCGCCTGCTCTATGGTCTCTGATGTTGCCAACATTCTCGACTGAAAATAATCGATTGTCATAGTGTCGCTGCAATGTTGACATTTAAATTTTAACCAGTTTAACTCCTTCCTCTTTCTTGTTAAAATTATTACGGTATTTGAAAATCTTTATAGCCCATCTGTGCATACATGCATAACAAAGTGAGCGCCGTACTTCTAGGACATCAAGAGGGCGACACTGTCAATCACGTGACGTCGCCTGCTCTATGGTCTCAGATATTGCCAACATTCCCGGTTGAAAATAATCGATTGTCATATTGTCGCTCCAGTGTTGAAATCCAAATTTTGACGAGTTTCCTTTTGAAATTATTTCGGTATTTGAGAAATCTTCATGGCCTCTTTGTGCATACGTGCATAATAATTAGACGTCAATATTGCAGCGACAATATGACAACCGATTATTTTCAATCGGGAATGTTGGCAACATCAGAGACCATAGAGCAGGCGACGTCGCACGATTGACAGTGGCGGCCTCTGGATGGCCTATATATATACGGCGCACACTCCAGCTCTACTTGCAGTTTGCTGCTTCACCTCCAAAGATGCCTTCTGCAGTCGAAGGCGAAACGTCGGGGAACGTTTTACGCGTTCATCACAGCATCTCAGCCAGGAAGTTTCAAGTTATGTTAGCTTTTTTTTTCCTAGGCTTACCGGATATTCCATCATCATTTAAAACAAAAACCACAGTGGTATATTACGCGAAATGCAATTTCACCACACCATAAATCACAACAGCTAATCTAAAGTCTGCTCTGTGTTAGTGCAAATAACAATAAAACTTTCATAAAACCATTAATTTTATGGCTTATTTCATTTCTTTAGTAACAGAAATTGTAGTATGTTAAAAGTTTTCTCGAATTCCGACAATTCATATATTGGCCCACTTTAGGTTACGGTATTTTTCATTTCTGACACGTATTGTTACGTGGAGCTTAATATGCCCAAGCCTTTATCTACGGTAAGTAGTTAGCATAAACTAAAAATATATCAAAGTTACAGCTATTATCCAGCAAATGTTTCAGCATGTGATATGATGAGCTTCTTTTAAGTAACTTCTTGCTACTTTTTATAGTGATATTTCGAGCCTGTTGTCTCAACCTTATTATATTCGCCATTTCATCCTTTATTCATCTACGCTGGCGTTTCAGCCTGTTCTTTATCAAAATTAACATTAGTTGCTATTTATCTCAATTTTATCCACACTAAATTCGGTTAAAGTGCAGTTTATGCATACGCAACTGGCGCTTGATTTTCAGACGCTGGCAACGGCGCGATGCATGACGGGAAGTGAAGGCAACCAATCAGGAGTCGCGTACGGGAGGCCAATAAGAAGCTTTAGTCTTTGCGGTTTGTAAACATGTAGTTTTTACGAAGATAATTAATGTACTCACCGGACAAGGGTACAATGGGACTGGTTGATGTGTGTGTAACGGAGCTACTTAATATGCGTGTGTGCGTGTGTTGCCTTCAGTACTAACTGGGGTCTACAAAAATGAAAAATCGTATTGGGCTACTAAAATTATGGATCTGACTGCAATACTACTAGGAGAGTAACTTGACAATTAGTGTGCAACTTAATGCTGACCTACGTAAGGCAAGTTTGGGCACGTCGAAACTTACGCTATCTTACTGCAATATTAGAAGGATTAAAAAGATGCAAAATCTTGGTTGGCTGATAGTCACTTTACGAGAACAATAAAAGAATGTCGTACTGTGTTGTATCTGTTGGCCCTGTCTTAGTATTACTATACAATCAGTCTGCATACACAAATAATGAATGCGTGCAAGAAATATTATTTTGTTGTAAAAAGGGAAGTGATACATACCTCGCTTCACACCAACTCACATTCTTCACTTCATATCGTTCATGTCACCCACTTGCTACAATGTACTTAATTACCCATTAACTTACAATCACTTACAGCGTCAAGAATAATCACAAACAAAATTAAACTAATCAAACTGAATAAATCTGTATCAAAGAAAATTATAAAATCAGCAATCAGCAAATGCGACACGAGTAACATAAACTATAAAAATGAAGAATGTGCATATTATTGCGAAGTCGTGCAATGAGGCAGTTTCTAAAACAGGGATGCAGCCCTACCCTCAGGAAAGGATCAATTATAAAAAATCAAAATGTAAAAAAGTGAAAGGAACTGCTTTTTTATTATTAGGTTTGGTTAATGACCTATCTATGTTATTACAACAATTACAGTGACGAGCCACGAATTAATCAAAGTTGTGTAGAGGTTCCTCCTGAATGGAAAGTGATATAAAATGAAATGAGCGACCTTGCGGAATGCGAAAATCATTTAAAGTAAATTACCAAAAAATTAGCAGCATCATGAAGAACTCCGGGCTGTGTCCACCCCGAGCTCCAGTGCAACCGTCACGCTCCGCTACTACTCTCGGACTCCACGCGCGGCAACACCGAGTAAACCCCACCTACCGGCCGCCAAAGATGATCCTTGCGGACCCACCAAAGATGTTTATATATATGTTGTTGCCAACATATATAATCCCAAAACTTAAGGTAGGGAATTTCCATTCAGTAGCCACCTTACAAGGGTACATCAGGTACATGTCATACAGGAGGAACAGCATTATTTACTTATTTCATGGTAGACACAAACGACTATTCAAATGTTTGTGAAGCTATTAGGGACTTAACTTACAAACTACTTAAGAACTACCTTATACTCAAGACAGCACAAACAACCATGCCCGAGGGGGAGGATTCGAACCCCCGATGGGGAACGGCCTCGTACATCGTAGCATAGCGCCTCAATGCGCTCGGCCGCTCCGCCGCGGCAACAATTATTTCCCTCATTCTCTGTCCATGGGTTTTGAAAGAGCATGTATCTTTTCTTATCATCATGAAATAATTAATGCTGTTTCTTCTATATGGTTGACAGGTTGTTGATACCCTTGTCTGGTGAGAAAATTAATTATCCTCGTAAATACTACATGGCAAAGGTCGGTTATTCGGTATGTGGCGACTTCAGAAGGTCGCACAGCTGTCTCAGGCGATCAGCTAATCGCTGTCAACGAAGTTCACGCGCTCGCCTCTGGGAGCGCTGACGCGCGGTTTCTCCTTGACAGTAGTCTTGAAAGGTCCGATAAGCTGGCCAAAAGTCGAAAAATGAAAATCATAATTGTGGGTTTAGTCCCATACAGTCATAGTTAAAGGACAGAAGTGTAACCCTGTTTATTATGTCACAGGGAGGGAAGCTACCTTTGATACCGAAGAAAGTAGTTCAAAGTAAGACACGCTATGCAGAACCGCTTCGGATTACATGCCGTGCTTAAGGTGTGAATAACTTTTGTTGTAAGTGATTATTTTTAATTGTGTTTGATGGAGGATGTTAAGGAAGGTACATAGAATTTGTTTATAAGTCACGTGCTCGTAAATTATTGCTCGGTATTTGGTAAAAGTCACTCCAAAACGTAATCTCATAATGTCCTCCACTTACACATAGATTTATCTTAAATGATCGAAAAAAGTAATGATCGCCGGAGATCGTGCGATGTACGATAGTTTAATATGTAGCGTAGGATGTCTTCCGTCAAAATGTACAAGAATTGTCAGCGACTTTTTGCGAATCTCATTGTATTGCCATGTTTACTGTGACAATGCGCGGTGAGCCAGCTAGCATGGAGTGCGTATGGTCCGATACGGGTATTCTATATCCAGTATGCACTTTGAGAGTTGATACAAGACAGTGGTCGAATATCACTCGCCGCTTATATTACTTTCACGGTGTTCATTAAATAATGGAATTGGCACAATAAGACAATATTGACTCCTGTGTACATTTCGACAAACAACATATGTTTAAATAATTTAAATCTGCTTCTGTTTAATGTTACATGGTATTAATTTACCCACCAATGTCGGCTGGCAACCAATTAGTATGCACTCGAAAGGAAATCTACATCATGATAAAAAATGACTTGGAGTCGGATTTGAACAATTAGCTCACGGTTTTTAAGGATAAAGTGGCTGAAAAGGCCAAGATGTATTTCAAAATACATCGGAATACATTACATGACGTGAAAAAGCTGTTATGAGATCAAGATAGAAAGCATGTCTAGGAAAATCGAACGATTCTTTCAACAAAATGAGAAACAGCTTAATTCTTCAACAATTTTACGGTTAGTAAATCTTTTTGTAATATCGATGATTTTAAAAGTTTCGATTGCTATTAGAATGTGCATTTTTTTAATATTTCAGTTACAGTGTACGTGTAATAAATGGATTTCATATTTTTCGTAGAATGCTTCTACTACTGAATCTTCCACGGCACCTACGATTTGTCGACCTTACAGCGAGTTCACAGGTGCTAGTGATCGAACGAAAAGATCTGAACAAACGCGTGTTAAATATTGCACAGAGGACTTGGCATCGCAACTGCAATGGAAATCAGCTTCTTGTTGCTTTGTCTGACAATTATGAATCAGCCTCAGATAACGATACAGATTAATTTTGTGACGACAACTTTTTGCATTGTTTCAAAATGAACGCTTTATCTTACTGTATAAAATTTTTTCAATGTAATTAATCCTATACTTGTAATCAGCTATCCCAAATACCCTTATTTTACAAATTTACATTAAAATGTAATACTTCTTATTAAATAACTTGAGTATATTCGATCCGCTATTTATAATTTTTGACTTTGCCCTCCAAATCTAATTCAGCTACTCCAAAAACCTTTGTATACAAATTTCCAATCTTATTCTAATATTTTTCGATTTTTGGCACTGAACGACGTGTCGAGGTGAATGCAAAACGTTATTACTATTATTATTCTGTTGTTCACTGCTATGTAGTTACTGTTACGATTATTATCTGTTTGAAGCGATTGATGTTTAGAAATCAAATGTTCAAATGTGTGTAGAGCTTATGGGACTTAACAACGGGGTCATCGGTCCCTGAACTTACAAACTACTTATGAACTAGCTAACACTAAGGACGGCACAAATATCCATGCCCGAGGGGGGATTCGAACCCCCGACCGTAGTGGCCGTGCAGACCGTGACTGACACGCCGCATTCTCCTCGGCCACTGCGGCCGGCGATGTTTAGATGCTTTTACACGTATCTAATGCTCTGCTGCCTGTAGTGTGTATGCACGCCAATTTTCAATAAAAGTTATTAAATGTTGCATCCACTAATGTAATTTGCCCACAACACAACTCTAATTTGATCCTCGAGCCTCACGTACAGCATGATTTGTGACATTGGTGACGCCGATGTGATTTTTAGACAAGAATACAGATTATAAATATTCTGAACATGAATTATTATAACAAATATGTCATAAACGGATGCAACTGCGATCTCAAGACTGGCGGTACTACTACCACCGTTCTGGCCACATAACTCAGCGTTATGATTCTCGCAAGTTGAGGCGTACTTCCTTTGTGCCGGAGTGACGTCTGATACCAAGTTTGCTTTGGTTGTTAGTCAGTTAGACCACAGACACGCCGCCGACGTCCAAGACATCCTAAATTCACCACCCGAAACAGAATCATATACTAAGCTCAAGACAGCATAACAAGAAGAGAGAGTTCGCCAGGTAATAACACAAGAGGATATTGGAGACAGGAAACCATCACAATACCTGCGTAATTTGAGCAGTAAACAATATGCAGTCCCGGACTTTGTACTTTGTGGAACAGTAGATTGCCGGCGCAAATTAAAGCTATCGTTGCGTCACAAGCAGGTATGTCGCTTGACGCCGTATCAGATCTGGCTATTCGTATTTAAGACGCAATTGTGCCTACCACCTATTCCGACACGGTGACAGCCAGCAGCAGCGCTTCGATGGGAACGAGACTGGACTACGACAATCTGTGGAATAAAATCGAGGCACAGAAGAAACAGCTGAGTGATGAGGTCAACATCCTCAGTAAACAGATGAGTGCACAGCTCACCGACCGGAACTTCCGAAGACAGTCCCGACGTAGATCAGAAAGTCACTCCGCATCAAATGCGCTATCCTCCAGTGACTCACAAGCAGCAGACATACGTTGTTGATATCATCAGTGATTTGGAGACTACTAAGCTCATAAAGGTAATCTGCCGTCTTCGTATATCAGCAATAAACGGCCGGCAGAAGTAGATGACCAGATCGTCTTCTGTACTTATGATCATAACTAATCGCAAGTCGGGGCGAAAGTGTTTGATAGACGCGGGAGCCAACCTCAATATTATGCCGCGGGAAAAATTTCATTAACACCGAATCTATGGCATTAACTGCGAATGAGTAAAGTTGAAAGCGTGTACCCAGCCAGCATTCGAAACGGGTCTCCTGCTTTCTAGGCAGTTGCGGTGACCCCTACACCACTGGCGACACAGAGGTCACCACACCTGCACGGAATTAGGGGTGTAGGGGTCAGCGCAACTACCTAGAAAGCAGGAGACCTGGCTTCGAATGCCCGCTGGATACACATTTTCAACTTTACCCATTTGCATTTAATGCCATACATTCGGTATTCATGAAATTTTTCCCACGGTAGAATAATGAGGCTTGATTCCGTGTCTATTAAACACTTTCGCTCCGACTTGCGATCAGTTATGAACGTAAGTACAGTGCACGATCTGCTCTATCTATTAGACATGTCCGAAAGGACAAATACCGCATATTTATAACTTATAAAACTTCGCAAGTATCACCCGGCCACTACATTGCAACTGTCAGCCGCTAACAGCTCTTTTATCACAACGTGTGGAGTGCAATACTTTGGAACTGGACCTGGGACTGAGGCGTGCTTTTGTATGGAACTTCGTAATTGCAGATATGACGGATCTATCATCGGCGAGGACTCCTTAGCACATTAGCGTCTGCGGCGTCACCAACGCGCAGCTTCCGGATACCGTCACCGGGCTTTCCGTCACTGGTTTCCAAGTTGGCGCAAACGTCAAGAATGCTGCCGGAAACGGGTACGCCAAACTGCTCAACCAGTTCCCAGCTCTCACGAGGCCCCCTGGGGGCCCCACAACAGATCCGCCAGGCTCTGTGAGGGTACATGTCATGTGTGCAAACGAGGACAGCACCTGTATGTTCAGGGGAGTCCGCAGGGGAGGGTGGTCAGTTGTTCCTTGTGAGAATCCACAAGGGTCACCTGTATATCTAGACTTCGTTCCTGAAGTAGAGGCCTCTCCAACTCCGGTGCTTCGCGAGCATCGGCGGGCACCGGGAAAAGCACTCGTTCTGCTGCAGCGCCGGTGGTACGGGGCACTTGGGAGAGGTAGGCACAGCGCTGTCATGGCACTGATAGGAACGTGTTGCCGAAGCGCTTAGCGCAGTGAGAGTCGTGTTATTTGTGATTTACTAAAACGAATAATGACAATAATGCAAATTTTTGTCTATAGACAAAGAATACTTTGCACAAATTTTGAACATTCTTCGTTGATCTTGTCGTCATCTGTTCATAGACTTACAAAGAACTTAAGCTAACTTATACTAAGGACAACACACACACGCATGCCCGACGGAGGACACGGACATACTACGTGAGGGGCCGGATGATCCGTAATAAGTACAATTTAAAAAACGCATTTTTTTTCTTTTAGACTAAATAACACTTACCTCTTAAGATTGTGGCAACTGTGTTTTTAATTTCTTAATCAGTTCCTTTCTGTCTGGTCTGACAATCCCCCCGTGTGTGATGGGATGTTTATTTTCGTAGTGACGAAGCTTTGTCGGTGCTTTGATATTTACGGTAGAGTGGCACATTAAGCATTGTGCTTTCCCGCCAGGCTTAATGAATCTTCCCATTGACTAATAAAAATGGTACACGCAAATCCGAACCTTTTGTGCTTATTACAAACGTTTGCAAAATAGATTAACAGTGTCGTATTTGATAAGGTTCAGAACGGATATTTAGCGCATCCATGAAGACACGAGAGCGAGCGCTGTCTCTGTCACACACGTGCTGCGGCGCTGTGAGGCAGGAGTGGTGGGGGGAAAGCACCGTGCACCGAGTGCTCGAGTTGGAGGGGCCCGCTGTAATAGAACCTGGACGTGCCGGTTTACAAACGTTGGAGAGGAAAGACCCAAAACTGACTAGCAGTGTCCTGAAGGCGTGGCCAGACAGAACGCGGCCTGCATATGCGGTTCACGGCATAGCGGAAGGGCGGGTCATTTTACGAGAAAATTTGCGAATGGGGTAAAAGATTTGCATTTGTTCAAGTTTGGTCAATGAGGAACCGCGCATTGATACTTTTTTGGAAGCTCAAAATACAAGTTTCTGCTGCCTGCACATAGGGTTGCTACCTGTAAAATCTATAAACCAGGACATGGAGCTCGAAAACCTTTGATTTTCGAGCGTTAAAAGCGGATATTTCTATTTCTTTTTACCTCACAAATAAAATAATTATTTATTTATAAACAAAGCAAAATACAAATCTCTTTTACTCTTCTTCCTTAGTGAAAATAAATGTATAAAAATCAAAACAATTAAAACCTCTATTAAATTTAGTTTTTAAGAGTGATAATAGTTTCTGTGCTAAATGTCTTTCAACATTTGCAATTTGAGCAGGTATGAAAAGAAAGAGATACTGAGCGATTTTCAGAAGCTCCGTGTTCAAATATGCATTCAGTGTCTTAAATAAATTCAACCACAGTTCATTTTGACTGAGATTTTTGACTGTAAAATTTCAGATTCACCCACTTATCTAACAGTTTTGAGTCCTCAAAGTAATATTCGTGCCATTTAAAAATGAAGCACTGCTTTCAATTAAGTTTCGTCCAGTCGATTGATTCAAATTATCTCAAATGTTTTATGCAGCCTTCAATGTATGTTTTTAAACTCGATATTAGTGTTTTCGTTTTGTTGGTTTAAAATACTCTGTACGTCAGCGACGAAAATTTCTCGTTAATTCGGTTGTTTAAGCACTTTATGATGAATCCGAGAATATTTTTGTGTCTGAAGGAACTGTCAATTTTTCTTCTTTATTTCCGAGTGTATAATGTGCGTACTTGAGTGGATGAGAAACAAATGCGCTTCCGAGAAAGGATATTCAAAATAACTGTTTTAACGAAACGCGTGGCCTTTCTTAGCTTTTAAGTTATTTTTTTATGCCTCGTAGAGCTTCAGAACTCGCTCAACAGCTGGAAATAGAATTAGCCGTCTTCGAATGAAAGAGAAGCTGTTTGTACATATCTCGCGAAACCCGGACAGAATGCAAAACTTTTGTCTGTGGCAAAACCCCGCCCGGAGAGGCTCCAAACTGGGACTAATCCGGGGAAACCTGGTCGGATGGCAGTCGTACTTGCACCATAGCGTGCTTACTATAGCCGGCCGCGGTGGCCGAGGGGACTGAGGCGCTCCAGTCACGGTCTCTACGGCCACTACGGTCGGGGGTTCGAATCCCCCCTCGGGCATGGATATTTGTGCCGTCCTTGGTATAAGGTAATTGATAAGTAGTTTGTAAGTTTAGGGACTGATGACCCCGTAGTTAAGTCCCATAAGCTTAACAAACATTTGAATTTTTTGTGCTTACTATACAGAGAAAACGTTAGATCCTTCGAAAATCTGCCCCCCCCCCCACCACCACCACCACCACTCTTCTACCTACAGGACTCTCCCCACCCAGCGCCCTGCCCCACCACCCCAACAGCTCGTCACATGACGTCCAATGCTCTCTACTCTTGAACCGCCGTATTTATTTCACTATTTAGATTGTTTCCGAGTTTAACTTGCCTTCAATTGCGTTACGCCGTTTATAAGCAACAACTCCATGCAATTTTATCACAAACACATTATTACATATAAATAAATAAATGTTACTGAATATAGGTCTATATTAGGGTGACCATATTTTCAGATCCAAAAAAAAGGATCTCCCAGTTATGCTACATATCTCGAGTGTATTGAAGCACAAGATACCACCCTTCGGCTTTTACGTCATGAGTCAAAGCTGACGAGTGGTATCCCATGCTTCAGTTATGCCAGTGGGTCAATTGAAGCACGGGATACCACCTGTCGGTTTCGACTCGTGGCATCGGCGTGTTGTATAGGAGGCTATGTAGTGGCGAGCTGTCCGTTATAAGAGGGTAATTACTTTTACTGAGCAGACAAGGGTAGATCAAGAACCTGTCAACCATAGAGCAGAAACAACATTATTTATTTACTTTATGGTCTGCACAGAAAACTAAGCAAGTCATTCTATGTTGTTCAGATTTCACAGAATTTTAGCACCTTGGAAAATCTTATGAGGCCACCAGGTCAGGAAGTAAAATTTTACCGAGCACCATGATTTAAATAAAAACACTAATGAAGTAAAACATTGAGTATTTGCAACTGTCTAAGTCTGAAATATGGGTTTTCCATTTTGATGACATCATGGGTCAATGCCAACTGAGGGTATAATGTGCTTCAATTATGCTCATAATTTTACTAAATTTACCTCAGCTGTTACATTTGCTTTTTCAAAGTGATTAACGGAATATGCAACAAGTATAATAGTCATCCACTCAAGGTCTTGTCACTCTACATAAGGTAAAACAAATGATAATGATTCAATAAAACCTGAGGTTAAATTTTACTTCCCGCCCCAGCAGCCTCACGTGACAATGTTGGCAACAGATGCTGAGTACCAGCAATCATGTGAAGCTGTCATTAGCGAGTCGTATGACAATGTAAATGTTTTGTCATGAAATGTTTCGGTTACGAGGGCAATTAATTTTACTGAGCGGGCAAGGGTACATCAAGCACCTGTCAACAATAGAGCAAGAACAACATTATTTATTTACTTTATGGTCTGCACGAAACACTAACCAAGTCATTCTACTGATATCCCTCGATAAGACAATAATCGAATTTCGCAGGATTAATATTGAAACGCAGGATATTTTTAAGATTTTCTGACCTCGTCGCGGGTATCCTGCGAAAAGCAGGACATCTGGTCACCCTAGTCTATATATAAACTCCAACTCATTGAGTACAGTGTGTTTATGTGGTAAAATGTATGTGAATGAGGAGCTCAATATTGGTGATGCGAATCCTGCAAGATACGAAACTTTTTTTTCAGTCATTTGTAATCCGTTTTGATACGTTTTGTTTATTAATAACAGTATTTTCCACAATATTTTGTTAATTACATGTGACAGCGTGCTGTCTCTCAGTAATGAGTTCCATCCATTTCATGATTTTTTTATTTTATTTTTTTTACTTTTTTATTTTTTATTATATTTTATTTATTTACTTTCTTTTCAACTTTGCATTTCTAACAAATGTTAAGACTTCTCAATCACGTAATATTTGTACGTTCTTCCATATTCAGGGTTGTTTGCAAATAAGAGCTGCCAGCTCCCAACGATCCTTCTTCCCTCTATTTCTCTCGATACAAATTAATTGCCTCTTTGCTTCCTACAGATATGCCTGGAAGGATGTAAATTTCCTTTTGTATTCCTCGATATGAACATTCGTACAGCATATTCTGCAGTTCCTGGAGAACATCATCTACTTTCTAGGAGATCGGCAGCAAATCACCCTACTCACTACCCTATAACAGCTACCATACGTTTAACTCACGGTCAAATTCGAAAGAAGAACTAAGTTTAACTGTAAAGAATGTGTAAGTTTTCTTACGGGCGTGATATTAGGGTATTGTGCTGTTGCCGCTGTTATTCAATAGATTCAGACAGTATCGGAAAAATCAAGTGGTATTTATTTTGGTTATATTTTTAACTAAGAAATCCGGTTTATGTTGGAAGAATAAGGATTTCAGATAAACGAGTTGTCTTTAAGAAATAGAACTATAGAAAACGCTATTCACTTGTAACAAAAACAGTAGTTCTATGTTACTCATGTAAATACCATTAGGCAATCCGCTTTAGATTATAGATGCTTATATTTCGTTACTACACAGTATCTGTAAAAATGTAAACTGTGCATTAGGAACTGTTATTTTTCTGTAATATGTCTTTGACGTTCAGAGAGGTGATCCAGTGGTAACACACTGGACTCGTATTCGGGAGGACGGTGGTTTACATCTACCTCCGGCCATCCAGATTAAGGTTTTCCATGATTTCCCTGAATCACTCCAGGCAAATGCCGGGATGGTGCCTTTCAAAGGGCACGGTCGATTTCCTTTCCCATCCTTACCCAAAACTCCGAGTGTTAGCTCCGTCCCTAATTACCAAGCTGTCGACAGACGTTAAACCCAAAGCTTCTTTGATGTTCAGAGTTCGTTGTGGTTTACTTCAACCAGTGCCACCTAGATGGCACTAGGTTGAGCCCCTTGCCGCTGAGGAGTGGAGCTTGAGTCCAGTGGGCGGGAACTAAGCGGATGATTTTCGCAGGATTTAAGCTCATGCTGCTTACAGAACACGGAGGCATAGCTTGTTCCTATCTGGGCAGTACACAATGTAAGCTCCACCGCGCTCCACGCTCGGTAGATGCTAAGTTTCAGTTCGCGTATATTTTTCCTTTTTAGTATACGTGTTCAAGTGTGTACCGTAAAATGAGCTGTAGAAAGATAAAGACAGAAAAGCAGACAAACATTTCTTCATTTTTTAGTATTAATACATCTAGAAGTGAAGTAAGTGAAGCTTTCCAAGTCGGGAGTTCAAATGTTTTAGTTGCCACTTCTGCACCAGATCAGATTGTTAATAGAAATAACATCAATGTCCTGATAGTGAATTATTATAAAAATGATATTGGGCTGTACGTGAAAACTAATGTTTCACTTTCCTATGAAGAAAAATATAGCGTGTTGAGTAACCCATGGACTACTCCCGACAAGTACAATTTTCCTGTTGCACCATAGTGTGGTAATCATAAGCGGACATTTCAAATGAAATGGTTAAGTGACTTTCCCTGGCTTTCGTATAGTGAGATAGACAATCGTGTAAATTGTCGTTTGTGTGTGTTGTTCGGACCAAGAGAAACAGGTAAGGGAAACAAAACGTTAGGAGTATTCAGTACAAAGGCTTTCACACGGTATAAGAATGCAGTTGCGGAATTCAAGGACCATGCAAACCGTGAGTATTATAAAAATGTCACTCATCAAAGCAGAGGCCTTCAGAAGCGCAATGGAAGGTAAGGGTGAAAGTGTTTCCGTTATGATTGACACCAGACTGGAATAACAAGTAGACAAAAATCGAGAGCGCCTTATACCTATTGCGAAAACTATCTTACTCTGTGTTCGTGCCGCGGTGGAGTAGCCGAGCGGTCTAAAGCGTCTCGCTGCGGAGCGCGCGGTTTCTCACAGTGGAGGTTCGAGTCCTCCCTGGGGCATGGGTGAGTGTGTTTGTCCTTAGGTTAGTTTACCTAGTTTTAAGTAGTTTGTAAGCTACGGACTGATGACCACGCAGTTTGGTCCGATAGATTTACAAACATTTCAACATTTGATCTGTGGTCGTCAGAATTTTCCTCTTAAGGGCAACCGTAATGACAAGGAATTTTTAATAATGCAAGTACAGAAAAGAGCGAGGGGAATTTCAGAGCATTGCTCGGGTTTAGAGGCGATGCAGGAGATAAAATTCTAGAGGAACACCTTAGAAACGCGCATAAAAATGCCACTTTTGTTAGCAAAACAACACAAAATCCTAACACTGAATGCTGTGCTTCCATAATTGTAGATAAAACTGTCGCAAAAGTGAAACACACCCGTACGTCAGTATATTGGTTGTTGAAACAACAGATGCCAACACACAGGAACAGCTAACTTTTTGTGTTCGATATTTACAAGGAGAAATTCGTCCAAATTTATGGTACATGTAGGGCGTGGAGAGAGATGAAAGTGCGCCAAGTGGTAACTCCAGACGGCTAAGCGTTTAGGAAATAAAAGGAATTTTGATACGGATCTATCACCATATGCACCTTATCAACTTCCCCTGTTTGGCTCATGATAGGTTTGCGGGTTCAATTCCGCCCAACGGCAAGTTGGTGGGTTTTTTTTTTTTTTTTTTTTTTTTTTTTGTCAATGAGTACACTACTGACTTCACAATTAACCGAAACATCATTTATGTTATTTTGTATTTATGTGTGCTCAACATCAGCATAGGACGTCATCATTTAAAAACAAGCATATTATCTTGCAAACTTGGGGCTGTGAACGTCCATAAGGTGCAAACACGAATAATCGTGAGTTTAATTTGACCTTCGTTTCGCTGTCGGCACAAACAATACCTGCCCCATCGACACCGACATGAACAACGGGCAGCTATATGAAGGCCGCCGCCAGACAACAGATCGTAAGTCACCGTACTTTCAAGTTCCGTGTACGTACTGTGCTGCCGATTGTATACTGTGCAACGAGTACTGGACTCTCTCTCTCGTGGATACTCACACTTATTATGACCGTGCTTTGAACTGGTATTGCTGTTCGTATTGTGAACTTCGCCATTGACGTGTTCCTTAATCGTCAGACAACTTGTTGTATTGATTTACAAAAGTTAAGGGACAACGCTAGCCAGGTAACTCATTCATCTGCTCGCTCTTGATCGGGTAACGTGAATATTGCGATGTTTAATGTGGAATATTCTGGGAAATATCGTCATCATTGCAGAAAAATCAAATGTACCGTGAAACAATAGAGGAAAATTTTGTGAAAAAAATCTAAAATGTCAGACAAAAGTGAAAATCTTTACATTCCTGGAATGTCAGTAGATAAAGAACCGGAGCCAGAAGATATTAGCCTGCACGTCAAATCGACGACTGAAGACAGCGCTGGATTTATGTTTACATCATTGAACTGAAGAGGATCTGATCACATCAGAAAGTTCCACGGTAATAACAGAAGAACACGTTCAAATGGTAAATAAAATACACCAGAAAATACTGGAAGTCTTATCCGAATACACGTTTGTGTGCAACGATGAGCTTATTCGGTTCGAAGACGTTGATGAAGGTGAATATGCAGAAGTGAAGGATGGCATTTCGGCAGGTGACGACAAAGAATCCGGTGCAAAATAAATGAAAGAAGATCCAGAATCCGTTCCACTGGATTACAAAATAATGACGGTTGATCTTGTAAAGTGAAAGTTGAAGAGTCTGCAAACAAAAGGTGCATCTCGCTTGAAGCATATACGAGATTTGATAATTTGTAAGATCATATTAAAAAGGGTGGAACTCGGAACGACAAATATCACACAATTGATTCTTGGGCGCACGATCGCTTCGTAGAAACACGGAGCTGTAACCATTAAGTCACCACTAGAAACTTGCAACAATGGGCACTTGCTGCTGCGAGTCGGTTTCCAAATTTGGAATTCAAAGCTTCCGCAACGGGGTCAAAGGAGTTTAAACAAAGGCATAAAATCCGACAGAGAAAAATTACAAAATTTGCATCGGAAAGAGAGACTACAATTATCGAAGAAACTCTTGCTGTGGCAGAGAATTTTAGACACCAGACTCGAGCTCTTATCCCAACACACGACAGCGATTTTGTTATCAATACCGATCAGACATGTGAGCAATATGTTTTATTTGTCTACGTCAAGCGCAAGACTCTTTGGAATGTCGCGTATCACGGCCACTACGGTCGGGGGAAAACTATTGCCACATGTTTACATTTACATGCCGGAGAGTACTGGCTATTTGGGACCGAGGGTTCAAGAAACAGTAGTTGAGTACGCGGCAAAATATACAAATGTTATCACTTCTTCAAAATCCGGTAAACTGATAACAGACTTGTACAAAAAATATTTAACTGATGTGATGAAGCACTACGAGCAAGCGAATGTTTTGTGTTGTTTGACTCGCAGGGAGAACAAATATATGACGTACTGTTCCAAGATGAAGACGGATTGCCAAAATGGAGTATCAAAGTAATTCCCCCCCAAATGTACGCCACTAGTGCAACCATGCGATGTGTATTTGTATCGTCAGGTAAAATAATTGATTAAAAAAATTCACAACTGCACGTACCTAATCGAGAAAGAAGAAAAAATCACTTCCCGAGAAGCTTTCATCAAACTACATTCCATTATACATCACCAGCTGTCCTCGCAAGTATTCACCGACATGCTGCATTACCCGTGGTTCGCTGCTGCTAGACTGTGCGATGAAAGAAGCTGTTTTCTGAATGTCAATCAAGTTTGTTTTGCCGGCCGCGGTGGTCGAGGGGACTGCGGCGCTCCAGTTACGGTCTGCACGGCCACTACGATCGGGGGTACGAATCCCCCCTCAGGCATGGATATTTGTGCCGTCCTAGTTCGTAAGTAGTTCATAAGTAGTTTGTAAGTTCAGGGACTGATGACCGCGTAGTTAAGTCCCATAGGCTGTACAATCATTTGAACATTTTTGAAGTTTGTTTTTCTATGGATACGTTAAAAAAACCATGTAACTGCAAAAGTGCGGCGTTCAGAACGTGCGCAAGATGCGGTCAATATTATTGCTTCCCCTGTTTCTTCGATGAATATCCCCCGGGTACATGTAATTGATCAATTGAAAAATAATGGAAGTATCGATTTACATACACGACGTCCCCAAGTACGCGTTAACTACAGTCCCTTTTTAAATATTTGTAGTCCCGAATTCCATCCAATGCGCTTTCTTTTTTGCTTATATAAATTAATAAAATAATCTATATGATGTTGCGGTTAATTGTGACGTCATTTTACATCTACATCAATACTCTGCAAACCAGTTATTAGGGTTTTTTCCCATTCCATTCACGTACTGAGCGTGGGAAGAATGATTGTTCGCTGTGTGTGCTGTAATTAATCTAATCTTGTCCTCACGATCCCTACTGGAACAATATGTAGGTATACGCATTGCCAAGGAGCAGAAAAAAAATGCCGCCGGGTGGAGTTGAACCCGTGACCTTCTTAATGCGAATTCTATCTTTTACCGCTGACCCAAACACGCCATCACAGGGTAGATGATAACATGCACATGGTCATACATCAGTATCAAACTTCTTTTTATTTAGTAACGTTTGGCCATATGGAGTTCCCACTTGGGGCACTTTCGTGTTTCACCATAAATTTGGACGAATTCTGCGATGACGAAGAGGCGTCCTGCCCTTGATAGACATGGAAACTATAACACTGCGGGAGAACTTTCTTGGCTTCAATGCAGTTGGTGAGTTGACGGGTGAAGGGCTTACACAGACACAGACATTGAATGAATTTGAGCTATGATGGGGCAAAGCTATGATGGGCAGGGAAACTTCGTGGTGTGCCATCACGTACTGTTAAAGAACAGTCATTAGCTTTATATACCCATTGTTCTAGTCACTGTTTAAATTTGGTATTATCAAAATCTTGTAATATGCAAGCTGTTCATAATGTTTTAGGCAGAATTGGTAAAATTTGTAACTTTCTTCGTGATTCACCCAAACGAACAACAGCTTTGTAACAAAAGACAGGAGACAAATTCCCTGGGGCGAAAGTTGAAAGCTGGAAGTCCCTTTGCGAGACACATTGGATAGAACGACATGATTGTGTCTTGCTTTTTCGTGAATTGCTCCCAACTGTAGTAGATTTTCTTGAAAATGTCAGCTCTAATTCAGAAGGGAAGGCGTTAACTTCCGGAAATGGCATGTTATTTGCAGTCACGCAATTTGAATTTCTTGTTCCCCCAACTTCAGGCATACAGGCATACAATACAATCGACGTATGTCATCGTCAAAGGAAAGCGTCTGATGAGTGTTTCATGAACATTTTTTGGCGTGCACTATAATTGGCTAACGATCTAAATGTCGATCTCTCTATTCCACGAATAAATCATCGTCAAACACTGAGCTAAAATTCCAACTAAAGATCCTTGCATGTTTTATCGCATACAGTGTACACACCATTGTTAGATTTCTTCGTCTCTGAGCTTAGTGAACGTTCCTGCAGTGAAGCACATGAGACTATGTTGAACTTGCAAGGACTTTTACTAGCACCCATTTCTTTAGACCGGATAGCAAAACAGAGCATATTCTAGAAGCTGCAACTATGTATGAAAGTGCTTTTCCACATTCTATCCATGAACTTAAAGGAGCACTATTACTTTGGCATTCTTATTGGGGGCAAAAATATAAAAAACAGACCTTTTTAGAAAGTATTGCAGCTGCTATGACCAGCTACTACAAATTTCCGAACATCCAGTGCCTGCTTCATCTTCTTGCTATGCTACCAGCGACATGCTCAGCAGAATATCATTTTCTAGGCTACTTCAAGAAGAGTGAAGGCATATCTGCGATCAACCATGGGTGAAGATCGGCTCAACGGATTGGTGTTACTCC
This sequence comes from Locusta migratoria, assembly GCA_026315105.1. NCBI lineage: Eukaryota > Metazoa > Arthropoda > Insecta > Orthoptera > Acrididae > Locusta > Locusta migratoria. The sequence goes on along the minus strand of CM048749.1, from coordinate 134,704,680 downwards.
ACATCCATCATAACATCGATGTGGAGCCACACGTAGTCATCGAGAAGTTTACTCGCGAACATCAACGACAGTTGCAGGTGACGTATATCTAATGTAAACTTTTTAATGTCTCACGCTTTAAACTTAACGAACCACACAATAATGATGAGAATCTTATTAATATTAAAATATTGTAATAATTTACTAATAATACTTAAAAAATACGTTAGTTATTACCCTCATTATCGTTGTTCTTGTAGGTTAAATAAGTTATTCATGAGCTGCAACTTTTGTAGCATAATATTAGTATTTCCTTGCCCCCTGCTTAATAGTGTTCTAGATCGGCTACTGCAATACACTATATTAATACAGCAGGACCTCATGTTTCATGTAGGCCACGACGACGAGCTCCCGACCAGAATGCCATCGGTAAGTCAAGAGTTCGACGCTATGTTAACTGAAGGCATTCGGTTTCTAAGAACAGTGCATGCACTGGCTACCGGATTTAAACGCAAGAACTATCCCGGCTTACATGCAAATTCCAATTGTTGAGAAAGAAATTCCAAAGATAGCCATTGTAACCTTTTGGTTTGTTTGAAAGCTTTTATATGACTTTCAGTCTCAGAAATGCCGCTCAAACAAGGCAAAGATTTATTAATTCAGTGTTAAGAGGTTTGCCATATTGTTTTGCCTGCCTTGATGACGTCCTCGTCTTATCAGCAACACCAGAGGAACTTGGGCGCCATCTGGCTGAAATATTTAAGTGTCTTGACAAATACGACATTGTTTTGAAAGCCCGCATATTCGGGCAATCGGAAATAATTTTTTGGGCCACCTTATTTCATCAGCGGGATGACCACTACCAGATAAGGTTCTTGGGTGGATCCAAGACGGCTTGCTGTGAGAGGGGTGGGGGGGAGGGGGGGGAAGGGCGGTGAAAGTATTCTCATCACCAGCTAAACTCTGGCTCAGTAGAAAGACTCTAGTACCGGCCAACCCTTTTTAAACCATTCAAAAAAGGCTGCTGAAAAGAGCTGTTCGAGGGGGGGGGGGAGGAAAGCAACGACCCTTGCCGCCCCCTGCCCCCCTTGGATCCGCATATGTAAGGTTGAAGCCATTTTGAATATTCCTCGCCCAGAGACAGCCAAGTTTCTTGGAGTTCTGGATTTTTTTATCATTGCCACCTGCCACATGTGATAGAACTCCAAGAAACACTTACAGCAGCTCTGGCCGATCCTAAAATAGGAGGCAAGGCACCCATGTATGGAATGGTCACAGTCAATGATAGCCGCCATCGAAGCTGCCAAGAAAAATATAGCTGACGCGGCAGTTGACGCTCAGCCTGCTTTAGATGCACCCCTTGCGCTAATAGTTGATGCTAGCCAGGTGGCTATCGGAGCATAGTTACAACAATATGTTAAAGAGGCCTGGCAGCCTCTTGCTTTCTTTTCACGGAATCTGTCCCGAGTGCAACAACAATGGAGCGCGTACGATCGGGAATTGTTGACACTCGTACACGTCCGTGACATTTTCGTACACAGCTGGAGGCAAGAGTAAAGCTCATGCAAGAAGTCGTGACCCCTGCCTTCTCAACTTGGGCGCCGGGCGAGTCCATTCCTTTGTTTTGGAGGGGCGGCCGCATCAGTTGCTTGTTGCCTACGGATCGCAGGGTGCAATAGACTGCAGACTTTTGAGGACGTCCGCCAGAATTCTGTGGCCGCGGTGGAGTGGCCGAGCGCATTGAGGCGCTATGCTCCGATACGCGGGGCCGTTCCCCTTCGGGGGTTCGAATCCCCCCCCCTCGGGCATGTATGTTTATGCTGTCTTTAGTATAAGTTAGTTCATAAGTAGTTTGCAGGTTTAGGGACTAACAGATGAAGTGTACGACCCAACAGGCAAAGTGCAACTGAGTCGGCCGCCCCTCAGAAACAAAGGAATGGACTCGCCCTACATACAAATCGAGAATGCATTTCTGCGCACTTGCCACGACTTCTTGCATGAGCTGTATTTACAATTTATAATATAGTGGCAGATTGTTTATCGTGTGTGAGTGCAATCACAGAGTCTATGGAACTTCCACATTTGGCTCACACTAACAGTATGACCCAGAATTTAAAGATTATTTACACGATACTACAGCGGATCAACAGCTCATGCCCTTTCATGTTCCAAAGGTGAACACCAAAGTATACTGAGACACCTCCAATGGAAAAAAAAAAAAAAAAAAACAACCTTACTTTCAGGCAGAGCTGCACAAACAAGTATTCCATAGCCTCCACGATTTATGTCACCCTGGAGTAAGGGCAACGACCAGGCTAGTGTCTAATCGCTTCATATGGCCTGGGATACACAAAGATTGCCACCAATGGCCTCGCGAGTGTGTAAACTGCCAATGCAGCAAATTTTTGCGATATGTTCGTGCACCAGTAGGCACATTTCCGGACATGATCGAGAGATTTGTCCACGTCCATATTGACGTTGTGGAACCTTCACAATCATCAGAAGGTCAACGTTATTAACTAATCACTGTGGACTGATTTACCCACTGGCCAGAAGCTATGCCGTCGATAATATATCGGTCGAGACGTTAGCAAGCATGTTTATGTTCAACTGGCTCGTGCCTTTTCGATGCCCGCTGCATATAACCGCTGATAGAGGACGACTGTTTGAATCGGATTTGTTTACACAGCTGAGCACGTTTTGTGGCGCGTCACATCACCTGACAACTAGCTACCATCCAGCCAACAATGGCATGGTAGATATGGCACCAGTCACTCAAATCTACCCTCACGTGTCACGAATCAAACTGGACTTCAGCCCTACCCTTAGTTCTGCTCGGCCTTCCACTGTAAACAAGTCAGATCTGGATGCATCCCCTGCTGAAATGGCCTATGGAGAAACAATTCAACTGCTAGGCGAGTTTGTCGATCCCGCTGCCATCACGGATGATATTTCACAATCGCCGCATTTCATAGCAAATTTGACAGAACGCATTTCAAATGTACAATTGCAACCAGCAGCAAGACATGGCACGGAATCAACTTTTATCCATAAGAATTAAAACTTTGCACCCACGTAATGCTTCAAAAAGACGCCACCATATACTGGTCCACATCGTGTAGTAGCAAGACAAGAGAAGACGATGGACATTTTAGTTAATGGCAAGAATAACACTGTGTCTTGAAGGACAATTTAGAAGTTCACCTTCCTCTACATCAATCAACGCTATAACTCAAAATTCTCATTCACATTCCGCAAATCCTGCAACGCAGATATGCCAGAAGCGGTCTAGACACTGAGTACACTTTCCGACAAGATACAAGGACGTCTGGGGAGAATTAACGCTTTCCAGCCCAAATTTTATTAATTTCTGAACAAAAGTATTGCTTTGCATATTTCTGCTCACAACAATTGGAATAATGTGTACTTTCTGAAAGTTTGAGATGTTTTAGTTTTTGGATGGTAATTTGGGATGACTTCATATTGCATCATTGGACAAAATATGTTTCCCTTACCACACCTGACACCTTTTTCAAACTGTTTGCTACCAATTTAGACATTTTACAATATATTATTAATGAAATTTCAAATTATTTTGTTTCCTTTACCTTGTAAAATATTTTTAAAGTCTTGCTATCTGTACTCTAACTTAGACATGAAACAACGATACATATTTTGTCAATGCGTTGTAGCCTAAACCTCCCATTTCCTCGAAGTAATGGTAGCCAAGCTACCCCACAATGAATTTGGGAAGGTTGTGCAGTGTTTCTTATAACCTTTGGTCAAATGGTTGAGCCGAAAGTAACAGATAAGGACGATGATGCCGTATGGCGTTATAGGGCTGGAAAGGGTTGAATAAGACAATGCTCCGCTCTTCCGTGGGAGGGCTGTGTGGCATCTTCAGGCAATTGTGCAGCTTCTCAGGTGATCAGCTGATTGCAGTCAACAAAGTTTGCATGCCGGCTGGTGGGAGCGCAGTTTCTGCTTAACACAGTGGTTGGTGTGAATGCAAAAGTTTTGATTTTTATTATTACTCTGTTGTTTACTGCTATATGGTTAATGTTACGATTATTATCTGTTTCAAATGATTGGTGTTAAGATACTTTTACACATATCTAACGCTCTACTGCCTGTAGTGCAAATGCACGTTAAGTTTCAATTAACATTATTGTTACATCCTCTAATGTAATTTGTCCACAATAGAACTCTTAAGTCTCACGTACAGTAAGATTTGTGACAGGTATATCACTCTGTCACAATTGCGCCTTCCATGTAGAGTGGTCCAAAATTCCTGTTGCAAACTTCTAAGACTTGTAGAGGGTAGTTAGTACCTATCATATTGAATTGGAACACATGTCTGGAAACATATTGCTTCCGTTCCACAACGGTTTCAATTCAGGTGATTATCTCATCCACTCCTACTCGAGGAATGTAGTTATGTGTGATCCAGTACAATTGTTGCAATCGATTTGAAAAGAACATGCTTCGGAAGTACAATGTGTGTAATGATGTTGGTGGTCCCCACAACGAGCAGCTGTTGTAATGCGTCAGTATGTTGCGGCTGGTGCCGTAGATGTTGGGTTCTTGTTGTCATCTAATGTAAACCATAAATGTGTAAATTGTAATGAAAATGTATAAGTAATAACAGAATGCTTCAGTATTCTTTTCAAATTGATTGCGACAATTGTACTGGCTCACACATAATGACATTCCACAAGTAGGAGTGGATGAGATAATCATCTGAATTGAAACCATCATGAAACGGAAACAATATGTTTCGGACATGGGTTCCTATTCGAAATCTGATGTACTCACTATCCTCTACATTCCTAGGAGTTTGTAATGGGAATTTCCGACCACCCTGTATATAGGTACCGTAAAAAAACAGTTTAAAAAACACAATTAGTTTGGATTATAAATGAAATATCAGTTACATTGCCAAAAACGCTGACCACAAATGCCAGAAAAAAAATTAAAAATACGCCAAATTTACTAGCCATTACACTCACAATCTTATTGACCGTTCAAACGCGACTCCTGAATGGGTGCCTGTATCTCCAGCCATTCATCACAACACTACCAACGTCTACACGTCACCCACACCAGCCATGCACACATAAACTTGGACTCTATGTTACCATGTTCTATCATGTCACCACCAACTGAAAAATTTAAAATCAAACTAAAAAGATTACTAACCCAGACTAGTCTCTAGATGAGTATTTATGTTTTGCACGGAATAAAGACAATTTTATTGAAGATTCATTGTGAATATTTAATCTCTGTTAATGTAAACAAACTTTAGTCTGGTGTTTTTTAAATAGCTTATCAAAATTGAGCATATTAGTTGTGTAGTAGAGATTGTACTACATACCTAGCATGTATTCCATTGGTAAATATTGTACTATGTATCTCACACAAGGAGGTTCAATCTAACATGTATTCCCTTGTAGCCAACTGACGTATTCAGAAAAATGATAATTGAATAAAGCATATTTATTTATTTAATATTTTTCACCCCTTAACTTTCTCCTCCATTATCGAATAATAGATTCCAGCTGTCAGAGATGATTGTTACATGTTTGCAAAGCATGCCTATTATGACTTGATGAACATCTTTGTAGTAACTTGGAAATTACCCACCTTAAATTGTTGAATTCCAACCTGCACTTTCCATTGGTAGAACAGTTTAGTTATTTGGGCAGCAAAGTAAGTGATAATGGCCAAAGCTGAGAGGGTATAAAATATGAAACAGTAGGTCTAATAACAGAATAATCTTGTCTGAAAACATTACCTGAATAAACAAAAGAAAAATAATCAAGAGAAAGTTTTCTCTTTAAGTACACTCCTGGCCATTAAAATTGCTACACCCCGAAGATCATGTGCTACAGGCGCGAAATTTAACCTACATGAAGAAGATACTGTGATATGCAAATGATTAGCTTTTCAGAGCATTCACACAAGGTTGGCGCCGGTGGCGACACCTACAATGTGCTGACACAAGGAAAGTATCCTACCGATTTCTCATACAGAAACAGCAGTTGACCAGCGTTGCCTGGTGAAACGTTGTGATGCCTCGTGTAAGGAGGAGAAATGCATACCATCACATTTCCAACATTGATACAGGTCGGATTGTAGCCTATTGTGATTGCGGTTTGTTGTATCGCGACATTGCTGCTTGCATTGGTCGCGATTCAATGACTGTTACCAGAATATGGAATCGGTGGGTTCAGGAGGGCAATATGGAATGCCGCGCTGGATCCCAACAGCCTCATATCACTAGCAGTCGAGAAGACAAGCATCTTATCCTCATGGCTGTAACAGATTGTGTAGCCACGTCTTGATCCCTGACTCAATAGATGGGGACGTTTGTAAGACAATAACCATCTGCATGAAGAGTTCAACAATGTTTGCAGCAGCATGGACTATCAGCTCAAAGACCATGGCTGCAGTTACCTTTGACACTGCGTCACAGACAGGAGTGCCTCCAAAGGTCCATGCAACGACGAACCTGGGTGCACGAATAGCAGAATGTCATTTTTTCGGATGAAACCAGGTTCTGTTTACAGCATCATGATGGTCGCACTCGTGTTTGGCGACATCGTGATGAACGCACATTGGAAGCACGTATTCAAGATCGCATACTGGCTTATCACCTGGCTTGATAGTATGGGGTGCCATTGGTTAGACGTCTCTGTCACCTCTTGTTCGCATCGACGACACTTTGAACAGTTTGTATTACATTTCAGATGTGTTACGACCCGTGGCTCTACCCTTCATTTGATCCCTGCGAAACCCTACATTTCAGCAGCATAATGCACAACCGCATGTTCCAGATCCTGTCCTGGCCTTTCTGGATACGAAAAATGTTAGACTGCTGCCCTGACCAGCACATCCTCCTGATCTCTTGCGAATTGAAAACGTCTGGTCAATGATGGCTGAGCAACTGGCTCATCATGATACACCAGTCACTACTCTTGATGAACTGAGGTATTGTGTTGAAGTTGCATGGGCATCTGTACCTGTACACACCATCCAAGCTATGTTTGCCTCAATGCCCAGGCATATCAAAGCCGTTATTATGGCCAGAGGTGGTTGTTCTGGGTACTGATTTCTCAGGATCTATGCACCCACACATTGGGTGAAAATGAATTCACATGTCAGTTCCAGTATAATATATTTGTCCAATGAATACCCGTTTATCATCTGCATTTCTTCTTGGTGTAGCAATTTTAATGTCCAGTAGTGTATTTGGAGTGTAGCCTGTAAAACAGTGGAATGCAGCAGCTAGAGATGATGGTTATGTGTCTTTGAAGTGTGCTTGTGAGATTAAGTGAATGACAGTATGTCTTTTCTGAGAAAGGCTATTGGCCAAAAGTTAAGTTGCATGTGTGTATAAATGTCTTTCTTTATGTGCCTGTTAGGGCTCAACATAGCCTATGACTCTTCAGTGATTTACAAACTTCCGTCATTATGTTGTTAAACTCATCTACTACATTTACTATCTCTCCTATGTATTCCCAGTTTGGTAAACTAATAACTCACCTGACCTGAAGCCCTATTCTTACTGATTTAGGTCTACAATGAGTCCTACTATAACTTCAAACTAATAATATAGTAATAAGGACAATTTACAACTCACTGCAAAGACGTGGTGACGAGCTGCGACATGCACATACATAAGACACACACATACAACACTTTCAGCTATCAGCCATGGCATTCTTCAGAAAATAGAGCACTCGCACAATCACACAGGCACACTTCGAATCGATTCGGCAGCCGGAGGTGATGGTTGTATGACTGTGTTGTGTGCCTGTGTGATTGCGTGAGTGTTCTGTTTTCTGAAGAAGGCCATGGCCGATAGCTGAAAGTGTTGTATGTGTGTGTCTTTTGTATGTGCCTGTCACAGCTCGTCACCACGTCTTTGCGGTGAGTTGTAAACTGTCCTTATTACTATATTATTAATTCCAACCTGGACTTTCCATTATTATATAACTTCAAACTATGTATATTTGGCCTATCCATATTTATCTTTAATCCGTCTATTTTTTTAAATCCTCTATCCTTCTTGAGTAAGAGATCGAAAATTCAATATGCCAACCCCGAAAATGCCAGATATATTTTTCATTGACAGCATCTTTCCAGATTATCCCACCTGATGCAATGGATGGAGATTATTTTACTTCTAAAGTTTTTTTTTTTTTTTTTTATCCAAGAGGAATCCATCACCATTCAATGTAAGTGAGGTTTATAAGAGACTTAGTAACAATGTATTTCAGTTGCATAACTACATCCACATTTTCTTGAAATGAGTGAGAATGGTCATTTAAATACTTATTTAAAAACTTCCATGTTTTTACTCTATAGGTGATTTCACTGATAAATAAAAATTATAGAACGAACACTGTAATGATGTGAAAAGAACTAAACCAATGTTAAATTACCTCAACAGGATTGGTGGTCAAGACACAAGATAAGCACATGTTTACAGTTTCAATCACAGGCAGTGGATGAGCATAGTGTGCTGCTCTGTCTACGTGTACAGACTAACGAAAGTAGTGTGGGTTGGGAGTGATGTAGAAGATGGTATGGGCTCAAAGTGGCATCCAACTGAAAGACTTGCTCCAGGCCAATGAGCCACATGAAATTATTATTATTCAGGAGTGTGAGTGTCCAAAGTAAGTGCCTTCATTATCTCAAACGCATCCAGTAAATTTAATTTCTGCCCCTTCAGAGCAATATGTAGAATTTGCATATTGCCACATCTATGCCCCTGATGTTCAAAAACCTTAATGTGTTTTGCAGAAGGGGTATATAATTTTGAACTGGCCCTTTTACAAAACACTCTGCAACCAAGATGGCTTTTATTGCAGAAATGTTTAATTTCACTGGTTGCTGTATACTATGAATAGGAAATCATTTTAGCTACTGCTTCATTTATGAGGTGAGCATATCTGTTGGTTGCCAGTACTGGTCCAAAAGTGAGTAAACATTCCCCATGACCACTCTAAACACTTTGGCTGTGTCATTTTTTTCTTCTCTTGTTGTATTGCCTTGAGCCATGACGTGTTCTTCCCATAAAAACACAAACAGAAGGGAGCCAGGAGGATTTAAATAAACTGCTGAAATATGGGACAACAGGAAATACAGAAGAGTTGGTCATCCCATGAGCACCCCACAGCACAATATATTTAGTTTTTAAATACTATATCTTGATTAAAAAAAAGGGGGGAACAAACTGAACAAAGACAAAAAACAATTTTAATTAAAAAATTTAATACAAGAAAAAAATTCAATTTTACAATATACAAGTATGTTTTAACAACATCCATACAATCTGATCTCATTTCCTCATGGACAAATACCAAGACCTGTCAGCCAATTCATGCAAAAGTTACATTCTCCACATATATCAATCAAAAGAGTATTGCTATAGCATGTTCATGATCATCTTCCAGAACTGAATTACTCAATAATCTCACAGTAATTTTAAGTGAGGTACTGTGATTTATCTACATGTACAAATAATATAGTTCTATCACAGTGTTGTCAAAATGACATCCATCTTACTATAAAGCTTCCATATTTTGTGTGCACAGCTACACGACACCAATTTACAATATCAATGGCAAAAAGAAACATAAAACTGTGATATAAGGCAATGATAAATTATCTTCATTTCAGTAGGTTGAGAACAGGTTCAAAATTTATATTGATGAATCATAATAAACAGTTGGATCAGTCATTTTGAAAAGGCATCCCCACAACATTTCCATTTTAGTTCAAAACCTGGACATATTCAAAGAAATGTGCCTTCCCTAAGAAATTATCGTATCCTACACTATTAATTTAAATATAAAAGAATACATTCTTCAGAATTGAAATACAGTTTTTTCTTTCTCCTGAAAAATTTACTTTCGTGGGTATGGCCATTTTGAAATGACTGATTCAGTTGTTTTATGGTGTTTCCTATGCACATAATTCTCTTTGCAACTGACTTATTTCTGTTTATTACACTCTAAATAAAATTACTCTTTGATTGACACAGCGGCAAGCTGAGTTAGGGGATCAACTGCCTTCAAATTTTATAACTTTCTAAAGCACAATAGGCTCCTTGTGTTGCCTGTTTTCTATGTACTTGCACTGCCTTGTGAAGCATGGTTGGCTGTACATATCTGACTTTTCACTGTGAAACTCTTGCCTCTGGTCTTTGTTCTTGCTCATCTAGCTATTTCAGTCTGAGCAAAAGAAATTTAGTGTTGTAAAAACTTGCCTGCTCCACCAGAAATGTTACTTATTTCACATCCAATGTTGTCTGTTTGTATTCTGTACATTAAATAGTATAATTAATCATATATTGTTAAAGACATTTCAACCATTGCTATTACAGAGTCATACTATGCTATGTACATTATCTTATATCAGTCTTCGTAAAATGGATTAGCTGATTTTATAACTTCATTTGTTTGTAAGTATTTAAAAAATTATCATAATTAAATACTAATCCTAAATAAAAGTCCAAATTTTTTAAACATAGAATAAGATTTGACATATGTACACATGAAGTATATATTGACTAAGATATTCTTGAGATTTTGTTTTCCCTGCAACTTGTATCATTACACATTTCTGTCATTTTCATTGCACTTCACAGGTCACACATGTTTTCATCATTTGTTATAATGAAGTAGCATAAAATGCTGCTGACTGAATACCAACTACAAGTGCCTGTAAGTTATAAAACTACTGGCAAGGTACTGGGTGGCACAGTTAGAAGTAGCCCATTTCCTCTTTGACTGTGACTCCAATATTTTGACTTCAGAGTAAAAAGCTGCAACAATAGACAATTGCATGCAATTGCTGATTGTTGGCATTCTTCTGTCCATATTTCATTTTATTTTATCAGTGAAGTTAGGCATTTCTCCTTGTGGTCCAAAATATCACTTTATCAATAGAAGAAAGAATGCTAATTAAAGAAGCTTGTGAAAACAGGTTTGATTAAGAAACCTCAAAAAATATTGATATATTTTGGCACTACCCTCAACTTGGTTGCATATACGGAAATTGTTGACACTTTTTTGTTCTCAACTCACTTAATATGAAAGCCAATACTGCTTCTTTCAGGAAAGTACAGCAACATGCCACACATTTAAGGAACAAACTGTCAGCAAACATTTATGGTCATCATGTTCACCGGTGGTAACATGGACCCCCCCCCCCTCTATCCCTGTGGGGGCACTTTGAAACAAACTCACACATAATACACGAACTGAAGGACAACATCAACCATGAGTGCCACCTTTGATATCTGAACTTTATGCAGGAGTAACTGAATATGCACAGCTGTTTACTGATGTTTCCATTATTTGTATCCTCTATACTTACAAAGGATACTTTTATCTGTGCCACCCTTTAGTAATGTAATACAAGAATCAAAGCTTTAAAACCTTTTAGCAGAAAACAGCTTGAATTTACAGATTACAGGAAGCTGTTTACATGGCCCACAATTTAAAAATTACAGTTTTGGTCATAATTAATATACACAAGACAGTATTTACCTACAATAATGAAATCAATAATGTTAAGTTCATAGAAATCATTTGCTTTTCATACAATTTTGCTAGTACTAATGTAACTGTATGATACTATAAGAGTGTTTACATTTTAAAGTGATCCATAACACTCAATTCATTTATAAACTTTCACAATCACTAATACCAGACACTGGATCAACTGTAAACTATTGACAATGCAATGAACAAAATATGAGACTAGAAAATTATAGTGGTTCTATTCATATAGTAATAATATATAAAAAGTTCCTCAATTTTATGTGCCTCTTGTTATTTATATGAACAACACTGCAGTATTTTCACTGCTGCTTAAAATTCCAGCCCATTTTAAGCAACAACAATTGGGCGAAAGCATGGAATATAACAAACAATTTATATGCTGCAAAATACCTGTGTCTCAGAATATCATTTGTGTGCCAATTCATTCTTACTACAAAACAATATGATACTACCACATTTTTGTATTCAATTCTAATACATTAGCATAGGGACGTATTCATCAAAAGTTCCTTTCATCTGTATTCAGGTAACTAGTAGATGGAAATGATGTTTCTACAATGAAGAAATGTTTCGTACAGATCTTTAAGTACTATGGCTGACCATTAGGACCTTCATTTGCTGTTGGAAAGTATGTTGCAGGCTCATGCTGCCATCTCTGTTGTTTTTTCTTCTGCTCTAATACATTTATTTGTTGCGGTGATTGATTTTTCACCAGTTTTGAAGGCCGGTGTCTGTTTCCTGCCAACAGATACAGTTTATAAAATAATGTGGGTTGAAAAATTAACACAGCAAATTAGTCTTCTTTCTCCTCCTTTCTTGAAAACTACTGTCTATCCCAATGTAAGTCAATGTTTATGGTGAAGTTTCCTTTATGATTCCATACACTGAATTAGAATCTGATGTCTAAATTTAACTTTCTTCAATTATTAACAGAAGAGAGAGAGAGAGAGAGAGAGAGAGAGAGAGAGAGAGATTGAATTTACCATATCCATGTCATCTGTAATAATGGGAAGTCCAGGTTGGAATTCAACAATATAACAAGGATAGTGTAAAACTCACCACAGAGACTGCCACTAGTTGTGGCAGATGACAGACACTTAAAACACACACACACACACACACACACACACACACACACACACACAAGCTATTGCCCATTAGCCTTCTTCAGAATAGAGAGCATTTACACAATCACACAGCATACTTAACAGTCAACAACCATCATCTCCAGCTGCAGCACTCTGCATCATGCTCTGTGGTGGGGAGATAGGTGGAAAGGGGAGGGGAGGGGGGACAGGATGGTTGCATCATGGTGGTGGGGATGGTCTTAAGGAGTGTGTATGCACTAGATAGCAGGAACAAGACAAAGCCCCCCCCCCCCCCCACACACACACACACACATACACACAGCACATGGAATGGAGAGATGCAGGGTAGAAGGGGTAAGAACTGTTGGATGTGGAGAAGGGGATTATCATAGGTAAACTCATCTTATTTAGCAAGTACCACAAATCTAAAAGAAATTGAACTAACATGTGGACATTGCCATTTCCACTCAAGTAATTTATTCTATAATAATAATAATAATAATAATAATATGGTTTTCTGTTCCGCAGGACCTAATTGAGGAGTAAGACTACATAGTCGTGGAACAAGTCAATACATGAAGTTTAACCCAAGAATGGTGGTAGAAAATTTTTAAGTAGTCCTTTGCACTTGACACTCTAAGACTAAGTGGAAATAATCAATAAAGAAAAAAATGAATTAGCTTAATTGCTTAATTTTTCTAGGAGCTCCTCGACAGAATAAAAGGAGTGAGCCATGAGGTAACTCTTCAATTTAGATTTGAAAGCGTGTGGGTTAGTGCTAAGATTCTTTAGTTCTTGTGGCAGCTTACTGAAAATGGATGCTGCAGATTACTGCAGACCTTTCTGTACAAGTGTCAAGGTGGTGTGATGCAAATGTAGATTCGACTTCTGTCTAGTATTCACCAAATGAAAGCTACTAATGCATGGGAATAAGCTGATATTATTAACAACAAACAACATTAAAGGGGGAAAAAACTTATTGTGATGCCAGTGTCAAAATTCCCAGGCTACTGAAAAGGGGTCGACATGAAGTTTGTGAACTTACCCCACATATTGCTCGAACTGCCCGTTTCTGAGCCAAAAATATCCTTTTTGTTTCAGTCAAGTTACCCCAAAAAATAACGCCGTACGTCATGAGTGAGTGACAGTATGCATAGTAGTCCACTTTTCGTGTTGACAAATCACTTATTTCAGATATTGTTCTAATCTATATCTATAAATGTGAATGTCTGTTCGGTGTACGTTTATCACGTCTGAACCACAAGACACAAAGAGCTAAAAATTTGTACAGTTACTAATGTCTACCCGGGGAAGGCTTCAGGCACGGTTTTTAATGGCGATCAGATAGCTATTTATCTATATATATTAATGTGAATGTCTGTTTGGTGTACGCTTATCATGTCCAAACGACAAGACACAGAGACTTAAAATATTTGTACAGTTACTAATTTATACCTGAGGAAGGTTTTAGGCACGGTTTTATAGTGATCTGTTAGATATTTAGTAATTTGAAGAATATAACGTGAAATGTGGAACAATAATGATTCTTTGAAAATTATATTTACTCTTTGAAAATGGTTTTATTGGTTGCATTGTTGCTTGAGGGTTGATAATGATAAAAGGGCGGAGTATATTGGGATGGAAAGTTATCGGTGTATATAAAATTCTACGTGTGTGTGTGTGTGTGTGTATGTGTTAATATTTCACTCTGCAGCGAAAACTGCAGAAGGCAAACGAATGGTGTGTGTGTAATTGTTGTTCAAAGTCTCCCGTTGTACACCATAGCAGTTCCATGCCGACAGCTATAAGGGGGTGGAAGATATAGTGATTGAAAGTCATCAAATTATAAAAAAATTCGGACTGAAAGTCAGCAATGACGTTTGCAACTCTATAGCAAGGAGGTTACGTACAGCGAAACGTGATGCCACAGACCATATCTTTGGTCTATACGTGCTACAATGTCTTCAGCTCTTTCTCTGTAAGGATAAGCATACGAATAAGGAAGTATAAGAATAAATAAATAGCACACTACTGAAAGATAGCTTAGCTATCATAATCAACCAACACGCAAGCGGAGCCGCGGATTTAAGCTAGTGGTAAATAAAGCAGAATTTGGATTTGGAACAAGCTCCTGAACGTGGGCTTTCCAAGACAGCTTACTGTCTATCTGAACACCTAGAAATTAAACTGTTCACTCTCACTTATCATATGCCCATTATTTGTAATCAAAATGTCAGATTTCGTCAAATTATGTGTCAGAAATTGTAAAAACAGAGTTTTACTGTGATTTAACATCAACTCTCTCAGTCAGTGTTTCAGCTTTCATTTTCATCAACACTAAAAGATCTTTAAAATACCTAGGTGGTAACAGAAACTGGTTTATCCAAGATCACATGGTTGGCACTTATGGTAGAGGATATCAGAGATATTCTGGGAGAATATTAGAAATTTTCTGCTAAACAACATGTAAAGTGATCAATGTTCAAATGTATGCTTTTCCTCGTCAAACCTATTTTGAACAGTGTAAAAGACTTCTGATTTGATTGGATGAAAAGATTTTGTCTAGTATTTGATTAATTTCACAAGACACAAGCTCATTTTTGTTACTTAATTTTTTATGCAGACGTTGGTTCGTTGATGACAACTGAATTCAAAGATCTTTATTACCTGCTCCAAAACTTCAAGCAAGTGTTTTTCAGATGAAAATTTCTCATCTGTAATGACACTAACGAATTCTGTTAAGCAACTGTATCTCACTCATTATGAACAACTTCACCCATAAAAGTACATTTTTTTAACATTCTACTCACAATATAAAAGCTTTTTTAAAGTTTCTGTACACTTCTCCAAATTTCACATTTGTTGAAATGTTATCTCTTACCTTCTGTTACTCTCGATGCACTAACGCAAGGCAAAGGAAAATTACAGGATGGACATACACCACTCTTAAGCACCCGTTTCTGCAGTAAACTGCAGTAAACTGATATAATCTGTATCTTGGAAACAATGAGAGGATATCTTAGCATTTTTGACATTTACTATAGCGAATGGAGAGAGAAATCTTTTGCAGACTTTAATCACATGGCATGGGTAACAGTGAAACACTACTTCAGTCCCTTATGTACTTCAATTGGCATGCAGGAATGACCACATAAAGGCACCATGTGTCAAAATGTGTGGCCGTTCCCATCAGAGGTTAGAGCTCCCTAGGGTGTGTGTGTGTTACACTGAGCACTAGTTAGTTTATGTAGTTTGTAAGTCTAGGGACTAATGACCTCAGCAGCCCACAATAGCAATAAAAACACTTTCACTGGCAAAATAACTTATTAAACAGCAGTAACTTAGTGAGATTGACAGCACTCATAAAACACAGGAATGTTACTTTGTGATGTCATATGTAAAATGACAAATGTCTTAGCTCCTGAACAATAGTTACAGTGAACTCCTGGATAATAGCAATCTGTGTAGTTCAGAAATCTGGTAGTTGATTAGAGAATCTAGATGGCCAAAACTATGAAGCAGCTGTTGTAATCAAGCATATGCTCTGCTGCATATTATGCCACAGGGTGGTATGTGTTAGACCACGGTGGCCATTCATTCTAATGGACAGCTGGTTAGTGGTCATGTCAATATAAAAAGGTGCAGAGTGATTGCATTACAGTTGGTAAATTACATGGCTGCTTTCACAGGTGGCCCGTCCTCTGATTGGGTAGGACAAGCCTGTGACGGGACTGGAATAGGAAGCACTAAGTTGGGTGGACTGGACAGGTCTTGCAGCAGGGTGTTTTACAGGGATATGATCCGTGTGGCAATGGTCTGGCATTCGGGATGGCAAAGGGATGGAGTAGGATGTTATGGAGGTTGGAAGAGTGATGAAACACCACTTTAGGAGGGGTGTGAAGGATCTTGGGCAGGATGTGTCTATTTCTAGGCATGAGGACAGAAAATAAAAAATTTGGCAAAGGATGCAGTTTAGTCCATAGTAGTACTGGGTGACAAGGGCAGTGCTCTTTTATGGATGGTTACTAGTGGTAATATAAGAGACAGAATTGATAAATAGATTTTTAATATATTATTCGAGATCTTCAGGTTCACTGATAAAAATGTCCCAGGTTCATTTGCCTCAAGTCTTAATTTATTCATGTAAGTAATAGAACTAAGCTGTAACATTCATGTTTTGATATTATTTTACTGATTAGATGTACATTTAAGATCTGAAAAATAATTAAATGCATTATTGGTCAACTAATGGTTCTTTTCTTAATTTTGTGTAATTGCACCAGGATAGCTAAAAATAATTATATTTTTAATTCCCAAAACTGATTTTCATTAGTGTTTTATGTTATCTTACTGAAACATATCTGCAAAGGATAATTATTGCCCACAGGTCAAACATGAACAAGTAATAGTGTTTCCAACAGATCATCTACTATAGTGTATTACAAATTATTCATAGAAAAGTATTAAACAGACTTCGTTTAAATCTAAAATAATACTGAGGAAAATGTCTATGATGTAGAATCAATATTGGTACTCACCTTGATGACTGAAAACTCTCCGTGCCAGAACAAGTGAAGGAGCTTCAATGAACAGGTGAAGAGCCAATGATAGTATTAGTACTATGGCTAGATCTCCGGCATAACTGTGCATCTGTAATGCATTTTAGTTACAACACAGTGATACTTCCAAAACTCAACAGCACAAACATGTTAAAGAAAAGAAAATCCAAATTTAATGTTCAAAGTAAGAAAGAAAATCATATTACAGTATTTACCATGCAGACAAAATGCTCTGCCTTGTTTGAGTGAAACATGGAGGATAAATTGCCAAAGATACTTAAAGAACTGAAAATTTGAACATTTCCATTCAAATATAGTGAAATACTTGATCCATTCCTTTATAGTTTTCAACTCCATAAATTTGTAAAAGCATAAGTGACCAAAGAAATTCTTTAAGATAAAATGAAAGCTGCTCAATTTTGTTTCAGGTTTATCTGTTCACTGTAATGGTATTAAAATGTATCAAATTTTAGTGGATTACTCTTGAAGTTCCAGTAACTCCTTTAAATAATTATTCCATAACATATGTGTCTCTCTTTAAGGTAACTCAACTATGATCATGAAGAAAATATTTGAGAGATATAACCATTCAGAATCACTAAGCACCTCCTGTTATTTGAACACATATGTTGATGGATGACATCGTGCTATTAAGGTTGGTCATTAAAACCTATGTCCAGGTGATCACTGTGAGTGGTAAGCAGACAGCTTCTCCTGCAGTAGGGCTGACTGTGTTCCTCTCTATGGTCAACTGAAGTATTGACATCAACAACTCCTCTACACTGGTAATTCTTTAGACTCTTTAGGTTAAAACACGGCCTGCTTTGGATCTGACTAAGGTGCCATTCCAGTTATGCTTTTAAGAGCTATTTTGGTAAATTGTAATACCAGTTGACTAAGTAAGTGACTGATTTAGCCTTGCCTATGAGCAGGATCTACTGAATGAATGTGTCAGTCTAAATTGTTTTCATTTCGTTCGTGGAAAGAAGCATAGGCTTAGTAAATTTTATACACACTGGTAATTATTTGAGTGTAGCAGTTTATTTAGCAAGTACTAATTAATGACTTTCTTGCTATAAATTACAGACTACTAAAGTGAAAAAAGTAGCAAGTGAAGCAGATAGTCATTCATACAATAAAAAGGAATTGATACATATGCAATAACCATTATTACTGAAACATTTATCATAAAAAATATAACTTTCTCGTTGTATAATAATGAAAAGTCCAGGTTGGAATTAATAATATAGTAAGGACAGTTTACAACTCACCACAAAGACGTGGCGACGAGCTGCGACAGGCACATACAAAAGACACACACATACAACACTTTCAGCTATTGGCCATGGACTTCTTCAGAAAATAGAACACTCACGCAATCACACAGACACACAACACAGTCTTACAACCATCACCTATGGCTGCCGTACTTCAAAGAACCTGTCAATTGCAGAGCAGGAACAAAATTAATTATTTACTTCACGGTCAACATGAAAGACTATACCTCTTATTCTACCTTACTGGTTTTTTGGAGTCTCATTCGTCGTGGCTGCCAACGCCAGCACACTACGCTACCACTGCCGTAAGTAAAAATCAATTGTGTACTAGACAACGATATAGTGTAAAAAACAGAACATACATTTCTATTCACCTATCTCTATTGTGGCTTGGCATCTTAGGCTATACAATTTTTCTTCTCTCTCTCTCTCTCTCTCTCTCTCTCTCTCTCTCTCTCTCTTTTAAAATCATCGAGTTGAATCTTCAGTAGGAAATTGTCGATAGTCCGATGTTCTCATACCATTGATGTGCCACAGACAAACATTAACTGTAAGTCTATGGTGGTTTGTGAGTTGTATGTCTGTGGACTGGCCATGCCGCCACATTAAAGATTCTTTATCAAATAATTTAGGACGAATGTGTGGAAGAGATTAGTGCAATATTCGTGTTGGTGCGAGAACAAGCGTACTGAAGAGTCTATATCAAAGAAGAAAATTAATGCAATATCGGTGTTAGTGCAAGCACTAATGTTAAAACCATTGCATCGAGCCTCTGAGAAAATTTTTAA
The DNA here is from genome assembly GCA_026315105.1 of Locusta migratoria. Lineage (NCBI taxonomy): Eukaryota > Metazoa > Arthropoda > Insecta > Orthoptera > Acrididae > Locusta > Locusta migratoria. Next base: position 134,685,413 of record CM048749.1, on the reverse strand, counting down.
AAAAGGATTGGGAGTGGCCTTTAAGAGAATCTGTACTGATGTACAACATATGATACCAAAGAAAGTAAAGTAGGAGGATTATCACCAAGAATAAATAGACCTTCATGAAATAAAAGTTAAGTTGTATCTCAAAAAATGTTGGGAATGAAATACAGAACTAATGCAACATGAATTATACTGCAAGTTCACTAAATAATTATGGCAAAACATGCTTGTTTTCCGAAAGCATCCCCCTCTGCAGTCCAGTGGACAGTGTAGTAGATTGCCCTGTAGGTTGCCCAGGTTCGATTCCCGGTCTGGTTTCAGATTTTCTCTACTCTGAGACTGGGAGTTGTGCTGTCATCATCATTTCATCATCATCAACATGCAACTTGCCTAAGTAGTGTCACCATAAGATTTCCACCAGGCTGGCTGAACACAATCCCAGATAGGGTCTAACATCCAAAAATTTCACACAAAATTATCATCATCAAGTCCAAAGGCACTTTCAGCTGGAGCCCATAATGATGAAAATTATAGAAATTCCTCTTTTATTCCATAGTTATTATTAACGCTCTCAAGCTTTATTTTTTCCTCAAGAAAGAATTTACTTTTATTCTGTAACTCCCATAAGTTTTAATTGTACTGATTTTAGGAGGACGATTTATGAAATTATATGTAATCATTTTCATACCATACAATCGTGTGCACTATAAAGCAAGGCTTCTTTTTATGCACTAAAATAATTAATTTTGAATTACTGTTGTATGAAATAAACCAATCATTCAATAAAAATGGGGCAAAATAATTACTACTACTTTCAACAATGGAAGGTCCAGTAAGGAATGTTAATACATAGATGGGGAACAAATCACTGTAAGGATGAACGTTGAGCCACCGACAGACAAATAAAAGACACATAAACACACACACAATTCAAAATTTAAAATTTTCGGTCGCAGTCTTCCTCACAAAGGAACACTCATCCACACAATCACTCAGGCAAACTCATCCACACGTGTCAGCCATCTCTGACCGCCCAACACAGTCTGATTACACGGCAAATGGAAGGAATGAGAGGGGGAAGGAGGAGAGGAGAGGAGAGGGGAAAGTGGAGAGGGAAGACAAGGGTGGGGATACAACATGCAGAGGCAATGTCAGGCAGAAAATGAGATGCAGTATGAAAAATGGAAGGGGTGGGGTGTATCAATGTGTATAAAAAATAGAAATCAAATAACTTACCCAAAGGACAGGCTCGTAGATAGACACAAAAACACAAATAAAAACACACACAAACACAAGATACTAACTTTCACAACCGATGGTCGCTTCTTCAGGAAAAGAGGATGGAAGGAGGGGAAAAATGAAAGGATGCAGGTTTTAAGGGAGTGGAAGAGGAGTCATTCCAATCCCAGGAGTGGAAGGATTTACCTTAGGGGGGAAAAGGAAAGGTAAACAAGCATGCGCACACCCACACATGTACACATGGAAACACATCAACGTAGACATATGCAGAAAGGTTTTAGACTTAACTCGTGCTTCATAAACATGCTGCAATAATGTTGGCACAATCAGTTAAAATAGCTTTATTTAATACTTCGAAAAACGCACGAGTATGCAGCCAGGTATCAAAATTGATGAAGGCCGATATTTCAGCAGGAGACCACCCTGCCATTTTCAAGGCAAAACTGCAGTGAGGAAGCAATGTTCAACAATCTTTAAAAACTCGGTTTCAATGAGTAAACCGGAAAGACAACACACACCAAGCAAGCAAGCAAGCACACAGCGCTGACACAACCAGAGATGAAACCGATCAGAATATCAATAATGAACATCAGTTTTCGACAGATGAGGTATGATTAGTTTTGTCCCTCTGTTTTTTGACAAGTGAGAGAGCAGGATCCCAAGCGGAATTATTTAAGCAGAGCCAGCAAATTCGTTTGGCTGTTGTAAACGTGTGTGTTGTTTATTCTCAATACAATGGTCCTCAACATTCCTAATAGTTTGACCAACATATGACATGCCACAGCTACATGGGATACGGTAGACACCCGCCTTGCGCAAACCGGGATCATCCTTAACGGATCCCAACAGTGCATTAATTTTAGAAGGTGGATGAAACACACATTTTACATTGTTTTTACGCAAAATGTGGCCAATCTTGTTGGAAGTGCTGCCAATGTATGGCAGGAAGGTCACTGACATAGGTGCCGACTGTGCTACAATCAGTAGCCCATTGCACATGTTTTCAATAGCTCAACGCTAGATTTTAATCTGCCCTCCACCATAGCCATTTGTCGAAAAGTTACCTCCAGATGAGACAGCTCAGTAGGCAAACTTTCCAGGTCAGAAAAAAATGTGAGCTCTATGCACCAAGGTTCGAAGAACCACTATTTGATACTGTCAATAATTCTCTTGAGTTACCATGGTGCAGTGGTTATGAGTGGTCATCATCCAAGTGTGCAGATTGTTCTGTAAGAGTATTTTAAGCACGCTAATTTTGTTGATAGTTATGTTCATAAGTTTAGAATGGCTGGAGCATATCGAATTGCATCTCAACAAACTATGACAATGAATCAAGCAAGAAGATCTTAACTGAAACTAGGCACCAAGCTTTTCAATTTTCATTACTTGTAATTAATTATACTAATACCACACCACATATCAATATGTCATATACCTACTCAATTATAAAAGTTGGCATTTACCAATTGACTGAACAACAAATGGTACAACATTTTAGGAGTGCTATACATGATATATCTTCTACATACACAGACATGGAATAAAATTCCAAAAACTGTTTTTCAAAAGAAGTATGAGATACATTTAGTAATCACACTGCTGAATGCTTTTACTTTTGCCTGGTATCTCAACACACAAATGTAATTAGTTCCAAAAAGTTTACTGAAATGTAATTACGAAAACTCCAGGTTGGAATTAAACAATATAATTAGGATAATTTACAACTCACCGCAAAGACATAACGACGAGCTGCGACAGGTACATACAGAAAACCACACACATACAACACTGAAGCTATCACCCATGGCCTTTTCAGAATATAGAACAATCACACAGGCACACTTCACAGTCACACAAATCATATCTGTCTGCCACACTATTAATCACACTCTGTGGTCAGAGCCGAGCAGAGTGTGATTCACAGTGTGGCAGCCAGAGATGATGTTTGTGTACTGTGAAGTGTGCCTGTAAGATTGCATTAATGCCGTATATTCTTAAGAAGGCCATGGCCGATAGCGTAAGTGGTGTGTGTGTGTGTGGGGGGGGGGGTATTTTATCTCCCTGTCGTAGCTTGTTGTCACGTCTTTGCGGTGAGTTGTAAACTGTCCTCATTATATTGTTTATTGAATCAAGTTGTTGTTGTTTTCCACAAACATTTCTGCAGAGATTTTGAAAAAAACATATCCCTTACTTGAATGCAAGAAGCTGAGAACTTAAATTCAGATAGTCTACACAAAGAATATGTTTAGAACTTCAACACTGCAATTTCTGTTTCAAAATAATTTTCAGAAGCCTTTTGGTGAAACAATGAAATTCCTGAAAGGGTGTTTACCATACCACTGACAACATCATATGTGATGTGAATGTGCCTATCCTAAAGACAAATTTCTTTTTCTTCTTTTAGTGAGAAATATTATAAATACCATAAATCGCCCTCTTCATCAAGAAAGACTTTGTATAGATCATCATTGACTTTAGTGAATGCATCAATTACAGAGCCTCTTCTCTTAGAGAAGAGAACAGATTCTTCGTAAGAAAAATATCGATTGTGAGGTAATCAAATTTCTGTATGTAAATTATTTTGCTGCTTGTTTTGAAACTTTGTAGACCATCTTCCCGTGAATCACAGAGAGAACAAAGCTTTTTTTATTATTATTTTAAATTCCATTCTTTAAGGCTTTATTAGTAATTAATGAAAACATCAAAGAGAAAACAAACAAGACAACAGAGGTATACAGAAACAGGTGGAAAGAGTGTGTGTGAATAATGCTAAAAGGAATACCAAGAAAATAACTGAGAAGATAGAATACACAAGGAGCAATAAAACTTTCTACTCTCAAAATTAATCCCTGTATTTACCTATAAAATAGTTTTTTATGAAATAAAAGTTATTTCTTAATGTGAGCTAAAAGACATAAAATAATTGTAGGTGTTTAATAGCAAAACTGAAAAAAAAAAATCGTCTATTTCAATTTGTGAAATAAATAAAAAGGATCTTCCTTTGGGAATGATTGTTTCTGATGAAATATTGTGACCCATTACAGTTCATATTTCTATTTATTTATTTATTTATTTCTTGTTATTCATTCAATTTTATTTGTACTCTGCCTCAGTAAAACTATCTTGTTATTCAGTTCTTCTTGTATATATATATATATCCTTTGTATAAGATGTAAGAGAAGGCCTTAAGGCCCTGATCTGGTCAGGTTATATATATATATATATATATATATATATATATATATATATATATATATATATATATATATATATATGCTTATTTAACCTGACCAGATCAGGGCCTTAAGGCCTTCTCTTACATCTGACCAGGAACAACTTATACAAAGGATTTAAGAAACAAAAAAACACAATTTTAATAACAACAGTAGATGCTAATACTAATATTAATAATAATAATAATAACAACACAAAATTCACAGTATCAATAGTAATTTCTGGTGCGTGCCGATACTGATAATAACAATAGATATTTACAAGGAGACAGATTGGTTTAACACACTTGAACTTAGTTTAATATAAACAAAAAGAGAAAAAAAGATTAATGAAAGAGGAGAAGTCTGAAAAATGAAACAGTGATCAGTTAAACAATTTAAGCTATATAAGAGAACATACCAGTAGATACTCATCCATAAAGATAGGTGTGCGTATTCTTCCACTATTGATGAGTAAGACAGCAATATGTGTCAGAAAGATGCAATAGGAAAGTCGACTTAGTGGTTGCCATGTACTGCTCTCCAGAATTGCCTTAACAGCACCACCTACCAATTAAACAAAATTTTAGTAAGTCCGTACCAAGGCTCAGTTCAATATTTTTTAACAATACTTGGTATAGATTTCTGCTGACAAGAAAATAATCAGTGAGTTTTTTGGAAACTAATCAAATTATCAGTTTCAGAACACAAAAGTAGACTGTTCCTTTATTTCCTATAATATTTCCAAACAAAAATATTGTTCTAGTGAATTTGTTCGAATTATATGCCTGATCAATTCTACTCTACAAAATAAAAATGAATAAACAATTTAAATAAATAGATATCACTATGATTACCAGTAACAGAACTATTGGGTACATATTACTCGGTAGATTTATTTTTTCTTTGATTCTGATGCATGTGCTGACAGAAAACCACATATAGCAATGAGCTCATTCTTCCTGCAGATTTATTCCGCTCTACAGAGCTGGAAAGGACCAGTTCCTCAATTCAATTGCCACAGGTGGAAAAACTGAGACATTACATTTTAGAACTGAAATAAAACAGTAGGCACACAACTGTTTGCATCTATTTTCAAAAGTTCAAACAAACATAGTCTGCTGGTGGACTCATGGCAACTGTGCTTTAGAACTGTAAGGAAGTACTATTGGTCAACTTTTTGCCTTATTTGAGAACAATAAATACTGACAGGTACAGTGAAATACTAGAAAAGTCAGAAGGACAATTCAGAACAAGAGGAGAGTAATGTAGAGTTAGGGCATAAACATGCTCCTCAATGACCCATCTCCAAAAATCACCAACCAAATTGGCAATATCCTGCAAAATCTTTGTTTGAACGTCATCAGCACCCACAACACAGTCTGGATGTGGCACAAAATAATTATAAACTGTTCCATGCCCTGAATGCACATGTATCTGGATGACGGTTCTGCTCTGACGAAGTGAAGAATGAAGTTAAACACTTCCTAAAGAACATGTCAATGAGCTGGTATGAGATGGGTCATAAACGTGCGATGTATTCCACAAAAATCCATCAACTGAAATGGTGATTATATAGAGAAATATAGCAATATTGAACCTTTAAAATGAAATAACTATTGTATAAAATTAAAATAAAACTTCCTGACAGATTAAAATTATGTGCCAGAACCTGGATTTGAACCTGGAACCTTTGCCTGTCACGGGCAAGCACTCTAATACTGAGCTATCCCGACATGACTCACAGTCCGTTCTCTCAGTTTCAATTCTGCCAGTACCTCGCCTCCTACTTTCCAAACTTCAAAGAAGTCTCCTTCGAAGTTCTCTTGTGAAGGAGAACATCTGTGAAGTTTGGAAAGTAGGTAGGTGAGGTACTGGCATAATTAAAGTTGTGAGGACGGACCGCGAGTTGTGTTGGGAAAGCTCAGTGGTAGAGCGCTTGCCTGCGGAATCCAAAGGTTCCAGGTTCGAGCTCTGGTTCTGGCAACACAATTTTAGTCTGGCAGGAAGTTTCATATCACACACTCCGTTGCAGAGTGAAAGTTTCATTCTGTAAAATAAAAATGTTTGCATGCCGGTATCTAAAAATATGGGAGACCTTACTTTGGGTTTTCCCTTGCATTTCATTTTGAGAATAATGACTATATGGATAATAAACCTACAGCTAAGACATGTGGTACACACTGGAAATACAGCAATAATTTCAAAATAATGTACAGACAGACTGGTACACATCACATATCAGCTGAGGAAATTAATTCCCTAAATTGTTTTACTTCATGGAAAATGAGAAAGACAAGGAATAAAAACATATAATCCTATCACCCTGTCTTTTATACGCACCCAGGATAATATTATGTAACACCACCCCCAGTCTTTGGTTTAGTTAGGATGAAAGCTTATAAATTACCTTTCAACTGAAGACACTCACTGATAGTTCAATCCATAGACTGGCAATGATGATTGCAATGTTTAAACCATGGTTCTAAATAGTTCCAGATATTTCCAATGGTTTTATAATGAGACAACTTAGCAAGTCAACCGAGGTGTGCTACAATCTTTTTGTGTGGCTAAAAACAAGAATGTAGGTATGCAGCCCTCAGAATGTCTGTTGTCATCATGGAAACTGTAGTGTCTACAGCATATTAATCAAGAAGATGTACAAGAATGAGCAATATTTTGTTACAAATATGTCAAAATAAATATCCCAGTTTACTTTCACAGTAAAGGGAATGAATGGGCCCAAGTCATTGTAAGGAAAACTCCCTCCAAACATCACTGAAATGTGTGTCCTGAAGTACACCTTCCATTCACTGTAAGTTAATCACCTTATTGGGTAATCACAGTCTTCCATAATCATAATTTGTCATACCAAATGAAATACCTGCAATTAGTGACTCTTGCATTTCTGTGTTGTTTGGTCCATTCAAAATGTACATCTTTCTGTACCACTATGAGAAATGATGTTTTGGAGAGTATTGAACTCTAAAGGTCAAATGTTTCCTCAGGAACTGGTTTATATGGATCTGCAGTTGCTGTCAGATGTGAATTCAGCAATTCCCATTACACAAATTAAAGAATGTTGTAGTGTAAGAGGTTACACTACATGTCCTACATTCAACCCAAGTTATCAAATTAATTTGTCTTGTGGGATTTATCAGTTTATGGAAGCAGTTACTGTCCCGAGAACTCTGTACAGGTTCTGGACTGCCCCAGCACAGTGATTGACAGTCATGGAGAAGTATATATCAGCAAGGAGCACCAAGTCCATGGAAGATATGTAATACAGTAGAACCCTGTTTTTACACTTTTCAAGGGACTTAATGAAAATGGTGTAAAATGTGGAAAATAATGTTTTAAACAGTAAAATATGCTTACTAGATCACCCTTTCATTTTTGAAGTTTATTTGTGATGAATGTACATAACAGGCATCAAAATACTCGCAAGGAAATTTATTTATTTTGTAATGAAGGTTATCCAAATTCTGTACAATTTTAAGGACCAGGAAGAACTGAACTGGTACATATATAAGAAGTAGAAATTTTTTATGTAATTTCATTTATCATATTCGACTTTGTCAGCAAGTCTTCAACTGGCGTTCATTATTTACGTAGTGACACTGCACAAGATAGGCACTTTTTTTTATTTTTCGGTGTTTCGCACCACTATATTCAAGAATTTATTCGCATAAGTATTTTGTGAAATTTGTACAGGGTCAGCATCTGACACTATAATCGCGTTTTTGAGGTTATAATATACCATGCCCCCTTTAATGTGCAGAAAAACATAAACAAGCTAACCATCAGTCTTGCCATTAATTAAACTTCACAAAAATACTTAGATAGTGTGCCTCGGTTGCACAGTGGTAGAGTACCAGACTAAGAATTCAAAGGTTGCGGGTTCGATCCCCGCCAGGTCCTGGGATTTTTATCTGTCACTCTCCACTTCTTTCAGCTCTGGCAGTATTGCTCATGTGAAAAACACCAAGTAGCACCGTAGTTTGGAACCCACGTTAAACTGTGGGTCCCCCTATAATTATCTGGGTAAGTCAGTTCAAAGGTCAGAGGAAGACAACGGCATACCACCTCCAAACAGGACCATGCGTAGTAAAGTACTGTGGTGTTCAGACCAATCTTCGGATTATTGAATGCTTTACCTTTTTGCTTAAATATTTGCATTTCACAATAGGAATAAATTCTCAAAACACATCACGCAAAGCATGAAAAACTAATGGTTGCATAAACAAAGCTAAGCTGATAATCGGCGCAGTGGCTGATGGGTATCAGCCTCCATGTCATGAGTTGACTAGGCATGAACTGGAAACAACAAAACTTGAAATATACAAATGCAAAGTGTCAAGAAACTTCACTGTTTAACATTTATAAACACTATACTTGAAGGCAAAATCCATGCCAGCATCAACTAATGTCAATTACGTCATTTTTTTCTTCATGAACATGGTTTCAAAAACGTAAAAAGCGGGAAAGAGTACATATGTTAACGCAAAAATGGGGGTGAATTAACATTGTAAATATAGGAAATTTCACAGGACCAACAAAAATTGTGTAAATGACGGGAAAACATAAAATCCGGGAACATAAAAATGGGGTTTTACTGTATCTGTGTAACAATGTCAACATACCTTTCTTCTGACTGGTAGCAGAACTGTTCATTCATTTATTCATATAGTCAATTGTATTGAGAGTTTAAATAAAACTCTTCTTTGTCATTAAAAAAAAATTTAAATCATTTAAAGGTATTTTAAGTAACTCTTTAAATGGAAGGTTCTTCGGGAGTTGAAGATTGATGCAATATATGAAAAAAATAAATTTGAATTCCTTACGGGCACAGCATAGCTGGACTTTATATAGCAGGAGTTACATTTAATAATTTCCATCAAATGAAGAACCTGCAAATTGACCAGAAATGAAATATGTGACAACTCAGGAATACTCTGAGGTACTCGGCTATATTGCAATATGATTCAGAAGCAATTCATTTCACAAACATTCCTGGTGTATGCATACAGACTAAACCACACATGAAAATTTGTACCAAGGCTGCTCACTATGGAGTGAACAGCCTCTATGGCACAGTGGCTTTACACCAGTGCACAGATTTAGTCTGTCACGCATCCTTCTCATCTGAACTCAAGCCACACCAATATCAAGTTCACCTTAGAACTGGAGAACAATGGCCAACTGCCTTTTCTGGATGTCCTAGGAAGCCAGATAGATCAATTGGCCACAGCATGTATCGAAAACCTACACACACTGATTTATATCTGCATAACAGCAGCTGTCACAACCCTGTGCAGAAAAAAGGGGTCCTCAAGACATTAGTCCACAGAGCACGTACCCTGTCAGACTAAGAGAGTTTACCCACAGAAACAGAACACTTGATTGGTGTTCTCCAAATATAGGTATACAACAAAACAAACTGAGATGGCACTACAACCAGCCACCACACCACAGGTTCAAGAAGCATAGAAAGATGAAGCAAAGAAGATGATGTACCTGCCCTAGGCTGGTTCTCTTTCTGCTGGAATTAGTAGGATCTTATGGAAACAAAACATCAAGTAAGTTTTTTGTCCATCCAGTAAGATCAGGGGTCAGTGGAAAATGTAAAAGACGACCTGCAGATAAGGAAACCAGGGATTTTACAGTATTCCTTTTCAACAGGGAATGTCCTACACTGGCCAGACCACCATAACAGTGGACACCACATGCAGGGAACATCAGAGGCTAATATGACTAAGACAGGTTATGAAATCAGCCATTGCTGAACACTGTCTAGAAATGGATCATCTCATGAATTATTATGATACCAAGATTCTGGCACAGACACCTAGATTTTGGGACAGTGTAACGAAGGAACCAATAGACAGAAAAGTTGCTGAAAATCTCATGAACTGAGACACAGAACACCAACTGAGTCAAGCCTGGGATCCTGCTATAGTGTTATTAAAGAAGCAACCAGGACAGCTGCAGCATAACATGAACTGAAGAACTGAAGGTGTAGATATGCAATATGATCCCCAAGCACAGCACTAAGCAAAAATACAATGTCCAGGAGCAGGCCCAACGAGAGTGGACTGTAGAGGGAGCACCAGACTGAAACCCAGGGGTGGATCTGGTGGATGCATACCTAGAGTTACAGCAAATGCAAAATGGAACATCAACACTCCAGAAGACCAGAGCAAGCAGGTGCGGACCAGAAACAGAGCAGCAGACTGTAGATGAAGCACAGGGGTGCAGACCACAGAGGGAGCACCTAGGGCTACATCAGGCACAAAACAGAATGTCAGTGCCTCAGAAGATCTCAGGGAGCAAGTGCGGACTGCAAACAGAGTGTCAGACTGAAGATGGAATGCCCATAGGTGGGTATGATGGGTACGGACCACAGAGGAGCACATACAATCATCAGTGGAATGGAAAAGCCACAGACATAAATACTGGATCAGGTCCACTCATCAGGTCACACCTGATGAAGGTTACAAGCTATTTAACTGAAGTATAATGAAAATTCAACACTGACATCCAGCAGAACACTCAATGACCTACTATGTCAATAGGTACTTTTTCTTTATTTAGTTTTTTAAACATGGGAATTGTGATAGGACCGTATTTAGGGTATGTGATGCCCCTGTGCAATAAATTATTTTACACACTCTCCCTCCCCAGCATCTGGGATCCAAAGTGATTAATAAAACGCCACTGCTATCAATACAACAACCTGAGTTTTAAAAATTTATTGCTGTATTTCAAACTCTGAATAATGACAATTCTATTACCATTAAAATAATATTTTAAAAAAATTTTGATGCCAAAATTTTGCTGCCCTGTGCAGCTGCACATGTTGCCCCTGCCTAATTATGGCCCTGATTGTGATGCAGTATTAAAATATATTTTAAGCAACAGTACAAAAATGTAAGTGTTAATTTTATCCCATTATATTAACTTATCTTTATTACAATCTATTTGGTTCAGAACCGCTTCAAATTTCTGTAACCAACTTTTGTATGATCTATACCCTTTACTGTATATCAATGCAATTGTTTTCTGTAGAGAGACCAGAAAAAGGGCACTCAAGCGCCCGAAACTGGTCGTCAAAGTTAAAAATAAATAACCACAAGCAACTGGTTGCTGCATTTCATTAATTTATATTAAAATTTATGTTATTTAATTTTGCCACTGTATAAAATATACCAATAATTTCCACTAAACAGTAATTTCACTGTATGTTATTGACCAAGATACAAATGGACAGAATATTTGCTTGTAAGTAAAGTAGCATGGTCTATTAATCAAAGTTTATGTCAAGTGCCAGCACTATCAAAGTTTTACTAAATCATACCTATGAATCCAAATAGGAGATTATGGTAACATGCAACGATAATCCATCCAAGCGCAAGTGACCATGTCAATCGATGCAAAGCAGCATAGGCAGCAGACTCCAATGTAGTAGTTGTAAGGCTAGCATACTCCTGGAGCAGGTGATAAGGTCCCCAAACCACTGCACCCAATACTAACAGACTCACTGTCCAACCGATGCCAATGAGCACCTATAAAATAATAAGACATTAAGTTCTGTTGAATATTTTAAGTTCACTTTAGAATATTAAGACAACATCAGAACAATATGATGACATCATGGAACTCCTTTTAAGCTCTAAAAAAGGAATACCTGTAGTTAATTTCATTATTTATTATGTCTCTATCATTTCTACATTAATGTAATGGGTGATTATTATGATCTCAGTACTCTGAAGTCAATTTCTGTATCTACATTAGATCTTTACATATGAAACATCATCAATGACACTTTAGTGCAGTCCCTTCCACACATATAGTCCTAATGTAATTGTATTTTGTTGTTCTTTAATGTCCACTGTAAATATATCAATAAAGAAATTATCATCAGAGTGACTGACTCAGCATACCAGAAAGAAAACCTTGAGTGGAATTAAAATAAACGGTGGTGAGATTAAGAGTGCAATGGGGATTCCACAATTAATTGCAGAGCAGAGAGCAGATAGGTAGAAAGAGTACATTGAGGGACTCTATAATGGGGAGGACTTGTCTGATGATGTGAAAGAAGGAGAAATTAGGCTTGATATGAAAGATTTGGGGATCCAGTATTAGAGTCAGAACTGAAAAGAGTTCTGGATAACTTGAAATCAAATACAGTAGAAGGCATAGATAATATTCCATTGGAAATCACTGGAGGAATTGTTGACCAAACCACTATTCATGAGAGTGTGTACAGTCTGAGACTTGTGGTGTATCACCAAACATTCAGATAAACAGCATCCAAACAATTCTCAAGATAGCAAGGTCGGGTGTGTGTGAAAACTACTGCACGATTAGCTTAACGGCTCATTCACTGAAGCTACTGATGATAATATATAGAGGAATGGAAAAGAAAACAGAATTTGTTAGATGACAATCGGCTTGGCTTTACAAAAAGTAAAGGAATGAGGAAGCAGTACTGACATTGTGCTTGATAATGGAAGCAAGACTAATGAAAAATCAATCATACATAGAATTTGATGACTTGGAAAATGAGTTTGACAATAAAGAATGGTGCAAGATATTCAAAATTGTGAAAAAAAATTTTGAGGAAGTTATCGGGAAAGGTAGGTAATAAATAGTATGTACAACAACCAAAGAGGAATCAGGAACAAAGTGCTCAGATTAAAAAGGGTGTAAGGCGGATTCATCTTTTGCCTCCTACTGTTCAATATATACATCCAAGAAGCACTGATGAATATAAAAGAATATTCACAAGTGCGAGAAAAAATGTATAGTGAACAGATATCAATAATAACATCTGCTGTCAACATTGCTATCCTCAGTGAAACTAAAGTACAACACAGAATCTTCGAGTGGAATGATTAGCCTAATGAATACAGACAATGGACTAAGAGTAAATCACAAGAAGACAAAAGTAACTGTAAGTAGCAGACATGAAAATAGCAAGAAACTTAACATCAAAATTGGTGGTCACAAAGTAGATTAAGTTGATGAATTATTCTACCTTGGAAGTCAAGTAACATGACAAATTAAATAAGGAGGTCATAAAAAGAAGACTGGCCCAAGATAAGAGGGCATCCGTGGTCAAAATGAGTCTACTGGGCCTTACTGTAATGAAGTAATTTCTGAGAATGTACATTTTGATCTGAGCATTGTATGTAAATGAAACATGGTCAGTGGGAAAAGCAAACAGAAAAGAATAGAAGCATTTTGTATGTGGTGCTACAAAAGAATAGAAGAATGTTGAATATTAGGTGGATTGATAAGGTAACTAATCAGGAGATTTTCTGAAGAACTGGCAAATTACGCCTGTCATCTGACATTAGGCAGGGACAAAAGGACACGACGTTTAAGACATCAAGGAATAACCTCTAAAGAACTAAATGGAAATGAAGACAAAAACTTCAGGGGAAGGTAAGCATTGGAGTACAACACGCAAAAGTAAGGATATAGAATGCACTGCCTTTGATTATAGTAACTCCCTTTTTCTGCAGACTGAATTTTCATAGTGGTATATAATCTTTCTTATTTTCATCTGTGTAACTTCATTGATAGTATGTGGATAAGTCATTCTCAGTTTAATAAAAATCACAGTAGCATACAAGATTACCAAGTGCTCTTCTTCAGATTCCAACTCAGTAAACAAATAGCTCTCAAGATATTCCTCATATTACATATTTTATGCTTATGCTTCCCCCAGCCAAATATCTGGCTTTTCAAATGGGACACTGTCCAAGCAGTAAGCTAATAAACTTTTTAATGTAAAGTGTTATTTATACCTGTTTGTTGTTGTTGCTATTATTACTGATACTAAGAAAGGAAAAGTTTCATGCAGGAAAGTGGAACATTTGCAAAGTGAGAATTGTGCTGGGCAGTTTTCAAGTCTGTTGCTCCAGATGAACTGTGTACATAGAAACTCATTATTGTTTTCTCACCAATGTTCCATGCTGCTGACTGATTTTAGAATCATATGAAGGCTGGGTGCGCCTCGGTTGCACAGTGGTAGAGTGCCAGACTAAAAATCCAAAGGTCGCAGGTTCGATCCCCGCCAGGTCCTAGGATTTTTATCCATAACTTTCCACTTCTTTCACCTCTGGCAGTATTGCTCATGTGAAAAATACCAAGTAGCACCGTGGTTCGGAACCCACGTTAAACTGTAGGTCCCCCTATAACTGGCTGGGTAAGTCAGTTCGAAGGTCGGAGGAAGGCAACGGCATACCACCACCAAACAGGACCATGCCTAGTAAAGCACTGTGGTGTTCAAACCAATCTTCGGATTGTTGACTGCTTTACGTTTTACCTTTATGAAGGCTGGAGACTTTCATAAATAGGCTCCAGCATTTTCTACCATTCTGGATTTGTAGTGCAGCACCCGGAGGTGACAGTTGTCTGTCCGTGTTGTGTGCCTGTGTGGTTGCGTGAATGTTCAAGTTACTGAAGAAGGCCATAGCCGATAGCTGAAAGTGTTGTATGTGTGTGTCTTTTTCATGTGCCTCGTCACCACATCTTTGCAGTGAGTTGTAAACTGTTCTTATTACTATATTGTCAGTTCCAAGCTGGACTTTCCATTATTAGCACAACTAGTTTCAATGTACTATGCTATCATTCTCAAGTGCTCTGCATTGCAAAAATCAGCCACAATAAAGAAGATTTATAAAAATACAAGTAAGACAGAAATATAAAATAATATACACTAAATTATGAAAATTGTCAGAACAATGTTATAAAATATGATCCTGTAGGTATCAGTGTGGCCAACAGTTGTTTTTTTAACCAAGTTGTACAGTAGCCTGCGCTTTAGAGAGGTCAGTCCTATTCAATTTTAGAGTGGGCAGTCCAACTAATAATAAAAATATAAAATGAAAAATTGGGTATTACCCTTCCTCCTATTATTCCTTACCCAGAGGAAGCACTATCAAATTAACTAAAGTTGCTCGACAATTTTCCTAGATTGGAACAATGTTACTACAAGGTAATTTTCATTATTGACTTTTATACACGATTGTGATTGTTAGATTCAAATTGATGAAACGAAAATTATAGAGGGAAACTTTCCCGGTGGGATAAACAAAAATAAAAATAGAAAAGAGATGACTTACCAAAAAATCACACACAAACACACATACAATACTTCCCCCGGAACCCAAAAGCTTTGGTTTCCCGGAGGCTGCCCGCCGAGTCATCGGAGGAACTGCGGCGGATCGCTGGAAAATACTATGTAGAATATAAACAGAAGGAGAAAGTAAGAGGACAGAAAAGATTTCGAAAGGTAACAGAGTAATAACAAACGATCGTGATTGTTAGATTCAAATTGATGAAACGAAAATTATAGAGGGCCGTGTTTGTTATTACTCTGTTACCTTTCGAAATCTTTTCTGTCCTCTTACTTTCTCCTTCTGTTTATATTCTACATAGTATTTTCCAGCGATCCGCCACAGTTCCTCCGATGACTCGGCGGGCAGCCTCCGGGAAAACCAAAGCTTTTGGGTTCCGGGGGAAGTATTGTATGTGTGTTTGTGTGTGATTTTATTTGTTTCTCTCGACGAGCCGGTCCTTTTGGTAAGTCATCTCTTTTCTATTTTTATTTTTGTTTATCCCACCGGGAAAGTTTCCCTCTATAATTTTCGTTTCATCAATTTGAATCTAACAATCACGATCGTTTGTTATTACTCTGTTACCTTTCGAAATCTTTTCTGTCCTCTTACTTTCTCCTTCTGTTTATATTCTAAATAGTATTTTCCAGCGATCCGCCGCAGTTCCTCCGATGACTCGGCGGGCAGCCTCCGGGAAACCAAAGCTTTTGGGTTCCGGGGGAAGTATTGTATGTGTGTTTGTGTGTGATTTTATTTGTTTCTCTCGACGAGCCGGTCGTTTTGGTAAGTCATCTCTTTTCTATTTTTATTTTTGTTTATCCCACCGGGAAAGTTTCCCTCTATAATTTTCGTTTCATCAATTTGAATCTAACAATCACGATCGTTTGTTATTACTCTGTTACCTTTCGAAATCTTTTCTGTCCTCTTACTGTCTCCTTCTGTTTATATTCTACATAGTATTTTCCAGCGATCCGCCGCAGTTCCTCCGATGACTCGGCGGGCAGCCTCCGGGAAACCAAAGCTTTTGGGTTCCGGGGGAAGTATTGTATGTGTGTTTGTGTGTGATTTTATTTGTTTCTCTCGACGAGCCGGTCGTTTTGGTAAGTCATCTCTTTTCTATTTTAATTTTTGTTTATCCCACCGGGAAAGTTTCCCTCTATAATTTTCGTTTCATCAATTTGAATCTAACAATCACGATCGTTTGTTATTACTCTGTTACCTTTCGAAATCTTTTCTGTCCTCTTACTTTCTCCTTCTGTTTATATTCTACATAGTATTTTCCAGCGATCCGCCGCAGTTCCTCCGATGACTCGGCGGGCAGCCTCCGGGAAACCAAAGCTTTTGGGTTCCGGGGGAAATATTGTATGTGTGTGATTTTATTTGTTTCTCTCGATGAGCCGGTCCTTTTGGTAAGTCATCTCTCTCTCTCTCTCTCTCTCTCTCTCTCTCTCTCTCTCTATATATATATATATATATATATATATATATATATATAAGGGAAAATTTTTTTAAAACGTTATTGTCAAAGCATTACTAGTTGAATAATAGGAGGAAGGATGATACCCAATTTTTCATTTTTTATTTTTAGGTTGAATAGGACTGACCACTAAAGTGCAGGCTACTGTACAACTTGGTCAAAAAACAACTGTTGACTACAATGATACCTACAGGATTATATTTTATAACATTCTTCTGATCATTTTCATAATTGTAATTATTTTATATTTCTGTCTTAATTTGTATTTTTATAAATCTTCTTTATTGTGGTTGATTTTTGCAATGCAGAGCACTTGAGAATGACAGCCTAGTACATTGAAATTCGTTGTGATAATAATGGAAAATCCAGGTTGGAATTGATAATATAGTAAATAGAACAGTTTTCAACTCACCGCAAAGACGTCGTGAAGAGGCATATAAAAGAGACACACACATCTGCGGGCACAGCAGTGCTCCCATCAAGTCGAGCGCACGGCCGTACCAATTCTCGAAGCAGTAGACGGCAATTTTGAACCCCTGTATCTCCGTTGTGCATACAGCTAAAAGCCTGAATTTTCGGTTACCAAGAGTATCTACTATAACTAGCTAGATTTTCAAATTACACTATTCTACACCTTATAGTTTACGAAATATTAGCAGTCTAAAACTGCTAATTCTATCACTCACTGCCTCACCAATCATAAAAATTTTAAGGTACTTCTAGCAGACACGCAAATGTCAAATTTTGTATTTAAATAGTGTTTAGCCTGTAATGGAAGGAAAAATTCAAACATGT
Source organism: Locusta migratoria (assembly GCA_026315105.1). Classification (NCBI taxonomy): domain Eukaryota; kingdom Metazoa; phylum Arthropoda; class Insecta; order Orthoptera; family Acrididae; genus Locusta; species Locusta migratoria. The sequence goes on along the minus strand of CM048749.1, from coordinate 134,667,576 downwards.
GTAAATATTAATTCCATTCACGAACATATTTTCACTTGGGATAGTATATGTTAAGTGGCATTTCAAGCATCATATTCGTAATGGTATTCTGGTAGAGCAATGGCTTAACATTCAAAAGGACAAGGCTTAGATACCTGGCACATACTTTTTTTTTTTTTTTTTTTTTAACCTTTCGTTTTAACATAGCCATCACCTTTCTACTACGTGAAGAGTCATCAGAAATACCATGTGGTGCCTGATTTGAAAATGAAGAATAACTGGTACGATATAGCTTAAATTGCTGTAAATGGAAACAGTACCAATGACACCTACATTCTAGCTGGATTTCAGTTATAAATGAGAAAACTGTTGCTCCTAATGTCAAAAATTCCATCACATGGCGAGGGGATAAAATGTTAGATATTGGTTTCAAACCATAACACGGCAAAGAGAAAGGGAGACGCCATTGTACGCAAACTTGAAAATTGAAGTACTGATTTTCTACGATAATTTTATCAGGAGGCCAATGAAATATATAATTCGGAAGATGGTTTGATGTACGTGTGCACACTACAATAATCATTACGGTGGTAAAAAGAAATAGTCGTTTTGACAATTTAAATTCTCCATCTCTAATAATAAGCGGCCATCAAAAACTGAAGTGCTACCAACTACTGCCCTAGGGACGATGGATATTAGAAAAATGTCAATGGTAACATCAATGTCAACATCAGTTCAAATAAATTGATGTACAATGAACATAGAAAGGAATACATTGACATCCGAGAATATTAATGTTTTTGGTGCCAAAACAAACAAAACTTGGCAGAACCAATGACACACAATATTAGACTGGTACTACCGAATACAGTATTAGTGGTCTCCCTGTCACTTTAAACAACATATCAACAACTATTTGTGTACAGATATAGCAGTCCTAAGAAATAGGGACAAACTGATATAATTATGTAAAGGCTAAATTTTACTTACGGTGTTGGCGTAATGTGCAAATATTGGCAACGAAATGTTTTATTTATGAGTGGTACATAAAAGAACCTGTGAAATACAGAGCAGGAACAGAATTTATTATTTACTTCATGGTCAACACAAAATACTTTGTCTCTCATTCTACGTGACTGGTTTTCTGAAGTGTCTCATTCGTCATCGCTGCCAACTTCAGCTCATTACGCCGCCACTGCCGTAACATTCTATCGTGTACTAGACGAAGATGTAGTATAAAAAACAAAATGTACATTTATATTCGCCTATCGCATTTGTAGATTGGCATCTTAGACTATTTTTAGTAGGGAAATGTCGATAGTCCGATGTTTTCATACCATCAATGTGTCACAGACATATATTAACTATAATTCTATGATATCCTAAGATTTGTATGTCTGTGGATCAGTCTTGGAGTCACGTTAAAGATTCTTTATCAAAGAATATTAGATGAATGTGTCGAGGAGATTAGTGCAATATTAGTGTTAGTGCAAGCACCAGCGAGCTGAAGAGTCTTTATCAAAGAAGAAAATTAGTGCAATATTGGTGTTAGTACGAATGCCATATTATGGTGCAATTGTGAAGTAATTGTATCTATTATTGAAGTAAAGGTGTATAATACTAGTATAGTTGCTATAAATTTTGGTAGTTTCCTAATTAGATAACGAATATGTGGATCTATGAACATGTGGCAGCCACGCCGAGAAGCGGCGGACAGAGGCGCAGCCGCCCGGAAGCACCTACACGCATTCTCCGGTGCATCTCGCCAAACTCCCGTTACGCAGGATTTTGGCAACAGTGCTAAAAAAAAGGCGCTAACGCAACGGACGAGCGAGACCAGCAGTACGCACTATAGGACGGAGTTGAGCGGACATATCCCAGCTCCTCCGTACCAACATTTTACTACGGACCATGTGGGTCGAGCTGATCGCGAGCTCCCCATGCACACATGAGTGTTTAGTGCTGTGCCGTCCAACCGCGACAAGAGCATCGCGACTCGCAGTATGGCATCTACCGCGCTGCACACAAAATGCACGTTACCACGGACACGCGTCCAACGCCCGCGCTCACACGACTGGCCGTCGAACTCGATCGCTGGGGGAGTGTACACCCTCCCGGGACCAGAGTAAAGAACTATCTGACATAATGCAGTGTATTTTCTTAAATTTAATAAATCGTTGTATAAAAACAACATAGACTTACATCTTTTCCATCTCCACTGCCTACATAGCTTTACCTAGAAGTGCGCTTAGTTAAATGCGCACGCTTCAAACACTAACTAAAAGAACCGACTTTCTTTCCCATGGCAACATAAACTAATATTTAAAAGACTTTATGCACATGAGTGTACTTCATTAATATGTGATTACATTTGGTTGCATAATAGAATAGAAGTTATTGTTGCATCATTATGACGCTGTGCAATTGCCAGTTCAATACATTTATTCTTATGTAATTATATTACGGTGTGATTGCCAAGTCATTATATTTATTATAGAAATAAAGATTTTGTTATAGTAGCTACACATGTTGGTAGATAAATAATTAGATAAAAAAATTATTACAAGGTGTTGAATAGTTGGTTTCATGAACACCAACTAAAATGACCGAAGTAACTGTTTCCAGTGTGTGTCATGTTATTGCATAGTTATATAATAAAGGATCATTCAAGAGAGAGAGAGAGAGAGAGAGAGAGAGAGAGAGAGATTGCCTTTGTCTGTTGCTTGACAATTGTCTCTGAGGTAAGTTGCAAGCTATCATCATTATACTGTTGAATCCCAACCTGGACTTCCCACTGTCAGATTTCTTTAAGTTGTGTAAAAGATCAACATATTTATAATAATGGAAAGTCCAGGTTGGAATTGATAATATAGTGAGGACAGTTTACAATTCACTGCAAAGAAGGCGGCAGTCGGAGGTGATGGTTGTATGACTGTGTTGTGTGCCTGTGTGATTGCGTGAGTGTTCTATTTTCTGAAGAAGGCCATGGCCGATAGCTGAATGTGTTGTCTGTGTGTGTCTTTTGTATTTTACTGTCGCAGCTCGTCGCCACGTCTTTGCGGTGAGTTGTAAACTGTCCTCACTATATTATTAGATCAACATATTTGTTTGATGTTATCAATAAAGTGTTTCTTACTATTGTACTGATGATTTGTAAATCAACAACATGGATGCATATTTATGAAAATGTAGTAACCTGCAAATTGACTCACTCCTCAATCACAAAACCTCATTTAATGATCAAGTGAGAAGAGACAGACGGAAAATCACTGAACTCAAATTTAAGCCACTGAACTCATATTTATGAGAATCAGGAGTTTGACTTTTCAAATTTTTCATATGTTCTCTAAAAACAATCAGTGGTTTTAAATTAGAAGGATAGGGCTGATTTCCGTCCCATCATATGTAGATTAAAACTTAAGAGACTGCAAAAAGGTAGAAAATTAAGGAGATGGAATATGGATAAATTGAAGGAACCACAGGGTTTTAGAGGGAGCGTTAGGCAAGGATTGTTTGATATGGGGGAAAGTACTACAGTAGAAGAAGAATGGGTAGCACAGAGAGAGAGAGAGAGAGAGAGAGAGAGAGAGAGAGAGAGAGAGAGAGAGAGAGAGAGAGAGCAGTGAAGGCCACAGAGGATCATACACAGAAGGACAAGGCCTAATAGAAATCCTTGGCTAACACAGGATATACTGAACTTAATTGATGAAAGGAGAGAATATAAGAAGGCAAAATGGAGTACAGACATCTGAAAAATGAGGTTGACAGGAAGTGCAGGCTGGCTAAGCAGGGGTGGCTTGAGAAGAAATGCAAGACCATAGAAGAATATATAACTAGGGGAAAGATAGATACAGTGTACAGAAAAATAGAAGAGACATTTGGAGACAAGAAAAACAACAGTATGAATATCAAGAACTAAGATAGAGAACCAGTAGTAAGCAAACAAGGAAAAGCTGAAAGATGGAAGTAATATATAGAAAGACTGTATACAGGAAATACACTGGAAGGCAGTATTCATGAAGTGGAAGATGAAGTAGGAGATACTACATTGTGAGAAGAATTTGACAGAGCCCTAAAAGATTTGAGTAGAAACAAGGCAGCTGGGGTAAATGACGTCCCATCTGAACCACTGTTATCATTAGGAGAGATGTTCCACCTGGTATGCAAGATTTATGAGACACGGGAAATATCCTCAGACTTAAAGAAGATTATGTTGTTGTTGTTGTTGTTGTTGTTGTCTTCCGTCCGCAGGCTGGTTTGATGCAGCTCTCCACACTAGTCTGTCCTGTGCAAGTCTCTTCATCTGTGAACACGTTCAGCAACCTACGTCCTTTTGAACCTGCTTACTGTATTCATACCTCGATCTCCCTCCACTATTTTTACCCCACACACTTCCTTCTAATGATAAGTTGACAATTCCTTGATGTTTCAGAATGTGTCCCACCAATCTATCCCTTCTCTTAATCAGGATATGCCAGAAATTCCTTTTCTCCTCAATTCAGTTAAGCACCTCCTCATTAGTTACGTGATCTACTCATCTAATCTTCATCATTCGTCTGCAGCATCACATTTTGAAAGCTTCTATCATCTTTTTGTCTGAACTCATTGTTCAAGTTTCACTCCCATAGAATGCTGCACTCCAGACAAATTCTTTCAGAAAGAACTTCCTAACATTTAACTAATACTAGATGTCAACAAATTTTGCTTCTTCAGAAGAGCTCTTTCTCCCATAACCATTCTGCATTTTGTATCTTCTTTGCTTCGGCCATCAGAAGTTATCTTGCTACCTAAATAACAAAAATCACCTGCTACTTTTATTGTCCCATTACCTAATCCAATTCCTTCAGCATCGCCTGTTTTTCTTACATTACATTAAGCTCGTTTTACTCTTGTTAATGTTCCTCTTACATCTTCCTTTCAAGACACTGTCCATTCCATTCAATTGCTTATCCAGATCCTCTGCAGTCTCTGACAAAATTACTATGTCATCAGCAAACCACAAATTTTTTATTTCTTCCCCCTCTCCAAATTTCTCCTCGCATTCCTTCAGGGCTTGCTCAATGTATACATTGAACAACATTGGGGAAAGGCTGCAACCCTGTCTTACCCAATTCCCAACAACTGCAACTCTTTCATGCCCTTCGACGCTCATAATCGCTGTCTGGTTTTTGTACAAGTAGAATATAACTGTTCGCTCCCTATATTTTACGCCTACTACCTTTAGAATTTGAAAAAGTGTATTCCAGTCAACATTGTGAAAAGCTTTCTCCTGATCTACAAATGCTAATACCATAAGTTTCCCTTTCCTTAATCTATTTTCTAAGATAAGTCGTAATGTGAGTATTGGCTCGCGTGTTCCTACATTTGTCCTAAATCCAAATTGATCTTCCCCAATGTCAGTGTCCACCAGTTTTTCCATTCATCTGTAAATAATTCGTGTTAATACTAAACTGTTAGTTCTGTAATTTTCACATTTGTCTGCACTTTGTTTAGTAATTGGAATCAATACATTCTTCCACTGCCATGAACCACAGAATTGCTGAGGTAGGAGTGGCTTGCGTGCCTCAACGATGCAGATAGCTGTACCATAGATGCAACCACAGCGGAGGGGTATCAGTGGAAAGGCCAGACAAATGTGTGGTTCCTGAAGAGGGACAGCAGCCTTTTCAGTAGTTATAGGGACAACAGTCTGGATGATAGACTGAGCTGGCCTTGTAACATCAGCTAACATGGCTTTGCCATGCAGTTACTGCGAAGGGCTGAAAGGAAGGGGAAACTACAGTCTTAACTTTTCCCAAGGACATGCAGCTCTACTATATGAAATATGATGATGGTGTATTCTTGGGTAAAATATTCTGGATGTAAAATAGTCCCCCATTCAGATCTCCTGGCGAGGACAACTCAGCAGGATGTCATCAAGAAAAACAAAACATGCATTCTACGGGTCAGAGCATGGAAAGTTCTAACCCTTCATCTCATAGGTAAGTTAGAAATTTGAAAAGAGAAATGGATAGGTTAACTTTACACCACTGGCCATTAAAATTGCCACACCAAGAAGAAATTCAGATGATAAATGGGTATTCACGGGACAAATAAAATATACTAGAACTGACATGTGGTTAAATTTTCATGCAATCAGCATCCAGAACAACCACCTCTGGCCGTAATAACGGCCTTGATACGCCTGGGCATTGAGTCAAACAGAGCTTGGATTGCATGTACAGGTACAGATGCCCATGCAGCTTCAACACGAAACCACAGTTCACCAAGAGTAGTGACTGGCGTATTGTCACAAGCCAGTTCCTTTGCCACCATTGACCAGATCTACATCTACATCTACATCTACAACCATACTCCGCAAGCCACCCGACGGTGTGTGGCGGAGGGTACCTTGAGTACCACAATCGATTTTCCCTCCTATTCCAGTCACGTATTGATTGCGGAAAGAAGGATTGTTGGTATGCCTCTGTCTGGGCTCTAATCTCTCTGATTTTATCCTCATGATCTCTTCGAGAGATATACATAGAGGGAGCAATATACTGTTAGACTCCTCAGTAAAGGTATGTTCTCGAAACTTCGACAAAAGTCCGTACTGAGCGACAGAGCGTCTCTCCTGCACAGTCTTCCACTGAAGTTTAGCAATCATCCCCGTAACGCTTTCATGATTACCAAATGATCCTGTAACAAAGCGCGCTGCTCGCCGTTGGATCTTCTCCACTTCCTCTATCAATCCCACCTGGTATGGATACCAGTGAGCAGTATTCAAGCTGTGGGCGAACAAGTGTACTGTAACCTACTTCCTTTGTTTTCGGACAGCATTTCCTTAGAATTCTCCCAATGAATCTAAGTCTGGCATCTGCTTTACCAATGATTGATTTTATATGGTCGTTCCATTTTAAATCCCTCCTAATGACTACTCCCAGATAATTTATGGAATTAACTGCTTCTAGTTGCTAAGCTGCTATAATGTAGCTAAATGATAAAGGATCTTTCTTTCTGTGTATTCACAGCACATTACACTTGTCTACATTGAGATTTAATTGCCATTCCCTGCACCATGCGTAAATTCGATGCTGATCCTCCTGCATCTCAATACAATTTTCCATTGTTACAACCTCTCTATATACTACAGCATCATCCGCAAAAAGCCTCAGTGAACTTCCGATGTTATCCGCAAGGTCATTTATATATATCGAGAACAGCAAAGGACCCATGACACTCCCCTGTGGCACACCCAACATAACTCCTACTTCGGAAGACTTCTCTCCATTGAGAATGACCTGCTGCTTACTGTTATCTAGGAATTCCTCAATCCAATCACACAATTGGTCTGATAGCCCATATGCTCTTACTTTGTTCATTAAACATTTGTGGGGAACTGTATCAAATGACTTGCAGAAGTCGAGAAACACAGCATCTACCTGTAAACCCGTGTCTATGGCCCTCTGAGTCTTGTGGACGAATAGCGCGAGCTGGGTTTCACACGAACACCTTTTTCGAAACCCATGCTGATTCCTACAGAGCAGATTCCTAGTCTCGAGAAATGTATTATGTTCGAATATAAAGACATGTTCCAAAATTCTACAACTGACTGACGTTAGGGATATAGGCCTATAGTTCTGCATATCTGTTCGAGGACCCTTCTTGAAAACGGGGATGACCTGCACCATTTTCCAATCTTTCGGAACGCTATGCTCTTCTAGAAACCTACGATACACCACTGTGAGAAGTGGGGGCCAGTTCCTTCGCGTACTCAGTGTAAAACCGAACTGGTATCCCATCAGGTCATGTTTTCAATTGGTAAGAGATCTGGAGAATGTGCTGGCCAGGGCAGCAGTCAAACATTTTTCGTATCCAGAAAGGCCCGAACAGGACCTACAACATGCAGTCGTGCATTATCCTGCTGAAATGTAGGGTTTAGCAGGGATCGAAAGAAGGGTAGAGCCACGGGTCATAATATATCTGATATGTAACCGCCACTGTTCAAAGTGCCATCACGCCGGGTGATACACCAGTATGGCGATGACAAGTACACGCTTCCAATGTGCATTCACCATGATGTTGCCAAACATGGATGTTACCATCATGATGCTGTAAACAGAACCTGGATCATCCAAAAGTGACATTTTGCCATTTGTACACCCAGGTCCATCATTGAGTACACCATCGCAGGCACTCCTGCCTACAGCGTCAAGGGTAACCACAGCCATGGTCTCTGAGCTGATAGTCCATGCTGCTGCAAACATTGTCTAACTTTCATGCAGATGGTTGTTGTCTTGCAAATGTCCCCATCTGTTGAGTCATGAATCGAGACGTGGCTGCATGATCCGTTACAGCTCTGTGGATAAGATGCCTGTCATCTCGACTGCTAGTGATAGGAGGCTGTTGCGATCCAGCATGGCTTTCCATATTGAACCTCCTGAACCCACAGATTCCATATTCTGCTAACAGTCATTGGATCGTGACCAATGCGAGCAGCAATGTCATGATACGATAAACTGCAAATGTGATAGGCTACAATCCATACTTTATCAAAGTCAGAAACATGATGGTACGCTTTTCTCCTCCTTACATGAGGCATCACAACAACTTTTCACCAGGCAACGCCGGTCAACTGCTGTTCGTGTATGAGAAATCAGTTGAAAACTTTCCTCATGTCAGCATGTTGTAGGTGTCGCCACCGGAGCCAACCTTATGTGAATGCTCTGAAAAGGTAATCACTTGTATATCACAGCATCTTCTTCCTGTCGGTTAAATTTCACATCTGTAGCATGTCATCTTTGTGGTGTAGCAATTTTAATGGCCAGGGGTGCAGATATGGCATGGATTAGTGAAGTTTTGTGGCAGGATGAACAGGATTTCTGGTCAGGTGACTACAGGGTTATAAACACGAAAGCAGTTGATGGTAACGCAGGAGTTGGTCCAATAATGAATAAGAAAATAGGAATGCGGGTAAGTTACTATGAACACCATAGAGAATGGATTATTGTAGCAAAGATAGATACAAAACCAATACCGATCACAGTAGTGCAAGTTTATTTGTCAACTAGCACAGCCGATGATGAGGATTTCGAAGAAATGTATGAGGAGATAAAAGAAATCATTCAGAAAGTTAGAGTAAATGGAAACTTGATTGTGATGGGGGATATGTACTGGGAAAAAAGGAATGAAAAAGGAGATCGCTTGGCAGAATTTTGTGCAGAGCTCAATTTAATTATCACAAACACTTCGATTAATCATCATGAAAGAAAGCTGTATACGTGGAAGAGAATAGCAGACACTGGAAGGTACCAGATTGACTTTATAATGGTAAGGAATAGATTTAGGAACCAGGTTTTAAATTGTAAGGCATATCCAGGGGCAGATATAGACTCTGACCATACCTTATTGGTTATGAACTGCAGATTAAAACTTAAGAAACTGCAGAAAGGTAGAAAAGTTAGGAGATGGAACCTGGGCAAACTGAAAGTACCAGGTGGTTGAGAGTTTCAGAGGGAGCATTAGGCACAGATTGGCTGAAACTGGGGAAAGTAATACAGTAGAAGAAGAATGGGTATCTCTGAGAGATAGGGAAGTGAAGGCCGCAGAGGATCATATAGGCAGTAGGACAAGACGTAATAGAAATCCCTGGATAACAAAGGTTATACTGAACTTAATTGATAAGAGGAGAAAATATAAAAATTCAGCAAGTGAAGCAAGCAAAAGGGAGTACAAATGTCTGAAAAATGAGACTGATAGGAAGTGCAGACTGGCTAAGCAGAAGCAGCTAGAGGAGAAATGCAGACCCATAGAAGAAAGTATAATTATTGGGTGAAAGTTAGATACCGCCTACAGGAAAATAAAAGATATATTTGTAGACAAGAAAAGCAGCTGTATGAATATCAAGAACTCAAATGGAAAACCATTACCAAGCAAAGAAGGGGAAAGCTGAACTGTGGAAGGAATATATAGAGGGCCTATACAAAGGAAAAACTTTAAGGACGAAGTGGAGGAAGACAAGATAGGAGATATGATACTGTGAGAAATTAACAGAGCGCTGAAGGATTTGAGCCGAAACAAGGCCCCTGGGGTAGATGATATTCCATCTGAACTGCTGATATCATTAGGAGAGCCAGTCATGAAAATATTTTCCACCTGGTTTGCAAGATGTATGAGACAGGGAAAATACCCTCCAATTTCAAGAAGAATATTGTAATCCCAATTCCAAAGAAAGCAAGCGCAGGCAAGTGTGAAAATTACAGAATGATAAGTCATGGTTGCAAAATACTAACAAGAATTATTTACAGACAAATGGAAAAACTGGTGGAATCCAACCTTGGGGAAGATCAGTTTGAATTTAGGAGAAATGTAGGATCATGGGAGGCAATACTTACATTACGAATCATCTTAGAAGATAAGCTAAGGAAAGGCAAACCTACATTTTTAGCATTTGTAGATTTGGAGAAAGCTTTTGACAATGATGACTGGAATACACTCTTTCAAATTCTGAAGGTAGCAGGGGTAAAATACAGGGAGTAAAGAGTTATATTCAACCTATACAAAAACCAGACAGCAATTGTTAGAGTCGAAGGGCAAGAAAGGGACACAGAGGTTGGGAACGGAGTAAGACAGGGTTGTAGCCTTTTCCGAATGTTGTTTAATCTGTACATTGAGCAAGCAGTGAAGGAATTCAAGGAGAAATTTGGAGAGGGAATTAAATTTCAGGGAGAAGAAATAAAAACTTTGTGGTTTGCCGATGACATAGTAATTTTGTCAGAGACTGCAAAGGATCTGGAAGAGCAATTGAACATAATGGAAAGTGTCTTGAAAGGAAGATATAAGATGAACATTAAAAGAGTAAAACGAGGGTAATGGAATGTAATTTCAGAAAAATCAGTCAATGCTGAAGGAATTATATGAGGTAGTGAGACAGTAAAAGTAGTAGTTGAGTTTTGTTATTTGGGTAACAAAGTAACTTCCGATGGCTGAAGTAGAGAAGATACAAAATGCAGAATCACTAAGAGAAGGACAGTGTTTCTAAAGTAGCGAAACTTGTTAATATTTAATATTAATTTAAATGTTAGGAAGTTCTTTTTGAAGGCATTTGTGTGGAGTGTAGCTTTGTATGGGAGTGAAATGTGGGCAATAAGGAGTTCAGACAAAAAGATGATAGAAGCTTTTGAAATGTGGTGCTACAGACTGTGGACTGAAGACCACAACAACACTATTCTATTTTACATTGTGCCCTGAACTTATAGCTTATGTGGTGTTAAACTAACACTTTCTTTCTTTCTTTCCAGTTAATGGTTTGTTGAACACATAATAACTAAGTACTAGTTACTACTTTAGAACATTTATCAGCAAATTCACAAAATTATAAAGTATGAGATAATACAACTGTTTTAAATAAGTAGAAGATGAACAGCAATCAGTCACAAATATTTCTTTATTTTGCGAATCTACACTTCACTGTTTAAATCTAGATTTGTCACAATAAATAAAGCTTTGTAGCCGATTACTATTCTTCTTCTACATAGACAGCAACATGTGTTGAAGTAATGGCTTTTCTTCTAAGTATGTGAAAATCTAAATTGGAGCATCTTAAGTATATATGTAACATATCATGAACCATTATCTAGTGAGTGAGTTATTGCTGTAAATTTTTCATTGGTACACTGAATATTTTATGCTTTATTCATACCTTACTTTTAGTAATAGGATGACCCTTGATCCTATGAAGCAAATAGCCTAGGGCCAGTCCAACAAGATATGGTGTCATCCTGTTGTGTGTTGCCATATAGACATCACGCATATATTCATAAAGCTGATCATCCCTGAAATAAAATGTAGACAAATGCACAGTTCCTGATGTCTATGATGGACTGTACAATCGTGCTTATTAAGACAGAAATTACTTTTCTGCTACTACAAGCCACAATTTTCTGTAACACAATTTCATGTCATCAGCTAGCAATAAAAAGAAACATTAATTTGATTTATTTTTATTTTATATTATTTTATTCATCCACCTCTAAGCATTTTCATGCAATTGATGTCACAATGAGTTGTGTACAAGAGATTTTATACATTATTTTTTAGGATAGGTTGCTTACTCACCACAGAGATACCCGATGAGTCACAGAAAGACACAAATAAAAGAATATGACATTAAACCATTTGGCCATTTAGGCTTTTATCGGTTAGAGACACAAACATACAAACATTCACACACACACACACACACACACACACACACACACACACACACACACACACAACCACAACTCTGGCTGCTGTGATTGGCCACAGTGGCCGGAGATGGTGGTCATGTCTGTGTGTATGTTTGTGTCTCTAACTGAAGAAGGTATAAACGGCCGAAAGCTTTAATGTTATCTGTTATTTGTGTCTTTCTGCGGCTCATTGGACACGTCTGTGGTGAGTAAGCAATCTACCCATCTCAACAATATTGTTGAATCCATCCTGGAATTTCCATTGTAAGATTTTATCCAGTAAGATTGATGTAAAAAAAATCATACACTTTGGTACATTGCATATAACTAAGGTACACATAATTAATTAACATACTTAATACATTTAGTAACTAGAAATTGTTTAGTACTTACAAATTTACATACAAGTAAAAAATCACAGAAGTTACAAAATTATAACATTAAAACAATGGAAAATCTGATAGGAGTATCAATAATGGAGGATAGGTAACAATTCACCATGAAGAGGCTCACTGAGCTGCTGATGACACAAAAATAGATAGTCACATTCACACAACTTAAATTTTTAGCCATGGCCTTCATCAGAAAAAGAAACATATACATTCACGCAGTCACTCAGACAACTACACACATGCACAACTATCATGTCCAGACACTCCAGCAACACAAGCTAGACATGATAGTTGTGCGTGTGTGTAGTTGTCTGAGTGATTGTGTGAATGTATGTGTTTCTTTTTCTGATGAAGACCATGGCTGAAAATTTAAGTTGTGTGAATGTGATTATCTATTTTCATGTGTCAGCAGCTCAGCAAGCCTCTTTATGGCGAGTTGTTACCTATCCTCCATTATTAATATTAAAAACAGTTATCTAGTAAATAAGGTCACCTAAAGAACAGTTTTCAAATTCTTTAATACACTAAAGCTTTTTCTTCCAATCATTTTTTGAGTTTTCTTATTAAATGAATTAAGAGAGGCAGTGTATGCCTGTACAGGTAAAGTCTTGTGTTTTATTAAGTCATGTTACTGGTATGTGTTGTATCTTCTACGAATTCTGAGTGTTATGATTGTGAATGGACTTCCTAAGGTTACAGCTGTTAAGGTTTTCTTTTATGTACAGTAGGCAGCTGTATATAAACAGGAAAAGGACTGTCATTATCTGTAATTCTTTGAAATAAGGCCTACATGATACATTGCTTTTGGCAATCCTGTGGATGCTCCTGGTGGTGTTCCTCAAAATAAAAATATACTTCAAGAATTACCTCAAAAAAGAATGAAATAATTTAAATGGCAATGAAGGAAGGCTAAACAGTATTTAATCAGAAGATTTTCTAAAACAAATGTGCATAACTTTTTAAGTAGATAGGTAAGAAGAGACTGCTTTCAAGATATATAGCCGGTGTTATCCTTCCAATTTAATTTAGTATCTAGATATACCCCAAGGAGTTTTGGTAAATGTGGACCCAACATCAACACTGGACATGCTGTAAGAAGTGTGTACTGTCTTCTCATAGTTAATTGCTAATTCATTGGCTTCAAACCACATTCTGGACAACCTATGGTAATCTTTGCTCTGCTCCTTTTGTTCCTTTATCTCATTTCCAGAGCTGAAAAAGTAGTATCATCTGCATAAAGCACAGAGGTGTGCAGAATATTGCTGGGCAAGTCATTTATAATTATTATAAATAATAGTGGCCCTAGCACAGATCCTTAGGGAACACCTCTCGAAACATTCAGAAACTGAGGCTTCTTAACATTGTAGTTTACAAGTTGTTTCCTGTTACTAAGGTAGGATTTGATGCATAGTTCCAATTCTTTAATGCCCTAACACCATAGTTTTTTGATTAATATTGTATGGTTAACAAAATCAGAAGTGTTGCTTATGTCCACTAATGTGGCTTCAGCAGATAATGTTGATACAAAAGAGTTTTTAAAAATAGAATCAACATTTTCAACAACTTCAACTGTTGATAACTGGGGTCTAAAACCATAGTGAGACTTAGTTGTTTTTGGCAACTGCATACAAAAATTTGTGTATGCAATATTTAATTATTTAAAAAAATAGGTACCAGAAACTGGATGATAATTATTAATGCAGGACTTATCACTCTTTTTGTGTAATGGAATAGCAACTGTTTTTTTTTTTTTTCAGACAAACAGGAAAAATACCAATCACAAACATCCATTTTGAGAGTGTACATAGAGGAAATGATATTAAGTCAATTATTTTTAAGTTACAAAACTTGAGAAGCCATAAATTTCTGATTTGGAAATACTTATTTTTCCTACTGATTTAATTACATCATTTACTTTCACTTTTCTCCAACTACAAGTTGGAACAGTGTTTGCAAAGTTTTGTAGAAAATTGTTTATGTAAGCCAGATATGACTTAGGTTTTGATGTAAATTTCAAAGTCTTCTTATAATGAGGGTTTGCAGCACTGATAGAGAACCAGAGTATCCACTGTGGCATGGCCGTTGGCCTTGACCTTAAAATAACAGATCAAAACCAATTATCATAGCCTCCATAAATGTGTAAACCACTTATGTAGAATTCCTTGGCCATGCCTACATACTTTTCTTCGTTTGGTTGCCATTGAGCTTCCTCAACATTGCTGGAGGCATATATTATTCCACTGTAATATCTTCATTGTCTCCTTAAAGATATTTTACTATTATCACTCAACAATCTGATACATTGAGTTGTTTTACAATTCCCTTTTGTTTCATTAATTACCGTTTTACCCATATAACTTTGTGGTCTAGTAGGTAGTCAAGATTGAGTAACCAAACTTCTAAATCACCATTATGTACATTTGTATAAAACTTGTCAAGGCAAGAGTGCTGTTTCCTTGTGGTATTATAATTTGTACAGAAATGATTTTGAGATCTAAGTACGTTAAGCAATTTATCATCCCTGGGAGTATTTTTTCCTAGCATCAAAATTTAAATCTCCAAAAAATCATCTCTTGTGTTTAGAATATTTTTCTGTGTGGAGAATAATTTTATTATCACTATCAGGAGTGTGGAATATTGAAATAACAGTCTTTTAGTGATGGTACTAACATGACAGCAGCTTCAAGAACACATTTTATATATAAGTTCCTAACTTCTAACAGTGTACCTTAATCCTAAATCACTGTTTACATAAACTGAGGAACCCTCATAATCTTGACTAGGACTGTAGTAGCTTGTAATTAAATTAAAACATCATGGTACTTACATATTTATCTCGTCTTCTCTTAACCAGTGTTCATTAACACACAATATAATTCTATTTTTCCAATTCAGTATAACACCAAGCTCATCAGCCTTATATTTCAGAGACTGGATATTTACATGTACAAATAAAACTGAATTTTCTCTACAAGCAGGAAGATACATTGAATTCTTTGTCATATTAGAGACACCTACAGTGAATTCCCTTTTGGTGGTCCTTATGTTTGTTGCACTGGAGGACTACAATTCAGTGGCAATTGAACTTTCTTGGGGAGGAGCCCATAAAAAATAATTTCTCTTTGGCAGTTTTGACCCTGTTTGAGAGTTGGATGGTAGACATTTTTATTTCACTCCCTGCATAATCTATTTGGCATGGCTTATTTGATTCATTTGATAATACTGTAGTATGGGATGGCTGGTTTGATGTACTTGATGACACTTCACTATGTGTTGAGGGAGATGGTTTAAGCACTCACCAAAGTAACTTTCTTCTTACTCATTTGGTCCTTGTTGGCTGCATGATTCAGATGTCCAGACTTATTAGAGGCACACTTGACAAGACATTGGCATAGGATGGAGGTGATGTTTTACAGCTCACTGTGGTGTTGTCCTTTTTTGGTGCCACAGATGCTTTCCTAGACAGTGCTGATTACATAATCACTTCTGCTGTTGCTACTGATCTTCAAGTTTTGGTGTGCTGTTGGTTCAGCTGCAGTATTGTCTGTTCTGCTGGGCATATCCTCAAACTTAACTTTATTGTTCCATGAATATGTTTGATGGCCAGTCATAATACAATTTATGGCGTTTCTTGTTACCAGGGGATTTTTGATGGAATTCAGTAAATTTTCCTTTGTTGTGCAAGTGAAGTCCATGCCTAGGGAAATCTTTCTATTGTAGAAAGCTGTTTCACTTAACACTCTGACATGATTACTGTAAGATGATACAGAATTCAAGTAGCTATTTATTTTGAATATTTTGCAGTTTTCACTTGGCTTGTTGTACTTGTGTGGTATTGTGCATAGTATTAATAGTGTGCACACATTTTTTGTGGTGGTTTCATTAAGTGAAGTTATCAAGCCAATTTTTGCACCATTAATATCATTTGTACCAGCTAAGACAACAACACAATAATTTTTTCCCCACAATAGATGTTTTGTTTTGTATGTTGCATGTTCCATCTTAGAACACAGCATTAGGCTTCGTAAATGATTTAAATTTATATTTGGGTATTGAAATTTCATTCAGTATTTCTGCTTTGACTATCTGTTAATAGCAATACCTGCATTTATCATTCATTTTCTTCATTTCACACTGATTTTTGAGTTCTCTACATCCTTCAGCAGTTTTGATTGTAGTAGATAATAGACATACTGTTACTACATTCATTATTTACATAATTTGAAACTGTCAGCTTTGCAACCTTATTATCCATGATTTGTTTTCCTCTAGGCATAACTTTCCTTTGTTGCACTACTGTCGATTTGGTTTTTTGTGTCCATTTCGTTCTGGCTGATGCACTTTTCTTTTACACAATATTCACGTTATCCATTATGGCAGAGAAACTTATCACATTTATTTTTTTTAAAGCTAATATCTCATTAACTACCACTTAGATAATTTTAATTTTATTGTCTGTGTCACAAAATTTAATGTCTAAATCTTTGTCACTATATGTAGAACAGAGCCACATTTTCTGTTTTGGATTCACATTTACACAACTGTTATGGTACACAGTCTTGCAATTTAAGCACAAAACACCTTTAAAAAAGATCACTGTTTGCAGTAGCAATGATTTAAAATTGTCACTTTTCCCGTTATGCTAGTGTGTTCATGAGACGATGTTGATGCTACATATGACAAGCCTATCTTGTTACTTGGTTTGTACATTTTTGTCTTACTCTTTTGACCTAATTTTTCCATAATATCACACTAGATGCACTTTAATTCATTATAGATGTCCAGTTTTTCACACAATGAATACTGTACTTTTCTTCTTTTTTACTAGTTATAACTGCAGAACACTGAACAACACCAGTTACACTTGGCAGCACCATGAAAACAGCATAAAACTTCAAGGAAATGTCATGTCTACCAGCAAATTTTTTTGCATAAAATGCTTGACATTTTCTCAGTTGTGATAAGTTATTTTTCATAATGAATTAGTCATAAATAATTTTTAAAAATATTGTCCTTGCTATTAACAGCAGGCAACAGGAATTTAAGGTACACAAATAATTGTTTTCATAACTGGAGGAACAGGGTCACTGAACAATTTATTTGTTTGTATTTTGCAGTCTCTTACAGAACACAGAAAAATAGTCAAACCTGTGAAGGAAATGCAGATGTTTACATGTACATTAATTTTAATGAAGATACAAGTATTCGATATAATGTTTGAATGATGATTCTTTCCTCTGAATATCTCTTATAGCTATTTTAGACTCCTCTCAGTGGGTAACTGGTTTGATTCAATTTCACAGTTGTGATGGTGCTCCTGAGCCTTAGTTTTCCTGATTAACAAAATTCATTCTCCTGAGCCTTGCCATGTACCAAACTTGTTTGTGGATTTAGTTGTGTGAGAGTGGATTGATGCGTACATCCTTTCTCTCTTACTTGTTGGAGAATTTCTTCTTTTTATGTTCAGAAGAGGGATCCTGCTATTCAGTGTCCCTCACCCATGCACTTCGGAAAGGATCAATCTTCTTGGCAGGTTTCTAGTGGAGAGAGGTGGCTACAATTCTAAGTCCATATTTGTAATTTCAAATCAAAAGCCACTCTTCTTTTAAGATGTATATCTATAATAAAATCTTATTAACGTGAGCACAACTTTTCATTTCTTAGTAGACTGAAAGTTTAACTAATACTTTCAATAGTTTTTCATATTACCTGCCAGCATTTCCTCTGCAATTCCTTGCTCACATGGAAATGGAGAATGTATGATGATTTCTTTACCTGTCAATGTGAATGTTTCATCTTTTCACTCACTAGCTAATGTCATGGTAGAACTTCTCAACCATACGCTTAAAGTTCATACAAACAAAATATCTCATTAACTCTTCCCACAGATTTAGCCTTAACCTATTTCTGAAGTTCATACATAATTATGAAGATGGGGGTTAGAGCTCAGCTGAAATGATCCATGGTAATCAGCCATGCACCTTTCTGCACCTGCTCATGCAGCCCCACCAATTCCCATTGCCACCTCTCTCCCCATACTTCATTCATGGGTGGATGGATAGGATGATGTGGGTGCATGAAAACTAGGTCTTTAGCACCCTTACAAGATAATTAAGAAGACAAGTGTGGCCCACTCCATTCCAGGTCCACAGTCTGGGTGCAGGGATTCAGCTGCCAGCCGAGGTAGATTTCAACAACAATCTGCAGCTGTCATAGCCGAGATGCCACTACACACCAATGATGGAGTGGCGGTATCCCAGCATGAACAACAGCACTCTCAAGTCACAAGAGTTGAGGCCTCACTACAACCACAGTCAAACATACACAGTCGCGACACTCACTGCTGTAAAAATTGTTACTAACTGACAGACACAACGACACTAGCACTCCTAGAGGTGGGCAAGGTGCCATAAGAATAATGTTTGTTTATAATTACTTTTCTGGGTAATTAACCAATTTTTACATTCCACGCATTAGTAAAATATCGAAAGACATAATCAATCTTGAAATAAATGTAAAAACAGCCGAATTTCCCTGATTTCAAAATTAAATATCTCGAAAACAAAGATCGATAGAGGAATGCAGTAAACGGTATGTTTATTGTGAAAGCTGTAAGAAGTTTATACAGCAGTTTAAAATAATAGTTACAAAAGCTGCTAACAGATGGCATTGTACGCTGTACAGCTCATATCAGCATACATAAGTGAAATAATCGTATGAAAACACTCTTTGCAAACAATCACATCACAATGTTTTCAAAATGTTCACCACTGGCACTACAGAGGTGGTGCAAATGAAGAATGAAATTCGCCATCACATTTCGTAGTGTCTCAACCAAAATGGATTCACACACCACGGAGATCGCCGATTCAAGCTTGTCCAGCATGGCGGGATGCTTTGGGTAGACCATGTCTTTCACTGTGCCCCACAAAAAAAAGTCACAGGGACTCAAATCCGGCGAATATGGAGGCCAATCCATGCCTGCACCAGTAAATTTGGGATATTCCAAAGCAATGACTCGATTCCTGAAGTATTCCTCAAGAAAGCTAAACACTTTTTCAGTCCAATGTGGTCGGGCCCCATCTTGCATAAACCATTCAGTAGCTGGTCAATCCTCTAACGCTTTCTATGTGGTGAAAATTTTTTCCAAAATTGCAACATAATGTGCACCAGTGACCATTTCTCGAATGAAAACAGGGCCAATAATGCCTCTGCTGCATACTGCAGCCCACATAGTAACTTTAGGAGAATACAGGGGTTTCGCTTCACATCAATATGGCTTTTCGAAACCCCAAAATCACCAGTTCTGCTTATTCACGTATCCATTCAGGTAGAAGTGTGCTTCATCTGTAAACCATAAGCAGCCAACATCAAATCCTTCACTATCAATCATTGTGAGCATCTGATTAGGAAAGGCAGCCCATTGTTCCACAGCTCATACGGGTATGGCCTGGTGCATTTGAATTTTGAATGGAAACATGCTTACGCTATTTCTCAGTATTTTCTGCATGCTGGAACACTTCAAACCAGTCTCAGATGCAATTCTATGGATGGATGACATCGGATTTCGCTGAATAATTCCAGAATCTGTGGTGATATTTTCAGGCATAACTGCTGTTTGCTTGCAGCCAACATGCCCCACTAGATCGTCAGTTACGCTGCCTGTTCGTTGAAATTTTGCGAAGAGCATACGAATGGTTTTCGCATCGAGTCCTTTTGGAACATTAAATCATGCTTTAAAACTTCACCTTGTTGCCGTAGGACTCTCTTCTAACCTGTGGTACTCTAGCACCAGAAAAACACGTTGCTCAATGGAGTACATGGTTTCAATCTCTTCCTTCAGTACACTAACCTCCTTTCACGTTTCAATAGTGGAACTGATCGCTCTGGGCGTCAGATCACTATTTATACTAGGCATTATGTTTGGCGATTACAGTGCCATCTGTTAGCAGCTTTTGTAACTATTATTTCAAACTGCTGTATAAACTTCTTACAGCTTTTGCAATAAACATACCGTTTACTGCATTCTTCTATCGATCTTTGTCCTTTTCTGGACACCCTGTAAACAACAACTTCTTCATGAGGAAATACAAATATGTGCATATTTTTCAGCCAACTCCGTTGAAATAAGAGAATATAAACAAATGAGAAACATTAATTCCTGTTGTAGTCTGTTCTTATATTATGACAGGCACTTTCATTTACGTCCAAAAATTCGATGTGCAGTCTAATGATTCAAACATTTTTCCAATCCACTCATCTTTCTTATAAATGTATAACTTTTGAGTGTAATTAATTTTGTTTATGAAACGAATGTCTCTAAGATTCCTGCCATTTGTGGTTCAGATGTAGCAACAATTGTGAAATTGGTTTCTGCTTTGTTGGGGAACTCTTTGTCTGCTTTCAATATTTGTGAGTATTTTCATTCAGCTACAAAGGTAATGGCTCATCTGGTACATTAAATAATGTGGGACTTGCATTCTATATAAGTTTCTTACTTTCAACACTTACCAATTTGACTGGAATTGCAGTGAAGAAATGTTGCCATTTCTGAGCAGAAAACCAACGTGTTTATACAGAAGGTTGGGTTTTCTGTTGTTTATTAGCCTTTTTTTTTCTTAATAGAAAATGAAATTCTTGATTAAAAAGTCTTAGATTTCAAGATAATCTTAAATAAACTCTCCTGCAAAGTACTGTTTCATACCTTCCAATAGTTCTTAGAAAACCTAAGAGAGACAAATGTGGATTTATTTTCTACTTATTGCAATTGTTATGGCACTATGTACCTTCCCTGTCATAAAAAGTATGTTAAATTCAGTTTCAACGGTACCTCTCATCGTATTCAGAAATGTACCTTGCCAGCTGCTTGAAGCGCAGCTGTTGTGGTGTATAACAATAATCAGTGGGAGTGTCGGGACTATATGTTAAGCTGTGCAACTACTTAACACCACCACCACCTCCACCTCCTCCTCTACCTCCTCCATTGTTGCCAACGCCTGCTGGTGAGGTGTCATGGCTAACAGCTGGCCATACCTTCAGACCTCCCAGCACTGGTGTGCTCGAGGCCCCCGAGTGAGCAGCTGACATTCACACAGTTGTTACAGTTCTATCACACAAAGGAACTTACTCAAGATGAAACCAGTGTCCCTATCACTGGTCCTCTTCTATGATCCAGCAGTGAAGAGTTTTTGCCAAGCATGTCTACAGCCATGCAATTTCTGGCCATACTCTTTTATTCCAATCTGGAACCTCTTGCTGACGACACCATCAATCACATGTGGTAGCCACCACAGAGGTCATGTAAATTTCAACTGTTGTTCACTAGCACTCTTCCCCAAGGTGGTGAGTAGATAATTTAATAAGGCAATTAATGAGTTGCTCAGTGACCGCCGGCCAGTACACGTCATGCAGCAGCAGCACTACACTGTAACTTAACCGGCTTCTACAAGAAGAGACTTATTTTCATTTCGTGTGTGCTTTCTCCTACAGTTCATCCAACTTTCACATGCATGCATTTTTATTTATTCAGAATTGTGTTTATTTGTCAGATCAGTGTTGATATTTTTATTTATTAACAGCCTTCACATCCCGCAGCTATCCTCCTGGTCTGGTACAGAAGCAAATTGCCAGAGCCACTTCCTCATCTCCCCAATTTAAGAACCTTCCACAAAACCCCAGAAGTGCCCCTCTTGTCACCGGATACTTTCCGGGACTGGAACGGACTCTGAATGTGGCTCTCCAGCAAGGATACGACTTCCTAAAATCCTGCCCTGAAATGAGATCCATCCTTCATGACATCCTTCCTACTCCACCGAGAGTGTCTTTCCGCCGCCCACCTAACCTCCATAACCTCCTAGTCCACCCCTATGAAATCCCCAAACCACCTTCCCTACCTTCTGGCTCCTACCCTTGTAACCGCCCCCGTTGTAAAACCTGCCCTATGCACCCTTCCACCACCACTTACTCCAGTCCCGTAACCCGGAAGGTGTACACGATCAAAGGCAGAGCCACTTGCGATAGTACCCACGTGATCTACCAACTGACATGCCTGCACTGTGAAGCGTTCTATGTGGGAATGACCAGCAACAAACTGTCCATTCGCATGAATGGACACAGGCAGACAGTGTTTGTTGGTAACGAGGATCACCCTGTGGCTAAACATGCCTTGGTGCATGGCCAGCACATCTTGGCACAGTGCTACACCGTCCGGGTTATCTGGATACTTCCCACTGACACCAATCCTTCAGAACTCCGGAGATGGGAACTAGCCCTTCAACATATTCTCTCTTCCCGTTGCCCACCTGGTCTCAACCTCCGCTAAATTCGAATTCCCACCCACCATCTTAACATCTTTGCCTTGGTTCTCTGGACAGAGCCTCTGCCTCAAGTGGCATCTCTGTCTAACTTCTAACTTCTTTGCTTTCTACAGTTCTACAGTATGTCTGCCTAAGTGTACTTGTGTCTGTGTAAATGTGTGGGTGTATGTGCATTTATTTACCTTCCATTTTTTCCCCCAAGGTAAGTCTTTCCTGTCCCGGGATTGGAATGGCTCCTTACCCCCTTCCTTAAAAACCTCATCATTTCCTTTTCCCTCTCCTTCCCTTCTGCCTGATGAAGCAGCTAGGCTGCGAAAGCTAGCATTTTGTGTGTGTGTGTGTGTGTGTGTGTGTCTGTGTGTTTATTTGTTGCTATTACTGCCTGTGCCCCTTCGCCTGGTAAGTGTACTTCATCTATTTTTTACGTATATTTATTAACTCATGTAGATATTTTTCAGATTCACCGTTAATAAACAGTTTAGTGCTTTGTACATATTTTTCGAAGCTCACTGTTCATCAAACTTTTGTGTCCTCAATCGTATATTTAGTCAGCTTCGCATCAAAGGAACAGTTTACTGTCCACGTTCATATACTTAGATTTGCATCAAAGTCACAGTTTGGTGTACTCTCTCACAGTTTAAATCACAACAGTCGTACTTATTTGGAACATACATAGGTTTTTAGAATGGCTAGGAACTGTGACTGCTGCAAACTGATGCAGGCCGAGTTGGTGACACTCCATTCGCAGCTTCAGCCAGCATTGGCTTCGCTGGCAATACTTGAGACTGTAGTGGGGTGGGCGCCGCTGTTGTGGGCCACTCAGGGGGATGCAGCAGACACACAGTGCGTCTGTTGTGCCCTCCGATTGGTCTACGACTGTGGCCAGCCCGACACTGCCCGCAAAGGGGTCACCTCCCAATCAGTGGTGGATTGGGAGGTCTCCGCAGCGCATGTCAGGCAGCGTAAGACTTCCCAGGGTACCGAAGTGGAGGCCTCCCAGGTTAGTCTTATGACCAGGTTCGAGGTGCTGTTTGTGGCAGAGGATGTTCCTGACGCAGATCGTGTCACCTGTTCTGTAGTCACCCCTCTGCCTGCAAGATCCGGGCACTCACAGAGGGTGGGATTGTTAGTAGTTGGGAGCTCCATTGTAAGGTGGGTGACGGAGCCCCTTGGGGATATGGCTGCTAGGGTGGGGAAGAAGTCCAATGTGCACTCCGTGTGTATTCTGAGTGAAGTCATTCCAGGTGTGGAACGTGTCCTTCTGGATGCTGTGAAGAGCACAGGGTGCAGCCAGCTGCAGTTGGTGGCTCATATCGAAACCATAAATGTGTGTCACTTTGGATCGGAAGAGATTCTCTCTGGTTTTGAGTGGCTATCAGATGTGGTAAAGACTGCCAGCCTTGCTTGCAAGATGAAGGCAGAGCTCACCATCTGCAGCATAGTCAACAGGACTGACTGCGGACCTCTGGTTCAGAGCCAAGTGTAGGGTCTGAATCAGAGGCTCAGACAGTTCTGCGACCGTGTGGACTGCAGATTCCTCAACTTACACCAAAGGGTGCTGGGTTTTTGGGTTCTGCTAAATAGGTCAGTAATCCACTGCACTCAGGAAGCAGCTACACTGGTAGCGGGGGCTGTGTGGCGTGTACTGGATGGTTTTTTAGGTTAGAGGGCCTCAGGAATGCATAAAATAGGTTTCTGCCTCAAAGGGTGCAGGTAAGACACAGGAAGAATGCAGATCTAGGAACCATTGGTGTAACAGTTGTAAATTGTCATAGCTGTGTTGGGAAAGTTCCAGAGCTCCAAGTGCTGATAGAAAGTACTGAACAACAAATCGTTATAAGTTTTGAAAGCTGGCTGATGCCAGAGATAAGTTCGGCTGAAATTTTTACAAAGGGTTAAATGGTCTTCAGAAAAGATAAAATAAATAAAAAAGGGGGTGGCGTGTTTGTAACTGCAATAAACGGTTTATCCTGCAATGAAATTGAGGCAGGTACTTCCTGTAAGTTGGTATGCAAAGAGGTTATACCTGGCGACCGGAATAAATTAATAATTGGATCTTTTTATTGGCCCCCTGACTCAGACGATACAATTGCCGAAATGTTCAAAGAAAGCTTGAATCACATTTCAAACAGGTACCTGAAGCATACTGTTATAATAGGTGAAGACTTTAAATTACCCTCCAAATGTTAGCATAGATATTCAAAACAGGTGGCAAATATAAAACATCATCTGAACTAGTTTTAAATGCTTTTTCTGAAAACTACTTCGAAGAGTTAGTTCATGAACCCACTAGAATAGTAAATGGTTGTGAAAATACCATTGATCTCCTAGCAATAAATAATCCTGAGCTAGTAAAGAGCATCAAAACAGATACAGGGATTAGCGAACATAGAGTTGTAGTAGCGAGACTAAATATCAAAATTCCCATATGCACCAAAAATAAACGAAAAATATATCTATTCAATAGAGCAAATAAAAATTTACTACACGCTTTTCTGAGTGATAGTCTCCAGTCTTTCAAAACTAAAAATGTGAGTGTAGATCAGTTGTGGCTTACTTTCAAATACATAATATCATTAGCAATTGAGAGATTTATACCAAATAAATTAATAAAAGAGGGGGCTGACCCCTTGTGGACCACAAAACAGGTCAGATCACTGTTGCAGAAGCAAAGAAAAAGGCATGCAAAATGAAAAAAGACACAGAATCCCCAAGACTGTCAATCTTTTACAGAAACTTGCAACCTAGTGCGGACTTCAATGTGAGAAGCTTATAATAGCTTCCACAATGAAATCCTGTCTTGTAATCTGGCAGAAAATCAAAAGAAATTCTGGTCATATGTGAAGTACACTAGTGGCAAAACACAAACAATACCTTCACTATGGGATAGCAATGGTAATACTACCAATGACAGTACTGCTAAAGCAAAATCGCTAAACACAGCTTTCCAAAATTCATTCACCAAAGAAGATGAAGTGAACACTCCAGAACTGCCAGCATGTGAAATTTAGATGTTCCTGGAGAAGTAAAACAACTTAAGTCACTAACCAAAAATAAATCTTCCAGGCCAGATTACATACCAACTAGATTCCTCTCTGAGTATCCAGATGCAATAGCTCCATACTTAGCTATCATACACAATCGATTACTCAGCAAAAGAGCCATACCCAAAGACTGGAAAGTTGCCCAAGTCACTCCAATATTCAAGAAAGGCAATAGGAGTGATCCGCAAAATTACAGGCCGATCTCACTGATGTTGATTTGCAATAGGATTTTGGAACATATACTTTGTTCAAACATTATGAAATACCTTGAAGAGAATGACATATTAACCAATAGTCAACACGGATTAAAAAAGTATCACTCTTGCCAAACATAGCTTGCCCTTTATTCATGTGAAGTGATAAGTGCTATCAACAAGGGATCTAAAATCGATTCCAAATTTCTGCATTTCCAGAAGGCTTTTGACACTGTACCTCACAAGCGGCTTCTAATGAAATTGCGTAATTATGGAATATCGCCCCAATTGTGCGACTGGATTCACAATTTCCTATCAGAAAGGACACAGTTCGTAGTAATTGATGGTAAATCATCGATTAAAACAAAAGTGCTATCTGGTGTTCCCCAGGTAAGCGTTACAAGCCCCCTACTCTTTCTTGTGTTTATAAACAATTTAGAAGATAATCTTAATAGCTCCCTTAGACTATGTGCAGATGATGCTGCCGTTTATCGGCTAGTGAAGTCAAAAGAGGATTAAAGCCAACTGCAAAGCAATTTAGACCTAATTTCTTCATGGTGCAAAAATTGGCAATTAGCACTAAATAATGAAAAGTGTGAAGCAATACACATGACCACTAAAAGAAATCAGCTGAACTTCAATTACACGATAAATCAGTCAAACCTTAAGGTCATAAATTCTACCAAATATCTAGGAGTTACAATTACAAACAACTTAGACTGGAGAGAACACACAGAAAATATTGTGGGGAAGGCAAACCAAAGTTTAAGTTTCTTTGGCAGAATGCTTCGAAGATGCAACAGCTCCACCGAAGAAACTGCCTACATCACACTTGTGCGTCCTCTCCTGGAGTACTGTTGCCCAGTGTGGGACCCTCACCAAGTGGGACTGACGGAAGACATTGAGAAGGTTCAGAGAAGAGCAGCTCGTTTTGTTTTATCGCATTACAGGGGGGAAAGCGTCACAGAAATTTTGCACAATTTGAGGTGGAAATCATTATAAGAACAACGTTATTCATTGTGGCGAGATCTATTTGCAAAATTTCAATCACCAACTTTTACTTCTGAATGTGAAAATATTTTGCTAACACCCGCCTACATAGGGAGATGTGACCATCCCAACAAAATAAGGGAAATCAGATCGAAAACGGAACGATTTAGATGTCTTCTTTTCCGTGCGCTATTAGAGAATGGAACAGTAGAGAAAGGTTATAAAAGTGGTTAATGAACTCTCTGCCAAGCACTTAAATGTGATTTGCAGAGTATCAATGTCAATGTAGTCACAAGAAGAGATTGAATCACTGATAACTTTAAATTGAATAGGAAAAATTTGGCAGTTGAAAGAATGAGTTGGTAGTCAGAACATCAGGAAGATCCTCTCAAGAGGATTTCAATTTAAAGTAACTAAACAGTTGTATTTACATTTCTGTTTTTGTCTCAAATTTAAGAAAAATACTCTTAGTTTCAAGTATTGTAATTTTAAGAGGTAACAGAAAATTACACTAAATTTATATTTGTAGACGATTTAAAAAAATATTTGCAGTGAAAATACATGTGTAAACTGACAGTGATCTAATGATGAAGTTTGATAAGACCCTCACATGCTACTCACGGCTGGGTGGGCTGGTAGAGACCAGGAAGTCGACGGATGAGAACAGTACCAAATGGTAGTGCTACTGATGCAAAAATAATCAGTCCTAGCAGCAGTTCACCAACTTTGTGCCAATAGTAGAGTGGTATCAGTATAATGAGTGCACAAACAAATAGCTGCATATCAGCAGACAAATACCATGATTGTAACATACACTGAAAGAAAAAAGTCATTATTCAGATAAGCATCCAATTACATTTATCTTACTGCTTATTAACCACATTATAGTAATTTTATAGTAAGTGTCTATTTGTACTTTATTTTCCATCTATGTAGGCAGAATCATTTTATGATCATTTACAATGGCGGTAAACAGAGAGACTGAAGGAACATACAACCCTTTTCTGTGGCCGGTGGTGATGAAGTTCACATAACGAACTGCTAACCAGAAGCAAAGTCCAACATTTAGTGAATGTCACTGTAAGTGAATGCAAAAATTCCATGAAGCCACATGAATTAAAAAAATATCACACATGTCGGGGCAATGAATCCACAACCAGTTTCATGTTTCAAAGGCTTTATAATAAAAACTACAAAGTAAATGTAGGGTCACAGTGTATGGAAGTGATCAGCAGTGAATCTTGTATTGTGAATATTGTATTGTGAATCTTGACATGTAACAAGCAAGACCTGTTGCAATGTTTAAACAAAGTTATCAATTCATTTTCTGAGCTAAACAGAGTAAATTAAAACCATAATGTTTTGATACACCCGGGAATTTTTTTAAAAAATGTCCACAAAACATATCTGAATACACAGTGGATTTTGTAAGTAGTATCAAAAGTAAATACACAATATGGAATAGCCTATCAATTAACATGAACACAAATTATGAAATAGATAGGTACATGGCAGAGTAAATAGACATGATGTATTTCAGCTCAAATACCAATTTAAAGTAATGAAATGTACATGAGAACATATGTCAGCATGTAAGCTTTTACTGTTAATCAATTTTAAATTACATTTTGACGGAATAACAAAATATGTCCTCTATGTCAAATCCACTGAATATCTAAACTCAGCATATCCTCCTGAGACCTGGTGGCCAGGCACAATATTTTTCGAAATAGGTATTATGTACATGTTAAAGAGAGGATATAAAAAGAAAATTCACAAACATATTTGAATTTTTTTCAAATACATTCATTATTTTCAAATGTGTCCATCACTGTGGCAAGTGAGTTTTGGTGACATATAATGAAGCAACGAAGAAAATGTGAAAATGTAAAAAAACTCATTTTGGTGGTACTTACATAAAAATCAGATAACGCATTAACCTTTTTCACGAACTTAAATTCGAAAAATTTAAATAATGAATACTCACCTGGCATGCTAACATGCATACAAAGCAGCTTGTACCAAGTGATCTTAGTAACCATTTCTCCTTCGAAATAGCTGCAAAGTACTGTCCATTGAAATGGAATGTAGGTATTAAGACTGTATATACAGAGAATATGATATGAGGGCAGAAACTTGTATGTCCATTATAATGGACATGAGGTCTCAGAAGGATATATGTTATTATTTCCAATCAACATTGATATAGAATTAACAAATATAAAAAACAGAAAACGATGACTTACCCAAAGGACAGGCTCGTCGACAGACACAAATAAAATCACACACAAACACACATACAAGCTTTCGCAACCATTGGTCGCTTCTTCAGGAAAAGAGGAAGAAAGGAGAGGAGAAAGGGAAGGATATGGGTTTTAAGGAAGTGGAAAAAGAGTCATTCCAATCCCAGGAGTGGAAGGACTTACCTTAGGGGAAAAAAAGGAAGGTAAACAAATACATACACACTCACACATATCCAAATGCAAACACACCTAGACAGACATTTGTAAAAAGCAAAGAAGTTGGACAGAGATACCACTTGAGGCAGAGGCTCTGTCCACATAACCGAGGCAAAGATGCTAAAGGTGGTGGGCGGGAATTTGAATTTAGCGGAGGTTGAGACCAGGTGGGCAACGGGAGGAGAGAATAAGCTGAGGGCAAGTTCCCATCTCCGGAGTTCTGAAAGGTTGGTGTCGGTGGGAAGTATCCAGATAACCCAGACGGTGTAACACTGCACCAAGATGTGCTGGCCATGCACCAAGGCATGTTTACCCACAGGGTGATCTTCATTACCAACAAACACTGTCTGCCTGTGACCGTTCATGTGAATGGACAGTTTGTTGCTGGTCATTCCCACATAGAACGCTTCACAGTGCAGGCATGTCAGTTGGTAGATCATGTGGGTGCTATCGCAAGTGGCTCTGCCCTTGATCATGTACACCTTTCGGGTTACTGGACTAGAGTAAGTGCTGGGTGCATAGGGCAGGTTTTACAAAGGGGGCAGTTGCATCGGTAGGAGCCAGAGGGTAGGGAAGGTGGTTTGGGGATTTCATAGGGATGGACTAGGAGGTTATGAAGGTTAGGTGGGTGACGGAAAGACACTCTTGGTGAAGTGGGAAGGATGTCATTAAGGATGGATATCATTTCAGGGCAGGATTTAAGGAAATCGTATCCTTGCTGGAGAGCCACATTCAGAGTCCGCTCCAGTCCCAGAAAGTATCCAGTGACAAAAGGGGCACTTATGGGGTTCTTCTGTTGAAGGTTCTGGATTTGGGGAGATGAGGAGGTGGCTCTGGTAATATGCTTCTGAACCAGATCAGGAGGATAGCTGCGGGATGTGAAAGCTGTTATTAGGTTATTGGTGTACTGGTTCATTGGTACTAACCTTTCGGACTTAGACGGAAATTTGTTTATCACAATAATCGAATACAAAAGTACTGAAATCATATTTTCACTTCTGTTGCCTGCAACAATGACCATATTGGTGATAAATTTTGTATAGTACATTCTGTGGTACTACCAACATGAAAATTTAAAAATTTTATTTGTGCTTGTCATTGCAACAAATTTATGAGCAGTGTCACTTCTGTGGAGGGTTTCTAAGATAAGAGGAGGCTCACTGCATAGTGACAAATGAGGATATTCCATTAATGAAGGAGCTTGTAAAGGAGAACAGACACATAACCCTGAATGATATAGACATGAGTTTAAAGATTAGTATTGGTTCAATGCAGACTGTTATTCATAGTGTAGTGCACTTCAAAAAGGTGCCTACAAAGGAGAGTACCACATCAATTGACTGCCAAACTGAAAGACCTGTCCTGTCTAAGCCTGTCAAGAACTTTATCATCATTTCCATGTCTAGGCAATTTTGAAGATTTTACATAGCCTGGCAGCGGTGTCCAAACGATATCTATTGAAGCAGTTCAGGTAATTTTGAAGATGTGTTACATAGCCCTTCAGTGGAATTCTCGATTATAATGAATGAAATTACATCAAAAATTTCTATTTTCCATAAAAATTACTAGTTCTGCCTGGCGCTTAAAATAGCGGCGTCCTCAATTATAATGAATGAAATTACATCAAAAATTTCTACTTCCCATAAAATTACCAGTTCTGCCTGGCGCTTAAAATAGTAAAAATTTTGATAACCTTTATTGTGAAATAAACTTCCTGGCAAGTTTTTAGATGCCTATTATGTACATATATCACAAATAAACTACAAAAATGCAAGGCTGATCCAGTAAGCACATTTTACCATTTAAAACATTATTTCCTGCATTTTATATTTTCCTGCATTTTACACCATTTCACTGAAGTCCCTTGAAAAGCGTAAAAACGAGGTTCTACTGAAAGTATATGTTTGCTCTTGGGAAAAATGAATAAATTCATTAAAAATGTGCAAAACATTGAAAAATACAGAAAATATGGAACTTGTGCAATGTATCAGTACTTAAAATGATGAATGACGGTTAAAGGCTTGCTGACAACATTATTTATAATAAATTAAAGCACTTCAAAAATTTCTATTTCCTACGAAGTTACTACTTCCTGTTCTGCTTGGTGCATAAAATAGTACAAAATTCAGGTAATATGCATTATATAATAAATAAACAACATCCTAGTGAGTATTTTGATGCCTATTATGCACTCAAACCATAAACATGCAAGGGTGATCTAGTAAGAAAATTTTACAATTGAAGGGTGCACGGGAAAAAGAGGGTAAGTCAGTTCTTCTCAATTTTTCAGGAGAGAAGATTTTAACACCAAACCTTATGTACCAAATGCAGTTTTTAGCCAATTCTCTTGAAATTTATGTTTAGTGTAGCCTTACATATAGTCGTTAGATACCTCTACAAGGTTTTCCTGTAAATGTACTGTAACAGGCTAAAGAAAATATTATATCGAATGATGTCAATTTTTTGTAGGGAAAAAGGGGGTAAGTCATTATGAAATGGGGAATGTCAGTAAATCTCGCTAACAGAGGAAAAAAGGGGGTAAGTCAGTTCTTCTCAATTTTTCAGGAGATCTGAATATTAAACATGCACAACGTTGTAGTACACGTCATTAGTTAAGGATAGGTAAGTTCTTCTGGAAATCCATAGTAATACTTTCACATTCTTTTGATGCTCTGCTGTTTGCTTTAGAACATCCCTTACGAATATAAAACGTATCAGATTTTAATAAGTGACATTTTTTCTCCGTTGACAGTTGCTAGATTTTTTTCTGCACTCACCCTTTCTTAACTATTTTCCGGGTACGATTTCAAACCATGTTCAACAGCTCGAATTTCGGCAGCATGCCTATCACAGTAACTACAAGTGTCCATTCTAGGGCATCCGAAACTGACGTTAAATTCTGTGTTGAAAACAAGTCTGTATGTTTCATATGACATAGATTGTGTAGGGTATGATTTTTAAATAACTCATACATCTTACTGATGTTCAGATCCAGTGGTAGATACACTTTCTTAGAGGTTTTCAAGCTGTAATGGCTTCGTTCACCTTTAAATGAACTAATGTGTTGGCGAACTGCCTCAAGTGCCTCTCATATCACACAATGTTTCCGCTTAGAGCGTTGGCCTCGACCATCCTTAGGATTCACACCTTTTATCAGATAATGTTGTAT
Source organism: Locusta migratoria (assembly GCA_026315105.1). NCBI lineage: Eukaryota > Metazoa > Arthropoda > Insecta > Orthoptera > Acrididae > Locusta > Locusta migratoria. Next base: position 134,634,824 of record CM048749.1, on the reverse strand, counting down.
TACTTCAAAATTTTTTTTAGATATTCCATGAAAAGATGTAAAGGCTTTAGAACAAACATTTAATTCAGTGACAGAATTCTCCCTCTGCACTCTTACACGATATGAGTAACTGTTGTCACGAAATTTAGCTTCATTTTCCGGTCGCCTAGGTCTCTTTTGCGATATAATATTTACATTAATTAGGCCTGCCAAGTAAGCATTCGGCTCATTCAGTCATTTTGTTATTATTAGATATAATATACCCACGTTCTGCGTCAGTAATACTCTGCAAACGTTTCAATGTGGAACATTTACAATCTGGCCCTAATTCATGGGTGGATGATAAAAGTTTTTCTCACGTCGGAAAGTCGACCTGTTCTCTTCCTTTTCTTCGTTGAATGTGACAGTTGACTGAAGGTGATACTTTCCTCATCTTCATTTTTTATATTCAATTACACAGTTCAGTTAAAACGTAAAATAAACTAGAGAAATTCACGCAACACACAAAGCACTATCTTAACCTCACCAACAGCAAATGCTCAACACCTGGACTACGGAATGTAAACGACAGGTGTGATCAGTGCTGCTAATTGACTAACCCCCTTTTTTCCTAGTTTCACATTCACTTACCTCCTTTTTCCCGTGGACACTATATTTTTAAACCGCTGTAATTTTGAGACTATCCCCCTTCTTTCCATGAAACAAAAACCGATAAAATCAGCTTGTTGAAAGCTTTCTAAAGCTATAATAATCTAAAATTTCATTTTTTTTTTTTTTTTTTTTTTTTTTTTTTTTTTTTTTTTTTTTTTTTTTTTTACTTACCCCCTTTTTCCCGTGGACACTTCAATTTAAAACATTATTTCCTGCATTTTGCACCATTTTCTTTGAAGTCCCTCAAAAAGCATGAAAACAGGGTTCTATTGTAAAATTGAAGCAATACAGTGATATGGAAACCAGTTATTCTTATTTACAGAATTGCTACTGCATCAAAGTGCCTGACTATGTACTGCTCGAAAGACAGATGATACTATTTCTCATTTAATTAATCTGATGGACATTCTCCAATGAGATGCAAAAACATTATTCATAACAGATAGAGTGACTGGCCAGTACTTACCCCAGCTCAGTACCACCAATAGTCACACAAAAGGATGAAAATAATGACAAAAAATAAACCTAGAGTCAAATATTCAGAGAACTTTTCTTCATGAAGGAATAATTTTCTGATACTTGTGTCTATGTTTATTTTTGTCATTTTTGAGTGACTATCAGTGGTACTTAGCTGAGAAGTACTGACTAGCCTCTCTATCTCTTTTGAATAAAATATATCATTCATCAGAGCTCATTCTTAGCAACTTTCATCTGTTCACTGCACTGAAGGAAACAACAATAGGCTGGCATTTCAGAAATGACAATGGTGTGATGACCACAGCGTAAAACACTGTACACGACCAAAGAATTCTTTCACAGTGGTATCTACACACTTCTGAAGTGGTGAAATGTGTAAATTCATGTCAGGTGCATTATGTTGAAAAATACCACAAATTTTTTCTTCATTATTGCAATTTTTTTTAATATACCACTTTCAAGGTTTAATTGGTTAATAATCCTTCCTTTAATTTTTTTTCCGGCTGCATTCAGCCAATGACTATTGTAATAGCTAGTTTTAAAATACTGTAGAGATCTAATGTGTACATTAGTCAGAAAAACTTCTTTCAAGTGTTCTTTGTAACAGAACCAGTATTATACATGTCTACTCCTAAAAACACGTTTTAAACTGTATTTATTCACTTCATAGATGTAACCTACTTTGAGTGAAGTGTCTACTTACCATATTTTCATAGTTGATGTAGTTATTAACATACAAAATATTGAACATCCAGTTCTGTTTGCACATTTTTGAGTTGTAGCCTACTTGACTATTCCACTCAGGTCCAGAACCGAAATATGGTAACAGGCAAGCATACACTGCAAGTACCACTGCATATGCTGGAGTTAACCTAATGAAGAATATTGGAACATTTTAAAATTCTATAAACATTGCTCAAAATACTATAATTTTTGGATTAAAGAAATGCAATGTAAAATATGAGATCAGATGAAAGATGAATCAAACCTTTAATAGCGAAGATGATGGTTTAGATATATTATGTAAAGATTGGTTAATGATCTTACCATTTTCATGAACTATGGAAAGAAATCATATTACTTTCAAAAATTAAATGCCATGAAACAAATGAGGTTAAGTAAAAATATTGAGAGTGCACAAGTGCAGATAGATAAGAAAAGGACAAGAAGCACATATGACAAAGATGGGAGGCCACAAAGGAAAAGGATGAGGGAATTAAGTAAGAGAGGAAGGCTACAACCAAGCAGAAGTAATGAGGTACAAAAGACAATAATATAGGAAAATAATAGATGAATGGCAGTAAGACAGCCCTTGGTCACAGAGGGCTGTTTTACTACCATTTGAATTCATAAATGGTCAATGAAGAACTGCAGCCATGTTTAAAACTTTGAAATAAATAGCACACATACCAGTAATGAAAATTATTGGATCAATCTATTATTTTGTATTTTACAACAATATATTTTGTTACGCCTTCTTATAAAACTAAAGCATGTATGAGTTGGACCTTTGAGTTTGTGTGAATGTGTATGTGTTCTTTTCTTATGAAAGCTGTGGCTGAAAGCTAAGTTGTGCAAGTCTGAATGTCTTTTCTAGGTTCCTGTCTGTGTCTCAGTAATAATGTTTTCGATGAGTTGCAAGCTATCCTCATTACATTATTGAATTTCAAACTGGACTTTCCATTTTAATTACTTTAACTTACTTGTCTAACAGTGGGAGATCCAGGCTGGAATGTAAATAATAGAAAACAGATAACAACTCACCATAAATGATGGAGCTACAGACAGGCACCTAATATAGACAATATCATTCAGACAACTTAAACTTTTGGCCATGGCCTACACATCAGAAAAAGAAATAGATACATTCACACACTCACTCAGACACAACTCAAGCTCACTTGACCACCATCTATGGCCACTCTAACACAATAAGCATCTTGACAGATAGTGAGGAGTGAAGGGGGGAGAATGCTCGGTAAGGGTGAGGACAAGATATTCCACCCTGAATGACAGACTGTAAAGGCTCTGATTTGTGGAAATGTGAGATTCAGCATGGAATGCAGTAAATGGAAGGTGGGTGGATGGGGGGTGGGGGTGTAGAGATGTGTGATGAAGGGAGAAGGAGACTTTAAAATGATAGCTTTCATACATTCTACATATAAAAAAAAATCCCTCCTATACAGCCTTGACACCTGTGGATGGTAAATTAGCAGTGATGAGGAGTCTCTTACATGCTGAAGGGCTCACAAAGGCCTTCACAGACAACTATTATCCTCCTGAAATAGTCTACAAACACATTTCCCAAGCCATAACACCATACACCACCAATGCTCCCTCCACTCCAATAGCCATCCACAAAAAAGTGTCCCTCTTGTCACCCAATACCACCCAGACTGGAACAACAAAATCACATCCTTCATCAGGTCTTTGATTATCTGTCATCATCCCCTGAAATTAGAGACTTCCAACCCCTCCTAAAGTGATATTCCATTGCCCAACCAAACTTCACAACATCCTAGTCCAACACTATGCCACTCCCAACACCTCACATACCAGTGGACGACCCCGATGAAAGACTTCTCCAATCCACATACCCTGCACTTCTTATTCCAATCCCATCACAGGCTTATCTCACTCCATCAGAGGCTGGGCTACATGTGAAAGCAGTAATGTGATTTTCCATCTTTGTTGCAATCATTGCACAGTGTTTTAAATTGCCATGACAACAAACCAGATTTCCATCAGGATGAATGGATACCATCAAGCTGTGGCAAAAAGGAAGATTTGCACACCATGCAGCTGAACAATGTACACTTGATTTCAATGGCTGCTGTGTTACCCGGGCCATCTGGATCCTCCCCTCCATCACCAGCTCTTCTGAACTGTGCAGATGGGAGTTGCCCTACAACACCTTCTATGGTCCCACAACCACCCTGGCCTAAACCTAAATTAACTTGTCATCCCTACACGCCCCTCCCCACTCACTGTCCTGTATCTTCCAACTGTGTATCATGCCTTCTATTATACTTTTTATTTCAATATCCCTTTATTTTATTTTACCTATTTCTGTTTTATTTTTATCATTTTACAGTTTCTCCCTCCCCCTTCCCTCTCCTCCCTACACATTTCTACACCACCTCCCCCCCCTCTCTCTTGTCCCTTTCATTTACTGCATTTTATGCTGCATCTCACATTCCCACCTATCAGAGCCTTTACAATCCAACACAGAACATCCTATCCCCACCCTTACCCGGCATCCTTACCCCTCTACTCCCGTCCTCACTCACTCACTGTCAAGATGCTGGTACTGAAGTAGCCACAGATGGTGCTCATGTGAGTGAGTGAGTGAGTGTGTAAATGTATTCCTTCTTCTGATGAAGGCCATGGCCAAAAATTTAAGTTGCATGACTGTGAATGTCTATTTTATGTGTCTGTCTGCAAATTCTTTACATTACTTTTATTTATAAAATGTGGTTGTGCTGCTAAAAGGGGACTGGAGGGAATGGGGGAGGACAGACTTATATTGACATTTGTTGTGCTCTATTAGATGTATCAGCCTGACGGTATTAACCACCATACCTGAGGAGCCTCTGCAGAATTCCTGTTGCAATCCAAGGTCCTCCATGTTGTTGCACATCTCGCATAAAATTCATTGCCCGAAGCATCCCACTTATCAGAAAGAAGGAATCTACGTTGATCATACTGTTTAGAAGTGGCATCTTTGGTATATCACGTGCTGACTGAAAAAGGATAGAAAAACAAGAACTTAACTGAAACAGATACTGCAAAATATTTCTTGTAACTACAAATATTGTAGTTTTGTCTTTTCTTGAGGACTGAACCACTGGTTTATTACTCTCTTCTGGTGTCACCCTTCTAATTGATCCATAGATTAACGTACCAACGTACTTTTATCGAAATATTCTTTCTAACAAGAAGTAGCTTCTTTTTCCCCTCTAACATCTTTCTTTGATAACTTCTTTCCTATATTTATGTAATTGAAATTTGTTTCTTTTCTGCAGTCTCTACCATTAGGGTAGTTCTTTCTTGATCTCTTTCCTCTCACTGATGACTTGAATAAGGATTTCACTTAAATAATTTAAACACTAAAGTTTTATTTATGTCATTATAAAATCCTCATCAGCATCTCTGTTCCCTGAAGTAAAATACAACATATTGAATTTTGAAAATAATTTTAGTGTTGTTTTTCTTGCTGTTTTCTCCAACATACTTCTTTTTGAGATTTTACCTCTGACCTCTTCAAAACAACAGGATAACTAAGATCAGTTTTTAATAAGATGTGAAAAGTTGAAACCTAATAATCCAGGCCAATCGTTGCTCTTTGTGTATTCTCCAAGGTTCTGAAAATATCAATTTAAATTTTTAAATCCAAAATGGTTCTTTCAAAAGCATTGCTTGAAATGTAGCACCTGTTCCATTTCTCTAAGAAATGTAAGTGTATGAAGTGACATGGTACCACTCATTTACCATGTTCTGTACATCCAATCAAAAAAGACCACCATCAGATTATAGAAGCTCTATCTATATACTGCACTGCTGATCACTAAACCACTTTATATTATTTGTGATTATCCATGCTGAAAGTGGCTGATTATGTTAGAAAAAAAAGATGCTTTATTTATTTACTTGAAAAAAAATCTGCCTCCTTAAAATTTAACTTTTTTATTTGCAACTAAAGGCATGAACTACTAAATTTTCATGAATTATCTAATAATGGAAAGTACAAGTTGTAATTAACAATCTACTAATAGGACAGTTTACAACTCACTGCAAAGACGTGACAATGAGCCACGACAGGAACATAAAAAAGGCACACATATAAAACACTTTCAGCTATCGGCCATGGCCTTTTTCAGAAATAGAAAATACGCAATCGCACAGTCACACAACCGTCATCTCAAGCTGCCGCACTTCGAAGTGCGGCAGCCAGAGAAGACAATTGTATGACTGTGTTGTGCGACTGTGTGATTGCATGAGTGTTTCCTATTTCTGAAGAAGGCCATGGCCGATGGCTGAAAGTGTTGTATGTGTGTGGCTTTTTAATGTTCCTGTAACGGCTCATCATCACGTCTTTGTGGCGAATTGTAAACTGTCCTATTAGTAATACTGTTAAAATTTTCAGTAAAGTACTTTTGATTCCAAGTGTCATTTTTAAAGAAGTGGTTCATAATGAAGTAAGAGATACTTTATTTGTGAACATAGATTATATCCCAAATCACAATGTGCACATCTTTTTCTCTTTGTGACATGGTCACCATTAACATTTAAACATTTGTCAAGTCATGGCATCAGCTTTTCAAACTCTGCCACCTGACCCTCACATTATCATTATTTTGTAATAATTTGATACTAAAACACACTTTTACTGATTTTTAATTAGATAAATGATATTTATGAAATGTAGACTTAAGACTGTTAACTTTGAAACACACACATGCTTGTTGGGCTTACAGCAATGACAGGTTGGTTCCATCTTGTGTAAAATGAATCCGTCAATAACAGTTTTCAGTTTGTGTTAGTGCCACTTTTGGTGGTATTTGTGTAATTCTTGGTATTGGCAGAAGTGGTTGGTTTATTAAAATGCTTACAGTTATTACTATCCTTGATTGCTTTTTGAGCTAATGAGAATATTTGGTAAGCTTTTTACGCAGAAATAAAAGGACTCATCCAGTGTTTTCAATCCAGTTTTTTTCTATCCAGTTTAAATAATAACAACAATAAACACTTAAAACACTACTCCAAAACAAATTAATATGCACTAAAAAGTGAAGAAAAAATTGTATATTCTTGTACAACTTAATATTCAATTTACTTTTCTACTTATCAATATGTAGGTTCGATCTACATGTTTACCACGCAAGAAGATAGGTAGGTACCTACACCCTTTAAATCTAAATCAACAGATACCTATGAATAACAAACAATACTTTCCAGGGTTCTCCTAAGTAAAATGAAATGAAAAATATTGATTGACTTAAAAAGTCAATCAAGTTATTATGATAATATTGCCGTGAGACTCTAAGTTAACTAAATGCCGGCATGGCACAATGGATAGCATCACCGATTGCGGTGCTGAAGGTCGTCGGTTCAATCCTGTCCACCAGCAAAAATTTATTTCTTTGTAATTATCATTTCCAGAACATTCTGCATGTTTCTTATGTTAACTATTCTTCTAATTTCTGTCTGTGAATAAATAGCAGAGCACTCTGCCCAAGAGACAGTTAGTGCTGCATGTATGTTAAGTTTGCAATAAACCTGCTTTTAGTACAAGTGCTGTGTTCAGTTGACACCCCTGCCTTCGAAGTCAAGCCTGCTTCCATTTCAACACAACATAGTTTGGTGGAGGTGCCGAATATCCTGTGCAACAGCTGCATCACCGTGGCTCTGATTAGGCAACGAAAAACAGTCGCTTACATGGACAAGAACTGGAATACAAGGATATACCGAGTACATCCTTCCAAAAGCCCGTATTAACAGAAGAACCATGGACATGAAACCAGCAGTAAGCCAGCTGCATGTCAGACACCCGACGGTGTTCTCTTGAGACACTGGACCGGACCCCAACAAATGGCTAAAAGGGTTCGACCGAGTTGCCAAGTACAACAGGTGGGATCATACGATGTGCTTGGCCAATGTTTATTTCTACCTGGATGGAACAGCCCAGCAATGTTTTGAAAACAACAAAGAGAAGCTGTATGACTGGGAAACATTCCAGACGGAACTTAAGAAGACGTTTGGATAGCACCAGCGACAAATCGGCTCGGTGGAAGAACAACTGGAGAACTGTGCCCAATAACATGGTGAGCCGACACAGTCATACATACAGAATGTTTTGGCCCTGTGTAACATAGTCAATCCGAATATGACTGAGGCCGACAAAATCACGCACCTGATGAAGGATATTACAGAGACATGTACCACTCCGTTCTGATAAAAGACATCGCTATGACAGAGGAGTTCATCATGTGGTGCCAGCATGTTGAAGAGATGCAACAAAGGAGGGTTGGATGAAAGAGTATGACAGACTCCCCAATGTAGTCCCTATGGCCGTTGTGGAAGACCAGCATGACTTTGCTTCTCACATACGACAAATTGTGAGAGAAGAATTACAACAGTTTATGGCAGCTGGGACTATTAGACTGAGTGAGGATCAGATTATGGCCATGGATGTAAGCCCTGTAAGTCACAAGGAAGCCAACATCGCTAAGGAAGAGGTATTTTAAACATTGTTCCTGTCTGCCCCACCAATGGCACCCGACATGAAGAATGGTATCGCCCTGCTATGACTTACACTGCAGCTGCCAAACAGCAGTCTATGATCCGGCTGACACAGCCGCAACCAACTCCCCTGGCAACTATGACACCCCGCAGAAGAACAGATGCCTGGAGGACAGAAGACAACACACCATTGTGTTTCCGCTATGGGTGCCCTGGATATGTCGTAGGCAACTACAGAGAGAGAAGGCGAGTATTCGATGATTATTTTGCCACAATACGTAAGCCATCAGAGCAGGTCTATCCCAGGCAGTCACCTGCTGATGAGTTCAGTCCACCTAAGGGAAGAAGCCCATCGCCATACCCTGGACAAGGTCACTCCCTAACTCGCCGCTGCCGTTCACCATCGCCATACAGAGGTACCAGCCGCTCCTCTAGCCACCGCGCCCAGGAAAACTAAGCAAGGGGACCATCTATGGAGGTGAGGACGTCGCAGATGAAAATCCTCCATGGATGACAATTGCCAAGATGTTGGGAAAACTCATTGATGTCATAATCGACAGCCAACCTGTCTGGGCACTTGTTGATTCAGGTGCTTCTTTCTCTGTCACATATTTTTGGAAACATTTTTGTTTCTACATTTTAAGCCTAAAATTTATCCTTTTAACTGTTAACTGACAACTTTACTATCCTTGACAGATGCCATTTGAATGGTAATTTTCTATGCTTTTGACATATCAGTCTCATCTTATTTATGTTGTTATACGTATGACCACCTAAGGTAACATATACACAAATTTAAGATCATTCTGATCACCCTCAACTTGGGTAAATATTTTTATTGTATTTTATTTTTACTATTAAGAAACAGTTATGTAGTTTACTCCATGACGCCATTTGAATTGTATCCGTTATGTTTTTTACATTTCATTCCTAATATTTCACAATGTTACAGCACACTATATTATTTTTTAATTTTTAATGACAACCTAAAGCATCACACAATAAATCAAGGACTTTTCATGTATATACAATATATATACCCTGTGCCTTAATTCTATTATAACAACATTTTAATTAAGTAAGATATACCCATTTTTGTATATTACAACGAAAGCATTAGCTTTACATAAATTACAATGACAAACGAACCATACATGTTTTGTAAGGTTTTATATCTTGAATTGTTTCTTTGTATAGAAAAAAAAATGTAAAAAATACATTTTTTTTTTTACACCAGTAAACTTACATAAAACACTGTAGATACTGTAGAACCACTTATAGAATATCTTTGGAAATACTGAAAAGAATGGGATGCAATTCATGTCAGTATTTTAATGTTTTAATCTTTATTTTAAATACCACTAAGATGACTATAATTATTTTATTTTAGACATTAACCAAGAAATGTGTTATTAATTATAATTTTATGATACGAATATTATAGAGGAAAAATTCCTAACAGGAAAAAAATATACGTAAAAAATAGATGAAGTACACTTACCAGGCGAAGGGGCACAGGCAGTGTGCATTTATTTACCTTCCATTTTTTCCCCCAAGGTAAGTCTTTCCTGTCCCGGGATTGGAATGGCTCCTTACCCCCTTCCTTAAATCCCTCATCATTTCCTTTTCCCTCTCCTTCCCTTCTGCCTGATGAAGCAGCTAGGCTGCGAAAGCTAGCATTTTTGAGTGTGTGTGTGCCTGTGTGTTTATTTGTTGCTATTACTGCCTGTGCCCCTTCGCCTGGTAAGTGTCTTCATCTATTTTTTACGTATAATTATAATTTTATATATTTTAGCTACATTCATGTATTTAATCTTTTCATTGGCTATCAAAGATGGGTGGAGCTGGCAAAGGGGCGGAGCCTCAGCTATTTAAGAGCAGCAAACCTTGCTCCAGCCAGCAGTGACACACTGGAAGGCTCCCAGCTACCTGCCAGCTCCACAACATCAAAGGGTATAACATCGCTTATTTTATTTTGTTCTATTTCTATTTATTAACTTAGTTTAGCTTTTACAGTAATGTATATTGTTCGAAACTCCTCTAAATGTGACTGTGATATATTTCAGAGACAAATTCCTGAAGATGGTCTACATAAGACCGAAACTAGTAGAATGAAATAAATTAGTGCATTCTAGACTGTTCTTTATTTACATACTTATTTCTCTGTATTGTCAGATAATTACCACCACACACTAAAGAAGACAATGTTCTATGATAAGGGGGCAACTGTGCTGAAGGTCACAAATGGAAAGTATGTCCAGCCAGCAGGAACTAGTGTCGCAAGAATAACCATCAACAACAGGACCCAGCCATTTGAATTTGTCGTTTTAACAGAATGTAGTCATAATGTCATCCTCGGATGGGACTTCCTTCAGGCATCCCAAAGTGACTGTGGAGGATCTGAGCTGCAGGAACTCATTCTGACAGGTACACATAATACAGAATTTTCTGGGAAGTTATTTGCCATTGACAATGTGACGATCCCATCGTTGACAATGAGAAGAGTTCCAGTCACAAACACAGATGACTGGTTGAACTGTGAAGGGCTTGTCGATAGTAAAAATTTTATTACACTTACAAAAGAAATTTACATACAAGCAGCTATCGTTAGCATTACCGGTGGTCGAGGAGAGATTTGGATCACTAATCGTCACGAGCAGTCACAACTTATCCCCAAAGGAATGTGTATCAGGACTGCTGAACCAATCCAGAAAGGTGAGTTCAATGTTATCAATGAAGACCCATTCTCTGCTGTTAGTACAGACAACACACTGGAGGAAACAACTGTGGAACTGCCAACAGGGCCAGGACTGACCAAGAAACAATGCCAGTGGGTTTTAGCTATACTACGCCAATTTTCGGGTGCATTCACATCCCAGCAGGAGAAAAGCCAGACGAAACGGCCCACTATAAGGCACCATATCAATATGGGGATCATCTACCAATTAGCCAGCATTTGTATAGAGTGTCGCTAGCTGAAAGACGGATAATTCGGGAGGAAGTGGAGGATATCTTGCACAATGACATTATTCAACCTTTGGAGAGTCCTTGGCCGTCTCCGGTGCTCCTCGTAAAGAAGAGGATTCTGTGTTGACTATCGACGGCAGAATAAAATCACGAAGAAAGATGTCTACCCATTGCCGCGCATTGATGACACCTTAGACTGCTTGAAAGGAGCTACATACTTCTCAACTATGGACATGAAGACAGGTTACTGGCAAATCGACGAAGCTGACACGGAGAAGACGGCTTTTATTACACCTGATGGCCTCTATGAATTCAAAGTAATACCATTTGGATTACCAGCCACATTCAAACACATGATGGACAACTTGCTTCGACACCTTAAGTGGACAACATGTCTTTGCTATTTAGATGACATTTCTCGAAAACATTTGAAGAACATCTGAGTCGCCTGTCAACTGTGTTGAAGTGTGTTCAGACTGCAGGACTCCTCCTCAATCCAAAGAAGTGCACCCTTTTTTCTTTTTTTTTTTTTTTTTTTTGTTTTTTTAGGGCGCACAACTTCTATGGTCATTAGCGCCCAGCTAAGAACATTGATTCGCTATGATCTCAAAAAATGGTGACTGTCAGAACATCAGCAAGAGGCTAAAAACGAAAGATAAAAGACAATTAAAAGGGTTAAATATCCTTGGATAGGTTGGCCAAGTTCATAAAACGCAAAACCCGAGCAGCTGCTCGTGTGTCATCAGCTAAAATTTCCTCCAGAGTAGACGGAAAGTGAAGGGCTACACGGAGATGATTAAAATTAACACAAGTCAGTAAAACATGTCGCACTGTCAACAGTTCACCGCAGGAGCATAGCGGTGCAGGTTCGGCGGATAGCAAGTGACGGTGGCTGAAACGGCAATGACCGATCCGCAACCGAGCCAGGATGACCTCCTCCCGCCGAGAGGGGCGTGAGGATGTCCTCCAAGCGGTCGGGATCGGTTTGACAGTTCGCAATTTATTGTTGTACAGTGAAAGCCACACACTGTGCCATTGCGACACGATACTCCGGCGAAGAGCCCGTTGAACATCGTCCGATGGGACGCAAAAGGTAGCCATGCGAGGTAAAAGAGCTGCTGCCTTGGCTGCTGTGTCGGCGGCCTCATTCCCGGGCACACCCACATGGCCAGGGACCCACAGGAAAGAAACGTGACAGCTGTCATCCGCCAGCAACTGGAGGGAGCGTTGGATCCGATACACGAGAGGATGGTTCGAGAAAGGGTCCTTAAGACTCTGCAGGGCACTAAGGGAGTCAGAACATATGGCATAGAAAGGTTGGCGGTGGCGGCAGGTATACAAAACGGCCTGGTGGAGGGCGAAAAGCTCAGCCGTGAAGGTCGAGCACCGGTCAGGGAGCTTGTATTGGAATCGGTTGTCCCCGACGACGAAGGCAGATCCGACACCGGCAGTGCTCTTGGAACCATCAGTGTAAATAAATACGGCATTATCGAACCGCGAACGGAGTTCGACAAGCCTCGAGCGGTATACCAAATCCGGAGTGCTCTCCTTGGGGAGCGAACTAAGTTCGAGGTGTGTGTGAACCTGGGCCTGATGCCACGGTGGCAATGGGCTTTCGCTCAACCGAAGGGTGGAAGGAAGGGTAAAATCGAGCCGTTGTAGCAGGCGGCGAAACCGAACTCCCGGTGGAAGCAAGGCAATCGCAGACAACTGATATTGGCGATCGAGTGAGTCGTCAAAAAATAATCTGTAAGAGGGATGGTTGGGCATCGACCGTAGGCGGCATGCATACCGACACAAGAGTATGTCACGTCGAGTGGTCAAGGGTAATACAGCAGCCTCGGCATACAGACTTTCAACAGGGCTGGTATAAAATGCACCGGTCGCCAGACGTAATCCACGATGGTGGATAGAGTTGAGTCGGCGGAGAATCGACGGCCGTGCTGAAGAGTACACAAGGCTTCCATAGTCGAGCTTCGACTGAACAATGGCCTGGTAAAGGCGAAGCAGGACGGTACGATCCGCTCCCCATGACGTGCCACTGAGGACACGAAGAACGTTAAGGGATCGGGCACAACGGGCAGCCAGGTAGGACACGTGTGTGAACCAGCAAAGTTTCCGATCCAACATGAGTCCCAAGAATTTCGTAGTCTCCACGAAAGGGAGAGCAACAGGGCCGAGACGTAGAGAAGGTGGAAGAAATTCCTTGTATCTCCAAAAATTGATACACACAGTTTTCTCAGTGGAGAATCGGAAGCCGTTTGCGATGCTCCAGGAATATAGACGGTCAAGACAGCGTTGGAGAGAACGCTCCAAGAGACACGTCCGCTGGGCGCTACAATAAATTGCGAAATCGTCAACAAAAAGAGATCCGGAGACGTCGGCTGAAAGGCAGTCCACGATCGGATTGATTGCAATGGCAAAGAGCGCCACACTCAAGACGGAGCCCTGTGGTACCCCATTCTCCTGGCAAAAGGTATCTGACAAAACAGAGCCCACCCGTACCCGGAACTTGCGATCCGCCAAAAACGCTTGAATGAAAAGAGGAAGGCGGCCCCGAAGGCCCCATGTGTGTAATGTGCGGAGAATACCCGCCCTCCAACAGGTATCGTATGCCTTCTCCAAGTCGAAGAACACGGCTACTGTTTGACGCTTCTTTAGAAAGTTGTTCATAATGAAGGTCGACAACGTAACGAGGTGGTCAGCAGCAGAGCGGTGTCGACGAAAACCGCATTGTATATTAGTCAGGAGGCGGTGAGATTCGAGGAGCCAGACCAACCGAGCGTTAACCATGCGTTCCATCACCTTACAGACGCAGCTCGTCAGAGAAATGGGACGATAACTGGAAGGAAGGTGTTTGTCCTTCCCTGGTTTGGGGATGGGGACAACAATGGCTTCACGCCAACTTGTGGGAACATGACCTTCAGTCCATATGCGATTGTAGGTACTAAGAAGAAAGCACTTGCCCGCAGGAGAGAGGTTCTTCAGCATCTCAATATGAATGGAATCGGGCCCGGGAGCAGAGGACCGGGACAGGGCGAGAGCACGGTCTAGCTCCTGCATGGTGAAGGCGACGTTATAGTTTTCACGATTAAAAGAGCGGAAAGAAGGCGGCCGTGCCTCCTCTACCTGTTTGCGAGGGAGAAAGGCAGGGTGGTAATGGGCAGAGCTCGAAACCTCCGCAAAGAAACGACCCAATGCGTTTGAAACATCAGCTGGGTCCACGAGGACCGCGTTCTCCACGGTCAGGCCAGGAATCGGGGAGTGGACCTTGATGCCGGACAAACGGCGTAGGCCACCCCAGACAACCGTGGAGGGAGTAAAACGGTTAAAAGAACTAGTAAAAGCTGTCCAGCAAGCTTTCTTGCTGTCGTTTATGATACGACGGCACTGCGCTCTCATACGTTTGTAATTGATGCAATTCTCCAAAGTTGGGTGGCGGCGGAAGGTGCGTAAGGCACGACGTCGGGCTCGAAGCGCGTCGCGGCAGGCTGCAGTCCACCAAGGGACCTGCACACGACGTGGAGAAGAGGATGTACGAGGTATGGAACGTTCAGCAGCAGTGAGAATAACCTCTGTGAGGTATTCGACCTGACTGTCACAGTTGGGAAAATTCTGATTGTGAAAAACAGCCATGGAAGAATAAAGCCCCCAGTCGGCTTTAGAAATGTTCCAACTGGTGGGACGTGGAGATGGGGAGTGATGTAGGAAGTGGATGATACAAGGGAAATGGTCACTCGAGTACGTGTCAGAAAGTGCATACCACTCAAACCGACCGGCAAGCTGAGGAGTGCATATTGCGAGGTCTATATGGGAATAAGTGTGTGTTGTGTCAGAAAGGAAGGTCGGTGCACCGGTGTTGAGGCAGACAAGATCGAGGTGTTGGAGAAGGTCCACCAAAAGGGAGCCTCTCGGACAAGGTGCCGGAGAGCCCCATAGGGGGTGGTGGGCATTGAAGTCGCCTACCAACACGAAAGGTGAAGGGAGCTGGTCAACAAGGTTTAGCACATCTGCCCTATTAAGGGCAGATGACGATGGCGAATATATATTACAGAGGGAGAAGGTAAATGTGGATAAGGTGATGCGGACGGCAACTGCCTGTAGGTGAGTGTGCAAGGAAATGGGATGGAAATAGACGTCGTCTCGAAGGAGCATCAGAACCCCTCCATGGGCTGGGACACCTTCCACGGGTGGCAGGTCGAACCGCACAGAGGTGTAGTGTGGAAAGTCTGCACGATCACGTGGACGCAACTTAGTTTCCTGGAGGCAGACGAGAAGCGGGCAGTGCAATCGAAGGAGTAATTTTAACTCCTCCCGATTAGAACGAATGCCGCGAATGTTCCATTGAAGGAGCGCCATGATAAAAATGAGAGAAGAAATAAGGATAAAAACCAAGTAGCGAGCGGGGTCACCTCGACGGCCGCTGAGGACCGGATTTCGAGGGAGCACTGCTATCGCTGTCCAGGGGCGAAGGGTCGTGGTCCATAGGTTCGACCGACGCGCCTGCCACCTCCCTGAGTTGATCAGGAGGGGCAGTTTCCACCGCCGGTAAAGGGCCGGGCGCCCGGCAAACGGAGCGTCCCGGTGAAACAGAAGACGGCCGAGGCCGGCAACTGTTGGACGGCGCGACAGATGGGTCACGCCTCGGCGGGGAAGGAGAGGAACTCTTTTTCTTGTCAGCTCTTCTGGAAGAGTGACGGCGGGAAGAGGCAGTTGACGGTTGGGAAGCCTGAGAACGCAGAAAATCCTCACGGACGGGTTCCTTTTTCAAGGTCCGGGCATCTTGTTTAGGTGCCCGCGGTTTACTAGATGTTGACGAAGACTGTACCTTACAAGCAGCAGGAGGAAGCGGGGACGTGGAACGGGCAATCTTCGGGCTGGCGGATCGCACAACTGTGTCAGCGAAAGTGAAATCACATGTCTGGGTACTGGAATCTTTGGTAGGTCGAGGTGAGGTGAGTACCTTACTGTATGTACCCGCTGGGAGGACAGTGGGCTTTCGACTCGCCAACAACTTACGAGCGGCAGATGTCGATACCTTCTCCGTAACCCGAATTTGCTGAATGATTTTTTCATCCTTATATACAGGGCAGTCGCGAGAGGAAGCCGCATGGTCGCCGTTGCAGTTAAGGCAGTGAGGGGACGGAGGTGGGCAATCCCCCTCATGGGCGTCCCTACCACAAGTAACACATTTTGCTGCATGTGGGCAATGTTCACGGGTATGGTTGTACCTGTGGCATTGGTAGCAGCGCGTTGGGTTTGGAATATAAGGGCGGACTGAGATAACTTCGTACCCTGCTTTGACCTTCGACGGGAGGTCAACTCTGTCGAATGTCAAAAACACAGTACGAGTCGGTGTCAGCTGGTTATCTACCTTTTTCATCACCCTGTGGACGGCTGTCACACCTTGATCGGACATATAGGACCGGATGTCGTCATCAGACAACCCGTCAAGGGATCTCGTAAAAACTACCCCACGTGACGAGTTGAGTGTGCGGTGCGCTTCTACTTTGACTGGAAACGTGTGCAATAACGTAGTCCGGATAAGTTTCTGGGCTTGGAAAGCACTGTCCACTTCCAGCAACAATGAGCCATTGCGCTGACGCGAACAGGTTTTAACAGGGCCAGCAATTGCATCAACACCTTTCTGTATAACGAAAGGATTGACAGAATTGAAGTCTTTTCCGTCGGTGCGCGACACAACAAGAAATTTCGGCAAATTAGGCAGAGTCTTCTTTTGCTGAGGCGAGTCTATCTTACGTTTCTGGGTCAATGTCAGTGAAGAAGAGAAGGAAGTCATTGCGGAAGTGTCCCCCGTGATTACCGGCGTCTCCGATGGCGCCCTCCTTCCTAGTGGGGGCCCTCTCCGAGGGCTTACCCGCCTTAGGTGATTGTTCACACCTCAGGTCACACCTCCCGAGAACTGACGGAGGGACCAATTGGCATGTTCGGAAGGTACCAGCTCGGGTAATCACCCCTCCCTGGGCCTGGCCTTTACCAGGGGGTACGTACGTGCCCTACTTGTCTACCCGGGGCGGGGAATTACGCGTTACCCCGTCACCTGCTACGCATGATAATGCGTGGGTCGGCCTTCAGACACGCACAGGGAGGAAAGAAGAAGAATAGAGGAAGTGAAGAGAAAGAAGGAAAGGTGTCTCAAACGCCGAGGCGGAGACTAATGAGGAGAAGAAGGCGAGGAGAGGACAAGGAGAGAGAGACAGAAACAAAGGGTAAGAAAGGAAGGAACCAAGGAATAAGAGAAACGACAACAAGAAAACACCTGAATTCGTGAAATACGCCCGTCTCCGGGCGAAGGCATAAACCGGGAGGGAAAGTGAAGCAGCCTGGGGCAGAAGAAAGGCTGCTCCGGCTCGGGGCCCCGTGCGCGCCACACACGTACCCACAAAAGAACTGTGGGCCCCCTGGGGGGAAGTGCACCCTTGTCGCCAAAGAGATAAAAATCCTGGGGCACCTAGTCAATGGAGATGGCGTCCGTCCTGATCCAGATAAAGTTAGAGCAGTCACAGAATTTCCAACTCCTCAGCACATTCATGATGTGAGAAGTTTTCTTGGGCGGTGCTGATACTACCGATGTTTCATAAAAGGATTTTGTAACAAGGCATGTCCATTGCAAGAACTTCTGCAGGGAGACACTAAGTTTTACTGGGATGAGACAAAAGAAACTGCTTTCCAGGCACTTAAGGAGCCTCTAACTTCCACACCAGTTCTAGCCTAGTACAACAAGAATGCAGTAACTGAACTTCCCACAGATGCAAGTGGTTATGGGACTGGTGAAGTGCTTGTACAAGTTCAGGAAGGTGCTGGAAAGGTGATAGCCTAGGCATGAAGAGTACTCTCAAAGTCCGAGATAAACTACTCTACAACTGAGAAAGAATGTCTTGCAGTTATCTGGGCTATCAACAAGTTCTGGCCGTATTTATTCAGCAATCCATTCACTGTCTTGACAGACCACTATTCTTTGTGTTGGCTGACTAGCTTGAAGGATCCATCAGGCTGACTAGCAAGATGGGCACTAAGACTCCAAGAGTACAACGTTACAGTGGTATTCAAGAACAGGCACAAACACAAGCATGCCGACTGCCTTTCGAGGAATCCATTAGTGGAACACAATAGCACAAATGAAGTTTCAGCCATCACTGAATTAGGTATGTTACAGGTGAACAGTGGGAAGATCCAGCACTATTAAAAACCATAGAGGCCTTGGAGAAAGGAGAACCAACCAATGGAGAGTTCCAAATTATAAATAGGACATTGTATAAGAACAACTACGATCCACTGGGCCCCAAATGGCTACTGGTCATTCCAGCTCATCTTCAGCCAGCTATTCTCAAGTATTTCCACGGTGCTCCAATATCCGGTCATCTGGGATTTGTGAAGACCCTAGACAGAATCAGACGCAGGTATTACTGGAAAGGTCTGTACCGATCTGTCAAGCACTACGTGAATCACTGTAAAGAGTGCCAGCAGCGGAAGCATATGACGCAATTACCTACAGGGCATCTCGTACCAATTCCACCTGCAGCAGCTCCATTCCACCGAGATGGGATCTATCTTTTGGGGTGGTTCCCAAAGTCGACAACCAATAACCAATGTATAATAGTCTGCACTGACTACCTCACAAGCTACGCTGTCACGAAACCTGTGACGACTGCAGAATCTCCATAGATCACAACATTCATTGTAGAAGACATTATTTTGATCATGGACCACGATGTGTGATGATATCTGATCGTGGAAAAGTATTCCAGTCAAAACTAGTATTAGAGGTAATGTCACGTAACAATGTCCACAGGATGACAACTGCATACCATCCTCAGATAAATGGTCTTACAAAACATTTTAACAAGACGTTAGCAGATATGCTGTCGATGTACGTCAATGTTGAGCAGAAAGATTGGGATCCAATACTGCCAATTGTGACATTTGCTTATAATACCGCAAGACAAGACACCATAAGCTTCACGCCATTTTTTCCTGCTCCATGGCCGTGAAGCTGAGACGACAATGGATATGCTGTTCCCATTCCAGCAGGACGACATTCAGGACGACTATGTGAAACAGCTTCTCACTAGGGTCGAAGAAGCAAGACAGCTGGCTCGCATACGGACACTAGACGCCCAGGAGAAGGACCATCAGTGGTATGACAAGCACCAACCTGTTGTGTACAGCCCAGGAGATCTGGTATGGATTTTTACCCCTGTATAGAAAGTTGGACTATCAGAAAGGTTATTGAAGCAATACTTTGGTCCATATCATGTCATACGTCGCCTGTCTGACGTCACATACGAAGTCGAGGATTATGAGCCGTCATCGAAATGACAAAAACAAAGAACATTGTTCAAGTCCTCCGCATGAAGCCTTACTACGATCCTGATGAGCAGAGAGGCGAAAATGGCTTCTTGTTCAAGGACTCTAATGACGATAATGATACTGATGAAGCCACGACAGGAACGTCTGTTGTCGGTAATCGTGCAGAAGGGAAGGATTCTCCAGAACTGCCATACAGAGACCCATGACAAGATCGAGATCCAGAACATTGCAGTAGGCTCCAAAGGGAACCTAACAGCGGGTCGCTGTTCTTTCAGGAGAGGGAGCTGTGCCGCGAGACTCCAAGTTAACCAACTACCAGTGTGGCGCAATGGATAGCATCACCAATTGCGGTGCTGAAGGTCGTCGGTTCAATCCTGTCCACTGGCAAAAATTTATTTCTTTGTAATTATCATTTCCAGAATATTCTACATGTTTTTTACGTTCACTTGTAATTTTTACATGTTTCTTATGTTATCTATTCTTCTAATTTCTGGTACATTCTGTCTGTGTATAAATAGTAGAGCATTCTGCCCAAGAGGTAGTTAGTGCTGCATGCATGTTAAATTCACAATAAACCTGCTTTCAGTATAAGTGCTGTGTTCAGTTGACAACCCTGCCCTTGAAGTCAAGCCTGCTTCTTTTTCAACATGACAATGTAATGTAGTTACAATTATTGTTATTTTTAGTGTCGGTTTCAACCAAAGAAACATCCAATCCGACTTCAATCTCAATATTCTCATATTATTTTTTCTAGGTACCGTATATTCTACCATTTCCTTGGCTGACACCAACTCCAAAATTAACAATAATTGTAACGACTTTATATTATTGAAGTAACTTTATTGACCTTTAAGTAGTCTAATATTTCTCATTTCATTTTGCTTGGGACTACTCTAAAAATATTTTGATCATTGTTTGTCATTCATAGGTATGTGTTGAGTCATATTTGAAGTGGGTGAGTATCAACCTGTCTTCTTGCATGGAAAACACATAGATCGTTCCTACATATTGATGAGTAGAAAAAGTAAGTAATCAACTTACTTTTACCTACTTTAAGTTGTAGAAGAATACACAATAATTTTTTTTAACTTTTTAGTGCATATTAATTGGTTTTGGAAGGGTATTTCTTTAAGCCTTTTTTTTTAGTGAATCTAAAATACACCGATTAATTTTTCTGAATGTGGGTAGACCTAATAAACATGCTGCTCAATGAGACAGTGCCATTTAAATGAAACAAACGAAGTCAGGGAGAAACACTTATCTCAACAGAGGAAATCTACCTCAAAGACAATTTCAAAAGAGACTTGCGAAGAGCACAAAAACAGACTTACAAAAATGCAGTTTTACCTGGAAAAAGTTTTGAACAGGAAAGTACTTGACCATAGCTGTGCGCACTGATGCGCTGTGTTGCGGTGCATGTGGCCATTCGCCATCAGGGGTTCAAGTCCTCCCTTGGGCATGGGTTGATGTGTTGTCCTTAGGTTAGGTTATGTTATTTTAAGTAGTTTGAAAGCTAGAGACTAATAAACAAGCAGTTAAGGCCCATCGATTTACACACATCTGAACATCTGTCATCACCTGTCCAAAAGAAATTCAAAAGCCCTCAATCTTCAGGTAAAGTGCTCCTCAGCAGTTTCTGAGATGCTCAAGTTCTTGCTTAACGTTTGGAAGGATACTACCATCAATGTTGTGCAGTGCTGCGCCATTCTGTCTAAACTGAAAGAGGTGATTCGGAAAAAGTGGCCTGGCCTTCTCAGATCTAGCGTACTGCTGTTCAATGACAATGCAAGGCCACACTCTATGACAGCAACACAAAACCATATTATAAGCTTCATAAAACCATCCAGGAAAAAAATCTGGGCTTTGCATACGGAAGAAGTATTAAGCAGCTATGGAGTGGGGACAGCCATCATCACCATAATGATGTTATGATAGTTGACACCGATATCCAGATAGCCTATAAAAGATTTGGCCAAGTATCATTAATTTTCTCCTAAGAGTTCCGTTATTTTGTCACTGATTCCATAATCAGAACCTAACCAAACTCTCATCAAACTACCCTTGCAGTTCCTCCTTTCCAATGAAAAAAGTATCATCAAAATCAGTTGGCATGATATTGAGTTATTTATCCATTTGTTGCAAACATACTTAATGCAAACTTAAGACTTATGTGGTTTTCTTATGGATGCCATTGTCAGAACTGGACCAAATTGAAATGAGACTACATGGGAAGCACCAGCTTTCAAACAAAAAAAGAATTATCAAAATTACAGTTGAATTGAGAACCATCTCATTTTATTTAAGTCTGTTAAAAATATATAAATTATTTGTTTGTAAACTAAAAATAACCGAATGCAACAAATCAATATATAGTAATCATTTTGGTTTTACAGAAAACATTTACTGATACATATACTTAAATGTTCATCTTTGCAATTAGCAATTTTGGATACTTTTTTACAGAGAGTTGCTTTCCTGGTGGCTGTGATGTTATGAGTTTCATTTATTCAACAGTCTTTCAAATGGATTTCCAAGATTATGTGAACTTTTACTTAGTGACTGTAAGAACTGAATTGTTACTATGAATATGAAGGCATGCAGCTGAATAAAATTTAAAGTGGAATAACAAAATGGTGTTTCAGTTCTGAAAACACAACCATGACCTGATTATATGAAAACTGTTCTGCACCACTGTAACAGCTAGGGAGTATAAAAAAAAAAAAAAAAAAAAAATCCGAAATTGTACTAAGGGAACCAGAATTTTGCATTGGTGGAGTCAGTTGAAAAGCAGAAACCAGAGGGTTACAACAATCAAGAAATAAACCTAAATTAATGTAAGAATTAAATATGGTTTAGCAAAGAGTTGAGTTTTGTCCTCGGCGAAATCTTTTATAAACACATAAAGGGATCCTTCAAGAAACGTGATGTTTGCTGAAGATACTTGTAGACTGTTGAATATGTTAATTATATCCACATGAGACACAGCCAGGAAACTAGTGGAACAGGTTGACAAACATATTAACCTCTCATATTACAAACATACAAGTGCCAGAAGTATAGCACAGTGTGCACTAACTAGATGAATTTACATGTGTGAAACACTTCTGTGTATCAATGAATAATACAATCAGGTTAGATATGTAAATGTATAACTTAAACAATACTTCAATTAACTTGCTCTCCCCTAAGAAATCTTCTCGTAACATTCACCTACACACAGTTTTTGTGGCATATTCATATTTTTATTTCATTCTGCGATATGGATAATTCTCCAGGGGCAAAACAGTAGAAGTAAAAAGATGTTTATGACACTGACAGTGCAGTAAGAATATTATGTAAAATTGATATTTTACTGAATGTATTTGGAAGTGGGGAAGTAGGGGAGGGGGCCTAATGGAAATTCCTTTAATAAAGAAATTAATCCACAACTCTGATACAACTACCGGTAATTTGACATGTTCCACATCCTTGACAGTTCTGCTTCATAATGGAATGTATGGAACATCAAACACGCACGAATGAGTGAATTAACGGAAAGCCTTTGAGAGGAATACTGGGAGGAGTGTTATAAATCAGTGTGGAAGAAAGCTTTAACTTTTTCACAAGCATTCTTGAACAGTTAAGCCCTGTTTTATGAATAAAAAAATAAATAAATAAAGTACAAAAATAAAATAAAAAACACCAAGAATAGGAACATAGGATGGAGGACACATGGGATTAAAATGTAACTCATCCCTGAGAAAAAGCTGAAGACAAGAATCAGAACAATATTATCAAAAATATTGTGAAACCTTCCAGTCTGTTGCAAGGAAAAGACAAAGCATACAATGTTTCACTCCAATAGAATGGTTCAGTCTGATATGTCTGAAGATAACAATTTAAATTGGTTAGTCTATGCAGATATTTCCTTTGGTTACTGCTAGTAATAGTAGCATAAAATATTTAGACTTAATTTTATAACATTTACAGGTTTTACAAAAGTCCACAAGGTATGTAATTATTCTGTAATAGTTATAAATGACCTTTGTTAAATTTCAGTGGTAATACGTAAAAAATATTTTTCATGTTTTACATAGACCTGAAGATGACAGCTAGACTGTTTAAACTGGTCATGAAATAAAGTGTATATGAGCACATCTGTTTTAGCACCTGTCAGGTGTTGATTATTTTCTGATCTGATTATTTTTATGTTAGTTATCTCAAGATTAGATTTATAACAATAATACTATCAAACATAACTCACTCATAATAGTGAATGTCGTAAGTTACATACCTCAAGAAGAATAACTTTATTGACCCACGGTTCCTGTGACATCTGGAGAATTTTATGGGTCATAATTACCCATAAAGCACTGAAAGCACGGATACCATCAACACACGCAATTGAGTTATTTGACCGATGACTGTTCCAAAGATTTTTCCAACTGGTACACAATGACATATTCTTTACTAAGTCATTAAAAGAATTAGGTGCTGCAATAAAATAAAATAAGCAGTTTTTAGTAAGTTTTTATTCTATTAAAATAGAATACTGAAAGAAAAATTTATTCCAGTGTTTCCACACAGTTTCTTGGCCGCATTTGTATAGGCTGTCATGGAAATTAACCCACTGATGGGTACACCATGGCATAAGCACCACAAATTTTGGTTTATTGAATGTACACTAGCTAGTAGTAGCAGTGGGCTTTCATGGAAGCCACATTGCTACTAGATTCCATATAGTAGGTACCATGAAAGTTGACTGCTAGCACCAGATGGTGGACACTGAGTAAACTACAATTTAAAGTGCATATGCTGTAGTGCAGCCACTAGAGGGTTAAGTATATTGTGCAGGGGCCTACACAAAAGGATGGGAATGACTCAGTGGATAGAAGATAGTGATAAGGGAGGGGAGGGCATGGACAGAGAGTGGATAATCAGGAGATGGACCTATAGTAGTGTGAGAGGGTATGGAAAAGGAGAGAAAGAGAAGCAGATGGATGGAGGGAGGTGTGGTGTTGAGGTTAGGAGAGGATGGACAGAGAGGGGAGTGAAGGAGATGAAGAGGGATGATAAAATGGGGAAAGAGGCAGAGATGGACAAAGGGAAGGGAAGATGTGGTTGTGCAGTGTAAGTGGCAAAATTCTATGTGAGGAGGATATGTAAAGGGGTGGGGAGGCATAAATGGGCAGAGAGGTGCAGAGGATGAGATGGACAGAGATTGGGGAGGAGGCCATGGGCAAAGAGAAGGGTGAGTAGGGAATGGATTGAGAAAGAGTAAGCTACCACTTTTATTCTACTTTAACCAGACACACAACTACAACCATAACCACATGGCCATTAGTAGCTGTTTGGAAACTGTTTGTTTGCTTTTTTGTTTGTTTGTGTGTGTGTGTGTGTGTGTGTGTGTGTGTGTGTGTGTGTGTGTGTGTAAAAAATAGAAGTCAAATAACTTACATGAATGACAGGCTTGTAGATAGACACAAAGAAACAAAAGATAGAAATGTCTACCTTGGTGTCTTTGCATGTGTATGTGTGTGGGTGTGTGCGCTCTTGTTTACCTTTCCTTTTCCCCCCCTAAGGTAAGACCTTCCACTCCCAGGATTGGAATGACTCCTCTTCCACTCCCTCAAACCCCGCATCCTTCCCTTTTACCCCTCCTTTCTTTTTCTTTTCCTGAAGAAGCGACCATCTGTTGCAAAAGCTTGTATCTTGTGTTTGTGTGTGTTTTTGTGGATTTTTGTGTCTATCTACGAGCCTGTCCTTTGGGTAAGTTAGTAGACTTCTATTTTTATACATATTTATCCCACCAGGAAAGTTTCCTTCTATAATATAAAGACCGTTTGACTTACCCAAAGCACAGGCTCACCAATAGACGCAAAAAACACAAAAACAAACATAAACATTCAAGCTTTCGAACCATTGGCCACTTTGTCGGGAAAAGAGGAAGGAAGGAGGGGAAAAAGGAAAGGATGTGGGTTTTAAGGGAGTGAATGAGGGGTCATTCCAATCCTGGGAGTGGAAGGACTTACCTTACGGGTAAAAAAGGAAGGTAAACAAATACACACACTCCCACACATATACACACGCAAACACACCTACACAGACATTTGTAGAAAGCAGAGAAGTTGGACAGAGATACCACTTGAGGCAGAGTCTCTGTCAAGAGAACAGAGGCAAAGATGTTATAGAATAATGGGCAGGAATTTGAATTTAGTGGAGGTTGAAACCAGGTGGGTAACGGGAAGAGAGAATATGCTGAAGGGCAAGTTCCCATCTCATGAGTTTTGAAAGATTGGTGTTGGTGGGAAGTATCCACGTAACCCGGGTGGTGTAACACCATGCCAAGATGTGCTGGCTGTGCACCAAGGCATGTTTAGCCACAGGGTGATCCTCATTACCAACAAACACTGTCTGTGTCCATTCATGCAAATAGACAGTTTGTTGCTGTTCATTCCCACATAGAACACTTCACAGTTGCAGTGGTAAATCATGTGGGTGCTGTCGCAAGTGGCTCTGCCCTTTATCGTGTACACCTTCCGGGTTATGGGACGGAAGTAATTGGTGGTGGAAGGGTGCATAGGACAGGTTTTAAAAGGGGGCAGTTACATGGGTAGGAGCTGGAGGGTAAGGAAGGTGGTTTGAGGATTTCATAGGGATGCACTAAGAGGTTACGAAGGTTAGGTGAGTGGTGGAAAGACACTCTTGATGGAGTGGGAAGGATGTCAAGAAGGATTGATCTCATTTCGGGGGAGGATTTAAGGAAGTTGTATCCTTGCTGGAGAGCCACAGAGTCCGATCCAGTCTCAGAAAGTATTCGGTAACAAGAGGTGCGCTTTTGGGGTTCTTCGGCGGAAGGTTCTGGGTTTGGGGACATGAGGAAGTGGCCCTGGCAATTTGCTTCTGTACCAGATCAGGAGGATATTTGTGGGATGTGAAAGCTGTTATTAAGTTATTGGTGTATTGGTTCCGGGATTCGGGACTGGAGCAGACTTGTTTGCCATGAAGGCCTAAGCTGGAGGGAAGGGAACATTTGGTGTGGAAAGGATGGCAGCTGTAACTGTTGTTTATCGGTAGGTTTGATGTGGACAGATGTGTGAAGTTGGACGTCGGACAGATGGAGGTCGACTTCAAGGAAAGTGGCATGGGATTTGGAATTGGACCAGGTGAATTTGATGGGACCAAAGGAGTTGAGGTTGAAGAGGAAATTCTGGAGTTCTTCTTCGCTGTGAGTCCAGATCATGAAAATGTCATCAATAAATCTGTACCAAACCTTGGGTTGACAGGCTTGGGTATCCAAGAAGGCCTCCTCTGAAGCGTCCCATAAATAAGTTTCTGTACGATGGATCCATCCTGGTTCCCATGGCTGTTCCCTTTAGTTGTTGGTATATCTGGCCCTCAAAGGTGAAGAAGTTGTGGGTTAGGATGAAGCTGGCTAGGGTAATGAGGAAATAGGTTTTAGGTAGGGTTGCAGGAAATACTCCATCGCAGCAAAGCCCTGGGCATGCAGGATGTTTGTGTATAAGGAAGTAGCATCAATGGTTACAAGGATGGTTTCCGGAGGTAACAGGTTAGGTACGGATTTCAGGCGGTCGAAAAAGTAGTTGGTGTCTTTGATGAAGGATGGGAGAATGAAATAATGGGTTGAAGGCTCTGCCTACATAGATGCAGCACGTGGCAGAGTTCTCCGCGGCCCACTCGCCGGCAGCAGCAGCAGCAGCAGCAGCAGTGGCGGCACTGCACTACCTCACCTTCTGCCCACAGCACCTGCTGCCACTCATTGCCCTGGATATGTAAAATGCTTGAGTTTGCTGAGTGGTGATCCACAAAAAAGGCTGTGATGTGTATTTCACACATGATATCAATAGAGCAGACCACCTATTTTGAATGATGAGCACTTTATTACACTACTACACAATACATTAGAGGAGCAAAAAATTGTCATAGTCATTGAACCAATTAAATAGCACTCTATAATGGTTAACACTGGTATTTGTAGTTTATATCTCGATCCTTTTCCTTTCAGAAAAGCCCTTCGTGTAATTTGTTATTGTCATCAATTCATATGTTTTCATCAAGGCGCAGTGTTCTAAAGCGACACAGGCGCACTGCAAGGCTCGTATCTTCATCTCTCATTTCTACAGCAGATATTTCGTAAGAAGGAACTTTACTAATCATTATATTCACTTTCTTTGTAATTATGCCCTAGCATGTAGGTCCTAATGGAGTAGTAAAAATTACATTCGTATTGACGGAGGCCAATTGGAATTTCCTCAAAGGCATTTGTATGGTGAAGCAAGGAAGATATCTATGACCATTTCCGTAATTTGGAGTTGACCTTTTGGAAAGATTTATTGACTAAAGGTTTTCTTCTGATTCTATTAAAGAGTTTCTCTTTGCAATCTGCAGCATATCAAGTAAAATAAAACAAAATAAAATGAAATACCATCCCTAACCGTACTGTCTCCAACCAGGATTAGAACTTCCAACTCACACCAGGGTTACATCATAAGACACACGCAGTACCATACAGCCAACAACAGGCTGATGCCTCAGTCTCTGACATATTCAATATATCGCAAAAAATAACATGAAAGTTATTTCCATGAATAACAGCATTCCTTGAGTGCGAAAAAGTTACTGTCTCTCATATAACAGGAGCATTCTACAGTGTGCTTCATGGTATTAGAAGAGGAATGTCAAGTGAACTTAGAGAGACAATTCAGTACCAGTAACTGCACTGTCACAGTGTTGCCAAATATTAGCAATGATGTTGCCAGTTCTTAGCTGTGCTAGGAAGACCTCTGTAATGATAAGTGACGCAAAATTGCACTTGTCTCATACGGCCTTCTACAGGGGAGTCCCAGATTTTGGTTAATATGCAGTGCTATCTCCTGATAGTTTCCAACATCACATTTAGGCTGCAGATATTTAAGTCATTGAATTAGGCTTTTTGAAGGTTTACAGCATTATGATATAATTTCATTAAATGAGTAGGGAAGTTAGAATTACTGATATTGTGCTTGCAGCATACAGCAGGTCAAAGACAGATATATAATCTTACATCACAATTAGACACCCCCCCCCCCAAAAAAAAAAAAAAAAAAAAAAAAAAAAAAAAAGGAAAAAAAAACATTTGACTGAAACAAAAGCTAATTTTGGTTTTATGAAAAGTTACTGGAAATGAATGTTGCCCCATCTGTCAAGAAACAGTAAGATATCAAACACTGCACATCTTGAAAACAACTGCATTGCAAAATGCAGTCTTGTGGCCATACAAGTAAAATTTCATATCTTCTACATGAACACAGTAATGTGTTGGTTTGCTTGAAAGCCAGAAGAAACATAGTTAACTGATTAATTGTGCAACACAGTAATCAGTTCATTTGAGGATTCAGAAGACAGGATACTTGAAATTACGACCAGGAACACAGAAAACTAAACTGCATATGTAGGAAATGAGAAATTCTGAGGTTTTTCATCTGAAGACATATACATATAATCTACTGACTACTAATCAGCTTGTTTATTGATTTCACAGTGTTACAGCCTTGTTAGACTAACAAATGATGATGAGAATCCAAACCTATATCTCTGATGGATTCTTCATATGTTGCCACCCATGACTTATATGTGTTGTTGCTTAGTAACTGTTGTCACGAAGTTAAATCAATAGAAATTATTATAAAATTTTTACCCGAATCATTGGACTCATGATATCATCTTTTATGATACACTTTCTCCTATTATCCTATTTTCCGTTAAGTCACCCACTCTTTCTGATTCACTGGCCACATGGAAAAGAACGCTTTTGCAACAGAATAACTGCAAATAACTGGTAATAATCATAAACTAGTAATCAATGTTGTTTACCACATTACAGCAGAAAGGTAATGATTACAAAAACAATAGAAAATGCCGATCCCTTGGTTGACACACTGCAATGAGTTTTGGTATTTTGTTACTGTATACCGTTACATTTTTCAGAGAATAAAAATGAACCGAAGCCACATACATGACATGACATCTCACTAATCAACTATGCTTGCTGTATATCAGGAGACGAGAACGGTGCCCCCGAGCTAATATGACAGTACTGGTTCAGTTGTCCGACATTTCTCTTCTGCTGGCAGTTAATATAGACAGTCCCGACATAAAACACAAAATTGTTTGCAATTTAAGCAGGGGTGGACATTCCTGCACTAATATTTAATTCACATTAACAGTGTCATATAAATGCAATGACTAATCTCATATCTTCATGAATGTTGGAAAATAGCTCGATGCTGGAACTGAGTGAATGATCAGACTTGTCTACCGTCTTAAGCAATACTGCCAAGCAATAGGATGAACTTCTTGGGCAGCCCACAATATCCTCACTCCTACAAACAGCTTGCCTTAGCTGGGTTTTAGCCATGCCGCACCACCAAACGCCATTATAATGAAAGGCCTCAATCTGACGGCAGATTACAGCACTGAAAATTGCGAATGAATTGACGACTTACCCTCACAAACTTTCAGTGAAAGCTTCTTTTAACGAAATGAAAAAGTAGTGTGAAACGATCACTTTCTCCAATGATACTAGGCATTGTTGTCCCAAAATGGACTGTATCTATGTTCAGTCTTGTCATACGTGTCTCACAATTGAGGAGTATTACCAAAATGAGCAGCTATTATGGAAAATATACCAAAGAATCAATGCAGTGGAGTATGTAATCAAATTGTGTTTTCATAAGCATGTTTTGAGTTTAGGCCTCTTGAAGCTGAAACAAAACATAAGGGAGTGGGTTGCTGTGCGTATTCCTAAGTTCTTTACCATGCCATACTGCTTGCTGCACAGATAAACAAAATACAGTTCCATCATCTATCGATTTCTGCGACACTTTGGACAGACTTTCTTTCATTTTGTGTGTGATGTCACTTGATATTCTTGAACTAGCTGGATATGACAATATCTGAGGAGTTATTTGATTAATGATGGAAAATCTCCCCAGAGATAATAAATTATTTTTCAAAGAGATAAATTGGCTGGCCAGTACTTACCTTTGTGCTGTACTGCCGATAGTGACACAAATGAAGAAAAAGAAAAAAAGTGAGAAAGGACGAAAAAGGACAAGCTTTCGGAACACAGTTCCTTCTTCAGGTGGGAGAGAAGGGTAGAAAAAAGGATGGGAATGGCAGGGAAAGGTAATTCCCGTTTCAGGAAACACCATCCTCATAACCAAGGTCATAAATTACCTTTCCCTTTCATTCCCATCCTTTTTTTTCCCCTCCCACCTGAAGAATGAACTGTGTTCCAAAAGCTTGGACTTTTTTTGTCCTTTCTCTCTTTTTTTCTTTTTCTTCATTTGTGTCACTATCGGCAGTAGAGCACAAAGGAAAGTACTGGCCAGCCAATCAATACCTGAGGAGCATCATTTCAAAACATATTAAGTCCACCCGTGGACAAATTTGAGTTTGGTACATTTTTGTGAAATCAGAATGAAACAAATCAGATTCACTAACAGCGTAAATTGTGTCTGTAAAGTAGCTGTTGCTTCAAATCACATTCAGTCCACTGTTGTGTGTGTTTTAAACCATATTGTGTCCAGCATGAAGCAGTATTGTCACTTTGCACTGTTGGTGATCCTGAAAGCTGGCGTGCTATTTACAACAATGCTACAAATTCATTAATCACAGTTATATTGTGAGCTTTGTGTAAGAGAGTAGTTTTTCGATTATCGAGGAAGAAATTGCTGTTGGTGATAATTCAACGGAAATCCAAAAAAAGGGAAAGAAAACCAAACATGCCCATCAACTTAAATCTGAGGCAGTTAATGTTATTCCATAAAGAAACAAAAATAAATGTTTAGTCTATTTACCACAGTAATCATTTCTTTGTTTGTATATTTTACAAATTATTGGATCAAAGCATATTAAGTCCAACACAATTTCTTTAAATTCGAAGAACACACCAGGAAAATTATTTTACTTTTTCATGTACCTAGAAGTATGCCTCAAATAGAACAACTGCAAAATTTTAAAATTTGTGAAATGTACCTCAGGTTACAAGTAATCAGTTTTTTGCTTCTCCTGTAAAATTTAGTTTTTTGGACATAATACGATTTGAAATGATGCTCCTCATCTGCTATCGGGTTGCCAGGAGACAAATGACATGAATGGTTTTGTTTGACAGTGAGAGGATAAATTATAGATGTAATGAGACAAATTGGTAAGATCCAGCTTTTGTAACAAAACTGAAACCAATTTCGAAATGAGCTAGGTTTTTAGAAAGTGACTATTATACAGCTAGACATTACTGCTGTAAACTCTATGTCATTGATTTACTCACAACTGTGGCAGATTTATTGCAACGCGAAAGAGTGTAGGAGTAGTTAATGTATGAAATGGCCTTTTTGAACACAAATTCAATTAACTACTACAGTGTGCATATTCTGATGTTAATTTTTCAAAATATTTAATGGAGGTGACAAGAAAATGTAAACCGACTACAGAATTACAAATCAGACTCACAGCTATTGATGCCAAAGTTGTGAAATAACACCTACTGTATGACGTTGGAAAATCTTTGATTACATTGGTAGCCTGATGAATGAGTTTTTGTAGCTGGCGTCCTGCATGTTAGAACCTGTAATTCCACTCAGGCTTGAGACACTGTACTCTCCAAATGGCATACATGCCATGTGGCCAACTGTTTTAAAAGAGCATTATTACCAGTTTTGTGACTTGGTTTATGGTTGATAGACCTTATCTTTAGTTTACTCTATTAAATAACAGAAAGACTCACAATTTGTCACAGAAAAGTCTTCCTAAATACTAAAATTTTGTCCAGGTTTTTTCGAATTTGCTTCCTGATAAACTAAAATGTCAGCAGGTCAATACAGAAATTACAAGTGGTGTGCTATTATAGAACATCTTGCTATGTTAAATAACATTCCATTTGAATCCAACACTTTTCTTGGTGAGGTGGGCAATGGATTCTGAACTGTCTTACTGTTGCCTGCCTCCTTGATTTCATAAAGTGTTACGTAGTCTGATGGCTGGGCTGGGAGCATTGCAGACATAGTTTTAGTTGCAACTTGCTCTCTACAACGGGGTGATGGGTTTCAGAGTACAAAATTAATGGCGGCTTTTAGGTGCCAGGTATCTCACGCCAATAGATTATCATTCAATCAGTATCATCTGCAGATAGCGGATGACATTAATTTACTAACCACTGAAATGTTCAATACAATTTGTGAATTTCTTTTATTTCTTATGTTACAGTCAAAACATGTAAGTTCGGGGAAGTTTAAAGAAATTGTTACATTCCGTTTGATGGCTTTGTCTATTCAGAACAATAACTATACTTTCCCTCCAGCAAGCGTATGCCACCTTCTCCATTTCTAGACATGCGCACCTTCGCTCAATCAGTGTGCCGCATTTACCGAATGCGACCGTGGCCACCACTGAGTCATACCTTGTATCAATTTCAGAAAGGTAATGAAATAAATTACACTTCAAGTTGTTGGCAACTAAACACTACTGCTGGCATTGCTCATGATGCAAAAACAATTTATGTTAGAATGTCGTCTATAATGACTGACATAGATATTAAAAATTTGAAAATTTTTTGGAACTGTCTTTAATGCGGTAGCAATTTTTGAGTGGACAAAAGTTAGTTGCCGAGGCAGAATAGCCATGCGCACTAAGGCACTGTCGAAGTTCGAGGCCTCCCTTGGGCATGGGTATGTGTATTGTCCTTAGGTTAGTTGTAGTAGTTTGAAAGCTAGGGGCTTATAAGCAAGCAGTTAAGTCACACACATTTACAAACAATAACAAAAGTTGCTTTATACGTCTTGTTGTTGTTGTTGTTGTTGTTGTGGTCTTCAGTCCACAGACTAGTTTGCTGCAGCTCTCCACGCTACTCTGTCCTGTGCAAGTCTCTTCATCTGAGAATACATTCAGCAACCTAGATCCTTTAGAATCTGCTTACTGTATTCGTCCCTCAGTTTCCCTCTACGATTTTTACCCCATACACTTCCTTCTAATGCTAAGTTCACAATTTCTTGATGTCTCAGAATGTGTCCTACCAAGCTATCCCTTCTCTTAGTCAGGATATGCCCAAAACTCCTTTTCTCCCCAACTCGGTTAAGCACATCCTCATTAGTTACATGAGCTACCCATCTAATTTTCATCATGCATCTGTAGCACCACATTTCAAAAGCTTCTATCATCTTTCTTTCTGAACTCCTTATCGTCCACGTTTCATTCCCATACAATGCTACAAATACCTTCAGAAAGGACTTCCTAGCATTTAAATTAATATTCAATCATCAACAAATTTTGCTTCTTTAGAAACGCTTTTCTTCACATAGCCATTCTGCTTTTTGTATCTTCTCTATTTTGCCCATCACAAGTTATCTTGCTACCCAAATAACAAAACTGATCTATTAATTTTATTATCTTATAAAACTCCATTTGTATACCTTTTTAATTTAAATAATTATTTTACACTTTTTAGGATTTATGTGTGACTTTTTCATTCAGTTTCAAATGTTTTCATGAGAATACAACACAGACATTCGATAAATTTGTTTTATTTCTATTTCACCTGCGCCATTGGCAGTGTTAATGTAATATTGTAAACATCAGCAAGTTGACCAGGTGTGAGAATGTGCTCCTATGATTGCACAATCGGGTCCCAGCTTGAGCTCTGTTTTAGTATGCTGGTGGGTTTTGTCGACCATATCCTAGTTTTAATGATTTAATGCTGCCACACTGTGACTAGCAATGATTTTAGTTCAACTCAACTGATGTAAAATTTTCATACTTTCTGAGGATGCTCCACAAGGGTGAAATTTGTTAAAAATAAAAAAAGTTGCAACCACGATTGTCTTTTATTACTAATAAACAAGTGTTACAACAATTAAAATTAAAACTGATTGGTGAATTGTGGCGTGGTTTAAAACAGTATTAGGAAAGCAATTGCACTGTTGCTTGTCAAAATATAGTAGATAAATGCCTTGACATATCTCATTGATTTAGAACAGATGATATAGAAGACGCAGGGCTGTAATTTTATCGCTATTAAAAAACTTAACTGGCAACATCGTTACTAATATTTGGCAACACTGTGACAGTGCAGTTACTTCCGCAAGTAGTACTGAATTGTCTCACTAATTTACTTGACATTCCTCTTCTACTATACCATGACACACACTGTACAATGCTCAATATGAGAGACAGAAACTTTTTTCCACTCAAGGAATGCTGTTATTCGTGTAAGTGACTTTCATGTTATCTTTCGCAATGCGTTAGAGACTCAGCATTGAACATGTCAGAGACTGAGGGCAACAGACACCAGCCTGTTGTTGGCTGTGTGGTACTGTGTGTATCTTATGATGTAACCCTGGTGTGAGTTGGAAGTTCTAATCCTGGTTGGAGACAATACGGTTAGGGATGGAATTTAATTTTACTTTGTTTTATTTTACTTGATATGTTGCAGATCGCAAAAAGAAACACTCTAATGGAATCAGAAGAAAACCTTTAGACAATAAGCCTTTCCAAAAGGTCGACTCCAAATTACGGAAGTGGTCATAGATATCTTCTTTGCTTCACCATACGAACGCCTTTGAAGAAATTCAAATTGGCCTCCATCGATATGAATCTAATTTCTACTACTCCCTTAGGACCCACACGCTAGGGCATACTTACAGAGGAAGAGAACATGATGCTTAATATAGTTCCTTCATGCAAAATATCTGCTGCAGAAATGAGAGATGAAGACAATAACCTTGCAGTGTGCCTTTGTTGCTTTAGAACATATGCTGAAATGTATTTACATAATTTATCTCATACTCTTACTGTAAGAAATCAAACAACTACACTAAAACATTATAGTGCAGTTACGCACTGTGTCTTGATAAAAACATATGAATTGATGACAATAACAAATTACATGAAGGGCTTTTCTGAAAGGAAAAGAAACGAGATTTAAACCACAAATACCAGTGTCGACCATCATAGAGTGCTATTTGATTAGATCAACGACTATGGCAATTTTTTGCCTCTCTGATGTATAGTGTATTAATGTAATAAAATGATCATCATTCAAAATGGATGGTCTGTCCGTTGCTATCGAGTGTGAAATACACATCACAACCTTTTTTTGTGGATTACCACTCAGCAAATTCAAGCATTTCACATATCCAGGGCGATGAGCGGCAGCAGGCACTGTGGGCA
Organism: Locusta migratoria; assembly: GCA_026315105.1. Lineage (NCBI taxonomy): Eukaryota > Metazoa > Arthropoda > Insecta > Orthoptera > Acrididae > Locusta > Locusta migratoria. The sequence continues at coordinate 134,598,974 of CM048749.1, read as the reverse complement.
GAGGGCGAGGTGGTGCAGCTTCTGCCGCAGCTGCTGCTACTGGCTGCGGTGAAAGAGCCACGAAGAGCTCTGCCACATGCTGCATCCAGAGGCAGCACTGTTATTGGGCTGAAATGTTATTACCAGTCTATCAAAAGTGAAATACATTACGCATATGCTCCCCTTACACTTGTGGCATCAGTATTCATGAGGGATGTGAAATAAAAGTTTTGTCAACAGGCAGCTTTGATCGCCAACACTCGCTCTAGCAAGTCACACTTTTTACAGCGAGACCACAGATGTAGCTGGCCTAGATGTAGACACAAGAAGTACTGTATGAACTGCGGCAATCTACAGTGTTGCCACAATGTGTACATAGCCGGACTTAGAGCGTATCAGCACGGTCATGTTTATTGTCCCATGTCGTTATCGGTTGGGACTTGGGCTCAGCGGCTGCCGGCAATTGGCCGTGTTTTTTGTCAAAGAGTGTACATTTAAAAAATTAGCAGTGTGTGCAAATGTGTATGCATGTTAGTTGTAAATAATTTGAAAAAAGTAATGTGACATACTGAAATAACAAATTTCATTTCTATATATCCTTAAACTAGCTTCTCCGACACCAGTTTCCTTACCTCAAATATTCAGTGTACTTTTTAGGCATGTTATTGGTGGTGAAGGGAGTATTTGATGTGTGTGGGAATATAGCATTAGAAATCTGTTTGCGGAATAGATCTGGGGAGGAAGAGTAGTGTTTGCTGAAGACCTCACTAAGGCCTTTAATAACAAAGTGAGTAAGGGAATTCTTGTCACTCCAGACATTCCGATCTTGAGTAGCTAGGCTGTAAGAGAGGCATTTTTTGATGTGGAAGGGTTGGCAAGTGTAGCAGTCAGCAACAGAACATAATAATCGTCGATAATCCAAGGTAAATCCATCTGCTACAATGGAAACCAATGTATATATTATTTTTTTGGTCAATGTTTGATGCTGCAGAATTGGTAACATGTCAGTAAGTCCAGTTATTTTAGAAGAGCAAATTATGGGACAGAATTACTCTTTTTTTTTTTTTTCTTTTTAATACCTTGATGAAGTTCCTTTGACCATACAGACTACAATGTACTTCCAGTATATTTTACCAGATGTGTGAGAAAATATCTCACTCATGCTTATCTAATTGCAACATTTGTTGTGGAAGTACAATTAACTGATCTCAAAGACCACCAGACTTTACTAATAAGTTTCTGTTTATGAAGCCATATGATGTTTAAGGTGTATGTTATACAGGTGAATGCTTCTGGCCTCTTTATGGAATGTGGCACACGAGCCACACAACATATTCTTCCGGGAAAGAATAGATGCACTGATGTTGACAGTGGAATATTCTAGCAATTATTATTAATTAATAGAAATAAAGAATCCCTGAGACGGATTTACGTCTCAAATATGTCAAAGACATTATTGATATATCTGAAGCATTGAATTAAAATTTGTGGTGCGGCCGGGAATCGAACCCGGACCTCCATGCTTACTAGGCAGACGTCTTAACCGTTAGACTACCACACCACTAACGATTAAGGCACCTCGGAATAGTCTATGTACGATTTCCCTCCACAACACAAACTTTAATTCAGCTTCTTTGTTCCAAAGATAATTGCCACTACTGCCAAGGCTCTCCATGCAGCGGAATAGCACCTCAGCAATGGACATGGTGGAACAATCCTGTTATGGTGATATAAATATCAATTAATAGAAATATGTCTTTGACATATTTGCGACATAAATCCGTCTCAGGGATTCTTTATTTCTATTAATTGATATTTATATCACCATAACAGGATTGTTCCACCATGTCCATTGCTGAGGTGCTATTCCGCTGCATGGAGAGCCTTGGCAGTAGTGGCAATTATCTTTGGAACAAAGAAGCTGAATTAAAGTTTGTGTTGTGGAGGGAAATCGTACATAGACTATTCCGAGGCGCCTTAATCGTTAGTGGTGTGGTAGTCTAACGGTTAAGACGTCTGCCTAGTAAGCATGGAGGTCCGGGTTCGATTCCCGGCCGCACCACAAATTTTAATTCAATGCTTCAGATATATCAATTATTATTAAATGTACAACAGCTACAGAGTGACATACCTACAACATTTTGAGGTGAATGCATTAAAATGTTTATTTCTCAATTGGTACTCTATATGGCACATGTACAGTTTTCTACTGTTGTATATGTATAAGCCTGGCAAAATATTGGATAATTCAGAAAATAAAAAAAGAAAAGAAGTACATCAAATATGTTCCATCTCAGAAACCATTTAGAACACAGTGTATGTGCACACACAGTTTTGTTGTTTCCAACGAGAATTCCTGTCATATTCCTGAATACTGATAATTGCTCCTGATATATCCTCTATATCAGAAGCCGGCAAGTAATCTTAGATGGGATCCAGATACTTTTGAAAATTTTTATCGAGGTCCAGATGTAAAACCGCGTGTTCTTAATTAATTTTTTATTTTAATTTTCACTCACAAAAAATATGAAGTACAACATATGTAAAAACAATAATGTATAAACAACCCAGAAAAACTTATATTACTGGCTATTTATTTTTATTTTCACTCACGAAGAGTGTGAAATAAAATTGATAGTCAAACTTAAATTGGAAAGTCCAGAGAAAGGTCATACATTATACACGTTTTCATTTCACTAAGAAAGTATGAAATACAACAAAATGTGTGATATGTATTAAAATCCATGGGAAAAATTACATTTGCGGTCTAGAGCAAGTTCTTAAAGTTACCTTCACAGCGGAGCTGCTTACGCAAATAGTGTCTTCAAAGTGGGCAGTCATGACTCTTGACCGAAAATTATTCTTCGAGAAATTCTTTCTTGAAAATGAAATTTCACAAATATATGTGAAGCCAAACATAACGACCAGATAGATCGCTAATGTTTTGCAATTTTCATATTTTTCTGGGACATGTTAACTCCAAAATCCTTCAGTAAACACAGTATTATATGCTTGTAAGGAAATATCTTCCTGCAAGTCAATTATTTCCATTTGCAGTAAAGGCTTTGAAATGTGGAACAACTTCGCAGTCACATCTATGCATTTTGCTGCAAGAGAAACCTCAAAAGGTGATTTTAAGATTAGTAACAACTTGTCTATTTCTGAAAAGAATGAGTTTTACTGCAAATTCCTTATTAAGATCTGCCATGAAATATAATGAAACTTCTATTTCAGGGTTACTTTTGTATTAAAAAATTGTTACAATATGAAGAAATTCTTTAAGTAAAACATCTCTTTTCAAACAACCAGCTTCTGACAAAATGATGATACACTTTGAACCAAATCACATATTAATTTCCCATTTCCTTGTATCTCGGTGTTGTCATCAATAGAATTTTTTTTATATAATTGAGGTATGTAACTTATACTTTCAAAATACTTTTGGCGGTCCAGTTTTTGGCCTTCTGCAGTCCGGACCTGGACCGCAGTCCGCCAGTTGCCGACTGCTGCTCTATATGTTTTAAGTTTGTTTATATTATGAGGATAGATAGCAATGCATCATAAAGATGAATGCAGAGCTACAGACAGGCATGTAGAAAAAACAATGTTTTGGAGAGTCACAGCATTCGTCAGAAAAAAAAGCATTCATATAGTCACACAAACACTCTGACACAACTCATGCACACATGACTGCCATCCTGTCATCTGCAGCCACTCACACCCAAACAGAGAAAGACGAGTGGAAGGGAGGTGCAAGGATTCAGAGCAATGGTGTGGATAGTGTGTTCTGCAGTGTCTGTCAGAGTGTAAAGCCATTGGTAAGTGGGACTGCAGAATGCTTTTTTGGGGGAGAGGGGAGGGGGGAGGATGAGTACATAGCACACTGGTGGGAGAGAGCCAGAAGTTGAGAAAAGATGTAAGATGGAAAGCAGAAAGAAGAGAGACTGGGTTTTAACATCCCATCAATATCGTAGTCACGAGTGACAGAGCTCATTGATTTTTGTTAAGGATGGGAAAGGATGCCATCGGAAAGGAATCATCCTATGATCCACAGAAAAAGTAACTAACAAACTAGTTAATTATTTGGAAGTTCAAGTAACAGACAAGAACAGCAGTCAAGTTGTATAAATGGAATATCAAACGCTTTTTTCCCCTTATTTAATGTTTTTACAAACACACTTGCCAAATTTATGGCATCTCGTTTCAATACATTTGGTAATGAGGAAGGTGTATATCCTCCCTCCCTCCCATCATTCACTCATTCATACATACAGCAAGTTCCATAGATTTCTGTATGAAAAAATCTACAAGAATGCAAAAGAAGCAGCCAAATCAGCAGTGTCAGTCTCAAACCCAACAAATGACTGCTGTGTTTCCTGTACTAACATGCACCAAGTAAACTGTACTATGTGAGGACTGCAATGGATGTGAATAGTTTTACTGTCAACATATTGCCTGTTGGCTTCTGTATATGAATCTTTGCCCGACATTTATTTAATGACTTTCCTTATGTTTCTCCAGGACCAGTATTTTGCATTGTCAAAAATTCATCTCCCATTGCCACCATGAACAGAGGGTAAATCTTTGACAATGCCAGCTACTCATGTTGGTGAAACCTCAGTAACATCTTTTTGATTTCCAACACAGGAACAAATTCTGTTTTTATTCCTGGTAAATGGTTTCAGTTAAGCCTTGCCTTACTAGTAACTGGTTTTGGTTACTCATTGCCTTCATAGCAAGTGACACAAACATGCTTTGCCAGTCACAAATGTATGTGATACCTGATGGTTTGATGATGGATATAAAATCCAAAACCAGTTATCAGTCATAAAAACACGATTTGCAACTGTAAAGGCAATCAAATAAGCGAATTTGCTGATCCTGCTCTATACAATGGAAATACGCAAATTCAGGAAAATCATTTAATAAAAACTAAGTAAAGCTACCAAGACCGAACTCAAAAGGCAATATTTCAATAAGCAACCACAAAAGCCTCAATAATTTAATTGTTTTACTGTCCTCTCATAATGGATGGATGCCAAATAAAACATGACTTACTATTCAGAGTTGGTTTTTATGAAGTCGCTTTGCTTCTGCATGAAAATGGCAGCATAATAAAGGATATATGCACAACATACCAACAGCAATAAAATAATAGCATGTATTGTATTTACCTGATGGCAGATTCCTTATCTAAAATCAGTAATGCAGAAGGACCTTAAAAGTTTTTTATTAGGATAAACCTGAAGCATTGGTACAGATATGGTATTGTCTACCTTTACAGCTAATGGTTTCCACTGTGACTGCCTGTTCTTTGGATATTTCCCATTTTGACAGTTGCTTATGACTACTTAGTCATTAGAGAATCTAATCATGTAGATAACTGTCCTAAGTAGGGTTACATGATTCTTTACATCTTAGAAATATTTTAGATATGTGATGATTTCATCATGTTGTCAAACAGAACAAAATTTCTGTCTCTGTCTCTGTTCAAACAGAACAAAATTTCTGTCTCTGTTTCTGTCTCTATTGCACACATTAATTTTACTGCTGGCCCAATGTACATTTATAATGTGATTTTCCTCCTTCTAAGGTCTACCTGTCACTAAGGACATCATTGAACACTGCTTATGTGAGGATGACAGTAGTGAGGAGACCAGGAAATTAAATCCTTAATTTTTTTTATTTTAATTCATATTTGATGGTACTAACAAATGAGGAGAATCTAGTATAGAAATCTGCTTCTTTTAGTATTAGGAATGGCATAAATTAAAAACTTATTGTAAAAAGAGTAGTGCCATTCAGAGGAAGAAATTTTTATGGACAGTCCAGCAGGAATGGAATGGGAGTAGGTAAGGCAATGGGGGAGCAGAATTTCATAGTTCGGGTAGAATAAAATGAACTTCGTTTTAGCTAAGGATAAAGATATTGGTTCAAATGATTCATATATAAAACACACAATACATTTCTAATTGCTACTGCTGAGAAAATAGTTTTACCTTTTTCCAGTTCATTATCCTTCTGACATGCTCTCATTATAAAATCCCAGAATGTGCACAGTACTACAAAAACAATAACTGCCAGTATAGTTGACCTAGAAAATAAAACATATTTTAATTTCTGTAGAAAATGTAGAGCGGAGTATGAAAAAAACAATTTACGCATATTACTGGTCACGATCTGTTTTTATATAAGCTTACGTTATTGCCAAGATCACTTATTCAAACTTTTAGTTGGTTTGACACCAGTTTTGGTGAATCTTGCCACCATCATCAGACAGAAAAAGAAGAGGATCAATAAATGCACTTGTATTGCTAATGTCAGCAACCATTAAAAATATTAATGTGTAAACACCTTTGGAAACATGATTGCCCAAGTATTATACATTACTTTTGTCTGTATGACGTGTTGCAGGTTTGTCAGTTAGATTTTAAATCCCTGGCATATTATTGTCAGGCCTCATCACATACTACGGGGGGAAGAGACATTTTGATCTAAGAAGTGAAGGAGTTGTGAAAGGGTTGTATTACACATACAAAAGTAAACACTGGTAAGTTAATGCGTACTTACAAAATTATGATTTCTGCTGTACTGAATGATGGCAATTTTGAAGTGCATGCTTCCTGTGAGACATCTACTGCCAATTTGAAATCAAATACGTTCTCTAAAAAAATTGTGACAAATGTCGAGACTTCATTAGGGTCACACGATTTGGGGACACAGAGTCCCCATTGAGTCAAAGAGAAAATTGGAAGGACCATTGGACCCTGTTGAAGAAGAAATAATAAATATAATTAGCACTATCATCATAATGAAAAGCTTCATAATATTTTATTTTAGAAATAAAACTTAATAACATCATTTCTTCCAGAAAGGCAAAACAAAACAACTTTTCACACATGAAAAATTCTCTAATAATACAAACAATTGTTCTTATTCTCTTAATAAGAAATGAACTTTTTAGTTTCATTTAATTCATTCAATGACCATCTGATGCATTACAACTGATACACACTGCCTAATAAAAACAAGAAGTTGTCCAGAAGAAATGGTCAGATAGCAATGCAACTTTGAACACACACACACACACACACACACACACACACACACACACACACACACACACACCTTCGCAAGAACGCAAATCTTTATAGTTGCAATTCTCTGTGACAGGTACAACAGCCACCAGAGTTCATTAGTTTTATTCACGTTTAGCAATTGTTATCAGTCCTGATATGGTAAATAATGGGAATGAACATCATCAGATGTTAAATGAATACTGTGAAAGACATGGGGTATTCCTTACTTCAGTTAGTGACATTATCATGTGACTGAAAGGAGCTTCACTGTAGTTCTCCAGTTGGCCAACTCGTCAAAGCTTGCAATAACAAAATTGTGTGATATTTGAATGTGATAGTAGCTTGACATTGGACGTCATTGGAACTAGAGGTCTGGCACACTGATCATCAAAAAGTCAGTCACTCACATCTAACAGTCACAAGGAGGGATCACTATAGGCTATTGTGTATTTAAGCACAACTAACATATTCACACCTAAGCCTACCAGAGTGAAAATATCATTCTGGAAACATCCCTTAGTCTGTGGCTAAACCACGACTCCACCATATCCTTTCTTCTAGGAGTTCTAGTCATAGGAGAACTTCTGTAAAGTTTAGAAAATAAGAAGTGACGTACTGACGGAAGTAAAGCTGTGAGGATGGACTGAAGCATACTGGGATAGCTCAGTCAGTAAAGTGTTTGCCCACGAAAGGCAAAGGACCTAGGTTCGAATTCCGGTCCCAGCATACAATTTTACTCTGCAAGGAAGTTTTGTAATTATTACTGCAACCAGGATAATCAATTTATGGAGTAATTTCTGACATTGGTTTTTTATCATTTTATTATTTCCATTATAAATTTGTTCTTATAATGTTAAAATTATATATTAATCATGTATATAAAAAGGATATTAAGTTTACTTGCCAGGTAAAGAAACACAGGCAGTGATAGTAACATAAGACACACACACACACACACACACACACACACACACACACACACACACACACACACAAAAGCTTTCGCAACCCAGTTGCTTCTTCAGGCAGAAGGGAAGGAGAGGGAAAAGGAAATGATGACAGTTTTATGGGTGTGGGTAAGGAGCCATTCCAATCCCGGGAGAGGAAAGACTTACCTTGGGGAAGAAAAGGAAGGTAAACAAATACACACACACCCACACATATACACAAATGCAAACATACCTAGGCAGACATACTGTAGAAAGCAGTTGGACAGAGATACCACTTGATGCAGAGACTCTATCCAGAGAACCGAGGCTAAGATGTTGAAGGTGGTGGGCGCGAATTTGAATTTCGCGGAGGTTGAGACCAGGTGGGCAACGGGAAGAGATAATATGCTGAAGGGCAAGTTCCCATCTCCGGAGTTCCAAAAGATTGGGTTATCTGGATACTTCCCACTGACACCAGACAGTGTAACATTGTGTCAAGATGTGCTGGCCGTGCACCAAGGCGTGTTTAGCCACAGGGTGATCCTTATTACCAAAAAACACTGTCTGCCTGTGATCGTTCATGCTGGTCATTCCCACATAGAACGCTTCACAGTGCAGGCATGTCAGTTGGTAAATCAGGTGGGTACTATCGCAAGTGGCTCTGTCCTTGATTGTGTACACCTTCCGGGTTACGGGACTGGAGTAAGTGGTGGTGGAAGGGTGCATAGGGCAAGTTTTACAAAGAGGGCAGTTACAAGTGTAGGAGCCAGAAGGTAGGGAAGGTGGTTTGGGGATTTCATACGGATGGACTAGGACGTTACGGAGGTTAGGTGAGCGGCGGAAATACACTCTCGGTGGAGTGGGAAGGATGTCATGAAGGATGGATCTCATTTCGGGGCAGGATTTAAGGAAGTCATATCCTTCCTGGAGAGCCACATTCAGAGTCCGCTGCAGTCCCGGAAAGTATCCCGTGACAAGAGGGGCACTTCTGGGGTTCTTCTGTTGAATGTTCTGAATTTGGGGGGATGAGGACGTGGCTCTGGCAATTTGCTTCTGCACCTGATCAGGAGAATAGCTGCGGGATGTGAAAGCTGTTATTAGGTTATTGGTGTACTGGTTCAGAGATTTGGGACTGGAGCAGACGTGTTTGCCACATAGACCTAAGCTGTAGGAAAGGGAACGTTTGATGTGGAATGGATGGCAGCTGTTGTAATGCAGGTACTGTTTTTTATTGGTGGGTTTGATATGGACAGATGTGTGAAGTTGGCCATTGGACAGATGGAGGTCGACATCGAGGAAAGTGGCATGGGATGTGGAATAGGACCAGGTGAAGAAGCAACTGGGTTGCAAAAGGTTGCGTTTGTGTGTGTGTGTGTGTGTGTGTGTGTGTGTGTGTGTGTGCGTGGTAAGTAAACTTCATTTATTTTTTATATACATTTTTCCTGCTAGGAGTTTTTCCTCTATAATATTCGTAATATATTAATCACTTAGATATTACAAATAATCTATAAATACTTCAAAGAATACACTGTTAAAGTCAGTATGCTACAAGTAATTTTAGTGGAAAACTATGTTAGTAACCCTCTGAACACGTAGTTTATGACTATTGTGTATGTGAAGGCAGGTGTCAAAACAGTCTATTTTAAGGAGAAAACTAACACTTTAGGCCGACTAGCATGCAGAATGAAGCCTGAAAAATACATAGATATGCTTTTGGACTGTGCACTAAAATTTGTTTTTGCACTTTAAATACTGGAAATCATTAAATCAGAATAGCTAACTCAGACAAATTAGTGTTTGTGGGCAGGATCCATATGGCACAGCCTGTGTAGCAGTCACTGAAGTGAGCCACATTATGCAGTGCTGCATGCTCTGCAACAGGATTGTCCAGCTGTCTCTTTGCCACAGTACGACGATGGCCATTCATCCGGACAGACAACTTGTTGCTCGTCATGCCCATGTAGAAAGCTCACTTCAATGACTGTCTGAATTGCACAGATGGGAATTCTCCCTACAATATGTCACAATATATCCTACCCTCCCGCAATCCCCTAGGCATAAACCTTCACTAGTTCCTGCCCCCACCACTTCCCTTTCCCCTTCCTATTCCTACCCACAGTCCAGCTTACGTATGTCTCCCTTTTCGCCACATACTCCAGTCCCTACATATCTGTCGGACAGCACTGACATATTGCTCCATCCCCATCGGCATCCCTTCCCTCCCTTTCTGCTTCCCTCTCCATGCTACTTCCTCATCCCCACCACTGGTTTCTCTCGCCTCGGCCGTGCTATTTGTTGCAATCTGGCCGCAACAGCCGGAGATTTTCTGATATGTGTGCCGTCCTGTGGCTCATCGGGCGTCTGTGGTGAGTAGCAGCCTATCCTTTCCACAATATTGTTCAATCCTTCGAGGTATATCTATTGTTTAAATTTATAAGTGATCTAGGCAAATCAGTCTTCTTGGGAAAAGAAGTAGGCCTACATAATAGTCATATTTTGAGATCAACTCCTACATTTAACAATATCATATAATCATCATAGAAGTGTCAAATCTCATTTCTGTGTGGATCATATCAACTAGGCCTACATAGTTCAGTTAGAACTACTGAAACTTCAGCTCACATATACAGACCAAGAGCATTCAACAGAAACAGTGCACTGCTTCATTAGAAGTGCTAGTGCTACAAATTTTTCAGGCGAAATGTTGTGTGGTTTGGAGGTAGGAGATGAGGTACTGTTGGAAGTAAGGCTATAAGGGTGGGCTGTGAGACATTTAGGAACCTCAGTCAGTAGAGCATTTGCTCCAAAAGGCAAAAGTCCCAATTTCAGCACACTGTTTTAATGTCTCAGGAAGTTTCAATACAAAGCTTGTCTACGCATGCCAGTGCCTGAATGAACTGTCTGTCTGATAATATAAAACCCTGTTGCAGTTGGACCCCCGAACGACAGCGGGTCGATGCAGTTTTCTATACATCTTTCCCAGTTTCAAGCAATGGTGCAGTACACATCCATACATGATTTGCACTTGAAAATTTATAGCCCACAAATAATGGCTATCACTTGGTTACACAGAATTTGTTACATGTCAGCACCATCAGGGATGACATTTGCACCAAATTGGCAAAAATACACTGAATAATTTGCTACAATCAAGTTTAATTTTGTCAATGCCCATGACAGTCACAGCAAGGCAGTCATAACATTACTGAACACTCACTGGCTGTTGGCGAATGCGTGATGTAGATGCGCATATCTAGCCTAAACTCTATTGTCGTCGTTTATGGTTCCAACTATAGTCAGAAAGATATCCAGATCTGCCCTCAATAAAACCCATGTGACCCATGACACTTCTAGAGCTGTCCCTGCATATGCAATATTTATAAACACTTTTCTTGCATTCACAGTGCTAGATTTGTACCCAGAAGCCACAATTGGAACTTATTTTCTTCCAGCTTCACTTGGTTCCACACAAACCGTATTAGCATATCTATAAAGTTTCACTTCTGTATCATAATTACAGCCCAAAATGGACCTCTTTCAAGGCTGCCTTTTCATTATAACCACCCTGTTTTATGGTGAAAGTAGAATAATTAGGTTATCTCAAATGATGCTGGAAAAATTGAAGTGAAGAGTGTAATTGTTGACAGTTGTTCCACCTGCAACATGGAACCAGCTCCATGCAGGGTCATGAAATGACCTACTATGGAATCAGGGACAAGGATAATGAGAGGGGGAAAAGGTGAACCACATTGTTGAAGTTGTTTAAGTCAATAATTTTTTAAAGCATTTTTGGATACAGCGATCTAGTGATAAATAATTAAAATACTACAGTCTAGATCGCAAGTTGCCGAGTTTTTTACTGGCAACCAGTTTTGGTCTCATAGGACCATCATCAGGCCTTGTTGGTAGATGGTGGCAGTGGCCATAACAGGCATCAACTGCTGACACCTGTTCCGGCCACTGCCACTGTCCATCAAGGTGCCAAAGGTCTGATGATGGTCCTGTAAAATCAAAACTGTTTGCCAGTAAAAGAACTCAGCTACTTGCAATCTAGACAGTAGTATTTTAATTTTTTTAAGTCACTTACAGTGCAACCTATCTTCTAAGTCTAACCTCTTTGAAAATTTCTGGGATGTTGATCTGAGTCAACATCTTATACTTGAAAAGAACTGACTACCCCCCTCCCCCACAAAAAATATAAAAAGGGAATAAAGTATCTACACAACTGAACAGGAAACAAAGTAGATACACTCACAGATCTGCGCGGTATGTCCTCGAAAAGCCATCGGCCCGCTGTGGCGGTGCTGAGCAGTGAAGCCGTCGCGTTGTCGATGTCTGCGGGTGCAGGAAGGCGCACATCAGCCAGGCAGTAGCGCGACGTTGGCAGCTCCACACACTCGTCAAAGTATCCCAGCAGCCGCACATTGCCGCGAAGTATGGCTGAGCCGGGCTTGCCAGTCGCATCCAGCACTGCAAAAGCACAAAGTGTCTAGGCCATCCTGTGTCTTTACCACAACTGATGAAGCCATTGTCTTAACTAGCTCCACTCATTAAAATCTACTATACTTGGCACCAAACTCAAGTACATGTTTTTCAAGATAAGGTACAGAGCTTTCATTTAAGGCGTTTCCAGACAGTAAATTAAAGTCAGGTGAAACAGTGTGATGTATAAGTTTTTTCAAATAAGTGGCACATAGTCCGAAGGAGGTGCCTACAATGATGGAACTTCTTGGCAGATGAAAACTGTGTACCAGACTAGGATTTGAACTGAGGATCTTTATCTTTCCCAGGGAAGTGCTCTACTGATAGAGCTACCCGGGCATGCCTCACGGCCTGTTCTCACAGTACTTGCGCTAGTATATCGTCTCTTACTTTGCAGACTTCATACAATTCTCCTGTGAACCTTGTAGAATATTGTGGAGACATAGCTTAGCAACAACCTAGGGGTGTGTTGGGCTGCCAGGTTTTCAGAGTGAAAATATGGGAGATTTCTGAAATGGTGATACTAATGACATGTTTCACCTTTAGGAATAGGCCTATGTTTAACACTTTATTAATATAGGCCTAGGCCTAGGATGGAACTGAAAAAATCAATATAGGCCTACTTGTTGCGGTTCACCGGTATAATAAATTATTAGGCCTACTTTATGTGAAGTTTATCTGTGTGGCAAGAGGGAGATAATGGGGCACAATCCCATTTCCCACCAAAATTATATTTTAACACTTTACAAGTTACTATTTATAATTTACAGTTGCATTTATTCTCAGTTCCACCCAACTGCCACCCCCCCCCCCCAAAAAAAAAAAAAAAAAAAAAAAAAAACAAATTCTATGGCCCTGCTTATCTCTTCAAAAATGGCTAATAAAGCTGGCTGCACTCCCCATCGAAAAAGGTTTCATACACAGCATCCTAGACATCAATGAATGGTTCCTTCTGATCTTAAGCAGATAAGAATAGTGGTCTGTGTAGAGGTTGAACTTGCTTCCTCTGCTACCCATCCCCAGATTCAGAAATCTTTACTCAGTTAAAACATTGCAGTAGGTTCATCACTGCTTTGAGACAATGCTAAGCTCCCATTATACAAACTGATCTATCATTCAGAAGATTTAGATGAACAAATTTGGATCGTTAAAAAATCAAAGAAATATTGCAATTTAACCTCACAATATTATATTAGAATGAAATACAGAAGAAATATGGGAGATGGGAGGCTGAAAAAATAAGGTCAAAAGGCAACCTAGGAAACATGGGCACCCATCTCACCGTGCTCTCATAATAGCCCTACACGTTACCAATGCACGAGACCACTACGAAGAAGGGGGTGAAGGACATGTCGGGGTGAGTGGTAAACACATACAGCACAGCCTAAAATGTCTCCTTCTACACTACAGACATAGGAGAATGAATGGACAGATTGCCTCATAGTTCAACAAGTATTAGTTTACAGAAATTATAGGCAGAATGAAATATTCAGTGTGTGCTGATATTAAACGTTTGCACGACTGGGACTCAAACCCAGGACCTTTGCCTTTCACAGGAAACCTCATTAGGACTGAGCTATCTGCTAATAATAATAATAATATGGCTTTCTGTTCTGCAGGACCTAATTGAGGGGCAAGACTAAATGGTCAAGGAACAAGTCAGTAAATGAAATTTTAACACAAGAGTGGTAATAGAAAAACTTGAAAACAGTCCTATGTAGATGACAATCTTAAGTCTAAGTAAAAAGAAACAAAGGAATTAACTTTTTAATTTTTCCAGGAGTTACTCGACAAAATAAAAGGAGTGAGTTCTTCAACTTAGACTTCAAAGTGTGAGGATTAGTACTAATGGTTTTAAGTTCTTGTAGAAGCTTATTGAAAATGGATGCTGCAGAACACTGCACGCCTTTCTTTACAAGAGTCAAGGAGGTAGCCTATGATCCAAATGTAGATTCGATTTCTGTCTAGTATTCATCGAGTTAAAGCTACTAACAAATGGGCATAAGCTGATATTGCTAACAACAAACGACATTAAAGAAGATATGTATTGTCAGAATTCCCAGTCTACTGAAAATGAGTCGACACGACGTTCGCTAACTTACACCACATATTGCTCGAACCGTCCGTTTCAAATGTTTGTTAAGCTTAAGGGACTTAACTGCGGGAACTTACAAACTACTTATGAACTACCTTATACTAAATACAACACAAACATCCATGTACGAGAGGGGATTCGAACCCCCGACCGTAGCGGCCGTGCAGACTGTGACTGGCACGCCGCAGACCGCTCGGTCCCTGTGGCAATCCAACCGTCCGTTTCTGAGACAGAAATATCCTTTTTGAATCTGTAGAGTTACCCAAAAAAATAAAACCATATTTCATAAGTGAATGAACGTAAGCATGGTACACTACTATTCGTGTTGGATACTGTTCTAATAGTAAATAAAGCAGAATCTAGTTTTTGAGAAAGAAATTTGCAAATTAACAAATGCCTGCTACAGTCGCACTTATGTAGTATGTCTTATTTTTGGTTGAATAATATCTTAAATGCTTGAAATTTATATAGCCATTCTGTCATTAGCGCCTACAGCCCTGCATGCAGGGTTGCCATCCAAAGAACTTTTTTCCTCTTACATAAGCAACTAAAACCCTCGTATTTTGGTTATCAAACATCGTACATTAGGTCAGGGGGGGGGGAGGAAGTGACAGAGCATGCTCCTGTTGTGGGTTGTTTTTTTTTTTTTTTTTTTTTTTTGATGGCAACCCTGGATGGAGGGCTATAGGCTCTATTGACACCATGGCGAGATAGGCGCCCGCCAAGAGCATAGACACAGACGCGGCGCAACAACTGGCGTAGGAAAAGAAGATTCAACAAACACAGACGCTTCCTATCTTTTGCCTGCGATAAGACTTTTCCTTAGACTGCGGCTGTAAACTTAAGCTGTTGTTACATTGCTCTTAGAGTGTTTCGTCCAAATAGCGTCTGAAAGAAATTACTACACAACACACGTCACATGGATTAGGCCTATGTGTCAACAGCATAGATGGACAATGTCTGTAAAAAAAATTGCTTCTGTAATCGTTAATTCGACTCTAGAAAATTTAATTTTGTTAAAAATCAAAGCATTACTTTTCTGGGGATTTGTGCGAAATTAAGTTAATCGCTAAATCGTGATAAATTAGTAAATTTTTGTGGATGGTGAAGTGGAACGAAAAAGAATAACAGGTATGCCTACTCCCTTTGTTGAACTTAAATAAGAATTTTTTGGTTGGGGAAGTTTCGGTAGGACATATAAGATAAACAATTAAATTAACTAGTTATCATAAGTAAATAAAATAACGTAACCACTTGATACAGCCACGGATTTTCAATACTTACAGAGCTAAAATTTGATCCCATGACTTAAGCTTCCACGGCCAGTCCACCAACAAAAAGTACTACTTAATCTGAACTAGGTAGTCAGTGGTCAGATAAATCAAACCAAACAACAGTGATAGTCCACATCTGCAGTAGTAATTCTCACACACACTTCATTGTTTCCATCAATCGCGCGCACCCCAGTCATGGTTGCCAACTTGTGTGTTTGCACCAACGAGCTTAAATTTCATAAAGTGGCTGACACACGAGTTACAGCGCTCTTCGCGGCCACCTATGAAATTTAAGCTCGTTGGTTTGCATATCCTAGAGCCGAGGGTGTTGGGAGGAAAGTCCTAATTACCATTGGCAAAATTACGGGAGAGTCAGACAATATCTGACAAAGTGGATATTTACCTTCCTGAACATCAACATGTTAAAGCTAATTTAGGGAGCACCCAAGGGTCAATGGACTTTTATGGGAATACAAATTTTTGGTTTATCCTATTTCTAAATTTGTTCATAATTCTATTAATTGTGCCGAATGGCATTTCTACACGAGGAGGAAACGGTAATGTAAAGCGCACATTCAAAATGGGTTCTTAGCGTTTCATTTCGATGTCGGCGCACAAGCTAAAGGAAGCAACATCGGAAGATGAATTATCTAATTTTTACGACAACGTTAGAAAAACCCAAGTCTGCAATAACAGGTCAACATTATCAGGTCCAAACATAGAGCATTGTCATTAAAGTCTTAGTTCTATCACTTCACATTTTGTCATTTAACTGTCGCTCATTTTCACTGCCGATAATCGTACTTTTCACAAATTTACTTTGATTTTTCAAGTTATTATTACTATTATTATTCTGATAGTCTTGCGTGCAATAACTGTTAATCACGTAGGGACTGATGACCCCGCAGTTAAGTCCCTTAAGCTTAACAAACATTTGTTAATTACGATTACAATTTTATGTTTATTGATGTGGGCAGCTATGGCACATACAGCGACAGCACCATTTTTGAAAAATGTGAATTATTCGCTGGACTCAAGCATCACTTAGCTTCTTGTCTTAATAAGTGTGAAGGTTCTTAATTACTGCATATACCCCCGCGTATGAAATATATATTGTATGAACGATATGGCAGCGTATTAAATATTAATCTAATTCGAAATGGCGATGCCGATACAATCCTACCAATCTCTATTTTGCTATTTTTCAGCTGCTCATCTGGGTAATAATTACTATTATTATTATTATTTCCTAAACCAACCCATTACTAAAGTAAACAAAACAAAAGAAAGTTATTCCATTCGGTCAAGCCATATGTGAGTTTTAGACAGACTAACGCACTGCAATTTATTTTCATATGTATAGAGATTTCTAGGATGGTGGGACTGCCCCCTCCCCCTTTACACCCGCTGGAGAAGTCATTGCTGTGCTCACTGTAAGGCATTATAGGATCTGATACAACTGAGCAAGCTAATGAAACAACAGTAGAAAGAGCCGATGAACATCACTTAGATAGCTTCTCATGTATGATCTCGGTTTTGAAACAAAGGTTTGTGAGATGTTCATGCAAAATCGAAATATCTCTGAAGGCATTTATCATCATTCAAGTGATTGCAGTATTTTGTCACCATAGTATCATCAAATTAAAGTTGTTAAAAAGCTACTTAAGGTCGAACTCAGGGGAATCAGTGAAATTCAGTTCTTCTCGGAACAATACGATGACACTGCTAAGTTTGACTTCAGTGAGACAATCGACAAACCTGCTCTGTTCAACAACGAAATGGAAAGTATAAAAGGGAATGTTCTAAACAATGTCAGTCGATTTTCAATTAATAAATTATTTACCATTAATAATTTGTAAAGGTCAAATAAAAACTTTTCTTTGCGTACAGTAGCCAATCAGACATTGAATCTCTTACTTTCATTTATTTTGGAGACACATAATTTGGAACTTATTTACCTCTTTTCCCAAAATACTTTGGTGTTTTCAACGAATACATTACGTTTTTTATGTAAGTGATTACGCAAGAACAGAATAGCATATAACAATCAGAATTTACACTCCTGCATGTCAAAATTACTTTGCCGGTCTCTAAAATTGTCACAATTTTCGAGTATGTGGTTACGCAGAAACCTAATCGCACAATTCGGATTTTTTAACGATGCTAAATAAATGAATGACATAATTGTCTGCCTTCCCAACATTCATCGCGCCGTTACCAAAATCAACCTGTTGCAAATATCCACGACAACTGTATTTTGTTTACTCAACGCCTAAGCACTTAAAAAATTCTAATCCAATAGTTTGGTTAAATACACGGAAAAAATCCAGTGGTTTCTCGTGGTTTTGAATAAGCTTTCTAGTAGGAAACCCCATCTCACTGGGCTACACTGCATGTTAGTCTATCCACAGACAACTGTTCGGTGGTAGGCGCTTTTCTGTAGCTAGATACTTCACCATAATGATACTTTAGAAACAACGCTTAGCTACAGCGTGCGCGTACGGTCCTGGCCGAGGGGAAAGTCTTCACCTTGCAGGTTGGAGAAAGGAACATCAAGGATACGATACTCAGGTACCTTATTTTTTTTCTCGCCCCCCTTGTGTGAGTGAAATGTTGGAAGGGTCAATCTCGCCACGCAATCCGCACAGTCGTTTTGAAATTAGTTCTGAGCTGCGAAGAAAAGGAAACACAGCGTCTACCTTTTAGGTACAACGAAAACATGTGTCACGAGCGGTAGGTCTGTCATCTTGATAATCCCAAATTATGTAACTATTATTTTTATGTATGGAGTTCATGATTCGTTGGGGCGATCTAAATCAATTTATACAAGTTCAAAAATGTTCAAATGTTTGTAGAGTCTATGGGACTTAACTACGGGGTCATCAGTCCCTAAACTTACAAACTACTTATGAACTAACTAATCCTAAGGACGTCACAAATATCCATGCCCGAGGGGGGATTCGAACCCCCGACCGCAGTGGCCGTGCAGACCGTAACTGGAACGCCTCAGTCCCCTCGGCCACCGCGGCCAGCGACACGTCTTGTTGAAGTCAGTGAGCAACCTATATTTTGCCACTCCATGTTGTTGGGAAAGTGTTCACCTTATTGAATTCAGAAAAGAAGATTACAAAATGTAGGTTGCACATTGACATCAATAAGACGTGTCTTGAACAGCAAGTAATACCAAGATCAGAAGATGACACATTTGAGTAACGTCGAAAACGGTCATCCTAAAAAATAAAAACGCGATATTTGTTGGTAACCTGTATACATTTTTTTTTTTTTTATTTGTAGGTTACCACAATTCGATTAAACTGACTGTATTTTACCTTCGAGTATTCACGGTGTAGTATCTACACACGTAAGAAATAAAATGAATAAAAAACAATGTTTTGGCATCACCCACCAATAAAAAGTTCTGTGGTATTCTATACTATGGTTATTTGGTAGCCGCGGCGGATTTGCCACGCGTACTGGAGCGCCGTGTTGCGGTGCGCGCGGCCGTCCGCCGTCGGGGGTTCGAGTCCTCCCTCGGGCATGGGTGTTTGTTTTGTCCTTAGCATAGTAACTTTACGTTAGTGTAAGTAGTTTGCAAGCCTATGGACTAATGACCAACGTAGTTACGTCCCTCAGATTTACAAACATTTCGTTTGATTTGAAAGATGCATGATCCTACATGCCGCGCGGGAATAGCCGCATAGTCTAAGGCATCTTGCTACGAACTGGGCAGCCGCTCCCGCCAGAGTATGGAGAGAGAGAGAGAGAGAGAGAGAGAGAGAGAGAGAGAGAGAGAGAGAGAGAGAGAGAGAGTTGTAGTTACAATTAGTGCAAGTTATTTTAAGTAGTTTGTAAATCTAGCGACTGATAACCATAGCAGTTTGGTCCAATAGATTTACAAACATCCCAGGTGGCCTGCTGCCCACGAGTTCATTTAGCCACCGGTGTTCTAAATTATCCCATTCTTCGATGGCATCCTGCTTAACCCCCACAGATTTCGTGGTTGTGCAGGAGGTGCATGCAAAGCTCTTTTTTTTAATTTTTTTTTTCCAATTTATCCCTAGCATGTTCAGTTGGATTCACATCGGGGTACGTTCAGGTCAATACAACCGTTGCAATACAGACACGGTTAATGAAATAGTTGACTAATGCTTGCATAATGGACAGGGGAGATATGATCCATAAACTTGAAGTCTTCTCCAAAATTTTTCTGAAATGGTTAGTCGATGGGTTGGCGGATGGTATCTCTGTATTGTGGAGCCTTCAACTTGCCCCTCGCAACAAAAATGCGCGAAACCCCCACATTATACTCGACCAGAACGTCATTGAGACGCCACTTCGCTGTAATCGATTAACGGTATACCTCTGACGTGTAGCATTACGAATTTCCTTTCAATACATTGTCGACGGTCCTCTGGTATCAGACATATGCGACATTCATCTGTGAAGAGAACTTACAAGGGAAGTACTTGTACTTTAACAGACATATCTGTATGAACGTTTCGTTACAGGGCCATTACGTACCCCTCAGTGGGGAGACCGGGGCACATTTTCCATAGGGGCAAGTTTTCCAACTCGCTTTAGTTTCGAAACAAACCGCTAGATGATACCACCGTCGATACTGTAGGAAGTAGCAGCAATGCATGCTTCATTTACGAAGGTTTGAGTGTTGTACCAGCAGTCACAACATCAGCAGAGCTGTTTTCGTAATTTTTGCAAAGATGCGTAAACTTTCACGTTTTTATTGAAACTTAAAATACACATACTAGCGTTAAACTTATAATTTTGACATTGCATGCACTAAAAGTGTGTTTCTTTATTCAAGCAACAGTGCATTTGTTTTGTAAATAGCTTACACGGTTTCTCATTGACGTAGTGTTATAGTTCCGAATATGGCGACGGGGCATGTTTTCCGAGAGCATACGGGGCACATATTCCTCATTGCTTTGAGCCTTACGCCAAGTCTAAAGCAAATGAAAAGTGGGTACAGTCCACGAAATGCAAAAAATGGGCGCATGGAGCCTGTACGTAAGGGAATATTGCATTTTTTGTTTGATTACATTGTGATTCAGACAATGAATATAAGTATTGTTAAAAATGTCTGTATTTGTAAAATATTTAAGTGGCATATTTTGCAAAACCTTTAAGTAGCATTTGTTTTTCTATAATGTCGTTACTTTTTCTCTCTTTCTTTTATAATGTATTGTAAATTCATAAATAAAAATAGATTTTCAGTGAAATCAAGATAATTATCTTTGTTTTACCATTTAGAGTATAGTTGGAAAATTTGCCCCTGTACATTTTAAGTAAGCTGGAAAACTTGCCCCGCAAACGGGGCAAATTTTCCAACGCAACATGGTCAGACAAAATCATTTGCTACCACGAAGGATATTTACTATTTTCAAAAACATTTGTACAAGACTGTAGATAAAGGTATAGGAATTATAATGATCCACTGTTTACCTCCAAACCGATAAAAATAAACAGTTCAAAAATAAAAATGTAAAATGGTGGAAAACGTGCCCCGGTCTCCCCCTACTGGTGGGTGTCGTTTTTCTGCAAAATTCTGCAATCGAGCTCTAGATTGTAGTACCGCTTGCAATGAATATGCCGCGGTGGAGTAGCCGAGCGGTCTAAAGCGTCTCGCTGCGGAGCGTGCGGTTGCTCGTCGTGGAGGTTCGAGTCCTCCCTGGGGCATGGGTGTGTGTGTTTGTCCTTAGGTTATCTACCTAGGTTTAAGAAGTTTGTAAGCTACGGACTGATGACCACGCAGTTTGGTCCGATAGATTTACAAACATTCGAACATTTTTTTGCAATGAATAGTTCGGCATTATCATCCCTATCATAATCATTGTGTGTTAGTGTTACAAATGTATCTGTTCCTAACTTACGGTCATATTTCTGCACTGTCATAGATCCCAGAAAGCATGCGAATGATTCATTTTCTACACCGATATCATCTTCACGAAGAAGGGTCCTTCGTAACTTCATCCCAACCAATCGCAATACATTAGCAGGATTGATCACCAATCGCTGACCCATCTGAGGCTTCACTACAGAAATAACCTCACAAAACGCAACTTCGGAGGCACACCGCACTGTCCCTACTGGTCCCGATAGGCGTACCGGCAGCTCATTGTGCAATGCGGCATGGCACACGCAGAGGCCTCTAACGGACGACTGCAGAGTTTTGCAGATGCGGGAGTATCACTACTGCAATATGGGACCTTTACATTGAATCTCACACGATTTTAGTGTATTTGTGTTTGTTCGAAACCAAGTACTTTACTTGTTAGAGTCACTTTCCACAGTCCATTCTCGGTGATCTTGCACCTGAACCGAGCTGCACGGAGTCTGGTTTTAAATGTTCAAATGTTTGTATAGTTTATGGGACTTAACTATGGGGTTATCAGTCCCTAAACTTACAAACTACTTATGAACTACTTACGAACTAGGACGGCACAAATATCCATGCCCGAGGGGGGATTCGAACCCCCGACCGTAGTGGCCGTGCAGACCGTGACTGAAGCGCCTCAGTCCCCTCGGCCACCGCGGCCGGCAGTCTGGTTTTAACGGCTGGCCTTCTCCATGACCATACAGAGCGTTGTTACGGAGTCAGTTTCGTACAGTCTGGTTGAACAACTGCTTCCCGGTGGCCCTCAAAAAGTCAATGTTTATCACAATGGCAGTTTGGTCGGATTTCCTTCGGGCGAGAAGTCGTACATATCGGTTATCTGACGCAGTATTGGCCCTTGGGCGATCTGTACGGGGCAAGTAAAAAAAAAAAAAAAAAAAAATCACTCCAGGTCCGTACCACCTCACTCTGACTCACGACTAATTCGCCTCGCAACTTCTCTTGATGAAGTTATTGTTGACATAAAGTAATAATCCGTGTGCTCGCCAACAGAGAACATCCAATGTCTACAAACGCTGTATACTGTTCGTACCAACGGCGTATCAAATGTTCAAATGTTTGTAGAGTCTATGGCACTTAATTACGGGGTCATCAGTCCCTAAAATTACAAACTACTTATGAAGTACTTACAACTAAGGACGGCACAAATGTCCATGCCCGAGGGGGGATTCGAATCCCCGACCGTAGTGGCCGTGCAGACCGTGACTGGAGCGCCTCAGTCCCCTTGGCCACCGCGGCCGGCGACGGCGTATCAACTGGGGGAGGGGGCAGTAGGGGCAATCGTCCCCCCCCCCCACCCACTTCAAATTTTGGAGAAGCAAGACACGGTTTCTGCCCCCATATTCACTTCGTTTTATTTGATTTTTAGGCAGAACTAGTGAATAAACTATGCTGCCGTCAGTAATTACGGGACAGTATTTTTGCCCTCGACTGAAGCATCTTGTAGTACCTACTACATCCTGTCCTCTCCTTTCGTCCCATTTTTCAGTCTGTAACTGCTAATAGGGGACAACATCTGTAGGCATATATGATAAATTCTGCACAGCACATTGGAACAATAATTGTTGAGTGTGATGCGGCGCTCATGGCCGGCCGTGTAGGCGGGTGGCAGGATTGGACCCCTAGCTTTCGGGTAGTAACGTGCTGTGATTCAAAAGTCACTATTATACAAATGTGGTTGAACACTAAAATACCACCGTATAATGATGTTTAGTTCTAGCGGTGATCCTTCTCTCCTACCCCACCCCTCCTTTCAATAAAATAAATAAATAAATAAACCTCGGGCCTTGTGAAAGACGAAGTCAGTAAATAGGTATTCTTGCCCCTCCCCTCTAAAGAAATAGTTGTTATGCCACTGGTTCCTACACTGTATATTGGGTAAGAATACAAATGTTACTGCTTCATTCAATGATGTGGGTATGCTTTCTATAGATGGGAATATAGACAAGTTTCTTTACGTTTTGATAACAGTTCAAAAGGCCAAGTTTTTCGAATCATCTCACACACACACACACACACACACACACACACACACACACACACACACACCTTCTGTCTCAATTTTTCTTTTTTAATACAGACTTCAATGGCTTAGTACTGTACAAAACTTGTTTTCTGTTACATTATACAATGCAGACAGCAACGAAGGATTCTCAGCAGTGGCGTACTAAGGCTGTCGGTGGCCCGGGGCGGCGGCAAAACAAAATGAGGCCCCCCGTCCACTTCATGTATTACTACAAAAAACAAAACAAAAATGATATTGGCCCCCCTCCTCGGTTAGAGAGGCACGGGTCAGTCTAAAAAAAAATAACTTTCGAGATTTGAAGGCCCCAGCAGAACGAAAAGGGCGCTCAAAAGAAAGAAAGGAAACACCTGCTTTCGAGGCATTTGGAGGTCCCTGAGAGGCCTGGGGCGGTCCGCCCCCTCTGCCTGCCGCCCGCCCCCCCCATAGTCCACCACGTTATTCTCAGTTTCATATGTAATAGCTCTCTGAAGCAGGGTGTTATCCTGATAGGCTGAAATGTGCATTGTTAAACCATTGCATGTTAACAATTACCACCCAATCTCTCTCCTGGCAACTTTATCGAAAATTTTTGAGAAAGTTATGTATTCCAGAGTAGCGTCCCATATTTGTAAAAACAAAGTACTGACCAGATGTCAATTTGGTTTTCAGACAGGCTTATCAACAGAAAATGCTATATATGCCTTCACTGATCAAATATTAAATATTTTGAATAACCGGACATCACCCATTGGTATTTTTTGTGACCTGTCAAAGGTATTTGATTGTGTAAATCATGGAATTATTCTAGGTAAGCTTAATATTACGGTCTGAATGGGGCAGTGCAAAAATGGTTTAATTCGTACTTAACTGGAAGAATGCAAAAAATTAAAATAAGTGATTCATGTAATGTCAAAACATCAACTGATTCGTCATGGGAGGCTATCGAGAATGGAGTCTCACAGGGTTTGCTATTAGGTCCTTTACTGTTCCTGGTATACATTAATGACTTGCCATTCTACATTAATGAAGGTGCAAAGTTAGGAGTTTTTTTTTTTTTTTTTTTGCTGATGATAAAGCTGTAGTAATCACACCCAAAAGACAAGAACTAAGTGATGTAATCATAAATAATGTTTTTCACAAAATTATTAAGTGGTTCTCAGCAAACAGACACTCAATTTTTGATAAAACACAGTATATGCAGTTCCGTACAGTAAATGGCACAACTTCAGCAACAGATATAGATTTTGATAAGACGTCTGTAGCTAAGGTAGAATTTTCATAACTTTCGGTGTGTGTATTGATGAGAGATTAAATTGGAAGCAACACATTGATGGTCTGCTGAAACGTTTGAGTTCAGCTACGTATGCTATTAACGTTATTGCAAATTTTGGTGATAAGAACCTCAGTAAAACAGCTTACTATACCTATTTTCATATACTACTTCCATATGGCATCATATTCTGGGATAATTCATCATTGAGTAAAAAAATATTTATTGCACAAAAGCGTGTAATCAGAATAATTGCTGGTGCCCACCCAAGAGCATCCTGCAGACATTTATTTAAGGATTTAGGTATCTTCACAGTAACTTCACAGTGCATATACACTTACGCAATTTTTTAAAAAATAATTCAATCCAGTTTAAAAGTAATAGCAGCTTGCATAGCTATAACACCAGGAGATGAAATGTTCAAATGTTTGTAAAGCTTATGGGACTTAACTGTGGGGTCATCAGTCCCTAAACTTACAAACTACTTATGAACTACCATATACTACAGCACAAACATCCCTGCCCGAGGGGGGATTCGAACCCTCGGCGGGGAACGGCCTCGCGCATCGCAGCATAGCGCCTCAATGCGCTCGGCCACTCCACCGCGGCCCAGGAGAAAGGATGATCTTCACTATGCAGGGTTAAATCTGCCTTTGGCACAGAAAGGGGTCAATTATCCTACCAGAAAAGTCTTCGGTCACCTACCAAACAGCATCAAAAGACTGACTGCCAACTAGCATTTAAAAATAAATTAAGATTTTCTGAATGACAACTCGTTCTACTCATTGGATGAATTTTTAGATATAAATTAGTAAATCTAAAAAATGAAAAAATGTTGTTGTTGTTGTTATGGTCTTCAGTCCGGAGACTGGTTTGATGCAGCTCTCCACCCTACTCTATCCTGAGCAAGCATTTTCATCTCCTTGTAAGAACGGCAACCCACACCCATTTGAATCTGCTTACTATATGCGTCTCTTGGTCTCCCTCTGCGATTGTTACCCCACACACTTCTCTCCTATGCTAAATTTACTATTCCTCGATGTCTAAGAATGTGTCCTACCAAGCGATCCTTTCTTTTAGTTAAGGTATGCCAGAAATTCCTTTTCTCCCCAATTCTGTTCAGTACCTCTTCATTAGTTACGCGAGCCACCCACCTAATCTTCAGCATTCTTCTGTACCACCACAATTCAAAAGCCTCTATTCTGTTCCTGTCCACTGTTTATCGTCCATGTTTCACTCCCGTACAAGGCAACACTCCACACAAATGCCTTCAGAAAAGACTTCCTTACACTTAAATTAATATTCGATGTTAGCAAACTCTTTCTCAAAAATGCTTTTCTTCCCTTTGCCATTCTGCATTTTATATCCTCTGTAGTGCGACTGTCATGTTATTTTACGTTGCCTAATCTAATTCCTTCAGCGTCACCTGATTTTCTACGACTGAATTCCATTAACTTTGTTTTGCTCTTGTTAATGTTCATTTTATATGCTCTCTTCAACACACTATCCATTCCATTCTACTGCTCTTTCAGGTCCTTTGCTGTCTCTGATAGAATTACAATGTCATCAGCAATTTCTTCGCCCTGAAATTTAATCCGTATTTTTGTCACGTAATATTTTGTATAATGTAGTATCTTGTACAGACACCTTTTATTAACCTGACACGTTCAACAGCATTACGAAGTGTCGTATTCATGATCTATGGAACAAGTATTAATCTAATCTGCATACGGTTTGCTACAGCTCTACTGCCTAGGAAGCAAGAGGTCTCGGGTTCGAATCCCGGCTGGGCATAAATTTTCTACTTTCCCCATTGATTTAATGTAGTACCTACTGGAAGCTAACGTTGTAAATTTCTTCGGTATCTTGACTGGTATTCGCCGCAGGAACTTGATGTTGTATAACAAACACGCGCTTCTCTATATTTCCTTCATCTTAATTACAGATCTGATGATGGCAGTTGCGGTACCGCAAGACATTCTGCGCGATCTAAACAGTTTCATTCACAAGCGGAAATAATGCCGCGTGCATGCAATGTTGACAGAAGGCAGGTAATGAGGCAGTTAGTGTGCGGTGCGGTCGTGGACGGTGCTTGCGAGGCGACCTTACTTTCTCCGGCACGCGGCAGGCAGATGCCACACGCACTCACGCGCTTGCGTAATGGCGGCCGGCGCTGACCGCGCAGTCCACAGACCTACTGGCGAGTCTCGTCTGCGCTTCAGCCTGCACGACATTCGCTGACGGGGAATCTTGGACCTTTGGCAGAGTTGAACAATGAACGCTTCGCCTTTGGTATGAGGAAGAAAATACGTGGAGAGGGGACCGAATACTTCGATGGTCGGTTCAATTCACGATTATTCTACCGGAAGAACACGCCCACTCAGAGCCGGTTTAGACTTGAAAAGGCCCTAAGCATTTGACATAAGGGCTCCTTTAGATATCAAGATAATATACGAGGCGCGTCCAGAAAGTAAGTTCCGTTTGGTAATAAAATTAAATTGTACACAGATACATAAGAAATTTTTATTGCACAAAATTCTACAACTCTTAAACTACTTTTACACATAACTGCCGAAATTTTGTAGGCACTTGTCATAGCGTGCCACAAGTTTTTGCATGCATCCTTCACTGAAGGTTGCCGCCTGTGTATTCAACCATGTGGTAACAGCTCTTTATCATCGTTGAAGTGTTGACCACCAAGGACAGATTTTAGGTGTAAGAAGATGAAAGTTGCTAGGAGAGAGGTTCGAGCTGTATGGATGATGATCAAACAGGTTCCATCGAAATTTCCGTAAGAATTGTTTGGTCACATTTGGTGTGTGAGATCAGGCATTATTGTGGAAAAATCTTTTGACAGTAATCCTCTTCTTACACCTAAAATCTGTCCTCCGTGGACAACACTTCAACGATGATGACGAGCTGAAAGAACATGTTACCAAATGGTTGAAAACACAGGCAGCAGCATTCTACGAAAAAGGCACACAAAACCTTGTACCATGCTATGACAGTTGCCTACAAAATTTCGGAAGCTATAAAAGTAGTTTAACTGTTGTAGATTTTTGTACAATCAATATTTTTTCTGTATCTGTACCCGTTCGTTTTATATAACCAAACGTAACTTACTTTCTGGACGCCCCTCGTATGTTACTGCCAAATACGATTTTCTTATACCTAAGGGATTTAATTGATATACAAGGCGCGTCCAGAAAGTAAGTTCCGTTTCAATTTATCTCCGCTGCAGCGCTGCGATTGCAGTTCCGCACATGCACTGTAGACGATTTGTATCAAGAAGAAAAACGTACGCCATTTGGAGATCGCTGTCAGTTACGTACGCTTTGTTGTGCTTTTTTTAAATGTCGGCGTTGATTGAAAATCCCGCCGCCTGTGAAATCAGTTCGGTGATTCGGTTTCTGCATGCGAGGAAAGTGAAACCAAGTGAAATTTATCGGCAAATTTGCGATGTTTACGGACCAAAAGCGATGAATGATTCGATGGTGAGAAGATGGGTCCGACAGTTCAATGGGCGTAGTGATGTGCACGATGACGAACGAAGAGAGCGTCCACATTTGGTTACAGAAGAACTGGTTCACGCGATTGATGACAAGATCCAGGAAAACCGTAGGTTTACAATTAGTGCTCTCGCTATGGACTTCCCTCAAGGTTGAAGACACAGGCGGCAGATTTGCCACGCTATGACAAATGTCTGCAAAATTTCGGCAGTTATGTTTAAAAGTAGTTTAAGAGTCGTAAAATTTTGTGCAATAAAAAATTCTTCTGTATCTGTGAACAATTTCATTTTATTACCAAACGAAACTTACTTTCTGGACGCGCCTCGTACAATTATAGATAGGAAAATAATAAATGCTTAACTAAAAATCATTTTCATTAATCTCAAATTTTAAAAAGCAAACTCTGGTAGAAGGAAACAAATTCTTTAAAAAGGCACAAGACTTATAATCTAATCTCTTGAAACATGTTTTAAGGAATCCGAAATTATATCAAACTAAAATATTTTATTTCTTGCCTTTGCCAGAGCAAAGTCACAGATGACGTCATAAAATGATAAACTGCGTAATTTGTCACTTTCTGTGCACAAGAGACTGAGGGAACATATGTTGTCTTGAGTCATTGTTGTTTCAAATTCATTTTTTACCCTATTCAGTTGATCAATTTGTAACCGTCATACTAAGAAACAATCTCAAAGCTACTTCTACATTAGGGAATGCTGTTTGGACTCGATCGTCAACTATAACCCTATACAGATCCTGATCTGTTAGACTATCATGTTCCGCTGAACCATAGGCTTGACTATGTCTAACATATTAGTGAAAATGCTTGACTTCTACAAGATTCATGTCCACATCTGCAGGATATGTTTGGCATAAAGCAATAACTCCTTCACGAATCTCTTCATCTGTAGCTTCTAATTCTGTTGAGAATGAAAACTTTTTTGCAGCGTCATTATGTACTGAGGCCTTCTGTGTATCCATCACAGGTATAAATGTTTTGATTCTGAACTTTTCTCTTGGCTCAAGCTTCTCTAAAGCATCCTCTTCATCATTATTGATACGCCTACTTCTGTGTCTGCTTTTTTACAAAATTCTACCAGGCGACTCCCTCTTTCAGTCCTTTTCCCCAGTCCGTATTCACCTACTATTCACTACTAGGACGAAGACAAAAGTAACAATATCCTCTTAAGTTTTCCCATTAGTTTAAATATGACACCCAATAGTCTGCTCATAAGCGTTAGGCCATGCGATTTTGTTACGAGAAACAGGCTGCTAGGTATGTAATTGATCAGTTATTAATTTTTCTGACGTGTCTACTTACTTATAACAAAAGTTACGCGTATAAAACGATGTAATAAAAAGCACCAAGCAAAGGCGTTAACACGTCAAGGAATGAAAGCAGCAAGAAAAGAACACCGAGAAAGGAGAGATAGAATGAAAAACGGTACCCGGGGCTGGGAGATAACGATAATAATAAAATTAGAACCTCCGGCCACTCTGTAACACAGTAAAACCACCTACCTAAAAGCGCTAGGTAAGCGGAAGATAGATATATACTGAAAACTCAATAAAATGCAGATGGAATCATATAATCCACTCGCACGGATAAAATTTTAAATTCTATCAACCATAGAGCCATCATCTGCTAAAACCGAGCTGAGAACATACTCGGCTGAAGTATATTCTCCGACTCCCTTTATTCATGCGAACCTGAGTATGTTCTCTGGAATTCAGAATATAGAGTAAATTCTCCGCTTTATTCATACGGCCCATTATGTCGACAATGCGAATGAAGGCGTCTAGAGACTGTTGACAGAGCTGCCTTCCCGGTTATTTCACTAAGCGGTCTACAATATCGAGCAGCGTCGCGCAGAGACAAAAGAGAAGAGTCGCGATCTGAATGGCGGAAGTTTTGTGTCGGCGCGTCATGGCGGAGCCGCGGGCTTCCCCTTGGCGCTTTGTCTGCGCCACTCTTACTTTCACCCTTTCTGGATGACTCGGAGAAAGCAACGGCGCGCCACACAAAAACTATCTGGCCGTCGTCACAGTGGCCGCGCGCGCTTCCAGACCGTTATCGCTCCACGGGTACCTACCGTACCTGCTGCAACCGCGAGACTTCCACAGCGCTACGCCGGCCAGCCAGATGACGATGACCAACTCGACCGGAGAAAATTACCAAGGGGATCTAGGACTTTATTATAGCGCGATAGTGCTGTAATAAATACCAAGAGGCATTCAAAAGTTTCAATAGTAATAAAGAAGTTACCGTGATATTAGCATGAAAGTTTTTGTGCATACTTACTTACTGGTCTTAAAAGTTCATTGCCGCAGCAACATGTTTTCGGCATCGGTCCCTGTCTTGCGCTATTTCCTTCCAGTCGCCTTCAGTACCTAGGCTCCTTAAATCGGCTTTCACATTACCCTTCCATCTATGCCTCGGTCTCCCCACAGGACGTTTTTCCTCCAAGTGCCCTACCAATACTCTGTACGCTGCCCTGTATTCATCAATACGAACTCGCAGCCTATGTGATTTAATAACAATGGAATGAAATGTCAGAAAATCCGGCGATGCTGAAGGAATTAGATTAGGCAATGAGACAATAAAAGTAGTAGATGAATTGTGTTATTCGGGTAGCAAGATAACTTCTGATGGCCGAAGTAAAGAAGATATAAAATGCAGAATGGCTATGGGAAGAAAGCGTTTCTAAAGAAGCAAAACTTGTTAACCACCAATATTAGTTTAAATGTTAGGAAGTCCTTTCTGAAAGCATTTGTCTGGAGTGTAGTATTGTATGGAAGTGAAACGTGGACGGTAAGGAGTTCTGATAAAAAGATTACAGAAGCTTTTGAAATGTGGTGCAACAGACGAATGATGAAAATTAGATGGGTAGATCACGTAACTGATGAGGAGGTGCTTAACCGAATCGAGGAGAAAAGGAAGTCTGGCATATCCTGACTAAGAGAAGGGATAGACTGGTTTGACACATTCTGAGACATCAAGGAATTGTCAACTTATCATTAGAAGGAAGCTTGTGGGGTCAAAATCGTAGAGGGAGACCCAGGGATGAATATAGTAAGGAGATTCAAAAGGGTAGGTTGCAGAACGTATTCTAAGATGAAGAGACTTTCACATGACAGGGTAGCGTGGAGAGCTGCATCAAACCAGTCTGTCGACTGAAGACCACAACAACAACGATTATGTTAGGGCTTGAATAGTGTTCGTGAACCTCTTCATTATGCAGTTTCCGCCACTCCCCGCTAATGTCATCCCTTTGGGCTCCGTAAATTTTGCTCAAAATTTTGTTTTCGAATACTCGAAACGGTTTTCATTTTGCAAAGTGAGAGACTCAAGTTTCACACCCATTCAGCACAACTGGAAGAATAATAGTGTTCTATATTCTGATCTTTAAATTTCTAGACAATAACCTTGATGTGAGCAATCTATTCAGTGAGAAGTAGCAAGCATTTCCACCCATAATTTCTGTCTCAGCTCGCATTCAATCTCATTTCTCGATGTAATCTCCACACACAAGTATTTAAACGCATTCACTTTTTCATGTGACCAGCTCTCTAACATTTCCTGACCTATTGCTGTTAGTATTCTAGTAGTAACCAAGTATTTCGTTTTGTCTTCACTTATCCTCAGACCTACTTCTTTATTGCCGCGGTGGAGTAACCGATCGGTCTAAGGCGCCTCGCTGCGGAGCGCGCGGTTGCTCGCCGTCGGAGGTTCGAGTCCTCCGTGGGGCATGGCTGTGTGTGTTGTCCTTAGGTTAGTTTACCTTAGTTTAAGTAGTTTGTAAGCTACGGACTGATGACCACGCAGTTTGGTCCGATAGATTTACAAACATTTGAACTTCTTTATTAGCCTTGATTAATGCATTCGCATTTGTTGTTAGAGATTATTTCCTATCGCTAATGATGTTTAGATCATCTGCATATCCTAATATCTCAACATTTCTATTTAACTGCACACCCTCTGAATTATCTGCTGCCATTCGCACAATATATTCTAGGACCAAATTTAAAAAAATAGCGGGCAGGGCATCTCCCCACTTAAGTCCGTTCCTTATTTCGAGTTGTTCTGACTCCATGATCCCCACAGGTACTCTACCTTTTGTTTTTCAAACTCGCTTCTAGAAGCTTAACATACTTCATTGGTATTCCACGTTCCAAAAGATTTCTGTACAATTTTGTTCGCAATACTAAATCATATGCTATTGTTAAAATCTATGAAAAGATTATGAACCGGTTTATTATATTCCCATTTCTTCTCCAAAATTTCACGCAAGGTGCATATTTGGCCTATAGTAGATCTGTTCCTCCGAAAGCCAGCTTGGTAATCCCCCACAATTTAATCTGCATGTGATTTAGCCTGCTTAGCAGAATATTCGAGAAAACTTTGAAACATACTGGAAGTAGCGATATTCATCTATTACCACATATTATTTTGTCGCCCTTCTTAAAAAGTGGGATCAGTATTGATTCCTGCCACTCTTTAGGTATGATCTATGAGTTCCATATTTTAGTTATTACTTTGTGAATTACTTCTGCCAATGTCTATCCCCCAATTTTAACTAATTCAGCAGTTATGCAATCTACTCCCGGTGCTTTATGGTTTTTCAATTTGACGTGTATGAACGCAAATATCACATCATTGTTTAAAGCACGAGGTGCATCCAAAATTTTCAGGACTGGTGCTGTCATCTGTTGAAAACCTTACCTTTGGACTAATGGTCTCCATCGCCCTCGAAGTAGTTTCCATCCGCACCTACACACCGGCTACAGCGCTTCTGCCACTGGTCGAACGTTTTCTGGAAGTCTTGTTCTTTGAGGGTGTATAGCAACGCCAGCGATGGTTCTTCAATCATCTGTAGAGTGTCGAACCGACAGCCTTTCAACCTGAGTTTCAGTTTTGGGAATAGCGGGAAGTCGCAAGGTACCAAATCTGGGGAGGTGTTATTTTGCCAAAAAGGTCCTGTTGAGCAAGTCCGTGTGACTGGATGCGTTATAATAATAACAACAATATCGTGTGGCTCATTGGCCTGGTGCAAGTCTTTCAATTGGACGCCACTTCGGCGACTTGCGTGTCCCTAACCTAACCCAATTATCCAACCAGGGAAAGGGGATCTACAGCTTAACGTGGAATCCGAACTACGCGTCGTTTATGGCGACTCCTCACATCGTTGAGAGGGGAAGGATGTGTTAAAGTGCAGACTGAAAAAATCTGAGGTCCAACTGGGTAACGAACAAGCGACCCTTCGGTTTCCAGTCGAGCGCTTTACCCCAAGACCACCGGGCCCGACTACGGGTCGCGTTGTGATGCAGCAGCCAGTTCCCTTGACGCCAAAGTCCGGGCCATCGTTGCACGCTTTCACGGAGCCGTTGCAAAACGTCACAGTAGTATACAGAATTCAGTTTGGTTGCGCGGGACGAATTATTTGTGCACAATTCCCTCGGTATCAAAGAAAACGATGAACATGCTTAGCTCTTCACCTGTCTCGTGTTGTTTTTCTTGTTCTTTTTTTTCGGGGGGGGGGGGGGGGGGGGTCTTGGAGAGCCCGGGTTCTTCCATTGCAAGGTCTCCGTAGCACTTTCCCCGGGATTCGCAAAGAATTTGATACACACGCGCTGTTTTGTTCGCGAATCCATTGTAAAAGCGCCACACAACAAACAGATGGCAGCAGTAGTCCCGAAAATTTTGGATTCCACATCGTAGTTTTCTTTCCACAGGCTATAAAAGACATCAACCTGCAAGATACAAGGGAGAAATAGCAGCTTGAGAAGGTAAAAGAATGCCCTACCCAACGCGTGTCCTAACGCCAATTTTGTACAATACTAGGTGACCCGCAAACTTCGTATCACTTACCTCTTAATGTATACCATATTAATGTAAATCATATGTATTTTAGATGCAGTAGCTTTATATAGGCATCATCAGATAGTCTAAGTATCGGCTTGATAGTGGGCGGAAAGAGTGGGCAAATCGCGTACACATGTCCAGGACAATGTTCATGTCACATTCGTGGAAGTTCAGGGAAAGTTTAATTGTGATAAAATATGGAACAATTGCGAGGAAAATTTAGATTTAAAATATGTAAAATAATGACTTGGTTGTTGTGTCGGATGCGTTCAAAAATATACTTTGAAAGAGTAAAGTTCGCTTTGCATCTAGTCGACCTAGCAATATTTCACAATTACTAATATGAATGTAGTCTTGCTTTTAACGTCAAATATGCAAAATTTTATCTCAACCAAATGATTGATATTGATATCCCGTTGAAAAACGCACTTTGTTTTCCAAAATTTTCCAATTACAACCATGTTTCAATTGATTGTTATTGATAGAAAATGTCGCTTTCGGTTTTTCCAAAATTTTCCTACTTTCCGGGCGACTTTTCCAAATTTTTATTTGACGCGAACCTTCCTCTTGCTTTCAACTTGAAATGTACAAAATTTTATCGCAATTGGACGAACGGTATTGATAGCTCACTGGAAAATGCTGTTTTAGTTATTCCCGATTTTCCTCTTTTCCTGTCAACTTTTCCATATTTCATCGCCGTTTAAACCTTCCCTGGACTTACATGAATATTTCAAGAGTAAAATTAGCCAAATCGGTTCAGCCGTTCCCGAGTTTTAGCGAGACTAAGGAACAGCAATTCATTTTTATACATAGATCTACACGAACTATTAACGCTGACGATAAAGTTTTTAAAAGCCGATGACATTGCCGTGGCTGCACAAGGAAAATCGTTTGACGAAGTGGAAGCCAAATCCCTGTAAAACTCAGATAAGTGCCTTCCAACTTACAATTAAAGACGAAAATTGACAACTGAAAGTGACAAGGCGGGGTCAGGAGTTGAACCATGATGATCCGCCGAAATATTTGGGTATCCGTGTTGATAGGACTGACTTTCCGGAAGCACTGACAAAATGTTAAGTGAAAGGTATGTGCGAGAACTTACTAGTTCGAAATGGGAAGCTCGAGCTCGTCTCTCGCAGCAGAGTATGCAGCATCTGTTTGATACTACTCTGTACATTCCAAACATGTTGACACGGCAATTAATGAAACAGTTCGTATAATGTCTGGCTGCCTAAAATCAGCCCCAGTTCAGCAAATTTACCCGATTGTCGGCAAAGCCCCCCCCCCCCCCCCCCCCCCGCCATCAGAGGGCAAGTCGCAGTTGAGTCCGAAAGGAGGAAATAGTGTGGTGATAATATTCACCTGCTACAATGGCTACCAGTTACAGCACAGGCGACTGAAGTCCCGGCGAAGTTTTAAGCAAGTGACCCAACTTTTATACGAGCCGCCTGGAAAACGAGAACATTTATTATGGCGAAACAAGATACAGCAGTCGCTAATAAAACCTAGAGAACAAGTTACTGCTGGGAATCATCTAGCTTTTCCGACATGGAGGGCGCTTAATATCTTACGAGCTGGCGTCACACGGAGCAATGCGAACATGAAGTGAGGCTACACACAGAGCGACGCCTGTGAGTCCCACGCATATTATCTGTTAAAACTGCTATCCTGTCCACTACGCTGCAGCAAATACCTGTGAAATTAGCCCCAATTTCTTCTAGGCAGACACTGCGGGGGTTAAC
Organism: Locusta migratoria; assembly: GCA_026315105.1. Lineage (NCBI taxonomy): Eukaryota > Metazoa > Arthropoda > Insecta > Orthoptera > Acrididae > Locusta > Locusta migratoria. The sequence continues at coordinate 134,562,836 of CM048749.1, read as the reverse complement.
TGCTAATATGGCACTTTAAGATACTAGAGTATAATTAATCGTACTAAGAACGACGTGTTTTTGGTATATATATAAGCTGAAATAATAATACTAATAGTATGAACACACACAATACATCGTTTCGTTTCTGTTACAAATTCGTCAGTGGAATGGAAGAAGTTCGCCACTAGTAAGTCTTTCAAGCTCAAATTGATCATTATTGTAGCTAAATTTTGTATGGTTGCTGGTAAATTATTGAAAATGTGTGTTCCTGTGTTGTACATTTTTTTTTTTTTTTTTTTTTTTTTTTTTTGCGCACTTTGCATCTCGTTCTGCTGGGGCCTCCAAATCTCGAAACCTATTGTTTTAGACTGTCCCGTGACTTCTCCTGGGGGCCGTCTTTTCTCCTCCCCCCTCCTCCAACCACACTGGAGTCCTTATGGCTTCTCCTAGCCACGTCACTCCCTCCTCCCTTATGTCCGTGGCTTCCTTTCCCTCTGCCCCCCTGCTACTGTTTTATCAGTAGAGTGTCTCAGTGATGGTATTGTTTGGAAAGATAAAGGACTGGCAGTGTACCGTGGCAAACAGTTGGAGCAGCTGCCAGACAGTCCAGGTATCGGGGTAAACAAAGCATCCGGTTGGGGGTTTGTCCAAATCGGCGGAAAGCTGGGAAAGACCCACGCTTTGTACTCAAAACTAATGAGGGCTGTTAGCCGAGCGTTTCTTAAGAATGTGTTTTGGAGGACATCTGTCAGTTCCACACTCTAGTGATTCAGAACAAAGTAAAATATAGAATTATTTACCTTCCACATTTAAGACCCCGACAATGTCGGGATAATTACGATCAATCGTGTTGTTGTTGTTTCGTTGTTGCTTTCTTCAGTCCGGAGACTGGTTTGATTCAGCTCTCCACAATACCCTATCCTGTACAACCCTCTTCAACTCCTCATAAGAACGGCAAGCTACATCTTTCTGAATCTGCTTACTGTATCCATCTCTTGGTCTTCGTTTTTACCCCACACACTTCCCTCCAACGCTAAATTCACAATTCCTTGATGTCTAAGAATGTGTCCTACCAATCGATCCCTTCTTTTAGTCAAGATATGCCAGAAATTCCTTTTCTCCCCAATTCTGTTCAGTGCCTCCTCATTAGTTACGCGATACATCCACCCAATCTTCAGCATTCTTCTGTAGCACCACATTTCAATCATTGATTCTAAAAATAATTTCAATATCTCAATAATGACAAATGTTTATGACAACTATATCAAAATATTAAAAAAAATCAAGCAATTGTCACGCAGTTTCAACAAACTCTGGTTGATATGATACCTTATTGTCTCCAGCAATCATCTTAAAAGCGCGCGCGCGCGCGCGCGCGCGCGTGCGTGTGTGTGTGTGTGTGTGTGTGTGTGTGTGGTGTGTGTGTGTGTGAGAGTGAGAGAGAGAGAGAGAGAGAGAGAGAGAGAGAGAGAGAGAGAGAGAGAGAGAGAGAGAGAGACAGGAGAAGGCGAGCGAAGGTTGCCGGCCGCGGTGGCCAAGCGGACTGCGGCGCGCCAGTCACGGTCTGCACGGCCACTAAGGTCGAGGGTTCGAATCCCCCCTCGGGCATGGTTGAGACATTCAGTGATCTCCAACATCAGTTGAAGAACAATTCTTTCTTCGAGGGAACAATTTTCTTGATTAAGCTATTAGCCTTCTTTTTCTTTTTCGTGGCTACATTAAATGATTGTTTTAAACTGTACCGCGTCTAAATCTCATAGAGGTATTTTAAATATAGGTTAATCTAATTACTTGAATTTGTAACACAATAACCTCATCGAAAATTTTACTAAAAATATTTTAGTTCGTTTTTTATTTGCTTTACCAGTTTTTGTCGGATCTTATCGCACTTATTTTAAAATATTTCCGTGATCGGTACAGTACTGTGCAGTTAAAAATTTAAAAATTGCCCCAAAATTTATCCTATGTAAATCGGATACATTAAAAAAAATAGGTACTGTTTTTATTTCGAAAAATTCATAGAACAAAATATGTAATTTGTATGACTCATGAGTAGCTATAAAACTTTATTTATTCACAATAATCCTAATTTTTATATAAGAAAAGCGAGAACGAAACATTTAACATAACAAGGAACAGAACATAGAAGATGGTATAATAGCAGGCGTACTAACAAGAAGCGAGATGATAATGGAATTGTTATACGAAGATGACACTGATCGGCATTTACAGTCCTGAGAACTGATATCACACATAAAATGAAAGAAACTATTGTTGTCATCGTTCAACTATTAGAGGCCAGGAACAAACATTTTAGACTATATCGTAGAACTTTTCCCGAAAGAAGCCATCAGAGATGTATTTTACAAGCTTCTTTCTTAGCAGTGGTCCTTACTTGAACAGCACTTCGGAAAGGCAAATGAAAAGAAGGAAACCGTACTGCAATGATACGTTGTAATACCGAGGAAATATGGTGGAAGAAAAACAAGTACAGAGGGGCATACAAGGTAAATGAAGTGGAAGGCAGTGTTGTGTTAAGATGTAAATGAACATTAGGAGATATGATAATACAAGTTTAAAACAGCACTGAAAGATCTACGTAGAAACAAGGCCCCTGGAGTGGATGATATTCCTTCTGAGCTGCTGGTATCCTTTCGAGAACTGGCTATGACGAAACTATTCTACCTGGCGTGCAAGATGTTTGAGACAGAAGAAATATCCTCAGACTTCGAGAATAATTACAACCGCCTAGAAATCAGGCGCAGACAGGTGTGAAAAATACAGAACCAACAGTTTAATAAATAATAACACGAATTATTTACATAATAATGAAAAAAAAAGCTATAGAATCCGGCCTCGGGGAAGATCTGTTGGATTTAGGAGAAATGTAGGAACACGCAAGGGAATACGATTTATCTTAGAAGATAGGTTAAGGTGGGTGTATTTGGAGAAAGCTTTTAACAATGTTGATTGCAACACACTCTTTCAATTTCTGAAGGTAGCAGGAATAAAATATGGGGCATGAAAAGTTATGTATGACTTACAGAAACCAAGAGTCGAAGCGCATAAAAAGGAACGCAGAGAGTAAGACAGAGTTTTAGCCTTTCACCAGTGTTATCTAATCTGTACAGTGAGCAAGCTGTGAAGGAAAGCAAGGATAAAGTTGGTAATGGAATCCTAGATCAGATAGAAGAAAGGCTTACAAGACATTGCCGATGAGATTGTAATTCTTTCGGAGACAGCAAAGGACCTGTAAGAGCAACTGAATAGGGGACTGATAACGTAGCTGTTTAGTCCCCTTAAAACAACCAACAACAACAGCGACTGAATTGAATGGACAGTGTCCTGAAAGAAGGATATAAGTTGTATTTTAACAATAGGAAAACAAGGGTAACGCAATGTGGTCTAATAAAATAAGGCGATTCTGTGGGAATGAGATTAGGAAACGAGACAACACAGTTAGTAGATCAGTTTTGTTATTTTTGCGGTAAAATAATATCTTATGGCCGGAATACTGAGGATATAAAATGCAGAGTGAAAATGGCAAGAAAAGCACTTCTGAGGAATATAAACCCTTTTAACATCGAATATTAACAAAAGTATTTGGAAAGCTTTCTTGAAGGCCTTTGTGTCAATTGTTATCATCCATGTACGGGAGCGCAACTTGAATGATAAATAGTTAGACAAGAAGAGGACAGAAGTTTTCAAAATTTGGCGCTATAGGCGAATAATGAAGACTAGATGGACAGACAGACTGATGAGAATTGGTGAGAGAAGAAATTTATTGAATAACTTGATCGATTTGTAGGACACCAAGGAATGACTAAATTAGTATTGTATGGAAGTGTGTGTGTGTGTGGGGGGGGGAATCGCAGAGGAAGACCAAGATACAAATAGAAATATATTCAAATGGATGTGGGTTGCCGTTCTTATGAGGAGATGAAGAGGCGTGCTCAGAATGTAGTGAGATGGAGAGCTGTATCAGTCTAGTCTCTGGAAAAGACCACAACAACAAATTGATTAAAATCTCAGTATTACTCAATTAACTACGTTTATTTAAACCATACTACCTTTCCCATTAAAAGAGTAAGCAACTGACATAACCTTGTACATTACTTTTTTTGTGGGAGGGGGGGGGGGGGGAATCTCATACTGTAAGTGCATACTAGTGAATTCTCAAACAAGGAGACTCACGAAAATTAAAAATTTATAGTAACTATGGGGTCCGTTAGGGATATGGCCTCTAGGAAGGGGAAGAAGTCCAATGTGCACTCCGTGTACATACTGGGGGAGTCATTCCAGATGTGGAACGCGTCCTTATGGATGCCATGAAGAGCATAGGGAGCAGACAGCTCCAGGTGATGGCTCTTGTCTGGACCAACGACATTTGTCACTTTGGAGCGGAAGAGAATCTCTCTGGTTTTGAGCAGCTATCAGAGGTGGTAAAGTGGTGAAGACTGCCAGTCTTGCTTGCAAGATGAAGGTAGAGCTCATCATCTGCAGCATAGTCGACATGACTGACAGAGGACCTCTGGTTCAGAGCCGAGTGGACTGCAGATTCCTCGACTTTCGCCATAGGTTTTTTTTTAATTTATTTTTTTATTTTTTTAATGGTAGAGGGCCTCGGCAACACACAAAATGGGTTTCAGTCTCAAAGGGGGCAGATCAGACAAGACGAATGCTGATCTAGAAACCATCGGTGTTAACAGTTGTAAATTGTCGTAGCTAAATGTTCAAATGTTTGTAAAGTCTATGGGACTTAACTACTGGGCTATCAGTCCCTAAACTTACAAACTACTTATGAACTACTTACGAACTAGGACGGCACAAATATCCATGCCCGAGGGGGGATTCGAACCCCCGACCGTAGTGGCCGTGCGGACCGTGACTGGAGCGCCTTAGTCCCCTCGGCCACCGCGGCCGGCAATTGTCGTAGCTGTGTTAGGAAAGTTCCAGAGCTCCAAGCGCTGACAGAAAGTACTGAGGCACAAATCGTTATAGGTTCTGAAAGCTAGCTGACGCCAGAGGTAAGTTCGGCCAAAATGGTCTACAGAAAGGATAGATAAACCAAAAAAAGGGGGGGTGGTTTGTTTATTTCTGTTACAAACGGTTTATCCAGCAGGGAAATGGAGGCAGATACTTCCTGTGATTTAGTATGGGTAGAGGTTATACCTGACAACCGGAATAAATTAATAATTGGATCTTTTTATCGGCCGATGACTCAGACGCTGCAATTGCCGAAATGTTCAAAGAAAGCTTGACTCACATTTCAAACACGTACCCGAAGCATACTGTTATAATCTGTGGCACTTTAATTTACCCTCGATATGTTGGCATAAATACGTATTCAAAACCGGAGGCAAATATAAAACATCGTCCGAACTAGTTCTGAATGTTGTTTTTTTTTTTTTTTTTTTCTGAAAACTACTTCGAACAGTTAGTTCATGAACCCACTAGAGGAGTAAATGGTTCCGAAAATACCCTTGATCTCCTAGCAACAAATAATCTTTCGGGTCAAACTGTATACCAACTAGATTCCTTTCAGAGTATGCTGATGTAATAGCTCCATACCTAGCTATCATATACAACCGATTACTCAGCGAAAGATCCGTACCCAAAGACTGGAAAGTTGCCCAGGTCACTCCAATATTTAAAAAAAGGCAATAGGGGTGATCCCCAAAATTACAGGCCCCTCTCATTGACGTCGATTTGCAGTAGGATTTTAGAGCAAATACTTTGTTCGAAAATTATGAACTACCTTAAAGAGAACGACCTTACAACCAATAGTCAACGCGGATTCAGAAAGTATCGCTCTTGCGAAACACAGTTTGCCCTTTATTCACATGACGTGGTTAAGTGCCATAGACAATCTAATGAAATTGTGTGCTTGTGGAATATCGCAGCTTTCATGCGATTGGATTCGCGATTTCCTATCATTGACGATAAGTCATCAAGTAAAACAGAAGTGGTATCTGGCGTTCCCCAAGAAAGCGTTATAGATCCCCTACTCTTCCTTGTGTTTATAAACGATTTAGGAAACAATCTGAATAGCTCTCATAGACTGATCGCGGATGAGATGTCGTTTATCGGTTAGTGACGTCAACAGAGGATTAAAAGCAAGTGCAAAGCGATTTAGACAAAATTTCCACATGGTGCGGAAATTGGCATTAATAAATAAAAGTGTGAAGTAATACACATGACCACTAAAATAAATTCGCTGTCCTACAATTACACGATAAATCAGTCAAACCTTAAGGTCGTATATTCTACCAAATACCTAGGAGTTACAATTACGAACAACTTTGACTGGAGAGAACACATAGATAATATTGTGGGGAAGGCGAACCAAAGGTTACCTTTCATTGGCAGAACGCTTCGAAGATGCACCAGCTCCACCAAAGAAACTGCCTACATCACACTTGTGCGTCCTTTCCTGGAGTACTGTTGCCCCTTGTGGGACCATCACCAAGTGGGACTGACGGAAGACATTGAGAAGGTTCAGAGAAAGGCAGCTCGTTTTGTTTCATCACGTTACGGGGGGGAAAGCGTCACGGAAATGTTGCACGAATTGGGGTGGAAATCATTGAAAGAAAGACGTTATTCACTGCGGCGTGATCTGTTTGCGAAGTTTCAATCACCGACTTTTATTTCTGAATGTGAAAATATTTTGCTAGCACCCACCGACTTAGGGAGACATGATCATCCCAATAAAATAAGAGAAATCAGATCGAAAACGGAACGATTTAGGTGTTCTTTCTTCCCGCGCGCTATTAGGGAATGGAACGGCAGAGAAAAGTTATGAAAGTGGTTAATGAACCCTCTGCCAGGCACTTAAATGTGATTTGCAGAGTATCTATGTAGATGTAGATTTACTTGAAACCGATACTTAAATAATTGCTTGCAATCAGTGCCTATATATGCTAAAAATTTCATCCATATTGTCCCATCCAGATACCGTGAGTCAAACGTAATCCAGAAGCATTAGAAGGTAGAATTTTCTGTTCATTGTGTCACGCAGGAGATATGGGCCGATGACGTGCAGCCGTTATTCTACACCACACGGTCATTTATGGACGAGAATGCATCTTCTCTACTGTAGCTCCAGAAACTTGTGGCGCCAACTAGTGGCAACTGTGCCGATTGACGAAACATCCCACTTGGAATATGGCCTCGTCGCGGCAAAAGATGTGAAACAACTGAGGTCAGTCTTCGTACAAACCCAATATCAACTCTCAGCAGTCCATTTTGCTATGACAGTCTTCCAGAGTAAGCTGCTGTACGTATAGGGGATTCACCTGAACTACGAATGAACATGTTCTGCGTAGTTGCCACATCCTCAGCAGACTGAGACGTGGATGGTGGACCACTTTTTACTGCATCCTTTACCGAACCTGTAGTCATTAGCTTGGAGTAATCATTCTTTATTCTCTCCGGATGAATTGTGGCACTGCTTCACTTCACCGTTAAGTCACCATCTCTGCTCAAGAACGATCGAATTCCACGCCTCTTAGCGCAAACCAATCTGTGCTCGTTCTCTAACTGTAAAGCTAGCGGTACAGGTAGTACCGGCTACATTCTGTCCTACACGGCATGAGAAACCATTGTCCTACTTAATGTTATGTATATTTGTGCTATTTCCAATATTATTTCATCACATTCAATGATACCTAGTCACCTCCCATCCTACAGGTGTGTGCGTGTGTGTTGTGCTTAGGTTAGTTTAACTTAGTTTAAGTAGTTTGTAAGCCTAGAAACTAATATCCAAAGAAGTTAAGTCCCATAGATTTACAAACATTTGAACATTTTTTTTGTTAGGTTGTGCATTGATGGTGTCGCTGCGGTTGACTTTCTCCGCCAGGGGCACTACTGTTGTTCCAACCGCCAGACGTAAAATTTTCCATGTACTTTAGACGGTCATATTAGTATGTAAATATGTATTAAACACGCTGAGGATTGTGAGAGCATGGTATCCATAGTGTTCAATCAAATTACATAGAGCACAGCAACTAATAAAATACACACACACACACACACACACACACACACACACACACACACACACACACACACATCGAATTTATAGATATAAATTGCACCAGAGAGATGCCGCGACAGGTCGATAGTTGACAAGAAAATTACACAAAACGTAATAACCTTTATAGATATTAGAGCCCGAGAAGTTCTCCAGATCGACACCTGGGATTTGATATTGCCCGTTTAGAAGCTACCGTATCTGTAATACATGCACGTAGAATGCATACCTCTATGGTCTCGTGTAGCGTCCAGATAATTTTTCTCTATTGTTGTCTAGGCCTTCAGTCCGGAGACTGGTTTGATGCTGCTCTCCACCGTACTCTATCCTGAGCAAAGCTCTTCATCTCGGCAACCCACATCCATTTTAACCTGATTACTATATTCGTTTTTCGGTCTCCCTGTGCGATTTTGACCCACACACTTCCCTCCAGTGTTAAACTCACGATTTCTTGAAGTCTAAGAATGTGCCCTACCAGTCGATCCCTTCTGCCGATAATTGACAAAATTACATAAAACATAATAACCTTTATAGATATTAGAGCCCGAGAAGTTATCCAGTTCAAGGTTTGCCAGGGATTCCTTTTCTCTGCAGTTCTATACAGCACCTCGTCATTAGTTACACGATCTACCCACCAAAGTTTCAGCATTCGTCTGTGGCACCAAATTTCAAAAGTTTCTGTTCTCTTCTTGTCTGAACTATTTATCGTCCATGTTTTGCTACCGTACAAGGCAACACTCCAGACAAATGCCTTCTGAAAAGACTTCATGAGACTTAAATTAATCCCCCAGGGGGCTCACGGTTCTTTCGTGAGTACGTGAGTGGCGAGCATGAGAGCCCCCAGCTAATGTATCTTTTGTTCTTTCTTCCCTTCCTACACTGCATTTCCCTTCCCTTCCCTTCCCTTCCCATCCCTTCCCTTCCCTATTCCCACTCATTTCTCCATTGGAGGACTGATGACCTTGACAGTTTGTCGCCCTGTCCCAAGCAAACAACTCCAACTCAATATTCGATTTTAAGAAATTTCTCTTTTTCAGAAACGCTTTTCTAGCCATTGCCAGTCTGAATTTCATGTTACCTGTTGTCGATCATTGTATGTTATTTTACTCTCCAAGTAACAAAACTAATCTACTACCTTTATTGCTTCGTTACCTAATCAAATTCCTTCGCCATCACCTGGTTCTCTTTAACTACATTCCATTACCCTTGTTTTTCTCATGTTAATGTTCATCTAATATCCTCTCTTCAAGACACTGTCCATTCCATTCAATAGCTGTTCTTCATCATTTTCTGTTCCTGACAGCAAAGGACTTAATTTCCTTCTCCAACTTTCTCCTTGCATTCTTTCACAGCTTGTTCTATATTGAATGACTTTGGTGAAGGGCTACAAACCTGTCTCACTCCCTTCCCGATCACTGCTTTCCTTTCATGCCCTTCGACTTCTGTAAGTGCTGTCTGGTTATGGAAAGTTGTACATAACTTACTTTTACTGTATTTTGTAATGGAATCTGCGTAAGCAGAGGAGCCCAGATCGCTAGTTTCAAATTGCTTTATTTAGACCGGTTTCGAGCCTAAAAAGGTAAAGCAGTGAACAATCCGAAGATTGGTTTGAACACAACACTGCTTTACTAGGCATGGTCCTTTTGGAGGTGGTATGCCGTTGCCGTTGCCTTCCTCCGACCTTCGAACTGACTTACCCAGCCAGTTATAGGGGGACCTACAGTTTAACGTGGGTTCCGAACCACGGTGCTACTCGGTATTTTTCACTTGAGCAATACAGGTGAAAGAAGTGGAAAGTAACATTCAAATATATGCTTTCGCTTTATTTTATACCCTCTTCAGACGAGTGTATTTCATTCAACAACACTGCCATTGCTTTCTCTCTCTCTCTCTCTCTCTCTCTCTCTCTCTCATATAATTTCCTTAACCTATTTCCTGGATAAGTTGAAATGTGGATATTGCCTCGCGTGTTGCTACATTTCCGCTAAATCCAAATTGATCTTCCCCGAGGTGGGATTCTATCATCTTTTCCATTCGTCCGTGAATAGTTCGAGTTAGTGTTTTTACAACTCTGACCGTGTGGTATTTTTGGCCTTTAAACAGCTGGGGGTCGTATTCGGCCTGCTTGATGCAAGTCATTAGGTGACTTGCGTATCGATGATGATGAAATGATAATGAGGACAACACAAGACCTAGGCTCCCAGCGGAGAAAATCTCCGACCTGAACGGGATGTTTACCCGAGCCCCTTGCATGGCAAACTTACACGCTGCCCACATTTTTTTCCCTCTCTTTATGGGTAGTTCTGTTCCATGCGGTTCACCGATCGTGTTTGTTCGTTGTTGTCCGACGTGTTCTTGGCTCAGCTTTTTTATTACAGAGGGTGTTGAGTCCTCTGACCGAACGTGGTGAATGACGGCGCCCGGCTGCCACTGGATTTTGGAGGCGGGCGCTTATTATAGTCCTGTAATTTTCAGCGCTGCTGCACTTGCCGCTGTGTGGTGCATAAAGCAGTCAGTCGGTCAGTGGGGACCGGTCTGGGAGCGTTGGCCGCGCACGCGGGCGCTGGATCGGTCTCCTGAGCGCGGGGTGCAGCGAAAGTGGTCTGTCCGGCGGAAAAGGAGTCCCCTGCCGCCGGCCACTTGTTCGCCGAGCTCGGTATCCTGCGCTGCCGGGCTGCACACGACCACCTGTTACGACACCGCCGGCGGGCCCGCTCTCTCCGCCCAGTCCCCTCCACCCACACACGGGTAACAGTTCACACGTCTGCGCCTACATACCGGCCCGTGACGTAACACTTCTTAAACTCCCCACCGATCCTCCGAAGAGGAGATCCGCTGCTTTCCCTCTGGTACTGGTGGCTTAACAGAAGAGGAAACGGCATTAGCGAACTACCGGGAACGACCGCCATCGGTCATTCTGACCAGCCTTTCTGTTCTTCTCCTTAGTTTTAAATTAGTTAAATTAGTTAAATTAATCCAGTACTCGCTTTAATCAACCTAAAATTTCTATGAAATTACACTATTCGCCATTAAAATTGCTACTCCAAGAAGAATGGCAGATGATAAACGGGTATTCATTGGACAAATATACTAGAACTGACATGTCATTACATTTTCACGCAATTTGTGTGCATAGATCCTGAGAAATCAGTACCCAGAACAATCACCTCTGGCCGTAATAGCGGCCTTGATACGCCTGGGCATTAAGTCCAACAGAACTTGGATGGCGTGTACAGGTACAGATGCCCATCCAGCTTAAACAAGATTCCACTGTTCATCAAGACCACCACCATTGACCAAACGTTTTTAGTTGGTAAGAGATCTGGAGAATGTGCTGGCCAGGGCAGCAGTCGAACGTTTTCCGTATCCAGAAAGGCCCGTACAGGACCTGCAACATGCGGTCGTGCATTATCCTGCTGAAATGGAGGGTATCGCAGGGATCGAATGAAGTGTAGACCCAAGGGTCTTAACATATCTGAAATGTAAGGACCGTCGATGCGAACAAGACGTGACCTAGACGTGTAACAAGTGGCACCCCATACCATCACACTGGGTGATACGCCAGTGTGGCGATGACGAATACACGCTTCCAAAGTGCGTTCATCGCGATGTCGCCAAACAGAGATGCGTTCATCATGATTCCGTAAACAAAATCTGGATTCATCCGAAAAAATGACGTTTTGCCATTCGTGCACCCAGGTTCGTCATTGCGTACACCATCGCAGGCGCTCCTGTCTGTGATGTAGCGTCAAAGGTAACCGCAATTATGGTCGTCGAACTGATAGTCCATGCTGCTGCAAACGTCGTCGAACTGTTCGTGCAGTTGGTTGTCGTCTTGCAAAGGACCCCATCTGTTGACTCAGGTATCGAGACGTGGCTGCACGATCCGTTACAGCCATGCGGATAAGATGCATGTCAACTCGACTGCTAGTGAAACGAGGCCGTTGGAGTTAAGCACGGCGTTCCGTATTGCTCTCCTGAACCCACCGATTCCATATTTTGCTAACAGTCATTGGATCGCGACCAACGCGAGCAGCAATGTCGAGATACGATAAATGCAATCGCGATAGGCTACAATCCTACCTTTACCAAAGTCGGAAACGTGATGGTACGCATTTCTCCTCCTTACACGAGGCATCACAACATTTCACCAGGCAACGCCGTCAACTGCTGTTTGAGAAATCGGGGAAACTTTCCTCATGTCAGCACGTTGTAGGTGTCGCCACCGGCGCCAATCTTGTGAATGCTCTGAAAAGCTAATAATTTGCATATCACAGCATCTTCTTCCTGTCGGTTAAACTTCGCGTCTGTAGGAGTGTATTTCTTTCCTTGGGCATGAAATGTAAGGGAGTAAGGCAGGGTTGTAGGTTTTCCTCAATGTTATTCAATCTCATAAACGTTTGTCATGTGATGGGGCGATTTATTAAGGACAACAGCCAAGATCGCTTATAATTTTTATTTTAGATTACCGGTTTCGGATCTTGCATTTCATCCCTCTAGATGATCACAAATAAGTGTCTTCAAAAGTTTTTATTTGTGATGATCGGAGGAATGAAATGATAAATCGGAAGATAGCAGTTAAACTGCCGAAGTCAGTAATCTGAATAAAAAATTAGAAACAATCTTCGCTGTTGTCCTTAATAAAATAAAATAAAAAGTTATTCAATCTGTACATCGAGCAAGCTTCGAAGGAAAGAAGGAGAAATTTGGTGAAAGAGAGTTCAAGATGAAGAAATAAAACCTACGCGTTTTGGTGATGATGTAATTCTGACAGAGACATAAAAGGAAATGGCTTGTAGTGATACGAGATACCCTCCGCCACGCACTGAATGGCGGCTTGTCTAGTAGATGTAGGAGTAGCAACTTCAACGTCTCTGAAACAGTGAACTCTCGGAGAGCGGTGCGCTGAATCCGACCACCTCCATATCGCAACCAAATGACGCCATTGGCATGTCATGGCAGCCAGTCGGTACTGAAAGGCCCGACAGTATGATGATTTGAGGACTTGGTACCACATATTGTTTTTAAAGCAGTTTCTGCCCGTAGAAGATGTCCTATGGATAACTTTGATAGTTCCGTGTGATTTTTGCGAGAGAAGCTGTTGTACAGGACAATTTAAGAAAAAATACAGCGGCTACAAACTGTTATAAATTTGTAGTCATGCAGCGATAAGAAATACGGATAGTGGAAAAGAAAAATACTGTTGGAAACCTGACGTTACCCTAGTATCTATTTTTCGAGTCTTCTGCAAGTCCATCTTATGTTTCTTCCTCTCTGTGATCTCTAACCTCTTCTCTCTGTCGATCTCCTCCTATCCCTGACCCTGTCTCCGTCGTCGTCCTCCTCCTCCTCCTCCATCCATCCATCCTCCCTCCCCCCTCCCACTGCTACCTTCCTTCCGATATAAATGATGTAACTCACATTAAATTTCGTACACTATGTATTTACCTCACAGTCTTCCGTTCGTCCATTCCTTCCTTCCCCATGTCTCCGTTCACCTACTTCTTTCCCAGACCCTCTCCCTGTTCGTCACTTCGTCTACACCTCTCACTTTGTCATCACTTCTCGTCTATCTCTCTTCTTCCCTAGGCCTGTCTCCTCTCCGACCCCCCCCCCCCCCCCCGACACCACAATTTCTGTTCGGATCCTCCTCTCCCTCTCTATAATAAATCAGCCGGGTTCGGTTACTAAGTTTTTGTGCTTCAACATGGTAGCTCTTCCTTCAACTAAAGCCTTACAATGACAACTTCTGAAATGCAAATCGAACTTTTTCTCTGCGAGGATATGTAGTCTCCCTACTTTCATAGTCATATGGTGTCGAAATCTATTTTTATTTATTTATTTTTATTTATTGCACATTTGAAGACCTGTTGCGCATTATTATACAAAGGGCGTTCAAAAAATTTTGCACAGTCGTCACCAATTTTTTTTTTTTTAATTTTTTGCAGGAGGAGAATGACATTTTTTGTGAACAGACTTGGAACATTTAACTATAAGTTGGTATATAAAAGTATTTTATTTCATTTACAGGTGAGCCATAATGGACCGTGAAGTAGATGTCAGGTTGTGACAACGGTCGGTGATAGAGTTCAAGACTGGCAATGACTCTGCCCCATCGATTCACAGGAAGTTGCTTCCTGTTTATGGGGCGGGCACAGTGGCTCGCAGCAGTATCCAGCGGTGGTTGCAGAGGTTTAAAGAAGGTGAAGATGCGGTAGGCCGCCGAAGGCAGTGAATGGTGTGAATAAGGAGGCCATTGATCAAATCATCCAAAATGACAGGTGTGTGGCGACACGACATCTTGCTGAAATGACTCGTTTGTCACTGGGTAACGTAATTACTGGTACAGTCAGTAGGGTACAGAAAAATCTGTGCAAGTTGTTTGGATTATTGACAAGAGAAATGAATACGACGAGGAAAAATGTGTGCGGGGGACCTTTACTGAAGATCTGAAACAGTGTTTTGACAGCGTCATTACCCGAGATGAAACATGATTTTTTTGCCCGAAACCAATCCTATGAAGTGGCGTCATCCGGGTTTTCCCCGGAAGAAGAAACCAAAACTTTCACAAACAGCACACCGATAGGTGATGGCCTCCTTCTGGGATCAGCGTGTTGTCATTATCATTGTCTTTTTGGAACCTGGCACCACCATTAACCGGGACCATTACTGTTTGTCATTGGACAAGCTGCGACGTGCCATCAAGACCCACAGACTACAGCTTCAGACTACACCATGACAATGTCGAACTCCATTCAGCCCTTGAGACGCAGGAGAAAATCAGGAAAATGGGTTGGAAAATTGTTCCTCATCCTCCCTACAGTCCGGACTTTGGCTCCGTCTCATTTGTACCTCTTTGGTCGTCTGAAGGCCCTTATTTCCTGTGTCAAGCGATGGTGTACATGTCAATCTAAGAATTTTACTAGTGCATTTCATCATGGAAATAACATTGGGACAGATTCATCGCAGTAGATGGAGGCTACAGTGGGTGGGCTCAATGTATAGCTAAGTGTTCCAAGTATGTTCACAAAAAGAGTCATTTTCCTCCTGCAAAACTTTTTGAACGACCTTTGTATTACAGGTCGTACAATTAACTATTTTACATGTTACATCGTGCATTTATTCATGTTTGTATATACATTTTGAGCAATTTACATGAAAAATATAAACTAATGATAATTATTGATAACAAAGATGATAATAATAATAATACAAAAAATGCAAAGATAGTTTCAATTAATGAAATATGGTAGAGGCAGCAGAAGATGTGTATTGTTAGAATGTCGAAGTCTACTGTAAAGTTCGTACCGAGAGAGGAAACACCCCTCCAGGCATCCTGATTTACGTTTTCCCTGATTTCCCTAAATCATTCCAGGTAAATTCTGGAAAGGTTCCTTTGAAAATGCACAGATTTCCTTCTCCATCCCAGCGCATGCTTCGTCTCTAATGACCACGGTGCCGCTGGTACGTTGAAGTCTAAAACTTCCCTCTTTCTTGTTCGGTAACTTCCGTCATGCACCGTGACAACTGCGTATGTGACAGCTTTCATGGTGATTGTTCAACCAGTGGTGAAGTCTAGTGAGCAGCGCAACTAGGTCAAAGACTTGTATAACAGCCGCCATAATTTCTGTAAATGCAGATATATCGTGGAACTTTTATGACTAATAGCTATCGTCTAGATGATGTTCGTGGTGCTGCTGATGAGCACGAAGAACATTTGTAATACCACAGCTAAAACTTTAAGATTTTGTGGTGGATCCATCTTTGTAGTATGTTAGTATGTTTCTGTTAATCAATGTGGACTTTTAAAAATCAGGCCTGTAGAGATCTACAGAGTGAATAATGAAATACGAAATCGAATTTTAAAAATCAAGTCAACATAGGGCCTATGCAGCTAACAGTGAAGCACGAAATATAATTTGGATTAGCTGATTTTCTGCAGAGATATTTTATTCGCCTTTGATGTTTTTTTATCTCATGTGGTGCCCAACTCACTATACCGTTATTTTTCACTTTTCACTTACCCGAACGATCTGTTAGTTGGTCGTGAGGTAATCTTGACACTTCGTGAGCTCAGTTTCTGGCTTTCCTGTCCTCATTTCCGCGAGCTCTCATCATTTCGTCGTTGTGTTAGACAAAACACCTGCCGCAAGACAGAGTAAAAGCAGGACTCTCACAACCGCAGCAAAACACAGAGTGAAATTTACAGGATGGCGGTCTTTCCTCTGTGGCGTGGCCAGACACGACTTGGCTGATCTTACGTAACTAACTCTAGAGCCCGTAGTTTAAATATTATGACATAATATTGCGCAAGAATGTTTTCCGTACAAAGCTCTTGACACCAATTGCTTGTATCGCACTGGCTGTCCAGGCACTTAAACTGATCTCCTTTATGTACACAGGTTATTAGAATTATTGGAACATCCAGCAATTTTCTGATTCTGGTGCTCCTGCGGCATAGCAATCAAGATGTGGAAGCGCCCACGACATGACAGTGTTTATTTATTTAATTTTTCAGCGAATAAATTCGGAGGATATGTAATGCAAAAATAGATAAAATGTACAAAATAAAAAAAACGGAAACAATTTCAGCATGCATAACGGTAGACAACAATGTTTTCTTCGTCTTATTTTAGTTTTCAATATAATGTATTTGTACACACATTCCCATTACTGGTTAATGAGCTCAGTATGAGTGTGACAACCTCTTGCAGCAATACAGGTCTTACAACGATGAGGATTGCTAAGAATGACGAAATCAATATCCTGCAGAACTGGGCTGCAAATCTTCGAGAGTGATTGGTGGACGCTGACGTAATGCAAACCGTTCCCCTGTTCCCCTAGCCCATCCCTAAAACACGCTCAAATAGGGAGAGTGAATAGGCCACGCCAAAGTGCAATATTTTCAGTTTCCAAGAAACGAGCATTATCGTCTATAATTATGAAGATCTGCCGCACGGCACCTCGCAACAATCGCACACGAGGTCGCCACGTGGTCAGATATTGACCACTGGAGGCGTTCCCTTCTGTGAAGACGCGTCAGGGTTACGCCTACGGCAGTTCCGACAACAGCGGCCACTCTGATGAAGCCGTCTATGTACTACTCACCCCCCAGTGACGCAGAAAGGAGAGGTCTCGAAAACTGTATGGGGGTGGGGGAAGGGGAAGACTGCAGAAAGATCTAGAGGAGGGCCACCACTTTGTATCTCTTCTCGTGCAGTACTACGGCGGTATCGACATACCCTTAAAAGCCAAATAACAAGAAAAATAAACACATACATTCACACAATCACTGAGACAACTATACACAAACAACCACCATGTCTGGCCGCTCCAGCACCACAAGCATCTCGACTGTGAGTGAGGTGGGGAGTGATGGGGGGAAGGATGCCAGGTCACGGTTGGAATGGAAAGTTCCGCGTTGCATGATGTATTGTAAAGGCTCCGATAGGCGGGAATGTGAGATGCAGCATTGAATACAGTAAAGTAAGGGGCGAGTTAGTATAAAAGGGAGTTATAGATTAATGTGGGGAGGGAGTAGGGGGATTTGAAATGATACAAATAAAAGAACAAGAAATAAAATAAAAAAGTAATTCATTAAGGGATATTTTAATGGGGGACACACAGTTGCAAGGAATACATGAACTGGAAGTGAGTGGGGAAGAAAGGGGAGGAATAATGTTAGGCATAGGGTGTAGGGATGAAGTCTTAGGTTGAGGCCAAGATGGTTGTGGGATCACAGAAAGTGTTGAAGGGATAATGTGCATCTATGCAGTTCAGAAGAGCTGGTGGTGGAGAGGAAGATCCAGATGGCTCAGATAATAAAGCATCCATTGAAATTCAGAGTGCTCTGTTCAGTCACATGCTGTGTCATGGGGTGGTCCATCTTGCTTTTTGTCACAGATGGTGGCCATCCATCCTGATGGCCAGCTGGTTCGTCGTCATACCAATATAAAATACTGTGCAATGATTGCAGCAGAGTTGTTAAATCAAATGGCTGCCTTCAAAGGTGCCCGACCCCTGATGAGTAGGATAACCCTGTGACAGGACTGGAATAGGAAGTGCTGGGTGGGTGGACTGGGCAGGCTTTTGCATTGGGGTCTTCCATAGGGATTATGAGTGGCATAGGGATGGACTAGGATGCTGTGGAGGATGGTTGGGAGGGGTCGGATCTTAGGTAGGATGTCTCATTTCAAGGTATGATCAAAACCCTTACTAAAGATGTGATATAATTGAAACTTCCTGGCATATTAAAATTGTGTGCCGGAACCGGGACTCGAACCTGGGACCTTTGCCTTTCGCAGGCAAGCGCACTACCGACTGTGCTATCCCGACACGACTCACGATACCGCCTCACAACTCTACTTCCGTCAGTCCCTCTCCCATTACTTTCCAAACTTCACATAAGCTCTCCTGCGAACCATGCAAGACTAGCACTCCTGGAAGGAAGGATATGTGATATAATTGTTCCAGGCTGGGGTGATATTGGGTCACAAGGACACTCCTTTGTGACTGATTATTGAGGTTGGAGGGAGGATTGTTGGTGTGTGGGGATATGGCACAGGACATCTGTTTGCTGACAAGGTCAGGAGGGAAGTGTCTTTGAAAGCTTTTGTTAAGCCTTGGGTGTTTTTGGTAAGGGAGTTCTTTTGTCACTGCAAATTCGACGACCACAGTTTGCAAGGCTGAATGGGTAGGGGGGAGGGACTTCTGATGTGGAATGGATGTCAGCTGGCAAAGTGCAGGTACTGTTGGTATTTAGTAGGTTTAATATGAACGGAGGTGTGGATGAGCTGCCAGTGAGGTGAAGATTAACATCCAGGAAGGTGACTTGCTGGATTGAGAAAGACCAAGTGAAACTGATGGGGGAGAATATGTTGTGAAAGAAAGAGGATAGGGTGTCCTGGCCCTGATTCCATATCATGAAAATATCATCAGTGAAGCCGAAGCAGAGTGAGGGGTTTCAGGAGCTAGGAAGGTTTCCTTTTCCTCTAGATGGCGCATAAATGTACATTGGCATAGGAGGGTGTCATGTGAGTGTCCATGGCTGTGCCACGGATTTGATTTTATACTTTCCTTCAAAATAAAAGTAATTCACATATTTTTGGAAACATTTTTGTTTCACTAATGGAGAACAGCACTCTTATTTAAATTTATATATAAATTTTTCGACTAGTTTCGGTCTTATTTTAGACCACAACATCAATGGAGCTTAATTTCCTGAAGATGGTCTAAAATAAAGACCGAAACTAGTCTAAAAAAATTAAATTTTTTTGCACTCTAGACTGTTCTTTATATACAAAGATATGTGTATGGTGTATAGTGAAGTGGCATCAAGGATCCAGAATGGGTTGGTGGAGAGTTGGTGAAGGAAGTGGTTGGCATCTTGGATGTGGGAAGCTAGGTTCGAACAATTGGTTGGAGGTGCTGGTCAACAAGGGCTGAAATGCTTTCTGTGGGAGCACAGTAACCATCCACAATCGGGCGTCCAGGATTGTTAGGTTTATGAATTTATGGGAGCATGTAAAATGTAGGTGTATCGGGTGTTGTCGGGTTGAGGAGGGAGATGGAATCGGGGGAGAGGTTCTGGGAAGGGCCATAAGAATTTTGCATGGATTGTAGGTCATTTTGGACTTTTGGGATGGGGTCGTCCTGGCACAACGTTTAGGTGGAGGAATGAGACAAAAGACATAGGCCTTCTGTCACACTATCACTATGATTCATCACAACATTGGTGAAACCTTTTTTTTCTGCAGGGAGGATGATTAGGTTGGGATCTTTTTTGAGGTTGTATAAGGAATTCCTTTCTTCTGCCAAAAGGTTGGTATTCTTAGGAAGGATGTTGATGTGACAATGAAAGTGCCAAATTCCAGGAAGGTGACCAGAGGGTGGTTAGGTGGGAGTGAGATAGGGCCACAGTTGGATGGTAGTATGAATTGGGAGAGGAGGAGCACAATGTTGAAATTAGATAGTCTTTGATTGTAGAGACTGGTAACAAAGTAGTTTTCCACTGTAGCAATTGGCAGAATGATACAAATCCAACATGATTAAATCTGGATGGGACTCAAACTTCTGTGGGATTGAGGTTAACAGCAAAAAGGGCAACCTCAGTATTCCGGGATTGTTAAGGTTTGGGTAATGCAGATTGTTGGTGGGGAGTTTTAGGGCATGTGGCAAGTGGGAAAGGTCTGCGAGGCAAGGTCTAGGTGCTAAGAGGGGTTCACAGGAAGGGACACAATAGGATAGGGGTTGGCTAGTGGTACACCAAGGCGGCAGTAGGATGACAGCAGGCTGGATAATTTATGAAGGTGGTGTCTGGAATGTTCCTCCAAATGCTGGAGTGCAAGGGATTCAATTTGGGGTGTAGGGTTTATGTAGTGGAAATTGCACATTAGCAATATCTTTGGGAGGAAGCAGAGGCGGTTCAGGGATGCCTTTGCAAAGGAGATAGTTTTAGAGTACTAGGTGTGTGAGGGACAAGGATTGGCGAACGTCATTGTGAAAGTAGGGATGGGATCCAGAGACAGGATTTTTATTGGTTAGGCCCCTGGAGGGATTCTATGGTTCAGGCACCGTTGGAGAAATAGAATGTGAGACTGGGTTTTGGCCAAGGACAGGGAAACGCTTCTGAACTGGTGCAGAAGGATGGAGCAGAGATCCATTGGAGCAGGAATGTTGTTGGAAAACTAGATATGACGGATAAATAGGCGAATGAAGGTGCTAGGGGCTTGGGAGGAGTGCTGGATAGCTGAAAGGGCGCGAGAAAATGGTAAAAGTGCATTTATATCTAAGAGAACGAAAAAATTCGCAGACTCACGCACCAACACGCAAAATTACGCACCAAAACGGCAAAATACGAACCAACAAGCAAACATTACGCACCAATACCTATAAATGCGTAACAATATGACAAATTACCCACCAATACGTAAAAATGCGAACCAGTATGTGAAACTGCATCCAAACACGCAAATACATGTAAATTGACGTAAAGACAAACGGGATAACAAAAATACGTAAAAACAGGCAAATATACGTAAAAAATGCGTATTAAGTCGAGGACAACGATGGGAAAATATTCACAGATATTGAAAGATGGCACGCCATCTCCCATCTGAGTTTTACATTTTTTTTATCTCTGTACTTTCAATTTCTGGGCAATACGCGACTTCTGAGATGTGAAAAAGACATAATATTTGGAGCGGGACTCTTGTGACATAAGTGATGCAGGCATCCAGTGTGAAAGGCCTTCTTAGCAATACTGCGAGGGAGAAGTGAAAGCCGGGTGACCATTTACGACGCCACCTGTGCAGAAACAGCGTCCAAGCCCAGCGGTGGAGCCGGTTGGCACCTCCTGTCGGGATGGCAGATATGCATTCTGTCGAAACTTATCTGCGAGGAGAAAACTGCGTCCTACGGGACCTAGCTACGTTATCTGTCAAGGTAGCACCCGTAAAATTTTCCCCAAGTTGAAGGCAGCTGGCCGACGCCAGCAACGTGGGTGATGTCGAGGTGTACCTGGATACAGAATTCTGTAGAAATCGAGCGGCCCACCGCACGTAAACCCTCGTATTTTGAGCAAAGACTTCCTGTGATTTCGATCCAGCACCAGCCTATCAGCTGCCAAGAGATAGGCAGCACAAGTGGTTTCTTTACTTTCTTATGAGCACCAAAATTCCACCGTCGGTGGGGTTGTTTGCGAGTTTCGTTGGGAACGAGGTACGGCCGTGGGAAGTAACACCGTTGTGGGAAGAGCAGAACGTTCAAATACGCGCGAACGTATGTGCTGGCGCTTCCAGTTGCGTCAGTTTCTGTAATCCCTCATCTGTGTACGACTCCTTACTGGTCGTTACTCGGAATCTCGTGGCGGTTGAAACTTCCTGGCAGATTAAAATTGTGTGCCGGAACCGGGACTCGACCCTGGGACCTTTGCCTTTCGCGGGCAAGCGCTCTACCACTGAGCTACCCCGACACGACTCACGACACCGCCTCACAACTTCACTTCTGCCAGTACCTCGCCTCCTACTTTCCAAACTTCACAGTGGTAGAGTGCTTTCCCGCGAAAGGCAAAGGTCCCAGGGTCGAGTCCCGGTTCCGGCACACCATTTTAATCTGCCAGGAAGCTTCATATCAGCGCACACTCCGCTGCAGATGAAAGTTTCATTCGTGGAGGATTGATTTTTGAGGATCGTAGAGGCGTGGCAGAGAGTTTGTGGCAGCAGGAGAGATGAAGCGGGGGACTTGCTTCTTGACTCTGGCGGGGTGAGGACTGGCTCCCTGGCTCTAGAGGGAAGGAGGAGTCTTACTGCGTGGTGGCTCAGACTTGCAGATTTTGTGCAACCTACAGAGTCTGCTCTGAAAGTTGAACTTACGCCGTGAGTTCTGGTTGAAGGTTAATAAAGTCAGCCTGCATTATCTGGGGTTCTGGAGTCATCTTTGACTCCAATAACTACTCGTGTAGCAAAACACGCAGTGGCGTAGACTTCTCAGAATCGCCGAAGTCGTTCGTCACTGTGTTCTGTCGAAGTCGCGACTGGTTTTTAGTAGTGATAGCTTCCGTGTGGAAAGCAAATCATTGTTTTTCTTCGTCCGCGAACATTTCAGCAGCCAGCAACCAGGTGCCACCTCACAGCTGTACCGCGAGAGCTCGGCGACGCCGCACATCTTAGTAACGTACCGCCAACATTCGCCCGCATCTGACGAATTGTGACAGTTTGTAAACTTGTGGGGAAATATTGGTATGTAGAGTTCGCACACAAATATTGAGCCTACGGTATTCATTATATCCGTAAGTGTTAAGAATTTTGATCGAATCTCTTGGGGGGTGGGGGTGGGGGGTAGTCACTAATACAATTACGTTCATTCGTATCACACTGACGTAGGATTTAGATTATTTTGTGTCGTTCATGATCTTGTTTTCGTAATTATGTTATTTTATCCCTGCACTGTAATATGGTTCATCGACATTTACAGAACGGATATCTATCCGTCTTAATAAATTTCTTAACAAAAACTTGCGGTTCGTGAGCATTATTCACAGCTCATGCATATATTTTGGACGGGTTAAATTCCTTGCGAACATTTGGGCCATAGATTTTACCTTTATTGAGAGAAGAGATTTCGTTATTTAAAAAAAGTCAGTCGATCAATGAGTGATAGAAAAATTATAGAATCAAGATTGGAGGTTCAACCGCACCTTTCAATTGTCTTCAAGCCTCTCCTCTAACGACAATTTACGTTCCCTGCTTCGAGCCATTCGCATTTTTGCGAATCCCTGCCAAAATCACGACTCAAACACACAAACAGAATCTGCGTGTGTTCATATTATTGAAGAGTGGCGGAGGGGATTAAAAACGTACTGGATGTGTAGCACCGTAGGTGCGAGAAGGAAAAATCGATAAACAAATAATGATTAACACAGTCGGTGCCGGTCGTCTTGTGTTAAGGCGCTCGACTGGAAACCGATGGGTCGCGGGTTCGAAACCCGGTCGGACCTCAGATTTTTTTCAGTCTGCGTTTTAATCCGTCCATCACCTCTCAACGATAAGAGGAGTCGCCAGAAACGACACGTGGTTCGGATTCCACGTTAAGCTGTAGGTCCCCTTTCCCCGGATGGATAACTGGGGTAGGCTAGGGACAGCAAGTCGCCGAAGTGGCGTCCAATTGAAAGACTTGCACCAGGCCAATGAGCCACACGTTATTATTATTATTATTATTATTATTATTATTATTATTATTAGTAACACAGGTAAAATACGCGAGGAAGTGGGGGCAAATGTGGATGTGGGAATGACAGGTATGGGTATAATTGCTATATCAACATTCGAACACTCTTGTAGCGGACAGGACCGTTAATTGTGATGCGGATACAAGCCAACACGGAACGTAAAGGAAACAAGAAAATGAAGGACTGAGTGAAGAAACGTTAGAGACGTGTAACAAAGGGATAAACCACAGTGTCTGGGAAGAAAGAAAAGCCGTTTGGAAAAATTTTAACAATGGAAAATCCGAAACTTCCTGGCAGATTGAAATTGTGTGCCGAAACCGGGACTCGAACCTGGGACCTTTGCTTTTCGCGGGCAAGCGCACTACCGACTGTGCTATCCCGACACGACTCACGATGCCGCCTCACAACTTTACTTCCACAGGTACCTCGCCTCCTACTTTCCAAACTTCACAGAAGCTCTCCTGCAGACCACTTCACTATACACCATACTTTACTTCCGCCAGTACCTCGCCTCCTACTTTCCAAACTCCACAGAAGCTCTCCTGCGAATCATGCAAGACTAGCAGCCCTGGAAGAAAGGATATGGTGGAGACATGGCTTAGCCACAGCCTAAGGGATGTTTCCAGAATGGAATAGGCTGTGGCTAAGCCATGTCTCCACCATATCCTTTCTTCCAGGGCTGCTAGTCTTGCAAGGTTCCCAGGAGAGCTTCTGTGAAGTTTGGAAAGTAGGAGGCAGTGTACTGGCGGAAGTAAAGTTGTGAGGCGGCATCGTGAGTCGTGTCGGGATAGCACAGTCGGTAGTGCGCTTGCCCGCGAAAGGCAAAGGTCCCAGGTTCGAGTCCCGGTTCCGGCACACAATTTTAATCTGCCAGGAAGTTTCATATCAGCGCATACTCCGCTGCAGAGTGAAAGTTTCATAATGGAAAATCCAATTGCAATGTCAATAATGGAGGATAGACAACTCACCGTAAAGAGGCTCTCAGGCACGAAAAATAGACATTCTCACAACTTAAATTTTCGACAATGGCCTTTATCAGAAAGACATACATTCAAACAATCGCTCACCAATGATACACACACACCACGACCACGTCTGGCAGCTACAGCGCCATAAACATCTTGACTGAGTGAGGTGGGGTGTGGAGGGGGAAGTATGCCGGGTAAGGGTGGGGATGGAAAATTCCGCGTTGCATGGAGGATTGTAAAGGCTCTGACAGGCAGGAATGTGAGATGCGGCATTGAATACTGTGAAGGGGAGGGGCGTTTCAATTCCCCCCAACTGCCTCCCCGAACTCCTCTACACCTTTTATCTTCTCTCGCTTTCTGCTGAGTGAGCCTCTTTATGTTGAGTTGTTATGTAAAACTCCATTATTGACATTCCAATCAGATTTCCATTGTTAAAAATCCTCTGATATTATAATTCATGGCCATCAAACATACATCACGATATGCCGATGACATTGTTGTCCTAGCTGAGAGTGAAAAAGATCTTGTAACTCTGCTAAATCGAATGGATAAACTTATGGAGGAAGAATATAATTCGAAAATAAAGCTAAAACAAACGTTATGGCATATGATAAAGAAGAACAAGTTCATGAGGGCAATGTACTATTTGAACAAGTCAATAATATTACTTATCTAGGCAATAGGACCACCAGGGATGGAAGCGGAATTGCTGAAGCAAACGGTGCTTTAAAAACTCAGCTTATGAGTTCTAGCATATTCTCTGCACTTCATGTTCTGTGTTATTACAGAATGCTGAGTGAACATATAGGGTACAATTAATGCAACTAAAAATTTTCTTTTATATGAACTTAATTATTTTTATAGTTCCTTACTGTATCGGAATGGAGCAGTTTAGCGTATAAACCCTTTCAGATCTGGCGTCCAATATATTGAACACCGACTTCTTAATAATTTTAGAACACTATACAATTTCGCTTTACATTGAAACTAAGTGGCCTGTTTAGTGGACATCTGTCCCTTTTAGTTTCCTGCTTCTTGCGGCCATTTGTCACCAGAAAAGCGTGTTCAATGAAAAACAGTGAATATGGTGGACTCATCGCGGAGTGCTTCAGACTTGACATTAATAGCTGACATTATTTTATGTATTAATTTCTATATTTTACACAAATTCCACTTTGAGTTCCACAATAAATATGTAGTGACATGTATAACTGTTGACTTCTTTTGACTTTTTATTTTAGAAACCAGGTATGAAAATTTTTAATTTTGCTCAAATATACAGAAGATACCGGTAGGGTCTTATAGACATAAAAAAGTGTAAGAATATATTTTATTCTATTTTAAAAATAATTCAGGACTGAAAGGGTTAATATTTCACATTTTGACACTTTTCAAGAAAGCTGTATACAATTTACCTCTTGTCCCTTTAATTCTGTGATTCTACTTCGAATTTTCTGTAATATTTGTACTTTTATATTATTATGTGTTTCCTGTACAGATACCTGAAGAAGGGCAATGCCTGAAACCAGTTGTTAATAAATCTGCAACCCTCTAACTAGTGGCTGTTTCCTTTTAAACCTATAAACCACAGTTGTTGCCATGGATAACATATTCAGTTGACAAAGGCACAAATGAAACGGCCTTGAAAGATCGGCCGGCCGCGGTCGCCGCGGGGACTGAGGCGCTCCAGTCACGGTCTGCACGGTCACTACGCTCGGGGGTTCGAATCCCCCCTCGAGCATGGATACTTGTGCCGTCCTTAGTTTGTAAGTTTAGGGACTGATGACCCCGTAGTTAAGTCCCATAAGCTTTACAAACATTTGACTTTTAGAGAAGATCGTGGAGTCTACGTGCTAAGAGAAGATTTCAACTTACAGGCCTTCTAATGAGACATGGACTCTTGAAAACAATAATAGAGGGATATGTCGGAGGGAGAAGACCACGAGGAAGTCCACGCCTGAGGAACATGAACCAAATCGTGAAAGATATTGGATGCATGGCTTATGAAGACATGAAGAGGAAAGCGGACTTGCTGCCATCATGACTGCTGCAAACCAATTCTTGGATTGACCACTACGGAGAGAGAGAACAATGGTCTCGTGTTATGGGGTCTGCCCTGCTCTAGACTTCGGGTTTACAGCTACGTCCTCCACAGACCAGCGTCACATCCGAGAAAAATCAGAACGATTCACATTAAGTCATCGAGCCACATCGCTTTGAGACGGTCGTGTTTACTAGTGATGGGAACAATCGAATGAAAACAATCGATTCATTCGGTTGTTGGGAAAAAATCGATCATTCGGTTGTAGTTTCTCGTATCGGTTGAATTATTCATTCATTCATTCTTCTGAGTGAAACCAGTCGGTGGGACCAACCGAATGAAACAACCGATTCAGTCGGTTAGACTATTCATTCGTTCTTTTGAGTGAAACCAGTCGGTGGGATCAACCGAATGAAAAAATCGACGCAGTCGGTTGGCCTATTCATTCCTTCTTTTGAGTGAAATCAGTCGATCGAAGCAACCGAATAAAATCGACACAGTCGGTTGGACCACTCATTCCTATTCTTTTGAGTTAAATCAGTCGATGGGGCCAACCGAATGAAAAAATTGACACAGTACGTTGGCCTCTTCATTCGTTCTTTTGAGTGAAACCAGTCATTGGCAGCAACCGAATGAAACAGTCAGTCGATCGTAGTTTTACTATATTGGATTGATATTCGTTTATTTTTATTTATTTATTTATTTTTTTTTTCGAAAGAAAGTAATTTGTTGGAACAACTGACTGAAAACATGCGAAAGTTTTGTAGTTTTGTACATTGACTGAATTACTCATACTTTCTTTTCAAGTGAAAACAGGCAGTAAGTTTTGTCATATCGCTGGAGCAGGCCTGCGATCACTTTAATTGCCCACCCCAGACTTCGCCGATCATCTGGGCCCGATCAGATTACTTTCGCAGACACCCACAATTTGTAGAAGATAAGTGGCCGATGGCCACGAAGTACCACGGAGAGAGGGGACACGAGAAGGGGTGCTGCCTCGCTTGCTTTTTCACTGCTGACAGCGCCAGCAGGCGCGCGCCAAACTCCACAGAACAGTGTCTGGCTGGCGGGGCGTGCCATCACGCATTGTTGTCGGTTTCTTACTGTCACAATAAAGAAGCGTGGAAGCTACAGGGTGTTCCAAAATGATCTCTACAAGTTTAATCTCGCATACTGTATCTCCGAAATGGGAACAGGTAGAAACGTGCGGTTTGCGGCTTCTTGTCCATACATATCTAAGGTTCTAACAGGACAGAGTTAAGTATGTTAACTTTGAGCATATTTGCGAGATCCAAATTCGAAGATCATAAAACATTAGGTATTGTAGAAAAAAACCTTCTTTAAAGTATTCTATTTCTTATAAAAATATTTTTGTTAATTCCATCTAATTTGAAGGAGTACGACATACAACATTTATCTGTGCTGTAAATTTTCTTCAGCGTGTCTGTATTCGTCAACAGTATATGTAAAAACATTCATCTCAAGTTTCGTAAATATTCACTCTTGTCACGACGCGGTGGAGTAGCCGAGCGGTCTAAGGCATGAACATTTGAACTCTTGTCACATATATTTCTGTGGTTATCGGTGAAACGGTGTGGAGGTTTATTCCATCCCTCCGCCTCCGCCTTAGATGAACAGTGAACTGCCACTTGTTTTGAAAGTCAAGTATGCAAAATTTCATCAAGATCAGAATAAAACTCTATATTGGTGTCAAAGTCTGGAATACCTTCTGTCATGCATCGAACTAAAGTAGATGTAGACGGTGACCATTCTCTTTTTTTGAAGGCGAAGAGTGAAATACATAATTAAAATTCGAATACAAACGGAATTTGTCGAACGTAGTAGGTAAAGTACCCTCCGCCTTGCACCTACGAAATTTATTGTACACAATTACCTTCGTCTTGTTTTAAAGGTCAAGTGTGTAAAATTTCATCAAGATCGCAGCCATATTGTGGTTTTTGTCGAAGTCAGTATGTAAAGTACCGAATGAAATTTGATGTAGACAGTGACTTTCCTCTTGCTTTGAAGGTCAAGTGTGCAAAATTTCATCAAGATTGGAACTAAACTGTAGATTTGCATGCAATAGAAACACACACACACGCACACAGTGCTATATTTATAAGATTTGCCTCTAAGAAATTTTCATGCTGAATCATGGTTCATTTAAACCCGAAAAGACTGAAGGAGTATGCAAATAAAGTCACACAAAGACGGTGAATTAATAAAAACATCCATATAACTGCAGAAACCGGAGAGACTTTTTCCAGCCGGTTGTATATCAAGTGAAACCACTCAATGCCGAAAACATTCATATAAAGGACAGAGACTTGTTTCATTCGGTGGTCGCTCATCGACTGAAACCACTCAAACCCACTGAATGAGTGAAAACATTCATATAACGGCTGCAACCGACAGAGACTGGTTTCATTCGATTGTTTCGCATCGACTGAAACCACTCAAACCCCGCGAGTGAGTGAAAACATTCACACGGCCACAGAGACTATTTTCATTCGGTTGTTTCATTCGACTGAAAAAACCGACTGAACGGAAAAACAATCGATTGACCAATCGGTTGTTAAAAACAGTCGGTTGTCCCATCACTAATGTTTACGTTTTCCCTATGCCTATCCCCCCCTCCCCCCCCCCCCCCCCCACACACACACCGTAGAGAGCCTGGTAGGCGTCTTCACTGTGACATACTGCACCGTCTGTGAATGTGTACACAGTAATTGTGGTGTGGGACTGATAATTGCGACCCTAGTTATTTCAACTTCCTTGAAGTCATAATTTGAATTCGTCGAGGCGATGACATAAAAACCAGAACAGTCTAGAAAACAATATCACATTCAAAAGAAATATCATTTTTCAAGATCCCAAAATTAATTTTATTTCCACAGACGATTGGTTTCGGAACATTTATAAGTTTTCGAGCTTGGAAAAACAATATTTCATTTTAATTAAACAGATTGAGTGTCAGATAGGAGGAACAAAGTTAGGACAGGTAGACAGTTTCAAGTACCTGGGATGTATTTTCTCACAGGATGGCAACATAGTGAAAGAACTGGAATCGAGGTGCAGCAAAGCTAATGCAGTGAGTGCTCAGCTAAGATCTACTCTCTTCTGCAAGAAGGAAGTAAGTACCAAGACTAAGTTAGCAGTGCACCGCTCTATCTTTCGACCAACTTTGTTGTATGGGAGTGAAAGTTGGGTGGGTACAGGTTACCTTATTCATAATATAGAGGTTACAGATATGAAAGTAGCAAGAATGATTGCAGGTACTAATAAATGGGAACAATGGCAGGAGGGTGTCCATAATGAGGAAATCAAAGAAAAACTGGGAATGAACACCATAGATGAAGCAGTTAGAGCGAACAGACTGAGATGGTGGGGTCATGTTACTCGCATGGGAGAAGCAAGGTTACCTAAAAGACTCATGAGCTCGGCAGCGGAGGGTACGAGGAATCGAAGTAGACCAAGAAGAAAGTTCTTAGATTCGGTGCTGAATGATTTTGAAGTAAAAGGCATAACATCAGACGAGGCATCAATGTTAGCATTGAATAGGGAATCATGGAGGAATTTTATATGGGGCACTATGCTCCAGGCTGAACGCTGAAAGGCATAATCAGTCTCTAATGATGATGATGATGATGAATTACACTGAGGTTACTTTCACTACCCCGACCAAATTAACCAATATTACATTGTTGGAATACAGCTTAAATTCTTTAAGACTTTGCGACCGCGAGAATGCATTTAGCTGTACTGAAAATGAAGCAAATGTATAATTAAAATGAGGTCATTTACCTATTTGGCTAAACATCAGCGCGAACCAGTTTACGGCTCAAAAAAGAGATCGCGTCCGGGTAAAACGGAACGTCTGGTAAACCTATACCCCAATTTACTCGTCCGTGAAGGTTCATATCAGCGCACACTCCACTGCAGAGTGTAAGTTTCATTCTGGAAACCTCAAAGAAGTTTACAACATTGCAGTCCTGTTTCCTACAGTCAAGAATTCAGGAGGTTCCGTCACGATTTGGGCAGCTACTGTTTCTATCTTTACCCTCAATGGTCGGATATGACTGAATATCACACCATCCTGGATAACAATCTGCTTAAAAAGAAAACTGCGATTGCTAGACTGCCATATTGCAGACTGATAAAGCGCCCCCCCCGCCCCCCCCGCCCCCCCCCCCCCACACACACACAGCCAGAAAGATTCAGACGTGCTTTATACAGCATCATAAAATTATCAGACATCACCTCTGAACAGCACAAACGCCACGTCTAAACATAACCGAACCGTTATGGGGAGTTGTAGAACAGAGACCGAGGGCCAGATTTACAGCTCCAACATCGCCGAAGTAATTGGCGGATATTTTGGTACAAGAATGGATAATATTCTGTTGGAAACTATATTAATACTTTAGGAATCTGTTCCTCGAACAATTGCAACTGCTCTGAAAGCAAATGATGGACCAATCCTTATTAATAAATAAATGTTCTGCCTTTGTTAAGTGTTCATATTGTTTTGGCTATCCCTTGGAATTGTTATTTTTCGCAACTTATTTCTTCACATCAGAAATCTTGTTATTCCATTGATACAGCCACTGCCCCCCTCCTCTCCGGCAACATTCGGACTTCTACTTTTATGACACCAATAATTGCTTCGTTTAGTGTAACAGAGACAGACGTAATGAAAGCTTCCAAATTTGTATGATTGCTTAACACATTGAAAGTAAAAGTTCTATTACAATATGAAATAAATACCGAAAATTAAGAAAAAACATAGAATGAAAGTAATTGGAGAGTAATATCGCCGATATATATAGATATTTGGTGAGGATTTTCCGCCGTTTGCAAGACACCTGATTTTAATTATTTTTCTCAAACATGTTTCAGCACATTTTGTGATGTCATCAGTGGGGTGGATTATTTTTGTTCTAAAAAATTATAGTTAGTGTACAATAGTCTTTTCAGGTACATCTAAAATGTTTTTGTAGGTTCATTTGTTTTGAATTTCGCTTAGGTTATCAGACGATATATTTCAGTTTAGTGAAATTAGACCTAGATATACGAGTATCACATTCTTTACATAACTTTGACATTAGGTTACGTAAAACTCATTAAGTAGCCTACTTATTTGTTGTTTTGGTAATACAATTTACAAAATTGTTATTTGCACACATAGAAAAACACAACACACGCACACACAAAAAGAAAAAAAAAAACACACACACACACACAGGCAGATGTATATGCATATACGAAATGTAAACAAGAAGAAAACGCAATACTGGTTCACCCCAACATTCCCCATCAACAGACGAATATAACGCGACACTAACAGTAAACACTCGTATTTCACGCGCAACGCATTAAAACGAAACACCCAGAGAACAAATTAACAGCTTTCAGCTGTATTCATACGCCGAATATTACACTGGCGTAATGCATACCACGAACGAAACATGTAAAACAAGTAATATCCACATTACAAAATTAACAGCAACATCACGATGCTAAAGAGAAGGAAAAGAATCGTAAGTACTAAACAGGAATGACGCGTTTTTCTCGAACCGAAAATTAGAAAGTAAGGAACTCTGTTTGTTACGTTTCCAGATGACAAGTTTGTAAATAGTATTACCAAAACAACAAATAAGTAGGCTGCTTAATGAGTTTTACGTAGCCTAATGTAAAAGGTATGTAAAAAATGTGATACTCGTATATCTAGGCCTAATTTCACTAAACTGAAGTAGTTATATGCCTGATAACCTAAACAAAATTAAAAACGAATGAACCTACAAAAATATTTTAGATGTACCTGAAGACTATTGTACAGTAACTATAATTTTTCAGAACAGAAATAAACCACCCCACTGATGATAGCACAAAATGTGCTGAAACATGTTTGGGAAAAATAATTAAAATCAGGTGTCTTGCAAACGGCGGAAAATCCTCACCATTTATCCAAGGAAACACGGAAAAAAGAAGCAAAGCAACATCAAAAGATGAATATATAGATATTGTTTTGGAAAATATCGATGTTTTATCTAACGGCCCAGCTAGTACTCACCCCTGAGCGCGTCTTCCGAGCCATTGCGCAGAGCTTCCAGTAGGTTGGCGGCGTCCCTGCGGCAGGACCCCTGTGGCAGGGCCTCGACGGCGGCGTCGGCTGCAAGAATCACCTCCTCGCTCACCAGCGCCGACAGACCGGTGCGTCTGAAACATTCATTTGTTCCTCAGTACGGCAGGTAACCAGGCTATCCCTGGTTATACGTCTCAGGGCAAAACCGCTGTCTATCAAGGCTCGGTGAAACAGACAACGGGCAAGAAGCGCGGGCACTCGCACTGGAGGCAGGAAGGACCCAAGGCTCGCGGGAGCAGATGGTGGGACCGAAGGCTACCGAGCAAGTGTTCAGTAGCAGCAGGTGGAAGATGCCAGTGCTCTGAGACTCCTCAGAGGGACAGTTTGCTGCTGAGGTTTCAGTCTACGGTAGAACGCTTTATAGTGAAACCCGCCTTGCGACACTGTTTTTGTTTCAGTAAATAGAACGCGAAAGATAATGAGAACCCGAAAAGGTTACCGAAACGCATTCGCATTCCAAAACTTTAAAAGATGATGTATCGCGACGTACGCGCGACAAGAGCAGTTCCAAACCTGTGGCACACAGCGTCTACTGTAGTGGATGTCCGTTATTGGAAGTATTTCTGAGCGTCCTAGACCGTTTTTACAAGTCATTAGGGCATGGAATCCACTCCAGGGGACCCTTCCGACAGATGCTGAACTGTACATGTCGCAAGCTGTACTGAGAAGCGTCAGTTTCTCACTTGAAGCCAATAGCGAGTCAAGATGGCAAGCGTGAAGCGCAACGAGCGAACTCGAGTAGTATTCCATCAACTTCAGAAAAAAGAGACAAAGTATATTTGCACTAAATGCAAGGAGTTCAAATATTCAAATGTGTGTTAAGCTTGTGAGACTTAACTGCGGGGCCATCAGTTCCTAAACTTACAAACTACTTATAAACTAATTTATACTAAAGACAACACAAACATCCATGCCCGAGGAGGGATTCGAAACCCCGACGGGGAACGGCCTCGCGCATCGGACCATAGCATCTCAATGCGATCGCCCGTGCAAGCCAATGCAAGGAGTCGATGTCGAAATTGTTTCGAAAGTTTCCATACAAAAAGGAAAAACTCACAGAAAGGACTCGGGAAGTCTGAAGTGAACACTATAAATAGCATGGTTTTCTTTTTCTTTTTTTTTTTTTTTTTTTTTTTTTTTGTGCAAATCGTAAACTTAATAAATTTTTGTATTTTGAGGAAATAGACATTCTTTTTACTATACAAACCCCATTTCAGATTTTTCCCTCATTTATTAATAATTCATGCATCACAGGGATAAAACTGCCTCCAATGAAGACATCGATGTGCTAGAAAGTCGAACCGACCACAACCATGCGGAAATAGCTGGTGATATGAGAGGCAATATATATACTGATATGGGGAGGAAGACTCGATAAGATACTCTGAGATATCATCGAAACATATACACTACTGGCCATTAAAATTGCGACACCAAGAAGAAATGCAGATGATAAACGGATATTCATTGGACAAATGTACTAGAACTGACATATGATTACATTTTCACGCAGTTGGGGGTGCCTAGACCCTGAGAAATCAGTACCCAAAACAAACCACCTCTGGCCGTAATAACGGCCTTGATACGCTTGGGCACTGAGTCAGAGCTTGGATGGCGTGTACAGGAACAGATGACCATGCAGCTTCAACACGATACCACAGTTCATCAAGAGTAGTGACTGGCGTATTGTGACAAGCCAGTTGCTCGGCCACCATTGATCAGACGTTTTCCCTTGGCGAGAGATCTGGAAAATGTGCTGGCCAGGGTAGCAGTCGAACATTTTCCATATCCAGAAAGGCCCGTACAGCACCTGCAACATGTGGTCGTGCATTATCCTGCTGAAATGTAGGGTTTCTCAGGGATCGAATGAAGGGATAGAGCCACGGGTCGTAACACATCTGAAATGTAACGGCCACTGATGCCAACAAGAGGTGACCGAGACGTGTAACCAATGGCACCCCATACGATCACCCGGCTTGGTGATAAGCCAGTAAGGCAATGACGAATACACGCTTCCAATGTGATTCACCGCGATGTCACCAAACACGAATGCGACCATCATGATGCTGCAAACACAACCAGGACTCATCCGAAAAAATGACGTTTTGCCATTTGTGCACCCACGTTCCTCGTTGCGTACACTATCGCAGGCGATCCTGTCTGTGATGCAGCGTCAAGGGTAAACGCAGCCATGCTCTCCGTGCTGGTAGTCCATGCTGCTGCAAACGTCGTTGAACTGTTCGTGCAGATGGTTGTCTTGCAAACGTCCCCATCTGTTGACTCAGGGATCGAGACGTGGCTGCTCGATCCGTTACAGCCATGCGGATAAGATGCCTGTCATCTCGACTGCTAGTGATACGAGGCCGTTGGGATCCAGCACTGCGTTCCGTATTGCCCTCCTGAACCCACCGATTCCATTGGATCGCGGCCAACGCGAGCAGCAATGTCGCGATACGATAAACCGCAATCGCGATAGGCTACAACCCGACCTTAAAGTCGGAAACGTGATGGTACACATTTCTCCTCCTTAAACGAGGAATCACAACAACGTTTCACCAGGCAACGCCGGTCAACTGCTGTTTGCATATGAGAAATCGGTTGGAAACTTTCATCGTGTCAGCACGTTGTAGGTGTCGCCACCGGCGCCAACCTTGTGTGAATGCTCTGTAAGCTAATCATTTGCATATCACAGCTTCTTCTTGTAGGTTAAATTTCGCGTCTGTAGCACGTCATCTTCGTGGTGTATTTAATATTTAGACAAAGGGGTTGTGGCGACCAAAGTTGTCAGGCTGGCTGGTGGGTTCAAAAATGAAATTTCGCACCCTGAAATAGGCCTAATATGACACCAATGCAAACGGGCTCGTTGGCGCGCAGAGGTCAGTGGTAGTCGCCACAGAGGACGTCCTGAGGTCAGAGGTCTGTCTTTGATGATAATCTGGCTCCGTGAGTGCCTCTCTGGCGATTCTTCGGTCCCCACGGTTTCGCGTCTCTCCAGGGCGCCGCTTCTTTCTCAACGATGTCTTCGGGTGCGGTGCACCCATTCCACAACGAACATCGTTGATTAGTGGCATCACTCCTATTCAGATATCAATCGATTCGGCAGTTATTCCAACCGGCTACTGCAGGCTGGCGAACTCCCTTGAACATCCTTTACGCGCCTGTCTGTGAAGAAGAGTTACTGTCTGAGTGCACGGAATCAAATTCGCAAGGAATTTACGCCCTGGTATAGCCATGTGCCTTGTATAGGAAGTCTGCCAGCTGCGCGGTGAAACTGCATTACATTAGTCCATCGCAACCGAAGTTTGCAATTCAGCATTTTCCGTCGATACCTGTCCGGTTAGACGCGCGGTAAAAGGCCTCGTTTTGGGTTCGGAGAAATATGGCGGCCCCAATTCAAATCCGCACGGCGGATAAACGACATGGAGCAGCCAGCCTGGAAGTGGTTTTCGGCTGTTTCCCACATCCTAATAGGTGAATACTGCTTCTGATACCCAAGTTCCACCCAGTTACACGATTCACAAACCTCTGCAATAGCTTTGCACATTCTCACGTGTCTAACACTACGAACAGTTAGCTTTGGTTGATATACTTCTTTCCGAGCGGGGGGGGGGGGTGCCTCTCTCTCTGTATAGGTAAAGTATGGCCATCCTTTTCCGCGCCGCTTGCCGCCGTCGGCGGCTCGTGATAGGCTGAAATCCAGTCACACGGTTCTTTCCGCCATCTTGGTCCTATACGTTGCTTGGCTTCCATGAGAAGTGTGAGTAATGCCACAGTGTTGTACTTTTGGGTGTTCTTAAGAAGCGGAGAAGGGAGGTAAGCATTATAGTACTTCCATTGGATATCAGAAATGCTGGAAGATGAAGTCTTGACTGATGAAACTCGTCAAACTAGGAGTCCAGAAGCGACCTTCGGTTCTTGTGCTGTGATTATTTTAATTCATAATGTAAATTAATAGATCAAAAATTCACAAAAGAATGGATCACGCAACAGATACCTCTATATTTTTAACTTGAATAAATTTGTGAAGAAAGTTCCTGCTTAATGTCGTGAGGTTAAATTATTCACGCGCCGTTGGTTTTATCTGCAGGTAGTTGCCGAAAACACAAAAATTTTGGACATATTAGTCAGTTAACTAGATTCTCGTTTTTATATGAAATTCATATACAGTTCCTGAAGTTCTTTTGTTTTCATGTGTTAAGTGTATAATTACAGGAAACAAAGAATTGAAACAAGACATATATTAGACACTCAAATGTAATTGGTGTTGTAAAGGCACCTTTAATTTCGGTTTTCTGTAAAATTCATGTAGTGGGTATCCTCTTGCATTTTTCGTAGTTCATGTAAGATATAAGTACATAATATGCAAGAAAATACTCAAAGACTTCTCCATAATCTCAATTCAAAATGTTCAAATGTTTGTTAAGTTTATGGGACTTAACTACGGGGTCATCAGTCCCTAAACTTACAAACTACTTATGAACTAAGACTAAGGACGGCACAAATATCCATGCCCGAGGGGGGATTCGAACCCCCGAGCGTAGTGGCCGTGCAGACCGTGACTGAAGCGCCTCAGTACCCTCGGCCACCGCGACCGGCTAATCTCAATTGTTTTCTTAATTTGCACTATGCTCCGCTAGCGACATGTTTGCTGTCTGTTCGAATATTTGGCTGTGTTAGAAGTCAATCTGAATTTATAGATGAACTCTTTAGATCTGGAGCCACAAACCAAACGTTTTTTTTTTTTTTTTTTTTTTTTTTTTTTTTTTTTTTTTTTTTTTTTTTTTTTTTAAAATCGCACAGTAAGTATTTAGTAGAGCAGCCAGGTCCGCGTGAACAGAACTAAGCTAAGTTCCCGCATCTGTCCGTCGGATAAAACACCGTGTATCTCGAGAATGAAAAGAGTTATCGTTTTGCTCTAAACCTTAAATAAAATTTCGATATCTTGCCTACATTTATTCCGCAGCGTTGTATATGCTAAAATCAACATACGTAAAGTCTACGCAATGCGATTTTTCCTCTGCAAACTCTCCAAGATTTTGCGCAGTAGTTTACTTAATTGATGTGGCACGGAAACTATAAGTAATAATGAATAGAAAATCAGATCATTATTAAGCGAATATATCACGCTATAACACGTGAAAAAATAAAATTTTTTATTGGATATTTTTCTCAAAATCGGTTGATAAGTATTGTTAAGCGCTGGGAACGCTGTGGCCGACGCTGGCAGGCTGACTATACTTTCCCTATACAGGGCTTTAACCTAGCTGCGGAGCGCGCCCCTACTCGCCCTCGGAGGTTCGAGTCCTCCCTCGGACATGGGTGTACTTGTTGTCCTTAGCATCAATTTAAGTAGTTTGTAAGCCAAGGGACTGACGACCAGAGTAGTTAAGTCTCATATATTTACAAACATTAGAATTTGGTAATGGGGTGGCGACAGGAAGGGCATACGGCCACCCCTTAAAATTACCAATGCCAAATCCATAATTAACCTCTCCTATCCTTGCCAAACGGTACGAAGGCGTAGGAAAAAGACTTGCAGGAATATCAGACAACTTTGCATTATTCACTTAAGAAAGCTTTGCATTATTGACTTAAGAAAGGCCGGCAACGGTCTTAATATCCGCCCGTATTGGTATCCCGTTCCAGCTACTACCGGGTCTGGTTGCTGACGAGTCCTCTCCATCTGGTTCTGTCCTTCAATCACTCTTCTTCATCCACTTGTTGCCAGCTCACACCTCTTCTTTCCACACATGTTCTCACTCCCGTTTTCCACTGTGTTCTTGGGCGCCATCTAGGTCTTTTCCATTCACCTTTAGTTCTTCCATAATTTTGGATAGTCTTCCCACATATCCCCTAACATGCTCGTACCATCTTAATCTTTACTTTTTCTTCTATTTCCTCTCTCATACTTTCCATATCCACTCCCATGAACCACAGACATTGCCGAGGTGGGGTGGCTTGCGTGCCTCAACGATACAGATAGCCGTACCGTAGGTACAACCACAGCGGAGGGGTATCTGTGGAGAGGCCAGACAAACGTGTGGTTCCTGAAGAGGGGCAGCAGCCTTTTCAGTAGTTACAGGGGCAACAGTCTGGATGATTAACTGAGCTGGCCTTGTAACATCAGCTAATGTGGCTTTGCCACACAGCTACTGCGAACGGCTGAAAGCAAGGGGAAACTACAGCCGTTACCTTTCCCGAGGACATGCAGCTCTACTGTATGGAAATATGATGATGGCATCCTCTCGGGTAAAATATTCCGGAGGTAAAATAGTCCCCCATTCGGATCTCCGGGCGGGGACTACTCAGGAGGATGTGATCATCAGGAAAGACAATACTGGCATTCTACGGGTCGGAGCGTGGAATGTTAGATCCCTTAATCGAGTAGGAAAATTAGAAAATTTAAAAAGGGAAATGGATAGGTTGAAGTTAGATATAGTGGGGATTAGTGAAGTTCGGTGGCAGGATGAACAGGATTTCTGGTCAGGCGAGTACAGGATTATAAATACAAAATCAGTTGGGGGTATCACAGGAGTAGGATTGATAATGAATAAGAAAATAGGAATGCGGGTAAACTACTATGACCAGCACAGCGATCGCATTATCATTGTCAAGATAGATACGAAGCCAACACCGACAACAGTAGTACAGGTTTATATGCCAACTAGCTCTGCCGATGATGAGGAGATCGAAGAAATATATGAGGAGCTAAAGGAAATTATTCAGACAATTAAGGGAGAGGAAAACTTAATTGTTATGGGAGACTGGAATTCGGTAGTAGGACAAGGAAGGGAAGGGAAGATAGTGGGTGAATATGGTCTGGGCAAAAGGAATGAAAGGGGAAGCCGCCTGGTAGAATTTTGCACGGAACATAATTTAGTTATAACAAACACCTGGTTTAAGAATCACAAAAGAAGGTTGTATACGTGGAAGAGACCAGGAGACACCGGGAGATACCAGATAGATTTTATAATGGTAAGACATAGATTTCGGAACCAGGTTTTGAAGTGTAGGACATACCCAGGGGCAGACATAGACTCTGACCATAACTTGTTGGTTATGAACTGTAGGCTGAAACTGAAGAAACTACAGAAAGGTAGGATAATAAGGAGATGGGACCTAGATAAATTGAAGGAACCTGAAGTTCTTAAGAATTTCAGAGGGAGCTTCAGGCAACAATTGACAGAAACAGGGGAAAATAAAACAGTTGAGGAGGAATGGGTAAAATTGAGAGATGAAATAGTGAAGGCAGCAGAGGACAAAATAGGTAGGAAGGCAAGACCTACAAAGAATCCTTGGATATCACAGGAGATACTAAATTTAATCGATCAAAGGAGAAAATATAAAAATGCAATAAATGAAAAAGGCAAAATGGAGTACAGACGACTAAGAAATGAGATTGACAGGAAGTGCAAAATGGCTAAGCAGGAATGGCTAGAAGGCAAATGCAAGGATGTAGAAGAATGTATAAATAGGGGAAAAATAGATACAGCCTACCGGAAAATAAAAGAAACATTTGGCGATAAGAAAAACAGCTCTATGAATATCAAGGACACTGATGGAAAACCAGTTCTCAGCAAAGAAGGGAAAGCTGAAAGGTGGAAAGAGTATATAGAGGGGCTCTACAAAGGAAATGAACTTCGAGACACTATTGTAGGAAGGAAAGAGGATGTAGATGATGATGAAATAGGAGATACTATACTGAGAGATGAATTTGACAGAGCACTGAAAGATCTAAGTCGAAACAAGGCCCCTGGAGTAGATGATATCCCGTCAGAGCTACTGAAGTCTCTGGGAGAACCAGCCATGACAAAATTGTTTCACATTGTGTGTAAGATGTATGAGACAGGCGAAGTACCCCCAGACTTTAAGAAAAATGTTATAATCCCCATTCCAAAGAAAGCTGGTGCAGACAGGTGTGAAAACTACAGAATCATCAGTTTAATAAGTCATGGTTGCAAAATATTAACACGAATTATATACAGAAGGATGGAAAAACTGGTAGAAGCAGACCTCGGGGAAGATCAGTTTGGGTTCAGGAGAAATGTAGGAACACGGGAGGCAATACTCACTTTACGGCTTATCCTAGAAGATAGATTAAGAAAAGGCAAACCAACATTTCTAGCTTTTGTAGATTTGGAGAAGGCTTTTGACAATGTTGATTGGAATAAACTCTTTCAAGTTCTGAAGCAAGCAGGAGTAAAATATAGGGAGCGTAAGGTTATTTGCAACTTGTACAAAAATCAGACAGCGGTTGTCAGAGTTGAAGGGCATGAAAGGGTTGCAGTGGTTGGAAAGGGAGTAAGACAAGGTTGTAGCCTTTCCCCAGTGTTGTTCAATTTGTACATTGAGCAAGCTATAAAGGAAAGCAAGGAGAAATTTGGAGAAGGAATTAAAGTTCGGGGTGAAGAATTAAAAACATTGCGTTTTGCCGACGACATAGTAATTCTGTCAGATACAGCAAAGGACCTGGAAGAGCAATTGAACGGAATGGACAGTGTGCTGAAAGGTGCATATAAGATGAACATTAACAAGGGTAAAACTAGGGTAATGGAGTGCAGTGTAAGAAAATCAGGTGATGCTGAAGGAATTAGATTGGGAAACGAAGCAATAAAGGAGGTAGATGAGTTTTGTTACTTGGGCAGTAAAATAACAAATGATGGTCGCAGTACAGATGATATAAAATGCAGAATGGCAATGGGTAGAAAGGCGTTTTTGAAAAAGAGAAATTTGTTAACATCGAATATTGATTTAAGCCTAAGGAAGTCCTTTCTGAAGGCATTTGTATGGAGTGTTGCCTTGTATGGGAGTGAAACATGGACGATAAGCAGTGTGCACAGAAAGAGGATAGAGGCTTTTGAAATGTGGTGCTACAGAAGAATGCTGAAGATTAGGTGGGTGGATCGCGTAACTAATGAGGAGGTACTGAACCGAATTGGGGAGAAAAGAAATTTCTGGCATACATTGACTAAAAGAAGGGATAGATTGGTAGGACACATTCTTAGACATCAAGGAATTGTGAATTTAGCGTTGGAGGGAAGTGTGTGGGGTAAAAATCGCAGAGGGAGACCAAGAGACGCGTATAGTAAGCAGATTCAAGTGGATGTGGGTTGTCGTTCTTATGAGGAGATGAAAAGGCTTGTTCAGGATAGAGTAGGGTGGAGAGCTGCATCAAACCAGTCTCTGGACTGAAGACCACAACAACAACAACTTTCCATATTCCTTACTCTCTCCATTCTTGTTTTGTTTTCACTGCTTTGTGGAATTTCATTAGCTCTGCTTGCAGTTGCCTCTAGTTAATTTCTGTCATTGTCCCTGTTTCTCCTCCATAGCTGATAATAGGAAAGTAAAAAATCTCTCGTACATAAGGACTTTTGCATTTTCTGCAACTTCCATATTCCAAATCAGGTGTTTTATTCTTTGATGAAAATTGCCTCCCTTATGTATCCTATTAATTACATTCGTTATCGTTCCTCGGTCGATACTTCACCCCCTAAATAAGTGAAACTGTAAAGCACTTTGACGGGTTCTGCATGAAGAGTCTCTTCCAAATACCATCACTTTTATCTTTATTTATCATCCACACCTTTTCACGATTTCCTTCCATGCATCAAGTTATAACTGCGAATCTACCTCGGTCTTAATATAACTCACATTTTATTGCAGACTAACTGAAATCCCGGGGTAGAGCGAGGTGCCGAGTGGTAACTCACCAGTATTCGGAAGGATGGTGGTTCAAATACACCTCCGGCCATCCAGGTTTAGATTTTTCGTGATTTCCATAAATCACTCCAGGCAAATGCCGGGATTGTTCCTTTCAAAAGACACGGCCGATTTCCTTCTCCCATCCTTACACGAAATCCGAGGTAAGTTCCGTCTTCAATAACCACGGTGTCAATGGGACGTTAAACCCTAAGATTCCTTCCTGCTTTTGGAATCCCGGAATCTCCTGGGTATTTATTTATTCCAGTCTTAGTACTTCTCTTTTTCCTTTCTCTCTCTCTTCATCTCCTCTTCATACCCCTATCTTAGCCCATTTCCTCCCCTCTGTCCCCCTCCCCCTGCTATCTGTGCCCATCTTCTCCCCCCTCTCTGTTTAAGTCTGCTTGTTAACTTCCATCGTGATCGGTGAAAAGGTATCGCAGGTACCCTCAGCCACGCACCATATGAAATATGTAGACAGTTCCTATTGTTTTGAAGGTGAAGTGTGCAAAGTTTCATAAAGATCAAAATAAAACAGGAGGTTAGTATCACAGTTTTTAAGTAAAGTACCCCTCTGCGATGCACCATACGAAATCTTGTGTAGAGAGTGAGTGACCTTCCTCTTGTTTTGAAGGGCAAGTGTGTAAAATTTCATAAAGATCGGAGTAAAACTATAGATTTTGTCGTAATCCATAATATGAAGGCACAATAAGAATTTTTATGTAGACAAACCCATTTCTTTTCTTTTTTGAAGTTCAAAATAATGTGCAAAATTTTATCGTAGTCGGATGAACGTTATGGAAAAGCATAAAACACGATTCTAATTCGAAATTGCCATGACCGTACAAGATAACCGACTTCGATTTTCAGCTGTTCCTTTTGATATATTTCCCCTCCCTTTCGGTCATGCAGATTCGTCATAACAGTAGACCTACTTAACAAGAGGTAATCCTCTCATATACAAGCATCAGGTTGACTGCGCTGCTTCGTAATAAGTTCTGTTATAAATATGATGCGTGTACTTGACTTTCTATAACGTACCGATGCTGTCTGCACTATCAACAGAAATCGAGATCTGCAGTAAAATACAGATTATTTTACGGCCGATGCTGACCATCTTGGATTAAACCACCGTCGTGAGGCACAATGGATTCCAACCTGCTGTAACTTGCGTTACTCCTCCTTGATGAGTCGTTTTTATTGTAGCCAATTGAAGATGTGTAAAAGCCCGTAACCATATTGATATCAATAAAAACTCATTAAAAATGGCTGGAAGTCTACTTTCTTAAGATAACAATCAACAGCTATGGAGCTCAAAACCCAATAAAACGTTTAATGTTTTGTACAGATTTCGAATGCGAGGATGAGGTAAATGATCCCAGCACAATTAAAAAGTGAAACTTTGTAACAGTTGACATTCCCTCAGCCGACATATGAAACTAATTCGAAATTGAGTGCTCCGTCCATGTGTGCTTCGCAACACACATGGGAATTCTCGTTTGCTTGCACGCAAAGGACATGTGTCTTCATAAGCTTCAGAAAAGTTGCCTTGGTTTCTGCGAACTACAAAATAGCGGATTTCGTGAGATGATTGCTGGAGAATGAGTTGTAATGTTTTGCAGATGCCATCGTATGAAATTTGCTGTGCCCTCGCAAAGTCCTATAACCTCTGCGAAAAATGCAAACATCTCAGCCATTAATGAGGGTATTACACTGCGGTTCTGCGTGCTGACTTCGAGCTGTTACCGCACTCGTAGAAGCGTGGAACCATTGTTGACTCTTGAAACAATTTACAACTCCATTCTTTTCTTACGGTCCTCGTGGCAAGCGGTCTCCCAGTCAATTTGTATTGTACTGCCCACTAAGAGTTTCCCTAACAGGCAATTACTGTTGCAGAATGATTCCTTGTCCTGAGAAGAATAGAATCGGCGTTGGCAGACAGGGAACGATGTATTTCTTGGATTAGTGAGAAAGTATATCGTTCAGCACAAGCTAACCACGTGTCAAGGACTTACAATAAATACACGTTTTCCTCATAGTTTTCAGAAACACTTGTTTTGCGACATTTCCACAAAGACTGGGCAATAATGTTAGCAGAAAGAAAAATGGTGCTGTCACAGCACAATGAAAGCGAATGTGTCCTGTCGAGAGTCGAAAATGTAAAAGAGAAACACTAGCTTCTCGAGTTATTAGGTAGCTTCAAAACACTTAAATCCTAAAATCTTGAAATATTCGCAAATATTTAAAGTAACTCCGATTACGTCATACCCTTGGAACATGGCACATATCGTGATGTCATCCTAAATAACATTTCTCCTGCACTAAGACACTAAATGCCACTGAAGTTTAGAATTCGTGCATTCCTCTACCCCTGTTCAGT
This sequence comes from Locusta migratoria, assembly GCA_026315105.1. Lineage (NCBI taxonomy): Eukaryota > Metazoa > Arthropoda > Insecta > Orthoptera > Acrididae > Locusta > Locusta migratoria. The sequence continues at coordinate 134,517,859 of CM048749.1, read as the reverse complement.
TCAGGGAAACCTACTAAAAGATGTCAGTCTCCACCTCCGGCGAGATCACTGCGCTGAAAAATTAGGCTTAAGATTTTTTTAATGTAAATCTATTTCAAGCTGCCAGACAAGTCGAGAAGCTAGTTCTTCTGTTTTACATTTTACTTTGGCCACATATGTTCGCATTTTGTTTTGCTGTGAGGGGAACATTTTTCATTCTTGTTTCCAAATTTTATTTTCCCACAGTTGATCCTATATCGTCAACAGCGGTAGCAAATTAAGTCTTTAAAATTCATCATCATCATCATCATCATCATTAGAGACTGATTATCCCTTTCAGCGTTCAGTCTGGAGTATAGTCCCTATAACAAAATTCATCCATGATCACCTCTTTAATGCTAACATAGGTACCTTGCCTGATGTTAACACTTACTTCAAAATCATTCTTGACCGAATCCTAGTACCTTCTTCTTGGTCTGCCTCGACTCCTCTTACCCTCTACTGCTGAACCCATGAGTCTCGTAGGAATGAGAAGCAACTAATTAAAACGTATATTGTCCACTTCCGGACAAAATTGAGTTTGATATGGTTTTCGGAAGTATTTTATGTGCTCTACACGCTCCTGCATTCAGATTTAATCTATTTGTATATTTTAACACTGAAGTAGTATGTTGAAAATGCTTGGTTAAAACAAATCGTATATTGTCCACATCACTGAATGAATCAGAACGTATAATGTCCACCATTTAAGTTTTTATTTTGCTTTCCTTTCCTCCAATTTGGCAATACTGGCGAGTTTAACACATGTCAGGCTTACAATACTTCAAATCATTATAGCCTTCGGCATTGTCGCCTTCGGCATTGTCGCCTTCTGGTATTGTTTGACACTACTTGAGCCAAATCGTTATTGTTATCAGTACACAGCGGCAGTACAGTGTTGTGGTTTGTGTGAATTGCTCCCAAAGGATTTTGAAAAAAAGAATGTGTGGTTGTTGGGAAGGATGGTATAGATCGTGGGACAAGAAAGAAAAATGAAGAAGATATCAAAACGAGAAATGGAAACTGAAATCAGGTAAATCTCCAGATTCGGCACACATTTGACAAAAAAAATCTTAATTTTTTCGTGTTGGCTATAGAAGTTCCATGTAGCAGCTTCACTCCTGAACATATTGATTATGACTGCTTACTCGAAGAACCTGGAATGGGCAAAATGTAGTAAATTTACTGTACCCTATAATATTCTGTCTGTAACAGAATGTTGTGTTGATCCAGTTTTTCACAGTAATGTAAAGCTTTGTTGCATTCCTTGAAGTAAACATTATTCTTATGTTATTATAAATGATACAACTCATGTGAAGTGCGAATGTCTAATATAATATTTTCAATTAATGTGCAGTAATAAATGTGTGTTACTAAAAACACATCAAAACGTGTAATGTTCTATATGATGGCTCAAACGTATATTGTCCGAAGTATAAATGGATTTTCTAACGTAACTAAAAAAAAAAATTGATTTGTTGCAAGGTATATTCTAGTTCAGTACCTCAAAACGGATCTAAATATGAAAACAGCTTAAAATTTTAGCAGATATCAGTTTTTCGCTTCTCCTGGAAAATTTGAATCAACGGACATCATACGTTTTGATTAGTTGCTCCTCTGGTAATCTTGCTTCTTCCATGCGTAACCACGACCCCCCTGTTCGCTCTAACTGCTTCATGTATGACCTTAATTGCCAGATTTTCCTTGGTTTTCTCATTATGGATACTCTACTACCATTGTTTCCATCTATTAGTACATGCAAACATACTTGTTACTTTCTTATATGTAACCTCAACCTTATTAATTAAGTAACCCGTATACACCCAACTTTCATTCCCATACAACAAAGTCGAAACATAGAGCGGTGCACCAGTAACTTAGTCGGACTTCCTTCTTGCCGAAGGGAGTAGATCGTCGCTGAACACTCACTGCATTAGCATCGCTACGCCTTGATTCCAGTTCTTTCACTGTGTTGCCATCTGGTGAGGAGATACATCCTAAGTACTTGAAACTGCCCATTTGTTCTAACTTGGTTAGTCCTATTTGGCACTCAATTTTCTCTTTCCCACAAACATTACTTTCATTTTGGATATGATGACCTTCATACCATAACCCTTACACCTATGATCTAGCTCTGAAATATTAGATTAGGGCCTTTCAATCGAATATACCATCACAAATAAGTCTTCCGCATATGCAAGATTGCTTATTTTGTTTTCATATATTTTAATCTGACTCCGCTAGTCTATAGTTTTCAGCATATGATCAATAAATAGTATGAAGAACTGGGAAGACACGTTACAGTCTTGTCTTACCCCTAAAATTACGGAGAACCATCAACTCAATTTACTGTCAACTGTAACTGCTGCCTGGCAATCTACGTAAAGACCTTTAATTGTCTGTAAGCTAAAGATTTGGTCCTCACAGCTTCCAGGAGGCCTAAAGCCAAACTGATTTTCATCCTACTTGTCTTCAAATAATATTCGCACTCTAAGCAATACCAGAGAATAAGCTGCCAGAATGCTGATTAAAGAGATGCCCATGTATTACAAGCTTTTCTGTTCCTTTTCTTGAAAATTGGCGTGATTACTGCTTTCGTCCAATCAGGCGGAACCTATCGCGACTTCCACGCCATTTCAATTATCCTGTGTAACAAAGGTGCCCACAGGGGAGTCATAACTCAAACTGTGTCACTGAAATTTCTGGTGTAGTGGGGGGGTTATAAAATGATTTACAAAACGTCAAATAAAAGATATTTAATTTTAATATGAAATGGAAATACCATCTTTATTAGGCAGTAAACCAGGAATCCAGGACCTAATATCTCGGCTGGCGGTGGGGGGGAGTGAGTCATTGCCCAAGAAGAGGCGGACCTGATATTCCACTGTATTTGACGAGTTCTGACTTAATTTCATCTACTCTAGCAGCTTTATTGCACTGCAATCTAAGACCATTCTCTCCACTTCCTCAAATGTGATCATATTTCCATCATTCCTACCCAGTTGTACCTCAAAAGCTGGCACATCATTCAATATTTCATCTACATTGAGCAACTCTTCAAAATATTCTCTCCATCTGCCCATGACATCCACAGGATTCATTAGCAGCTTTCCTGGCCTGTCCAACACACATATTAATTCTTTCTTCCCTACAGTTTCCAGAATGGTTGTCCTGCAGCTTGACCAAAAGTTTATAACTTATTTCCAAAGTCTTCCAATGATTTCTGCTTGGATTCTGAATTATCTGTTTGTTTCTTTCTTCGACGTAACTTTCTCTGTCGGTCTGAGTTCTAGTATGGAGTCATTTTACAGGCTGCCTTGACTGTGTCATTCCACCAAGCTGTCTGCTTTTTCCTTCCTTTACACACTACTGTGCCAAGACATTCTTTAGCCACTTGTCCATTCCTCATCCAATGACTGTAAACAACTACATTCAACTAACTGATACCTTTCTTGGATCATTTGAAAGGTAACAGACAATAACAGCCTTGCCTAACTACTTTTCCAAATTAAAGTTGTTGAACAGTCTCATCCCTTTTTCTTGTTGTGTTATTACAAATATGGCTTATTAGTCTCTTTCCGGTTAACGCCATAGAGAAGACTTGCCAGTACCAGACACAGCCCAGTATGGAACAGAGCGTGTTTTCCAGAACCTTCGATAGCTAGCAGGTAGATGTACTCTTGTACATGGAGCTCTTTGTCACTGGAAGTCACAATACTTCAAATGGCTGAGCACTTTAAAAGTCCATACTAGTTAAATAAAGAAAAAAGAAAATACATAAGGTGATGGCTGAACCCATGATGGGGTCATATGGCTTTCACGGCCCAAGAAAATGTCCTTTATTACTGCTATGAATAAACATTACCCACGTATCTCTTTTACGTTCCTTTTGTATAGATCGATTTATAAGTTTACTAGGCAGACGTCTTACCGCTAGACCACCGCATCACTAGCGATTAAGGCGCCTGGGAATAGTCTAAGCACGATTTCCTTCAAGTCACAAACTTTAATTCAGCGTCTGTGTTCCACAGAACATTGCCACCAATGCCAAGGCTCTCCACGCAGCGCAATAGCATCTCAGCAGTGGAAATACTGGAATATTCCTGTTAGTGGCAATGTTCTAGGGAACACAGCTGAATTAAAGTTTGTGACCTGAAGGAAATCATGCTTAGACTCTTCTGAGGCGATTTATAAGTTAATGAGAAGTGTCATTTCTTAGCCAAATGAAAATGTTTTGGCTGTAATTAATGAATCTGTAAACTGTCTGATACTGTGCAACCATTGTCCTTTATAGTAATTTCTGAACGGTTCTTTATTTGGTTATTTGATGTACTACATATTGCAAATTAACTACGTTTTGTGATAAATAAATATTTTCACTCTACAGTTGTTCCATTCCCCTCAAGTGTTTAAAAAACGTTTTTTGTAAAAAATATTTCTCTACCTTACCATCTTCTGATCACTCTCGGGTAAAACGAAAACCTTAATACTTCAGTTTTAGATCTTATTTGTTTTATTATGATGATACTATCTCTCTAAGTAGGTGGGCGCTAGCAAAATATTTTCACGTTCGGAGGAGAAAGTGGGTTAAAGACATTTCACAAATACATCTCGAATCAACGAATAACCCTTTGCTTTTAATGATTTCCACCGGAACTTGAGCATCAATTTTCTCTCATCTGTGTCGAGCTAATACAAAACGAGCCGCCCTTCTCTGAACTTTCTCTATATCCTCCGTCAATCCCACGTGGTAAGGATCCCACAAAAAGCGCAGCAATATTCCAAAATAGGACGGCCAAGTGTAGTGTAGGCAGTTTCTTTAGTATAATCGTCGCATCTTCTTTCTGCCTCTGGTTCGGTTTTCCTGCGATATTTTCTGGGCCCTTTCCAATTAAATTGACCACACTATGGCGGGGAGCTAATTCCTAAACGTACTTCCTTCCATTGGCGGCTGGTGCTTCAGATGACTTTGGGTTCACTTCTTGAGGGCCGGATCTTGATAGCGGCTTCCTCCCCCCCCCCCCCCCCCCCGCCCGATCAGCGTCCACAAGAGACAATTTGACGCACCTCTGCGAGTGGCACCGGAGGAAAACGCCACTGTTTGAACCCCCTCCCTTTAAATATTTTCGTTAAAACCTCTGCTGAATGTCTTACCTCGGCTGGTTTCCGCTTGCTTAACTCGAGCTGAGGTTTCGCGCTACCAAGTTTCTTTACTTCACACTTCCAAGCTTAAAGCTGAGTAATTTGTTCTAAAAATACTGAGCTTTGTTAAGTTTTCTTTGCTAATGAACACTAAGAACATATGAATATGCACATGGGCACTAGAACATATAAGTAACTGATTACACTGTTAAGTGACTAACAAAATGAATCCGTTACGATGAAGACAGAAGCTGCCTTCGGGACACTTGACACTGTAAACAGCACCCGCTCCTAATATTACGCATGCGCAAAGGCTGCTCTACCCTATATATTTTCAAATAGTTACGTATTTGTTACGAAGAGTATACATGTCATTTACCCTCAGAATATATGTGACAAGTTCCCGTATCTGTTAACAAGAGGATTGGGTTTAAAACAAACTGCTTGCAGTCGGTCTCGAAGCCACACATTGCGATGCCGCTAACCAAACGGCTATTCTTGCTAGGCGGAGAGTAGTCATGATCGGATGTAAACATTTGATTCGTCTTTAATTTATAACTATAAGATATTTTACCAAATATGACGTATTTTTGATTAATCTTCAATGCGCCAAAAACAAAATAATATGAATGGCACATCTTTGCTTGTCAAATGTGAAATGTTTGTATAGCTTATGGGATTTAACTACGGGATCATCAGTCCCTATACTTACAAACTAGCTAACACTAAGTATGGCACAAATATCCATGCCCGAGGGGTATTCGAACCCCCGACCATAGTGACCGTGCAGACCGTGACTGGAGCAACTCAGTCCCCTCGGCCACCGCGTCCGGCCATCTTTGCTTCATAGACGATTTGCGCATGTGCAAGGCGAGGTGCGCAGTAGCTTCATTGCCTTGCTTCGGGACCATTCGTGAGTAACTGCAAGAGATCGAGTAGCCAGGAGCTGGTGTCTCTACCAGCTCCAACGCCAATGTTAAAAGCGGTCCTTCCTTTCGCCCCACACTGCTGTGGGAGCGCCAATATGCTGCATCCAGGGGGTTCAAAAGAGAATTTGAATCTCAGCCATGCATGCGGGTTGCAATGCAGCGGCTACTGTCTCCTATATTAAGCCCACGCGCTACGAAGGAAATATAAAGAAAAGATAAGAACAACAAGAAAGAAGACAACAATACCACAATCAAGAGAAGTCAAGAAGATGGTGACCTCGCCCCTCAGCTGGGGAAACCAAAAGAAGAAGATGAACAAGCAGCACTGACCCAGGTTTCAGTGGTTTCCTGTTGGCTCTAAGGCGAATACCGGAGCTGTCCCCATGCCCACGGAATATTCCCAATTGGGACAACGTTTCCTCCCCCAATCAATTCCCCCTGCATAAAAAAATAATAAAATAAAAAATAGAGCCACAACAGAAATGCGTAGCTAGAATCGTATGGTTGAAAGGGTGGTAAGCATGCTCTAGATCAGCCCGCCCCTCCCCCTAAGGAAGGGGTATGAAAAGTTAAAAAGAAAAAGACCTGAATATGTGTTGTGTTGTCTCTGCGACGTAAAACGTTTGTTATGCGATAAAAATACTTTGAATGTGCATATAAAATGATCTGAGAGAAGACAAAAACTAAGAATAATATTGAAAAACACGTTTTATTTTATTTATTTATTTACTTTTTTTCAAGACGAGCTTTTTTCCGGTGGTTCACTGAGGCAGTGAACACAAACGACGCGCCGCCACCGCTTCCTTCCATTTTGCTTAAGGTCAGTCAAAGCCGAGAAAGACGTGTAAATCGTCGCCCGTGCCACCTGCCGCGGAAGCGGCGCTGTCGCCGTGGCCGGCGCTGCGCGGCCAGAATTGCCACAGCTCAGCGACTTTTGCAGGCACGTGCAGGAATGTTGGGGAAGGACGCGCCGGCCGCCGCAAACGGAAATGGCGCGAGCTCGGAAGCACAACACGCCGACTGCACGCACGCGGCCATTCGCAGGCCTGGCGACGCTAGCGCAGCCCCTGTCCGCAAGCACTTCCTCGCCTTCACCTCGACCCACAAGATAGCCCACGTAATACACCATAATATTGACAGGTGAACACGAAAATTGAAGGACCGATTTTTAATATTAACTTGACAAGGAGGCTATGAAACTTATATAATTTGAGAAGTGCACAAAACCAAAATCATGTTTGTGTGGAACCGTTAAGGATGGTTAAAGGAAGTGGATGATTTATATCTAAAAAGGTATAAGGTAAAATATTCTCGGGTATTGTTGAAAGGAGAGTGCGAGTATTAACTGAGGACAAGTTAGATGAAAATCAGTGTGGGTTTAGGCTGTCAGGACCAGATCTTTAGCTTACGCCAGGTAATGGAAAAGTGCTATGAGTGGAACAGGGAATTGTATCTATGTTTCATAGATCTAGGAAAGGCTTATGACCGTGTTCCTAGGGGGAAGCTAATGTCAGTTGTATAAGATTGTGGTATAGGAGGCAAACTTCTGCAGGCAATTAAAGGGATTTACGTAGACTGTCAGGCAGCAGTTAGAGTAGATGGCAAATTAAGATCATGGTTCAGGGTAGTTTCAGGGGTAAGACAAGGCTGTAAATTGTCACCGCTGTTGTTCATACTATTCATGGATCATATGTTGAAAACAGTAGACTGGCACGGCGGGATTAAAATAGGTGAAAACAAAATAAGCAGTCTCGCATATGCCGATGACTTAGTTGTAATGGCCGATTCGATTGAACGGTTGCAAACTAATATTTCAGAGCTTGATCAGAGGTGCAAGGATTATGATATGAAGATCAGCATCTCTAAAACAAAAGTAATGTCTGTGAGAAATTGATTTAAACAGATTGAGTGCCAAATAGGAGGAACAAAGTTAGAACAGATAGCCAGTTTCAAGTACCTGGGATGTATTTTCTCACAGGATGGCAACATAGTGAAAGAACTGGAATCGAGGTGCAGCAAAGCTAATGCAGTGAGTGCTCAGCTAAGATCTACTCTCTTCTGCAAGAAGGAAGTAAGTACCAAGACTAAGTTAGCAGTGCACCGCTCTATCTTTCGACCAACTTTCTTGTATGGGAGTGAAAGTTGGGTGGATACAGGTTACCTTATTCAAAAAGTAGAGGTTACAGATATGAAAGTAGCAAGAATGATTGCAGGTACTAATAGATAGGAATAACGGCAGGAGGGTGTCCATAAAGACGAAATCAAAGAAAAACTAGGAATGAACACCATAGATGAAGCAGAGCGAACAGACTGAGATGGTGGGGTGATGTTACACGTATGGGAGAAGCAAGGTTACATAAGATACTCATGATATAAGAAACCGATACGCCACGAAAGGTATACATCTAGCATGATAGCCATTTATCAGTAGAATGGGACAAACTACGAGGTCAATAGCGTTGTCAGCAGTGTAAATCAATATTTCACCCTATTACAATAGCGTTGTTTTTGGCGCCGCTATTTCACGTATTATTCTGTAAGAATAACTTTGTATTCATCTGTTACTGCGAAGCTCATCGATTGCAAACTACTTACGTTAATTCAAACTAACTTACCCTAAGGACAACATATACACACACACACACACACACACACACACACACACACACACACACGTCCGAGCGAGAAGTCGAACATCCGACAGGAGGGGCCGAAAACCGCGCGGCCACTCAACATATAAAAACACTCATTTTTTTATTGCTTTTGGCAGCAGTTTTACGCTGCGAAAATGTAAGGCATGAATTCGAGAAGAAATTCAGTAGTTGCTTATCTTACCAGATTGTAAATTTGACATTCACTACCTTTCAAATAAAACTACAAAATGATTTCCGAAAATATAGCGCATGATTGTACAATTTGGCACACAAAAAATGTTCAAATGTTTGTTGAGCTTATGGGACTTAACTACGGGGTCATGACCCTAAACTTACAAACTACTTATTAACTAGCTAATCATAAGGACGGAACAAATATCTATGCCAGAGGGGGGATTCGAACCCCCACTGTAGTGGCCATGCAGAACGTCACTGGCGCGCCGCAGATCGCTCGGCCACCGCGGTCGGCAATTTGGCACCGAACGGAGCGCTAAATAATGGGTCAAACCCATAGGCTTACACAATAGCCTCTATCTCTACTGCATACTGTATATATTATATCTCTGGTACAACAGTACTTGTAAAGTACGTAGTATTGTCAATTCAAAGACAATTTGTAACTATAGTAAAAATTCTTACATTTTAATCGCCACCTGTTTGTAGCCCTACGTCCATAAACTCTAATTTCTCGCCTAGCCAATATCTGCCAAAATACATTTAAAATATGCTTGTAAGAATTGTAATATCTGACAAAATACTTTCTAAGAATACGGTATATATATGATGAAGTGCAGTAGACAAGCAGCCGAAATTTTATATCTTCCGTATTATCCTAACAGAAATATTAAAAAAAAAAAAATGATAATTCTGAATACATATTTGTAAAGGCATTCTAGAGATATAAATTTTAATAATGTATTTTTACATACCCTGTAATTATTAAAGGGCTATTTTTAAAATGTATTTTCATAGATATTGCTCAGCACATAAATGAACTCACTATAACGACGCGGCAATTGAAAAGTAAACTTCATCTGTATCTATAAATGTGAATGTCTGTTCGGTGTATGCTTATCACGTCCGAATGGCAAGACGCAGAGACTTAAATATTTGTACAGTTACTAATTATACCTCAGGTTTTATAGCGATCTGATGGATATTTGGTAATTTGAAGAATATGACGCGAAATAAGGAACAATAATTACTCTTTGAAAATTATATTTCCTCTTTGAAAAGGGTTTTATTGGTTGCATTGTTGCTTGAGGGTTGATAATGATAAAAGGGTGGAGTATATTTGAATGGAAAGTAATAGGTGTATATAAAATTCTACGTGTGTGTGTGTGTTAATATTTCGCTCTGCAGCGAAAACTACAGAACGCAAAAGAATGGTCTGTGTGTAATTGTCCGAAGTCTCCCGTTGTACACCGTAGCAGTTCCACGCAGATAGCTATAAGGAGGTGGAAGGTATGGTGGTTTAAACTCGTGAAATTATAAAAAAAAATTCGTATTGTAGGCCAGCAATGACGTTTCCGACTTTATAGCAAGGAGGTTACATACAGCGAAAAGTGATGCCACAGACCATATCTTTGGTCTATGCGTGCTACAATCTCTTCAGCTCTTTCTCTGTAAGGATAAGCATATGAATAAGAAAATAACAATAAATAAATAAAGCAGTAAAAAAGAAATTACTTTTAATACATCTCTTTAAAAAAATCGATGCGCAATACATCACGTGACCGATCTGTGCTATTATTACAATCATTATTGTTGAATTTCGTGATTGGATTTTTCGAAACGAGTGCATTTTTACGCCTGATTTTATCTACACTACTGACTTTCCTGATAAACGGTAAATGCATAGACTTCTGCAATCTGATAGGAAAATTTTTCAGTTCCTTCAAATCCAGTCTCATAGCACACTACTGAAAGATAGCTTATCTATCATAATCAACCAACACGCGAACGGAGCCGCGGGTTTAAGCTAGTTTTCCATATCTGTAACTTAACTTTCGACTCACAATTTCAGGACCTTATAGGTAGGTACTCCTGTACTAAAGGCATACATTAACTAGACTGGCAAATTGGAAGTATTAATTAAGTCTGATGCCGCCATCTTAACTCTCCCAGTGTTGTTCCTGGACAACAACGTATTAAGAGTCGATTTATCCGTCTTTTGTGCATAAATCCTTAAAATGCATGTGACCATTGTCAGGGCGAGCTTGTGCGTGCCCAAGCGCTATAAACCGGCGAGTACGTCCTTGACAGAACTCGCTGATTCAGCAAGCTTCAAGACGCATTAGGACAAGGCGTATGGAATCGCGAGGCAGCGATAACGCACTCGCCGGATTCTCTAGGCCAGAGGTCGATAAATAATTTCAGGTGAGGTCCGGAAACCTCCCAAGATATTTTATCGAGGTCCAGCAGAAAAATCTCACATTCCTTAGTAATAGTTTTTTTTTTTTTTTAATTTAATTTTCACTCGCGAAATAATCTATTTACAGAAAAAAGAATCTTTGTATGTTTGTAATCTATGATTAAACTTTGAAGAGTTGCTAACCGTATGTCCGCAAAGGTTCCTGACTCAAAAACAATGGATTATAATATTTTTCAATAGATATTTTGTAATGTGGCTTGTGGTATCAGTGACCATACAAAAACGGTTATTACTACAGAAACATTGGAATATAATTGCAAATCTCACAACATAACCATATTATGATTTTAATGTACATCGTACTTACTTGGAATAAAATTGAAGAAATTAAAACGAAAAACAAACGTCATACAGCTAACAGTCGTGTAGACGATGCCTTAAGAACGTAATAGAAAAATCACTATGCAACAACATTGAGGAGTTTCTGTACACACACATACGTTTTGAAATAAGAAATAAAACACTAAAGTACAAATACTGTAAAACCATTAAACATAATTGGAAACATTACTATACAACAATGAGAGTCCAGAATGGAGGTCACAATGTTCCATAAAACACAAATCTACTTCAGTTTCGAAAAACAAAGGAGTGCAACACATGGTTCAAGACACAGACCAAAGATGACATAGACTGCGCGTGTATCTCTGCAGCGCTGTGTTTGAAACCATAACGTTCTGCCCTGAGTCACGGTGACTGGTATTTATTATCAAAAAACGATTCCACAGCCTATAAAAGCATAACAAACATTTCACTCGTATTGCCGAGGAAACGTAAGAAAAATCATGCTGTTTGCCAAATTGATTTTTCGTCTTCTGCCCCTGTGGAAGTTGCAAACTAAAAGACTAGCAGAGCAACAAAAATAACGATTGATTATTAACTCAGTTCTGTTGCGTGAGAAAAGAACTGGCGATATGTTTCACCCAGAGACATGCAAAAACTGTAACCGTTACATTTACATTAGGAATTGCGGAGAAATAATGTTAACTAACTACTAAATGTGTTATAAGGATATGATTAGACGATTTATTATTAAAATTAATGCTTGATTTAGTTATAAATGAGAAAAAAACAATTGTGAGCACTGCTTCAGATTGCTCGTAATTTAGAAATTGGCTTCCTGTTCGGAGCCACGTGAGGTATTACATCAGAAACACTCATGGCTCACTAGTTCTATTCTACCGAGGAATTCCTAGAAAATTTTAACAATTAAGCTAATTTCTTTTTATGTTGTTCTTTTTATTTATGCTCAGGCCTGCTATACGTTTCACTTTATCTACTGCTATTCTTTTTAAGTCTGACATGTCTGGTTTAAGTTTTTACATTTTAACTGTTTGACATGGAGTAATGCTGCGTTTCTCTAGAGAATTTGTGTCTGTTTTAGATACAACAACGTTTACATGATTGTGAGTATATTTTCATCAATGCTGTAGTTTTATTTTTTATTTTTATATTTTCGTGCCAATTGTACATTATTATTCGACATATTATTGTTCTTAGTTCCGACATCTGAAGAAGATAAAATTAATTTCGTCGAAACCTCGGTAAAGGTTTTAAATAAACCCATTTTAACGCAACTGATTGGCTGCTATTTATTCTATAAAAAATTTTACACTCTACCGTTGCGGAACTGCAACCATATTCAAGATTTAATTTTTTTTCTATTCTTTTGTTATAAATTGATGTACTGACTCGCTCCATAACCATGGAGACTTCCTCCTCAATTCTATCCTACGAAATAAATTATAAGATCAGGGAGTATTATCTTCGGTTGCCAATCAATCGGATGTTCCTAACCGACATTTGGTTATTTTGGTTCGAAAATGACATATGGCATATGTGCTCCATTTAAATCCACGAGAACATCTCTCCCCTTTCTCAAACAAGAATATTCCACTGTCTGCCCCAATGTCATCAGAACAACAAATGGGTTTTATCGTTTCATGCTTATCGACATATTCGTATCATCTATCAAAATTCCCGTTGAATCATCAGTCTAGGCGACCTTTCCCCATATTCCCAAAACGGACAATACAATGTCAGATGGTATCCGCGCTCTAGGGACACAGGATCATGCGAATGTGAGTGGTAGAGAGGCTAGGGTTAACGAACAACACGTTGCGATCGTGAAACAATGCGGCTTTAATGTTTGTCCTTCCGCTCGCCGAAGTGGGAGGAAGTACTTTTAATGCGCCTTTGAAGAGGGCACTGCTCTCTGACGCATGCATTCATTCTCGGGCTAGAGAACCCGCCATTGTGTAGACAGAGCTTGTGTAGACACCTATACGCAACATGTGTTCTGTATCATTAAACGAGGACTGCATCTGGGTTATCAGCCGGAAAGTCTTTTAATTTAGAAGAGGATGAGTGTGGCTCTTTTAAGGATACTGTGTCTTGACTGACCTCCTACATAAGTTGATCGATAAAATATTTTAATTTGATTTCACGGTCGTTTATTCTTTTTTTTTTTTTTCGCCGATCAAAATTCTCTGCTACATTATTTTATACGTCGCCAGCTTGTGTTGAAAACCGCTTATCTTAGAAAAGTTATCCACGCTTTTTTCACGTAAAATATTTGCCAATCAGTAAACGTGGTTCTTTTCTCTTTTTTCTCTCGCCAGAGCATAGTAGTGTAACTTTCTGTTAATGTACCTAATAATGCAATAAAAGTAAAATCCTCTTATTGAGATTCATCGATTTCAGTATAAGCAGGCGACAATGTACGTAGTTTTATGCGTACGTATTTCCCCAAAATGACTATAGTGTGCGGCTTAGATTAACTGTTTGTTTGTTGTTGTTGTTGTTCTTCATCAACAATGAAAGGCTGAGGAGTAATTTTTGTGGAATAGTGACGGCGCCTGTAGTTCTAAAACGTTTTGTGTTCGACATTGATAAATATCGGTTTCTAATTGGTAGGACACATTCTTAGACATCAAGGAATTGTGAATTTAGCATTGGAGGGAAGTGTGTGGGGTAAAAATCGCAGATGAAGACCAAGAGATGGATACAGTAAGCAGATTCAGACAGATGTAGGTTGCCGTTCTTATGTGGAGATGAAGAGGCTTGCTCAGGATAGGGTATTGTGGAGAGCTGCATCAAACCAGTCTCCAGACTGAAGACCACAACAACAACAACATCCTTTACACTTTGCGATGTGAAAGAAGTCTGATCACTTTGGAGATGTAATGTCCCATGCATCTCGTACCCATGAGAAGAAAACGTACTGACCCTCGATCTGTTGTCAGCTCTCATGCCAATGTCAGTATACAGTTTGACTACCTTCCAGTCATGTAACACACTGTAATGTTCCATTTGACATGGCTCATTTACGAGTTCTTCCAAACACAGCAGCTGCGAACTGTAGTGAGAGTTTCTATAAGTACAGTTAATAAATAAAGCATTTTCAATGCAGTTCGCGCTTCCGCAGTGCGTCGCAAGAGCAAAATGGCGCTGCCCACCTCTACCAGTGGGATGTGCCATCGTGTTTCAGCTTCTTTCGCAGTTACTGAAGTGAGATTGAAGGATTTCAACACGTACCATCACTATAGACACATCTGGAACGATAAAGAAGAAAACTGCATAACTTTCTGTTTACACGATGCTAAATAAAAATTCTTCACCACCCTCGTATACGTTGTGGTCTGCAGTCCGAAGACTGGTTTGATGCAGGTCTCCACAGTACTCTATCCTGTGCAAGACTCATCTCCGAATAACGAGAACCCACAGCCATTTGAAACTGCATGCTGTGCTCACCTCGTCGTCTAACACAGATTTTTATCCCCCCCCCCCCCTTTCCCTCCGCCCTACACTTCCCCTCCATACTAAACTGACGTTTCCTTGATTTCTCAGTGTTTCCTGCAATAGATAGCTTCTTTCAGTCACGTTATGGTAAAACAATTCTTTTCAGTACGTCTTCATTAGCTACGCAATCTACCCAACTGATCTTCAACATTATTCTGTAGTACCAAATTCGGTAAGCTTCTATCCTCTTCTTCTCTTAACTTATGGTGCACATTTCACTCCCATAAACGTCTACAATCCAAAACATTCCTTTAGAAAAGACTTCGTTACACTTTAATCAATATTTGAGGTTAACAAATTTCTCATCTTGCGAAATGCTTTGTTTCCCATTGCCATTTTACATTTCAAATCTTCTTTACTTCGGCCATCATAAGTTATTTTATTGGCAAAATAACAAAACTCGCCAACTACTTTTATTTTCTCGTTTTCTAATCTAATTCCAACATCACTTGAGTTACCTCTACTATATTCCATTATACTTGTTTTGCTCTATTTAATGTTGATATTATTCCCTCCTGTGCATTTCGTTCAATTGTTCTTCCAGGTTCTTTGCCATCTTCGATGGAATTACAATGTCATCGGCAAATTGCAGCGTTTTTAATTCTATTCCTTTAACTGTAATTCCTTATCTAAATTTCTACTTCCTTTCTTTCACAATGTACAAATAGAGTAGTATTGGGGAAAGGCTACAACTCTGTCTTACTACCTTCCCAATCAATGCGTCCCTTTCATGCCCTTCGACTCTTAGAACTGTACAACAACGTATAACCTCTTGTATCCTATATTTTACTCCTGCTACCTTCAGAATCGGAGAGGATGAATATTGACTTCAACATCGTCAAAATCTTTCTCCAAAACTACAAAAGCTAAGTAAGAATGTACGTTTGCCTTTACTTAACCTAAGTCGTACGGTTAGTATTGCCTTGTTTGTTTCCACATTTCTCATAAATTCAGAATTATCTTGCCCGAAGTCGTATTCTGCCTTTTTCCATTCTTCTGTAAATTATTATTTTGCAGCCATGACTTATTAAACGGATAGTTCTGTAACACCTGTCTGCACCTTTTTTGGAATACGAATTACTACAGTCTTCTTGAAGACTAAGGAATCGCATCATACATCGTACGCACCAGGTGTAATAATTTTGTCAAGGTTGGTTCTCCCAAAATACCAGTAGCTTTGAAGGAATGTCATCTACTCATGGAGCCTTGTGTTCTCTCAGTGCTCTGTCTCAGTTCTCCTATTTCATCATCTACTTTATCGTTCCTTCCTAGAGTAATGCAGGTTTATTTCTCTTGTAAATCCGCACTAAATATTCATTCCATCTTTCAGTTTTTCTCTAGTACTGGTTTTCCATCTGAGCTTGTATATCTTACCATATTTCTCACGATTGTAAGCTGAGAGATACTGCTCTATAGAACATGCCAGCGTAAAGGAAAGAATAATAGGGTGTAATCTCATTCCAACGACGAGGTCGTAAGAAACGGAGCACAAGTTCGCCGACTAATACTTCTTTATTATAATTTTTCAGACATGTATCTTGTTAAGTTTTATTGATGAAAATATATTGTGAAACTATACGCAGTGGCACCATTAACCTGGGTTCCGGGGTAAAGACACCATACATTTGAAAATCAAGGATAAACCTACAGGATGAATGAGTAGTATTAAATAAGTGTTACAACTGTTGAAATTTATATTTATCACTCTTTTGTATTAATTTGGATTAATAGTCCGATGCCTTTCAATCTAGTTTCATTTCATTAAAACACGGTCAAGACAGTATGATTCTGATAGAATCAAAAATACCAAAACCATATCGATACAGAACATTATTAGCTCTGGTGTGCCGTGCTGTTGCAGAAGTTCGTCCGCAGGTATAAAACGTTATTTCTCAGCAGCGCAGCGGTAAAGTTCATAATTTTATTCCAAAACAAGTTCTCCATTTCAAAAAATATTACTGATGTCTCAGGAATATCTTTGCTATACCCTCCCAATCCTAGAGGCGGTGAATTTAATATAGCTTGCCAGTTTATATAGCTAAAGGCTTTTTAAGGACTTACTTCCATTCATATGAGTGTAAGAAACTTTACTATCATCTTATTTGTCCGACTTTCATGAACTTTTGCCAACTTCAATTTGATATGTGGAGGGGAGTTTAACCATAAATGTAACTTCGATAGCGAAATCAGCAGCAAAGTTTAGTCCCTCCATTCACAAAAGACCATTTCAATTTTAATTCAGCAACAATACATAACCAATAATTAAGTGCGTTATATGTGACACTATGCAATCCCTCAGAACTAGAGCCTGCATCCACGTCCAGGTCTTACCACAGCTCACTCTATGCTACGGCCTTCTCTTTTTCACAGCCTCCATTCACGAATTTCATACATAAAGTATGTTTTCCAACAGTGTATCACGTATTTTAGATCTTTCTTGTTCTCCTAGGCAACTTCTGAGATCATTCCTTCGAAAATACAATTGCTGATTCCATCCCCAGTCCGTGTATATATGGCGTATGACAATTACAGAACGTTGCGTTACTTTGGTACTCCATTTACAATTGTCACAATCCATATTTAAAATGTGCAGATAGTACGATATTGGAATATGATCCAAGAAAATAGCCAGATGTTGCAGTCAGTACACAATTACACATTTTGTTATGAATTATTATTATTATTATTATTATTATTATTATTTACATCCGTTTAGGCTTTACGAGACAATTCATACCAAACAGAAAACGGTTTAGTAACCCTGTCAACTGCCTTCTTCCTACTCCCGTTTGCGATGCCAACTACAGGGTGTGTCTGAAGGCACCAGCGTCTCCATAACTAAATACGAATTTCGAGATTCTCTATACTGATGTACAGATGATATTCCAAACCCGGCGGTCCGATGATGGCGAAAAAGTCAACCTGCATATAGTACGGGCCGTTAGAAACCAAACTTCACGCAGCGAAATGAAATAGATTCTGCTTTGATAACTCCCCTAGAGTTCACCGAGCAATTCAAATGCTGAAATGGACCAAACTTATATGGTCATCAGTTCTTCCTAGTCTTACAATGAACTTTAGGGACACGCAAGTCGTTGAAGTGGCGTCCAATTGAAAGACTTGCACCAGGCCAATGAGCCACACGAAATTATTATTATTATTATAACTTACGCTAAGGAACACACACACACACACACACACACACACACACACACGAGGGAGGACTAACCTCCGGCGGGAACGGCAGCCTAGACCGTAGCATAACGCCTTAGACCACGTGGCCTTCGGCGAGGCCGCGGTGGATTAGTCGTGCACCCTGGGGTGCCGTGCTGCGATGCGCGCAGCCGTTCGACTTCGGGGGGTTCGAGTCCCCCCTCGGGCATGGGTGTTTGTTGTCTTTAGTATAAGGTAGTTCATAAGTAGTTTGTAAGTTTAGAAACTGATAACCCCGTAGTTAAGCCCCATAAGATTAACGAACATTTTGAACAAATCTAATCTGGCTCTCTATAACGGACTGTACTCCTTACAACACTATTCATATTCAGTTCTTACAGCAAACGAGCTATCCACGTTTTTATCGTGATCTTACTCGAAACCTCCAGTCTGCTGTAACTCGCAGTTTGCAACACCAAAAATTCCTATTTACTACTAAAATTAATTTTTCCTCTAATTTAGGCAGCTGCAACTTTTGTTAATCGGGTTTTATTTCATTCCTGTACACTAATATTTGAAATGCGACAGAGCTTGGTACACCGTTTGCCTCTTGATTTCGATAACTAAGAAAATGGCATTCAGTCCACCATCCACAACAATTTTGAGACATCATTTACCTTAACACATTCTCATCCTTATTAACATCGTGCAAATACAACAATAAATTGTACGTTGGTCTTTAACAATCTCCTACAATAACTGCGACAATTGGACAATCCACAGATGTCTGCAGAGAGAACGTGGCATGCAGGTAGAGCTCTAAATATTTGAATTTTGCAGAGCTATAAGAACTTTTAAGACTGAGGAGAAGCCGAACTCTAGTTACACTCCTGGGCAGATTCATATCGGTTCTACATAACAATTACAGTGAGATTTTGCGTAATTTCTCGTGTTCGTGTAGTTTGTGCTTTGCTTTACACAAACAACACCTAAAATTAGCTTTCAGTAAACATTTATTCAGTTTTTAATTATGCCAAGTGACAAAAAACGTAAACATGATGAGATTTGAATTTTTCATGATTGGAAGTCAAAGTTTTGCCAACATTAATGTATAATAAGATAGCAGCAAAATAGAGCAATTTTCTTAAAGATTATTTCTTGGTTCTTTAATTGGGAAAATATTGGTGTCAATTTTTGATGGAATCATCGGGATATTCTCAGATTTTTTGTTTATCTGTTGATATTGTTAGTGATGGTGATATAGTTAGTGGTGGTGATACAGTTAGTGGTGGTGATACAGTTAGTGGTGGTGATACAGTTAGTGGTGGTGATACAGTTAGTGGTGGTGATACAGTTAGTGGTGGTGATACAGTTAGTGGTGGTGATACAGTTAGTGGTGGTGATACAGTTAGTGGTGGTGATACAGTTAGTGGTGGTGATACGGTTAGTGGTGGTGGTGATGAGGTGGGTGATGATGAGGTTGGTGATGATGAGGTTGGTGATGATGAGGTTGGTGATGATGAGGTTGGTGATGATGAGGTTGGTGGTGATAATGATGATGATGAGGTTGGTGGTGATAATGATGATGATGAGGTTGGTGGTGATAAGGTTGGTAATCTTGTTGAAGCTGATGATGTTATAGTTTCATATGTGGCATGTATTTTACGTAACTGATACCAATGAATTATGGAATTAAGAATCGTGGAAAAAAATATCCAGTTGACAACTATCACTTCTTTGATCTCCGTCTTGTGCAGCACCTGTCAGATTTAATAATTTAAGCGTGACAGTAAAACCAGACATTGAATTTTTAGATTGTGCGCCAACCATTCCTCTTTCCTACCTTCGGTAAAACTCTACGGAGCACATTCAACGAGTTTTCTACGCCCAGGTGGCATATTTTGATATGAGATTAAAGGGAATATTGGCACTAAATACCAAAAGTGACAGCACGAGTTTTAATTCCTCGGAGTTTGGCGCAGCTCTATTTTGGAGCCGTTTAGAAACGGGGACATGTTTGTTGTTGCGCCTTCAGAAAGCTTTCTAGTTTACGCACGCCCGCATGTGCCCTTGAAACACCGTGTTGTGAAATGCAGCTGTGTACATGTAATACACTGCAAACCATTCTGTAGTGCACAATAGAAGGTATTTCGCACTGTAACATTATGAGAAATAGCGCCAGGCAAATGTCGAGACGGTTCCTTTGAAAGGCACGGCCGTTTTTTTTCTCTGTCCTTAACGACATTGATCTTCCTTACAAACTTACTTATTAAAATATTATGGGCCATTAAGGCGCCATCAGATGAATTTCTTGTTGACATCCAACGATTCGTCCCCTTATGTGAAGGACATCTTAAAGTAGGTATTGAACTGTTTCGAAGGTCTGATGCAAATCCTAGCTCGCTACTGGCAGTACCTTCTTATAGAGGACCTCCGAAAATGCCATTACCTCTGTTGACGTTCTCCTCAGTGAAAGTTTACCTTTTACTGCTATTAATGTCGTCACTATTATGCAACATGAACAGCAGGGGAGAGACCGAAAATCTCTTCTGTAGGAATCAAGCTGGGTTCCGAAAGCAACGATTCTGTGAAACCCAGTAGCTCTTCTCGCCCACGTGACTCAAAGCAATAGATAACAGGATCTCAGACAGGTACAGTGTTTCTTGACTTCCTGAAGCCGTTCACTAAAGCTCCGCAATGTCGCCGACTAGTGAAGAAAGTACGGAGCAGCATAGCAAACAGAACATGTTATTCTCAACGAAGTGAAGTATTTCGACATGAAAGTAATTTCTGTCGTGCCCAAAGGTAACTCTACACAATTATTGCTTTTCGCAATATAAATAAATGACCTAGTAGATAACGTGATAATTTCAATGCTTTTTGCGGATAGTGCTGTAGTGTACAATGAAGTCGTAACGCCTGAGACCTGTAGCTAAATGCAAGAAAATTTGCAGCATATCGAAGCGTGGCAGTGAGTGGTAATTGACCCTCAACACAAGGAAATGTGTAGTGTTGGGAGGATACAGAGCTGTGTGGGAATGACCGCATGGTCTGGGGCGTCTTGTCGTGGATTGTGCGGGTGCTCCTGCCGGTTATCCGAGTCTTCCCTCGGGAATGGGAAAGCGTGTTGTCCGCTAGATTACGTAATTTTAAAGTACAGGGAACGAAGACCTTGGCAGTTTGGTCCCTTAGATTCACAAACATCTGAAGACAGAAAAAGTCTTTTTTGTATGACTACACAATTGCGAAAAAGTCACTGGAAGCATTTACATCCATCGAATATGTGAGAGTTTGCGTGAGGAACGATTTCAGCTTGTACGACCACATATCTATCTTTCTATCGTTGGAGACGCAGATACTAGAAAGATTGATTGGATGAATCCTCAGAAGTCTAGTTCTTTAACAAAGGAAGAAGCTTACGATACACTCGTTCTGCAGATCTTTGACTATCACTCATCAGTGTCGAACTGCTACCGGACAGCGTTGATAGAAAAGATCCAAAGGAGACCAGCCTGCTCGTTACAAGTTCACTTCGCGAAATTCCAGTGACAGACGCTTCAAGAGAGGCGCTCTGAATCACAGTATGGGTCACTGTCAATGTTCCGAGAGCGTACTGTTCTAGAACAGGCAACCAATACATTGTTTCTTTCTGCAGATATCGTTAAAATACACGACCGCGCGGTCAAAGGCGTCATGTCACAGACTGCGCGGCGGCTCCCATTGGAGGAAGTTTCTCTCTCTCTCTCTCTCTCTCTCTCTCTCTCTCTCTCTCTCTCTCTCTCTCTGTCTGTCTGTCTGTCTGTCTGTGTGTGTGTGTGTGTGTGTGTGTGTGTGTGTGTGTGTGTGTGTGTGTGTGTGTGTTCTTAGCGTAAGTTAAAGTAGTTTGTAAGCAATATGGTCCCTTGGGTTTACAAACATTTGAAAGAATACACCATGAAGATAAATCAGAAAGGTTGGAGCCTGCACAGAGTCTTACCGGCAGCCATTTTCTCCCTCGATCCATTCGCGGTTGGAAAAGGGAAAGGTGCTTCCTTTGTTCCACTTTTAAGAATTTTTTTCTTAGTGCGTACTGAATGTGGTGTCTTAGTGTAGTGTAATGTAGTGTAGTGTGTATTATTATGTGGAGAAGAATTAATCATATGAATATTAAAGTAAGAAGAACTTCGGATTCCGGAAGCGCCCCGACTATTAACTAGTGTATTCACTTCATAAGAATAGTAACACTTTTCAGCAAATGAATACAATTAGAAAACAAGATTGGTGTACGTAATTCCATGAAAGTCAAAACATATAAGAAAGTAATGGACATCTTGAGAATTAATAATACTGAGTGGTTCTCTTGAGTGCAATATTACGTTTTGTACATTGTTCCTTTGCTGAGTTTAACAACTACCTGTATTTTGAAAATAAAAATATATTCTTATTTCGTGCTCCTTTTACATTTTAATTTACATCTGACGTACATGAACAATACAAAAATGTATATTTTGTCAGAAGAAAAATTTCTCTGGAAGATTTTTATTTCATACAAAACGGCTACTTTTACGATCGAGCTACTAACAAATGTGTTAAAAGGGAGAAAATGAAATTTGAATGATTAGGAGCGAAGTTATAAGGAGTTACGCGACCGATGACTCTTGTTTCCCCACCCCCTACCCTTCCCAGCCGCGGGTCTGAAACACCCACAGCATTTTTCTCATTCCCTACCTAATAATGAACGAAATGATACCATCAACAATACTGTACCATTAAATTTCACACGGGATACCACTAGAAAATCCACTATTACTGAGCAGTTCACTGCCTTCTCAGCGTGGATCAGACTGCGTTTTACACCAGGCTTCAAGAAATGTTCAAATATTTGTAAATACGCATAATTGAAGACCGCGTTACAACAACCCGTCGGCTTTGAACAATTACGTCATGTCAGACTCAAGATACGCTACATAGTTATACCAAACTAGCAAAACAAACCCTATCAACGAATATAAACAGCCGGAATAATATCGTAATACTTATATATTGTAGATAATAATCTGTGAGTATCCTCCTAAATTACTGATCACCACAACAAAATGTACCATCGACCACCAGTCTCAGCCCAAAAATTCGCGCCTTCAGTGCTCAATTGCGGAAAAAAAAAACTCTTAACCTATACCCATCAGAGAGAAGCTACGGATCACTTTTAAAACACAAAATCGTAATCTATATGTTCTGCTTGTAAGCAAACTATCGTTTTAACTCAGATATGAGGTCATTGGTCAAAGCCGACAGGTCGTATCGCGGACTTCAATTGGGCCTGTAAATATAAGGGACTTAAATGCTGTGGTTATCTGTCCCTAGGCTTACAAACCGCTTAACGTAATTTAGACTGACTTATGCTAAAGGACAAACACACACACACACACACACACACACACACACACACACACACACCACACACACACGACACACACATCTGCCCAAGGGAGGATTCGAATCTCCGACGGCGAGCAACCGCGTGATCCAGTACTCTGACGCTCCCTCCCGGCACTCCAGCCTTCAACTCTCAACGTTGTGAGGTGTCACCAGACACGGCACGTGGTTCGGATTCCACGTTAACCGTCTAACGCATGACTCCTTATTTGAATATATAAAAACTACGACGATTAATGTATAGTGCGTATGCACTGAGAAAAAATATTGAAAAAAATGCTTAAAATTTAAAAAGTTCATAGCTGGTCAGGTATATAATGCTTCCATGATGTACCCGTTGCAGTAAATGTCACTATTATGCCTCTAATCTTCCCAGAAAGTAACTCATAATACAACAGTAGTAAGTGATTGACTACTTTTTCATCACAAAGGAGGAAAACTAAAGTAAACACACGCTACATGGCAGGAGTAACTCAATGCAGCTAACTGTCAAACTGATTCAGTAGCAGTCTGCAATTTATTTCTGGGACAAGCTACTAGCGTATGTAAAACACACCCCGTTCACATGGGCTCCCAAAACCTGATTTCGTAAACCGATTTCCCAATTCCGCTTTTGGTTGGTCATGTAAACACTCCAAAATCTATTCTGGAAATCCGCTTCTCTAAAGCGGTTTTCCAGTTCCACAACCGATTTTCGTGCTCATGTAAACGCAACCGTTTTTTAAGCGTTCTTGGCTTGTCAGATTGTGTTTTCATGTTAAAAATTTTCGGCACATATTGAAAGAGTGACATTTTCTAATGTGATATAAAATTATAGATATTAGAGTGAACATGAATCTGTGTATTTAAATAAAGAAAAATAGCGATTTTGCTGACTAAATCAGGAACTGAATCAGCTGTTTTCCAGTTGCCATATTAAGTGGGCTAGGTAATCCGATTCAGGCTATGCCATGTAAACACGACAGCGAAAAACGGTTTACGAAAATTGGTTATCGTCTTCTGGAAGATGTGTTCCATGTAAACGCAGTGACTATGTACAGAGGCAGCTACAAATGAATTTGCCGTAAAAGTTTGATCAGTTTGAGAGATAATGGGAAAAATAAGGTATGTAGCTGAACAGCTACACTATGCATTAAAGGGTTACACTACTTTAAATTAACCTATGGTAAGGATAACACACACACACACACACACACACACACAGCACCTCCGACGGCGAGCAACAGCGTGCTCCAGAGTAAGGCGCCTTAGAGCGCTCGGACACAGCAGCCTTCAACTCTCAACGTTGTGAGGAGTCACCAGAAATGCCACGTGGTTCCGATTCCAAGTTAAACTGTAGGTCCTCTTTTGCCGGTTGGATAATTCGGGTAGCTTAGGGAGACTCCAGTCGCCGAAGTCGCCTCTATTGCCGGCCGCTGTGGCCGAGGGGACTGAGACGCTAAAGTCACGGTCTGCACGGCCACTACGGTCGGGGGTTCGAATCCCCTTCGGGCATGGATATTTGTGCCGTCCTTAGTATTAGTTAGTTCGTAAGTAGTTTGCAAGTTTAGGGACTGATGACCCCGTAGTTAAGTCCTATAAGCTATACAAGCATTTGAACATTCGCGTCTATTAAAAGACTTATTTTATTGGTGTGGTGTCTGTTCTTTAAATACAATAAGTATTTAAAACGCGACGACGGAGTTAGCTTCAGTTATTTAATCGCAGATGCGGTCCGACCTCGCACGGGAATCCGTAATGGCGAGTGTAACAGGGCACGGACAATAGGGGCGTTACAAACATAGCGTACTACTTGTGAGAATTTGAGACGGACGGGAGGCGAGCACGGTTGGCCAAGTGGTTAAGGCGACCGCTGGCCCGAAGCGGGAGACCCGGGTTCGATTCCCGGTCCGGCCCACATTTTCACTTGTTGCCATTGCTCAATATCAATGCCCAAACGCGGCCACTGTCAATCCTTTCTTTCCTACCCTTCCTTTCCTTTAACAATCATTTGCAAATCTATTAAAAAACTTTCAGCAGGCCACTGACGCAGCACGAAATTATTAGCGCGGAATACACCAGAGTTCCTTTCGGAATAGAAGACAGGAGAGCTTCTCTGAGTATAGGGAGATGTAGACGATCCAAGGCTAGAGATACGCGCGCGTGGTACAAGGGCGAGCGCACTCACCGGCCGTGTGCTGGGGCAGCGACCAGAAGCAGCAACAGCGAGAGCAGCGCTAGCGCCGGGGCGCGGCAGGCGGCGGCGGCGGGCGGCATGGCACTGTCACCGTACACTGTGCGGGCGGTCGCCGCTGCTCGCGCCGCACTTTCTCGAGCCGCCACCGCCACCGCCACCACACGGGGCCAATGGCGGATCGTCTCCGCCCGCCCCAGCCAATGACGAAACGCGCGCCCCGCCGCGCAAACAATTGCCACGCACGTCTCTGCTGCGAAACGGCTGACTGTTACTCCGGTAATAACACGAGCCCGCCAGCCACGCACCCGTTATGCACTTCACTCCGGGAATCTGCCCTGGCTTCCCTTCCGAAAACAACTCTGGTGGATGTCGCGCTAATAATTTGGCGTAGGTTAGGGGCGTGCTGAAAGTCCTTTAATACATTAAAAATGCTCAGTCTCTGTTGCGGTATTTTATTATCCAATTACGCGTTTCGCGCTGTTAGCGCATCGTCAGACTGGAAAAAGACAAATATTTTGTTACCGTCCGTGTACCTGGCACGCAGCGAATCTAATGTAGCTAAGGTGAGTAAATTTGAAAATTCAGCCTTACTTGGGCGGAGATGGAGCCACAGAACTATCTATTGATGTGTAGGAGATATCTTAACAATTTGTGTTATTGGGCGCCTGCAAAGAGGTAAACGTACAAAGTACGTAAGAGTTATTTGAGCTAGAATAATTAGGGACTAAAGGGGTGTGGTATGGAAATTAATGGAACGCTTTATATGATAAAACTCACCATAGCAGCAGAACTACGGAACATAAATGCGACCGTTAAACAGAGCGGTATGGGCAGAGTTACGCCTGCGAGAATGAGCGGCTAGAGATGTTTGTGACGTGAGGGAATGAATCTTGTGAAATGATACATGTTGGTGTGAAACAATAATAAATGATGAAAACGAAATTATTAGAGGTCTGAGGGTGGGGCGGGAGAAAGATGTTGTAAATTGTCAGAAGGGGGTCCTTTATTACACGTCACATGCACTACGTTTACATGTAACACATCTTCCGGAAGACGAAAACCGATTTTCGTAAACCGTTTTTCGCTGTCGTGTTTGCCGGCCGCGGTGGCCGAGGGGACTGAGGCGCTCCAGTCACGGTCTGCACGGCTACTACGGTCGGGGGTTCGAATCTCCCCTCGGGCATGGATATTTGTGCCGTTTAGCTAGTTCATAAGTAGTTTTTAAGTTTAGGGACTGATGACCCCGTAGTTAAGTCCCGTAAGCTATACAAACATTTGAACATTTTGTGCTGTCGTGTTTACATGGCACCACCTGAATCGGATTTCCTAATCCGCTTAAGATGGCGGCTGAAAAAAAGCTGATTCAGTCCCGATTTAGTCAGCATACTCGCTATTTTTCATTACTTAAATACACAGTCATGCTCACTCTAATATTAATACTTTTATTTCACATTACAAAATATCACTCTATCCATATGTTCCGAAAAGTATTACTAAAAAAAAAAAACCAATCTGACAAGCCAAGAACGCTTCAAAAACGGTTGCGTTTACATAGGCACGAAAATCGATTGTGGAACTGGAAAAGCGCTTTAGAGAAGTGGATTTCCAGAATCGATTTTGGAGTGTTTACATGACCAACCAAAAGCGGAATTGGGAAATCGGTTTACGAAATCCGGTTTTGGGAGCCTATGTAAACGGGGTGATGGGCGACTTGAGTCTCCCTGGGCGACTTTGTCACACTACTATTTACTCTTCGTTGCTTTCCTGTTCCTTCGGTTTTTGAGAGTTCGCACAGGATGAGCAACTGTCTTTGAACAGAAACCAAACTTTGGTAGAATCGCTATAAGCCTTGTCATGTGGGCGTTGACTTATCGAGAGCTATGAGAGGGGTGGCATAGAGAAAAATGTAAATACTGTGCATCATATTTATACTTTTTAGTGATATTTTAAAAATAGAAGGATCTACATTCATACTGGAGAGTCTTTTATCCGCAGTAACTTTCCTATGCCCGATGTAGGGAGAGATTTGGAAATGGCTCAAATCCATTTTGTAGGTTAATGACGACTGCAAGGGTACCCCTGACACTGGGTTGGACTTGGTTGTTGCTATGACCGCTTGCACAGAATGTCTCAGACTACTTGGACCACGTCAGAGCTTTGGTTAAAATTGTTAGAATTACTCTAATTAATTGAGGCATTGCTTGTTTGTTGTGGCGCATGCTGCTGTGTTATACTGGGACTCTGAAGAAATCAGTTTAGAAGTATGGTCAGGTGGCTGTGGATATTGGACTTGGTGTTGCCTAAGACATAGAAATTTTCGATTAGATGTTAAAATTCTCTTCTAAGGAATGGTCATATACTTTTGAGGGAAACAAAATCGTGTTATTGTTGGATTAAAAAACTGGTGGTAATGGTTTTAAATCGAAAGGTCTCATATCTCTCTTATGCTGTGCAGTCTTTGACATGTTCTAATATTCAGATGCTATTGTGTATGCGGGACGATTGGACCAATGTATGTGATTTAGGATGGACCTGCCGGGGTAAATGTAATCAAATCGGTAGTGTAATTGTGTTACATTCATTCAGGATGGGGATTGATAAAACCTCAACCAGACACATAGAACGTTACATTCTCATGAGCACTGTATTAACACTATCAACCCTGTAAGGAGATGATGACGTTACGGTTGACCGTTTGATGGTGTGGCGTAAATGGTGGTTGGAAATACGAGATTCCATCCAACTGAACGGTTCGAAATGTGTTTGCAAATCAGTACGACGTTGCCGAATGGTACTTAGAGGAGAAAAAAACGTATTCCAAATGGCACCTATTATTATATCATTTGTTAAATGATTCAACCGCCATTTGTCTATATTATTATGTTTCGCCACAATCCGGATTTATGGCTGTATAGCCATTTTCAAGTGTATAATTATGTCTATCGCTTGGACACTTGAAAATGGCTATACGGCCGAAATCCGGATTGTGACGAAATATTATAAAATAATACAGTCAAATGGCGGTTAAATGATTTAACAAATATTGCATGACTGTGGCTCATTAATACAACAAAATATTATAACGTTCCTGGGAGTTTGTTTGGTACGGGTGTGAGTTACATCTTGTAGTTTTGTATCTTCGATGTTAGGTGGTTGTGTAATGTGACGCGTTTTGTAGGGAAAAAACAATTACCCTCATTAGGTATACAGCAATTTCCATAAGTTGTTGAGATTATATACAGCTGAAGTATGGTCCGAATCGTAATGTTGCATACTACAATGGCGATGTGATGTAACTGTGATTGTTCAAATGTTTGAAAAACTTAAGGGACTAAAATATGGAGTCGTCGGTCCCTAAACTTACAAACTACTTATGAAGTAGCTTATACTAAAGACGACACAAACATCCATGCCCGAGGGGGGGGATTCGAACCTCCGATGGAGGATGGCCGCGCGAACCGCAACACGGCGCTCCAGCACGCGCGGCTAATCCGGCGCGGCAACTGTGATTGTGTTTGTATCTGAACAGTGTATATGGTTCTACAAGAGATTGTTATTCAATGGGCAAAGATTCGACCTATTTTCAGGTGACGATTATTTTGCACTGTGTGATCGCGAAACGGACTTCGTATTTAAGCATCGTCGACTGTTACTTGGGAAGATGGAACGCCTCGCGGTCGGGAAAAACAGGCGATTGAGTACACTGTTTTGAAAGTTTATAGATAAGGGGACATGTAAGCAATTCTTTTATGCGTTATGATTTCGGTGCTGTATATCGTTATCAAAAGCAGCGATTGTTGTCGATCTTGAGAATGTAGATGGTTATGATTGTTTTATGTGATTGAGTATAAAACGAGCAAACTAAAAAGTGTAATGGCACATCGAAGAACGATTCAGAGACTCGTTTACTCCAGCAAGTGCGCACTTAGCAAAATTGTCATAGTCAGCGATGGTATTTCTCGTAATAACATAAGATATGAAGATGACAGTTTGTGACGTTAGCATCCAGATGTGTAATTCAAATATTTATTAAATTTTAAATGTATGTAGGTTCTGTTATAGCTTTTACCATAACTGATGCATATTGTAATTTTGTTTGGTTTGTTTATCTGAATTTATGTAATTTATTATCTGTGTATCTGGATAATCGCCGATAGGGAAGTAGGAAATATCTCTGGTGTGTGTGGTATGTGGTCTTTGGAGCAAGAGAGAGGGAGCTGTGGTGTCGGAGAGGGAAGTCGAGCCGGCCGCGGTGGCCGAAGGGGCTGAGGCGCTCCAGTCACGGTCTGCACGGCCACTACGGTCGGGGGTTCGAATCCCCCCTCGGGCATGGATATTTGTGCCGTCCTTAGTATTAGTTAGCTCATATGTAGTTTGTAAGTTTAGGGACTGATGACCCCGTAGTTAAGTCCCATATGCTCTACAAACATTTGAACATTTAGGGAAGTCGAGCTCTGTCGTTAGAATAGTGCGGACGCAAGCAAGTGCGCGGGAGCGGAGTTCCATAATTAGCGCACATGTTTCCAATATGAGCGGGGGCACATGGCAGTTCATCTGTGTATGTCAAGATTCTGCCCTCAGATTGCTCACTGGATTGGACCTGTGCCTGTATTGTGACCTGCAGAATTGTCGGAGTCGGCGCATCTTGCTCTTCAACAACGAGGGCGCAATGTAAGACTGCTCCAATAATTTCCGACCCCACAGAGTTTAGACTTTTGTAAGGCGTTACCCAGTTTTATGTTTGAGAAACTATATTTTTTTAATAATAACCTACAATTTAAAGAACTTCTACCACATCATTGTCCTAAGACACTGTTACCAAGTAGGGTCCTAACAAATGTTTGTAGAGCTTATGGGACTTAACTACGCGGTCATGTCCCTAAACTTACAAACCACTTATGAACGATCTAATACTAAGGACGGCACAAATATCCATGCCCGAGGGGGGATTCGAACCCCCGACCGTAGTAGCCGTGCAGACTGTAACTGACGCACCGCAGACGGCTCGGCCACCGCGGCCGGCGGTCCTATCCTTTCCAGAAGTTTCCCGAGTGTCGTTGAAAGAGAAAAGAGTATTAAATTCAGTGCCAAACTATAAAATTTAAATAATTAAAGTTTGAATTTCAACATATTACAATTTTGGAAATATGGAATTGCTTTGTTTAAAACAAAGTTGGCACAATTAAGTAACTAAACAAAATTATATATTAATTCTAAATTAATTGGTTCATTATTATTTAATATTTCATTGGTGTAAACTTTATGTGTCAAGTTGATTTCCTATGTTGGTTCGTATTTCGGCGTTGTCCATCTGTGATCTAGTTGCAAGTCATTTTGAGTAATTTCTTCCTGGTAATCTTAACATTAATTATTCTGCCAACCGAGTGTTTTGCTGCCTACTGTGTAATTCTCATGCAGGTGAGTGTTAGTGAAGGGACGTTGATAATTGAGTGCAACATTGGTCTCCGATCCAACACTGTTTCCGAACTAATCCAGTTTAATCAAATAATAATTACAAGGTTTATTTTCTTTCTTGTTATAAACTGATAAAACCAAAGCATAAATTTTCGTAAAAGTTATTCGATTGCAAAAGTGTTTGCCAACCTTCTGTTGTGGAACACTAACGTGTGTGATTACCCATTCATAATTGTCGTGGTTAATTACAACACACCCTGAGTGTCCCATTGGGCTGGCGACCGTGTTAATTTATTAATGTTTTTTTGTTTTGTTTTACTCTTTCATTGTTTGTTACTTCCTACAATTTGCAATACATACGTGTGTGAGTGAGATTGTTCCATAATCATAGCAATTCAATTAGTAATTAGTAGAGTAAGAGGAACGGGCTATCTGGTGGGGTAGTTTGTTGTGGCAGCATTCCCTCACTAGTTGGTTTTCGTTTGCACAATAATTTTTCGGTAAAGATAGCCTTGTCCAACTTTATTTTGTAGGCAACACAGGGGCCAATTTTAACATTAATCTGTCACAGGATAAATCAACATGTTAGTGAGGGGAGTGCTACAAGTTGCTATCTGTCTGTCTGTCTGTCTGACTGACGGTGGGAGACATTACGTGACTCTTGCAGTGTGTGTGAAGTATATCTTGATTCATGTTCAGAAGGTACTCGAAGTAAATCGAGATGTGTAAGTATATGTCTATTACGATGTGTGTCATGTTGAGAAGTTCTTAAAGAGATGGGTAAGACGAAGTCTGTTTCATTGAACGAGGCTATGTCCATGTGTTTTGACATCAATGTAAATCGACAAGTTGTAGTTTTGATTTTAACTAAGGTTATTCAAAGCTGTGTTAGGTTGAAAGCTTGTTTAAACTGAGGGGTAAGTTGACGATTGTTTGATCGACAGAGTTGGGTAATTAGTTTCGAAGAGTACTGTCTTTATGCGATGCTTGTGGGGTCTTGATTTACGTTGTAGCAGGTCACAAATAGAAACTATTGGAGGATGAAGCCTGGATGTGATTGTTGTCGGGTAAATCGATGTTTTAAAAGTTGAATCACGTGTGTGTGGTGGATGAATATTTTGTTGTGTCCTAATAATTGCTATGTACCTTAGATATTTACACAGTGTTTGTGAGGCCGACGACATATGGTCTCACATATTGTGATTCGTTTATAAGGACTCATCACATAAAGGTATCAGTCTAATTAATATCCATTCGGTAATTTTGTGGCGCTAGCTAGGACACACAGTGAGCATCTGTGTACAGGCAGCCGTTTGCAGAGTCGCTTGAATGTCTAAATTAAACTGACCACTCAACGAAAAAGAGTATCGGTAGGCATGGTCAAGCTGTCACTCATGAGACCCTCTCCGTCTCCCTGGCTCCTGCCCCAGCAGTAGGTTGCCAGTGGCCACAAACATGTCAAATATTGCTCACCCCTTATCCTCACGATGCGCTGTGATTTGTTATTGAGTCTGAAGCCTATTGCAGTTGCGTGGTTACTAGCTTGTGAGCGAGTGAGTGTGTGTTGATTTGGATGGATCAATCGTTCGTCTGTGTAACCTTGTGTTCGTTTTTCTCTGAATATGCTTAGTGCACGCATTTTGCTTATGTTTCAGCGGTTAGCACAAAAAATAAAATAACATAAAATAAAATAAAAAAATAAATAAAAAATACGTTCATATACGAAACTCAACTCTCTGGAGATGTGCATATGTGTGTGTGTGTGTGTGTGTGTGTGTGTGTGTGTGTGTGTGTGTTGTCCCAAGCTTAGCTTAATTTAAGTGTTTGTAACCTTAGGGACTGATATACACAGTAGTTAAGTCCTACAGATTCACAAACAGTTGAACATGAAAGGCATGATTATTAAGATAGTAGCAAGTTTCTGGAAGTGCAATTTTGGATACAATATGACTTAATGTTCAGTATATTACGTTATGCTCAGAAAATGAGCTATTTCTAGACTCAGTTAATGCACACATAGTTTCCCCGAAATGTATCGTCGATGATAATTGTTTAAATAATTAACTCTGATGTGTGTAGGGGGATTTTTATCTGTCTCCTCATTTGCGAATCAAGCTAGAGATATCTAGTTCTGAAAATGAAAACTTTTTCCCAGCAAAAAGTTTTACATGATGATCAATAGGAAGCGAGCAAACTTCAAAATTTCGATTTTGGATCTCCCGCCAAAGTGGGAACAGTAGCGGAGTTGTGGTGCTTAATTATGCAAAGCGCTCAAAGAAAAGTTGTGCCCAGGGTTGGGGTGGCGGTTCCCCAAGCGAGAGGTTTCGGCTGCCGGGAATCCGGGAATGGTGGTGATGGCGGTGGCGGCTGACATCACTTCTCGCTTGTCCTTAAGCGGGGGTGAGGGATTTAAGTACAAACGTAAAAGAGAGGAGGGGTGGGGGTGAATTTTTCCCAAGACGCCACTTTGGGTAGGGGTGGTGGAGTAAATTTTCCAGGAAATGGCTCAGAATCAGCTTTGCTCCAATACTTTATGGACTACCAAAGATCCACAATTGGCATTCACCTATTTGCCTCATAATCAACACTATTGGGTCGCAAACAGACTGTCAAAATATCTGGTCACCATACAGGCTGCTCTGTGCATCAATTCAAGAAAACCGGAGATTTTATCAGTCGTATTAAACATATACAACATGGGGAAAGTGATACAGTGGTCAGTTTTTATGTAGTCTCCCTATTTGCACGTATTTCAATGACGACATAGATCTCCTCTCCCAATTATATGGCAATGAAATTGCTGGTTTCTTCACAGTGATACCATCATATTTCATGAATGGTAGACATTTTGGCCAGCTGGTTGGCGTGCTATTGGGAATTCCGTCCATAACAAACCTTTTTATGGAGACGTGAAATGTGGGAGAATTCTTCGAATACCTTAACAGTATTGACGATCACATCAATTTTACAATGGAAATGCCAATGGGAACCTCATCCACAATATGTACCGGAAAACTAAACACACCGATCAGTATGAGGAGGCCATCAACCACAACCATCCAGAAAAAAAATAACAATAATAATAAAAATATCCACGGGTGTACTGCCGGTCTATAGTGTCCAACGGGCACAATATTTCGGCGATCATACATGTCGCCATCATCAGGTGAACTGACGGACTGAGCTCCTGGAAACGCGCCGGCACGGAGATCCCCACGCTACGGCTGCTCGAAGGGAACTGGGTTCTAGCCCGGTAGCGGGCCATTTAAATACCCGCGGCCCGCGGAACGACCCCTCCGCGGTCCGCGGCCCGCGCCGCGGCCGCGCAGTGGAACCGATTGCGCCGGCGTCTGAGAAGACGTCGGTGTGAGGGCTCTGTCCGCCGTGGTCGTCACTTCGTTACGTTTGCTAGATTTACTCTTAATTAACCCAATCGCTGGTTCCCAAGCTTTGCTAAGATTATAGCCAGAGTCACGGTTTATGAGGTCGTCACTTGTGCGAATTTCAATGGCCTCTCTAACGACGCAGTCCCAGTATCTCGACGTCTGTACCAAAATCCTAGTGTGTTCATAGTCCATGGCGTGATTCTCCGACAAACAATGTTCAGCGACCGCCGACTTGCTCGGATACATCAATCGTGTGTGCCTCTGGTGTTCAACGCATCGATCCTCGACGGTACGCATCGTCTGTCCAATATATGACTTTCCACACTGACACGGAATCTGGTACACGCCCGCCTTCCTCAAACCGAGATCATCTTTAGCGCTCCCCACCAGTGCACGAATTTTATTCGGCGGACAAAAAACAGTTCCAACCTGGTGTTTTCTCAAAATGCGGACGATCTTCCCTGAGAGTGCGCCGGTATATGGAACGAACGCAGTGCCTACATCCTCCCTTGCGTTTTCATCCGTTTCCACAGGTTGTGTTGTAGTGGTTGGGCGGAGAGCCCGCTGAATCTGCCACTCTGAGTACCCATTTTTTCGAAATATAGTTCTCAGGTGTTCCAATTCCTGGGGTAGACTCTCTGCGTCGGAGATATTGCGCGCCCTATGTACTAGAGTTTTAAGTACCCCATTCCTCTGTGAAG
The DNA here is from genome assembly GCA_026315105.1 of Locusta migratoria. Lineage (NCBI taxonomy): Eukaryota > Metazoa > Arthropoda > Insecta > Orthoptera > Acrididae > Locusta > Locusta migratoria. The sequence continues at coordinate 134,482,635 of CM048749.1, read as the reverse complement.
GGTGATGACAGCTGTCTGCGTGTAAATACAGATCAGTGTGCGTTGTCTTCCGATATACACTATGACCCAGGGTGCCGTCAGCTCTTCTCTTGACCAAGACGTCAAGGAACGGCAATTTACCCTCCGTTTCAGTCTCCATAGTGACTTTGATGTTGGGGTGTATGGAGTTCAGATGTGTAAGGAAGTCAAGGAGTTTATCCATACCATGTGGCCAGATGACGAAAGTGTCGTCCACATAACGGAAAAAGCAAGTAGGTTTCCAGAAAGATGATGCAAGGGCTTCCTCCTCGAAATTCTCCATGTATAAATTTGCGACCACAGGGGAGAGTGGGCTACCCATGGCGACTCCCTCCGTTTGTTCGTAGTATTCGCCATTGAAAAGAAAATACGTGGGCTCAAGACATGCCTAAAAAGTTCGGTGGTCTTCTCGTCAAATTTCTGACCAATCAAATCTAGTGACTCTCGAAGGGGCACCCTCGTAAACAACGAAACGACGTCAAAACTTACCATGATATCCGACTCATCCAGCCTGAAGTTGTTAAGGCGTTTCACAAAATCCACGGAATTACGTATGTGATGAGGGCATTTACCCACATAAGGACTTAATATTCCCGTCAAGTATTTGGCCAACAAATATGTAGGTGCCCTGATGTTACTGACAATGGGACGTAACGGCACCCCATCTTTGTGAACCTTAGGGAGTCCATAAAGTCTTGGCGTTACCGGACCTTGAGGTAAAAGTTTCTTGGCGACACCCTCCGGTAAATCCGCATCCTTGAGAAGCGCCCTCGTCTTGTTTTCCACCTTCTTTGTGGGGTCAACGCTGATCTTCCGGTAGGAATCGTCATTTAGCAGGCTCTGCATCTTTTCAGTGTAGTCCTTATGGGAGACAACAACCGTAGCATTGCCTTTGTCAGCCGGTAAGACAACAATATCAGGGCGCTCCCTCAGGTCACGAATGGCCGCCCTCTCTTTACTAGTGATGTTTGACTTCGTGGGCTTGGATTTCGTCAATGCACGACAAGTTTCACGACGTATTTCCTCAGCTGAATCAGGCGGAAGTCGAGCTGCAACCTGTTCAACAGCACTAATAATTTCTGCGACAGGTGTGAACTTGGGGGTAGGAGCAAAGTTGAGTCCTTTCTCTAAAACTGAGACCGCATCATCACTCAACTCCATGCCACTCAGATTGATGACGGTCTTGCACGGAACCTGCAGAGGTGGCTTGTCAAGGAGGCGTGAGAACTTAGCTGTTTGACGTCCCGTTGCCTTCTTATGGGCGGAATCGGCTGCAACCGAAGTAACACCATCAATCCAATCCCAGGAAAAAGACGTGAAGTGACTAGCCAGTTTCAAATGCAGATGCAATAGTTCCAGAGAGACGAACTCAAGACTACGGCGGGTGAAATGCACTCTCTCACGAAGCAATGCGAGGCCGGCCCGTTTTTTAATTCTCTTGGCTGCTGCAGAATCGATGTGATGCGTAACCTTAGCAAAATTTGGAACAACATTCTCGGAACGACATCTCTTTAGAAAAGCAAGAGTACTTAGCAAACGACATCTACGGTGGCGCAACTTTTCAAATTTCTTCATGCTGCGATACATCTCCTCCCCGTAAAGGTGTATGATGTGATTTTTCAGTTTCTCCCGGCGTATTTGATGATCAAAATATCCATGGGTGTACTGCCGGTCTATAGTGTGCAACGGGCACAATATTTCGGCGATCATACATGTCGCCATCATCAGGTGAACTGACGGACTGAGCTCCTGGAAACGCGCCGGCACGGAGGTCCGCACGCTACGGCTGCTCGAAGGGAACTGGGTTCTAGCCCGGTAGCGGGCCATTTAAATACCCGCGGCCCGCGGAGCGACCCCTCCGCGGCCCGCGCCGCGGCCGCGCAGTGGAACCGATTGCTCCGGTGTCCGCGGGAAGACTGGAATCTCCGACGGGAACTAAGGCGCAATGCCTGACATGGCGCCTCACCCCACGCGGAAATTCACGCGCGGCGAATGTATAGCGGATAGGCGGCCGTGGCTCGGCATCTGTTGACAATGGCTAAGGAGAGCTTTATCATAGGATTTAAATCATGTGACGCGACTGGAAGCCCGAGATGCTGTCATTAATTCAGTTCGCCATGAGACTGATGCACTTCCTGTCCACTATCCCAGCCTTATAGCAGTCTCTGCAGTTTGCAACCCATTAAGCAGCACCATTTCCAACATACTGCAGGTATGCTCCAAGGCTCTTAAATTTCTCCATCCCATATTAATAATCCACATTGTTCATGTACCTAAACCCATTTCTTTTCACCTTCTCTCAACCGAGCGAGGTGGCGCAGTGGTAACACGCTGGACTCGCATTCGGGAGGATGGTGGTTCAAATCCGACTCCGGACATCCAGATTTAGGTATTCCGTGATTTCCATAATTCACACATTGCCCTTTCAAAGGGTGTAAGGTAACCCTTAAGGTAAGCCTTACATTATAAGGAGGAATGAGCATCATTTTGAAACATACTATTCGTTTGAACCTGTTTATAGTGAACATGTAGTAATTAACTTCTTATGTGACTTAATTAATTATCGTGATGCACAATGGATGTACGTAACTTAACTGTAAACATTTTATGTCATTTATTTATTACCTGTATTGTAATTTTTTTATGTATATATTATTTTATTTGTACTTTGTATGTTTTCTATATGACTGATTACTTGTTATGTTTAATTTGTCAATGTAAAATATTTCTCTGTGAACAGTTATCGATATGGCTCCTCAGGACAGAGACTCTTATAGTATAGCAGCGCTCCCCTGTGGGAGAGCAGGCAAGCAGCAGTATCTGCTGCCCCGTGACGTAGATCAGACGTTCGTACGCGATCCGTGGAGTGCTCAAACAATATAAGTAATAAAGTTAAAACAAAGTGAAAGTTATAATTTGTTATAAGTGCAACGATATGAAAGTTTATGTGAAACCAGTGAACATAAGTGAAGTAAGAATTGATCTTAATGAAACATTTATTCGTTCGTTCTACTGAGGCAGAAATTCATTACGTGTTCGGTAACCGTCCCAGACGTCCGAAACGCGGTAGCGTCATCACTGACGCTAACGGTCGCAATTAATTACGCGATTCGTGAAGCATCACGGCGAACTGCTAGCAAACTGCCAAAGGAGAAGCCACCATCAAAATGATATCTGTATTAATTTATATGACTGCAGAGTATCACGTCGCTGGACTGATAAATAAGTTAAATGCTATTGGTTGTAATTTACTGTGAATGCATGTTTAAGTTTTGTTTAAATACAGGAACATTAGACAGTACTGTTGCTATCTTATTTGAACAACTATTTAACCACTCATAATTAGTATGACAATCCTCAATAATGCATGAATAATATTTCTACACAATTTTACAATCAAGTGAGTGTCATTAATTGTTAGAGACTGTAAAAAATCATTCAATTGAGACAATTTTGCTAAAATTGATGGTAGAAGATAACAGACAGTTGAATTAATGAATAATTTTTCTATTTCGTATTGCACTGAGTTCAACAATAATAGCCACCGCCACATCTATCCTATAAAGAACCAAACTCGTACAATTGCCGTATGCATAGCATTAATTAAGACTGATTTACTTAAATTTCATATTTGCTGGAGTGAATTAATTTTTATTAGATACTGACTATAGTGGTTGGACTGCACCCATTTGCCAATCACTTGATGTTAAAAATCCTACCATTCATAATTTTCTAAATTATCATTACCATTCGCGTACTAATTGAGTCGTACGCATTGCACAGACGGAGTAGGTTAATTTCTGTTATCTGTGTGTGCACAGTCTCTGTAGGAGATTTTGTAAGGAAAGGAAAGGTGAGTGATCTTTTGAAAAGTTTGTCAGATAGGGCCGTAGTATTTGTTAATCACACTAATTGTCTTGCTAAATATTTTCAAAATTTAACTACACCACCTGCATTAATCACGAGTTTAACGTAACGAACCACGAAATTAAGGTCAGGTTTGTTATGTTGCTCAAACATCACAACAACAGCCACCACAGTTAATAACACGTAAAACAATTTTTTTTACCTCCACTCACATTTTTCTTCAATAAAATAAACACCTTTCACCCAATAATATCCCCAACAAATATTTTCTTTCCTTACAAGGGCAAGGTCGATTTCCTTCCCCATCCTGAACCAATACTCCGAGCGTGAGCTCCGTCTCTAATGACCACACTGTCGACGGGACGTTAAACACAAGCTTCCTTCCTCCTTCCTTCCACTTTCTCTACTGTACTGACGTCACCTCCTTCCCAAGCATTATATCCTGTACTTCATGAATCTAAAGTGATCCCTTTAATCTGAACTGTTTTATATACGTAATATATACATGTGGCGTCTGTTCCGAAAGAACAGACGTCACTTCTGATCCTGCAGTTGTTATTATTTAATATTCACAGAATATATGACATCAACTGCGATTGGGCAAAGCTGAAAATGCGTACCCAGCCGCAGTTGATGTCATATATTCTGTGAATATTAAATTATATACGTAAGTAACCTGCTTTGGATGATTAACCCTGCTATTACTAAACAGTGATTAAAAGACGAATTATCCGCAGATTACTTCCTCATATCTTCTATCTTATCTTTTACAACCTTACCATTCAATTAACACAAAAATGTACTGTGGTAATTATTCAGCAATCAGTCGTCATAAATATAAATTCTTTATTTGTTGGCAAATCCGGATTTCGACCACTGTGTGGTCATTATCAATGCTTAAAATAAATTAAAAAACTTAAAATATCTCGACCTCCATGTAGGAGGTTGCGTTTGTACTGACGCAGCTGAACAGCTGTGGAGCACCCAGTCCAATATGGAATCAAGCCTGACAAAAATGTACCTCACACTAAACTTCGACTACAACTAGTCGAAATAGTCGAAATAGTCTTAGCGGGAATCCGCAATTGATATTGCAATTTTCCTTGTTGAATAAATTCGCTAAATTTGTAAATAATATATCCGTTATTTACACTCAATCGCTAATGGCCCGTTTCGGGACGTAAATCCTATCTTCAGGTGCTGTTTAATAAGCGAGACAGGTGATGACGGATTGAGTAAAAATAAAGTATCTATTCATTTACAACTTGTAAGGATTTATTCAATATGGAAAACATCAACGAAATCCCGACTAACTGTACACCTAAATGCCCATAACGGATTACGAATACTAACAGACCAAACATGAGAATAGCATCCTTCCTCCACAGTCTCCATGTATGAAGACGTAATCCGCCCTACTTTCCCTTACGTCAATACTGACTGGACTTACACAACAAATCAACACTCCTAAATCCTCGAACGCTTTGAATTCCTCCTCTTGTTACGTTTGCAACTATCTTTTCCCATAGCACTTTCTTCAGATCACGTTTTTTTCTCCAATATTCACACCTTCAGATTTTTTATACTTCCCGCAAAATGTATGCCATCAGTCTATCGTTTTACGCAAGTTTATTTACTGTGACATGTAATAACATAAGGAAACATATAAGTTATATTCAAAGCATAACTTGTATTCTGTTCAAGTGCAGGTTTTCGGGGCCTATGAAGGAGGAAATGACAACCGTTATTCCAATTAGCTGGCGAGTTGTCTCGCCCGCTTTCAAATTTGCAACGGTTCCGCATGGAAGATAAACTTTCCTGGCTACAAGCGTAGTAACTGAGGTACGGAAACAGAAGATGTCAATGATTTAATCGGATTGTTCAATAATGGTGGCCAGCTGAAAGGTTGTGACAGATGAAATGGTTAAAAAATTTCGGAGGAAAGACTCCGCGGATGTTAATGAAGTACCTTCATTTAAACACGAAATTCACAAGAAACGAAATAAATATAGCTTGTTTGGAAGATTGAGTCTACTAATTAGTTTGTACTGGATTTCGTAGCAAACGTAAGAAAGTTTTGAACAGCAGGTACGACCACTTGGCTATTTGATCGGGATGGTGAAGTGAACATTATAAACTGAGAACTGCAAAGTATAGAATCTGAATGTCTTGGCAGTCAGATTTGATGAATTTGCACAGTTAGGCTGTTTAGTACACACTTTCTGAAAAGAAAGCAAAACTCTTAGAAACGGAGAAGAACAAGAAATACTTCATGCGCTGCGAGGGAAGTGATGGTACCTCAAAGTGTAGTCAAATTTATAAAGAAATAATATTGGCAGCATGGGTCCACTTACCAATACACGTTGCACCACCTGCTGCCTGGACCCAAGCAGTGATTCCTTTGGGCCAGATGTCTTGAAGCGACTGAGGTAAATTGGCCTGTAACTGTCGTCACTGGTATTTATTATTCGTAGTACTGGCGATGGGACGGTACTAATATCAGAGATTCTCTTATACATGTTCTGTCGGGCACGAATCTGGAGTTTTTGCTGCCAGAAGGAAAAATGTTCAAATGATTGTACAGCTTATGGGACTTAACTACGGGGTCATCAGTCCCTAAACTTACAAACTACTTATGAACTACTTACGAACTAGTACGGCACAAATATCCATGCCCGAGGGGGGATTCGAACCCCCGACCGTAGTGGCCGTGCAGACCGTGACTGAAGCGCCTCCGTCCCCTCGGCCACCGCGGCCGGCCGCCAGAAGGACCTCGGTGACATACGCAGTTCATTGTACTGTTCAAAACGGGCACCATCATACTGACTCATGAAATATGTCTTATGAGGTTATAGAATGTCTGTGAGGCACCTTTGTGCTGTCAGTTTTCTCAATCCGATTAGCAATGACATGAAGTTAACGGCTGGCCTACATCGCCATGACATCATGTGTAACATCACTGTGCCTCACCAGAAGATTCTAAGAATGTGAGGATGGAATTGTCATCCACGATAGTGCGAAGCAGAGATATATCGCTGAACGCAGTGCGATTCCGTTCATCAGAGAATTTCACGCCTACCAATCTCAACGAGAGAGGTGGTTCAGTGGTAACACACTGGACTCTTTACGGGAGGACAGCGGTTGAGACCATCTCCGACCATCCTGATGTGGACTATTTTACAATGGCAATAGAAATTGCTAAATATATCCTGTACCGTCGATGGGACACATTCTGAGACATCAAGGAATCAACTTAGTATTAGAAGGAATGTGAGGGATAAAAATTGTAGACGGACACCGAGGGATGTAGGTTTCCGTTCTTATTCTCAGATGAAAAGCTTGCACAGAACAGAGTAGCGTGGAGAGCTGCATCAAGCCAGTCTGCGGACTGCAGACCACAACAACAACATTTTCAAGCACTTGAATTCTTTACATTGTTGTTTGCATTGTAAGTAAACATGCTGTCGCTATCTGGATCTCGTTTCGCTATTTGCATTACCTGCACTCCGAACAGTACATTGAGGCGGAGGGTGTTTTCTTCCGCAACTCGCCTCTTCTGCAGTAAACCATAAGAGCTCTCTAACTCCCTCTCCGCAAATCCCGCTCGACCAATGTCGGGTAAGTTCGCGAGTTACGTGTGCGTTAGTCAAAGCAAGCATCTCTTTAAAGATGTCACAAAAAAGGAAAGCATTTAATACTGAAGAAAAGTCACACATAATAAGGCGAAGTCGCCCATTGATCTTTTCTTCAGGTCCGAAAAGTTACCTCCTCTATTTATTTAACACAGTGCCCACCGACAATTAACGTCGTAAAATTCTTTGCATCCAGGCTCGTTTAAGTTAACCACCAGTTTCCGAAAACGTTTCAGGAGCGCAACGAGATGTTCCTTTCATTGAAGGGACACATGCTACCTCCTCGGATGACGCCCTAGTGCAGCTTATGTTATTATTAAATGGTTTTAATGTTTCATTGTTGTGATTAGTTTTGTTATCTTCCAGGCAATTGTTTGGTAGTTTTGTCTTCAGTTAGTCTAATGACGTGAATATATGTAATTTTATATGTGCTTGTGATGGGATATATTTTAAAGGGTAGTTACGTATATTATGTTGTAATGCGAGATGCAGAATTTTGGTTCAGTGCTCCAAGAGAATACATTTTGTTGACAAGGTATAGTCGTATATTAAATTTTTTGTGTGTACGCTAAACTTTTGTCAAATTGATGTAAGTGATCTTCTCCTTGTTTGCAATTTTTCTGTACTATTTCAGATCTGAGGATGGCTTAGAAAGTAGTTATCATCTAAATAATTATTTATTCTTGACTATTTAGAAAGGTGAACAGGTGGGGCAAACAGCTTTGACATAATTGCAGAACGACATATTGACCATAGCTGTTTATTTTTTCTCAATGCTACCGGTTTCGGTCAGTTTACCATTATCAAGCGTTAGCAGAGCTTAGCTAATAGCTTGACATGTCGTAACACAAAAATTCAAAATTGCAAAATAAGTATTTGTTGTCATTGCTCTACTCATTGATATTACTACAGTGGCTGACTGCTTGATAATGGTAAACTGACCGAAACCGGCAGCATTGAGAAAAAATAAACAGCTGTGGTCAACATGTCGTTTTCCTATTCTCTTGACCATTATAGATTTTTTCAGGCAATCTTCTTTCTATAATTTAGGAACATAGGCCTATGTTTTATCAATATGTTCAAATGTTTGTTAAGCCTATGGGACTTAACTACGGGGTCATCAGTCCCTAAACTTACAAACTACTTACTAACTACCTTATACTAAGGACGGCATAAATATCCATGCCCAAGGGGGGATTCGAATCCCCGACCGTAGTGGCCGTGCAGACCGTGACTGGAGCGCCTCAGTCACCACGGCCTCGGCCACCACGGCCGGCTATGTTATATCGAAGTGTGCACTACAACAGAGCGAACGATAGGCGAAGTCTGTGTTTCATTGGTTGTGAGCTTCCATTGTGGGACTACAACTGTCACGCCTCCAGATTCATGACCTTACATGACAATGTTATGCGATCTCACTCGTATTTCCAACAGTCACTAGCTAATTATCGGGTTCAGCGTACAAACGTTTGTTCGCAGACAAATATTCCAAGACCGACGAACCTGGATAGCTGTGTTTGCTCGGCTAGTTACCACGAATGCGGCGAAAGCTACACAAGTGAAAGTAAACAGCACCACCCTTAGGGACTTGTGACTAACGGTGAGTTTGCAGAATGTGAGAATGAGGCCGCCACATTTCTAACAACAGAAGAGTGTCACTCTGTTGCCACACGCAACGATGGTGTGGAAATCGTTATTTCAAAACTAAGGATGGCGAAGGGCATGGATGCTACAAATTCAGATCTGTAGAAGTTTGTCATGACTTGGAGGCGATCTGATCTAGAACCTTATTACACAATCGACAGTCAAGATCGCTAATTCCTTTTTATTAACATGACCGGTTTCAGTAGCGCATACTGTTATCAGCGGCTATGGAAATACATGCACTGAATTCACTGCAATCATATTCAGCGAACCGGACATCCATTAATATACATTACAATCTTGTTAAATCTACTTGTATTTGAAAACTAACCGAACTTAATGAAAATTAAATACATCTTCAGTGACATCATCGGCAAGTCACAATGAAAACTCAATGTGTACAACATCCTGACACTATTCTGATGGGACTTAGGTCAGGTCAAAACATATACTGAAATGAGTAATCAACTACCATCACAACTTACTGACAGATGGCGCTTATAGCCATAACATTTAAGCAACGTAATCTTACCATTTTTCAACACTAAAACATTCTTGTACAAAATTACACTTTAAAGAATGTGAACCACACAGATGTAATTTAAATGTTTTTAAACATCCCATATAAATGTTGTACGGGTCTGCGGTCTGAAGAATTTCCGCATCTCTTTGTATTGGTGTATTCTGTGATCCTCATACATCTGGGACTACTGATACCTACATCTGTTTCGTCATATAAATTGTAACCAAGCCCTGGTCTCCCTCTGCAGCTTCTATCCTGTACACTTCTGTCCTTTAATAAAGTGATTATTCGTTGAATTCTGACGAAGTGTCACATCAACCGATCTCTTCTTAGTTTTCTCCCTAATTCGACCCAGTCCCTGGGCCTGGCTATTCGTAATATGCTTCACCCATCTAAACTTTAATTAACTTCTGTTCTATCATATTTCAAAATCCTCTGCCCTTTTCTTGTGTGAACTGTTTAAATTCTATGTTTCACTACACAACGACTACGAGATTAAGCTCTGGAAATATACCTCCAGATAAGATTTCCTTACCCATTTGTATAGATGTTAAGAAACTTCTCTTTTAGAGAAAAGTCTTTATCGCTAATGCTAGTCTACATTTGATATCCTCTCTACCTTGGCTATCGTTAGTTAATTTTCTAAAACTAATGAAAAAAATCATATTCTACTTTTAGTGTCTCATTTCGTAATCAACATGTGAAGTAATTCTACTACATTACTTAACCCTTATTTTATTGAAGAAAAGACATTTTTAATTATGCACCAAAGCTGCTTTTATTTAAATGCTGACGACTAGTTTCGGGCTTAGCCCATTTTCTAAGTCACCTATTGCAGAGAACAAAGTGTGTTTTACATGAAAATACATTAATATAGTGATGTTATATTGATTATACAGGTTATAATTACTTACATTCATATACATTTATATTTGGTTACTGTTTATGTCACGCTGTTTGTCGTAATTACTTTGGTGTAATTTACAGAGCTGTTGATCCAAAGATGTTTTATTAAATATTCTTTGCTCAATTTTGTTTGTAACAATATCGTTGGTTATATGCAGTGTGACATAAACAGTACCATGACAAATATTGTACAATAAATTTTAGATTTCATTCCGAACTATTTTAAGTGTAATAAATTGATTTGTGTCCTATATTGTATTACAGGGATAATATTGCGGTGCTACTATAATTTATCGCGTTTCGTTGCATATTTTGAAGTATATTACGGTAGGATGGACTGTATTTTATATGCTGGCCAACGTGTTATGGAAATTTTCGATGAATTTTTTATTGTGCATTTCTGTTTGTTCATTTAACATTTGTTCTGGGTACTTAGTCATATGTGTATAGATTTGTAATTCTTCTAAAACGTCCATTAGTTGCCCTTTGCTTACAATATGTAAAATTTTGAGATTTTCTTCTATACTCTCAGTCGAATGTTTATTTTCTCTGAGGTGTTTGCCGAATGCTGAAACATTATTTTCGCTTGTATTTATATGTTCTCTAAATCTAATTTTGAAAGGTCTGCCTGTCTGTCCAATGTAGGCTTTGTCACATTCATTGCATTCGATTTTGTAAACTCCAGATTGACTATAGCGATCAATTTTTTCTATTTTATGTATGATATTGGTTCCTAAAGTGTTGTTAGTGTAGAAGCCAATTTTAAGATTTGTTTTCTTCAGTGCATATTTTATTCTATCTGAAATTTGTCCCCAGTATGGCAGTATTACAAATTTGTCTTTCTTTCTTGTTTCAGTTTTTGTTAAAGTGATTTCATCTTTAATACTCTTCTGTTTTGAAGTTAATTTCGATTTATACAGATTATTGACTAGTTCTGGGTTATATCCATTACTGATTGCTATTTCTTTGAGTGTATTTAGTTCTGAATTTATATTTTTGTTACAGAGAGGATATTTGGTGATACGATCTATTGCTGATCTAAAATATGCTTCTTTAAAAAAAGTCTGAGTTTCTTTTAACACAAAAAGAACAAAACAGATATATAGTTATGAATCCACAATGCCCCAAGCTCAGAGCACAACCAAAGGTCCATAAAACAAATGTTCCAATTCGACCAATTGTAAATCTGATAAACAGCCCAGCTTACCTAATAGAGAAAAAACTTAACAAAATCATATGTGAAAATTACACATACAGCAGACAATATACTGTCAAAAGCTCGACAGACTTAATTGCAAAAATACAAGACATAAAAATCCCTGATAACAGTAGATTCCTTTCTTTAGATGTAACTAATCTATACACTAATGTACCCATTGATGAAACTATTGCTATCATAAAAGAAAACCTCTTAAAATACAGAAAAATCTCTGAAGCAGAAGTTTATGAAATAATAGAACTACTAACCATAATATTATCCCACAACTATTTTAGTTTCAATGGACATGTATACACACAAAATGATGGTCTTGCAATGGGTAGCTGCCTGTCTGGTACACTAGCAAATATTTTTCTAGACCACCTAGAAAACAAATTTTTTGAAGAGCAAAACCAATTGAAAACAAAAGTAGTATACTATTTCAGATATATAGATGACACTATAATTCTATTTAATGGATGTATAGAAGAAATTGAAGATTTCCATCAAAGGTTTAACAATATGCATAAGAAGATAACCTTCACAATTGAACATGAAATTGACAACGGCATTAACTTTCTCGACTTAACAGTAAGTAAGACTAACTCAGTACATACTTTCAATATATTCCGAAAACCCACAACTACAGACATAATAATTCATAATAGCTCTTGTCACCCACAAAGCCATAAAGAAGCATATTTTAGATCAGCAATAGATCGTATCACCAAATATCCTCTCTGTAACAAAAATATAAATTCAGAGCTAAATACACTCAAAGAAATAGCAATCAGTAATGGATATAACCCAGAACTAGTCAATAATCTGTATAAATCGAAATTAACTTCAAAATAGAAGAGTATTAAAGATGAAATCACTTTAACAAAAACTGAAACAAGAAAGAAAGACAAATTTGTAATACTGCCATACTGGGGACAAATTTCAGATAGAATAAAATATGCACTGAAGAAAACAAATCTTAAAATTGGCTTCTACACTAACAACACTTTAGGAACCAATATCATACATAAAATAGAAAAAATTGATCGCTATAGTCAATCTGGAGTTTACAAAATCGAATGCAATGAATGTGACAAAGCCTACATTGGACAGACAGGCAGACCTTTCAAAATTAGATTTAGAGAACATATAAATACAAGCGAAAATAATGTTTCAGCATTCGGCAAACACCTCAGAGAAAATAAACATTCGACTGAGAGTATAGAAGAAAATCTCAAAATTTTACATATTGTAAGCAAAGGGCAACTAATGGACGTTTTAGAAGAATTACAAATCTATACACATATGACTAAGTACCCAGAACAAATGTTAAATGAACAAACAGAAATGCACAATAAAAAATTCATCGAAAATTTCCATAACACGTTGGCCAGCATATAAAATACAGTCCATCCTACCGTAATATACTTCAAAATATGCAACGAAACGCGATAAATTATAGTAGCACCGCAATATTATCCCTGTAATACAATATAGGACACAAATCAATTTATTACACTTAAAATAGTTCGGAATGAAATCTAAAATTTATTGTACAATATTTGTCATGGTACTGTTTATGTCACACTGCATATAACCAACGATATTGTTACAAACAAAATTGAGCAAAGAATATTTAATAAAACATCTTTGGATCAACAGCTCTGTAAATTACACCAAAGTAATTACGACAAACAGCGTGACATAAACAGTAACCAAATATAAATGTATATGAATGTAAGTAATTATAACCTGTATAATCAATATAACATCACTATATTAATGTATTTTCATGTAAAACACACTTTGTTCTCTGCAATAGGTGACTTAGAAAATGGGCTAAGCCCGAAACTAGTCGTCAGCATTTAAATAAAAGCAGCTTTGGTGCATAATTAAAAATGTCTTTTCTTCAATATTTAAGAGCTGCAAAACCCGACATATCCAAAACACTTCCTTATTTTATTCTTTTTGCAACTAATCTAATTATGTCATTTCATATACGTTATTTTCACTGAGAAGAAATTGTGTTTAATTACTTTTCTTCCTTGCCCAAACTCTTAGGGCTTTCTCTGTGGTAATATTGCAATGAAGCAAAAACCAACAAAGTTCCTTCATCGGACAACATAACAGAAAACCTCCCTGTCAATAAAATTTTTCATGGTTTTTGGCCGCACTGTCAATATATAAAATCCGACGTTTCGGCCAGCATGTGGCCTTTGTTAAGGTGTTTGGACGAACTGTTATGCAGAGGTATTTTGCCACGCAATTTTTTCGGGAAGTTTCTAAACAGAGAACATTTCACTTCATAGTGATTCTGGTAATAATTCTTCAATTGTGACTCTGCGATGTTTTCCTCTGAAACCTTTATTTCTGAAAGATGAATTCGGTAAATTTAAAGTTGGTGCGAAACTATGCATGCCTATCATTGTAAACTGATTTTTTGTCCAAGAAGAGCTTCGATAATGTAGTGAGGGGGCGGGGTGAGAGAGAGAAAGCGAGAGAGAAAGAATAGGAGGGATCCAGTTTTATTTATTTATTTAGTCGCAAACGTAAAAGCGAGAAATGACTGATATTTCATACTTTTCATAGGCATTGCCAGATTGCCACGGTGTAGTGGCCGAGAGCTCTAAGGCGCCTTGCTGCGGAGCGTCGGAGGTTTGAGTCCAACCTCGGAAATGTGTATGTGTGTGTGTGTGTGTGTGTGTGTGTTGTTCTGAGGTTAGTTTAACTTAGTTGCAGTAGTTTGTAAGCCTAGGGACTATAACCATAGTAGTTAAGTCCCACAGATTTACAAGAATTAAAATTTTGAATTTTTGTCAGATTGTCTGCCGGCAAAGATATAATACGCTGACCCCGCCATTTGTTATATCTGTGGTTACCGAAAAATCCTTCTCTTTCTGAGATCTATTGTGTCAGTTTAAAAGAAATTAATGGTCCTCATACAGGTCAAAAGTGTGGACGAAACGTTCATGCCATTTGTGAAGTAAATGTTTTGACGACTAATATTAATTTAAATGTTAGGAAATCCTTTCTGAAAGTGGAGTGTAGCATTGTATGGGTGTGTAGTACTGTATGGACGATAAGGAGTTGAGACAAAAAGATGGTAGAAGATTTTGAAATGTGGTGCTACAGACGAATGATGAAGATTATATGGACAGATCACGTAACTAATGAGGAGGTACTCAACATAATGAGTAGAAAAGGAGTTTCTAGCATGTCCTAACTAAGAGAAGGGACATCAAGACATCAAGAATAGTCTACTTAGCATTAGAAAGACGTGTGTGGGATAAAAAAATCGTAGAGGGAGATCGAGAGACGAATACAGTAGTCAGGTTTAAAAGATGTAAGTTGCCTTTCTTATTCGCAAAGAGCTGCATCAAACCAGTCTGTGGACTGAAGGCCACAACAACAACAAATAAGAATTATTGTAATTTTTATCCATCGCTGAAACAAAAACTATATCATGAGAATAAACAATCAACGAGACAATCGAATGTAAAATGTTCTCATTAAATTTCTAAATTTCATGGTAAATTTCGTTATTTTTCACCTTGGCACGCGTACATTGAATTAACACCAATGAAACATTTGTATAACACAATTTCCAGCAGTCGTTATTCAGTCAGCATTGTTCCGTTTCCGTACGTGTCAGACTGGATATAGCGATTTCCTTCTTGAAGTAATTTATACCGCAGCAGTCACTTTTCACTAATATTTTTATTAGCATGACGCGTTTCGATAGCAAGCTGCCATCATCGGGTGCATTTTACAGCTACAGGTGCATTACTGTTTTGTTGTGTTTTATGTTGTGGGTGCCAGTGAGGTTATGGTTGGACATTTTAAACTGTTCAGGAAGATACAGCTATTTTAGTATTATTTTTTGTGATAGCGATTTCCGCTCGATCACCAAAGTTAAGCACTGTCGGGATTGACCGTTAGGGTCTGTCCAGCGTTGTTTACAATAAGGGTGCACTTAACCTTTGTGAGGGCCTAGTTAAGAAGTTACTTGATTGATAAGTAGCGTCCCAGAGTGTGATGCACTGACCACATCCCCATCCATCCATTGACGCCTTCAGGCAAGTCGGTACATGTTGGGCTTCTCGAAGCCAGTAGGACGGCGTTAACTTTTAGGTTGTGGTCACAGTGGCTCCGATATCGTTGGGTATCACCGACAACAGACATCGGCGGAAAACGGCCGATTGTTTCAAATCAGTACTCCACTATGGGCACGGTCACAGTGTAACCGATCTCATCGCCCCAATGTAGAGACTTCGGACGACAGTCGGTGAAATTCATATCAGTTTGTTTTCTTCGGTCAAATCGACCTACGTTCTCACATGCTAGATATGGACAGTGAGAAACTGATATGCTTTGTGGAAGAAAGAAAGAGATTGTGGCGCCCAGAAGACGATAAATATCACATTCGGGATATAAATCGGGACCTATGGTCTGATATTACACTTTATTGTAAACCCCATGTTAGTTAAATCCTTTATCAGAAATTTTAGGCGTAAATTATAACCTCAAAAAATGTGTTCAATCTGGGATTGTGGCGTATCTTAATGTTATTGTAGTGGCTCTCGTACGTTGTTTTGCACTGTGATAATCGGGTATTAGCTGTCCATCAATTATTCTTACTGGTTTTGGTGTTCTTTAAAAAGGTAATGAATCTGTTCTGTGAAGTGACCTGCAAATGTGGTGCAGGCCTACGCGTGCTTCCGCTTTTCATTGGTTTCTGTGTTCAAAATTATTCTTAATTTCACACTTGTTTTTCACAAATACACTGAATGAAGTTCAATGTACCGTAACTTCATTTCTTTCATCATAATCGGATGTTTCTGGGTGGCCTATAGCTGTGTTATCCATGGATTTAAATACTGGAAACTGAACCCATTACGTATTGTTACGCTTAGCACAACGCATTTCGAGATTTTTTCTTTTAGTGCATTTGTTTACATAAATACATCGTGATGTTTCCATGTGTTTTAATGCAGCTTTTTCACATATGTAGTCTTTTTGAGATTACTGTAATGAAGTAAATCGTGGCATACATAATAAAATCTAGGCAATTTTTTTACATACTAAATAATATGTCTGTCTATACTTGCAGGTATTGTCTGCTCCATTAAACTGAATATCACAACACAAAAATTGTCACTTACACTGGTTTTTGTACACAGGTAGGCCTAAGTCACGATTATTGTGTTGCATATTCTGAGTAATGGAAAAGGCACAATACCTTTGAACAGACAGAAAAAAAAAAGTTATGATTTCTAACATTCGGATCAAACACACACCTCAATATTTATTCTGTCCGATTTTCCGAACTTCGGTAGCTAACCTAAAAGAGGCAACTGCAGTACAATTGTGTCAGCAAAGCATACATTGAAACGTCGAAAAAATACCGTTGTTCTGTAAACAAATGCACTAGAATGTAATCTTCTCGGGTTTGCAGCCGGATACTACAGTCAACTTGACACAATATTTCAGCGGCGCAACTGCCCGCCATCGGAATGATGAAGCTGTCAGCCGTATGTCAGGATATACAATGGTAAAAACGATTAGGAGATCCATCACGTTTATGAAATAATAACAGGAAGTTGCTGCAGAAAAGTTTGGTTGATTTGTATTTACTCTCCCAAACGAATTACACAAGCAGATAGTGTAGTGAACAGGTTGTCTGCATCTGCATCTACATAGATACTCTGCAGATCACATTTAAGTGCCTGGCAGAGGGTGCGATAACCACTTTCATAACCTTTCTCTACAGTTCCATTCTCCAATGGCGCGCGGGAAGAAAGAACACCTAAATCCTTCCATTTTCGATCAGATTTCTCTTATTTTATTGGGACGGTCATGTCTCCCTTTGTAGATGGATGCTAGGAAAATATTTTCACATTCAGAAGTAAATGTCGGTGATTGAAATTTCGCAAATAGATCTCGCCGCAACGAATGTCTTTCTTTTAATGATTTCCACCTCAAATCGTGCAACATTTCCATGACGCTTTCCCGCCTCCAACGTGATAAAACAAAACGTGCTGTCCTTCTCTGAACCTTCTCAATGTCTTCCGTCAGTCCCACCTGGTGAGGGTCCCACACTGGGCAACAGTACTCCGGGAGAGGACGCACAAGTGTGATGTAGGCAGTCTTTTTGGGGGAGCTGTTGCATCTTCGAAGCGTTCTGCCAGTGAAACCTAACCTTTGGTTCGCCTTCCCCACAATACTTTCTAAGTGTTCTCTCCAGTCCAAGTTGTTCGTGATTGTAACTCCTAGGTATTTGGTAGAATTTACGACCTTAAGGTTTGACTGATTTATCGTATAATTGAAGTTCAGCGGATTCCTTTTACTGGTCATGTGTATTACTTCACACTTTTCTTTATTTAATGCCAATTGCCAATTTTCGCACCATGTAGAAATTTTGCCTAAATCACTTTGCAGTTGATTTTGATCCTCTGTTGACTTCACTAAGAGATAAACGACAGCATCATCCGCCAACGGTCTAAGGGAGCTATTCAGATTGTCTCCTAAATCGTTTATAAACATAACGCTTCCCTGGGGAACGCCAGATATCACTTCCGTTTTACTCGATGACTTACCGTCAATTACTACGAACTGTGTCCTTTCTGATAGGAAATCGTGAATCAAATCGCATAATTGGAGTGATATTCCATAAGCAAGCAATTTCATATTCAATACAAGTTACCCGAAGCTATGGCCTGGACAGCCATAGAAAGGTTGGAAGTACAGACACAGAGGGAGATGGCTACAGCTATTGAAGTGTCCCAAAGTGTAATTTCCAGCACCTGGACGAGATTTCAGACGACAGGAAGTGTTGAAAGAAGGCAAGGCCAAGGTCGTCCACGGGTAACATCAGCAAGAGATGAGCGTAATCTTTGGTTAACAGCCTCTCGAGATAGAATGTTTAACGCAACTCAACTGCAGCGCATGTAAAATATCAAATGTTCAAATGTTTGTTTAGCTTAAGGGACAACTGCGTGGTCATCACTCCCCAAACTTACAAACTACTTATGAACTTCCTCAATGCTCTTTGCCACTCCGCCGCGGCTGTAGAATATCAGACTATCTGTGTGATTGGATTGAATCGTTTCTAGCTGACAGAACACAGCATATTCTCAACGGTAAGAACTCTTCAGACATTATGTTCAAATGTTCAAATGTTTGTACAGCTTATGGAACTTAACTACGGGGTCATAAGTCCCTAAACTTACAAACTACTTATGAACTAGCTAATCCTAAGGACGGCACAAATATCCATGCCCGAGGGGGGTTTCGAACCCCCGACCGTAGTGGCTGCGCAGACCGTGACTGGAGCGCCTCAGTCCCCTCGGCCACCGCGACCGGCCCTCAAAAATTAGTTGATCTTACGTTGTACCGTTGTACCGTTGTACCGTTACTTTTCACAATATATACATAATAGCGTCGTAGATAGCATCGAAAGACTCATGAGGCTTCTTATACAACTACTCTTAATTTTGGTATACAAGCATTCAGTGAACATTTAGTTAGTAACGAACTTCGTATCTCAAGGTTACTGCAATACAATTTCCTTCGCAACAGTTATTTTTATATGCAAGTAGAGAACACTACAACTAGTAATAGTACTATCAATTCGGTGCAGAACTTTTCGGATAATATGCCATAATTAAAAACATTGGTACATTATTTGAGAAGTAATCAACTTCCAAGGCATAGTTACAAATCTCAAGTCTACCTTTACCTTACTTTATTTAACATACACTTAATATAAGGAACAATATAATTGATTTGTTTGCGTTAGAAATTTACGTGACACCGTTTATTATGCCACTACCGGACGATATGCAGTAACTGTACTAACGAAGGCTATCAGTTAATCAACTGCGAGTAATTTTATCAGCCGATTTGCAAGTGATCAATCACTTTCTACAAAACATTCACAGCAACGCTACCAGACTTTCTACGACTCTGTACACTTATTTGGAGTCATTCTTAGCCGGCCGCAGTGGCCGATCGGTCTGCGGCGTGCCAGTCACGGTCTGCACGGCCGCTCCGGTCGGGGGTTCGAATTCCCTCTCGGGCATGGATGTTTGTGCCGTCTTTAGTATAAGCTATTTCATAAGTAGTTTTTAAGTTTAGGGACAGATGACCCTGTAGTTAAGTCCCATAGACTCTACAAACATTTGAACATTTTCAACCGGCCGCAGTGGCCGAGCTGTCGGCGGCGTGCCAGTCACGGTCTGCACGGCCGCTACGGTCGGGGGTTCGAATCCTCTCTCGGGCATGGATGTTTGTGCCGTCTTTAGAATAAGCTAGTTCATAAATAGTTTGAAAGTTTAGGGACTGATGACCCCGTAGTAAGTCCCATAAGCTCTTCAAACATTTGAACATTTAGTCATTCTCAATATTCTCTTTCTTTCATATCACATGCATGAGAAATACCATTACGAAGAGACCATAAATGTGTAAGTACATTTCAGAACTGAAAATATTGGAGAAATTCGTGGTAAAATACGCTAGTGATCGTCAAGGAGAGTCTATACTTTAATAGCTCATAAAACAATGGAAAACTACGAAAGATTAATCCTGCAATTAGGTCGTCGCTTCTTAACCCTGCATTACTAATATCTGGTTGTAAACGATTGTTGCTTAGGTTAGGTTAGGTTTAACACCCGTCTTTCAGGCGGTTTTGAACTTTTGTTGCTAACATCCGTCAATTCGGCGGCTGTGATTCCAAACCAACACTGTACCTGCCGACACTTGGCCATCAATTGTTTCTCATGAAGGTAATTGCTGACAATAAGTACTGAAAAGTTGTTTTATTTATTCAAAAGTCTTACATAAAGAGGTATATACCCACAAGTTACGAAAAACTATTTTTAAAAATACGAAATTACGTCTTTCTTTTTCATCAAATAAATTTATATAATTCTCATGCTTATTACTCTCTTTAATTTGACATAACATGACTCCTATCACACAGCATGTATTACTAGGATGCTTGCAGTAAAAATAACTATTTGTTATATGCTACCTTCAACCTTATTAGTTTCTTGTACAGTCTCTTTACTTTTTTTCAGATCAAAAGACTACAAAACAGATAAAACAACAAATTGAAAACACTTATAGTCACATTGCGCCTATTTATAATTCAAATAATATGTAAGACGGGTAGAAATAACAAACAAGATGTGCGAAAGTAAGGAATATGGATTAAAAGAGTTCTTTACAGCAGTCGGTACAGACTTTTATAGTGTGCTCACCACAAATTGTAGCTGAGCATTTGCTACAACATTGGACAGTCATTCGTTTCTTTTTGTAGTTGCAAAAGCGACATGTTGAGACTTTTCTCAGTACTGCGCAAGATGGATGCTTAGAATGATTTTGGTTTACTTGAGCCCGTTCCTTTTCATTTTCAACGAGACCATTCTCTATAGCTAACCTCAATT
Organism: Locusta migratoria; assembly: GCA_026315105.1. Lineage (NCBI taxonomy): Eukaryota > Metazoa > Arthropoda > Insecta > Orthoptera > Acrididae > Locusta > Locusta migratoria. Next base: position 134,461,401 of record CM048749.1, on the reverse strand, counting down.
CCCTGGGAATATTGCTAATACTCAGCCTGTGTCTCAACCAATTTTGCAAAAGCATAGAATGCAAGTCTGTGACAAACTCAAAACGAGACCTTTTTTCCGAATACTTGATACTGTTGACTTCTTCTACGCATAGATTACGTAGGAATTCAAAGCGCGATATTGATCATATTGTATTAAAACGTAATGGCCATCTATTCGTTGTTCTACTGTAACTCATTTCTCTACACATTGCCGCGGCGGAGTGACCGATCGCATTGAGGGGCTATGCGCCGACGCGCGAGGCTGTTCCCCGTCGGGGGTTCGAATCCTCCTTCGGGCTTGGACGTCTGTGATGTATAAGGTCCTTTGTATGTAGTTCAAGGACTGGTGACCCCGCAGTTAAGTCCCTTAATGTAAACAACCATTTGAACATTATCTCTGGTTTGTTAGATGGCAGGTTGATTGAGCCTTCTGGGTGCATCGTAGAAACAAATACAACCAGCTTATCTCGTTTGCTTTGCAGGATACAGCTGCGATTTTATCACGATACAAGAAAAACGAACTTCCCGATTTACGATTTTAGTAATTTCCGTTCACAAATTCAAATGTTCAAATGTTTGTTAAGCTTATGGGACTTAACTGCGGGTTCATCAGTCCCTAAACTTACAAACTACTTATAAACTACTTACGAACTAGGACGGCACAAATATCCATGCCCGAGGGGGGATTCGAACCCCCGACCGTAGTGGCCGTGCAGACCGTGACTGGAGCGCCTCAGTCCCATCAGCCACCGCGGCCGGCCCGTTCACAAAGTTGTGGGGCAACTCCGTTTTTTATCGTTCCCACCATAGTTAGGTTTTTGTATCGAACAGTTTGGTAGCGAGAGGGACGCTGACGAACCAATTACTTTTTTTTTTTTTTTTTTTTTTTTTTTTTTTTTTTTTTTTTTTGTTAGAGACGAAACTAAAGTATACACACAGGAAGATATAATATGTTTTCCGACCAATAAAGCCATGTTACTACGCTGTTTATGTACAGAAAAAGACGGAAGAACGGGTAGATATAAATAATATTGAAATCATGTAGGATGGTGAAGAAACGCTTACGTGTACTGTCTACCAACACCCGACGAAATTACGGGTAGAAAATTACTTCGGATAGTAACATCCGCCTGTTTGACGGGTGGACTGTCGCCGTTCAGCTGTTACACTCGAGGAAGAGCAACAAACAACGGGAACCACTGCCAGATACAGACTGAGTAGGGGAAGGATGGCATAGACGGGCAGCGCACGATACCTCACAGCTCACTGACAGTGTGAACGTATGGATGTTACTAAGCTAGGGTTAAGCTTGCAAACACAGCTTAGTGCACAGACTCTCGCCGGTAAGAACGTGCAGATGTCGTGGCTGCAAGCTGGGGCAGTGGGGTAGTTGGCGCCATCCATTGCTGTCACCTGTTGACCGGTTAGACAGGTTAGGCGAGGTGACTTCCGTATGTTACGCAATGTGCATTACATAAAGGTTGTGGTAGTCTAAGCACTATGCATGCTCTGGCTCTATGGCGTAATCATTGGGGGTTGGTGTTCTTCGATATTCTATAAATGGTGTAACCGTGTGGAGGCCACTGACACTTAGCTGTTCCAACAGGTTGCAATAACTGGAGAGGCTGCATTGCACTATAATCCACTTGGCAGGTGGGAGGGGCGAGAGGACGGCGAGTGCGGGGGGGAGGGGGTAGGATTTTTGTTCCACGTCCATTTCTCGCGTCTTCTGGTAACGATATCGAGAACTCAACAGTCTGCCTTGGGATACCATAGTAAGTGGTTGGTGGTGAGTGGTTGGTCTCCTAAGCCCCTCTTGCTACAAGTGTTTCATCAGATCCGTATAATGATCAATCCTCTCGATCTGCATGTGTGACAGGTATCATTATTATTATTCCTACTAATATTATTTTAGACTCAGTTACTCTGCTTGCGCCAGGCCTTGCCACAGTCGACCCTGCTAGCACAACGCCCCTTAATGGCCAGGCAGATCGCACCAGATGGGACCCATCACCTACACAGCACTTATTAGTACTGGTCGAAAGCATGATTTCTCACTAAAATCGATAAACAAATATTTTTCATCATTTACATACGCCACAAGCCCACAAATGGTCTGTGGTGGAGGATATTTCGCCTTCTGATGCCCCAACCTTTGCCCATCATTTTTCTTTTTCAAGGGGAAGGGAGGAGGATTAATAATTACGTGTTAATGTGGCAAAGAATGAGCAGAATTGATCCAAATTCGAGAGGTCAAGAGTTCGTATCCAACAGGTAGAGTTACCAGGGGCTTGGGCGTACATAACTGGGAATGGCTGGAGCAGGGAATGGGTAACCTTGACGATTTCTGATCCCTAGGGAGGGAGAGATGGAGTAGTTCTTTATTGCTCCTGTCATTCAATATGTGGCCTTGAAGTCACACAGCCCCACTGTTAGAGATACATCTGCCGACTCACTGTGAGCAGAAACATATTTCAGATTACTTAATCACTTAAGTTTATCAAAATGTTCAAATGTTTGTAATCCTATGGGACCAAACTACAGTGGTCATCAGTCCCTAGTCTTACAAACTACTTAAACTAAGTTAAACTAACCTAAGGACAACACATACATCCATGCCCAAGGGAGGATTCGAACCTCCGACGCGGGAGGCCACGCGATCCGTATCGTGGAGCTCCAGAACGCTTGGCTACTTCCACGCGGCTGACGTTTATTACGTTGTGTATCTTGAATGGACAAAATATAGTATTGTGCACTATCCAATATTCTAGTATGTACTGAGAGAAGCTGTGGAGATATGAGTGGATGGGCATGGATTACCAACCGTCTCATGAAGTTCTAAAGCAAACTGAGCTTTGTCACATACTTACCCTTAGCCGAATAGTCTTCTAAAAATAAAAAAAACTTACCAAAGACAAACGAACCTTAAGAGGAGCCTTGCATGAATCAAATGTTTCAAATGTTTGTATAGCTTATGGGACTTAACTACGGGGTCATCAGTCCCTAAACTTATAAACTACTTATGAACTAACTAATTCTAAGGACGGCACAAATATCCATGCCCGAGAGGGGATTAGAACCCCCGACCGTAGTGGCCGTGCAGACCGCGACTGGAGCGCCTCGGTCACCGCGGCCGGCTGCATGAATCAATGAATGAATTAGAAAGTACACATCTGTCTATTGATCTGCTGTAAACATTCTAAGATGTTTACGTCTTACATTAGGTCAATAAACTGGCAAGTTGCCTATAAATATACTGGACCCAAAACGGTGGATAATAAAAAGGTAACCAAATTAAACTCTGTTTTCCGAAATTGTTTCTACATTCAGATTTAGAAGTAAGGCAGGTTAACTAAGTACAGTCTCTGAACAGGAACTGATGGGGTGCCTATTAGATTCTACAAATGGAACACACTTCTTCTAACAGCAGTCTATCGTATCATCCTTGAGGAACGAAGTGTACTAAGTGATTGGAAAACTGCGGATGTAATTCACATTTACGAGAAGAGCCTGTAGCCAGATAAACCCACCCATAGTCTTGTAGTAGAAATTTTAAATGTAATATTTAACAAATTATTCACACATGAGGACCATACAAACATCCCATCGTTCGATCATCGCACAAACTTCCAAATGGAGAACATAGTATTAGTGTAGGGAAGCAGTTGAGAGAGCTGAAAACAACGAAGTCGTCAGGTCCAGACGATATCCCAATTTGGTTTCAAAGAGTACGGCATTTATCGAAAATCTTTAATTCTGCACAAACTCCCAAGTGCCTGGAAAAGATTGGAGTTGGCTCCCATTCATAAAAAATGTTCAAATGTTTGTTAAGCTTAACAAACTGACTTAACTGCGGGGTCATCAGTCCCTAAACTTACAAACTACTTATGAACTATCTTATACTAAAGAGGACACAAATATCCATGCCCGAGTGGGGATTCGAACCCCCAACCGTAGTGGCCGTGCAGACGGTGACTGGCGCGCTGCAGACCGCTCGCCCACTGCGGCCGGCTCCCATTTATAAGAAAGGTATAAAACGGATCAACATAATTACAGACCAGTTAACTGCAGAATTTCTGAACATATTCTCAGTTTAAATATAATAAATTTCCTTGAGACAGAAATACTCCTCTCCATGCATCAACACGGCTTCAGGAAGCATCACTCACGTCAAACTCAACTTACCATTTTCTCATATGACATCTTGCGAGCCAAGGATGAAGGGCAACAGGCAGACTGCAGATACGTGAGTGGCTCGAAGACTTCTTAATCCTTTCAGACCCACATTATGAATTCAGCTTTGGACAAATAAAAAATAAATCTTTTCCGTATTAATACAGTGCATTAAACATCCAAATATGTGTTTTAAAATTATTCATCGAATATTGTTCTTTTTTATGTCATGTACTTCATGCGCAACACAGACGTTTATATCGAGATATTTTATTTCTTGGAAGTTATTTTTTTGATAGATAACACTGCCAGATCAATAATGCTAGCATAATCTTCGCCACAGCACTAAAGACAAGACAATTCACTGCGGGGCTTACTCACAGCCACGTACATGCGGCAACGTAATACAACCTCCAAGACGGACAAATTAATGCCTCATTAGTAGCTACACGCCATACCAAGCGGCAAAATGTCGTACTAGAAGCATGTTGTGTTCATCGACAACCAGGCGACTTTAAAGAATGGTACTCAAAATACGATATAAATCACCTTTTAATACGTTGTTGTCCAGGAACAACATTGGGAATGAAAAGTTTAAGTAATAGATCCCAGTACGTTGTCCTCAAAGCCGAGTGTTCATCAGAGACAGAATATCGTCAAGAGTGCCCCAGGGTAATGTGGTAGGGCTGTTTTTTATAATTCAATATAGATAAATTATGTTACGGACAGAGTGAGTAGCAACCAGCACCTGTTTGCTGATGATGCTGTGGTGGACGGGAAGGCGTTGTCATTGAATGTAGAAAGATGTAGGATGGCTTAGACAAAATTTATTGCTGTGACGAGTGGCAGCTACCTCAAAATGTAGAAAAATGTACAGCAATGCAAATGATCAGGAAAAACCGTTCCATAATGTTCGGACACAGCATTATTAGTATGCTGCGTCACATGGTCGTGTCGATTAAATATCTAGACATAACGTTGCAGAGCGATATGAAACAGAACGAGTATGGAAGGAGGAAAACCAGTGGCAGGGAAGGGGATGGTCGACTTCGATCTATTGGGAGAATTTTGGAAATATGTGGTTTAATTGAAAAGGTGATCGCGTATAAAATGCTTTTGCAACCCCACTGAAGTATTGCTCAAATGTTTGGGATCCCCATCAGTTCGATTTAAAGAAATAAGAGCCGCACTGGAGTATTCGAGCGTTCTGTTGCCCTTAGGTTTGTTTAACTTAGATTAAGTAGTTTGTAAGTCTAGGGACTGATGAACAACGTAGTTTGGTCCCATAGCAATACAAACATTTGAACTTTTTTTTAAGTAGAAGAAATTTAGAGGCGAGCTTCTAAGTTTGCTACTGGTAGGTTTTATGAATGTGCAAATCTTAGAGAGATGCTTCGGGAACTCAAATGGGAATTGCTGGAGGGAAGGCGATGTTCGAAAAACAATGTTGAGTAAAATTAGAGGCCTGAAGTTTGAAGTTGACCGCTGACAATAATATTTTACCTGAAGACCACAAAGCCGGCCGCGGTGGCCGAGGAGACTGAGGCGCTCCAGTCACGGTCTGCACGGCCACTACGGTCGGGGATTCGAAACCCCCTCGGGCATGGATATTTGTGCCGTCCTTAGTTGTAAGTAGTTCATAAGTAGTTTGTAAGTTTAGGGACTGATGACCCCGTAGTTAAGTCCCATAGACTTTACAAACATTTGAACATTTTTGAAGACCACAAAGATACGAGACATTGGGGTTCGTACGAGGCTTACAGACAGTCGTTTTTCCCTCGTTCTATTAGGAGTGGAACACAAAAGAAAATGAATAGTGCTGGTATGCGCTACACTCCGCCGCGTCCTTAAAAATATTCAAATGTTTGTAGATCTATCGGACCAAACTGCGTGGTCATTAGTCCGTAGCTTACAAACTACTTAAACCTAGGTAAACTAACCTAAGGACAACACACACACCCATGCCCCGGGGAGGACTCGAACCTCCACAGCGAGCAACCGCGCGCTCCGCAGCGAGACGCTTTAGACCGCTCGGGTACTCCACCGCGGCCCGCGTCCTTACTTTTTTCCCTTTGTTGTTATTTATTTCCTACATACACAGGTAGGCTGGCAGCAGCCTTCTATGCTACTCTTCAGCCATATGAATTTGCATACATCATCAAGGAGTAACGAACAATAGTAACAAACACTGACGTTACTGTAGCTTTGACATGGGGGGGTGTCCAATAGCGCTCTTTAGAAAGGTAAACTGATTTTTTCCCCTGTAACTTCGTTCGCGTTATAACAAGGTATTACTGTAAACCATAATAAAATCAATTAAATGGAAATTAAAAATCCTACCAACTCGTTGGAATCTATGAATACGCAAGTAACTCTCCAGGCAATTACTAATTCATTTAAACACCTTTGCATAAAACAAATGGAATGGTCCCATTAACGAAGTTATTTATAATGAAAGTAACAAGCATAAACAATAGGTAGCTGTACGTTATAACATTATTGCACGTTTATATTTAATTTTGCGACACTTTGGCATTTAGCTGTAGCTGTGTGTCATACGGTCGTGCAATTTAAGTCATAACTTGTGTAGATGACTTATTGTTCGTGCTGAGGCTAGCTGTAACTTAGCTTTGGCAGTAAATTTTTTAAATTATTGACGGTTTGCTGCAATTTCTGTGCCAAGGAGACTTACCTGTTTTAACGGTTATATGCACATGATGGCGTGGCTATAGACCACGAAACCGGCAGGGCCTGAATAAAAATTGGTTCTAGTGACAGCTGTTAAAAAAATCATAATTTTAATATTTATAATTTCTTCTGAATCACGAAGAACACTTACTGGAGCTAGATTAGAAAGCCTCTCATCTACCTCTATTGAATGGAAAAGAAAATATTTTCCAGAGGACACTGGGAGTTTATATATTAAGTATATAAATCATTTTGATCAAAAGGAAAAAAAAAAAAAAAAAATAAAAATAAAAAAAAAAACGAATCATCATACTGTTCAATAGCTAAGATTGCACTGGCAATTTTTTTTCCAGAGGTTTCCACTGATTATGCTATATTTCAGTTCATGAGAGGCACTAAAAGTATCACACGCACTCGAGAGTAAAAGTTCCAGATTATCACTCGTAAATTAGTGAAGTCCATCGAACATTGCAGTTCCAAATTAATACGCAATTAAAGTATCTTACATCTTATAAAATAGGCTGTATGTGCGTATATATGTATGCATGTATGTTCCACATCTCCTCCTAAACGACCGGACCGATTTCAACCAAACTTGGTACACATGTCCCTTAATATCAGGCAACCATCGCTGTCGGGGTAAGAATCACCTACGACACATACGTAAGGAGATATGACGTCATAAACAATGAGATGCGTGAAAAAGTGCAGCGTCAAACGACAATTCTGCACATTTTCTCCTAAACCACTGGAGCAATTTCAACCAAATTTGGTACACATATTTCGTACGTGAGGTAACAACTGATGTATGAGTACGAACCACGTACGACGTATGGTTCAAGAGATAAACGTCATGAGCAATAGGAATCGCAAAAAACTGCTACATAATGCGATGAGACTTTATAAATACACTATATGAGAAAGTACTTGCCTGCTTGCAACAAACTTTAAATATAATTTCAAACCTTTATTAAACTTTTTCTCGCAGACACCCACATCAAAATAATGAAAGGAAAAAAGTTTCTCGCTTACTACTTTTCCGCTGTTCATGGAGAAAAACTATGGCATTCGGTATAACGTTACAATTTATAATTTCTACACTACCTATTGTACTCCCAGGAAATTTTTCAGACAAAATACTCAATTAAAGCTGAATGTACGTTGATAATTGTATCACAGTACGACACGTAGTTCATGAGATATGAGAACGTAAAGAGTAACGTTCATGGAAAACCGTCCCATCAAGCATCACATTTTAATCTATTACTTCTTTACCACTAACCATATTCGCAACCGATTTTACCGACGTACAGCATTTATACAAATCAATATATTCCTGCAAATTTTACAGTTGTACAACGTATCTATGCTAATAATAAATCTGTAAATATAGGCCTGTTGCTGTTCACTTCAATCTTCAAAACTAATCGACGAATTTTCATGCGGTTTTCACAGGAAACATGAACGAAGATTGGGTCAGGATCTAGGTATGATTTCATCAAAATAGATTCACGAAGTGTTTTCATAGATCGTCGTGTCTGTCTGTTCATCTATTAGAAACCACTTCTCCAAAACTACTTCACGAATTCGCACGGGGTTTTCACAGGTAATTTCAGCGTACCTTAAGACAACATAAAGACTTTCTAACATAAAAATCGGATCACGGAAATAAGAACATCACAATTTAAAGTTTTTCATCGCCAACCGTCATGTCTATCTTTCTCTATCAGCTCCAGAACTAATAGACCAATTTTCAGGGGTTTTTCACGGGAAACGTGAGGGGTATTTTGCGGTTACAGAAACGCTTCATTTCATAAAATCGGATCAGGAACAGTAAGATATCACAATTTCAACATTTCTCTGAAAGCAATCGCATGTGTCTATTTGTAGAGAGTAATCTCCAAAAGTACTAAATGAACATTCATGGGGGTATCACAGACAAATAGAAAACATCCTGGGGCAATATATAGGCTTCATTTCATCAAAATCAGATCAGGAAAGTAAAAGATATCGTAATTTGAAGTTTTAGGCGTATTTCATGCTTGGAAAGAACGGCGTAATGCAGCAAAGAACTAATAGTTATCGCTGTGGGTGTTCGTGTGAAGTTCGGGGCAGCGATCGGATAATTACCCTTTGAAAATACTACTTACTCTTTGACTTTTCAAATTTACCATATTTCTGAAAATCGTTTTCTTGGTTGCTATGTTCTACGAAATATGATTCAACGCAATGAAAATAAAACTGATAGAATCCTCGCCGTGTTAAATCCGTATATTAACATACTGATATCACAGTCTAACGTATATGTACAACTGCTATGGAAGTTTAAGTCTCACGCTTGGAGCGACAGTAGCGCATTTAACGGAAAGATAGCCAACCCAACAATAATAATTGTTTTCAGTGATATTTCTATTTCATTAAGGAAATACGTATTACTTATTATATTTCAACTTTCCATGCCTCAGCCCATTGTCCAGAGATATGAATGATCATATAATAAATGTTTTAAATGGCGAATATAACTGATGTAGCTTATAATGTAAGCTACATCATATTCATGAAGATAGGCCTATTTCTAACACGTTTCGCAAACGTATTAAAAAAAAAAAAAACCTAACGCATTTTCATGCGGTTTTCACAGGAAATTTAAGTGTTTTCAGTAACTGTCTGTTCATCTAATAGAAATACCTAATCTCCTAAGCTACTTCACGGGTTTGCATGGAGCAACTTCGTTTCATAAAAGTGGAATCAGGGAAATTGTTTTAGATTTAGGTTATGGATTGCATAGTACAACAAACAAGCGATAGAGGCGTTGTAGTGCACCAAAGAACTAATAAACATCGCTGCTGCATAATAAGTCTGGGGCAGTACAACAAGGAAGCGAACGTCTGTGGCAGAATTAAGCAGTCTACGAATACCAACAAACATTGAACATAGAGTTTCTGATTTCGCTATGTGTATTAAATACTTAACGACATTTCTTTGCTTATTTTGGCACGTTTCACTTTTTGTATCAAAAACTTTATGAGGATACATAGCTTTGTACAATGACTTTTACTTACATTTGATATCTTGGCTAGGAGAACTGAGTTTATTGTCAGAGCGATCCAACAAGGATTCTATTTTTACTGACTGAGATCCGGAACCTCAAAAAGCCATGATACACACAGGCCCTCCTTCAACAACCGTTGCGAAGCATGACATATAAGCTAGTTTGTTATAAAAAAACTGTTAGTCATCTCACGAGTACACGACTGCTGAATTACCATAGGTCCACAGCCCTACTACCGTGCATAGTTTAATAGTTCACCACTTTTCACCAGAGACTAAGTTCTCCGGTCACAGTCCCGTAAATTTTCTAAGTCCACATATGCCTATCTCTTCAAATCACAAGTTCGTAACACGGCTTCAGCCCGCCCAGCGAAACAACCTGACACCACCATGTCCAAGTTCCGAGTCCCTTCCCAAGCGTTTGAAAACATGCTCTTCCTGCTCCCAAAATCGTGTTCTTCTGCGCATCCTAACACCTCATCTTTAAAATACAATTTCCATTCCAAAACATTATACATTTGAATATCACAGATCACGAGAATGGAATGGGAGATAAATTGTATAATTGTGGTTCGATGACCCCTCTGCCAGGCACTTAAATGTGATTTGCAGAGTATCCCATGTAGATGTAGATGTAGATGTAGATTAAATGCTTTGATTATCTCCCTACAAATGTTATTTACATTTAACAAACAAATATATATTTAACAATACTAGGTTGAGACTGAAGCTTTTGCTCAGATAGCCATTAAGCGTGTCGTCTCACTGTTCAAATATACTGCCGCCATCGAAATATAGTTACACAATTAATATTTAATTTATCATGGCTTTTTATACAAACATATTCAGTTCTTGTCCACAAATACTAATAATTGTTTGTATATAAATTATCTGCTGCATATCTACTACTTTTAGTCGGCCATGAAATATTTAACTGGCAGTCTACAACATAAAAAACGAATGTTACTAAGAATAATATTAAATATAATAAAATACATATATAAATGTAATGCACTTTGCTGGGTTCATGTTTTCTGTTTCTTTGGCGGAATCTATGTTCTGACACAAGAATATTACTGCCTTAATGAAAAGCAGAAAAAGAGAGAAAAACAAAGTTTATTGAAAGAGTACGGAGATAACGTGGTTCGTCTTAAGATAGTTAGCGTGGTGTAATGCTGCCAGTTTGCTTCTTAATCTTTTACTGATAAATACTATGTATCAATAATTGTAAATATAAGTCTTATAATATTACTATAGTACTGAAATTTATCGGCTTTTTATCTGTAAGGGATATTTAAATTGTAATTACGGCGTTTGATTCTCCCAAGTCTCCTGAATCCATTCATATAATTATATTTGCCGTATTATCATTCCCTGACCTTATATGGATTTTTAGAATAATATATGTGGCTGTATTGTATTTCATTTGCAATCTAGAACTGCCGCCCTCACTCAGCAAAGAGTGATTCCTGTTTCCCAGCACATTAGGAAAACCCTGACTACCTGTATCCTATTCACTAGGTCTAAACTGTTACCGGCTGGCTGGGGAACCCAACTGTTTGGCAAAACCCGCCTTTCCCATGGAAACAGTCAGCTTCCCCCTGTATCTCTAATATCACAGGCTCCAGCAATTATTCTGATTACACACTTTTGTGTAATGAATACTTTTTTACTCAACGTTGAATGGCCCCAGATCCCATACGAAAGCAGTGAATGAAAATAGGCATAGTAAGCTAATTTGCTGAGATGTGTATCACCAAATTTTGCAATTACCCTGACAGCATAAATAGCTGAACTCAAATGTTGCAGCAGAGCTTCAGCATGTTTCTTCCAATTCAATCCCTCATCAATGCAAACACCTAAAATTTTTGAATATTCTACCTTGGCTACAGATTTATGTTCAAAGTCTAAATTCATTAATGGTGTCATGCCATTTACTGTATGAAACTGTATATACTGGGTTTTATCAAAGTTTAATGAGAGTCCATTTGTTGAGAATCACTTAATAATTTTCTGAATGATATCATTTACAATTTCATCAGATGTAGAGACAGGATTTAGTGATAATGATATCGTCATAGTGTCAATGGTGACCAGAGTTAATAAACCAATCAAGAAGGCTAGGAGCGTGAGTTTGTTAGAAAGAGTCGATAAGCAATTGTAAGCAAAATGTTCAAATGTTTGTAAATCTACCGGACTCAAATGCATTGTCATTAGGCCGTAGCTTACAAACTACTTAAACTAAGGTAAACTAACCTAAGGACAACACAAACACCCATGCCCCAGAGGGAACTCGAACCCCCGACGGCGAACGGTCGCACGCACCGCAGCACGTCGTCCCAGTGCGCACGGCTAATCCGCCACGGCGGAAATTGTTATCATCGCACTTAGTAAATGAATGTACATAGTTCGGTTCTGGTACAAATGATGTAGAGGAATTCTGGACTAAATTTATTTGCACTGTAAATAAAGGGTTAGAGAAATATGTGGTTGTAAAGTCGATTAAAGATGGAAAAGATCCACCTTGATATAATAATAATGTCAGAAAACTACTGAGAAAGCAAAGGCTGTTGCACTCTCGGTTTAAAAGAAGACGACGCAAATGATGACAGGCAAGGATTATTAGAGATTCGTGCCTCTATAAAAAGATCGATGCGCGAAGCAGTCAAAAGATCTTTCCGAGGAACCCGAAGAAATTCTGGTCCTATGTAAAATCGATAAGCGTATCAAAGGCCACTATCCTGCCGCTCGTTGATCATTCCGGGACTGTAATAGAAGAAAGAAAATAGGAAGCTGAAGTTCTAAATTTAACCTTTAAGAAATCTTTCACGCAGGAGGACCGCACAAATGTACCATCATTTGATCAATGCACTAACTCCCAAATGGAAGACATAGTAATAGGTTTTTCCGATGTAGAGAAGCAGCTGAGATAGCTAAATACAAAAAAGTCTCCTGGTCCGGATGGAATACCAGTTCCGTTTTACAAAGATTATTCTGATTCATTGGCCCCTTAGTTAGCTTGCAATTATCGCGATTCTTTAATGCAGCGGAAAAAACCGCAGTTGTCTTCCGTTTATAAGAAAGGTAAAAGAAATGACCCACATAATTAGAGGCCAATATCGTTGACATGTTTCCTCTAGAATTTTGGAGCATATTCTCAGTTCAAATATAGTAAATTTCCTTGAGTCAGGGAAGTTTCTTTCTATGAATCAGCACGGGTTTAGGAAACATCGTTCATGTGAAACTTAGCTTGCCCTTTTCTCGCATGACGTCTTGCGATCCATGGATGAAAGGCAACAGGCAGTTTCGATTTTAAAAAGGTATTCGATGCGGTGCCACACTGCAGACTGCTAACGAAGATACGAGCATATGGAAAAGGTTCACAGATTTGTGACTGGCTGGAGGACTTCGTAAGTAATAGAACGCGTTATGTTGTTCTCGATGGCGAGTGTTCATCAGAGACGAGTGTATCGTCGGGCGTGCTCCAACAGAGTGCCGTAGGACCGCTATTATTTTCTATCTATTTAAATGATCTGATGGACAGAGTAATCTGTATTTTGTGTCTGTCTGCTGATTATGCTGCTGGGTATCGGAGGGTGTCGTCTTTAACTGTAATAGCATACAGGATGACTTAGACAAAATTTCTAGTTGGTGTGAAGAATGGTAGCTAGCTCTAAATGTAGAAAAATGTAAGGTGATGCGCATTAGTAGGAAAAACAATCCCATAAATTTCGAATACAGCATTAGTAGTGGACTTCTTGACACAATCACGTAGTTCAAATATCTAGGCGTAACATTGCAGAGTGATATGAAATGGAATGACCATGCAAGGACAGTTGTGAGTAAGGCTTCAGCCGACTTCGGTTTATTCGGAGAATTTTGGGAAGATGTACTTCATCTGTAAAGTAGACCGAGTATAAAACGTTTATACGACCATGTCTTGAGTATTACTCAAGTATTTGGGACCCGCAGCAGATCACTTTAAAGGAAGACGTAGAAATAATTCAGAGGCGAGCAGCTAGGTTCGTTACTAGTAGGTTCGAACAATGCGCGAGTGCCACGGAAATGCTCCGGCAACTCAAATGGGAATCGTTGGAGGAAAGACGACGTTCTTTCAGAGAAATTCTGTTGAGGAAATTTAGAGGACCGGAATTTGAAGCTGAGTGTAAAACGATCTTTCTGTCGCCTACTTACATTTCGCGTGATTATCACAAAGACAAGATGAGAGAAATTAGAGCTCGTACAGAGGCATATAGACATTCTTTTTTCCCTCTTTCTATTTGGTAGATTGCGGAATGTATATGTAGATGTAGAAAACAATGGATCTGTATCACTGACGTCTATCTGTTGTACTGTTATGCATTATTTTTATGATTGAATATTAAAGTATTTCGTGACCGAAAATCCCCTCTGTAGGAGTCAATAAGAGTTCCGAAAACAACTATGATATGAAACCCAGAAAGCAGTAGACACTAGGGAGGGCCATTCCGCAAAAACTTTTCTATTGGCTGGAGCCTCTTGACTTCACTGCATGGCTATGCAACACAGCAAATACGTCGCACTACAGATTCCGTGGCGTGTTTACTCGTTCATTTTCATTTCGTTTTCGTTCAGTACATATTTGGCTTAATCACATTAGTGGAATGACAAATATTGTACAGATTAGAACTACATAAATGGAAACTAACTCACCTTTTATGAAGAAGTAGATGTTAAATGTATCCTGTTCCAGATTTCTATTGCACTTACCACATGACGATGCAATCAAAGTGATTCCTTCTTGTGAGATATCTTTATGCCTTCCAACTTCGCTTCTTCGCATAATTCATATAAATGATCTTGTTGCCCCTTGGGAGTTCCGAGCGGTCTGGAGCCCCACGTTACGGATCGCGAGGCCTCCCGCGTCGGAGGTTCGAATCCTCCCTCGGGCATGGATGTGTGTGTTGTCCTTAGGTTAGTTTAACTTCGTTTAAGTAGTTTTTAAATCTAGGGACTTATGACCAAAGTAGTTTGGTTCCATAGAATTACAAACATTTAAATATTTTTGAAATGTTCTTGTTCTTACATAAAGAGCAATAACTGTATCATGAACTTCAGAATACTTTTCTTTGCATATAGAGAACAAAGTTCACGACATTTTTTTTTTCTTTTTGTACATCCCATTTCCCTGAAAAACCAGTAAATTAGCATTGAGCAAACACAGGATATCTTCAACAACACCTGATGAGCATGTTACCCAGGACGGCAATATTATTTTTCACTTTCGCCATTAAGCAAATGATCTTACCAATGGAGCTCTTCAATACCGTTTTATCATTTTGTTTTCGTTCAAATGACAATGTATTGTGTTGGTGTGAAACGTTTTGATAATAACTTCCATACAGTATAGAGTTTTTTTTTTTTTTTTTTTTTTTTTTTTTTTTTTTTTTTTTTTTTTTTTTTTGTATTCCGTACCTTGGTAGAAATTGGCGGCCAGGTTGACATTGCAGTGTGTTGCTTGACTTCTGGAATGTTTTCTGTACAGTTCCACACTGTTACCCTAATGAAGAAAATAAAAGTGTACCAATATCAGGCGAATCGAGTGATTAGAGTGAATAGTTTCTAGGAAATAGAATACGACCTGTCACTCTCAAGGGAAAGAACCCTATGTTCTCAAATATATTTATAATCTCTATCTATAAAAAAGCGAAAGGACACACGTTCACTCACTCGCTCACTCACTGACTACGATATCTAGAAAACTAATTCACCTATGAAGCTGAAATTTGGCATGAATGCAGTTTACAGTTAGAAGACATCAGCTAATAAAGGATGTTGCGTTAGGGCCTACAGTTCAGGAGATATGACGTCATAAACAATGAAAACTTCCTCGTCTTGCGGCTCGTGATAGTGTGACTTTATCAGTCCACTATTTGAGGAGGAGAGCACTTAGCGACTTGAAACAAACTTTAAACATAATTTCAAACCTTTAGGAATTTTTTCTTGCTGACAAACCCAGCAAAATGATGAAAGGAAAACAGTTAATGAAAAACCGCCTCATCAAGCATGACGTTTTCATGTATGACGTCTTTCCTACTAACTCCATTCGCGACGTATTTTACATACGTTTTACATATACACCACTGGATGTACCTCCGAAATAATATCGTATGACGATATATAGTTCAGGTGCCGTGACGTCAAAGACAATGAAATGCATGAAAATTCGCCCTAATAAGCATGAAATTGTAATTTACTACGACTTTACTACCAACTCCATTTACAACACATTTCGCAGGCAGTTTCCCAATATTCCACTCTACGAACCTGGTAAATAATGTTTTTAAAGGACATATAATTCTGAAGATATTACGTGATAAACATGACATCCGTAAATAGGTACTGCATAATGTTCGACAATTTGTCAAGTCTTTATTACTCTGTTCGCAGCACATTCCACCAACAATATCCAAATATACCCTGGAAAAGAATTGCAATATAATAATATATCACCGAACGACAGATTGATCAGTAGATACGACGTCATAACCAATGAGCTGTTTGAAAACGAAGCTACAGGGCGAATTTCGCTGTAGATTCAAACGAAACGAATTCTTGGCGGCTGCAGGTGAAAACAATAGACTTGTATAGAGTTATAAGGAAAAGACGAGAACGAAACAGTGTACATCGCACGCATACCCATTATTTCCGGCGTATCTAGCTTTTAACTTCCAAACACTGCAGTTTCCACTGAGACTTGCATTTTCTATTACGATTAATATATTACAGGGCAATCTATGCAATACTGTGGAGTGGATTTGACATGACCATGTATCTTAAATGGACAACTGTACGTCACTACCTCAAGGGTGGGCTCTCCAAAGAAATTATTCATATTTGATCCTAGAAAGTCACAAAAAAATATTGTTTATAGTAAAGTTGTGAATTAAATGAATGTATGAATATTACAAATCATTTTTATTTTGATTACTATCTTTCTTTCTTTGGATAGCGCAGTCATAATTTTTTACATTATGCAAGACAGCCTTGTTTCTTATGTATTCTATGACAAATATAACATCTTATTAGAAAGAGATAGAGAGAGAGAGAGAGAGAGAGAGAAGGGATAGGAGAATTAAAAACTCAAGGCCTAAATAAATAAATAAATACCCGTGCAACGCCGGGTTTTCACCTAGTAAAGCGGTGCCGCAGTGGAGTAGCCGAGCGGTCTAAAGTGTCTCGCTGCGGAGCACGCGGTTGCTTGCCGTGGAGGTTCGAGTCCTCCCTGGGGCATGGGTGTGTGTGTTTGTCCTTAGGTTAGTTTACCTAGGTTTAAGTAGTTTGTAAGCTACGGACTGATGACCACGCAGTTTGGTCCGATAGATTTACAAACAGTTGAACAGAACTAGTAACATGGATATAGCTCAAATGTTCAAATGTTTGTTAAGCTTATGGGACTTAACTACGGGGTCATCAGTCCTTAAACTTACAAACTACTTATGGACTACTTAGGAACTAGGACGACACAAATATCCATGCCCGAGGGGGGATTCGAACCCCCGACCGTAGTGGCCGTGCTGACCGTGACTGAAGCGCCTCAGTCACCTCGGCCACCGCGGCCGGCATGGATATAGCAATCATCTATTTGATGTAGATGCTCTTCTTTCTTCCGTGCTTGCTTAAATGATGCTGATGATATTCCGCAGTAAGCAGGACACTTCAGTTTTTGTTATTTTTTCCATATGTGTTTTAGCACATTTTGTCCTATCATCAGTTGGATTTCTTTACTGTTTCTCTGAAAATTACACTAGTATTGTACAAATGTCTTTTGCTATACAACTAAATGTTTTACAAGATCTTCAGACAAAAATATCTATTTCAATTTTGTAGAAAATTAGGCCAGGAAATACGATTTTCAGTCGTTTTGTACATACCTTACATTAGGCTAATTTAAAAAAACACACAGCGTAGTACTTATTAATTGTAATAATTTTGAACAACTTGTCATTTGCAACGCAAAACAACAGTTTATATTCATTAATTTTTCAGTTTTGTGTTCGAAAATCGCTTCTTTTGAGTTATTGCTTACGATTCCATTTCTTTTTCTTAGTTACATGTCGAGTTTTCTTTTGTGTATTTATAACTTATTTTCCACGCAATATTAATGATGTACATTACGCTAATGTTGATATACGGTGCCGGCCGCAGTGGCCGAGCGCTCTGCGGCGCGCCAGTCACATTCTGCACGGCCGCTACGGTCGGGGTTCGAATCCTCCCTCGGGCATGGGTGTTTGTGTTGTCCTTAGAGTAAGTTAAAGTTAGTCAAGTAATTAGTGTGTAAGTCTAGCGACTGATAACCACGAAGTTTAGTCGCATAAGACCACACACACATTTGAACATTTGACATTCGGCGTATGAGTATGGCTGACAGCTATTCAAAAAAATGTTCAAATGTTTGTATAGCTCATGGGACTTAACTACGTGGTCATCAGTCCCTAAACTTACAAACTACTTATGAACTAGCTAACACTAAGAACGGCACAAATATCCATGCCCGAGGGGGGATTCGAACCCCCGACTGTAGTGGCCGTGCAGACCGTGACTGGAGCGCCTCAGTCCCGTCGGACACCACGGCCGGCTTGACAGCTATTCATTTGTTTTGTGGATGTTTTGTTTTGCTGGGTTATGCGCGAAATTCAAGTGTTTACTGTTAGTGTCGTGTTGTATTTATTTGTTGACAGAGAGTGTAGGAGTGAAACAGTATTGTGATATATATACAAGACACACACGCACACACACACACACACACACACACACACACACACACACACATATATATATATATATATATATATATATATATATATATATATATGTGTGTGTGTGTGAGTGTGTATTTTTGTATGTGTCTTACGTGTGTGTGTGTGTGTGTATCAGTCAAAATTTGAGTTTTTGTTGATATTTAGGTTTACAAAGGATGTGTGTGTGTGTGTGTGTGTGAGAGAGAGAGAGAGAGAGAATTAGTGATGAGGGTAGTAGGATGAAGGTGTATTCATTTGCCTCTCTCCGTCATACACACACACAGACACAGACACACACAAATGTTGAAATGTTTGTTAGGCTTAAGGGACTTAACTGCGAGGTCATCAGTCCCTAAACTTACAAACTACTTATGAACTACCTTATACTAAAGACGACAAAAACATCCATGCCCAAGGGGGGATTCGAACTCCCGGCCGTAGCGGCCGTGCAGACTGTGACTGGCGCGTCGCAGACCAATAAAGTAAAACCGTCTTTTCCATGACGAGCTTCTGTTGAAATGAAATTAATGAGTTGTAGTAGACAATAGCGTAGACTGTCGATAAAAACAAAAGGAATAGGAAGGAAAAAAAATTCGGGTGACCGCATTTTCTGCAGATTACTCCACTATGGACGCTGCCAAATCGTCATAGCATGTCTTCTCGTAGCATTGAACAGGTTCCATTGATCTCTTCGGCCACTTTTCTTTCTTTCTTTATTTATTTATTTTAATGATCTAGAAACCATAATGTTTGACATACAAAAGAAACAATAGTAATGATATTACGGGATGATAACAAAATAAATTTTCCATCATACGTGCAGATTTAATGAAAGAAAAAAAGCGGGGCAAAGAAATCTTGAAAATTAAGCATCTTCCTTCACATAAGGGTGGTATGGGACTTTCCTCGACCGTTGCATGCCTCGTTCCTGCAGCACCGCCACGTAATTTGTCTGCAATTTCGTACCGTTTTCGGTTTCATTGATTGGCACTCCCCATCAGCAGTCTCTTCTGTTGTTCATCGTAAGACGTCAAACATAGTTTGGCACCCCCCAACTTTGTGGTGGGTTGATGCAAACACTTCGTAAATAATTCGCGAATAGTTTACGGTACCTCGGTGTGCGTTCGAGTACACTGTGTGCCTCTTATAGATAGTACCAGTAGTCAAGGCATGCCTTCTCTCCTCCGCCGAAGACGTAGTCAATTGTCATTGCCTTGATCCATGTGATCGCGTGATATTTTGCAGACCGCTCGGCCACTGCGGCCGGCTCAGCCACACACGCACATACACATACACCATTATTGATCTTGCAATTAACAACCGATTCCAGAAACTAACGTTAAACCTTTTGTGACCAATTTATTTGAAATTTTGTATATGGCTGTAAAAATTGGTTTCCTGATTTTGAAATGGATACTGTCAGGCCATGTTTCTAAATTCTGATTGTTGTTTATAACTGTACAATTGTTTGAAGTGGGGCTAAGGCCTATATATTCCGTTGGACTCGAGGAGGAATAAATTTTGGGAACAACTGATTTTTACTAGGGATTAGGATGTGTCGCGCGGGATTAGCCGAGTGGTCTGGAGCGCCTCCCGCGTCGGAGGTTCGAATCCTCCCTCGGGCATGGATGTGAGTGTTGGCCTTAGGTTAGTTTAAGTAGTTTGTAAGACTAGGGACTGATGACCAACATAGTTTGGTCCCATAGGATTACAAACATTTTTTGATTAGGATGTATGAAGAGAAGAAAGTTAGAACCATTATTATTCATGTTTGTTTTTGTGGTGAATTCCTGCCTTCCATTTCTCTTAATACTTCTCCCTGTTCAAAGCTGCCTTCGGAGAGTAAGGCGAAATGAAATGTGGTCACATTTTCTTGCAGTATTACAGTTTAATATGAAGAATGTACGTAAAAATTATATCATTGTGCGACACATAATTTAGGAGATTTGACGTCATACGCCTGAGATGCGTAAATAACTAATGCATCACATTTGTCATTTTATGACGTCTTTGATGGCAACTCTGTTCGCAGCACATTTCGCAGATAATATCCAAATGTACCACCTAAATAAACAACAAAAAATGTATCAGTATACTGCCCATTTTCAGTAGTTGTGATGTTATAACCACTGAGCTGCGTGAAAACGCAACTACGAAGCGAAATAAGTTACAGACAGAAGCTAAATATCTGTACAATTACCGTGGCCCGATTTAAAAAAAAAAAAATAAATAAATAAAAAGGTCATGCACATATTACTTTCTGTCTGGACATAAAATATTGTGGGTAAGAACCGTCAGCCTCTATTGGGTTAGGAATGATACAGTAATGTGGAAAGTGATGGAGAGAATGGGATGGATAGCGAGACGATTGGTGATTTGGGGGGGGGGGGGGGGGGATAGAAACGGAGAGAGGGGAGCTGTTTGCGGACATAAGGAGGAAATTGACGTGGGATGTGTAGTTGACGATAGAGGACGAGATGGGGGAGGAAGGAAGTGATAAGACAGGAGAGGAACAGCAGACAGAGAAGCAGAGGATGATCAGATGAATACGGTGAGGGCAGAGAGTGGCGTGGAGTAGATAGACACAAGAGGAATGAAGAGATGACGAATGGAAGAGTGGAATAAGTACATTCCTACGCCAATCACTTCGCGTGGGACACATTAACTTCCCGGGCAGCGCTGCAGCTAGTAACGTACGAAAACGTAACAATGTAGTGACAAATATGAAGAAAACTCCACAAATAAAAACTCTACTTAAATCCTTAAATCCTTAAAAGAATATGAAAGTGTTTCATCCATAAATACTAGCACAATTCTGCATATTTCTAGTGAACAACGTAAAAAAGTCAGTGACTACCCTTGATTTGATTTGATTTGATTTGATTTGATTTTTTCAGGGAAGCCAAAACAGTGTTGGTCCAACCCGCCACTGCCCGCACCGAAACTGAGTTTATTGTGCGGTATCGCTCCCTGTATGTCTAGTAAAGCCAACCAATGCTCTTGAACAGTGCAAGGAGTCCCTTTACCAGTTCTTTATTAGACACGATTTCTTTGGGTCTGGTTGTCCCAAATGTTCTGTGCCTTTTACATCTACATACATACATACTCCGCAATTCACCGTATGGTGCGTGGCGGAGGGTACACTGTACCACTACTAGGCATTTCCTTTCATATTCCACTCCCAAATTGAACGAGGAAAAAAAGAATGCCTATATGCCTCCGTACGAGCCCTAATTTCTCTTATCTTGTCTTTGTGATCTTTACGCGAAATGTCAGTAGGCGGCAGCAAGATCATACTACACTCAGCTTCAAATTCCGCCCCTCTAAATTTAATTAACAAAAATTCACGAAAAGAACGTCGTCTTTCTTCCAGCGATCCCCAATTGAGTTGCCGGAGCATTTCCGTGACACTCGCGCATTGGTCGAACCTACCGGTAACAAATCTAGCTGCTCGCCTCTGAACCGCCTCTATGTCTTCCTTCAAACCGATCTGCTGCGGATCCCAAATACTTGAGCAATACTCAAGACGTGGTCGTACAAGCGTTTTATACGCGGTCTCCTTTACATGTGAAGTACATCTTCACAAAATACTCCCAATAAACCGAAGTCGGCTGTCTGCCTTACTCACAACTGTCCTTACATGCTCGTTCCATTTCATATCGCTCTGCAATGTTACGCCTAGATATTTGAACGACGCCACAGCATCAAGAAGCTCACTATGCTGTATTCGAACATTATAGGATTGTTCTTTCTACTCATGCGCATCACCTTACATTTTTCTACATTGAGACTAGCTGCCATTCTTCGCACCAACTAGAAATTTTGTCTAAGTCAACCTGTATACTATTACATTCAGTTACAGACGACACCCTCCCATACACCACAGCATCATCAGCAAACAGCCGCAAATTACAACTTACTCTGTCCATCAGATCATTTATATAGATAGAAAATAATAGCGGTCCTATCACACTCCCCTGGGGCACGCCTGACGATACACTCGTCTCTGATGAACACTCGCCGTCGAGGACAACGTACTGCGTTCTATTACTTAGGAAGTCTTCCAGCCAGTCACAAATCTGTGAACCTATTCCATAAGCTCGTATCTTCGTTAGCAGTCTGCAGCGTGGCACCGCGTCGAACGCCTTTTTGAAGTCGAGAAAAACACGATCCGCCTGTTGCCCTTCGTCCATGTCTCGCAAGATGTCATGTGAGAAAAGGGCAAGCTAAGTTTCACATGAACGATGTTTCCTAAACCCGTGCTGATTCATGGAAAGAAGCTTTTCCGTTTCAAGGAAATTTACTATATTCGAACTGAGAATATGCTCCAAAATTCTACATGAAACTGATGTCAACGATATTGGCCTGTAATTGTATGGGTCAGTTCTCTTTCCTTTCTTATACACGGGAGTCACCTGCG
The DNA here is from genome assembly GCA_026315105.1 of Locusta migratoria. NCBI lineage: Eukaryota > Metazoa > Arthropoda > Insecta > Orthoptera > Acrididae > Locusta > Locusta migratoria. Next base: position 134,438,269 of record CM048749.1, on the reverse strand, counting down.
CTTTTTTCCAATCACTAGGAACTTCGCGCTGAATTAAAGATTCGATATAAATGCAAGCTAAGTAGGGGGCCAACGCCGCAGAATAGTCTTTGTAAAACCGAACTGGTATTCCATCCGGACCAGCAGACTTTTTCGTATTTAGCTCTCTCAGCTGCTTCTCTACACCGGAAATACCTATTGCTATGTCCCCCATTTCGGAATTAGTACGTTGATCAAATGATGGTATATTTGTGCGGTCCTCCTGCGTGAAAGATTTCTTAAAGGTTAAATTTAGAACTTCAGCTTTCCGTTTGCTTTCTTCTATTACTGCCCCGGAATGATCAACTAGTGACTGGACAGTGGGCTTTGATCCGCTTATCGATTTTACATAGGACCAGAATTTTTTCGGGTTCTCGGAAAGATCTATTGCTAAGGTATGGCTGTGATAATTATTGTATGCTTCACGCATCGATCTTTTTATAGACACACGAATCTCTACTAACTTTTGCCTGTCATCATTTGCGTGTTCTTTTTTGAATCGAGAGTGCAACAGCCTTTGCTTTCTCAGCAGCTTTCTAACATTATTATTATACCACGGTGGATCTTTTCCATCCTTAATCGTCGTTACTGGCACATATTTCTCTAACTCTTTATTAACAATGCACTTAAATTTAGTCCACAATTCCTCTACATCCATAGTCCCGGAATTAAACGATGCCCATTCATTTTCTAAGTGCGATCGTAACATTTGCTTGTCGGCTCTTCCCAACAAAAACACGCTCCTAGCCTTCTTGATTGGTTTATGAACTTTGGTCACCATCGACGCTATGACGATATCATGATCACTAATTCCTGTCTCTACACAGACATCGTTAATAAGGTCAGGCCTGTTTGTGGCTATAAGGTCTAGAATATTTCCATTGCGCGTGGGTTGCCGGTTTAACTGCTCAAGACAATTTTCGGAGAATGTGTCCAAAAGTAGCTCGCAAGACTGCTTGTCTGTACCGCCTGAAATGTAACTAGCGAGGTCCCAATCTATACTCTTAAGGTTGAAGTCACCTCCGACTAATATTACATGGCTCGGATACCTATGCACTACCTGGCGTAGACTTTCCTTGAATGCTTCTAAAACTGCTACAGCAGCACTGGGGGGCCGGTAAAAACACCCAACCATTAACTTTACTTCTTTTAGACCTGTTATACGGGCCCAGATAACTTCACAGTTACTTTCAACCTCGATCTCCGTAGAAACAATATCTTTGTCCACAGCGATGAACACTCCTCCTCCAGTTGTATCAGATCTATCTTTCCGATATACATTCCACGCTTCGCTAAATATTTCTGAACTTCCCACATCATCATTTAGCCAGCTTTCGGTGCCTAAAACTATCTGAGCGCAATAACTTCCATGCAGCGCTGCAAATTCGGGAACTTTGTAAGTTCGCGCCTAATATTTTTATGTACGAATTTTTTTTCCGAACGTGGCCTGAATTCGCTGTTTGAATGCTGACAGGCGAGTGCTCATCAGAGTTAGCGCCTAGCCTAAAAAAAACCCATGTGCACTCCACAAGTACTCTGCTACCCGAGTAGCCGCTTCCTTAGTGTAGTGCACCCCTGATCTATCTAGGGGCACCCTACAATTTCCCACCCGATAACGCAGATCCAGAAATCTGCAGCCATGACTGTCACAGAGTCGGCGAAGCCTCTGGTTCAGACCCTCCACTCGGCTCCAAACCAAAGGACCCCGATCAATCCTGGGAACAATGCTACAAATCGATAGCTCTGCTTGCACCCCGCGTGCGAAGGCAGCAGCCTTCACCAATTCCGCCAGCCGCTCGTAGGACCCGAGGATGTCCTCAGAACCCAAGCGACAAGCGTCATTGGTGCCGACGTGAGCCACGACTTGCAGTCGACTGCACCCCGCACCCTCGATAGCCGTCGGCAAGGCCGCCTCCACATCTCGGATGAGGCCCCCCGGCAGACACACCGAGTGCACGTTGGAATTCCTTCCAGATCTGGACGCTATCTGCCTAAGGGGCTCCATCACGCGCCTAACATTGGAGCTCCCAATAACTAGTAATCCCCTCCCCCCGTGCACCTGCTCGGACCCTGCTGAAGGAGTGGCCACACTCTCACTCACAGGACGAACGGGCGCGGACGAACGTCCAGCCTCCACATTGGCCTTCCGCGTCGAGCGACGCGAACGCCGTACAACCCGCCACTCCCCTTGCGGAGAAGGCGTCTCGACGACGTCCGGTACACCTGAAGGTGCCTCGGTAGCAGGGACAGAGAGCGAAGCGTGAGACACCCACCATCGCTGCACCCCGAGACAGCAGCCTGAAGACGGCTGACCGTAGACAGCAGCACGCTCAGCTGTTCGCGAACCGCGGCCAACTCCTCCTGCGTCCGCACACAGCAGGCACACATCCTATCCATCCTATCAATACAATTAATCTGCAGAAAGTAGAAGATTAAATAATCAACTTTAAAGAAGCCTAGTACTCTAATGAAGGCGGCTGGCTGCTGACTGAACTGTGGTCAGTGGTAACTACACTGTCAAATCAACAAAACTAAGTCCGGCAGCTTTAGCGCTGTTCAGGATGTGGAACTGGTGACAGCTGGCACTGGACTGACTGATAACGAGCTTTAGTAACGGTCTCTGACTTGTTTTGAAAGACACCGGTCAAAGACGAAGACAAAACAAAACGGTGTTAATCAAATACGATAGAATAAACTATTAAAACAGTAGAACAAACGAAATCTGCAAGTACGCGGGAATAAACCTCTTAAAACAGAAGTACTAACGAAAATGAACTAGACTGGGAAATGAAATTTGACACAAATTAAATTCAGATACTTAGCGCTGTAACGATGTGGCACTGGTGACAGCTGGCGCTGGACTGACTGATAACGAGCTTTAGTAACGGTCTAATAATAAACTATTAAAACAGTAGAACAAACGAAATCTGCAAGTACGCGGGAATAAACCTCTTAAAACAGAAGTACTAACGAAAATGAACTAGACTGGCAAATTAAATTTGACACAAATTAAATTCAGATACTTAGCGCTGTAACGATGTGACACTGGTGACAGCTGGCACTGGACTCCAATGCAATGCATTTGAAGATTAGATGTGATGCAGTTTCATCACCGTCATCACAGATCCTACATTTAGGGTCCTCTTCTGTTATTCCCATTGTATGTAGGTGTTTTTTGAAATTCCCATGGCCTGTCAGCAGCCCAACCATGAGTCTAATCTCTCTCCTGTTCAGACCCAGGATTGCAGAGCTTCTTTTAAAGCATGGCTTTGGCATCATTACCTTGCCATGTTTTTGTTGATGGACTTTGGTCCAATATTCTACGTGCTGTCTTCTGAGCCAGTTACGTAGCTCCAATTTGATCATTTCCTTGGTGATTGTCAGGACAGGTTCCGGTCCAATAAATGGAGTCTCTGCCCCCATCCTGGCTAATCTGTCGGCATGTTCGTTGCCACTGATCCCCGAGTGGCCAGGGACCCACAAAAGGTTTACTCTATTGCTTTCCCCTAGCTCCACTAGAACCCTGTGACATTCTGCAACAATTTTAGACCTTGTTGCAGGAGCTGCCAGTGATCTCAGGGCTGCCTGGCTGTCTGAATAGATATAGATGCTACAATCTTTGTAGCACCTACGCAAATTCTCCTCCACACACGCCTTGATGACAGTGATTTCCGCCTGGAATACTGAGGCCAGTTTTCCTAGAGAGATGACGCCCTCCAGTCTTGGCTGCACCCCATATACCCCAGCCCCAACACCTTGGTCTGATTTTGACCCGTCAGTGAACCAGACAATATCCCCCGTACGGTGTCGAACTATTTTCTCCCACTGCTCCCTATTTCCAATTGTTATATTGAAAGGCTTGTTGAAGCAGTATGGGGTTATAATATAGTCGGCTGGCATTTCCCCAACCTTTCCTATATTTACCTCACTCGCTATTTTAGTGTGTGATTCTGGATATCCCAAAGAGTTCCAGTTGTTGCCAGATTTGAGTCTGTATGCACCAGCCGCTGCCTCCATCTTGACCCAAAGGTGTAATGGGGGCATATCCAGCCAGTGAATACCCTTATTGAGCTTATCCTTTGCAAATAGGAAGAAAGTAGGTAAAAACTCTGGTCCGTTTAAGGGGATAGCGGAGGGTGGGTGTGGGCTTAGTGGTGCTGTAAATCCTGGCCTCCAAGTAGGGCCAAACATCTCTGGCTACTTCCTTGTCTGTTCTATATAGTTTACATAAACATAGCGCCATTTCGTGCCCTTCGTTTCACATTTTACGGACGTTTTTCAGTAGCGCATAAATGAGGTCTTCGGGCATGATCTGTTACTTAAGTAAAAATTTGTCAAAACTAAATAAATTACTTATTCCATTAGTCAATAAATGGCCATTAACGTTATTACCTTTTCCTCTAAAGAAATAATAACCATATACGCTCTATTCATAATATTTCCCAGAGGCATTATTTTATTTCCTTCTTCTTTCGCTTGTCTTGGAAGTCAAAGAGTCCCTTTATTGGACCATCTCATAGCAGAAAGAGAAGTACACTGCAGACGTAGTCACTAGGCAGCAGCAGAGACTTTTGAAAACGAACGCGTGAGCAGTTAGAATTTTGGTCGGATGCATCGAATTTGGATAAGGATGAAGAGGAGCCCTCTAACTTTTAACATGAACCCGGTGTTACAAAAATACCCGGCGGTACCGAAGTGCCATGTGCTACACCTGAAAACTTAATGGGCCACGCCCAGTAATAAAGCTCCACAATCCGGCATAGTTTCACAATCCTACTACGCCTCGTATCTCATGTTTCCTTCAGGAAGATGAATGAGCAACCAATATGTAATAAGAAGCAGATGCCTTTCACTGGTTCTCCAAGACTTTCCCTCTACTATTACACCAATATATATTTTTACTAGTTTACATGCCCGTGCTTCGCAACGGTTGTTAAAGAAGGTCCTGTGTATATAATGGTTCTTTGGGTTCCGGACGTAGGTCAGGAAAAACACAATCTTTGTTGGATCTCCCTGTCAATAAACTCAGTTCTCCTAGCCAAGATGTCAAATTTAAGTAGATGTCATTGTCGAAAACGATGAATGTTCATAAAGTTTTTCGTACTAAGAGTGAAATTAATTTAAGTCCGTGCTTCGGAACAATGTGAATTCAATATTAGGTTGTGGTCATAAAGTTACACATTGCAACAGCAGCGCCGAAAGCGGCTGGCAAATTACATTTCTGAAAACGATATTGGATAAGTGCGAATATTGATTTGTAACAGTTTTCACAAATATCTTCTTGAATAGGAATTTGGAATGAATTGTAAGACTGTGTGAATCATGAAACTCTGTACAAGAGAGTTTCGCGTGAAAGTGCTGGTCATAATGAGATGTGACAACAACGGATGTATCTGATTCGGTAAAATTTTACGTACTTTCTGTCCTGGCGGCCTCGCGTTTTTATGTTGGCAACATGAATAACACGATATAAAATCGTTGCAAAGATGACCGAACCACATACAGTGTAGATAAATACTGCTGTTCCTGCTTAATGCTTGATTTCACGACAAAATATATGCGTGTCACGTGATTGGCTTATGACGATGTCACATGATTCTCGTTATTCAACATCTCTTGCCAACATTATCACAGGAGGCCGCCGGGATTTGAGTAGGACTACGTCGCATAGTTTTTCTTGACCCAGCTGTCAAACGAAAACACCTTTCACAGCAAACAGTGTCGCGGCTATATGTATCAGAGATCACTGATTAGCACAGACCAGTGAGCTTACTGGCATAGGCATATCAATATCTATGGCCTAACAGACATTCATTAATGTATGTCTGTGTTTCCACCACGCTTCCACGACAGTGATCAATGTTCCACGAATATTTTTATCTTTGAGTCTATCTTGATTTTTATCTTTGTTTTGTGTCTCTGTTCATAGTCGGTAATTTGTAGTTGATGGAAACATGTGGTCCATTTAAAAAATTGCGTGTTTGATATTCCTCGTCGTTATTAAAGTCTGAAAGGATCGCATTGTCTGACAATTGAAAGAATAAACAGATTTTGACTCGTACCGTAAAGTTCGTAAGTCACAGAGTATATAGCTTTTCCTAAGAGTATTTATTGCATATTTTGCGAATTTTTGCTCGTCACATTCACCCACTACCACGCACCGCGACCAAACTCCCTTACTAATATCATTAGACCAAGGGCTATCTACCACCACAACCACGAGTGGGTGGCAGTATGTGGAGAAAAGTCTGTCAGCACGTTCACACACAAGCCTTTTATATATATATAGATTTGCCCAGAAATGCTTAGACTAGAAGAAACTATGGAAAAGACAAATGCATTTGCCTTACAACTAATGACTTCTTGTTAAGATATCACTACCGAAGATATAAAAACATTTCTGGTCTCAATATTTTGAATGTGTAAATTTGTGTCCCAAGAAATAAAAAAATAATAAAAAGATTTAAAAACCGTCAATAAAAATGAATTACGTTGTAAAGTAAATCAGAATAGGAAATATAACGATCGAAATGTGCTTGAAAACTGGACAACAATTTTCGGTACACATTTGCTGATGATGGTTATGCGGGTTTGGCTAACTTAACATCACTGGTCAAATCTGCGACCTGCGCACGTCCTCGTGGCATTACGTCAAAATTTTGATGACATGGTGGTATCTTTTTTTTTCATGGTACGTGTCCTATTGTTTCGCCATTTAGGTTCATTTTAAGTTAAAGAAAGGTCAGCCCCAAGTGAAAACAAATCGCCAGTACATCGTCACGAACGCATTAGGCTGTATCTCGCGCATTAGGTGCCAAAGAATGTGCCTAATGTCTCGAAAGAGTTGATATTTATTCAACGCTATATGGCAGCACCTCACAGATACACGACTTTTCATGTTCCTGCGAAGTCGGGGAAATAAATTTGCATGTGCCGCTGCTTGAAGAGGATCGACGCCTCATAGGCCTATGATTGTCAGTTAACACTCTATATAAAGAACTAACTTAGTACTTATAAATAGGTGGAAGGATCCACTACTATACTGGATATTCGACTGTTATCCGAAAATACTTAATTATGTCATTTTTTGTTCATGTCATTCTTATTTCCTCAATTTCCGTAGACTCCAACAAAAATACGTAAATCAGGTAATTTGAAAGCCCAATAAAATGTTCCATTAGAGCCATGTGATGCCTGTGACGTCACTGGACAGTGTAGAGTACTGTTTAGTACAAGCAGAACAAAAAAATGTTCAAATGTTTGTAAATCTATCGGACCAAACTGCGTGGTTATCAGTCCGTAGCATACAGACTACTTAAACTAAGGTAAACTAACCTAAGAACAACACACACCCATGCCCCAGGGAGGACTCGAACCTCCGCAGCGAGGCGCCTTAGACCACTCGGCTACTCCACCGCGGCCATGCAGAACAATTCGCCATTTTGAATCCCACGTTAAAGGCGCGCATTTAAAAACTACGGAACATAATATGCTCTTAAGGCCATTAAATATACTTTCCTAACGCAGAAAATATTACAGCATAAAATTTATTTGCTTGCGTTTCACTGTAACAGGCAAGCAACTTATAGTGATTAGATGTTTATTTAGAGATATGATACATTCACTTACATTCCAAATTAAGGCAATGTTTCCATTCTAAATATTTGCCACGTACAGTTAAAATATGGTACAAAAATCGTTTTTCCTGTTTTATAAATGGTACGTCAACATACGTTTACGGTAACTAAGCGTTGCATTCGAAAACAGTTGCGGAATAATGTTAAATTGTGATACTGTACTTTCCGTGTTCACCCTCTAATGTGTCGTATATTTAACACACACTTTAATTCTGAGAAGATTTTACGAAAAAATGTGTAATAACTTTGAACGTCTGATTTCGTTAGATAACGACTAAATAAAGCCTCTCTGGTAGCATTCACTTTGAAATAAAGTGAATGTTGCATGTCAAGTTGAATTTAATGCCTTTCATGTAGACCTACGCCTACGCCGTTTTTAAATTATATTATTTCGCATTAGTTCAGTGTTTAATGTAAATGTGATTCTCAACACGGCAATGTGTAGTCCAAAGCCAAGCTGTGAACAGGATGTCTGAAAAAAAAGTATAATAAATAGAACCTCGCAAAAGAACGCGAACAGGAAAGTAGGCGTAGGTCTACATGAAAGGCATTAAATTCAACTTGAATTTAATGCCTTTCATGTAGACCTACGCCTACTTTCCTGTTCGCGTTCTTTTGCGAGGTTCTATTTATTATACTTTTTTTTCAGACTTCCTGTTCACAGCTTGGCTTTGGACTACACATTGCCGTGTTGAGAATCACATTTACATTAAACACTGAACTAATGCGAAATAATATAATTTAAAAACCACTAGCTGAGTAAAGCCAGCCGCACTATTTCATCACTTAAAATACAAATCAAGAAAAGTAGCTTACTTTAAACACCCTATATGTCGTGTTATGTTAACAATCCGTATTAAAATAAACCATTGCTTACATGTATAGGCATGTATTTTCATTGCTACCTCTCTGTGTGCATAAATTTTTCTAATACAAATAAATAAATAAATAAAAAGTATTCTTCTTAACATTACACAGATAGTAGCTCGATTTCGGCGTCCATACTTGGGGTATGTAATTTACTAGACACCTTTTATGCCGATCTATGTTTGAAGGAAAGCGATAAAACTTATAGCGACCATGTCTGCTATAATTGGAGCAGAACAACCAACTATTTCACACTGTAAAACAATAAAATCACAAAATGAGTAGCTTGTTATCAAAGGCGGACATCTGTCGTTTGCAAATAACTGAGATAAACGCCATTTTTATTACGAAACTTGGAGTTAATACGTATGCATGCTAGTTTGGTGATCATTTGCAACTAAATGATGACCAAACTAGCATGCAAACGTACTAATTCATTTCGTAATAAAAAATGGCGTTTATCTCCGTTATTTGCAAACGACAGATGTCCGCCTTTGATAATAAGCTACTCAAATATTCTCTGATAATAATGTCGTTTATCGGTTAGTGAAGTCAACAGAGGATCAAAAGCAACTGCAAAACGATTTAGACAAAATTTCTACATGGTGCGAAAATTGGCAATTAACACTAATTAAAAAAGTGTGAAGTAATGCACATAAACACTAAAAGTAATCCTCTGAACTTCAATTAAATCAAACCTTAAGGTCGAAAATTCTACCAAATACCTAGGAGTTACAATTACGAATAACTTAGACTGGAGAGAACGCACAGAAAATATTGTGGGGAAGGTGACCAAAGGGTTACGTTTCATTGGCAGAACGCTTCGAAGATGCACCAGCTCCACCAAAGTGACTGCCTACATCACACTTGTGCGTCCTATGCGTACTGTTGCCCAGAGTGGGACCCTCACCAGGTGGGATTAACGGAGGACGTTGTGAAGGTGCAGAGAAGGGCAGCTCGTTTTGTTTTATCACGTTACAGGCGGGAAAGCGTCACGGAAATGTTGCACGATTTGAGGTGGAAATCATTAAAATAACGTTATTCGATGCGGCGAGAACTATTTGCGAAATTTCAATCACCGACTTGTACTTCTGAATGTGAAAATATTTTCCTAGCACCCACCTACATAGGGAGACATGACCATCCCAATAAAATAAGAGAAATCAGTTCGAAAACGGAACGTTATATGTGTTCTTTCTTCCCGCGCGCTATTAGAGAATGGAACGGTAGAGAAATGTTATGAAAGTGGTTAATGACCCCTCTGCTAGGCACGTAAATGTAAATTGCAGAGTATCTGTGTATATGTAGATCGCTACACCACACAATGCATACAATACTATCGTCGGAATGGGATTCAGAATGGCGTATTGTTCAGCTCGCTATAACTAGTGCTTTACGACAGAGCGCTGTTCCTGCTGTCGTGAAGCTCATTCACTGCGGTAGCTTGGTTTGGGATTTACATTTTGTAAGTTTGATTTACAAACGGCGTGCAATGCCACATTGTACAAACACATAAATGAAAACTCCTGTAAATTTACTTTTGAGTGTTCCAAAGGATGAGAAGATAACTAAAATTTTGTCAAAATCATAGAGAGCCAGATCATAAAGAAGTAAACATTCCACAAGAAAAATATTAATTTGTTATTCACTATTAAATATTAAACTTTACAACTGCGAACTTCAAAAGTATTATTACATGCAGGTGAGTGTGCTTACTTTTATACTGACGTATAACACTTCACAGTATGACAGGCCGACGGTTTGTGCCTAATTGAAGTCCTTTTCAAATTTACTCAGATCACGCTGTTTAGTTCACTATTAACGGTATTTCCTGGCGGTGCCCGGGTGTGTATCTTTCCCATTCTTATACATTTCCTCCCCTCCCCCCCCCCCCCCACCCAGCCCCTCTTTCCATCGCCATCTATCATACTTTAATTCTCTCTCGTTTCCATGCAGCGCAGCCCTTATAACGTCATATCTCCTGAACAGTGAATCCTACAAAAATATAATGTTCCACATTCGTAGAGTGGAATGCTATTAGTCTTCTAATTTTTGTAAATCTATGGGACTCAACTGCTTGGTTATCATCCCTGTTGTTGTGGTCTTCAGTCCGGAGACTGGTTTGATGCAGCTCTCTCCACAATACCCTATCCTGAGCAAGCCTCTTCATCTCCACATAAGAACGTCACCCTACGTCTATCTGAATCTGCTTACTGTATCCATCTCTTGGTCTTCCTCTGCGATTTTTACCCCACACACTTCCCTCTAATGCTAAATTCACAATTCCTTGATGTCTAAGAATGTGTCCTACCAATCTATCCCTTCTTTTAGTCAAGGTATGCCAGAAATTTCTTTTCTCCCCAATTCTGTTCAGTACCTCCTCATTAGTTACGCGATCCACCCACCTAATCTTCAGCATTCTTCTGTAGCACCATATTTCAAAAGCCTCTATCCTCTTCCTGTCCGCACTGTTTATCGTCCATGTCTCACTCCCATACAAGGCAACACTCCACACAAATGCCTTCAGAAAGGACTTCCTTAGGCTTAAATCAATATTCAGTGTTAACAAATTCCTCTTTTTCAAGAACGCTTTTCTACCCATTGCCATTCTGCATTTTATATCCTCTGTACTGCGACCATCGTTTGTTATTTTACAGCCCAAATAACAAAACTCATCTACGTCCTTTATTGCTTCGTTTCCCAATCTAATTCCTTCAGAATCACCTGATTTTCTTACACTGCACTCCATTACCCTCGTTTTACTCTTGTTAATGTTCATCTTATATGCACCTTTCAGCACACTGTCCATTCCATTCAATTGCTCTTCCATGTCCTTTGCTGTATCTGACAGAATTACTATGTCATCAGCAAAACGCAATGTTTTTAATTCTTCCCTCTGAATTTTAATTCCTTCTCCAAATTTCTCCTTGCTTTCCTTTATAGCTTGTTCAATGTACAAATTGAATAACACTGGAGAAAGGCTACAACCCTGTCTTACTCCCTTCCCAACCACTGCATCCCTTTCATGCCCTTCAACTCTGACAACCGCTGTCTGGTTTTTGTACAAGTTGTAAATAACCTTACGCTCCCTATATTTTACTCCTGCTTGCTTCAGAACTTGAAAGAGTTTATTCCAATCAACATTGTCAAAAGCCTTCTCCAAATCTACAAAAGCTAGAAATGTAGGTTTGCCTTTTCTTAATCTATCTTCTAGGATAAGCCGTAAAGTGAGTATTGCCTCCCGTGTTCCTACATTTCTCCTGAACCCAAACTGATCTTCCCCGAGGTCGGCTTCTACCAGCTTTTCCATCCTTCTGTATATAATTCGTGTTAATATTTTGCAACCATGACTTATTAAACTGATGGTTCTGTAGTTTTCACACCTGTCTGCACCTGCTTTCTTTGGAATGGGGATTATAACATTTTTCTTAAAGTCTGAGGGTCCTTCGCCTGTCTCATACATCTTACACACCAGGTGAAACAGGTTTGTCATGGCTGGTTCCCCCAGAGACTTCAGTAGCTCTGAGGGAATATCATCTACTCCAGGGGCCTTGTTTCGACTTAGGTCTTTCAGGGCTCTGTCAAATTCTTCTCTCAGTACAGTATCTCCTATTTCATCTCCATCTACATCCTCTTTCCTTCCTACAATATTGTCTCGAAGTTCATTTCCTTTGTAGAGCCCCTCTATATACTCTTTCCACCTTTCAGCTTTCCCTTCTTTGCTAAGAACTGGTTTTCCATCCGTGTCCTTGATATTCATAGATCTGTTTTTCTTATCTCCAAATGTTTCTTTTATTTTCCTGTAGGCTGTATCTATTTTTCCCCTATTTATACATTCCTCTACATCCTTGCATTTGCCTTCTAGCCACTCCTTCCTAGCCATTTTGCACTTCCTGTCAATCTCATTTCTTAGTCGTCTGTACTCCATTTTGCCTGTTTCATTTACTGCATTTTTATATTTTCTCCTTTCATCGATTAAATTTAGTATTTCCTGTGATATCCAAGGATTTTTTGTAGGTCTTACCTTCCTACCTATTTTGTCCTCTGCTACCTTCACTATTTCATCTCTCAATTTTACCCATTCCTCCTCTACTGTTTTATATTCCCTTGTTTCTGTCAGTTGTTGCCTAAAGCTCCCTCTGAAATTCTTAAGAACTTCAGGTTCCTTCAATTTATCCAGGTCCCATCTCCTTATTTTCCTACCTTTTTGTAGTTTCTTTAGTTTCAGCCTACAGTTCATAACCAACAAGTTATGGTCAGAGTCTATATCTGCCCCTGGGTATGTTTTACAGTTTAATACCTGGTTCCGAAATCTATGTCTTACTATTATAAAATCTATCTGGTATCTCCCGGTGTCTCCTGGTCTCTTCCACGTATACAACCTTCTTTTGTGATTCTTGAACCAGGTGTTTGTTATAACTAAACTATGTTCTGTGCAAAATTCTACCAGGCGGCTTCCTCTTTCATTCCTTTTGCCCAGACCATATTCACCTATTATCTTCCCTTCGCTTCCTTGTCCTACTACCGAATTCCAGTCTCCCATAACAATTAAGTTTTCCTCTCCCTTAATTGTCTGAATAATTTCCTTTAGCTCCTCATATATTTCTTCGATTTCCTCATCATCGGCAGAGCTAGTTGGCATATAAACCTGTACTACAGTTGTCGGTGTTGGCTTCGTATCTATCTTGACAATGATAATGCGATCACTGTGCTGGTCATAGTAGTTTACTCGCATTCCTATTTTCTTATTCATTATCAATCCTACTCCTATGATACCCCCAATTGATTTTGTATTTATAATCCTGTACTCACGTGACCAGAAATCCTGTTCATCCTGCCACCGAACTTCACTAATCCCCACTATATCTAACTTCAACCTATCCATTTCCCTTTTTAAATTTTCTAATTTTCCTACTCGATTAAGGGATCTAACATTCCACGCTCCGACCCGTAGAATGCCAGTATTGTCTTTCCTGATGATCATATCCTTCTGAGTAGTCCCCGCCCGGAGATCCGAATGGGGGACTATTTTACCTCCGGAATATTTTACCCGAGAGGATGCCATCATCATATGTTCATACAGTAGAGCTGCATGTCCTCGGGAAAGGTAACGGCTGTAGTTTCCCCTTGCTTTCAGCCGTTCGCAGTAGCTGTGTGGCAAAGCCACATTAGCTGATGTTACAAGGCCAGCTCAGTTAATCATCCAGACTGTTGCCCCTGTAACTACTGAAAAGGCTGCTGCCCCTCTTCAGGAACCACACGTTTGTCTGGCCTCTCCACAGATACCCCTCCGCTGTGGTTGCACCTACGGTACGGCTATCTGTATCGTTGAGGCACGCAAGCCACCCCACCTCGGCAATGTCTGTGGTTCATGGGAGTTACCAAATACTTACAATACTTACAGCTGTGCTTACAAAATACTTACACTAAGGTATACTAACCTAAGGACAACACAAACATCCATGCCCGAGGGAGGACTCGAACCCCTGACGGCGGAAGGCCACGCGCACCGCAGCACGGTGCCTTAGTGCGCACGGCTAATCCGCCGCGGCTCGAAGTGTCTGCTAAATGTGTTGCAAATAGGACTGGTAGTAGTAGTAAAGAAGTAGTAAATTAACGATCTCATCCGAGATGGGGCGAGATTGCACGCATTTCACTGTTTATGAAGTCGTATCTCCTGAGCTATGTATAGTAATTTCGAAGATACATTGGTGAGTGTGCATACTGTTTGAAAAACATGTTGTGAATAGACATAGCAGTAAATATGTAATAAATTGAAATATCTTGCGTATGTGGCGGTTTTACACAAACTTCTCTTTTATCCATTGTGTTGGAACCTGCGACTGTTTCTTGAAATAGGTTTCAGAAATTACTGCAACCAGTCGCCTTTTGTTTCTTCTTAATGAAGATTTATTTAAACCATTACCGGTTTCAAGCTGCCTAGCAGCTCATCATCAGATGGTATACATTTATTGCAAATTGCATTTGTATCTGTGGCAGGGCAGAAAACGAGAAAAAAGTTTTCTGCTCTGCCACAGATACAAATGTAATTTGCAATAAATGTATACCATCTGATGATTGAGCTGCTAGGCAGCTTGAAACTGGTAATGGTTTAAATAAATCTCCATTAAGAAGAAACAAAAGGCGACTGGTTGCAGTAATTTCTGAAACAAACTTCTCTGTTTGTAGCTTCATATCTCATGAACTATGTATCGTACTACTCAGATATAATTTGGAAGGTACAGTCAATGGTATGTGTGTGCTTTGTCTATACAATGTCTTGCGGATAGATTTAGTAGTGTATAAGTAATAAATCGTAACGTCATGCGGATGCTGTAGTTTTACTGTATGAACAGCGAAAAAGTAGAAAGGTATTACGTTCTTTGCTTTCGTTTTTTTTTTTGTTGAGGTTGCCAGCGAGTAAAAGTCTCTTTCTCGAATAGTGGGTATGAGTGAAATATTGTTCGAGAACTTTAAAAGGATATTTGCTTACGAAGCATATTGTGCTCACAGAGAAACGAGCAGCAGAGATGTTTACAAGTTTGCTTGATTCATCTGTTAATGTAAGGGAGATATTCAAAACAAAGTTCCTAAGAACTCGAAGGCTAAATCATTAAACCTCATTAACAACTGTGAATAACAAAGTGCCAAGGATCTTACTACAGTCTAGAACGAAAGTTACCGAGGACTTTAGCTTTTCGGCCTTAACGAAAAACGAAGTACACATACACATTAATGTCAGAACAAGATTTCCCTTGTCGTTCGCATGGTTTAATAAGAACCACATGTCCGAAACAAGAGACACCACATACATAAGTACAATTAATGCGAGATTGTTGTTGTACACAAGACTCGATTTCTTTACGCGAACCGGCTAACGATGTCGCCAGTAAACAAGAATAATAAGCAAGAGAGATTAATATAGTAGTGTAGGATATGAACTGAGAATCTGGGACTGGCCATATTAGTTCCTGCAGCTGTGATATAAATGTTTGTAAATCTATGGGACTTAACTACTGCGGTTATCAGTGCATAGGTTTATAATTTACTTAGACAACCTTAAACTGACCTAAGAACAGAACACACGCATATGGCCGAGGGAGGACTCGAACCTCCGAAGGGGAGCAACCGCGCACTTCGCAGGCAGGCGCCTTAGAGTGCACGGCCATTCCACCGCGGCAGCTGTCATATACGCCGTGTCTAAATGCCCAATAAGCAGAGGACTCGGTCTGGGCGCAAATTTTCAACGTCCTCGCGGTATTTAATTCAGTGCCCACAGTGACCGAGCGGTCTGCGGCGTGCCAGTCACGGTCTGCACTGCCGCTGCGGTCGGGGGTTCGAATCCCCCCTCGGTCGTCTTTAGTCTTAGCTTGTTCATAAGTAGTTTGTAGGTTTAGGGACTGATGACCCCGTAGTTAAGTCCCATAAGCTCTACAAACATTTTAAAAAAATGAAATGATGACAGTAAGCTAAAACGTCTCTGACGTCCTTGGTTGTGACAACACAGGGTGTTTCAAAAAGAATATATGTATTATTATTTTGTACAAACTACCGATTGCTGCGCCTCGGCTCGGCTTGTGAAGAAACGAATACACATTACACACAGTCTAGTGTATATTAATAGCTTCAGACGTTTCAGACTGAGGTACCAAATTGATCCTCCGAATGGGTGGAACATTGTTTGTTTGTCTGTATATCTTATGGGACTTAACGTCTGTGGTTATCAGTCCCAAAGCTTACAAACTACTTAAACTAACTTAAATCTAAAGACAACACAGACACCCATGCCCGAGGTAGGACTCGAATCCCCGACGGCGAGCAGCCGCGCGCTCCGCAGCATAGCGCTTTAGACCACCCTGCCACTCCACCGCGGCAGGGTGGAGCATTCACAGATGGTACTGAGAGTTTGTGGATACAGGGTATGTATGTAAAATAAAGAGTCCTGGCCGCCGTCGTCTTCCTGAAGAAAATGTTGCACGAATTCGATCTGGTTTCCAATTTAGTCCTTCAAAATCAACTCGTTGAGCCAACAATACACCCCGTCACTGTGGTCGCCAAGTGCGTGAATATTTGAACGAAACCACTGGACTGGTCATCAAGGAGCTGGCGACTTAGCATGTCTCAGCTGTGCTGTTCGTAATTAGCATATGTGTGCTGCAGCCTTAAACCATAGATATTGGTGGACGGGGCATAGCACCATTTTCATGGCATCAACATCTATACTGCGATATCATGTGCCGCGCGGGAGTAGCCGATCGAATCCTCCCTCGGGCATGGATGTGTGTGTGTTGTCCTTAGGTTAGTTTAACTTAGTTTAAGTAGTTTGTAAGACTAGGGACTGATGACCAACATAGCTTGGTCCATAGGATAACATGCATTTGAACTTTTTTTTTCCAATATTACGTGATTGTTGGCAAAGTAATAGTTGAGTCGAGCTGTGCTTACGATTATAGAGATCTTTTTGGGAAAGGGAGTAACATTAAATTTAACGTGTAACAATTACTAAACTAAATAGTGGCATTTCTTGAAACTGCTAAGCTGTTGTCTGTATCCGGCGACGTGGTTCTTCACTGCTACCCGTCTACTGTTTGCTCGGTCTACTAGTATCTACAGTCGAAGACTGCAGCACTTTTGGCGCTAGAAGCAACAACAGAGAGGCTTTTTGAAAACCACTGGCAGCTTGACTCGTTGCATAAGAAATTACACAAAACCCATAACTTGGCGAAGTGACACCTCGGAAAAGCAAATGTCGGTTATGGCCTGTCATATAAGACTGCAAGTGCCATGATATGTTACTGATTGTTGCTAAGAGGAAGAAGTCCTTACTAGTTTGTGCTAACCTAAAGTTTGCACTCGATACTCATTGACGGATAAGTTAGTTCCATGGACTTATCTAGACGAAGTTTCCTGACAGTCTAACATACAGATTTACGACACTTCCACTGATTTATGTTATATGCGGCCGGCAAGTTACGTCTTTCTTAGATTTCCTAAGATCCCTGGCATCATATGAAACGGTACATTTTTTTACCATTATTTTTGTAACCTAAAGGTTTTTTTACAGAAGGTATCCCTTTTCTATACAAAATAAAAAATGGGTAGGAAACAGCTGAAGACCTACCCTTTGGCAAAAAGACTCGCTTTTCTATCCAGGAATGTTAAGGTGTATTGACTACAATTCCAGTAAAATCTGTGAGGGTGTAACTTAGGAAACGTATATAGAATGCAATAACCACAGTATTTAACGTACCAAATCAGCCACTACAGCTGTAGCTGAAGGAAAAACGTCACAGTTGGGGCAATAAAATGGCAAAAGCAATCAAACTGTTTCCCAACAAAGCAAAACCCAATTCCACAATTGTTTCAACAGATGAAGCACAAATGGCAAAATTGTTGAAAACATTCAGTTTGTAAGCGACAGCAATTACACTCAAAAGTATACGCACATGTAAGAAAGACGAGTGAAGTGTATAAATGTGCATATCATTATCCCATACCAAATTGATACGCATGAAAATTATTGCCTGTCATAGTAAAATCAGACACTAATAGAAACTTATGTTTCTCTTGTGCTTATATTCTCCTTTCCTTCAGCGGAATAAACTACAAATATACACATATTAATATTTGTTCATGACTTGTTAGTTATATCACTGAATCGGATGTTTTTACGTTAATTTTCCGAGTAAGCATGTCTATCAGTACTTTACTAATGCTTGGAACGCAAAAATTATAGTTACTATTTCGTTAATTACGTACAAAAATAATAATAAACAAACGTTACTCCTTCGGTGGCTTGCCCATCTCTAGGAGTGCTCGTGTCGTTTCATCTGTTAGTTGGTAACAATCCTAACAGCATTGAGTGTCGCGACTGAATCTGTTAGACTGTGGTTTAGTTTCATATCCTTCGAAATCTTCCGTGCACCTAAGAGATGTTTTTCAGTATACTGACTAATGGCACGGTAGTTAACTAAACAGTGGTGGACTAAGTCTGCTGGAGGCTTTGGGCGACAAAACATAATGAGCTTCGCCCCTCCCCCCCCATCTTCATTATCGATGACACGTTGCCGACAACAGCAATGCCGATTTCTCGACAACCGCAACTCCTTTAAGACCTATTATGTCAACTTTCATAAATGTTCAAATGTTTGTAGAGATTATTGGACTTAACTACGGGGTCATCAGTCCCTAAACTTACAAACTACTTATGAACTAGCCGATACTAAGGACGGCACAAATATCCATGCCCGAGGAGGGATTCGAACCCCGAACCGTAGTGGCCGTGCAGACTGTGACTGGCGCGCCGCAGAACGCTCGGCCACCGCGGCTAGCTATGTCAACTTTGACGTCTACAATAAGCTTACTCTATAAAACACCCAAATGGAGTTTCATTTTATTTTTTAAAACACTATGTATTGAGCCGGCCGCGGTGGCCGAGGAGACTGAGGCGCTTCAGTCACGGTCTGCACGGCCACTACGGTCGGGGGTTCGAATCCCCCCTCGGGCACGGATATTTGTGTCGTCCTAGTTCGTGAGTAGTTCATAAGTAGTTTGTAAGTTTAGGGACTGATGACCCCGTAGTTAAGTCCCATAAGCTTTACAAACATTTGAACATTTTTTTTCTATGTATTGATTAATTACCTTAAACCCATACAACTTAGTGGCCCTTTTCATGGTTTTTCAAAGTTAAATACGTGTTAGGTCGTTAGGACATGTTTTTGTTACTGTTTTTCTTCTTTAAGGTTTAATTGCCATTTTGCTACTAACTAGAGTGTTTATCTCAGGTCGTCAGAATTTTACTAAATTTGCGTGAAGAAATTATAACTGATAAAATTCTCTCGGGCTTCCAGCCGAGTCAAGTGATATCCACGAGGTTTCGGCTGATCTCTTCGGCCATTGTCAAGTGGTGATTGTCGAGTCATGGCTTTGGTGAGCGTTAAACGCCTTGGAAAGCTGCGTGTCAAGAAGGCTAATTTGTTATGTTCTTTAACCTTCCTATTCGCTGTCGTGTGAGAAAGACGATTCCGTTTTGCTGTCGTGACTCGTGAGCCACCATGTCAATACTGCTGCGGCCAGAAGAATATTTCGTCGAACGAGCTTCGCCCTCTTGCGAGAGAGGATACATCACACTAAGAATCAGTTGGATACAAACGGTCGCGAACCAATGACCGTTCACCTGCAGTTGACGGAGTCTCTTTCAGTTTTGGGTTGGGAATGAATTGACGCAGCCACAGTAGCACAACAAATGTCTTCTCAGACGAAAACCACCGAGAGGCAGAACGAAAAATTCAGCCGGCTTTCTCAGCAACAGCATGGGAAAGAGGGTGTAATAGCAGAACGCGCCGTTTTCAACATGATGGAGAGAAACATCAACGCGGGTGCCACGTCAGCTCTCAAGAAAGGACTCCTCTCACCATCGCTGAGGAGTATCCCTTCCACTGACGTAAGTCGTGTGGAACAAGCAGTTTACAAGATGACCAACGAAACAGCATATTCACTGTAAATATTGATGTAAGTCGGTTATCGTAACTTCTAAGGATCTTTGGTACAGTGTAAACATCTAACTCAAGATGTCTACATGTGTTGTGTACTAGACTGTGTTCTTGTGTTGTGTGTGTCAGATAACAAGATTATGGACAAAACTGTAAGTAAATACAACAATATAATAATCGTGAAGCTATAATCATGAAAATACTAAAATAGCTGTATCTTCCTAAACAGGTTAAAACGTCCAACCATAACCTCACTGGCACCTACAAAACACAACAAAACAGTAATGAACCTGTAACTGTGAAATGCACCTGATGGTGGCAACTTGCTGCCGAAACGCGTCGTGTTAATAAAAATATTAGTAAAAAGTGACTGCTGCAATATAAATTATTTCAAAAAGTTGAAAATATTTACCGTAGTTAGGTGCCTAAAACACGCGCATGAAAACGAATATCGCCCTAAGTTTTGCGTGGCGATAAAATCACCATTGCTGTTAATATTTAACGCAATTAATTAAATGTTCAAATATTTGTAAATCTATGGGACTTAACTGCTTGGTTATTAGGCCCTAGCTTACAATCTACTTAAGCTAAGTTAAACTAACCCTAGGACCAGTGGAGGACTAAGGCTGTCGGAGACCCGGGCCGGCGGCAATACAAAATGAGCCTCCCCCCCCCCCCCCCCGCGCGTTGACTTGTAAATACATTTACTAGTATTAAAAAAGTAACTTTTGAGATTTGGAGCCCCCCCCCCCCCTCCCCAAGGACTACAGGCACGAGACAGTCTAAAAACAATTGCTTTCAATATTTGGAGGCCCCATAACGTGAGAGGCCAAGTAAACTCGATTAAAATATATATATATAACCTTGCTTCTTTGCCCCCCGCAACAACACGAGAGGCCCGGTGCGGTCCGCCCCCCTCCTCCCCCCCCCCCCCCGCCTTGCCGTTAGTCCGCCACTGCTAAGGACAACACAAATACCCGTGCCCGAGGGAGGACTCGAATCCCCGACGGCGAACGGCCGCTCGCACCGCAACAAGGCGACTCAGTGCGCGGGGCCGTTCCTCCGCGGCACCTTTAATTCGGAGACTATGTACATAATTTTGATAGGAAGTGTTCTCCCAGCGTGAAACTTCAAATTAAATCGAAAAGAAAAAGCTTGAACAAATTTATTTTGTCATCTCCGGTATTCTACAAAAGTCGCTGATCAATCACAGCGTGCAAACTCAATCGGGCATACCTATCTTATTCTGCGAGTGCTGGTGGCGGTACTGGCTGCGCCGCCTGGCGGTACAGAGTAATAGGCTCCATATAACGCAATGCCCCGTCACGGCTGTTGCTTTGGTCGCGGGGCTCGGCAGTCAGTCGGCAGCCAGTATGTGGCGGCGCCACCGGCTGCCCTAGTGTAAAGCTCTGTATAGAGCCTATACAGAGCTTTACCCTAGTGTGATAAGCTCCGTAACAGCCAATGCTGGCGGCGCGACTGGCTGCTCCGCCTGGCAGCCTAGTATAATAAGCCCCTAAATGTACTTCTTCCAATAACAGACCTAATGTTTCTTGCAGGATGTTGTGTACATCCCACCATTAAGATTTCCTTCGATGAAATAGGGGCCTATAATTCTGTCCTCCATAATTCCACACCACACAGTCACCGACCAGTCTTTGATGTGGAACCTGCCGCAGCCAACAAGGATTTTCAGTTGCTAAGTAATGCATTTCCATGGTGATATTTTCGGCCTGCAGCAGAGTATGCGCTGATATGAAACTTCTTGGAAGATTAAATCTGTGTGCTGCAACCGGGATTCGAACCTGGGACCTTTGCCTTTCGCGGGCAAGCGCTCTACCGACTGAACTCATGCAACTGTTGTTCCACGAACTTTTCATCTCTTATCATACTTTCGGAGTCATTCTTGGTGATAATATTTAATGACTCACCCTGTATAAAATACATAATGTCAGTGGGAATAGAAGTATTACCGAAGAAATTTGTTGACATGGAACATTAATTGTTAGGAAGTGATTTGAAAGGGATTTTGTCATGAGTGTAAATATTTACGGAAACGAATCTTGGACGATGAGTTCAAGCAGAAAAATAATTTCATATTGATTGATCGGTTTTCGTGAAACGTCATCGTATTGAATTAAAATTATAATTTTGATTATGTTCCACAAGTTAATTTTAATTCGTTAACCGGTTTTCGACTTACAAGGCCATCTTCAGACTTCACTGTTTTGTCGCTCCAAGTGTGAGACTTTCATGGCAGTTGTATATATATACGTTAGACTGTGATATCAGTATGTAAATGTATGGATTAAACACGACAAGGATTGTACCAGTTTTATATTCATTGCGTTGAATCATATTTCGTAGAACATAGCAACCAAGAAAACGATTTTCAGAAATATGGTAAATTTGAAAAGTCAAAGAGTAAGTAGTATTTTCAAAGGGTAATTATCCGATCGCTGCCCCGAACTTCACACGAACACCCACAGCGATAACTATTAGTTCTTTGCTGCATTACGCCGTTCTTTCCAAGCATGAAATACGCCTAAAACTTCAAATTACGATATCTTTTACTTTCCTGATCTGATTTTGATGAAATGAAGCCTATATATTGCCCCAGGATGTTTTCTATTTGTCTGTGATACCCCCATGAATGTTCATTTAGTACTTTTGGAGATTACTCTCTACAAATAGACACATGCGATTGCTTTCAGAGATATGTTGAAATTGTGATATCTTACTGTTCCTGATCCGATTTTATGAAATGAAGCGTTTCTGTAACCGCAAGATACCCCCACGTTTCCTGTGTAACCCCTTAAAATTCGTCTATTAGTTTTAGAGATGAAAAAGTAAGATAGACATGACGGTTGTCGATGAAAAACGTTAAATTGTGATGTTGTTCTTTCCGTGATCTGATTTTTAAGAAACTAAGTCTGTATGTTGGCCCAAGGTACGCTGAAGTTACCTATGAAAACCCCCTGCGAATTCGTGAAGTAGTTTTGGAGAAGTGGTTTCTAATAGATAAACAGACAGACACGACGGTCTATGAAAACATTTCGTGATTCTATTTTGATGAAATCTTCGCTCATGTTTCCTGTGAAAACCGCATGCAAATTCGTCCAGTAGTGTTGCCTGATATTAAGGTACGTGCAAGAAGGTGGGTAAGTTTCATGACAACATTTTAATAAAGCATGTTTGCACTGGCAATAATATACATTTTTAAAGGCATGTTTCATAGAAACGTCGTAACAGAAATTGTTAGGAAGTATAAAAAGGAAATAAAATTCGAATTGTCTTGCTTTTGGTTATTCATCGTACTCAGTACTTCAAAATAGTTACAATATAATGGTTTTGTTAGACACAAGAATAAAATCTAGTGGTTTCTGGTGGTTTTTAATAAGCTTTTTAGTGAGAAATTCCATTTCACTGTTCACAACACTGGTCTGGAGATTGAAGCTGTTGTCTTTTGGGTCTCGAACTGTAATGGCCTTCCAAACTGAATCACCACTGATGGACTAATGCTTCTTATCTGCCTGTCATGTTTCTATTATCAATATGCCGAACCTAACTAAGCACCGCATGGCCTAGGAACGTGTAGTTCGCTTTAGTGCTTTAAATAAAATTAGCTGCACTTGGCACTCTTTTCTTTGTCTCAGTCTTGTGTGAAATGAACGCGAAGGTAAATAAATAAATCTTGTGAACATACTCTCTCTGAGAAAATACGTCAATGAAATCAGTATTCTGATTTGCGTTGCTGTGTTTGTGTGGGTTGACACTTGAAAGCAAAGTTGGAATACATATGTTTTCTCGGAACATCGTTATTTATTATAAAGCCAGCAGACTGACTAAATTAGCCGGCCGTGGTGGCCGAGGAGACTGAGGCTCTCCAGTCGCGGTCTGCACGGCCACTACGGCCGGGGGTTCGAATCCCCCCTCGGGCATGGATATTTGTGCCGTCCTTAGTTGTAAGTAGTTCATAAGTAGTTTGTAAGTTTAGGGACTGATGACCCCGTAGTTAAGTCCCATAGACTCTACAAACATTTGAACATTTTGACTAAATTTTTTGTTTGTCTTCTGCATAAACATAGAGTAGACGGTTTACCTACTATAGGGCATGAGAGGATTAATTATTGCCCTTTAGAAAAGCAATTATTTTCTACATTCTGCCCTACTCCCCATCACCCCTATCTGTTCATCTCGTCCTTATCCAATATCTATTCCCTCCTCCTACATCTCCTTATTCATAAACACTGTTTGCGTTTACTTTTCTGATACTGTAGTGTAAAACCTAAACAATTTTTCGGTTTCAAACCAACCTCGATTTTGGAAGGACGCTCAATAGAAAAATTATCTAAGTCGTCATGAAACATTTGCAATCGACCGCTAAAACAAAGAATAATATTAATGTTAAGATTAAAAGACACAATTGCGTGTAATCGTCGACTACAACATGAGAATTGCGTGACGAAAATAGGTTAAGTTCCAAAGCTAGCAGACGACCATTCCGTCAAAACATACTTCTCGAGAAAGTTTGACGTGGTTTTGACGGTACGGACTGTGTGAATGCCACCATTAGAGATAAAATGTTCAAATGTTTGTAAAGCTTAAGGGACTTAACTGCGGGGTCATCAGTCCCTAAACTGACAGACTACTTATGAACTACCTTAAACTAGACGACACAAACATCCATGCCCGAGGGGGGATTCGAACCCCCGACGGCGGACGGTCGCACGACCATTAGAGATACATTGTGGAATGTTCTGACGGAACGTGACGTGACGTGACGGACAGTGTGTATTGGCCTTTAAAACATGAATGTCCGTAGAAAACGATCTCATACAACATTGTTACTTTCGTGTGCCCTTTCTACCATCGCACCTGTTCGTTACACAGGGTAGAAATAAATTCATAGAACTTCAATTTTCGATTTCACGTGTTATTGTTATGATAAATGACAGGCGCCGACAAAGGGGATGCTCGGTCACTCTTGCATACCCCAAAATTTGAGTGTGGGTTGCTCGACATACCCCACTTAAAATTTTGGTATTATTTTTTCTTTACGTTATATTTTTTGACTGTAATTAAAATCAACTCTCTCATGCTATTGATGGGCGGCTGACTTTTGCAATACACCGCTGTAAAAAGATTATCTTAAAACAAACAGGTAATTAAATTCGTAGGCATTAAAATCCACGTCGACTTGTGAGTGAAGTAGCCGTTTTCTAAATAATCCGAATGTTAATGGAATGCCGCTTGTTAAGTTAATATTGTTAACTGAAGCAGCAACTTTTAATTGTTGTATTAAATAACTAGAGACGAAGTTAGTTTGGTACGGTAAGATGAAAATGTTTATACTACGAATTTAATTTGCGGTATCTTTCAAGACAACCTTTTGATAACGACATGCTTTACCAGTGAGGCGACAAACCTGCCGCGAAGAGTGTCCTATCCGTCCTAGCTAAAACATTCTGTAAATATACAGTCCGCATAACAACTTGCTAAGGTCTTTATGTTTTAATTGGCAGATCTACAAAAATCACGAAACGCAACAGCTACCGAGAGATTTTTTTTCCTTCTACATTTTTTATTTTTAATTTGAATTTTCAGGCTTCAACCATTTTTTGTCAAGAATTGAACGTAGTCGGCCCTTACTTAGTTCCTGTTCTGTGCGACCTGTCTCACCTGTGCTTGGAATTATGTATAATGTCTTGCTAGTAAAAAATCGTTAAAATGGATAAGTATATAGTGAAATACAAAAGAACTTCTAATGATAATCGTGATGGTGACGGTGATACAGGCCTTCAATTCTACTAAATACCTAGGAGTAACAATTACAAACAAATTAAATTGGAAAGAATACACGGAAAATATTGTAAGGAAGGCGAGCCAAATACTACGTTTCAATGGCAGAACACAAAATGCAAAAGATCTACTAAAGAAACTGCCTATACTACACTTGTGCGTCCTATTTTGGAGTATTTCTGGGCATTATGGGATCCACGCCATGTGGGACTGACGAGCGATTTCGCGAAAATTCGGAGAAGGGCAGCTCGTTTTGTATTATCGCGATATAGGGGAAAGAGTGTCACGGAAATGATGAACGAGTTGGGGTGGAAATCAGTAAAAGAAAGGCGTTATTTGTTGCGGCAAGATCTATTTGCGAAATTTCTATCAAAAACTTTCTCCTCAGAATGCGAACATATATTGTTGGCACCCACCTACATAGGGAGACATGGTCATCATAATGAAATAAGAGAAATCAGATCAAAAACAGAAAGATTTAGGTGTTCTTATTTCCCGCGATCTATTGCAGAATGGAACTACAGAGAAATATCGTAAAAGTGGTTCGATGAACCCTCTGCCATACACTTCAATGTGACTTGCAGATTATCCTTGTAGATGTAAATGTAGACAGCTTGTAGCAGTAAAACTTATCCATCTGCGACATCTTGCGACAATGGGTTTTCTGTCACTGTTGCTGGTAAGCACAAGAAAAATTATTGCGGCACTAAATGTGGTATCCGCAGCGGAAGGACTTTTCAAAAACATTTGGTAAACATATATGCATGGATTCAGTACGCAGAGTTTATGTTTGTTGTGTAGGACTATGTGTAAAAACTAGAGATTGCCTCCCAAAAACTGTTACTGCGAATAAGAATTCCTATTATGCATTCGTTATTTACGGCTTTAAGAACTGGTCCGTTGCTCTGAAACAATTTAGATCTCATGAATAAAGTAATGTGCATACTTGTTCAGGTCAAACAAATCGTTCCATGTCAGCAGTTAGTGATTCTAAAGCAAAAGAAATGCCGGCTGCTACTGTTTGTTTGCGGAAAATTTTTACTTCAGTATTGTTCTTGGTGTGCCAAAGATTGGCCTTACGTGGTAATGTTGATGAGTCAAATAATTTTGTCACTCCTCTGAAATTACCTTCCGACGATGTACCTGAACTGAGACTATGGCTTAATCAGACTCATTACAGGTTGATGTCTCATGACATAATTAACGAAATTTTAACATTGAAAAGCAGGTCCCTTCAGAGAATTTTGATTCAAAAAGTGAAAGAAAATGATTTATATGCATTAATATTGGACGAGACTTCCGATATATCAATTACAGAGCAGATGTACGTATTTTTTCGTATTATTGACCAAAATTTTGTTGTTCATGAGTTGTTTTATGGTTTTTATGAGCTGCCTTAACTAATTCAAATACCATGTTCAAATCTGTGAAGGATACATTATTAAGATTTTCTATTTCTGTGAACAATTGTCGTGGGCTACGCTATGACGGCGGAAAAATTGTTAGTGGTTGTCTGCAAGGATTACAGTTAATAATTAAAGAAATTGAGCCCTAGCTGTTTACATTCATTGCTTGGTTCATTCCCTAAATTTAGTTGTTCAAGACTCATCTGATAGTATTCCAGTATTAAGAGGTATTCTGTTAGTTCTCAAGGATCTCATTCCATTTATTTGGTTCACTCAAGAGGCTTGGAAAATTCGGAAATCTCAAGCAATTGTTTTCAGATTCTCATGAGATTGAGGCAGGTCAAGGTTTAAGACCGTTCTGTCCAACGAGAAGGAATAAAACATACTGAATTTATTAATCCATGGCTTATTTTTAAACTTTTTATAATTTAACTAATTACACAGGAGTGCATATAATCAGCTCGTAAAATAATTAAGCGGCTTCTATTTTACTAGCCAAAGAGAAAGGTCCTTACACTTTAATTAAAATGAGACGCTATGTGTAAAAATTGAACTAATATAACACTATTGTTGTTCATAAGATTCCACTCGGTGGCGCCGCTGACCCGCTAAGCAGCGGGTCGCCGCATATGAACAATCGGCTCGAACTTCAGCATAGCAGCAGCATCAAAGCTGCCATTAATACCGCTCAAAGTAGCAGCGCTCGGTGGCGATCCAGTGTCTCGTTCACTTGTGCTTGGCGAATTATAGTTATGTTGTGATGTATTACATGTGTACTATTTCAAATTTCCGGTGTCGACCAGCTCGCTGGTGCCAACCTGTTTTAAAAAATAAAAACAATAAAAAATATTGAAATTTAAAAAAATCTTCGGGAGTTGCGGGGGAGGGGGGGAGGGGTGGGGCTTTAGCCCGGTTAGCCCCCCCTCCCCCTTTCCCTCTGTGGCTGTGCCACTGCCTCACACATTGCCAAAGTGGGGTGACTGGCATGGCTCAACGATGCAGATAGCCAGTGATACCGTAGGTGGAACCACAGCGGAGGGGTATCTATGGAGAGGTCGGACAAACGTATGATTGCTGAAGAGGTGCAGCAGCGTTACCAGTAGCTGCAGGGGCAACAGTCTGGATGATTAACTGAGCTGGTCTTGTAACATCTGCTACGGTGGATTTGCCGTATAGTTACTGCGAACGGCTGAAAGCAAGGGGAAACTACAGTCGTTACTTTTCCTGACGACATGCTGCTCTACTGTATGAGTATATAGAATCATCTCGGGTAATCATCATCATCATCATTAGAGACTGATTATGCCTTTCAGCGTTCAGTCTGGAGCATAGTACCTCTAATAAAATTCCTCCATGCTAACATTGATGCCTCGTTTTTACTTCAAAATCATTCTGCATCGAATCTAAGTACTTTCTTCTTGGTCTACCTCGACTCCTCTTACCTCCGCTGCCGAGCATATGAGTCTCTTAGTTAACCTCGCTTCTCCCATACCTGAAACATGACCCCACCCTCTCAGTCTGTTCGCTTTAACTGCTTCATCTATGGTGTTCATTACTAGTTTTTGATTTCCTCTTTATGGACACCCTCCTGCCATTGTTCAATCTATTAGTACCTGCAACCATTCTTGCTACTTTCATATCTGTAACCTCTACCTTATGAATAAGATAACCCGTATCCACCCAACTTTCACTCTCATACAACAAAGCTGGTCGAAATATAGAGCGGTGCTCTGCTAACTTAGTCTTGGTACTTACTTCCTTCTTGCAGAATAGAGTAGATCTTAGCTAAGTATTCACTGCATTAGCTTTGCTGCACCTCGATTACAGTTCTTTTACTATGTTGCTATTCTGTGAGAAAATTCATCCCAGGTACTTGAAACTGTCTACTTGTTCTAACTTTGTTCCTCCTATTTGGCACTCAATCTGTATAAATCTCTGTCCCACAGACATTACTTTCATTTTGGACATGCTGATCTTCATATCATAATCCTTGCAACTCTGATCGAGCTCTGAAATATTAGTTTGCAGCCTTTAAATCGAATCGGCCATTAAAACTAAGTCATCCGCATATGCGAGACTGCTTATTTTGTTTTCACCTTCTTTAATCCCGCCCTGCCAGTCTACTGTTTTCAACAGATGATCCATGAATAGTGTGACCAACAGTGGTGACAGGTTACAGCCTTGTCTTATTCCTGAAACTACCCTGAACCATGAGCTTAATTTGCCATCTACTCTAACTGCTGCCTGACAGTCTACGTAAAGCCCTTTAATTGCCTGCAGAAGTTTGCCTCCTGTACCATAATCTTGAAGAACTGACTGTAGCTTCCTCCTAGGAACACGGTCATAAGCCTTTTCTAGATCTATGAAAATTATATACAATTTCCTGTTTCACTCATAGCACTTTTCCATTACCTGCTGTAAGCTAAAGATCTGGTCCTGACAGCCTATAAAAGATCTAAATCCATACTGATTTTCATCTAACTTGTCCTCAATTAATACTCGCACTCTCCTTTCAACAATACCTGAGAATATTTTGCCTACGACGCTAATTAAAGAGATATCTCGATAGTTGTTACAATCTTTTCTTTTCCCATGTTTGAAAATTGGCGTGATTACTGCTTTCGTCCAGTCAGACGGAACCTGTCCCGATTCCCACGCCTTCTCGATTATCCTGTGTAACCATATGAGACCTGATATTACACTGTATATGACGAGTTTCGGCTTAATTTCATCCACCCCAGCCGCTTCATTGCACTGTACTCTACTGACCATGTTCTCCACTGCCTCAAATGAGATCCTGTTTCCATCGTCGTTCCTATCTCATTCTACCTGAAAATCTGACACATCATTCAACGTTTCACCTACATTGAGCAATTCTTCAAAATATTCCCTCCATCTGGTCAAGGCATCCACAGGATTGACTAGCAGCTTTCCTTACCTGTCCAAAACACTTGTTAATTCCTTCTTCCCTCCCTTTCGAAGATTGCTAATTACACTCCAAAATGGTTTTCCCGCGGCTTGACCCAGAGTTTCTAGTTTGTTTCCAAAGTCTTCCCATGATTTCTGCTTGGAGTCTGTAATTATCCGTTTGGCTTTGCTTCTTTCTTCGACATAAATTTCTATGTCTGATTTCTAGTATGGAGCCATTTTTGAAATGCCTTCTTTATCTTTTTACAGGCTGCCTTGACTGTGTCATTCCATCAAGCTGTCTGCTTCTTCCTGCCTTTACACACTACTGTTCCAAGACATTCTCTAGCAGCTTCCAGTAGTGTGTCCCTGTACCTTGACCATTCCTCTTCCAGTGACTGTAAATCATTACATTCAACTAACTGGTGCCTTTCCGAGATCATTGTTATGTATTTGTGCCTCATTTCCTTGTCTTGAAGCTTCTACACTCTTATCCTTCTACACATGGACCTGACTTTCTGCTCTTTTGTGTAAAATAAATAAAAAAATGTTCAAATGTTTGTGAAGCTTATGGGACTTAACTACGGGGCCATCAGTCCCTAAACTTACAAACTACTTATGAACTTCCTTATACTAAAGACAGCACAAACATCCATGTCCGAGGGGGGATTCGAATCCCCGACGGGAAACGGCTTCGCGCATCGAAGCATAGCGCCTCAATGCGCTCGGCCGCTCCGCCGCGCCGGTAAAATTTCAGTTGGGAGTATTACAGGAGTAGGTCTAATAATGAATAAGAAAATCGAAATGCGGGTAAACTTCTATGACCAACGCAGAAATCACATTACCGTAGTCAAGACAGATACGAAGTCAACGCTGACCACAGTAGTACAAGTATATATGCCAAATAGCTCTGCCGATTATGAGAATATCGAAGAAATGTATGAGGAGGTAAAGGAAATTATTCAGGTAGTGAAGGGGAAGAAAAACTTAATTGTGATGGGGGACCGGAAATCGGTGGTATGATAAGGAGGGGAACGAAAAATAATAGGTGAATGTAAACTGGGAAAAAGGAATGAAAGAGGAAGCCACCTAGTAGAATATTAAACAGAACACAATTTAAAAATAACAAACACATGATATCAGAATCATGAAAGAAGGTTGCATACTTGAAGAGGCCAGGTCCCAAGAGGTACCCTTCTGGTATATATTTTATAATGGTAAGCAGTGGCGGTTCGTGTATGATTTTCTACGGGTTTAAAGCATTATGGACAAGAAAAATCCAAACAGTATAAAAAAGTAGCAAAATAATTGCTATACAGAAGTAATATCCCAGTCAAAATAGACATTTACTCTTGCATTAATTTCCAGCAAGCTGAAAATTAGCATAAACGTTTGGGATACCACTATAATGAAATTGTGATAAGTCCCCATCAATCCCATGTGTGCAAAAAGTTTTACATAATTCAAGATTCACAAAAAATGTTTTATTTTTTTAACGAAGCGGTAGGTTTTATGATGAAAACTTGATGACCCAATGGACTTCGTATCACTTACCTCTTAATATAAACCATATTAATTTAAATGATATACATTTTAGACCCAGTAGCTTCATAAAGGCATCATCAGATAGTCTAAGTATCGGCTCGATAGTGGGCGGAAAGAGTGAGCAAATCATGCACACATGTCCAAGATAATGTTCATGTCACATTCGTGGAAGTTCACTGAAGGTTTAAACGGTGATAAAATATTGAAAAATTGCGAGGAAAAATTGGATTTAAAACAATGACATCTTTGTTGTGTTGGTTGCGTTCAGAAATATACTTTGAAAGAGTAAAGTTCGCTTTACACGATATAAACCCTTATATGAACTGTCAAAGATAAAAATGAATTGCTGTTCTTTTGTCTCGCTAAAACTCGAGAACTGATGAACCGATTTGGATATACATCCCTTACATAATCCACTGAATCTATTGTGATGAAATCTGTCGTGGAGATAGATTGAGCGCTGAAGTATCGGATAAGATACTTTAGAAAATGTGTAATCCAAGATATTTTTTGATTTGAAGCATATGAAGCAAAATATCGAACAATAATTACTCTCTGGAAAACCTATTTACTCTGTGACTTCTTAACTATTTTTCAGAAGTTACAAATAATTTTTAAAAATGCATTGTCCCTTTTGTAATAAGTGCTTAGAACAGCAGAACAACAGAAGTACCTGTCCTAGTTGCACAAAAAAATACGAATTACAGGTCTAAGGAACAAGAAAATCGAGTGAAAGAACTACTGATCAAAATTAATTTTATTTCAGACCTATATCTATTAGTAACAACATACAGGGTGTTTCACTAAGTGTGTTTGCCTCCGTAACTTATAAAATAATAGGTGACGGGAAATTTTAATGCGGCAGGTCAACACAAGCAATGTTACATTTTCTACGGAGCTCTGAACATAGTTTATTGTATCATTTTCCAAATAGTTACAGCACAAAGATATAATTTTTTAAATGGAACAATAGTTTTTTCTATCGTGCATTGGATTCGTTGAAACCAGCTCCGTCCAAATCAATTTAAACTACATTCCTATCACTGTTTGGGAGCTACAAACCTTCAAAGTTTCAGGGGCAGATACCACAAATGCTGCGCATAATGCAATGCGCCTTCTAAATGTGGTGCGGCCGAGTTGTAACGTGTCACGGAGCGAGAAGCTTCTTCGATGCGCTGTTAGACTGCCGACTGTCGCCGCACACGGCCGTAAACCCGACAGTTGGAGCCACACAAACAACCGGGGCTCAAATACCACAGTTACTGACATCGGATGACGATGGCATACACGAACAACGAGTACATTGACATGTTGCTGATGCTCGGCAAGTGCCGACACGATGCCACTGAAGCAGCCACGGCGTATGCCGTGAGATATCCTAGGCGAAGAGTCCCGGCAGCCATTACGTTCTTACGTGCCGAACAACGACTTCGGGAAACAGGCAGCCTTGTAATGTGGCGCAGTAACAGACGAAGACCTGCAAGAAGTGAGGAGACGGAGGTGTTTGTTTTAGCTGCACTCCACCACGATCCTCATGTCAGCTTACGAGCCGTTGCTGCAGTCGCTGGTGTCAGTCTTACATCTGTGTGGCGTATAGTACACGGCCACAGGTTTCATCCGTACCGCCTGTCACTGACCCAGGAGCTGCATGGGAACGATTTCCGTGCAAGAGTGACATTCTGTGAGTGGGCCATGTGTAATTTCACGCTGGGGTCTTTAGAAAGTGTTATGTTCTCTGATGAGTCCACGTTTACAAATTATGGTGCAGTGAATCACCATAACATTCACTACTGGGCCGCAGACAATCCTCGGTGGGTACGACCTGTCGACCGTCAACGTAGGTGGTCTATTAACGTGTCGTGTGGAATCCTTAGGGATGAAATCATCGGTCCACACTACTTCCCAGGTACACTGACAGGTGAGTTGTATCGCGCTTTTATAGCCGACATTTTGGGTGGTCTCCTTGAACATGTATGTCTACTCACGAGAGTCCATATATGGATCGAGCACGATGGTCACCCAGCCCATCCTGCGCGTGCTGTTGTGGAAGAACTAAACAACAGGTTTGCAGGAAGATGTTTGGTGCGCCATGGTCCTCATTCATGGCCCGCAAGGTCGCCCGATTTAACATCAGTAGATTTCTTTTTGTGGGGATATCTAAAGAGGATCGTGATTATGTCTCTGAGCCCACATCTCCAGATGATCTAAAACGACGTATCGAGGACGCATGTCGCTCCGTCACACCGGCGATGTTACATCTCGTCCGCAGATCCTTTCGATGGCGCATTGCATTATGCATTGAAAAGCATGGACACACATTTGAACATCTCATTTAAATCAACTTCCCACCCACCACACATCCATCACCCACCACACAGCCATGTATTATGTACAGCGTGTGGTATTTGCCCCTGAAACTTTGAAGGGTTGTAGCTCCCAAACTAACAGTGATAGGAATGTAGTTTAAACTGATTTGGACGGAGCTGGTTTTAACGAATCCTATGCACGATAGAAAAAAAACTATTGTTCCATTTAAAAAAGTATATCTTTGTGCTGGAACTCTTTGGAAAATGATACAATAAACTATGTTCATAGCTCCGCAGAAAGTGGAACATTTCTTGTGTTGACCTACCGCATTAAAATTTCCCGTCACCTATTATTTTATAAGTTACAGAGGCAAACACACTTAGTGAAACACCCTATACGTACCCAAATTCACACATATACACATTAAGTAATTTATATCTTACATGCTTTAAATTTTTATTAGTTATTAAAGAAATATTTATATCAATTAAAAATTAATATAATATTTTTGTTTACATTAAATACAACACAGTTATCATCATCATATTGGTCAAAAGACGTCCACTACTGTATATACATAGTAGCTGGTTATACTGTTAATTAATTTAAAGCTTTCTTATAAAATATATTTTTTGTCTTTTTTGCGGTGCGTAAATATATACAGATGATGGTTTTCCGACGCGCGAACACGCAACGTATAATTGTCCATGCACGAAACAGGGAAACTCCAAGTTGATTCCGCAAACTTGCAATGATTGGCCTTGCGATTTATTGATGTTCATTGCAAAAGTCAGACGGTCGGGAAATTGTAAAGGCTTAAAAGCGAATGGCAAATCCGTTGGAATCATCGGTATACGCGGGATTAAGACATCCTCTCCTTTGTATTTTCCCTTGATGATCTTGGCTTCGATGACGTTATTCATTAGCTTCTTCACAGCCAGTCTCGTTCCAGTGCAAAGTTGAGGTTTATTTATGTTGCGCAGCAAGATGACAACTGATCCTACTTTTAATTGCAAATTATGTGGTGGTAGTCCAGGCAATTCCAATGAATTTAAAAATTCTGTGGGATAGTTGACTACGTCATCCTGGCTTGTAGCTGTGTCAATTGATTTGTAAGTAAAAACTCTCCTGGAAGGAAGTTCTGAATTGTCGCATTGAGATCATCGACATCTTTGTTTTTTGCCGCCAATATTGCGCGACCACTCAGTCAATTATTGTCATTATATTGTTGTATTATGTCCGGAAAAACACGCTGAATAAGCTCCTATTTCGAGTCTGTGAAGTGATAGAAATCTGTGGGAAATGTTATTAACCCGGTCGAGGTGTCAGCTGGGACCTTACCATTTCCAATATCTAGCAACTGCTTCGAAAACACATGCGCTGTTTGATCTTGTTGCAAAAACACTCGCATGTTAGTCGTTAATTGGAGTTTCTTTACACGTCGCCACAAATTAGATGATTTTAGGCATGCGTTTAGTTCGTCAGCAACAGTTGATCGAGGAGTAACTGGAAGAGTCGGACGAAAATCACCTGACAACAGAATCATGGCTCCACCAAAAATGTTTTGGTTGTCACGTAAATATTTGAAAGTCCTGTCTAGAGCCTCCAGTGACCTCTTGTGGGCCATTGTACATTCGTTCCAAATTATCAATTTGCATTTCTGGAGAATCTTCGATACAGCGCTATTTTTGGCGATGTTACAAACTGGTGCTTCGTTGATTTCCATGTTTGGTGGTAATTTCAAGGCCGAATGAACAGTTCATCCGCCTTCTAACAAAGTTGCGCAATTCCAGATGAAGCTAACGCTAGGGCTATCGTACGCAATCCTTTGTTGTTCATTCAATTGTGGAACAGTTGTGCGAATTTTTCGTTCAATGCATCAGTATCGTACTGTTGTTCTCTTTGTAACTCGTGGTTAAATGCATCTTGCACAGAACGATTGGGTGCTGTCAGGCCCAAACACGACAGTACTTTATTTGCACCAATAAACACATATCTTCTATCATGATCAACGTCTCATTGTAACTTTCTGCAGTAATTTTTTAGTGAAGGATTCAAAGTTTGACAACGCACACGATGTAACACATCTTCAGACATGTCATCCCTATATTTCATCCACAAATCTTCCGGATTAGAAGGGAAACATGTCGATATTATAATCGCAAACAATGTACGAATTTGATGAGCGTATTATGAAAATGCGAATCGTCCTCGAGCAACTGTAACAGTTGACACGCTTCAAGGTAAGTCGCACACAGATGTCCATCAACTGTTCTCAATTGTTGAAACGATGTCGGGCCATTAACATTAACAATCTAAATTAATAACATTCATCGGTATTTGGATGTACTGTATACATGCGACCTATAGCATCTGTGGCGAATACATTTGGATATCCTTCAAGTGGTGTTCCTTATTTGCGTTACATGTGCAATAGCGTGCCGTATCGGCATACAGCAGAGTGCAAGCGAAATCATCAGTTTGACAAATTGAGAAGAAACTTGTTAATGTGGTCGAAGGTGGACGCGCCGCTCTATCCACAGCGTTCTCTGGGTTGAAATGCACTGCCAAATGGACTACTGTAGGATGTCTTTCGTGAATCGGAAATGAAAAAATGCGCCAAATAGCTTCGTTGCTGCTTACATAGCGACCCATCTGATACTGAGACACTTCGTCATTTGTATTTGTCACAGCGAAGATGGCCATGTCGCTACCTTTGTTAAAATATTTACATGTGTACTTTATCGACTTGACAGAGTTACAAAATTCCACATTGATATGAGCTTCAAAAGTTTTGGACAATGTTGGCGAGTACGAAAATCTTGTCCTTTTATCTTCACAACTACAAATCGCCCACCGTCCGCAACTGATCGCCGACGATACAATGGGTAACCGACATTTCCCGTGATTGTTTCAGCAATCAGGTCTCTCGGGTATCGCTTGGAACACTTGGCGTCGATCATATGGGTGAGTTGTTGTTGAAAACTCCGCAAGGTCCATGTATCACGTGTTTAGTTACTACCGCATGCAATCTTGGGTCAACTGTTTCATTGGGTATCTCGGCTGAAATGATGGAATCAATTTCTTTTGTCCTTATTTTGTCAACTAACCAGACCAATACGTGCGCACGTGGAAGACGACGCTTTTTCAATAAAGATTTTAATTTTTGCTTTAAAACTCTGGCAGTAATGTCATGCCTATCAAGTGGTGTTTGGCCGTGTAGCAATTCTTTCTTGATTTCTGTCCATTGTGGTTTACAGGTGAATGTAATGAATAGGTCAGGGCGGCCATATTTTCTAACATACGACATCGCATCATGCGCATATTCGTGCATGTGGCGTGGGCTTCCAATGTAAGTGGCCGGTAAAAGTCGCGAAGGTGAATATACTCTTCAGATCGAAGCTGCTGTTGGTTTAGACGAATGTACGTCAATCTTTCAGTCTCAATTTTGACAGACATGTCAGCTGCAAACTGATGAAAAAGCCGTTGACACATCAAAATGTGATTTACTTCACCTTGACGGATCATGAGTCTGTATGAATAAAAATTTATAGCACTGACTTTTTTGTTGGTTTCAGCACCTGGAATTACAAACAATGACATAGATATATTGCATTTAAAAAATATTAATTCATTTCGTTTAATCTAACTACCTGTTGTTGGATTAACCATTTTGCTATTAAAATGGTATCCGTCTTCTCCCTGCCAGAAGATTAATGGGTACAGTAAAGCATCATAAGCTCTATGCGTTTCAGACACACGCTTCAATGCATTGTTCCGACGATGAAGCACAATATCTCTTGATTGCAAATTTTCTCAACAGTGACAATAGCCACTTCATCTGTTGTTGGTGAATTAAACCTCTTTGCATGCTTACCAGCATGTGTTTTGTCGGCTCTTATTACAATATTATGGCTGTCTGATGGCATCCGATCTAGTGCCACTATGAATACCTTTACTAAATCATTATTGTGATGAAGAAACGTTTGCAGTTGTTGGACAATGGATCACTTCACTGTTGGATTACGAGCACAACGCCTATCAACTTCCGCCTGTTGATTGTCCATAAAATAAATTTGCAAGAATTGATTATCCGCATCTGGTACAGGCAGCAGTGACCCCAATAGGTGATGAATTTGTCCTTGTATCTGCAATTATTTATGATCTTGTTAAATTATTTATGATACACATTATAATTTCATTAAAAACATTTGTATCTTACCTTGAAAGTGGGCATGAAACCGTTCTGTACAATATGCGTTGCACCAAACGACGTCATTTGGAAGCAATTATTATATTTTTGGATGTTGGCCAAGAGGTGTTTAGAGTCATTTTCCATCCCAAAAACTAATGAGTGTAATGGATCAGGTGTTGGGACCAATTGTGGCAATTTTACTTTACCACCAGCACAACATAATCCTGCAGATTCACCGCTGTATTTTAAAGCTTTACAATATTGACAAATGATTGACATTTCGTCAATTGTTACAGATGTGTCGGCACTATAATCTATTGCGGATCTTAAGAGAATGCTCCTCGTTCCAGGTTCTGCGTCTGCGGAATCGATCAATTTCATTATGCTGTGCTCGCTGCTGTTGTGATCGATGTGCCCGAATTCGTTCCATTCTATACCTATCTACTTCATTGTAATTCACTCTAGAACGTAAATCTGCCATACCAATACGACTGTTATCATTATGTCAGTCTCTCGCTGGTCATCAGTGCAGTTAGTGCGTGAGGTTGCTCCTCGCACATTTCATTCACTTCGACGACCTACGTTAGGTCTTTTCCTCCTCGGCATTGTAAACGGTATCAGATAATGTTTTCGTGCACTAATAATGGTAACAATAATGGTGACAGAAGACAAATGAAGTTTATATTTTTTTATTTTTGGCGTTAGTTTCGAGGCACTTTACAGTGGCACTGTAGTCAGTGTGCACTTTGCATATATTTAGCGTATGTGTTATCTTAGACAGTGACTTTGACAGTTCATATACCGGTTCAGATCGTGTAAAGCGAACATTAATATTTCAAAGTATATTTTTGATCGCACCCAAGACAACAATGTAGTGTCAGAATGACAAATCAAGTTTAAATTTTGTTTTTGGCGTAATGGATGTGGATTAAACACTCTGTAGGTACATGATATTCCTTGTGTTGAATCAAATTACGTAGTCGCGGAAACTAATAAAATCATTTTCTAAGATACGGTAAAGTAAAGAAGTCAAAGAATAAACAGCTTTTCCAGTGAGTAATTATTGTTCGATATTTCGCATTATATACTTCAAATAAAAAAAATCTCTTGAGTTACAGACTTTCTACAGTATCTTATCCGGTACTTCGGCGCTCAAGCTATCTCCACACCAGATTTCACCACAATAGATTCAGTGGTTTATGTAATGATATAAGCCAAATCGTTTCAGCTGTTATGCCGAGCCGGCCGCGGTGGCCGGAGGCTCTCCAGTCACGGTCTGCACGGCCACTACGGTCGGGGGTTCAAATCCTCCCTCGGGCATGGATATTTGTGCAGTCCTTAGTAGTAGCTAGTTCATAACTAGTTTGTAAGTTTAGGGACTGATGACCCCGTAGTTAAGTCCCATAGACTCTACAAATATTTGAACATTTTGTTATGCCAACACTCACGAACAGCAATTCATTTTTATCTCTGACAGTTCATATACATGTTCAGATCGTGTAAAGCAAACTTTACTCTTTGAAAGTAAATTTCTGAACGCACCCAACACAACAAAGTCATTATTTCACTCGTTTTAAATCTAAATTTTTCTCGCAATTTTTCCATATTTTATCACCGTTTAAACCTCCCCTGAACTGCCACGAATATGACATGAATATCATTCTGGACATGGGTGCGTGATTTGCCCATTCTTTCCGCCCACTATCGAGCCGATACTTGGACTATCTGATGATGCCTTTATAAAGTTAGTGGGTTCTAAATACATATGGTTCAAATTAATATTATTTATATTAAGAGGTTAATGATACAAAGCTCACCGGGTTATCTAGTCATCGCCGCGGCGGAGCAGCCGAGCGCATTGAGGCGCTATGCTACGATGCGCGAGGCCGATTCCCGTCAGGGGTTCGAATCCTTCCTCGGGCATGGATGTTTGTGCCGTCTTTAGTTTGTAAGTTTAGGGACTGATGACCCCGCAATTAAGTCCCATAAGTTTTTATCTAGTCGACCCCGAAATGCTACACAATTGCTAATATGTATGTACTCTTGCTTTGAACGTCAAATGTGCAAAATTTTATCGCAGTCGTACGAATGATATTTTCCCAAAGAAAAGAGCTCTTTCAGTTTTCCACAAATTTTCCTATTTTCTGGCCACCTATTCCAAACTTTTACTTCACTCAAACCTTCCGCTCGCTTTGAGCATCGGATGTGCCGATTTTCTCTTTTCCGGACACCGTTTCCATACTTTCTCACCGTTTAAACCTTCCCTGGACTTGCACGAATATTTCAAGACTAAAATTAGCCAAATCGGTTCAGCCGTTCTAGAGTTTTAGCGAGACTAACAAACAGCAATTCATTCTTATATATATAGACAGCTCACAGATTTGTCTTGTCAGACAAAAATTATTGTGTGTGACAATCTACGAAAACTGTTCTGATACATTTTCCCTGTTATTGTGCCTTTCAACTGACTGCGTGTAACCACTAGCCAGTTTTCTAATATCGTGTTTCCCTAAAAGGTTGAGCTCTAGCTACGCAATCGTGTGAGACGCAGAATGGTCTTGTTTATCTTCTGCGTTAAATGTCCGAGATTGTCAATTCTTTTTGGCGTCCAAGTTGTTTCACGTCCAGAATTTACTTTGGCGATTAACAGTCAATAGAGACGGAAAACATTACAACTTATTTGTAATTTCACAGCACAAATGATATATCGGCAATGACATATTGCAGTCTTCTAGTTCTTCAGTTCTCGGTAGCTCAGCTTCGTTTTCCCTTTCATCGTTCTTTACTGAAGTCACGTTGGTGGCATTTTTTGACGTAGAGGCTCTTTTTTCCTGAAAATCTGGTTCTTATGGCCGATGTCCCTGTCCAACTTGTACCACCGCCTACCCAACCGTCACTCAATGTTCCTCTTGTAAACCAAGTTGTTCCTCCGCTGCAACAAGTTGACTTATATGCTTTGTATCTTTCACAGACGCATCAAATTGCTCAAGTGCTCCCAGTATTAACAGATTTAACGCCTAGAGTCGGAGCCAGACTTTGAGCAGCAAGTGGCAGTATTGCTTTCACAGAATTAAAACAAGCCTCTGCGAGCATTATCTACAGCAGCTTCTCCAACGTTTCACAGGGTACAACATTAAACGTGAGAGCAGAAATCCCTATTTACTTGCTTAGTAATGTTTACGCCCTACTTAGTAAATTGTTCCCTTCATCACAACGCGATTTGTGCAAATTCGACGACATTACAGGCCCTTTGAAGTTACTATAAAAAAGTAAAGCTGTCAACAATCCGACAATTAGTTTTAACACCTCAGTGTTTTACTAGGGATGGTCCTGTTTAGCGGTGGTATGCCGTTGCCATCCTCCGACCTTCGAAATGACTTATCCAGCCAGTTATAGGGGGATCTACAGTTTAACGTGGATTCCGAAACACGGTGCTACTCGATATTTTTCACATCAGCAATGTTGCCAGAAGGAAGGAAGTGAAAAGAGACAGATACAAATCCTAGGACCTGACGGGGATCCAACCCATGACCTTTGGTTGTATGGTATGGCACTCTGCCACTGTGCTACCAAGCCACACTTAAACTTTACTTTACTAATACACATTGCAGTAGCCCTTTACAAGATTTTCAGATGTGCAAAATGTCCTGAATAGACTTATAAACAGGGCAATGTCCTCAATGTTTAAAAAAAATGTTGAAATGTTTGTAAATCTATGGGACTTAACTTCTTGGTTATTTACAT
Source organism: Locusta migratoria (assembly GCA_026315105.1). Lineage (NCBI taxonomy): Eukaryota > Metazoa > Arthropoda > Insecta > Orthoptera > Acrididae > Locusta > Locusta migratoria. The sequence goes on along the minus strand of CM048749.1, from coordinate 134,396,349 downwards.
ATTCATAGATTATATGACTTTAACTGTGAATGGGCAAAGCTGAAAATGTGTACCCAGCCGGGATTCGAACCCAGGTCTCCTGCTTTCTAGCAGTTTTTTTCCGTTCATTCAGTTTGGTCTTGATTGTTCATTTCACATTTGGCTCATCTTTCTTTATTACAGACAGTGTTTAGCCTGAGTTGTTGCGACGGCCGTTACTGATTAAGTCCAAGGCCAACCGCGTGTGTCGAAAACAAACACATTACCATTTCTTGATGGTACTGTCTCTTGATAAAAATTGTTCAGAAAAATTACTGTTGTTCTCTGTAGGAGGACCGGCTAGTCCGTGCCTCCTTTCTCTTGATGATACTTTCATTTCCCAATCTTGATAATAAATATCATTTGCTATTATCTTTTAGTTGGATAAGTTTGAATTCAAGTAAACAGTGACTTTAAGGTAACACAAATAACCTTTTATTACATCACTGAATTACGTGCTTATTGGAATGCAACTCACAGAAGAAGAATGTTCTTTCAACCAATCAAGACTAAAGGTAATTAACAACAAGGTCATTTTCCATAGAATATACATACATACAATACGTAGAACTTTTCAACATGGAGTAAATAGATCACTGGCACAGTATCCCATTCTTCATTTAATCTTTTCTGCTGCACAGAACCTGTACAGAGAAAAACTGGAGCCAGAATACATTCTCCTACCTTTTCCTAAATAAAACATGATTTATTTAATTATTATACTTGAATTTCTTGAGCTTATAGCAGGAAAAATGCAGTATAAGCTGTTACACTACAAGCCCACTAACCGGGTGCGCTGATCCACGGCGCCCGGAAAGCAGTTGCACTGACCCCTACACCACTGGGGACACAGGGATCACCGCACCTGCAAGGACTACCTTAGCACGCCTCCCGTCAGACACAAATTTTCAGCTTTACCCTGCCCACAGTACTCAAACTCGTAGCCACTATGTACTAATTCCCGTAAGAGCTCCAAACTTGCCCACCTCTCCCCACTAGCGAAAGGATCATTGCCTGTCACTGGTATATTATATATATACATGTGGTGTCACTTCAGATCCTGCAGTTGTTATTGTTTTCATATTCATAGATTCTGGCCAAAATTATTGGATCTAATAGGAAATGATCATGCCCCTGTCCTTCTTACCATTGGCACAGTCCCAGTCCTACTCCCCAAACTAGTCCATGATGACTGGGATGCCTACCGACATGCCGTAGACACACAGGTCACCAGCCACCCTCTCCCTCTCCAAACTCCTGAAGACAATGACTACACGTCTACCTTGCTCCAACAGACTTTGACTGACTCCATCCAAAACCATATCCCCAGTAAAGCCATCTACCCTCATCACCCAATCCTTTCCCTAAAGGGCATCCTTCACCTTCATGAATCCCACTAGCTCCACCATTCTTTTCTTCTTACCCTTGATTGGAATACACTTCCAATGCCACCAGAAAATCCAATGAGACATCCAAAACCTCCCAACTGCAAATAAATGCCAAACCATCACCTGTCTTACTGCCATGCTTTCCATCCACTCCACCAAATACTAGTCTACATTCCACTGTCATACTGGCAGCCATCTAGCACTCCACTAACCCCTTCTTCACAGCTAGCCCTTCCCTGACAACATTAGTATTGTCAATCATTTTGTGTCCTACCTCTCTGACACCTTTTCCTTTCCTGGCAATCTCCATTTAGACTACAGTCTCTTTCCCACTCTCCATGGACGAACAAACACCTCAGTTCTGCCACTTGTCCCTAGCTTCCAGTATTGGATCACAGCCCGCCCTCTAACCTTAATACTACTATAACTGCAATTGACATAAAAATGACACTCGTCTCCAATAAAACAATGCTCTCAGACACAATCGCTTCACTTACTTCCACCTCCGCATCTGTTCACCTCCTTCCATGCTGTCCTCACCATCTTTTACTTTTGTTTGGCAATTTTACCATAGCACTTGATTGGTATGCTAAGCAGTAGTTGGTAGTGCTTCAATTTTTTATGTTCACTTATTACAACTGTTGGAGATTTAAACACATGATAGGAATGGTAAGATTAAATTTATAGATATGAAACATCTACTTCTTTTTGCCACTTTTAGCAGCACCATATGTACAATTTTTATTTTGCGCACATCTGTGACAAAGCATGTTTCGAAATATAGGTTTCATTGGCGTTCTTGTATCAATGAGTGACTTTAACTGGATTTGGGATAGTTGAAGAAATTGCCAAATTGAAACCATTATCAAGGCTAGAAGTGGTGGTAAATGCTGCAGAGATCAAACAAGAAGATTGAATCAATAAAATGAAGAATGCCTATCACAATTCCATATTTCTACCAATTTATGTAGAACCCTAACTAGTCAAACATGAAAAACATAAATAATATTTGATATTTTACCACTTTTAACTGTTTTGGTAAAAAATGATCTTGGTTGCACAAATACAATGTTTTCCTTATTCACACAAGACATGTTTCGCTTCTTCTAGGCATCAAAAGACATTCTGGCAAAACTTGTTAAAGCAAGCTATTTAAGCTACAGGCCACATGACCACATTCACATTTGGTGGGGGGAGGTGTGGGGTAAAAGGTGACCAAATAAAATACCACTGAAAAATGTGGCTTAATAAATAAAATACTCTTACTGTGGTAGCAAGGTGTCAGACATATTAAAATTCAAATAAATTACATCTTTAAAATAAATGTGGCAGCTATTGCTTAAGAGTGTGGAGGGCAGCGAAGTCGCAGCTAAAACCAAACCTAACTTAACTAGGCGATGTTTCCTTCCTTACTCAGGAACTGCTTCTTAGCCACAACTGCTGTCTCGCTATCTTGCCAGCAACTGAACAGCCAAGCGTCCCCCAAAGATGTGCAAAAAGCTCACAGATAGCATGCTTCTGTGCGACTAACAGCTACAGTTTACATGAATGAAGTAAACTATTTACCATGGATGGCAGCCGTTACTGGAAGGCTGTTTGTGGGAGTCTTCTGGAGAGAGAGAGAGAGAGAGAGAGAGAGAGAGAGAGAGAGAGAGAGAGAGAGAAAATAGTTGAACATTCGTGTACCTAAAAAGTTTTGCAAGGTTGTATGAAAACGATTCAAGGAATGGGATGGCAACCTGACTATGCGCATGTTTGTCAGGTGTAGCTAATGGATTAATTACCAAAATATTCATTATGGTTGCTGCGCCAGCACGACATTAAGTATGGAGTGGAGTGATTTCAATTTTAGCTGTGTTTTACATGCATATCCCATTGTGTAAAAGGAGGCAGCAACAGCCATTTTCTCAATATGAGCATAACAAGTGTTTGCATGGACTGTGATTGTACTCAATTTTTAAAATAAAAATGAAATAGCTACAGGACAATAAGGGAAAAAATTTATAACTGTAAATACATTAGAATATTGTGAAGTTTCAATTCCAGTAATATCATGATATACATCAATAGGATTTCCTTCAAGAAGCATAACAATGCCAGTGTAGGTTTCTTATAGTTGGTGATGAATCACTGGTTATGTGTGTGTTTACCTCTGATTTATTCTTATTATAAACTACATATGGTCGTAAGATTTCCTTCTGCATGGAAAGCATACAAATGTATAAGAGACAAATATGCTGTTCAGAAACTGAACATAATTATCAATAAATACACAATTTCATTCTTTTTTAGTCACACCTGCTTCTTATGGTTATGCTCATTCTGTATGTTAATGTTTCTTACACATTTGTATCTGTAATTTCTAGTCTAATCTTTCGTTTAGACTAAAATTAGGTTTTGCATTTTCCTCTCTATGAGTAGCAACAAGCTTCTGAATGAATTAACCATAAAACCAATTATTCTACCATGAAGCTCAATGTGACAATAAACACAGTTTCAGATGTGACCTTTACTTTGGAAATAGATGTAGAAAATTAACATTTTTCTGTATCTTACCTGAAGTAGACCTAATCTATGATCTGTGTAACTATTTCTCTTTCCACACAAAATGCTGTTAAAAGTTCCAATTTATTGTGATGTAATTACATGTAAGCAAGGAAATATAATAAAAGTTAATTCATTTTACCATTAAAATAATTAAATAAAACATATTTAATCCTTGCATAAGTCAACACAAAAACAAAATTTTTATTAAACAGAAGTCTTTGGTTAAGAGTAATACATTAAGTATAAGCATATACAGAGTTAAAATGCATGTCATATGACCTATTAAAAATTTAAGTACAAATAACATAGTGGGGAGATGACACCATCACCTTTTTTGTGATTAGACTGCTCTCAATAGTCTAAAATAGCTGCCCAAACTACTTACATGATTAACTAAGAAACTGCATTTCTTGGAGTCAGGAACAATTATAAAATAAGAATTAATACCGAATACTGTCTCAGCAACTCAACTCAAAAATCTGTTGATATAAGCATTAAAAACACAAGGATTTTCAGATTTCTTTACATCTCAAGAAATAATACATAAATGCAGTCTAATAAAATTATCACAGATAGAGGAAACTGCAAATACTGTTTCCATTAATAAACAACACTCAATATAATTTTAAGAAAGTTATAATTCTTGTGTACATAGATAGCACAGTTGCAAAAATCACAGCTGCAACTATATCAGGCAAGACACACAGGCTTACAGGAGGAAACGGAGATTATGTCAATTGTCTTTCATTTATATTCCGTTATTAACAGAATAATAATCTTCTTATTATATTCTGCATTTCCATAACTGGTTGGTTACCACAGTGAATACTTCAGAAACACTCTCAAAGAATGGAAGATCTTCTGTGTCACAATTTATGATGTGAGGGGAGGAAAGGAAAGGGAGTGAGGAGGTGGGATGACAGAGGGGAGTGGAGAGGAGATGGAGAGCTGTTAGTTATGCTATAATATTTTATATTTTAAATTTCTCATTTAACTCAGAAACTCAAACTGCTGGCAATTAAATAAAACTTGATTTCTTCACATATAGGAACACGGTAAAGTATATAGGAATACTGTGATGCAGATATGATTGGTGTATTTATTTCAATATTTGTTGAGAATATATACTCTTTCTTTCTGAGAACAGGTAATGTGTCTAGATAAAGCCAAAAAATACTGTTCGTCTGTCTCAGAGCAAATAATCTATTTGTAGATAGCAGCCAGAAAGTAAAAGAAATGAATAATCTACTTCGTTATTCAAATAGATAGAAGTATAAAAATTGTGGACTATGACACTAGACTGGACAGCAATAAATATCACACTCGCAATAAAATTTGCACACAAACATCGAAAAGATAAACTTGCGAGAATCGATACACATACTGGAAACAAACAAAGTGTACAAAATTTTCTATGAACTTTAACAAACTGCATGATAGTTGGTATTAAACAAAAATCCAGTATTCAAGATAAGACATAAATAGTACACTCTCCTAATAACAAACATGACATTCAGGAACATTTTCTCAACTTTCATGTGTTGCTCACAAGCATTTATACTCTGTGACACAGGTATTATCACTGAATGAAATTTCGCTGAACAAGGAACATCTATGGATTTACTTCAGTACACAATGTAATGTACTTGTAAAATATTGTAGTAGATTCATAGAAATACCAATGACAATATTTGCTGTAATCATTATGATGACAAAAACATGAACAAGCAACCATGTAAAATTGAAGCTTAGGTAGTACAAATTACATGGTAATGTAAAAGCAAGACAAAATAAATAATGTGCAATCAACACCAACAAACTCAACCTGTGCAACAGAGAACACATTTAAGTAGTGCTTACTGTGTGCAGAAGGTTGTTATGTTGTCAGTATAAACAGTATGGACAAAGAAAAGTTACTGTTGATGCAATATGATTACACAATAAAAATTTGTTTTCTCTACAGGCAGTATCACAATTTTCAGTGGAATGACCGAGTTCAGTTGAGAGGATTGGAAGCATCATGAGAAAAATAAAGCCTTTCTTTCAACTTGTGCTGATGTTCACTAGAGGCGAGAGCAACACCCACCAGTGTTGTCTCCAACAGTAGTTGTGCGTCCATCCAGTGAAGGTGCTCCACTTCCATCATATCTTGGCAATTCCTTGCTCTTTGCTTGCTGAAAGTAAATATAGACACACATTATATATGCATAAATATGATTCTCTGTTGTATTTCCAATCTATTATGGTAACTTTAATATTATAGAAGAAATTATCCTATTGCAAGGTAACAAAATACCGTTGACCAGCACCTAACTTCTGGAGCTGGAGTAAAAAGTCTACTATGAACAAATGAACATACGGGACAAAAAAATTACCTAACTTTTGCAACTATTTGTTCCTTCTTCGCAGCAGAAATAGTGGTCCAACTGTTGAGACAATGAGCCAAAACAAAGATGAAGGGGGAGGTGTGTGTGTGTGTGTGTGTGTGTGTGTGTGTGTGTGTGTGTGTGTGTGTGATAGCTTCAGTGCAGAAAAGACAGAATAATAACATTAATTATGAGGAAGAGAAATGAATAAGGCAATTAAGAAATATGATGAAAGTAGGAATACAATGGAAGGAGGGAGGGAAGTGGGGAGAGGAGGGAGGATGAAGGATAGGAAGCAGAAGATGGTTTAAATGAGAGGCTGAAAGGGGAGGTAGAGTGTGAAGGCAGAAAGAGGGAGGGGTGAGCTATGGTAAGGGAAATAAAAAAGGGAGGGTTGAAGGGAAGGAAGGGGAAGGAAAGAGGAGGGAGTGTTGAATGGATAGAAGAGAAGGGAAAGAAAAGAGGGAGGGGAGAAGGGAGTGGAAGTACTGTATCCTGATGCTTACAATCCACTGCAATACAGCTAGGTCTATTGGGATGGAAAACATGGCAAATGACACTCGTTGTTGTTGTGGTGGTGGTGGTCATCGGAGACTGATTTGATACAGCTCTCCACCCTACTCTATCCTGAGCAAGCCTCTTCATCTCCTCATAAGAATGACAACGTACATTTATTTGAATCTGCTTTCTGTATTCATCTCTTGGTCTCCCTTTGCAATTTTTACCCACACACTTCCCTGTGATGCTAAATTCACGATTCCTTGATGTCTAAGGATGTGTCATACCAATCAATTCCTTCTCTTAGCAACGGTATCCTAGAAATTCCTTTTCTCCCCAATGACACAAAGATAAACAATATGTTTACAGACTAAGTGAAGAAAACTTCACTCTGTCCAGCACCATAAACTTAGCCAGCAGGAGAGAAAATAGCGGCACTATTTTTCTAAAGTCCATCATTTATCTGAAAGTGACTGGGACATGTTCTTGTACTTCACAGTTATTCAGCAGCACAGCACCAACTGAGAAGTTCTGACTGAGCAGGCACGGAGAGTTCCACTCTGCTACAGCATGGTCATCAGGAAGCCTCTGATCAATTATACATGTCAGTTTAACTTTGTCTTAAGTATGAACCCAGGGTCTAAATGATCCATTAAATCTCTGTTTTTTAATTACAATATAAAGAGAACATTTTGTTTGGACTTTACGTTATTCACTTTCTGACTTGTCATGAGCTGAACTGTATAAACTGCGACTTAGATAAAGTTGAATTTTAGTGAAACTGATATTCGCAGTTTTGGAGGAACTATCTGTTCAGAGTGCACATTACAGCACCCAGTGATTGTTATCGCTGGGGAGGAAGGGAGGAGAAGAATTAAAAAAATAACTGAATAAATAAATAATAAAAAAAGGATGGAGTCACATTAATGAAGGTAATGTAAAGCCCTATTCTTATCTTGCATTTCACAGATTTTTTATCATATTTTGTGTCACTTAACTTCTCTCTTTTGATGAAATGTATCAATTACTCATGGGAATACCATTGTAAATGTGACTAAGGAAGCATGCTTTATTAGGTTACAAACCCTCTCTGTTATGAGTTCTTAATATTGTCTAGTATTTTGTAGTAGTGCAGATGGGAGACAAGCATAGTCCAATATAGGCAATGTTGCCTCCTCTCAACATGTGTGCATCTGTTAGTTTCCAGAGGTATCACATATTGCAGCAGTATAAACATTGCCCCAACACCGCATGGAAAACATTCAAAAACAACAGAAACACCAATCTGATTCTCCACAATGGCCACTGGATGTCCTTGTGGCACAACCATACTATTTTGTTCAGAATGATCATTTTAAGTGCCTGAATAATTGGGTGATGTGCAAATACTGCAAAAAGAAAGGACACATTGTATTAATGTACAGGTCTAACCTTTCATCGACAGAAGTCAATATGAACGTGAACGGTGTTTACCAATAAAAAACAGGGTATCAGTTGAGACATTCAGGTCCTTAAGTATTGTCATCATCAGAATCAACTAAATTGGTTTGAAGTCTTTCTGTTGGTTCTACGAAGTGGAGACAACAACATTACAGCAATGGAGATAGTGGTAATAACAGAAAGTTGCTGCAGAGGGGGTTGGGGTTGACTTGTGTTTATTCTACCAAATGAATTACACAAGCAGTTGGGTTCACATAGTGTAGTGAGGAGGCAGTGCAATACAACAACATGACTAACCTGAAGCTATGGCATGGAGAGCGATAGAAATGTTGGAAGCGGGACAGTCACAGTAGGAGGTGGATGCAGCTATTGGAGTGTTCCAAAGTGTAATTTACAGGACCTGAATGAGATTTCTGACAACATTAATCATTTAAAGAAGGCAAGGCCAAGGTCATCCATAAGAAACATCAGCAAGAGATGACCGTAATCTCCGGTTAACAGCCCACTGAGACAGAAGGCTGAATGCAACTCAGCTGCAATGACCCTCCAGGCAGCAACAGGATGCTCAATGTCAACACTAACAGTCAGAAATTGTGTTTGGGAATTTGGTCTCTAGCCACGGAGGCCTATGGTGCGTGTCCCATTAAAACTACGATACTGTTTAGACCACAGAAACTGTGCAGAGCAACATCAGGGTTGAAGTTGTAATGAAAAGTGCTAGGTTCTGTTCACTGATGTGTCAAGAATTTGTGTTCAGCCAGACAATCATAGTTCCCTCTGAAGACAATGTGGAACTCAGAACAATCTTGCTTATATGCAGGAAACATCACCTTAGCATGGTGGTGGACAAATGGTGTGGGCAGCAGTCAGTATTGGCAGACTTACGGACCTCTATGTCATTCAGAATGGCGCTTTGACTGTTCAGAGGTAGAGAGATGAGATCCTTTGACCTTTTGCCGTCCCCTACTCTTGTGCCATATGAGATGGGTTCCTTTTGGTGGGCGATACTACTCGTTCCCATAGAGATGCACTGGTGGACAACATGCTAGAAACTGAGGGACCTGAATAAATGGAGTGGCCAGCTTGTTCAGTGAATTTAAACCCAACTGAGCATGTCTGGGATGCACTTGGCAGACAATTGCAGTCAGACCAGCACCTCCTACAACGGTTGTAGAGTTGGATATTGCACTCATGAAAGAATGGCCAAATATCCTGCAAGAGCTAATTGATAACCTCATACTATCCATGTCACACAGGTGTGCAACTGTACTGGTCGTCTGAGGTGATCACACACCATATTAGAGGGCAACGAGAATGACATTTTCTCTATTTTGGTAGTCTCATGGTGCCTCTCTCTAAGTAAACACAATGTAAACCTTAAGTAAAAAGTTGAAACAGCAAAAGTTTGTATTGTATCACACAAAAATTACAATTGTAACTAATATCTAAATAAAATATATTACCATATGTATATTATGTCTGATATCTCACCTGAATCCCTTTCTTTTGAGCAGTGTATATAAAAACAGTGACACTAATAACTATGTAATCATATGTGGAGCCTGGCTTTCTGGCATTGTCACCTGTCTTACAGTGGCTGGCAATTTATAATAAACACCACATTCATATTTTGGGATAGTTTGCCATTTCGATAGCTTACTGAGCTTTGACCTTCATAGTTATAGATAATGTCAATGTGGCAACTTGGGTTAGATACATTCAATCATTATACATTCTCTATTTAAGATGAGGTGAATTTAGTGCCTGATAAGGTGCCTTGCTGACAGCTGGCACCCTCTGTTCATAATTCCTACCCCCTCCCCCCTTCTTATTTTTGGCAACTATAGGGTGCCCTACCAAGTTTAAGGTATTAATATACTCACTACATTGAAACTGTTTACATGGCATCAGTTTTTCCGGGCTCGTCATTCCCCATCCACTTTGTAGGACCAGGTAAAATTAGAACTAGATCAGCTTATGTGGTCGTAAGTGTTAACACACCATTTTCCATCAATGAATGGCCGTCCCATCAGTGGTGGTCAAAAGACAATGACGGCAACTTTGACTATGTGGTGGTTTAATCCTCAGTCTATTGCTACCTATCCACTCCTCCACCCCAACAAATTGTTGGGGGGGGGGGGGGGGAGCAGAAGTGTACTTAAAACTACCATTGGAAGAGATTTCAAATGCCTCCTTATTGGTCAATACCCTTTTCCTGTTACATCAGTGTCATTGTTGGCCTTTCAGCATAGTGAGTGCCCTGGGCTTATTATTATTATTATTATTAATAATTTTTTTTTTTTTTTTGCATTAGGAAAATATTGTTGTGGTGGACTCCTCCATACAGACCATCTGAAGAACCTTTGGACCTTGTTCAGATAATTCAAAACACAGGACTCAAATGTAACCTCAACAAATCACATTTGTTCTAGTGATCTATTGCTTCCTTTGCTTCTGAGGTCTCCTGTGAAAGTATAAAGCCTATACAGAAAATGCTGAAGAGCTACAAGAGTTTTTTTTTTGGCAAGATTACCCAATATTATCAGTTTGAGTTGGGTTGGGTTGTTTGGTTGGGGCAGGGGGACTTAACTACTGAGGTTCAGTCCCCTTGTAGGGAGGGGAAGGAGTGAGGATAGGAAACAAGGGGAGGGGGAAAGGAAAAGCTGCCCAGGAACTAAGAAGGGAGGAAGACTGAATTAGCTCGGGGCCCCGCACTTGCCAAGCACATACTCACGAAAGAACTGTGAGCCCCCTGGGGGGTATTATCAGTTTCTTCAAGTGCAACCACGGTGTCTCAGCCCCTCCATAATGTCTTATATAAGGGTATTCCTTCTCAATTGGGACCCTCCTGTCAGCATGAATTCTAGCAACTCAAATCAATGTTACTCTCAACATCTTCTTTGGTGACTTCCGATCAGGTAAACATCAAATTTTAGCCATGAATGTATCCCAGTTTGGCCTTGCCATAAAAATATGCAGATGGTTCTACACACCCTATTGTGTACACTTCCATAACTCTGACTCTGACACAACGTCACTACTCACGTACTAAAGGGGAGGTTATCACCATTGTATACACCCTAAAAAAAATAATCTTGTGTTCTTCTACAGGTCAAAATTTCAATCGATTACTGACCTTAAAATAATGAGTTTTTCTTTTAATTGTCAGTGTCCATTTGGGAAAAACCTAGCTTCTGCCTGCAATAATGGACTCTTATTCTGCCCCACAACATTTCACTTCCAGACAGAAGAATTCCCACTATGCCTGGGAGTGTATTAATGTTAATTTTGAGAGTCCCCTCCATTTGGCTTGTTGTAGTGGATTCATTTCTTAAATTCCTGTATGTAGATTGTTGACCGTCTACATCCATGGTATCTACAGTCCCCGCCTTATCCAAAATTCTGCTCTTAAAGAACTGCTATAGGCTTTAGTCATAGATAACTTAACACAATAAATGCTACACGTTTTTGAAGATTTTTGCTTACAAATCATGGCATTAAACATGATAGACACCCTCCCTTCCACCCCCTGTCCAAAGGAGAGTTGGAGTGCCTAGTTGATTCTTCAAGACAAGGATGAAAAAATATGTTGCTGCTTATTCCAAGGAATCCCCCAATAGGTTATCGAGTTCCCACAGATCACCCCCCCCCTCCTCACCCCTGCATTGGCAGTCACAGCCCATCAGATTGCTGCATGGCTACTCCACCTGCTTTGTCTCACACCAGACCACCCATAGGCGGACGTCTCGCCACAGTTCCACAAGTTGTGGCTTTATGGACCTGTCAGTGAAGTGATTATTGGTGGTTGCCCATTGCTGATGTTTATTCCCTGAATAAACAATGGAAATACCTTACCCAAGGATTCAACAATATTTTGGAAAGGATAGGTTACTACTCACCACAGAGATGCCCAATGAGCCGCAGAAAGGCACACATAACAGAATAAACAAAAAATGAAGCTTTTGGCTCTTAAGCCTTCATCTGCCACAGAGAATGTTCATACACACCACACTTACACTTACAGAAACCCAACCGCCATCTCCGGCTGTTGTGGATGGACTAGCATTCTCTGTGGCAGATGAAGTCTTAACAGCCAAAGTTTCAATTTTTGTTTATTCTGTTATGTGTGCCTTTCTTTGGCTCATCAGGCATCTCTGTGGTGAGTAGCAAAATATCCTTTCAAAAATATTGTTGAATCCTTTAAGGTATTTCCATTGTTTAAAAAGTCTCCAGCTGTTGCGGCTGGACTAGCCACAATAGCTGGAGACGGGGGTTGGGTTTGTGTAAGTGTGAGTGTGCTGTGTATGTGCGTTCTCTGTGGCAGATGAAGGCTTAACAGCCGAAAGCTTCATTTTTTGTTTATTCTGTTATGTGTGCCTTTCTGTGGCACATCGGGTGTCTCTGTGGAGAATAGCAACCTATCCTTTCCAAAATATTATTTCCTTATTACAAAGATTTTTACTTCTGTAGGGACTTTCTGGTTCATAAAGGTATTTTTCAAGTGTCTTGTAGGTGTATGGTAGAAAAAAGCAAGCTTTTGATATTCTGAAATATCCACCAATGTTGAGAATCTCCAACACTTCATATGCCATTTCTCTTTAGATAACTTCCAGTAAGACTTTGCTGTGCCAAAGTGGCCAGAGATAGTGGTCACGTGTGTCTCAGTTATGTCTGAGCGAGGGTGTGACTGACAGTACATATATATTCTTCTGATGAAGGGTGTGGGCAAAAATTTAATTTGTGTGGTTGTAATTTTCTTTTCTATGTGCCTGGTCTGTGGTTCAGAATTTTTTTTTACAGTGAGTTGCTATCTATCCTCTATTATCGACATTTCAACCTGGACTTTCCACTGTTAGACTTTATAAATTATTTTTATTTCCTACTCATTCTCACACTTCTTCATTTCACAAGAATATCACTGACTTGTTAATTAATCATTTTTTTAATATGCTAAAGTTAAAAACTTTGCAGAACACAATGAATGTATGAAGGAATACATGCAGCTGTAATCTTCAATTGCATGTGCCCTAAGAACAAGCATGATTAGACACACTAATGAAACATGACCCATCAATATTTTCTTTGGAACAGAAGAATCTTTGTTCTTGGTGCGATCACATATGCCTTGCTCTGAAAATTTCAAAGAATTTTTATTTATTGAATAGCAAATTCACTATTTTTAAATACCACGACTTGTGTTGCAGATGGGAGCTCGTGTAAGTATTTAATATTCCAACCATGTGCAGAATAACTTCACACTATAAACTAGTTTATGGCCATACAAACCAATGCAATAACATAATTATTAGTTAATTATGCATGATGAATTAGACAAACTTTCTGAAACAAGGTTGCATTTGTAGAAGTTTACAGCTACAAACATCAGGATAGAATTACAGCAAAAACAAATAAAAAATAATGAAAACTAGAAAGAGATGTCTAATAAAGCTCATCAATGACAGGCAAACAAAAGCTGTTACTTAGAAATAATGTAATTTCTACTCAAATCTGTCTTTATAACAAAAGTCAAATGACTTCACACAGCTGCATATTCGGTGTATTGACGACAACAACAACAATTTCTACTACTTTCAGATCCAGTGGTCTTGGGGTAACTGGAAACTGGTATGTTGTGAGTTCGAAACCCAGTTGGATCTCAGATTTTTTCATTCTGCGTTTTTACCCATCCTTCACCTTTCAACGATGTGAGGAGTCACCAGAAATGACAGGTGGTTCAGATTCTACGTTAAACTGTAGGTCCCCTTTCCCCAGTTGGATAACTGTGGTAGGCTAGGGACATGCAAGTCGCCTTAAGTGGCATTCAATTGAAAGACTTGCACCAGGATAATGAGCCGCATGAATAAAAAAATTATTATTATTGCAACTACTACTACTACTAAATTTACTACCTCTATGAGTTCTGCAGCAATTTCCATAAAAAGCCTTTCAACATTATCAGCCTCCTTGGCAGACGTTTCGAGGTAGTACATGTCATGACACCGGGCAAATTCTTCTCCTACATGGGTTGGTATTTCTCGATCTTCACGGTCAGTTTTATTTCCTGTAATAAAGTTAATATACAACACTTTTCACATATTGTATAAAATGTGAAATGGAATTTTTGTGCAATTTACGATAGTTGGACAAATTGATAAGGGTACTGCAATATGGTGAAAAGCATAAATAATGAATAAAATTAAATGAATAAATTTTTTCCAAAAAGTAGTAAAGATAAAATCACATTAATTTATAAAGTATAATAATAAAAAATTAAGCTTAAAAATCAATGGGGTAAAAAAGCTGTAAAATTATGGTTCAGATAAATGTGTTGGGTCAATCTCTGATTAAAATATGATTAACTGGCCATTCTGACACCTACTTAGAAGTATGGACAATGTACAAAATCGTTATACGTTTTTCACCACAATCTCATTGTTAGATAAGATAGCATAAATGGAAGACTGGTATCTACACACACTGCTGTCTTTTTTATCAGAATAATAAATGAAGTCAATAAAAATGATTTAGATAAACTTGTGGGACAGAAGCATAGCATGAGTGGTATTTTCCATCACAAAAGATAACCCTGTGTAAAGGGCTGTACTCTGTTCTTAATTGCTTAAGCTATAAATGAAGTAACGTCATAATCGGGTTGTAGATAGCACTTGAGAGTGTATGCAGTGAATGGAGAACACTATAACACTGGCGTGTGTCACAGTTCGTTGGCTTCAGGCACTGGCAGACGCCAGGTGGTGGGCTGGCCAACACGAGTGACACCGTTTTGGAGCCAGTGATATACTCACAGGTGGCAGCATGGAGTTTAGTTTGCCACAATATATACAACAATGAATACGACAGGATGTCCTCTGTGACAGATTAAATTTTTCTGGCATAGCTTTATGTTGTACCTCATGCCACTACTTCTCCAAGTGACAAATTTTCTTAGTAATTAACAAACAATGAACCAAATGAGAGAACAATGTTGGAATACTGTTTCTGTAGCAAGCACCCATTGCTTTTAGCTAGCTCATCACCTGGATTCCCACATGATCCACTACCTTCTAAAATGTCACATTCTTCCCTTGATGTGAAGTAGCATATTGTTTTGTTTGCTGGGTACATTTCACCGATCACACTTGATTTTCATCATTCCCTTTAGGTTTTCTAATAAGACTACTAGAAAGCAACCAACAATGTTTCCTTATCCAGACACCACAGGTGTCAATAACAATATCATGCTGAGTGCTGGTTCGCTTAGACCACAGTCAAAGATATTACTCTTCTGATACTTAGATTTAACTGTAATAATGGAAAGTCCAGGTTGGAATTAATAATATAGTAATAAGAACAGTTTACAACTCACTGCAAAGTAGTGGTGACGGGCTGCGACAGGCTCGTAGCTGCGACTGGCACATAGCTGAAAGTGTCGTATGTGTATGTCTTTTATATGTGCCTGTCACAGCTCATCACCCGTCTTTGCGGTGAATTTCAAACTGTCCTTATTACTATATTATTAGATTTAATTGTGAAATTTAGAGGTGTTTCTTCAATTGAAAATGAGAATATTTCAAACTCTTAAGACTAATTAAAATTTTTGTGTATGTTAACGGTAAGATTATTCAGCCTTAGCAGCAGGGTTAGGTATGCGATTTGCACTGATGCCTATTGTTCAGCCTTAGCAGTAGGGTTAGGTATGGGATTTGCACTGATGGCTATTGTTATTCTAAAGGTCCTGAAGGTGGCATGAGATTCTGGCAGTGTTTCTTACAAAAAAAGGATGGGCCAGATGCAGAGAGAAGATTGTGTGATGTATGACGGAAGTGTATGTATATATATTTCGAAATCTTTTCTGTCCTCTTACTTTCTCCTTCTGTTTATATTCTACATAGTATTTTCACTCTATTTTTACCTCCCCTCTTAGTTACAATTCAATTTTCTCCAGGCAATTAGACTACATACAACAATCTGTACAACAATCAGTAATATTAACTTGTGAGCCTATCCAAACAAAACGACCAACGTCATTATTATTATTTTTATTCATATTCTCGCGGATACCGCCTTCAAAACTGCATCTCGATAATAACCCCCTTTCATCTACATTTCTCATTTTACTGCAAACATCATCTCAGAACTTCATTTACTATAACCTTTAATTGGCACTTCATAACAATTTTCGGCTTTTCATATCAATTTTCGGCATTTCATAGCAAATTCGCGATTATTTCCATTCCGTTTTTCGATATTTCCGTTTGTTCTTCCGACATTTCCGATCTTTTTTTCTACACGTTTACATTTCTTAACAATTTTCGGCATTTCGTAGCAACTTCGCGATTATTTCCATTCCCGTTTTTCGATATTTCCGTTTGTTCTTCCGACATTTCCGATCTTTTTTTCTACACGTTTACATTTCTTAACAATTTTCGGAATTTCGTAGCAACTTTCCGATTATTTCCATTCCCGTTTTTTGATATTTCCATCTGTTTTTTTCCGACTTTTCCGATCTTTTTTCTACACGTTTTCACTTCTATTCATTCGGTAGATTATTTTCATCCTTCAACCTTTTTCTACCAACAGTTTTTTTTTAGTTTTTCTTTTCCTCCATACTATTCATGTCACCCTACATTGACCCCATCAAATTTTATCTACATTCCCTCCGCCAGCATGCCTTTGCCCTAGCCAGATTGAGGTCACACATTTTATTCATTCAGGCTTGCTTAACATTTGGCATCACCCCTAAGGGCCTCACACTGAAAGTTCCCATCTCTGGCTGTAACCCATCCTTTCATCCTGCCTTATACCAATTCCAAACAGAACAATCCACAGCCCTCACCCGCCTGATCCTTAACCTATACCTCAACTCCGCCAATGAACACACCTGTCAACTCCTATCCCTGATCAAAATCCTCAACCTTTCCACTCCCACATCCACACCTAGAGTTCAGAACATCCTTTTACAGGCCAACCGCAAATTGGAACAGCATGCCAGCCTCCACCTCAAAAAACTATCCAAACTCCTGGTCACCCACCTCCAGAAAGGCAATACTCTCTCCCTCAACAACCTCTCCAATAAACCACAAGCTCCTCTTATTGCACAGAAACCCAGTCTCTCCCATCTGCTCAATCTCCCACTTCCAGCTCCACCCCCCCCCCAAACCTCACAATCCTAATCCACACAATCCTGAACCACAACATCCCAATTCAGTAGTCAACCTCTCCTCTAAACCTCTCTCCCAATCTGAAACCTCCGTCCTATCCCAAGGCCTCACCTTTAGTCCCACTCCCAAATTCAACCAAACAGCCCTTGTCAAAGACCTACTATCCTATACTCGTAGCCTTGGCTGGAGATATCACTTTGCCACGAAGAAAAATAATCCTACTCCTGATGATTCAGTTCCCCAAGACATCACTCAAATTGAACCCTGCCTGGAACAGTTCCGTCCTCCATCACAGCGAGACCCACCCGCTCTCCCTCAAAATCACCCCCTTCAAACCTTCCAGGAATTCCTTACTTCCAACCTTGCCTCTCAGTCCTTCCTGAAAAACCTTAATCCTACTTGTATACATGTGGCGTCTGTTCCTAAAGAACAGACGTCATTTCTGATCCTGCAGTTGTTATTATTTATTATTCACAGAATATATGACATCAACTGCGATTGGGCAAAGCTGAAAATGTGTACACAGCCGGGATTCGAACCCGGGTCTCCTGCTTTCTAGGCAGTTGCGCTGACCCCTACACCACTGGGGACACAATGATCACCGCACCTGCAAGGACTACCTAGGCACGTCTCCCGTCAGATACAAATTCCCAGCTTCGCCCTGCCCACAGTACTCAAACTCGTAGTTATGAAACTAATTCCCGTAAGAGTAAGGGCTTCAAACTTGCCCACCCCTCCCTATAACGATAGGATCATTGCCCGTCACTGGCATATTATATGTATACATGTGGCGTCTGTTCCTAAAGAACAGACGTCATTTCTGATCCTGCAGTTGTTATTATTTAATATTCACAGAATATATGACATCAACTGCGATTGGGCAAAGCTGAAAATGTGTACACAGACGGGATTCGAACCCGGGTCTCCTGCTTTCTAGGCAGTTGCGCTGACCCCTACACCACTGGGGACACAATGATCACCGCACCTGCAAGGACTACCTAGGCATGTCTCCCGTCAGATACAAATTCCCACCTTCGTCCCAGAAATGACGTCTGTTCTTTAGGAACAGACGCCACATGTATACATATAATATGCCAGTGACGGGCAATGATCCTATCGTTAGTGGGGAGGGGTGGGCAAGTTTGAAGCCCTTACTCTTACGAGAATTAGTTTCATAACTACGAGTTTGAGTACTGTGGGCAGGGCGAAGCTGGGAATTTGTATCTGACGGGAGACGTGCCTAGGTAGTCCTTGCAGGTGCGGTGATCATTGTGTCCCCAGTGGTGTAGGGGTCAGCGCAACTGCCTAGAAAGCAGGAGACCCGGGTTCGAATCCCGGCTGTGTACACATTTTCAGCTTTGCCCAATTGCAGTTGATGTCATATATTTTGTGAATATATTACTTAATCCTACTCCCAACATTACCGCAGCTGAATCCCGAGCTATCCGTGATCTGAAGGCTGACCATTCCATCGTCATTCTCCCTGCCGACAAGGGATCCACGACCGTGGTACTTGATCGGCGGGAGTATGTGGCTGAGGGACTGCGCCAGCTTTCAGACAATACTACCTACAAAGTCTGTCAAGAAGACCCCATTCCTGATGTCCAGGCAGAGATTCAGGGAATTCTCAGATCCTTAGGCCCCCTACAAAACCTTTCACCCGAGTCCATCAAACTCATGACCCCACTGACACCTCGCACCCCTACCTTCTACCTACTTCCTAAGATTCACAAACCTAATCATCCAGGCCGGCCAATTGTGGCCGGTTACCAAGCCCCCACAGAACGAATCTCTGCCTACATAGACCAACACCATCAACCCATCATGTGCAGTCTCCCATCCTTCATCAAAGACACCAACCACTTCCTCGATCGCCTGAAATCCTTACCCAGCCTGTTACCTCCTGAAACCATCCTTGTAACCATTGATGCCACCTCCTTATATACAAATATCCCACATGCCCAGGGCCTCGCTGCAATGGAGTATTTCCTTTCACACCGACCACCCACTTCCCTACCTAAAACCTCTTTCCTTAATACCCTAGCCAGCTTCATCCTAACCCACAACTTCTTCACCTTTGAGGGCCGGACATACCAACAACTAAAGGGAACAGCCATGGGAACCAGGATGGCCCCCTCGTATGCAAACTTATTTATGGGACGCTTAGAGGAAGCCTTCCTGGAAACCCAAGCCTGTCAACCCAAAGTTTGTTACAGATTCATTGACGACATCTTCATGATCTGGACCAACAGTGAAGAAGAACTCCAGAATTTTCTCTCCAACCTCAACTCCGTTGGTCCCATCAAATTCACCTGGTCCTACTCCAAATCCCATGCCACTTTCCTTGATGTCGACCTCCATCTGTCCAACGGCCAACTTCACACATCCGTCCACATCAAACCTACCAACAAACAACAGTACCTCCATTATGACAGCTGCCATCCATTCCATATCAAACGTTCCCTTCCCTACAGCTTAGGTCTTCGTGGCAAAAGAGTCTGCTCCAGTCCCGAATCCCTGAACCAGTACACCAATAACCTAATAACAGCTTCCACATCCCGCAGCTATCCTCCTGATCTGGTTCAGAAGCAAATTACCAGAGCCACCTCCTCATTCCTCCAAATCCAGAACCTTCCACCGAAGAATCCCAGAAGTGCCCCTTTTGTCACCGGATACTTTCCGGGACTGGAGCGGACTCTGAATGTGGCTCTCCAGCAAGGATACGACTTCCTTAAATCCTGCCCCGAAATGAGATCCATCCTTCATGACATCCTTCCCACTCCACCGAGAGTGTCTTTCCGCCGCCCACCTAACCTCCGTAACCTCCTAGTCCATCCATATGAAATCCCCAAACCACCTTCCCTACCCTCTGGCTCCTCCCTTGTAACCGCCCCCGTTGTAAAACCTGCCCTATGCACCCTTCCACCACCACTTACTCCAGTCCCGTAACCCGGAAGGTGTACACGATCAAGGGCAGAGCCACTTGCGATAGCACCCACGTGATTTACCAACTGACATGCCTGCACTGTGAAGCGTTTTATGTGGGAATGACCAGCAACAAACTGTCCATTCGCATGAACGGTCACAGGCAGACAGTGTTTGTTGGTAATGAGGATCACCCTGTGGCTAAACATGCCTTGGTGCACGGCCAGCACATCTTGGCGCAGTGTTACACCGTCCCGGTTATCTGGATACTTCCCACCGACACCAACCTTTCAGAACTCCGGAGATGGGAACTTGCCCTTCAACACATTCTCTCTTCCCGTTGCCCACCTGGTCTCAACCTCCGCTAAATTCTAATTCCCGCCCGCCATCTTTAACATCTTTGCCTCGGTTCTGTGGACAGAGCCTCTGGCTGAAGTGGCATCTCTGTCCAACTTCTTTGGTTTCTACAAATGTCTGCCTAGGTGTGTTTGGATGTGGATATGTGTGAGTATATGTGTATTTGTTTACCTTCCTTTTTGTCCCCTAAGGTAAGTCCTTCCACTCCTGGGATTGGAATGGCTCCTTTTCCACTTCCTTAAAACCCGTATCCTTCCCTTTCTCCTCTCCTTCCTCCCTCTTTTTCCCGAAGAAGCCACCGCTGGTGGCGAAAGCTCGAATGGTTGTGTGTGTTTCGTGTTTCTATCGACGAGCCTGTACTTTAGGTAAGTCAAAAATCTTTATTTTATACCATTTTCCCACCTAGAAGGTCTCCTTCTATAATATATATAAACAAAAATAAAAAAAGAAAAGAGATGACTTACCAAAAGGACCGGCTCGTCGATAGAAACAAATAAAATCTACTCAGAAAAGTTAATCCAGTTGCAATTGAGACCTTTTTAAGCCTAATTAAGGAACAAGAATGGCAGGATGTTTATAGTGCTGATAATGCAGATGATAAATATAATGCTTTTCTGGACACATTTATTATGCTGTTTGAAAGTTGCTTTCCGCTAGAACGCTCAAAACAGGGCACTTTCAGTAACAGACAGCCAGGGTGGCTGACAAAGGGGATAAGAGTATCATGTCCCGGAAAGTATCCGGTGACAAGAGGGGCACTTCTGGGGTTCTTCTGTGGAAGGTTCTGAATTTGGGGGGATGAGGAAGTGGCTCTGGAAATTTGTTTCTGTACCAGATCAGGAGGATAGCCGCGGGATGTGAAAGCTGGACTGGAGCGGACTCTGAATGTGGCTCTCCAGCAAGGATACGACTTCCTTAAATCCTGCCCCGAAATGAGATCCATCCTTCATGACATCCTTCCCACTCCACCGAGAGTGTCTTTCCGCCGCCCACCTAACCTCCGTAACCTCCTAGTCCATCCATATGAAATCCCCAAACCACCTTCCCTACCCTCTGGCTCCTCCCTTGTAACCGCCCCCGTTGTAAAACCTGCCCTATGCACCCTTCCACCACCACTTACTCCAGTCCCGTAACCCGGAAGGTGTACACGATCAAGGGCAGAGCCACTTGCGATAGCACCCACGTGATTTACCAACTGACATGCCTGCACTGTGAAGCGTTTTATGTGGGAATGACCAGCAACAAACTGTCCATTCGCATGAACGGTCACAGGCAGACAGTGTTTGTTGGTAATGAGGATCACCCTGTGGCTAAACATGCCTTGGTGCACGGCCAGCACATCTTGGCACAGTGTTACACCGTCCGGGTTATCTGGATACTTCCCACCAACACCATTCTTTCAGAACTCCGGAGATGGGAACTTGCCCTTCAACACATTCTCTCTTCCCGTTGCCCACCTGGTCTCAACCTCCGCTAAATTCTAATTCCCGCCCGCCATCTTTAACATCTTTGCCTCGGTTCTGTGGACAGAGCCTCTGGCTGAAGTGGCATCTCTGTCCAACTTCTTTGGTTTCTACAAATGTCTGCCTAGGTGTGTTTGGATGTGGATATGTGTGAGTGTATGTGTATTTGTTTACCTTCCTTTTTGTCCCCTAAGGTAAGTCCTTCCACTCCTGGGATTGGAATGGCTCCTTTTCCACTTCCTTAAAACCCGTATCCTTCCCTTTCTCTTCTCCTTCCTCCCTCTTTTTCCCGAAGAAGCCACCGCTGGTGGCGAAAGCTCGAATGGTTGTGTGTTTTTTGTGTTTCTATCGACGAGCCTGTACTTTAGGTAAGTCATATATATATATATATATATATATATATATATATATATATATATATATATATATATATATATATATATATATGTCTGTGTAGGTGTATTTGCGTTTCGATATGCCTGAGTGTGTGTGTATTTGTTTACCTTCCTTTTTGTCCCCCAAGGTAAGTCCTTCCACTCCTGGGATTGGAATGATCCTTTTCCACTTCCTTAAAACCCATATCCTTCCCTTTTTCCTCCCCTTTTTTCCTCTTTTTCCTGAAGAAGCTGCCAGTGGTGGCGAAAGCTTGTATGTGTGTTTTATTTATTTATTAATTGTTTCTATCGACGAGCCGGTCCTTTTGGTAAGTCATCTCTTTTCTATTTTTTATTTTTGTTTATCCCACGGGGAAAGTTTCCCAAGAGGTGACTTACCAAAAGGACCGGCTCGTCGATAGAAACAAATAAAATCACACACAAACACACATACAAGCTTTCGCCACCACTGGCAGCTTCTTCAGGAAAAAGAGGAAAAACGGGGAGGAAAAAGGGAAGGATATGGGTTTTAAGGAAGTGGAAAAGGAGTCATTCCAATCCCAGGAGTGGAAGGACTTACCTTAGGGGGGGGGGGGGGGGGAAATGGAAGGTAAACAAATACACACACACTCAGACATATCGAAACGCAAACACACCTAGACAGACATTTGTAAAAAAAAACCTCATGAGGAGGTACTGAACAGAATTTGGGAGTAAAGAAATTTCTGGCGCATCTTGACTAAAATAAGGGATTGACTGAGGGGAGAAATTCTGAGACATCGAAGAATAGTAAATTTAGTACTGGAGGGAAGTGTGGGATAAAAATCACAGATGGAGACTGAGACACAAATAAAGTAAGCAGGTTCAAAAGCTTGGAGGTTGCAGTTATTCATGGATGATGAGACTTGCACAGGATAGCGTAGCATAGAGAGCTACACCAAACCAGTCTTTGTAGTGACCACAACAATGGGTTCACAGTCATCAGATTCCTCTACACAGTTCCAACTTTGCTCCAATGTGATTTTCATCTATTTCCAAAACTTAAAGAAAACCTTCAAGGATTTCACTTTGACAATGATGCAACAGCATAAGCAAGATGACTGCATTAACAAAAATTTTAGTAATGACATTAACAGACTGTTTTCTCACTGGGGAAAAAGTGCTTGTCATGAAGGTGTGATTATTGATAAATAAATATCTAGATATGAAGTACAAAGATATAAAAAGTCAATGAAGTATCTTTCAGTTTCAAAACTTTAAAAAAGCTTTGACATATAAAGTTTGAAAGTATTATTTTTCAGTACACCATTTCAACTGCTATTACAAAAAAGGGCACACTTAAGACATTCCCTTGAGGAGTACAAATCCCCTGGGTATCCTAACCAAAAGTTTTACAGCTGTGTCCAGGCAGGCATCAGACTTTCAGAATGATCTGAAACAGAGAGGTGTCCAAGAAGGAAGTGCCCCATCACCTCTCCTGTTTGTGTTAGTAAAGGAAATGATAAAATCTACCAAAGGAATAGACAGCAAACCAAATTTCCTAATTTTTGGTGATGATTTGATAGTATGGAGGAGACCTAGAAGCTGAAGCACAGCTTAGAACAACACATTCAAACATTTTGGAGTAAAGATAAGTTTAATAAAGACAGCAAGATGACCATCAACAAGATAGCAAAAATATGAAATATATTTCTAGAAGGAGCAAAAGTAGAATCTGATTCCCATTTAAAGTACCTAAGAAGTATGAACTTAAAAGAGGGCATTATTAAGCAAGTACTCAGCAAGACACAGAAAACATCCAATTTTTACAGACAAATCAGAAATCTTCTCTAGGGTG
Source organism: Locusta migratoria (assembly GCA_026315105.1). Lineage (NCBI taxonomy): Eukaryota > Metazoa > Arthropoda > Insecta > Orthoptera > Acrididae > Locusta > Locusta migratoria. The sequence continues at coordinate 134,371,978 of CM048749.1, read as the reverse complement.
ATAAGATGCTACAAAAAGCAAAAGCGACGCCTATCCTTACATATGATTTAAAAACATGTACCCTACTAAACAAAGACCTCAGTAGAATTCAGAGAACTGAAAGGAGATTAGGATTGAAGTCAATAGAAAAGTAACTGGTATTAAGGTTCCTGTTACCAGTGTTACATTCATTGGTATGAGCACATAATGAAAATAAACAATGAAGCGCCTTCTAAAAATTATTTCAACCTGAACCTTGTAGGAAGAAGACCAGGAAAATGATGAATGGAAACTATAAGATCATATGTGGAGGAGAAAGGACGTAAATGGGCTGGTGTTTTGGAACAGAAGATATGTAAATACAGGAGATAGCAAGCACTTGTACACCACATCCAAGAAACTGGAGTTGGAAAATAATGATGATTTTTTAATCATGTCTTGGGTTGTGTTTTCATGTTGGAATATACTGGATTAGCAAATGTCATAGGAAGTGGGGAAAAGGGGTGGGGGCAGAGATATCACCACTCTCCCACTATGCCAACTGCAGTTATATAGGAAATCTTCTGAGATGTGGTTGTACAAATGTTTTGTGTCATATGCAGCATGAGCATGGTTCCATGGGGTATGTGAGCCAGTGGTGCACATATGAGACAATATTAACACAATGTAATCAGGAGAAATGACATGTATTTGTGCCAATCTGGACACTGAACAATGACAAAATGTAGTATGGTCAGATGAATCCAATTTCAACTACATCATGCCAATGGGATACACTGTGTATGGTGCAGACCACATGAATTGATGAATCCCATCTGCCAAGAAGGTGTACTCCTAAGTGGTGGTGTGTCTGTTATGGCCTCAGTTATGGCCTTAGTTGTTCCAGAAGGGACTTTAAATGGTCCATGGTATGTTGAGTTGTTCAAGGACTATCTACACTAAGTTTTAGTCTTCCAACAACCTGAAAGTTCTATGGCGTTTTAAGATGTGCTGCCATATCACTCCTACACAGTCAGGAATGTTTCCAGGAACATATGGGGCAGGTCTAAAGACTGAAATGGCCATCTTAGGGCCCAGATTTGAACTTCGAGTGATATGTCATGGAACACAGATTCTGTCATGGATCCCACATCTACAAATAGACCAGAACTGGCTGCCACTCTACAAAAATATTTGGTGTCAGCTGCATCCAGAAGAGTACCAGGGACTTTTAAGTCTCCATTCTATGGCATCTCCGTACCGTCAGCAGGAAAAGATGTTCCAAATGATATGAGGTGCCTATCCCAAGACATCTGCAAGTCAGTGTAAATCAGTTTTCTGTGAAGTGTCCAGTTGACTCTACTAAGTATCAGTAATGACTGAAAATTTATATGGAAGACACATTCATACAAGAAAATGATCACTGAAATGAAACTCCTCTGGCAATTGTCAAAGAGTAGTACGAGCCACTAAAGGAAAGAAAACAGGTCAATAACCAAGGATGACCCCGTAGCAGTGGTTAAGTGTGTCACTTGTAAGCTCTGCAATACATGTCCTGTAAGCTTTGAACGAAGTCTTCCTTTGGAGCAGTGTTCAATGTCCTCATCACATTTCATTTGATGTAATTTCGAAGTGAGTTTGAGTTAAGGGAATAGGAATAAGTCTAGAGGATTGCGATCTGTCAAAAGTAGTGGAAGTTCAAGTTGCACTGTCCCCTTTCTTTTTGCCAGGAACTGTTTGACATAATGGCTGTGTGTAGGCAAGTGTTGTTGTGAACAGAAGGTGATGAGCATTGTTTTGATGTGTAATTTTTTGGCTCCATCATTTTTCTGACAAAGTGATGATGGAGAAAACCATTTCTTGCTTTGCCATTTCGTTTCAGGGTCTTACCGGAGACACCACGTTTCGTCTTCAGGGGCAATACAATTCAAGAAATTGGATGTTGCCTTTGCCATTTCAACAAAATCCTGTGAAGCCTCTAACTGTGCCTGCTTCTGATCGTCATTGAAATGATGAGACACAAGACGACAACACACTTTCCTCTTCCCTAACTTCTATGTAAGGATTTGTTGTACAGATTCACAGTTAGTCTGCTGTTCATCCGCTATCATGCACACAGTTAATCAACGATTGTTCGTGATGAATGTCCTCACTTTCTCAATGTTTTCGTCATGGCGGCCACCTGTCATCTGCATCAGGGATTGTCAGAAATACTTTCCCAGTCACCTTAAAAAATAGCGAACCAGTCTTACACACAAGGACAGTGCTTGATCACCATAAACACATGCCAGCATTGCACATGTTTCTTTAGGTGTCTTGCCAAGCTTAAAACAAATCTTCAAATTGATCCTTTGCTCATTCATTCTCCTGTTTTCATTTCAAAACCCACGCACAAAACGAGCACTTTGTCCAACAGATCTAACACAGAACACACGTGATAATCAACTGAACTTTGATGGTGACAGGTTGTTAACACCAGCCGCTACACAGGTGCAGCACTGTGATTCGCCTGTTTGTGCAATCAAATATTCTGAGTTTATATACATGTTGCGTCTTGTTCTGAAAGAACAGATGTCACTTCTGATCCTGCAGTTTCATATTCACAGAATATATGACAACTGCAAATGGGCAAAGCTGAAAATTTGTACCCAGCCGGGATCCAAACACGGGTCTCCTGCTTTGTAGGCAGTTCTTTGAACTTATTTGCTTTCTACAGTATGTCTGCAGAGGCGTGTTTGCATTTGTGTATATGTGTGGGTGGGTGTGTATTTGTTTACCCCCCCCCCCCCAAGGTAAGTCTTTGCTCTCCCAGGTTTGGAATGGCTCCTTACCCACTCCCTTAAAACCCCCATCATTTCCTTTCCTCTCTCCTTCCCTTCTGCCGGAAGAAGCAGCTAGGCTGCGAAGGCTAACATTTGTGTGTGTGTGTTTTATTTATTTGTGTTACCATCACTACCTGTGCTCCTTCGCCTGGTAAGTAATCTTCATCGACTTTATTAAAGAAGTAGACTTTCCTGGTGGAAAAAATATGTATAAAAATAAAGATTGTATGACTTACCCAAAGCACAGGCTCGCCGATAGAAACAAAAAACACAGAAACATTCAAGCTTTTGCCACCTCTGGCAGCTTCTTCAGGAAAAAGAGGAAGAAGCTGACAGCGGTGGCGAAAGCTTGAATGTTTGTATGTTTTTTGTTTCTATTGGTGAGTCTGTGCTTTGGGTAAGTCAAACAATCTTATTTTTATACATATTTTTCCCAGCAGGAAAGTCTCCACTAGAAAACGGATGACTTACCCAAAAGGACCGGCTCATCGATAGACACCAATAAAAATAAAAATCACACTCAAAACACACTTACTAGCTTTCGCCACCACTGGCAGCTTCTTCAGGAAATAAATATATATGTGTGTGTGTACGCGCGTGCGCACATGCATTTGCTTGTAAAGTCTCCTCTTGCCAGTTTTAAATTTGGTCTTTTTATGTCGTACATCGCTTATGCAAAGTACACTGCAAAATATAGCTAACATATCAAAATAGTTTTTAGCCTTCCATTCTCAATAACTTATGTACTGCAGATTTTCTGCATTACATTTAGCAGCTTGTCAATACACTTGAAATGTAGAGCTGCCACCTGTTTCTCTTCTTCCTATGGCGCTGATACAAACCACGGCTGTAAATGAAAGACTTAGGGACATCTTCCATTTCTTCAATAGAAGTGTAGAATATGGCCAGTTGAGCACTTACACGTTTTTCCCCCAGTGGTTGTCAGCAACACTGTGAGTCATGGTGAGAATGAGGTAGCACGAGTCAGTTGTTTGTTTATGCACACTGAGTGAGATAGGGAGGCACTGATATAGTGTTTTGATTTTCTTAAATGATATGTAAAATTTTGCACTAGGCACCAAAATAAATAATCTACTAACAATAGTTCCTTTGGCACAGCTCATAGCCAAGCAGTTTCCATTGCAAATAAGCAATGTCTCCAAAGAGGTTTTTTTTTTTTTTTTTTTTTTTTTTTTATATTATTATTGAAATTATGGGGCTTGGTAAGTGGATGGGTGACTGTAAATGGATCAGTTTTATTGTAAAAAATAACAGAACATACATAACAAAATACATTTGAATATTTAAGGAAAATAGTGACATAAAAGGGTACATGCAATCATAACATCAATTTGCAAAAACACCAAGACAATTTTAAGCGCTATAAATTCATTCAGGTTGGAATTAATAATATAGTGAGGACAGTTTACAACTCACCGCAAAGACGTGGCGACAAGCTGCGAGAGGCACATACAAAAGACACACACATACAACACATTCAGCTATCGGCCATGGCCTTCTTCAGAAAATAGAACACTCACGCAATCACACAGGCACACAACACAGTCATACAACCATCACCTCCGAATGCCGCACTTCGAATTACTCTCTGCAGCGAATCGGGGACGGGAGGGGAGGGGAGAGGGGATAGGAAGGTTACATCAAGGTGGTGGGGATGGGTTAGATGGGAGTAACGAGATGCAGCTTAGGAATGGAGTAGGGAGGCGGGTGAGGGGAGAAAATAAAATAAAATAAATATATATATAGAGAATGCATGCACACTGAAAGAACACAAGACTGCATACAGACAGACAGACACACACACACACACACACACACACACACACACACACACACACACACACACAACAACCGCACATTCACACACCACTCAAAATAGGCGAGGTTTGGGATAGAGAGGTAGGAACTGTAAGGTAAGGAGAAAAAATATAGGGAAGTTATCGTATGTTGAGGCCTGGATGATTTCGGGATCGGAGAATGTATTGTAGGGATAACTCCCATCTGTGCAGTTCAGAAAAGCTGGTGGTGGATGGGAGGATCCAGATGGCCCGGGTTGTGAAGCAACCATTGAAATCAAGCATGTGCTCTGCTGCATGCTGTGCCACAGGGTGGTCTACCTTGTTTTTGGCCACAGTTTGGCAGTGGCCATTCATCCTAACGGACAGCTGGTTGGTGGTCCTGCCAATATAGAAAGCTGTACAGTGTTTACAGCACAGTTGGTAGGTTACGTGGCTGTTTTCACAAGTGGCCCGGCCTCTGATGGGGTAGGATAAGCCTGTGACAGGACTGGAATAGGAAGTGCTGGGTGGGTGGATTGGACAGGTCTTCCAGCGGGGTCTTCCACAAGGATATGATCCCTGTGGCAGTGAGCTGGGTTTCAGGGTGGCATAAGGATGAACTAGGATGTTGTGAAGGTTGGAAGGGCGATGGAACACCACTTTAGGAGGGGTGGGAAGGATCTTGGGCAGGATGTCTCTCATTTCTGGGCACGAGGATAGAAAATCAAAACCATGGCGAAGGATGGAATTTAGTTGTTCGAGACCAGGGTAGTACTGGGTGACAAGGGGAGCGCTCTTTTGTGGATAGTTACTGGTGTTAGGAAGAGGATTTGGGGTGTGTGAGGATATTGCACGGGAGATTTATTTGCGGACTAGGTCTGTGGGGTAGTTTCTGTTTGTGAAGGCCTTTTTGAGACCTTCAGCATATTCAGAAAGGGAATTCTTGTCAGTGCAGATATGCCGTCCACAGGTGGCCAGGCTGTAAGGGAGGGATTTTTTGACGTGGAAGGGATGGCAACTGTCAAAATGTAGGTACTGTTGGTGGTTGGTAGGTTTAATATGGACGGAAGTGTGGATGGAGCCATCAGTGATGTGGAGGTTGACATCCAGGAATGTGGCATGGTAAGTTGAGGAAGACCAGGTGAAGTGGATGGGAGAGAAGGAATTGAGGTTCTGAAGAAAGGAGGATAGGGTGTCTTGGCCCTCAGTCCAGATCATGAAAATATCATCAATGAACCTGAACCAGGACAGAGGTTTGAGGTTTTGGGATGCTAGGAAGGATTCCTCCAGACAGCCCATAAAAAGGTTGGCATAGGAGGGTGCCATGCGGGTGCCCATGGCTGTGCCTTGGATTTGATGGTAAACTTTCCCCTCAAAGGAAAAGTAGTTGTTGAGTAGGATGAAATTGGTAAGGGTTATGAGGAATGAGGTATCAGGCTTGCGTTCAGAGGGACGTTGATTTTATACGTGAATTTGCAGTTTTTTCCGTCATTTAGTGCGCCTGGGCGTGAATCTGCGTGCTTGGGTGTGTATCTGTGTAGTTGTGTGCGCGAATTTACGAACGTTTGCGTGCCTGGTGCGTTTGCGTGTTGAGGAACCTCTTCCCAGGCCTTAGGTTCATCATAATCCATTGTCTCTCCCATCATTCCTCATTTTCCACTTTCCCTGCACCATCCCTGTCCCAATGGATCCCTGCTCCTTCTATCTGTACCAGTTCAGGAAAGTATCCCTTTCCCTGGCCAAAACCCAATCCCACATCCTATTCCTAAAATGCTGCCTAAGTCATGGTATCCCTCCCTACGGTCTAACCTTAAAAATTCCATTGTCTGGATCCCACCCCTCCTTCCAGAATGACCTGCACCTTTTCAGATTCCACCAATCCTTATCCCTCACGAACCTAGTCCTACAAAATCACCTCTCCATGGCTCATAAATTCCTTAGCTACCTTCTCTCCCTCCGTAAGATATTACTATTGTGTAATCAAAACTACCTACATCCCATCTCCCAGATCGAATCCTTTGCTCTCCAGCAACTGGAGGAGCATTTCAAACACCACCTCCACAAACTGTCCAGCCTGCTGACATCATATTGCCGCCTTGGAGCACCCATATCCAATCCCTATTCGAACCACAGTGTTCCTCCTCGTGAACCCCTCATAGCTCCCAGACCATGCTTAGCTGACCTCTTGAACCTACCTCATCCCTCCAAACTCCCTACCACCACTCCACAACATCCAATACCAAAACAACGTCAGAACACTGTGGTCAACCTATCCACAAAAAACCTAAACCCCACTGAAATTTCCGTTTTATCCAAAGGTCTTACCTTTAGTCCTACACCCCAGTTCAATCATGTTGGTCTTGTCAAAGACCTACTCTCCTTTTCCCGATCCCTACGATGGAAGCACTACTTTGCCACCAATCCCTCTGACTGCAATCTACCTGATCCCAATATTGAACCCTGCCTGTCCCAATTCATACCACCATCCAACAAAGATCCCCCTGCACTCCCACCTAACCACCCTCGTTACCCTCCAAGAGTTTCTCACGTTCAACTTGTCCTCACCATCCTTTCCCAAGTCCCTTCCCAAGAACTCGAACCTTTCAGCAGAAGAAAGAAGAGCCATCCAAAACCTTAAAACTAATCCTGACATAATCATCCTCCCTGCTGATAAATGTTCCACCACTGTAGTTATGGATCACCGTGACTACCTGGCAGAAGGGCTCCGCCAACTCTCTGACTCCTCCACCTACAAGTTGTGCCAGATTGACCCCATCCCCAAAGTCCAAGAAGATCTCCAATCCCTAATAAAATCCTATGGCCTCTCCCAGAAACTCTCCCCTGAATCCATCTCCCTCCTCACCCCAGCAGTACCCCGCACACCCACCTTTTACATGCTCCCCAAAATCCACAAACCTAATAATCCTGGACGCCCTATTGTGGCTGATTACTGTGCTCCTACCAAACAAATTTCAGCCCTAGTTGACCAACTCCTCCAACCAATTGTCCAAAATTTATCTTCCCACATCAAGGACACCAACCACTTCCTTCACCGACTCTCCACCATTCCCACTCCTTTGCCTCCTGGATCCTTACTTGTCACAGTGGATGCCACCTCCCTATACACCAACATCCCACATGCCCATGGCCTTGCCGCTCTGGAACACTACCTCTCCCAACGTCCCTCTGAACGCAAGCCTGATACCTCATTCCTCATAACCCTTACCAATTTCATCCTACTTAACAACTACTTTTCCTTTGAGGGGAAAGTTTACCATCAAATCCAAGGCACAGCCATGGGCACCCGCATGGCACCCTCCTATGCCAACCTTTTTATGGGCCGTCTGGAGGAATCCTTCCTAGCATCCCAAAACCTCAAACCTCTGCCCTGGTTCAGGTTCATTGATGATATTTTCATGATCTGGACTGAGGGCCAGGACACCCCATCCTCCTTTCTTCAGAACCTCAATTCCTTCACTCCCATCCACTTCACCTGGTCTTCCTCAACCTACCATGCCACATTCCTGGGTGTCGACTTCCACCTCACTGATGGCTCCATCCACACTTCCGTCCATATTAAACCTACCAACCACCAACAGTACCTACATTTTGACAGTTGCCATCCCTTCCACGTCAAAAAATCCCTCCCTTACAGCCTGGCCACCTGTGGATGGCATATCTGCAGTGACAAGAATTCCCTTTCTGAATATGATGAAGGTCTCAAAAAGGCCTTCACAAACAGAAACTACCCCACAGACCTAGTCCGCAAACGAGATGCACCCCAAATCCTCTTCCTAACACCAGTAACTACCCACAAAATAGCGCTCCCCTTGTCACCCAGTACTACCCTGGTCTTGAACAACTAAATTCCATCCTTCGCCAAGGTTTTGATTTTCTATCCTCGTGCCCAGAAATGAGAGACATCCTGCCCAAGATCCTTCCCACCCCTCCTAAAGTGGTGTTCCATCGCCCTCCCAACCTTCACAACATCCTAGTTCATCCTTATGCCACCCCGAAACCCAGCTCACTGCCACAGGGATCATATCCTTGTGGAAGACCCCGCTGCAAGACCTGTCCAATCCACCCACCCAGCACTTCCTATTCCAGTCCTGTCACAGGCTTATCCTACCCCATCAGAGGCCGGGCCACTTGTGAAAACAGCCACGTAACCTACCAACTGTGCTGTAAACACTGTACAGCTTTCTATATTGGCAGGACCACCAACCAGCTGTCCGTTAGGATGAATGGCCACTGCCAAACTGTGGCCAAAAACAAGGTAGACCACCCTGTGGCACAGCATGCAGCAGAGCACATGCTTGATTTCAATGGTTGCTTCACAACCCAGGCCATCTGGATCCTCCCATCCACCACCAGCTTTTCTGAACTGCACAGATGGGAGTTATCCCTACAATACATTCTCCGATCTCGAAATCATCCAGGCCTCAACCTACGATAACTTCCCTATATTTTTTCTCCTTACCTTACAGTTCCTACCTCTCTATCCCAAACCTCGCCTATTTTGAGTGGTGTGTGAATGTGCGGTTGTTGTGTGTGTATGTGTGTGTGTGTGTGTGTGTGGTCTTGTGTACTTGCAGTGTGCATGCATTCTCTATATATATTTATTTTACTTTATTTTCCCCCATCATCCGCCTCCCCACTCCATTCCTAAGCTGCATCTCGTTATTCCCTTCTAACCCATCCCCACCACCTTGACGTAACCTTCCTATCCCCTCTCCCCTCCCCTGCTGTCCCCGATTCGCTGCAGAGCGTGATTCGAAGTGCGGCAGTCGGAGGTAATGGTTGTATGACTGTGTTGTGTGCCTGTGTGATTGCGTGAGTGTTCTATTTTCTGAAGAAGGCCATGGCCGATAGCTGAATGTGTTGTATGTGTGTGTCTTTTGTATGTGCCTCTTGCAGCTCGTCGCCACGTCTTTGTGGTGAGTTCTAAACTGTCCTCACTATATTATTTATAAATTCATTCATCTTTTCTCACCTCCCACAGGTTACCTACTTGAAAGTGACGTGCCAATGACTATGCAAAATGTGGTGTATTGCCTATCTATGAGTGATACAGAAATGCCACAAATGTTGCTTTTGGTTCTATTCTAGACAAACCCATTTTTTCAAACACACTGTCCAAACCTAGGTAAAGTTCACCATTCACTATTGTGCAACAGATGATGAGATAAAATTTTACGACACATCTCACTGGGCTCTGGTGCTTATGTTGGCAACAGATGAACAATGAAGTGTAGAATTGCATCAATATTTTTCACGAGCTACAGAGTAAATGTTATTGTTGCTCATTTCACTCACAGCGAATTGAAGTTGTCACGAAAAAACATTTATTGGTCATCTGAGTTGCCCTCATTACCATTGGTGCCAACATAACCACTGCAGCCTGGCGAAAAGCGTCGTACAATTTAACCGATGATGACATATATTTTCAAATCCAGTAAGAGTTCTTGCCAATACTCCTCAAGCTGAATTATATACAACTTTATGAAACTGATCAGTAGTAGACATGCTATTCTAAATTCATTAATTATTTACAACCAGAATGGATGCTGGTAACAACTGTCAATACAAATGATGTTAGAGGCAATCCATCACAGGAACACAGTATAATAAAATACTTGATGAACCACACCAAGATTATGTCTGACGTTCCTTCTACAGGAAAAAGACAATGCATTTTGATGAAAAATGTGATGAAATAGGATATTTTGACTGCACATCATAAAAACTTATCTCTGGCACAGTCCTTCATCAACCTACCTCCATTCCAAATGATTGAGCTAGATATGTGGATAGGTTAATGTAAGTGAATTGGTTTGTATTGTCAAAAGTAATAGGCCTAACCCATTTGGAGGAGAAACAAGATTGTAACTATAATGGCCACTTGATTCAGTCACTGTGCTATTAGGTCCCTCCCACACCATATCCGCGACAACTGTGACTTATTTATAAAAAACACAATGTGGTTTTCATAGTAAGACAGAATATTTGTGCTATTGATGTTCATGTTAACTACATAGAAGAGAATGGCAAGATACTTCATTCCAAATGAACAGTGTTCCAAATGATTAGTGGTTTTTAATTAAAAATCATGGGATTTGGTAGGTTGATGGATGAACCTAAGTAGATTTGTTTGTATTATAAAAAGTAGGAACACTTCACTTGATACAATCCATTTAATGGAATGGTCCCCCGTAATCACACGGAACTATGACTCACAGTGGCAAATGTGTATTGCTGATAACATCAAACCTGACAATTGATGAGCCGCAGAAAGGCACAAAAAACAGAAAACAACTGCTAAGCTTTTGGATGCTACAGCCTTCGTTGGCTGGACACACACACACACACACACACTGGTTTCAAAACTGCAGATGACAAGTCTTGCAGATATGATTTTCTCTTATCTACACAGATGTCTCTTCGTATCTACTTTCCAGTAATATGATCCATACAAACTGATGTTTTCTTGTACTATGTTTTAAGCAGCTCCACCAATGCAATACGCTCTCGCTCACAAGATGATAAATTCATCCAATATTTGTGCAAACATCGTTATAGTATCTGGTCTTATGTTTAAAGTCATCATTACCTGTCTAAATAATTACTTCCAGTGTGTGTCTGTGGCATTGGCTACACTAAATGTAGACCTGCTTAAATAGCAAATGTCAGGTCTGAGCAATTGACACCTGGAGTTGGCATGTAGTGTCAAACACTGGTGCACATTTATGAAACAGAGATGTAATTTAACACTAGTGGCATTTATTTTGTTTTTGTATAGTATATATTTTTTAAATTATTATTTAGGGTACTGGGTGTGAATGAGATATTACAAAGACTAAGGTGTTGGTTAGATTAAAAAGTGAATTGGTGGCGCCAAGAATGTGAGATCATAATAAAAACTACAAATGTTGTTAGAAAAAGGTACAAGTTATAAACATATTGAATTTTGAGGAGTGATTTATATATGCCTTTCTGAGGCTGTTGTGGTACAAAGTAAATAGGTGATCAAACTATACAGGCTTCTTTCACTGGTTTTTACATTCTTGGTGATTTTTGTAGTCCATTACATATTTTTCAAATGAAGAAGTTAACCACAGATAAGTACTCCTACAAAATACTACTCACATTTGTATCACGACTTCCACATTCGTACTTCCTAGATAAAACTGTGTTTCTAACTATAGCATACACTATTTCGAAATTTTAATGAACATGATCTACAGCTGTAGGGCCTATAAGCAGGAAAGCATTGTGACACATACGTCCATAAAATACAACACAATTATTTGTCTTGTAAACTTCAGTCTCACAGCACAGTAAAAGATCAAATGAATAATCAGATCGCTGTTAGCACAAGGGCCATAACTTCATCCAGTTACTTACCTACAAGCACCCTTAAAACTTTACTGCTTGCGTATTCTTCAATTTCACGCAACCAATCTGGGAGGCAATCAAATGTTGGTTGACAGCTTATATCATAGACGAGTATAAGGGCATGAGCCGAACGGTAATAACTTTGTGTTATTGAACGGAATCTTTCCTGACCAGCTGTATCCCAAATCTGGAGCTAAAAGAGAAAGTGTCGTTATGTAAAGTTGGAGATATAAATTACTTATTTTGGTTTACCATCAGTCCAAGTCCCTACATACCTTAACCTTCTCATTATCGACCTCCACCGTTTTAATCATAAAATCGACTCCTATTGTAGCACCTTGACCAGGTGGAAACAAACCCTGAAATGTCAACACCATAATATGCAACATGGAAACTACTACGTAAACGAGTATTGCCAGTCTATCATATGAAATACCTGTGTAAAACGTCTAACGAGGCAAGTTTTCCCAACGCCCGCATTTCCAACGAGGACAACTTTGAACAAAAACTTGTAATCCTCCATTTAAATTCAATAACACAACTTACAACTTGGCAATCCATCAAATCCATGTAGAACAAATCACACCTGCGAATTATTAAATGTGTACATTTAATTTGGCTGTGCTTAGGTTCAATAATTCAATATTTGCAGCTTCTAATCGTATTTAAAGCTACTTTAACATTGTTAAATGCATATCATTTGCAAATTATAACTAATGTTATGCAAATTAAGAATGTTATAGCGATATTTACAATTTCTCATTTCGTCATGAGCAGAAAACATACATATCCAGAGGCGTCCTCTGGGAACAAGTTTGGGAACTACAGTACTCACCATTGGCGTAACATCTTAACCAACCACGAGGGTTCTCTGTCATGTAGCTTCCACGTGAAACAACGAATTTTATTGGTTGTCGCTCTTCCTTGTAGCTCGCCTCTACCAATGAGCTTACTTTACATTGGTGGACATCTGGGCCTTGCAACGTAGAGTCCATTTTTAGAGATTTTATGAAAGAAGAGTAAGGGAAAACGTTTGTATGAAGTGCCAACAAGAATGTGTTAGACAATCTGTGTATGAGACTTCAGAAGAAAGATTTGTGATTGACTTGACCAGTTTTGAGGTAAATATTTATGTGTTTCTCGGTGTGTGTTATTCAGCAGCTTATTGATGAGTTGGCTGTGCTCCGATAAATTCCACTGGCATCCCATGGATTAGTGATGTGCATCAAAGTGTTGTTTGTTTGATATTGCAGTTGTGCTCATAACGACGACTCAGTGCTGTGCGGACTTTAGTAAACGTGCGATGTAATAACAGAAATGTCCAACGTCGCAGCTGAGGAATATGCCTCGTCGCTCTCGGATCTTACGGTGAACAGTAAACCCCTGATCAACATGCTGACCATGCTCGCCGAGGATAACATCGAACACGCTCCTGCTATTGTTCAAGCGGTGGAAAAACATCTCCAAAAGGTTATTTAAAGCAGTTGTTTGTAATACAAATGTAAATGGAAAGTGTTCATATTGGAGAGTCAATACCAGTGTAATGTTCTCACCATGTGTGTTGTTGTAGAGCTTTTGAGGGGCGAAGGAGGGTCAATATGAGGTCAGTAGTTGTAATGAAATACCTTCATCTAGTTTTTAACAGTTTACCAAGTACAAAACTAGTAAGGTCTTCCGGTTTTGCTGACATGTCATGATCCAGCTGTTCTATCAGAATAGGCAGTGACTACATAGTATGTACGTATATATAATCCGATTATTCATCGCTTTCTCGTCGATGTAAATCTAGAACATACGTTTAAAGTTATTCGTCAAAAGCTACCTAGATTCCCTATTTTGATTTCTAATATAAATATAAAAATAGATGTAGGCCTACTTCGGTACGTATATTCTTACAGTAACTTACTATTTATGTTTATAATTTATTTTGAGGGGGATAAGGTATTATCTTTTCTGTACAGTAGGATCACTAGTTTTACACTGACATCCATTCTAGTACCTTATTTAGAGAGATGTCTTCAGCTTAGTACACAGTTTGCTTTGTTACATCAGTTTATGCAATAATAACCATGTTTAGAATTTGTATGAATTCGTTACAAGGCACCACATGTTACTCATTATAGGCTTGTATTTTCCCCGTGTGTAGTGCATTTTAGTGTTTCCAGTTGCAAAATGGAATCTAGTTGTTGCTGCGGTAGGTTAATTGGTTAGTATTGAATGTACTTCCTATCATTTCCCTATGTGTTGTGTGAATAATGCTCTTTGTATGTAGGCCTGTATTAATGTTACTTTAAGGGTTCTCAGGGTAATGTATTTTGGGTTTAGGTGTTTTTGTATGTAGCCTAGGAAAATCTTCGTTCTGTCATACCAGTTGCTGTCTTCTGTGTTGGGACCAGAACTACAAAGTAATACTGAGCTATTGTTTTCACAATAGGAATAATAATATGGTAGGCCAAATCAGGAAGAGAGTGGCTTTTATTTTAGTTTTCCGCACGCGCGCACACACACACACACACACACACACACACACACACACACACACAGACAGCTGCTCTTTCTGTGTTTGTTTTACTCCTAGATAGGAATAGCAGTGCACAAGTGTGAGGCCAAGGACAGCGCATTATAAGTTTTGGGGTCAAATCTAGTCTCCGATACCACTTTGACCAATGTCATCATGTTTTATGTCATTCCGTCCCGCGTGTGGTTTAAATACCAGTACTCACTGTTTACGTGTATGATATTTTTTAAGACACCCTAACTTTCACTTTAAGAAAAGTAATCTGTAGCGTAGCCCTAAGAAGGTTAGGGAGGTTAAAGATGTGTGTTTTTAGTACGTGAGGGTGCGTAGTGCCCAAATCTCCGGGTTCAGAAGCACTCAATTGATTTACAGTTGTATGTTCGACATAGATATATCATTTAAGGCCGTATAACTTCGAGTGCAAGCTTTCTTTAAAATTGCCTAATTATTAAATGTAATTTGAAAACATGGTATCATTAGGTAGATTTGACCTATTTCGGTGAAATCTAACTACCGATACCGTAATGTGTAAACATGTGTTCGTAGTATCCCTTGATTATGCATGACGTCATTGGTGAAAGAGGTATCGGAGACTAGAGTTTATCCAAGTTTTGTATGCACAGGAATTGTCAGTTTTGAACATGTTGGCAGTCAAAGTTGTGAGCTACTGATTTATATGGCCTTGAAAAAAGTCAGCAGAAATTATGGTAAAATTTTACGATGCTTCTCACCGGGCTCCAATTCTTATGTTGGCAACAGATGAACAATGGAGTGTAGAATTGCGTTAATATTTTTCACGAGCTACAGAGTAAATGTTATTGCTGTTCGTCTCACTCGTAGCAAAATTAATACTGTACCTGCTCCATGGTTGACAGGTTCTTGTATTTACCCTAGTCCATCCAGAAAAAATAATTGTTTTAATTGAAGTTGTCAAGACAAAACATTTATTGGTGATATGAGTTGCTGCCATTAACTATTGGTGCCAACACAACCATTGGAGCCCGGCGAGAAGCATCATACAATTTAACCGAAATTGTACTGTCTGGGGTCCATTCAGGGAAGCATAAGTTTTTATTCCTCAACAATAATTAGGCATAGTGACAAGTTCCAGTAAATTCTGTGGTTTTGTACATGATCTGAATACTATTTATTTCTCTCTTATATTACTGATAGAACTGAATGAAGACAACTGTATACTGATTACTCAGGGCTAACATTTTCATTTGTCTGTACTGCAAAAACTCTTGCAAAGAAAGCATATGGTCACTGAGCAGCTAAGCTGATTTTGTCATTTCAGTAAAATTTTAGATATGCCCTAGGCCTATGAATTTACCCAATACAATGAGGGGAATATTATTTGTGTTTACAGTAAAATTAATAATTAATGCTATTCCTGCTCATTGGTTGACAGGGTCTTGTATGCACCCTTGTCCAGTCCCCAGAAAGAGGACATTTCATTTCCATTGCCACATTATTAATTCTGCTACTGCTGTAAGTAGGATTCTGCTACTGCTGTAAGTAGGATAAATGCTAAATTCTGCGACCTGTGGTAAAAGTCAGTTCCAGTCTTGTAGTTCTGTATGATTAATATTACAAAAAACACTTTTGATCGTAAAAATTAAGTTTTTATTGACTGATTTCGACCTGATGTAGGACATTTTGTTCCGAAGATGACCTACATCAGGTCAAAACTGGTCAATAAAAACTGTTAATTTTGCGATCAAGACTGTTTTTTGTAATATTAGTCATATCAAATAGATTGCTGTTTCTCTCCTTTGACAATGCTGTCTAAATTAATTTTAGTTCTTGATGTAGTAAGGACAGTTTACAACTCACCACAAAGAAGTGGCGATGAGCTGCGATAGGCACATACAAAAGACACACACATACCGGTACAAACTTCCAGCTAACAGCCATGGCCTTCTTCAGAAAATAGAACTCACGCAATCACACAGGCACACAACACATCACCTCCGGCTGCCGCACTTAGAATCACGCTCTGCGGCGAGTACATCAGGGAGGGGAGAGGGGATAAGAAGTTTACGTCGTGGTGGGGATGGGTTAGATGGGAATAACGAGATGCAGCTTTGAAATGGAGTGGGGGGCCAGGTGAGGAGAGAAAAATAAAATAAATATACAAAATGCGTGAACACTGCAAGTACAGAAGACCGCGCACACATGCGCATGCACACACGGTCTTCTGTACTTGCAGTGTGCACGCATTTTGTATATTTATTTTATTTTGTTTTTCCCTCCTCACCCGCCTCCCTACTCCATTCCTAAGCTGCATCTCGTTATTCTCATCTAACCCATCCCCACCACCGTGATGTAAACTTCTTATCCCCTCCCCGATTTACTCACCACAGAGCGTGATGCGAAGTGCGGCAGCCGGAGGTAATGGTTGTATGACTGTGTTGTCAGCCTATGTGATTGCGTTAGTGTTCTATTTTCTGAAGAAGGCCATGGCTGATAGTTGAAAGTGTTGTATGTGTGTTTCTTTTGTACCGTATGTGCCTGTCGCAGCTCATTGCCACGTCTTTGTGGTGAGTTGTAAGCTGTCCTTACTAAATTATTAATTCCAACCTGGACTTCCAAGAATGCTTGCAATCGAAGTAGCTAGGCATGGAATGATATGCAACTGTAAATCGATTATGCTACTATTGACGTGCAACTTATGAAGTGTGTTCTTTTCATAGTCACAGAAACATATATTGTTTTGGAATGTGATTTATTGGTTTCTGCTGTCATGAATGACAGGTTTATTTTTTACCATTTAAAAGACTTTGCAGTCAAAGCTTCGTAGTGACAGACTCTCAATGTACAGATCCACAATCGCTACGAAGTACGTCAAGAATCGGTCACTTCATGGATATGACAGTTTTCCCTTTACTGTGGTTTGATTGCAAAGTATTTTAAATGTTATGAAATCGATATTATTGTTGAATGAATTGCACTCAGTTTCTATGTATTTAGAAATACTGTCATACCCATGAAGTGATGATTCTTGATGTACTTTACTGAAGATGTTCTCAACGGTAACATTTATCCCAAATTACTTTACAATGTAATTCAACATTCAAAAGTTTTCTACGGAAATGTCACGTCTTCTGAATTTGTTGTTATGTAGAACCACAGCTTCAATTTATGTCGGTGACAGTTGTAGCAATGAGATGTACTCTGCAATTCGCCAGAAAAATTGAGCTATTTCCTACGTATATATCAAGATTCTGCTATAAAAAATATTCCTGTGAACATAGATTCACAGTACCACTCGTCAAAATTATTTGCATGTAATTATACTTTCCTAAACATTCATGTTTCGACATCTTGCATGTCAATCCCAGCGTAAATAAATTACAGTTGTAATTGTTTCAGGCCGAATTACTTAGATTGCAAGGATTCTTGAAAATTACCCATGCAAGAATGTTTTCAGTGCTTGACTTGAGGTAAAACAGAAGTTTTTTATCTGTTCAATAATGGGAGGGGAAGAGTAGACAATACATTTCATAGTGGCTTAAGCTGTGGCATTATGTTCTGGCCTAATCTTATTGTTGAAAATTGTTGCGCTAAAGAAGATTGCTCATTTCATTGAATGTATTATCGAAATTGCACAAATAGTCACTATTCTCAAAAGTACTAGTACTCCAGTTATTATACACTGAAGTTCAGTTTCAGTGTTACATCCTACTTTAACTGACACAAGCTTGTTGATGTGTAAATGTTGCTAGCGAAAGGCAGCCAATAAGAATTGTCGTTGAGAGAACCAATGAAAGTGAGTCTTTCGTACCATGAAGGCAAATGGAAAAAGGACATTAAGTGAACCAGTCACTACACGAGTGTGACAGTTTTATCAATTAATGAAAACTGAGTGCAATTCATAATTCGGTAATATAAATTTCTTAATATTTAAAATACTTTGCAGTCAAAGCTACATAAAGAAAAAGAAGAAAACCTGTCACATCTATGTAATGATAGGTTCTCGATGTTCTACTCTAAAATCACTTAAGGCAGGTTCACACTAAGCCAGTAATTCAGTCAAGTAACAAGTGATTCAGTAACTAAACATGTCTGAATGACATTTAGTACAGCTGGTAAGTAAAAGGCCCGTTGGCCCGATCAAGTAAGTTGGATAGTAGCTGGGCAAGTTGCTTCTCCCACCCCCAACTCATTCACCACTGCCATGATGCCCAACAGAATCTGTTTATCATCACACTCTTGTCTTCATACCGCTCTCTCTTTTTAGTCATCTGTTTCTTGTTGTCAGTAACATGGCTGGTTGAAATGACAATACAACAGTTCAGTTTGTTTCTCATTCGTTAGAACATGGGAATTTGTGGACACCCCCTGTAAAAACATATAAATAAAGCAGTCCCAATCACAGAGCTGGAAAACAGAAAATGAAAAGTGTCAAAACAGTAGCGGTACTTACGTATAGTTGCCTTTCCTACTAGAAAGAGGTGTGTCAAGGTCCTTGAACTACATCCAGTACCAAGAAAGTACAGCACTACCTGCAGTTGAATTTCTGCAGGTATGGTTTCTCGTAAGATTTTATCTGTACCTTGGATTTCATTACATGCTTTTTCTAATAGAAAATTTAAGCCACTTTCTGACATTCTCTGTTCTGGGAAAATATTGTTTTGGGTGTTCATTTTCGAAATGTTTGAGAAGCACATTGGATACTTGTGTGGTCAATTCATTTTTATACTAACTTTCTCTTTTTGTTCATTACAGTTTCAATCTCTTCTTCCACCTTTTCCAGAATAGCCATTGCTGCAAGATGTATAGCTGGCTAGCCTTTGCTGTATTGTGTTGCGGTGCACACTTGACTGCCAGTAAAATCACACATGAATGTGCACTTGCTTACTGGCAATTTGGCTGTCAAGTAGGGCTATTAAATCAATTGCCACTTGACCAAATTACTGGCCTTGTGTTAACCAGCCTTTGGGAAGATCTTCAGAAAATTACATTGTGAACTAGTCAGGTCTTTTATCACTTAACATATCTTTGACTGCAAACTATAGGGTATTATATACAGGGTGTCTCATGAAAGAAGCCTGACAGACGTCCACAGATTGCGCGGTACGGCTCCCGGCCACGACAGCGCCTGATTCTCGGACTCTGTTGTGTCGCGGGCGCATACACTGGCTTAAAGTCTAAAAAAACATTGCCATCTGAGTAACCCAAGCTTACCTTTATTTACAGTAGATGTTCAAAATGATGTCCCTCTATGGGAAGAGCGGCCTGACATCTCTTGGACAAATTTGCGAACACTTAAGAATTTCTGCTGCCAAAATCTGGGAAATGACAAGTTGAATCCTGTCTTCCAACTCTTCGAGTGTATGGCGATTTTTTGCACACACCCTGTCTTTTTATAGTCCCCAAAGATAAAAGTCACAGGGATTTGGATCTGGAGAATGTGAAGGCCACTCAACTATCCTATCATCAAAAATTCTTTGTATTGCTGCCATTGGCAATGTGTGGTCTTGCATTGTCCTGCATGAAACAACCGTACAGTTTTTTGTTAGGTGAAAGTTCTTGAAAAAATGGATGCATTATATTGTTCACATACCTGTCAGAATTTATTGTTTCATGAAAAATGATTTGACTAGTTTGTCGAATGTTCGCAAATGTGTTCAAGAGAAGAACATCTACTGTAAATAAAGGTAAGCTTAAGTTACTCGGATGGAAATATTTTTTACACTTTAACTCAGTGTATGTGCCTGCGGCACAATAGAGTCAGAGAATCGGGCACTGCCATGGCCGGCAGGTGTGGCGGTGGCCGGGAGCCGTGTCGTGCGATTTTTTAAAGATTTTTCCAATGAGATGAAGTGCAAAAATGCAAGTATGCCCTAAATTAGATAGCAGTTATATACATAACTTTGTGAGTTTGAACTGTCCTGAGAATGCTGTTACATGTTCATCAAACATTTAGCTGCAGTGCTTTTTGTGTAATAGATAATTGTGTATATATTGCAAGGATTTTATTAATATTATTTAAAGTTTTTACTTATATCTGCAAACTTTCATGGTGATTGGTCAAAGAATGTGCCAGAAAGAAAGAAAGAAAGAAAACACACACACACACACACACACACACACCAACTTACCATTCAGGTGAACTCGTTTGATAATGTTAGCAATTACATGACCATGTTATTAGCCGATTGTTAGACAAGGCAAAGGTTTTGTTTTGGAATCTTCATTTTACAAGGCCAATTACTTTTACTGAGTGAGCAAGAGTACCTAGGAGAACCTTTCAGCCATAGGAAAGGAAGCACATTACGTATGTCCTTTATGGTGTATACGAAACACTAATAAAGTAATTCTACATGGACTTCTAAGAATATTAATGTCTTGGCAAAGGTTTTCTACCATGTTGTGTGACATTGACAACATAATGTAAGGCTGCCAATGTGGTAAGTAAAATTTTACCCCAAAAACGCCCTTTGCCATCCACCACATTGTGATTTGTGGGAGTATAAAATGCTTCTCCATTAAAAAGTAAAGTACCTTCTAGATTTAATGGTGGTCATACAAATGGTATCAAAGTGGGATGTTCATTGTGTTTTCGTTTAAGTCTACAGATTGTACAATAGGCTACCTGCTTGTGCTGTTTACATAATGGTAAAAGTGGACATTTCTTCTCATAGAAACATGTCAGAGCCTGTCTGAAAACACAGTTCCATGAATACATTCATTTTATGTACACTTGGGTGTGGCAAAATATATAACAAAGAAATGCTAAAGACAACCTATGAAATGGCAGAAATTCTTAACCCAATATGGCCATGCAGCATTTTCTAACCACTCAGCTCTTCTTCGCTGGGAGCTATAAGAGAGGTCAAATGCTGTAGAGTTCAACTATCTGAGATATTGCCCCCACACTCTGACACTGTTGACAAGCTACGCAGATGTTCTCAGAGAGTGAAAAACTTTCATGTGTATACCTAACTTTACATTTATTATAGACGAAAAATTCCTAGCAGGAAAAATTATATATAAAAAATAGATGAAGATTACTCACCAGGCGAAGGAGCACAGGTGTGATAGTAGCACAAATAAATGGAACACACACACACACACACACACACACACACACACACACACAAACGCAAGCTTTCGCAACCCGGTTGCTTCTTCAGGCAGAAGGGAAGGAGAGGGAAAACGAAATGATGAGGGTTTTAAGGTAAACAAATTGTTACATTTGTATTTGTTTACATTCCTTTTCTTCCCCCAAGGTAAGTCTTTTCTCTCCCGGGATTGGAATGGATCTCCTTCCTTTAAACAATTTTGATATAAATATATAGGTGTTTGAATAAGTGCATTTTCCTGTTCTGTGGAGAGCAATTTCCGTTTGATACTGTTATTTAATCCTACCATGAACTTTTGAATTTATCATAGCATCTTTGATTTCAATGTTCATGTGATAATGGATATGAGAAACTGTAATAATCTTTCACAGTGGAATTAAGATGTATCCAACAACGTTGTCATCTTTCTCCTTTTTTAAATGTATCTATAAAAAGAGCAAAAAAGAAATGAAAATTGGCATGCTTTGTTCTTTCTTTCTCATTAGCCTTGTTCCCACACAGGCAGGGTCGTCTCTTGGTTAGATTGGGATTTGGTGTGTTAATATTTACAGGGTAGCCGGATGCCATTCCTCTTGCCCGCCCCTCCCCCCCTCCAGGAGGAAATGTGTACCTCAAATGTCTGTCTATAGTATTATATGTGTGGAAGTGTAAAGTGTTACCATATGTTTAAATGAGAAGTAGCATGCAAGATTTTGATTGTGAAATGATGCGATACGGTTCTGGTGTAATGGTAGCCCTAGGCAATTCAGAAAGGGACATGGACTGTTTGTTAAAAATTGAAATCAGATTTGAGCAAATGGAATGCATATGTGTCGACAGAAACTGATGTGTATTGCACAACACCGCACAATCACTCCTCCTTCCTTGTAAGCTATGATACAGAGTATATAAAAAATGGACTTGATTTTAGAATGTATTAATCATCAAACAGGATGCATACTGAACAGGCAGTGTGTATTGATTGTATGAGCTTTGTTTATTTTTTTCAAGTATCACTTTTAGATTCCAGAATGT
Organism: Locusta migratoria; assembly: GCA_026315105.1. Classification (NCBI taxonomy): domain Eukaryota; kingdom Metazoa; phylum Arthropoda; class Insecta; order Orthoptera; family Acrididae; genus Locusta; species Locusta migratoria. The sequence goes on along the minus strand of CM048749.1, from coordinate 134,349,381 downwards.
GCATCTGGAAAGACGGTAGCTATACTGTGTTTGCTCAACAGGAGGCATTTGTGCACTGAAGTGCAGTAAAAAGTATTTAGTAATTAAAATCCAGTTTTTCATTGCCATGTCCAATTTCAACATAGAAGCTGGTTATTAGTGTTGTCAGTTTGAAGAGATATGATGGTTATGAAGATGTAAGAGTCTAGCTTCACCTTACACTTCAAATGAAATTATGGAAAGATTCTAGCAAATGTTTATGTGGAGCCTATGAATGTCCACTCAGTGCGTCAGCAGTGAACTTGCAATTCTTCGTACGAGCAGGGAGTGTTAAGGTGACTTAGACTACAATTAGCAAAACTCTTCAAGTTGTTTCAGGAAACTTTTTGACTTCAACAATTTTCTCTGAGAAGATGATAAATATTTTATCATAATTTGTTTACATTTATAAAGCAACATTTCATGTTAGAAGTAAACCAGTGGAATGTGTGCTTATGGCTGCTTGAGAACTGTCATGCAGTTTCTGAGCATGAAAAGTACTTTGCTAAAAAGGAATGTTTTATATGCTGTGTGTTATGAAAAGGAGTATGGTTCTTTCATTTTTAGAAGAACATAGTGATTTAAATGATCTACATTAAAGTTCTGCAATTTGACTTTTTTCACAGTTCGAGGAGGAATTGAGATTTTATAATAAAACAGAATTGAGCTCCACCACATTAACAAAATTTGTAAAATCTCTGAATGACATGTTTCCACAACACTAAATGTCGTAAGTGGCACCCCGAAGAACTTCCACAATTTCTTGGTCTCTTAAGATCGCAGATGAACCCATGTGACTTTCTTCTCCTCTCCCTTTTTGTGGTTATCTGAAGGAAATCATGTTTGCCCCCTCTTTACTTCTTAACATAGGTAAACTGAACAACAGAATAAGAGTTGCATTAACTTTGATAACTGTTGAAAGGCTAAATATAATACCACTGATTCTCACAAAAGGATAATGACAAGTTTTATTAACAAGAAAAACTGGTACAGTTATCTTTAACTCAATAGGCACACAACCATTAGGCAAGAGACAAAGAGCAGTAAATCTACTAAAAGTCTGTATATGCATTTACTCTTTGCAAAGAACTATTATGCCAAAGCATAGACAACTGCAAAGTGGACAAAACATAAGACAGTAGCACAGTACTTTAAAATAATAATAATAAACATTTTTAATTGATTATCACAACACTCCCACTTCAATTAACAAATGTTTAACACTTCTGTAGTCTTCTGTCAGCAAGAACTTTAGCATCACCAACATAAAGTAGCTGTCTTATTTTTTCAAAATTGCTTCTAGTGAGTGGTTTGGTAAGAATATCTGCTTGCTGATCTGTAGAGCTTACATGTTCAAGGTTGAAGATTCCCAACTTAAATTTTTCTCGTATGAAATGATACTTCACGTCTACGTGTTTTGTTCGTTTGTGATACTCAGGGTTCTTGATCAACCGGATGGCACTTTGACTGTCCATATACAAGGTGGTAGTAATTTCTTTCTGATTAATAATATTTTGTAAAATTGACTGTATCCATACAATTTCTTTTACAGCCTGACAAGAAGCTAAATATTCTGCTTCAGTTGTTGATAATGCCACCACTTTTTGCCTCTGAGAGCTCCAAGCTATAGTAGCTTCACCAAACTTAACAACAAAACCTGTGGTCAATCTTCGAGTAAGAACATCTCCTGCATAATCTGAATCACAAAAAACAGACAAACGAATATCCTCATTCCTTGGATAATACAAGCCATAAGAAATAGTTCCCTTTAGGTACTTTAAGATTCTCTTCACAGCATTCCAGTGCATCTTTTCTGGTTTTTCAAGATGCTGACTAGCATTATGTACTGAAAAAGTGATGTCAGGTCTGGTTGCCACAGACAAATATAGTAAACTTCCAACAGCCTGACGGTATGGAGCATTGATAATTTTTGAGTCATTCCCCATCTCAGAGTACATTTGTCCACGATCAGCAGGAATAGCTACAGCATTGGTATTTTCCATGTTGTACCGTTCCAGTACAGCTCTTGCATATGCCTCTTGGTTTAAGAAGATGGAGCCATCCTTGAACTGCTCTATCTGCAAACCGAGATAATGATTAACACTGCTGGTTGTTATCTCAAATTCTTGTTCCAAATCACTCATTAGTAAATTAATTACTTCCATAGATTCTGATATGATTAGTCCGTCATCAACGTGAATGGCTAGAATGGTCAAGAATTCACCCTTATTATTGACAAAAACACAGGGGTCTGCACTTGTTTCTGTCAGTCCAAATTTGTTCAACACACTGGTGAATTGTTTATTCCATAGTCTAGAAGCTTGTTTAAGCCCATAGATACTTTTCTTCAGCTTGCATACCTTTTTGGTACCATCCTCAAACCCTTCTGGCTGTTTCATATATATTTCAGTATCTATTTCACTGTATAAAAATGCAGTTTTCACATCAAACTGCCTCATATGCATTGCTTTGGATGCTGCAATGGACAAGATTATTCTTATGGAATCAAATCTAACCACTGGACTAAAGGTTTCAGTATAGTTCATGCCTAATTTCTGTCTAAATCCTCTAGCAACAAGTCGAGCTTTAAATCTATCCACAGTTCCATCAGTTCTCCTCTTCACTTTGAACACCCACCTATTGTCAAGTATTTCTTGGTTTTCTGGGGGCTCAGTCAAGATCCAAGTTTCATTAAGATTAAGAGAATACATTTCTTCTTGCATAGCCTGTTTCCAATTTTCTGCATTGTCACATTCCATTGCATCTTGATATGAGATGGGTTCATAGCACTTCGTTATGCAGGTAGAATTTACAGTAGTATAGTTGGCATATCTGACAGGCTTTTTGATTTTTGACCTGTCTCGTAGGCTGCTTCTAATTTTATTCTCAGATTTGATGACCTCTTGATTGTCATTTTCCATAGAAGATCTACAGTTGGCTTCAGTATTTGATTCTTCTTCAAATATTCTAATTTCTTCCCCTGTTTGATTCAGGGTTTCCTCTTGAGTAGTCTGCTTATCATCAGTTGTCTCAGATATTAGGAAAGGTACACATTCAGTATTGAAAGTTTTCTCTGATTGACAGTCCTTATATAATTTGCCCATGAAAACAATGTCACGATATATTTTAACTTGATCTTTATGAGAAAACCAAACACGATACCCCTTTACTTCTGTATCGTAGCCAACTAGAAAACCTTTTTCACCTTTGGAATCCCATTTCTGCCGTCTCTCCTTTGGAATGTGTGTATAAACCATCTCTCCAAATATCCTGAGTTTGGTCACATCATAATCCAATCCATTCCACATTTTGTGAGGTGATTTGCCATTGACACTGCTTGTACCTGTTCTATTCAAAATATAAGTTGCTGTATTAATGGCTTCAGCCCACAGTCGTATTGGCAGCCCACTTGCATGAATCATTGTTCTTGCAGTCTCCACCAAAGTTCTGTTCTCACGTTCGGCTGCACCATTCTGTTGAGGACAATAAGTTACTGATTTTTGATGTGTTATCCCATAATTCTGCATTATTTTTCGCACTTCATGGTTAATGAATTCTAGTCCATTATCAGTTCGGATCACTTTAATGCCATTTTCAATTTGTTTTTCAGTAGTTTTTATGAAAGATTCCAAGTGTTCCGCAACTTCAGATTTATGTCTTAGAAAATACACAGTTCTCCAATGTGAATAATCATCTTTTAACAAAAGAAAGTACCTTGAACCACCAATAGAATCAACTTGCATAGGGCCACACAAATCACAGTGAATCAGTTCACCTGCCCTTTTTGACTTTGAATCACTTTTGTGGAAAGGTAATTTATGAATTTTCCCAACGACACAATCTTCACACAAACTTTTATCTTCTTCCTTAAATTGAATCTGCCTATCTTTCAGAAACTTTTTCACATGGGGAAAATTTTGATGAGCAAGTCTTTTGTGCCAAATTTTAAGATCTTCCTTGGTAGCCACATTTGCTTGAACACTGTCATTTTCACTAAGTGAAATCTTAAATTTCATCCTATACAACCTTTCTTCACGAACTCCCACTGCAACAACATTCTCTCCCTTGAAAAGTCTGCATGTTGCCTTGTCAGATTTAAATTGTATGCCCTTGTCTAATGCTGCTCCAAGTGAAAATAAATTAAACCGAATATCTGGCACATATAAAACATTTGACAAATACTTTTCATTCCACCTTTTACCATCAAAGGCTAGAATGTTTATGTCGCCTTTCCCATGTGAAGTAATATAACTACCATCACCAATACAGATTTGGACTTCACTCTCAAATGGACTGTAATTTACAAACCATTCAATTTCATTACACATGTGATCAGTAGCACCAGAATCTAAAAACCATGCATTTTTATTTACATGATTGGCTGCTAAAATTTTGCTTATCAAAGCATCCCCTCTTAGTTCACACTGATTCCGACCTTGATGCTTTGATACAGTACTTCTGCATTCTTTTGCACAATGACCGGGTTTATTACACTTGAAACAAATGGTTTTGCAATCTTTAGCCCAATGACCAGGTTTATTACATTTGAAGCACTTACCTTGTTTTCTTGAATTTTTATTTGTAGGACAGGGATTATTCTTAAAATGATTACTTCTTCCTTGTGTACCTGCTGCAAATGCTTCCCCCTTCACGTCTTCCTGAAGATTAAGGCGTTTTTCCTCCATCAATAATCTTGATGTCAAATTTGCTAATGTCTGTTGATCCGGATGTGTTGATTCCCATGCACTCAGAAAATGGTTATAACTTTTTGGTAGTGTCATTAACAGTTTTGTGATCACCATAGAATCTGAAATATTTTCACCTTGATTCCTTAACCGATGTACCAGGTCTTCTAATTGTGAAATATATGTAGCCATATCATTTGAAATATCCTTTTTTAGGTTATACCATTGCTGCTGGAGTAAATGTATGCTTACACTGTTTTTCTGTTCATAAACTGAAAGTAATTTGATCCACATAGCAGCTGAAGATTCACAGTTAATGATATGTAGCAATGGCTTGTCTTCAATTGATGTTCCAATAACTTTCTGAGCTGCATTGTCCAACTTATTCCATCTTACAAGATCTTTTTCATACTTCAGCCTTGCTTCAGTATTCATGTTGTCATTACACTCTGGTTTAATTACTTCACCTGTGACAATGTCCCAAGCTCCCATAGCACTTAAAGTAACACGAACTTGAAATTTCCAGGCAGACCAATTTTCAATGCCTTTGAGTTTTGTAATTCTAGAAATTTCGTTTTCCATCATTTTAACACAGCAGAAATAACCTTAAAACTTTTGCTCACACAAGTTTAATACTACAATAATGCACCCACTATTCAGTTTTACTTTTGTCAGTTCAAAACTTGTCACTCAGTGATTACTGGGCCCATAACCTGTTGAAAGGCTAAATATAATACCACTGATTCTCACAAAAGGATAATGACAAGTTTTATTAACAAGAAAAACTGGTACAGTTATCTTTAACTCAATAGGCACACAACCATTAGGCAAGAGACAAAGAGCAGTAAATCTACTAAAAGTCTGTATATGCATTTACTCTTTGCAAAGAACTATTATGCCAAAGCATAGACAACTGCAAAGTGGACAAAACATAAGACAGTAGCACAGTACTTTAAAATAATAATAATAAACATTTTTAATTGATTATCACAACAATAACTCTTGATATGTTAGAGAAAGTTTATGCTGGATTTAAGTGTGTATACATTGTCCATGGTGCTGGCGGTGGACTCACGAATCATTTAAAGATAACACCTTTAAAGATTTTGTGAGTATTCTGAAATTTCTGTTTTGTAATGTCTTTTCATAATTAAATACGAGGGTTGGAACTAGTCAAATCATTTTTCACGAAACAATAAATTCTGACAGGTATGTGAACAATATAATGCATCCATTTTTTCAAGAACTTTCACCCAACAAGTTCCAACACTGCTGTGAAGACACTATGCAACAGAATCTACTATTTTCGCTGATAGCATACATTGTTGACATATCTACCTTACCTCCAAGCAAATGGACTCACCCTTCCAACGTCATCAGCGTGTGCACAATCGAGGGACACACATTCACTTGTGAGCGTGCGGACTAACATAATGGTGTGAATAAGATTTTGAAACAGGAACTACAGAGTTGGATTTATAGAATGTGTGGCAGACTGTCCGTGCAAAGTATTACTGTTTGTTTTTGGAGCATCACCTATGACCAGCTTTGTGAAAGAAACGGCAACACTTTCTGCGCAACCTACCCATCATTTTGCGCTGCAATGTGTGGGTGCATGAAGCGCAAGCTGTGGCTGCTCTGTTCGGTCGATGGCACTGGGAAGTACAGTACCATCCAGCATAGTTCCCAGACTTAAGTCCTTGTGACTTTGATTTGATTCCGAATATGAAGGAACCACTTCGTGGCATTCGCTTCAGAAGTGTTAGAGATTTGACAAGCAGTATACCACTCCATTTATGCCATTAACAGAACAGGCTCTGCTAATGGTATACTATGCCTTTCACGTCGCTGGCAACAGGTTCTACACAATGTTGCTGACTACTTTGAAGGACAGTAACAGGTGCGAACATGTGATGCTTTCGTATTGGTTGTGAATAAATAGTTGCCACTATTTAAGTTTTCAAATCAGGTCATTAGTTTGGTTACACCCTGTACAATGAGTAAGTCTCATTATATTTAAAGCTCTGCAGTTTTCAAAACTTTGTGCAGTCAGTCAATCCTGATCTGAAACGGACAATTCAGGATGTTTACAGGATCTTTATACTTGTTACTGTATTAAATAAAAGAACAAAATACTCCTTGGAAACTCCTTATATTATCACGATGAAAAAGTTATGTGGTTTCAAACACTATATAAATTTTTTTGCAACATATTGTGATTGCAAAAGGAATGGTATAACTCTTCTTGTGCCGTTCAGCCAAGTCACTGTACACCTAGTGATTTGTGCAGATAATATTCCAACAGACATTTGTACAAGTATGGCCTGCCACCTAGCAGCCTAGTAGGTGCCACTACAATTTTAAGTTTGTTCTGCCTGGGAGAAATAGGAGCTGATTGCCGTAGACCCATGCATGCACAGTAGAGGCGGTGTACATCAGCAAGCACAGAACAAGCTATTTTCAACTGTGGTCTGCAGACCGAATACACATGAGCTTTTGGGGACTCTTGGCTGTTTGATTTATTCCACATGTATTCCAGCGAGAAATTTGTTTTAGAAAGAAAGTAGTGAAAATTGTCTTTTTCATGGTACCGGCGATACGGATAGGAAACTCCTTGAATTTTTAATTACCAAATCTGTATGCACCCTAATAATATCTTTGTACAATAGTCAACAGTGCTCAACAAATATTCAGAATTTGAGGGCACTTTAACTATTGCACAGACCTGTCCAAACTGCACTCCATGAATGTAAACACTCCCGTTGTTCTGATGTCGACATTCCAAGTGCATCAACGAATAGAACAGAGTTTAAGGGAGTGGAAGAATGCTGTTGGAAGTTTGTGACACGTCAAACAGTCCACTAGCAACATAAGCTGTATTAAATCAGTTTTTCAGCTAGTGGTGGTGGTGGTGGGGGGGGGGGGGGAGTAGGTGATGGGGGAGAGAAATGACAGTCTTATAATTGATTACTGATGGAAATTCTCAACAGAGATGCTAAAAGATTCTTCAAAAGAGATAGGTTGGCTGACCAGTACATACCTTAGTTCTGTACTGCCGACAGTCACACAAGAAATACAAAAATAGGCCTATAGGATAAGCTTTTGGAAATGTACCTTCATCAGGTAGGAGAGTTGGGAGGGGGGGGGGGGGCAGAAGGGGAATGTTATTCACGACCTAAGCCATTAGGTGGTGATGTATGGAAGTCAGAAATATTGTGTGTCAAGTAATAGGCCATGTCAATAGCAAACCAAAGAGCATAGAGCTAGCAGTGAATGAATAAGTGAGTTGAGGGTGGAGGAGGGAAAGAGGCCAGGAGGATGGTGGGAGGAGAGGAGCCACGAAGTTGGGGACATGCCCTCAAACACATTCCATCCACTTGACCTAATATATGCTAACTTCTCCCCCCTCCTTCATCCTCAACTCACTTATTCACAACTTATTTCTCAACCCCCCTTCCCTGCCTTAATGTTGTATATATTTGAGTGTTTCTCTCTCTCTCTCTCTCTCTCTCTCTCTCTCTCTCTCTCTCTCTCTCTCTCTCTCTCTCTCTCAATTAAAAACATTTTACTTACCCTCCACTATCCCCTCACTCCTCTTCGGTTTGCTATTGGCGTGGCTCAGTACCGCACATAAAGTATCTCTGACTCACACACACACACACACGTGCGTGCACAGCTACAACCACCACCACCACCACCACTTCATGGCCTTCCCCTTCTGTTCAGTTTTTCTTTGCAACTCTCCTTCTTGATGAAGAAACACAGTTCTGAAAACTTGTCCTATTTTTTGTCTCCACTTTCGTTTTTCTTGTGTGCGACTGTTGGCAGTACAAAACTAAGATAAGTACTGGCCTGCCAGTCTACCTCTTTTGAAGAATATTTTGACAGTCTTATAAATCAAAGCTAAAACCAGGTCCATTACAGGCTAAGTTTTCCTTATTTATTTTTTTATTTTAATGTTTACACTTAGCTAATTTTGTTATAGGGAAGAGCACATGTGTAATATCAACTTGTAAATAGCACATTTTACATTGTGTGCCCCTGTCACCTTTATAAATACTTGTGGTTACTGTGCTATGTGGTGGTTTAGTGTTATGATTTGGTCTGTGTTTCACATACATTTACAGAATACGATGTGTGTTATGTATGTGTAAGATGAATCTGTTATTTACACAATACAAAATGCGATTTTTATAAGTTTATAGTAGGCATGTGCTTGATAATGAAACAATGTCAAAATTAGCCTATCACACAAATTAAATACAGAACTTCGATGATAATAGTACAGCTTACAGTGGATCATGCTTTAATTTGACTTATTTATTAGATATCATAAGATTTAAAGCAAGACGACAAATATGTAAATAAATGCAGCAACAAAGGAAGCTATCAATACATATGAAAGATGGTGTTGTGTACATTTTTCAATTACAAGTGATTAAAAATACATAATTTATTTCTTCGGAGGGAGATACTAGGGTCAATTGTTATAAGTCAGCTTCAGAATAGCTTTTAATATTGTAAGGACTGGGAGACATTTATTTATTTAATGTGTAATTAAGGGGTTTTGAACAATTAAGGATAGCAATCACCACTTTAGTAAATCAAAATTATATTTAACACTAAAGAATTAATAAAATATAAATCCTGCTATGCGAGTTATAAGATTAAACTCTTTTTAAAAAGTTATTTAAATTATTGACTTATTCATTTCTTAGAAAGTAATAAACAATGTTTCTTCACTACAATTTCAGTTAAAGATTCTAGTAATGTAAAATATGCTACTTCATATACAATTTTTACACACAACTGATGACCACTGCCCACAGACTGGATGATTACATCAGCATAATGTGATGGTTTTCCTTTTGAGTTTTTTTAGGGCATATACCACAATATTTTCTAGTTGCCAGCTTGTCTCTACCGGATAATGTTTGCTCCTCTTCTTTACCAAGAAACTTCCTGTTTACAGAAAGATTAGAAGTTATAAAGAACTCTAATTGTGTTTATATAAATAAAGACTTATCCCAAGTATGTAATTTAGAGAAACAGGCTTACGAATTTTAGTATGAGACAACACAGATGTAGTGTCAAGCTGACTCTTAATGCGCTTTACTAAATTCAGAAACAAATATATGACAAAGAAACAGATGTGTGGTCTCGACATTGCATATGCAGACTGAGGAAAGATAAGTTTGAGTATAATGTGGTTAATGGAAGTACCACATTGTGCAACTGATAAGTATCCACCAATGTGGACTCAATATGACTCCCGTCTGTTGTTATGGGTTAAAACTCATTATTTCTGGTATGGCTGCAGAACTATGGTGTCAGGGCTTCAAAGTTCACAGTATTTTCCACTGCAGTTGCCGACTGACTGATGTCCAAATTAGCCTTGTTGACCATTTTTGTGTTGGGAGCAAACTTCAAGCCAGAAGTAACAGAGGAACATCTCAGTTTAATCTTAAAGGCACTACCACTGAAAATGACATTTTTAGCTGGTGCTTGATATCTTTGGAATAGTATGGAAACACTGGTCAGCCTCACAAGAGTTGGTGCACTGTCAATGCCAGCAGTGTGTTTCGTCTTAATAGCTTCATAAGGTAAAAAATATGAATATACTGAGACCTTGTAGACAGCCACAGTTCATTGCTTGATACATGAAGAACTGCTTTGTGTCAAGTTAGTCATAATGCAGTGGAGGTCATCTATAAAGGTAACTACATTGAAGAGTGAAAGAAACTGCTATAACTGCCTAATATCATGTAGGACCCTTGTGAGCATACTGAAGTGCTGCTACATGATGTAGCATGGACACAGAATAATGTCTGTAGCATTGCTGGAAGGATTTGACACCATCCATTCTGCAGGGCTGTCAATAAATCTGTCGGAGTACGAGAGGGGTGGAGATCTCTTCTAAACAGTATGGTGTGAGGCATCGCAGATATTCTCTATAATGTTCATGTATGAAGAGTGGGTTTAAACTCTTGTGTTTCACGATGGACATGAATGGTTGCAGCTGATATCTGCCAGAATGCATAAGTATATATGCTATCAGGGAACCCATATAACTCCAACTGCACACACCCCACACCATTATGAAGTCTCCACCAGCTTGAACAGTCTTCTGCTGACTTGCAGGGTCTATGAATTCATTAGGTTGTCTTCATACCCGTAGATGTCCATCTGTTCAATGTAATTGGAAACAAGACTTGTCAGACCAGGCAACATGTTTCTAGTCATCAACATTCCAATGTTGGTGATGGTGGGCCCAAGCGAGACACAAAGCTTTGTATCCTCTAGTCAGCAAGGGTAAAGGAGTGGGCTTTTAGCGAGAAAGTCCATATCAATGATGTTTCGTTGGATTTTTCTCACACTGACACTTGTTGATGCCCCAACATTGAAATCAGCAGCAATTTGGGAAAGGGTTGCAATTCTGTAATATTGATTGATTATCTTCAGTCATTGGAGATTTGATGTTTTACCAGATTCCCGATATCGACAGTGCACTTGTGAAATGGCTGTACAGGAAAATCCCCATTTCATTCCTACCTTGAAGATGCTGTTTCCCATCTCTCATACGCCAACTATAAGATGACATTAAAACTTACTACACCATGATAACCTGCGATTGTAACAGTAGTAACAGATCTACTGTCTTATCCAGACACTTTTTGTCTTCTGCACATTCTCTGACTCTTTACTCCCATTGTCTGCCCACCCCCCAAGTCTATTTCTGTAACTTTTTTTATTTGGTAAACTGATCAATTATGAGTTACCAGAGCTATTGTGTACTGTTCATAAATTTGTAACTGTTTGGAAAGTGGCTCAAAGGTATGGAAAGTCAACATTAGCCAGGAACACTAAGTGCTGACTACAAACCCCTTCATACTGCGTCCAAGTGATATTGTTGGCAGAGCATTACGGGGTGGTCAGTCAATCTTGATTGGCCTGTGTTGTACCATAATGGCTTAGCTATTGTAGAAAACAACTTGAATCTATAACCTGCATTTTTTGGTAACATGAAGCCAAACACACTACCTAAGAACCCTACACAAAATTAGAAACACCTAGTATGAGGTGTTTTGGTAAAATGTTTTGTTTTAAAGCATTGTCCACTGTTACAAGGGAAAATTCCTATCACACCCCCTCAGATTTCGTGCTACAACCCCTCAGAAACTCAACATAGATCAAGCACAAAAACAGGAAGAAGTTGTATGGAACTGTGAAATAAGACAACAGAAACAATTAATGGTCAAAGTCCTAGATATGTATAATTGAGAATAGTGCTGGAGTCATGATGATGGTGAGGATTGTGATGCTGATCGTCTGCCTTCAAACCATCTTAAGTCTATGTATTTTTACTTGTTGTGTTTCAGAAAATTATCAACTGTCCATTTTGTCGTTGATATCTCTGGTCTCTTTTTGTAGCCTTGGAAATTGTTATATAAATTGTAGAAGGAAACTTTTCTGGTGGGATAAACATATATAAAAAATAGAAAACAGATGAGTTAGCCAAAGGACAGGCTCGTCGACACACAAATAAAATCACACACAAACACACATACAAGCTTTCGCAACTGTTGGTCGCTTCTTCAGAAAAAGAGGAAGAAAGGAGAGGAGAAAGGGAAGGATATGGGTTTTAAGGAAGTGGAAAAGGAGTCATTCCAATCTTTTACAAATGTCTGTCTAGGTGTGTATGTGTGTGTGTGTGTGTGTGTGTTTGTGTTTGTTTACCTTCCTTTTTTTCCCCCTAAGGTCAGTCCTTCCACTCCTGGGATTGGAAGCAAATGTGAGAGCAAATGAGACCTCTTGTAGAAATGAAAACAGTTAATAATAAACATAACCATATGAACTCTCCTTAATTCCAGAAAATGTTCTGATTAGCTTCGATATATGCCTAATTTATTTATTGTGTACATGCCAAAAACCTCAAAAATGTTAAAACTTGTTTTGACAATGCACAGGGAAAAGTTTGTGATTGTGAAACACTTGTCTTCATCTTTTGCACTTATGTGACTTTATCTTGCCATCATTTCTTTGGTAATGATCGTGGCTGTTGCCTTGTTAGCAAATGTTTGCGGCTCCCATTCAAAACCCACTACTGTTTTGACTGCTGGTAGAACAATTTACACCACAATACAGACACGAAATTATAACACAATGTCAAAGACTGGGTGGACATTTGATAATTTGTAAAAAAAACACGAAATAAAAATATACAGCATGACAGTGTGTTGGACACAGATCTCCAGCCTTGTATAGCCTTTCTGTTTATTTCAAATTCCTGTTAAATGTTTTATTTTTTAATGAAACAATTGATATAGTAAGAAGATTCTTGACAACCTACAGTGCTGTTGCTGTCCTTAGCTGTGAGCACAAAGAGCTGCTGATATAAACACTTGCCATCTGATAGAGCAGTGGCAACAATGAGATGTTGTTATAAACATGTATATAAAATTGTGTTGCGGTAGGTATGTGAAGATGCCTTGCCCTTCACATTGCAGCTGTCAGAGATCAACTTGAACTGACATAGTTACAGGCAGCTGTGCAGCCAATGGAGTCCAAAATGTGAACAATGAAATCTGCTCTTTGTACCTGACACACAAATGAAGTTATTGAAGTATTGTAAGGGAAAAAAATGACAATTCAAATCAGAACCCAGTGAACAGTAAATTTTATCAAAAAAATCCTGTATGACATGTGACAAATGACAAACTGACTCTTGATCTTCCAACTTATCAACTACCAGCTTTCTCTCAATTCCAATAGAAATGTGTGAACCTGGATCAAAGAGACAGTTTAATGCATAGCTACACTCAGCTAGAGCAAATTGTCAGGAGCACACATGCACAAAAGGAAACATCAGTCACACACACGACCACATGAATACTCAAGCACATATCATATGGCCACTATGCTAGAAAAATAACGAGGACACCAGACATGGTTCTTTTGCATGGTTTCACTATAGGTGAGTGGTTGCCCTCCCCATTTTCACATTTTGGTCTATCCAGGAATTTGTTATGTAATTTGCTGTTGACTGAGACAAGTTTTGGAGGTGAAATTTGTTATTAATTTTGGCAAATTATCACTCAAATAATAAAAAAAAATACAGAATTCTCCTCTCTCTCTCTCTCTCTCTCTCTCTCTCTCTCTCTCTCTCTCTCTCTCACACACACACACACACACACACACACACACACACACACACACACACACTATTAATGAAGGAGAAATAGTGGTTGATGTTAGGAAGTTCACTCGTGTTTCAAGAGGAAAATAACTGAGACTGGTACATAATTTGCTTGGTTGTAAATTCCGGAGACCCATAGGGGAAGGAAACTGAAATTAAGCCCAATAAAAGGAACTATAATACAGTTTGCTCTTAATTTATGTGGGTATTCTCTTGTTATTAAACACATGGTGAGAATATTTACACTTTGTAGAAGCTAATTCAATGTGAATTTCATTTATATTGTATTACTTGATCAGAGAGTATAATGTGTATTCAAAATTTAATATTCATTATCTGCTGTGTGTGCTGTACTATATAAAATTAGATTTTTTTTCAAACAAGTAAATTTTAACTTTCAGTGTTGGTTCTAATTGGCCCATCCATAATCCTGCCAGTGTTTAGATTTGTATGTGCCAAGATATATCATCTTCTTGGTTGTACAGTGTTTTCAATTTCTGCCCGCAATAAACTTTCAGCTGCTCTTATGTGGAGAAATGTTTGTGTTCATTGTTATTTCCATTCACAGAAAAAGTTTATTAAACCTTTATATGAATATTTTGAATAAACATCCTACCACCTTAACTGTGTGAAGTGTGTGAATGTTCTCGTGGAACACATCTTCAATTATTCTGCAAAAGAACTTCAATGTATCAAACATTTCATTCAGATCTGCCTTCTAATTAATTTTAGAAACAAGAATTGTGGTCCCACTTTTAAGTATGTCTAGTTTGACAGATGGCGAAACCTTAACATTGATTGCTATATCCTTGAAACAGCTTTACCATGACTCTCCCTTGAATTTTACCTTGTGATTTCCTTTTGACACCTTTTCAATAAGACCTATCAGTTTAGAAAGTCAAACTGATAATATAAATATAATTGGTATTCTCAGTAGGTCAAATGAAAATAATATTGTTCAACATAATTTTGTCAGATTGGCTTTCTACTGTTTCGTCCTCCTCCTGATAACATAAATCGAAAACTTTCTAGTGTGTGCTATTTTATCTCAGTTCAAAAGTTCATCATATGAAAATTACATATTACCTGTTAAGATGTCGCATAATTTCAGAAGTATGTGGGACACATTATTATGTAACGTGAGGTATTTTAATTTATAATAGATGTAGAGATGTAGCACAAGAGTTTTAAAGAATAATGTAGTACTGTTGGAATTATGGAAAAATAAACTGGAAGAAGGCAGTTGATTATTTGGAACTACAAAATCATAAACACTGTAGTTGGTCATTCTGTTAACACTTCAGGCCATTCTGCACCTCAAGAGTATACATTTAATTCAATTGTAAACTGACATCGGTGAAGCATATAGTACATTTGCTAAGAGTTGGTCATCATTTTAACACTTTAGGCCATTCTGCACTTCACAATGTACATATAATACAATTGTAAACTGACAGGAGTGAAGTATACAGTGCATTTGCTAAGAGTTTACTCCGTCAACTGTACATACCAATAAACAAACACAAACTGCGTAAGAATATTTCAAACTATCTCAACAGTGAAGTAGGCAGATAACTAGTGTTAAAATCTTGTATGTCCATACCGATACAGAAATGTAAAACATGCACAAGAATTCTTGTATTTGTGGTTCTTTAAAATAAAAGATTTAATGGCAAATACAGAATGATTTCCTCTTGAAAACATTTCTTCAATTACTATTGAAGAATAGAACATGGTGATAGTTACCTGTCTGGTAATACAATACACATTGCTTTTACTGGTTACCCCTACTCTGAGTTTACATGCCCTAAGGTATCATATTGTTCAAAGTAATTGACATACAGGAATCATAACGAGGAATCTCGGAGTACGTGAGACCCACGTTGAACCAGCATCTTTTTTTATCATGATAACAGAAGAGTGAGGATGTGCAAGTCAAGTGAATATCCTGACATACAGTATTTTTAATCATTGATATCAAATACACACATATATTTATTACAGGATGTTCCTAGTGTATAGTACCTCAACACAAATACTAAGTTTTTTTCCTGTAATGCCAGTAAACTACTGAAAGCAATATCGAGAGAACTGAGGTATCTTGAATAATTAAGTATTCATTAAAAATGATTCACTGAAAACAAAATTGAACAAGCATCGAATTACTAACTATAGGGATTAACTTCCAGATAAAAGTAAAGGAATTTCATTTTATGAAGCAGGATGTGGTGTACAGAGAAATAGATAAGAGCATCAAGTTAAAGAAAGTGTTTGCTATTTCATGATGTACCCCCAAAATTTAGTTTCCAAACTTGTGATTGTAACTGGTATGGAAATTAAATAGTTTAAACTGAGTTAATGCAGAATGCTTTTCAATATTCCATTAAGTTGTACAAGCTTTTCTTCCTTTAGTGAGCTATAGGACGATAACATTGCACTTAATGTTCTCGGCACTAATTAGTTACGTATTCATGTGTAGCTGTTAAATGTACCTAAATGGAATATGTATGACACAAAGGAGGCATTATAATATGTAAAACCACACACACACACACAGGCAGGCCATTGTTTGTTTCTATGGAATGTAAATTACTGATGAGTATTGTCAACTGTTCAGTTACAGGCAAGCTTACTGAATTTCTGTACACAGATAAACACTCGTGCATATGCCACCACTTGTGGTACTTTGTTTCTTTCATTTTATTTCCTGTTTTATGGAGACTGTAAAGTTACCAAATTATGTGAGAATGGATAGTAAAGTAAAAGAGATGTAGCCATTGTGAAGAAGTCTAGATACATACTACATCAACTACATATTGGAATTAAATGGCCTATGTTTTGACATTTATATAGAAAAAAAATTATGTTCAAACAATATAGTCCTTATTACATACTGTAAACACACATCTTTTAAGGTTAAATTACACAGCGAGATAAATGTGAAATTCCAGTATACATCAGTATTGCCTCCTGGTAAGTTTTGCTATTTCCTCATGTCTTGATTTGTACATTTGGCTATTTTATGAAAATCTTTGACATTTTGAGGTTATTTGCTGTTTACAATTATTCAATTAATTGCATAGTTTATGCACATATATTTCATCAAGGATTCTGCAGAAAACTGTTATATTATGTAATAGGTACTGCTGTTTAATTTTCATACCAGTTTAGTGATAACTGTTAGGAAACTGAATTTTGATCTGAGGTGGCTGCAGGCTGTGATCAGCCACCACCACAGAGCACAGCACAGCACTGTTGCACCAGGCCGTCAGGCGTCTCACGTCTCTGCTACGCGGGGTACTTTGACCGACACGTCGGTCAGCGGCCCCACACCACTTTGTTGTGTTCCTTTAGGTGCCGAGTGATATCAAGCTGCCTGTACTCTATCTCATCGATTCCATCGTCAAGAATGTTGGACATGCCTACATTCCACTCTTCACCCAGAACATTGTATCAACATTCTGCAGCGTGTTTGAAAAGGTATGTACATTGTCAATTATGTGCAAGTTTCTCTAGATGTGTGATTGTCTCTAGAAAACAATACTTATCCTCAAATGGGATGTAGAGCAATTTGCAATTGGTATGAAAATATTGAGTTAAATTCTGTTGGGAGCCATATGAATGACAGCATCACATTCTCTGTTTGCAAAACAGTGTATGTTTTGTTATTGTTATTATATTTAAAAGACTGTATCTTGTTGTTTTTTTTAATATAGTATTTGCCTGAAAATAAAATTTAGTTTTAATACTAAGGGTTTACATTTTTATTGATATTGTTTTTCATCTTAAGTGCTAATAGAGTAGTGGAAACAGAAATGTGTATCTCTCACGTATGGTATGGTTTCCTAGAGACTGTCACTGTAATGAAATCCTACTTTTATCAAACCTCGTAAGGGAAAGATTGTTTCTAAACGTAATTGGAGAAGTGACAATGTAGGTAAAGTTTTCTAAATTTAAAGTTCAGTGCTGTTTATATGAAACTAGCACACGAAAATTCAGATTGTAGTGTTTGGTATGTAACAAAAACTTCAAAATGTTTGGAGGCCTTACAGATTATTTTTTGTTGTTGTTTGTTGTATCAATGAAGTCATATAGTTTACTATAATTCCCAGACATATAGTAATTCTAAACAAAAGAATATATAATTTTTTCCGATGTAGTTGGTGCCGTGTTTAAACTAATGTAACTTTCAATTTCTTTTATGAATTTAATAGTTGTTCTTGATAGTGCTTGATTTACACTGTCTAAACCAGCTGTTGAATAAGTTTATGAATGGTTTATAGATGAGGGATCTGTACTATTTTAATTACAAAAAGATAATATGTGTTGTTTTTCACATTATTGTAAGCTTTTGTTGAAGCAAATATGTAAATGTAAAGTCTCCATTTAAAATATGATTGCCACAGGTGGATGAGAAGACAAGAGCCCAGATGTTCAAGTTGCGCCAGACTTGGAATGATGTTTTTCCTGCCAAGAAGCTTTATGCTGTTGATGTGAGAGTCAGCTCAATTGATCCTGCTTGGCCTATTACTGCTCCAAAACCTACTAACTTGATACACATAAATCCAAGATTTTTTTCCAAAGTGGCCCCGCCATCTACAGGTGTACCTGGTGCTGCTCCAGCAGTACCCACTGTTGCTGCAGTTAATGCTGTTCCTGCTCCAGTTCCCAGGCCTTCTCACCCAACCTTGCGAAGACCTGCTGCAGTGTCTAGTACTGCTGCTGCAGCTGCTGCTTCTGAAGCTGAAATGCGTGAACAGCTGCTGAAGAAACAGAAAGAATTGTTGGAGCTACAACAACGAAAACTAGAGTTGGAGTTACTTCAGACAAAGGCAAAGTTAGAAGAACAGCAGAAACAGCTGGAAAGACAAACTGGGAACTTACATGCTGACCAAGTGCAGGTAAGATGATAAATTATTATTATTATTATTATTTTAAATTACCCATTAATTAAGATTTAATTTTATGTTTTCCTGGATTTTGGTTGTCCCAGTAATTCAGCTATTTCAATTAAAATATTTTTGCTATTGCTTATCAACACTTTTAAGTGTGGAAGGTAAAGTTCTGTATTAAGAAGTAACTGCAGTTTTAGAGAGAGAGAGAGAGAGAGAGAGAGTGCGAGCATGATGATAACTCTGTGATCATATTGTAAGAAAGACACTATCTCGGTACGTGTGTTTGTATACATGGACACAAATTTTATTTAACTAGTAAGCGTATTGCTTTTGATGTCTAAAGCCACTTCTCATAACGGTACAAAAATTTCTGCTTTTACACATATTTGCACTCATTTAGTTATATAAAGTCACATCCTTTCATACCCTTGAGGGTGATGACTAAATGGTTTTATTTGGCTTCATGGAAACGTTGCATAAGCCTTTTTCTTTTAAGAATGTCTGCTGCCTAACAATTTAGTTTAGATGACGTTACAGGTAAGGCAATACAGTGGTACTGTGGCTCTCGCCTCAGGTGTATCGTGTAATGTGGCCTAGTATCACATATTCGTAGAAAACGGCAAAGTGCTTTTGACAAGCTACATTGTAGACGTCTATTCTGACTGACAAAACTACTATTTTTTAAGAAATATAAAGGATGTGGTTAGGCAGGAACCTAAGAGGACAGCTTAAATTTTTGCGAGTGAACAAGCAGTGAAGACATCTACGGTCTAGCTTGTCAAAAGTACTTTGCCCCCTTCCTACAAATATCTGATATTGGGCCTTATAATACGATACCCCTGAGGTGAGCGCCACGGTACCGGTCGGAAACTGTTCTATGAATAAAGACACACAAGTTTTACGACTTAAAATAATGAAACACTGCAACAACACTTAGCACTATGCCTTTTGAGATTTTACTGGATGGTTAAGTACAAATATTTGTGTGACATTCACATATGTGGCATTCTGCGTGTTTTGGTCCTTGCTGTGTTGTATTTTAGAAGTTATAAGGTACAACACCATGGAAACTTCCACATGGAGAACAGTGGTGGTGATGTGTGTGGGTTTCATGGAACATGCTGTACTTTACAATCTTAAGTTGATTACAGTGAGAGAGAGGCAATGAAATCCCAGAAATAGCCTACATTACATACGTAAATGTTTGAGCATCATCTCAAAAAGTTCTCAATACGTTTTCATGTAAAGCATAATATGTGTAACTCTTTCAGAGTTTCATTAATCAAGTGATAGCTATATAAAAACATCAATTATATTTAATGAAATTGTCACATTGTTAAAGCTTTTAACAAATAAATCCAGACACTAGTTTCCCCATTATTTTCCTGTTTTACTTTACTTTTTTTTTATTAAAGGAATGGAACAAATTTAATTAAATTGTGGCATTTATTTTGTCAGAAATTTTGTTGTTGATTGGTACTAACTATCTGCTATTTATTGTCAATGTTGATAAAAGTAACCAATACTGTAAATTGTCCCTTTCTAAAAAAGATTAAGAATTATGACTTGTTAAGGTTCTAGGAAGAGGCTGCAAAGTGTCCAATGTGCAAAAGTACGGCTGGTGCTAGAGCTATTAGGTATATAGACGAAGTTGTTCAGACTCTAGGGGCTTTCAATATGAAAACTATTCAAATTTAAAAAACAAACTGTGGTCAGTACCATACTTCAGAATGCTTTTCAGAGGTACATTGTTGCTTTCAAAATGTGGTCTTCGCACAGGGCAAGCCTTTTATAGCAGGTCAATCAGTAGTACTGTAATTTTGAGCGAAAGATTTAGCACTTCTGTTTCTTCGCAAGTAGGTATTAAAAGAACACAGGTATGTATTTTTGCATACCAAGACTTAACTGCAATAGTAGTTGTGGATCTGTAACTCTGTTACTACATCTACATTTACAACCATACTCCGCAAGCCACCTGATGTTGTGTGGCGGAGGGTACCTTGAGTACCACTATCGATTTTCTCTCCTATTCCAGTCACGTATTGCTCGCGGAAAGAAGGATTGTTGGTATGCCTCTGTGTGGGCTCTAATCTCCCACATATGTAGTTTGCTACATATACCGACTTCACTCTAAAATAGGGGATGTTAATGTGCACATGTCACTTATAGTGATGAGTGTAGTATGTGGCCCACAGTTGTCAGATTTTGTGATCCGATCCCCGTAAACAACAGATATCTGCAGAAAATTGTCACAAACGGTTGCAACTTGTTCCACACCGCAACTGCAACGCCTCAGTTTCAGTCATATTTAGTTTGAAATGCTGGTGACCAAAACTTGAATGCCTAAGGCCCTATTTACATGGGGATACTCAAGTCTCCGAGCAGCTGAGATACTGTGCGACCATGAGACTCTGCATGTGTACTTAAATGGGGCCGTTCACTTGGGGATACTCCAGAAGCAGTGTCGCGATTTGCCGTGACTCGGATACTACGCGTCACGACATGTTGGTCGTAGAGTCTCCCAGTCTCTTGTTTGCAATTGCAACATTTGGTTGTGTAACGTACGAAAAAATGTTTAATTTGAATTTCGAGGTAGAAAAGGTTTGCCAGCTTAGCGATGAGTTATAGACTTAAATTCCTCATACTCTGAGCTATTGAATGTTTTTTTATGAGATGTGTAGTGGAGTTCACTTTCTGTATCACTGTTAGGGTGCATTCCCACTGCCGGCTGGACCGAGCTGAGCTGAGATGTGCAGAGACGGCTGACAACGCCAGCCTGGGTGTTCACATTGCGTGCCGGGACGGGCCAAGCCGAAAAAAGGGGAAAATACACTTTTCAGATTTTTCATGTTGTAAAAAATTTTGATGGTGTATAAGACCACCCCACATTGTACTTTTTTATTCCTCTTATAATCTTTGGTTTGCCCATGAAAAAATGTCTAATTTTCATTCCGCGCGGGTTTAGTTTCTTAATATTTCTCACTTTATATTTATGGAAGTTTGCGGTTAAAAAATCTGATTGTTGGACACATGGTAGTAAAACATGTCAGGTTTCTAATAAATCATTCATAATTCATAACAGTCGTTTTCAAATGACGTAGTTTGTAAAGTGCGTGCACTTGATATACAAATCGTGT
The DNA here is from genome assembly GCA_026315105.1 of Locusta migratoria. Taxonomy (NCBI): domain Eukaryota; kingdom Metazoa; phylum Arthropoda; class Insecta; order Orthoptera; family Acrididae; genus Locusta; species Locusta migratoria. Next base: position 134,327,450 of record CM048749.1, on the reverse strand, counting down.
ATTAAAAAAGTTGGATAGCAGGCAGCTTACTGTTCTGTGCATTTTAGACCATACATTTAAGTGAGTGAAATGGATCTAAAAGAACAGAAAAGTTTTTGAAATGGTGCTCGCACTGATATCTACCACCTTTCACAAGTAACTGAGTTATCTGAGCAGTGTCATGCCGCGATTGCAAGCCTTCGATCTCTGCAGATGTTGGGCGTAGCATGAAGCTCTGCAGTGCCGAAAAATTTGAATTGGCCACTTGTGTCGCTCCCTCGTGATGTGTTAATGATCCATACCCAGAAAACAAGCATAAACTATTTTTTTTTAATTTAATGTTAACTGCGACTTTGGTGTTGATGGACTGAAATAAAATTTTCTGACATTATACTTACTGGCTTTCTAGTTGGAAATGATGAATGGAAGAAACCCAAAATTTCACTGAAATATCTACGTCTAAGTCATATATAGTCATTTTCTATTTTCGATTTTGTAGCTCTCGGGAAATGATTTAGTTTAGCCTTAGTCACTACAGGTCAGGTCGGTAAGACAAGAAGTGTGTACCACCTTATTTCTTGTTGTTTTGCTTTTTGCTTCTTGGTGGGCTTGTCCCCAGCAAGAAGGTATCTTCACTCACTGTCAGCTGAAGATCAATAGAAACACGGTTGTGACCAAAACTTATTCACTGCCATCTACTTAGAACCAGCTAACAATTCATACATTTTGTTATTTTTTCTATTTTTCTCACTTTGTTGTGACTCATCGGATTCTAAGCACATAAGAAACAAGTGGTAATGGACTCATCTCATGAATTTTGACTGACATTTAGGAGAGTTTTTCCTTATGAGAACAGCTACAGAAACATATTGAATTTTGTATTCATTTTATGATCAGGTGGAATATTATTAGGTGGATCAAAACAAAGTGTCCAGACACTCTGTGACGTAAATGGCATTGAAACAAAGGATGACACTCTAAAGGCGGAATTACTAAATGTCTTTTTCCAAAGCCAGGGTGGCCACCGAACCTTGAAACCGGGAAAAAGCCTTGAATTTGAAAAAACTGGGGAAAAACCTTGAATTTCAGCCAGAAACCGGAATTTTTAACCCAAGAGATCCCGCGGCTTTAAGAGTTAAACGATCGTTCGCGTGTATAGCCTATTGCTCAGATTACACGACCAGTTCGAAACGTACTTAATAAATGTAAACAAGTAATTTCTGTAGTTTTAGTAAGAAAAAATCCCAAAGTTTAATATTTAAAAGTAAAAAAAATGCCAGTCGTTTTAAAATTGCAGTGGCCTAATTGCTCAGATCGCTAGTGCCCACGGGTTAAATAATATTCATCGCTTCATTTTTGTGTACAAAAACATTTTCAAATATATTTATGGGCGATTTAAAAAGTTTTATAATTATAGGTTACGTATTCTGTTATCTATTTCTGTATTTATCTCGAAGTGTTCAACCACGCAACTCAATTCCTCGCGATGTACGTCGAAGAGACACGATGTTATCGTAAGGCGCAACTACGAAATCGCAGCTACGATGAAAGGCGATACTGTATTTATTTGTACTACATTTTAACAATTTTTGTAATTGAAACCCCCCCCGCTCCCCAGTGATACTCATCAACACAGCTCTCGTTTGTCTGATTCTGTGTTGAAAAATATCTTCACGGAAGCATTTTGTTGAATTTAACTATAAACTCTGTAAAAATTGGTATTGTGATGCTTCGTTAGCATAGGCACCGACTACGGGTATGTTCGGTGGGTCAAGCATACCCCAAAATTTGAATGGGTATACCGGGCATAACCCACTGAAAATTTTGGTATCATTTTTTCTTAACTTTATATTTCTTGACTGTAATTAAAATCGACTCTCTCATCCCATTGATGGCCGGCTGGCTTTTGTAAGACACCACTCTGAATAGACTATTTTAAACAGGTAATTGAATTCGTAGGCATTAAAATCCACGTTCACATGTGAGTGAAGTGACAGTTTTCTAAATAGTCCAAATGTTAATGGAATTCCACTTGTTAAATCAATACTGTAAACTGAAGGCGGCAACCTTTAATTGTACTAAATAACGAGAAATGAAGTGGGTTTGGTACGATACATTGAAAATGTTTACACTACAAATTTAATTCTCGGTATCTTGTGAGATAACCTTTTGACAACCACATACGTTACCAGTGAGCCAACATACTTATTGCGAAGACTGCCCTATCCCTTCTAGCTAAAACATTCTATAAACAGAGAGTCCTCATAACAACTTGCGAAGGTCTTTGTGTTTTAATTGACAGCTCCACAAAATTCTCCAAACGCAACAGCTAAAAATAGACTTTTTTTCTGAATTTGAATTTTCAGACTTCAACAATTTGTCAACAATTGAACGTAGTAGTCGGACCTTAGTTTCTGCTCTTTTTGACCTGTGTCACCTGCGCATGGAATTACGTCTTAATCCTTTCCCTCCCCTAATCTTTATCTGTCCGGCTAGCCACAACCATTTGTTCAAAGATTGTAAATAACATTGCAGAGCTTCCAATAATTCATTGTGACTAGATTTTTTACCGTTACCTTGAGGAAACAAAAAGCATTAGGCTACAAGGCATTGCCAAAATGTATATCGTTGCTTGATGTCCAAGATGGAATAAATGCAACAATGCTTTCAAATAATTGTATCAAGGTGAAGGAAACAAAATAATTTAAAATCTTTATTACTAAATAACAGTGGTGGCTCGTACAAAATGTGACCAGTGTGCTAAAATATTACAAAAATAAACAGAAAATAAAATATACTACAATAAAAAGCGTGACTGACAATGGAAATAACTGAGCTGAGCAATATCCCCGCCACGTCATCTACGTTCTACACAAGTGACCAATGAAACTGCTTGGTTGAAAAGCGCAGTTTCACTCGTATGTTGGCTATATATTATTAATGTTGTTTGTGATTGACGTTTTATTTACAGAAATTAAAAATTTGTACTCAGAGGTATTTGAATACGAGCCTCACACAAGTAGGTTTTACGGACAACGTGCAAGACGGCTGAGCCACCGCGCTATTAGACTCTGTATGCCGCAATATTCCTCATATACTATTCTTCCGCAACTGTTACACGCAATGCGAAGAGAAATATTGATCTGGTGCTGCAGTCAGTCTCAGCACACATGAGTCGCCAGGCCTGATGTCACGTCTGCGCATGCGCACTAGCGAACAGAGGACTGCGCCGCCTCTCTGTGCACGTACCAGCGCGGCTGAATCCCACTTCAGCACACGGAGATGGTTTCCAGCTATTGCGAGGGCACTCCTAAATGCGTTATTATCCTTATTACTAGCATTTTAATGTGTATTGAAAGGGATTTGGCATAATTTTATTATATCTGGATCGCATTCCAAGAGAAAGGATTTAATTTTACAGCGATTTCTCGCTTGCATTCGAAGAGAAATGGCATAATTTTAGTAATATATTCACAGTATGCTGCAGCACATTATCACCAGCTGCCACTGCTAAATAATCGTCCAATATATAAATTATTAGTCAACAGATTGACAATGTTATTAGTTACGATACTGCCATCTGTAGTCATCCCAAATTTCCATCCAAAAACTAAAAATAATCAAAAATTCTGTCAAATATATATGAATCCAATCATTATTTATAGATATATGCAAAGAAATATTTTTGTTCATAAATCAATAAAATTTGGGGTTAAAAGGGTTAATGTCTTGCGTGTGAAAATCGTTTAAATCTTACTACAATTGTAGTAAGTATATAGTGAAATATGAAAGGACTTCAACTTGTGATGGTAACGGTGATATGGAATCGATAGCCTGTATGTTTTGTGTAAGTTTTTGGCTTTGCTTTGTATTTATTTATTTTTCTTTAAAAATACCTGGGTACGCCACTGAGCATACCCCAAGATTTTCAAAAGTCGGCACCTATGTTCGTTAGTAATAATTATAGACGATTCCTGAGACTGATGTGACATCGGTAATATATAAATAGTAAACACAGTCATGATGTACGTATTGTTGATGGCTGAACTGTTTTTCATGCGGACCTGGCTACCGCGGTAACAATTACGAGGATAATTACTTTACTTAGCGGACAAGGGTACATTGAGAACCAGTCAACCATAGAGCAGGAACAGCATTAATTATTTATTTTATGGTCAACACAAAACACAAAAGATTATTCCCCTCGTTATATGTTAATGGGTTTTCAAAAAGCATACGTACACGCAACGCCACCTAGTGAGCGCTAGCCGGGCCCGTATGAAACACAGTTCTAACTTTGTTGATTGCGACTTTTTGACATGCTAATTGTCCTCCAAAAAGATGTAAGTATAACTCTGTAATACGGTACGCGACTTTTGCGAAAAGACAATTTCTTTCAGTTGTAAATTTAACAGCTGTCTTATAACAATACATTCAAAATATTGTTAAATATATTTAGAGACTAACGCCTGAAACAATCATTGCAGAGAACAATAGAGTGAATCCAAGTGTGAATCGACCTTACCTGTACCCTCACAGATGAAGTAACTCAACGTGTTTTTGAGTGAAGTGTTTGTCCGTCATGTCAAAACAGAGTATAACTCGATATCAGAGCTCATACGAGACAGTGTGTCTGTGGGTCACATGTGATCCCAAATCACAAACGAATGCATTATGCTCTTGGTGCAACGCATAGATAAATATTTCTTCAATGGGGAAGAGTGCTTTGAACAGCCACGCAAGAAACATAAACTTTCAATAAACAAACGGAAGTCTGTTGCTTTCCACAATATATATTTCACTGTCTGTTTAATACTACAAGAATTTTAAAAATGAAATAAATTCATTAAAATAAAATAATGTTTTAATTAAAATATGCTGTTGAGTGTTATTTTACCAGATGACACTAGAATGCAAATACCACACAGCTGGAAACTGAAAACTGTCATTGGGAACAATCTAAATGAAAACTTGAAAGAGGTGAAAATGTTTTTCATATCCTGAAGGTAAAGTAAATTGTATTGAGTTCTCGATCACTAGTTCATGAGATGTGACTGTATTTTAATTTATTAGGAAGTTTAATATAAATGAATGGGCTATGTTGAATAAAACAAAGCAATTCACATTAAAAAGTACAGTATCCCCCAACTACTTGAACTCAACTTGGTCCATTATACAGGGTGTAAATTTTAAGTTGACAAATCGGAATAACTCAGAAAAACAGTAGATATTAAAAAATGGTTTTCACTAGCATGTGCGGATGGCAGAGGCGTAGGAAATAATACTCAACCTAAACAGTTTCCACTGTTTGTGGGGGGTGGGGAGTGTCAAGTGAAAAATTTTAAATGGGAACCCTGATTTTTTATTGCAGATTCAGATTCTAAGGCCTACATCATGAGTAAAAGTGCAGTTTATGTGGCAGCGGCCAGCCATCGCGCTCGCTTGGTTAGGAACGGCAGAGCAGCCAATCAGGAGTCACGATGCCGTGGCCAATAAGAAACCGCGTTAGAATTGTCCAATGTAAACAAATCGATGCGCAAAAAGTGTGTGCAAAAGTTATTATTTTTTTTTTTTTTACGACAGATGCCGCTGTAATAGCAAGAAATACTTGTCATACTGGTGAAGAAATGTACTAAACAAGAAATAAAATAAATGAAAACCATATTGGTGATACTTCGGAACGCTACCGAATGATCCCCAAAGTGATCCTTCTCTCTCCCCACAGTGGACAGGGCAGACCTCCAAACTGATACCTTAGTCCAGATTGCCCTTGTCTGAATACCAGTTATGAATTGCCAACAAAACATTTAATTGAACTAGTCGGGAAGAAATGTACATCTGGTATCATTTTGTTGGGTTCTGAAGCATCAGCAATATGATTAACCTTTTTCTTTCCTGCGTGGTACATTTCTTTGGCAGTATGGCAAATAATTCTTACCATTACAGTGCAACATGTTGCCAATTGATAGAAAAAAATTCAACCAAACTACCAATGATTTGGTCTGTAGAATCTGAATCTGCAATTAACAGTGGAAGTTTTCATTTAAAATTTTACACTAGCCACCCACACCGCTCCCAAATAGTGGAGACAGTTCAAGTTTCGTACCATTTCCTAAGCCTCTGCCGGCTGTTCATAGTGGCGAAAACCGTTGTTGAATATATACTGTATTTATTTTTCTAGTTATTCTGGTTTGTCAAATTAAAATCTACACCCTGTACTATACATTGTGTCAGTGTCGAATCTGGGGTGTGGGGCGTGGGGAGGGTGTCTATGGGGCTGCAGATCCCCCATAACCATGAGGAAAACCTCATAATATGAGCTGGTTCTTTTTAGATCAGTTTGAGGTACAATGCTACAATTTTATGAGCTCTGCCCCCCCCCCTCCCCAACAGAAATCCTGGATTCGCCACTGCTTGGTGTATAATACAATGTGACATGGTTAAACTTGGATGACATATTTTTTAAAAATATGTAACTAATTTCTTTATGGTATAGTTGTTTGCTAACCCCTTTGAGCAAAATTAAGTTTCGTGAAAACCTGGAAAATAATTATTTTTAACCAGGAAAACCTGGAAAAAACCTTGAATTTGAAAATGAAGAATTGGTGGCCACCCTGAAAGCTGTTTCACAGAGGAAGATTGCACTGTAGTTCCTTCCCTAGATTGCCGCACAGATTACAAAATGGCAGATATCGAAATAATTGAGAGGGGGATAGAAAAACAATTAAAATCGCTCAAAAGAGGAAAGGCCGCAGGACCTGATGGGATACCAGTTTGTTTTTACACAGTACGCGAAGGAACTGCCCCCCCCCCCCCCCCCCCCTTTATCGCAGTGGTGTATCGTAGGTCTCTAGAAGAGCATAGTGTTGTGAAAGATTGGAAAATGGTGCAGGTCATCCCTGTTTTCAAGAAGGGTCCTCGAACAGATGTGCAGAACTATAGGCCTATATCTCTAACGTCGGTCAGTTGTAGAATTTTGGAACATGTATTGTGTTAGAATATAATGACATTTCTCGAGACTAGGAATCTGATCTGTAGGAATCAGCATGGGTTGCATCAGGTAGATGCTGTATTTCTCGACTTCTGCAAGGCATTTGACACAGTTCCCCACAAATGTTGAATGAACGAAATAAGAGCATATGGGCTATCAGACCAATTGTGTGATTGGATTGAGGAATTCCTAGATAACAGTAAGCAGCAGGTCATTCTCAATGGAGAGAAGTCTTCTGAAGTAGGGGTTATGTCGGGTGTGCCACAGGGGAGTGTCGTGGGTCCGTTGCTGTTCTCGATATATATAAATGACCTTGCGGATAACATCGGAGGTTTACTGAGGCTTTTTGCCGATGATGCTGTAGTATATAGAGAGGTTGTAACAATGGAAAATTGTATTGAGATGCAGGAGGATCTGCATCGAATTGACACATGGTGCAGGGAATGGCAATTAAAGCTCAATGTAGACAAGTGTAATGTGCTGCGAATACACAGAAAGAAAGATCCTTTATCATTTAGCTACACTATAGCAGGTCAGCAACTGGAATTCCATGAATGGGAGTAGTCATTAGGAGGGATTTAAAATGGAACAACCATATAAAATAATCGTCGGTAAAGCAGATGCCAGACTAAGATTCATTGGGAGAATCCTAAGGAAATGTTGCCGAAAACAAAGGAAGTAGGTTACAGTACACTTGTTCGCCCACAGCGTGAATTTTGCTCACCGGTATGGGATCCGTATCAGGTGGGATTGATAGAGGAAGTGGAGAAGATCCAACGTAATCGCTAAACTCCAGTGGAAGACTGCAGGAGAGACGCTCTGTCGCTCAGTACGGTCTTTTGTCGAAGTTTTGAGAACTTAACTTTACTGAGGAGGGTCGTCCCTCCTACGTATATCTCTTTTAGAGATCGTGAGGATAAAATCAGAGAGGTTAGAGCCCACACAGAGGCATACCGACAATCCTTCTTTCCGCAAACAATACGTGACTGGAATAGGTGGGAAAATCGATAGTGGTACTCAACGTACCCTCCGCCACACACCGTCGGGTGGCTTGCGGAGTATGGTTGTAGATGAAATTAATAGTAATACAAGAAAAAAATAAACAGAACAAATCTTCACAATTTTTATTTATTTTATTTATTTATTTTTAAAGCTATTATGCACAGAGATTTGTATTGGAAACAGGCTGGAGAAATGAGATACTTGTGCTGCAGAAGCAACACCGTAGCCCAATTGCCTCGCGATGGAAATATTAAACATTCCAAACTTAGTTGGCTCGGCATGAGCCGGCTGAAGTGGAGTCATCTCGGCCCGGCCGGCAATGTGAACAGTGCAGTTGAAAACAATGTGCTCAATTTCTCGGCTCGGCCTGGGCGGCAGTGTTAACATGGCCTAATTCTTTCTTTCCGTATTTTTGTCACTAATGTTTCGCAGTAAGAATAATTGATGGTAAACTCCATGTGAGCTTCATGGTCTTTTTGCAAGATGTACATAGGAGAAGGCTATATATTGATTGACTCACAGAAGAAAACTGAAATTAACATGAAAATTGTCACATGTCTGCTTTAATCTCAACTAAAAGTCTGAAATGGATTTAAATATTTTACGTGCACTACACCAAAAAACAGAAAATACTTCTTTTCAAACCTCTTTTTTAAAACCGAGTAAAATGTATAATATAGTTTCTCCTAAGTGCATACACATTCCTAACCCAATGCAGGTAGCCTAGACCTAAAAATTTGTGCTTGTGAATTTTAAATAGCTATGTCAGTACTTGTACAATTGAAAACGAAAAACGTGGAGTACACGGAATAGATAATGGTAGGATGTAGAGGTTGCTTAGAGAAATCATACAACAGTTCATAGCGTATGTAGTGCAACAGAATCATAAGTGACTTTAATGAACTGTTTGTATCTCAGTTATATAATGCATGTGCCTCACGTTTTTCATTTTAAATAACGGTAATACAAATATTGAGCTAGCTATTAAAAATTGACTGTCTGTATGTACTAATGGAAATAATAAAAATTATTATTATATCGTCATCATTGCTGAGTTACTAGATATTGTACTATAGGCAGCAGAGTAAACAAAAAGTGCACTTAAGTCACACTCAGGCAATGAAACTAATTTAATTTTCTTTCACACCGCAAGTGGCTCGGCAGTACGGGAGACTCGGGTCGTGCCTGTTTGAATGTGATAGACTACTCAAGTCGTACAGTCTCCTAGTCATCAGGTAGCTGGTGACGCAATTTGCATATCCCGTGTGAATAGGGCCTAAGCATTGTAGCAACTGCAACTGTAACGAAGCTAATAGTTCACCTATAGCTTTTTGTGAAGTGTGACAGCCCGCCATTCCTGAAATTCCCTACCCCATTCCCTCCCTTAGTCCAATGCTATGGGCAGACAGCCGGGACTTTCTCAAGATTACCTGGACAAAAATAAAAAAAAAATAAAAAAAAAATAGTAGTCTGTCTATTTAGACTGCTGGTGTTCCATACCCACTCACAGTACTATACCATACCGAATATACAGAAGTATCAACGTGAAATATATTTGCTTTAAGGTTTTATAGTCTGAGGAGATTGAGACACGTTTAACTAAATACATATTTATGCTGAATTTCTTACAAATATGTTCCACACATGCTTCCCATAAGAGGTGTTCACTCTCAACAATATAGTACCCAAAAATTTCTGTTTGGTTATAAAAAAAAATGTTTGTAGAGCTTATGGGACTTAACTACGGGGTCATCAGTCCTTAGATTTACAAACTACTTATGAAGTAGCTATTACTGAGGACGACACAAAAATCCATACCCGAGGGGGGTTTGAACCCCCGACCTACCCCAGTAGTGGCCATGCAGATCGTGACTGGCGTGCCGCAGTCCCCTCGGCCACCGCGGTTGGCTGTGTTTGGTTATCTAAGGGCCAGTGGAGATGTAAATGGAGTAACATTTATATGTAGATTACAGCTAAGCAGGAAGTGTATTGTCACTGTCTTGTTTTTATTTACAAGGTGATTATTTGCAATAAGTAATTTGACAGAATATTGTAATTGATTTCACTACCGTTGGCAGCAGTTCCAAATAGTCTGTTACTGTTCTTTCCATAAGTCTCTTGTTCAAATTTAAATTTAAATTCATTATTAGTTCTATTTCTAAAAAAATGCAATTTTTTACTGAAGCAGGTAATGGTATCTTTGTCAGTGAGTATGCTCTCAACAACTGATTACTCCTAATGCAAAATGTTTATTTAATACTGTTTCAGCTCATTTGCAATCTAGTCTCATTCCAATTTTCTTGTAGGGTTTTTACTACTTTTGACACGTAGTTCTTATGTCAGATTCTGGCATGTTTGTCTGGATGCCTTATTTCAATAGAGTTGGACCAATACTTTAACCAATGTTGATGTAATGAGGCTTAAACATAACTGGGTGAAGATAATTCTGCAATTAAGACACTTGAAACATTACAGGCAATTGACTGCAGTATTTCAGGTATCTCAATCAAAGAATTATCTTCACCCAGTTATGTTTAAGCTTAAATATATCATGGGCTGAAGTGATGGTGTACCACTATTGAAATAGGGTTTTCAAATCTTGATTAAAATAAGACATGTTGATTTTTTTTTAATGTTCAGAGTAAAAAACTTATTATGTTCCTATATATCAACAAAATTTGTAGATTCTGTCACAAAATGAATCAAATGTGGTTAGCAACTAAGCACAATATGACCCTGGAAAAATACAAAAATTGACCCGGAAAACTCAGGGAATTTTATTTTTAAGAATTGCTGGACATCCTGATTTTGGTGTGAAGAATTTCTCTTTAAGTCTGTAAAACTGTGTCTGCTACATCTTGCATATAATTGATTTGTACATTTAACTGCATTAAGAGTTCAGATACTGGTAGCAGTGACCGTAATCTGGTTCAAAGCAAAGCAAGTTAAAAGAAAAGAGCATGATATCACAATGAGAATAATGACATGAGATGTATGTAATTGGTGTGGCAATGTTTTGTTTCAAAGCCTTGTTCCTCCTTATTTTAGTTAATATTTTCGTGTTCTAGATAATCATATAGTCAAACTCAGTTCTCTGACCACTGGGTTAATCCTTGACTTCCATATAGTATCATCATATTCAATTATATAAAATTAATCTATGAAAATATTCATTAAGTCGTGACCCACACTTAGACACATTACTCATTCATGCACAACTTAGCTTTCAGCTACAGGCTTCCTCAGAAAAAGGACACAAATTCATACAACAACACAGGCACAACTTACCCTCACATCTCTCATCACCAGTTGCTGTTTCCTAAGAAAAGTCGTGCAGTGATGCAGTGGGGGGGGGGGGGTGAGGAACAGGAAATATGCACGGCAGAGGTGGGGGTGGATATAGTGCTGTCTACTGATTAAGAATGTGGTGGTAGAGGGGAGGAGGGAAGCAATGATTAACTCCCTCCAGCTATGTTCCTTCGCATTACACATTAGCTCTGGAATTTCCACAACATGTTTTGACACCCTAATCTTCCAGGTGCCTGGCCGAGTGGAATTTAAATTCACACTGTTCTATTGGTTTTAGTCTCGTCATTTCTAACTTCCTGATGTGATTTTTTTCATTTTCTTCCTTGCCTTTGAGTAGGAAGTTGTGGTGCCACTGGACTCGAATCAGTAAGCTCTGTGTTATTTGTATGTTTTGCACAGGTTCTGAAGCTTATGATGCCCCTGGTTCTGTATTGTCATGTTGATATTCTTTAGCACCAGCACCCAAGTCATCAAATTCCAAAATATCTTTTCCTTTGGAATCTTCTTCTGGTAAAATGTTCAAACAATGAGGAGGGCAAACTACTGCAGAGCACAACAATGTATTAACAGAGAACAGCGACAAAGTATGTCCATTTGGCCATGAATTGAAGTGTATGGGAGATAATGAGATAAATAAAATGACATAAACTAAGTGCAAGGGGGCAAAATCAGTTTTGAACCATTACATACATGCAGTGTTAAAAATATATCACCATCCAAACTGACCAGCTCTTGGGGGGGGGGGGGGACACACTTTTATAATTTGCTCAGTTTGCTTAACATACATTTGCATTTTATGGGAATTGCAGACTGCCAGAAACAATAAAAGTTATTAAATATAAGCTCCTCATAGGGTTAATGTAAGTGTATTCTTGTTCAGTTGGATTTTTGACAGCCTAGTTTATTCCTTCTATAAATTATATCCTGAGTTTTAACAGGAGAACTAATTGCTTTTGCAGCCAGTTGTAGCATCGCCTGGAAAAGAGTCTTTGAGGTCGCAGACTGGAGTAAATGATGTCAGACAGGCAACAGTGGCTGCCCCTATTGTGAGCAGCACAGTAAATGAGAAAGTACCATCTAGCAAGGTAATTCAGTATTATTTTTGTCATAGATTTTCTTTGTACTCTAGTAAAATTATTTGTGTAAATGGACAGATAAATCAATGATATGATGTGGATGATGATTATGAAAATGAAAACTTGTACATTGAAAATTTACAAATATCTTTTATTTTTCCCTGTTAGTGTCTCAGTTGCACAATATTATAACTTCTCCTTTTGCAGCTGACTAGCACAGAATTTTCATTGCTGTACACATTTTGCCTTCATTGTTTGCAAATAGTCTTCAGTGTCCTGAAATATAGCAATTTGTTTCTAAATTATTTTGCTTTACATTTTGGACTTTGTGTGGACATCACTTATCTATGGAGTGAAAAAAAAAATGACAGAAAGAAAGACTGGGAGGAAAGACACACAGTAAAACACTTATAGTCCAGTATAAAAAATGTAAGTACAAGTTTTTGCCACCCTTACAACATAGATAAATACAATGTGTGAGAACTGATTATAAAATGTAAAGCCAAATAGTTTACAAAACAATTCTGTATATATTTCATGGCCACTTGCAAACATTAAACATCATATGAGCATGGCAAAGAAAATTTTGTTTTAATTGGATGCTATAAACATATAAAGTTATGACAATCGATATAACCAAGATCTGGTTCAAATAATTTGGTTTTTACAGTAAAAGCAAGTTTCCTACAGTGTGATTTTTACCCTTACCTAAACAGGCAGTTTAGTTGCCGTTTAGCTAAAAACAGCGACCCAATCTTGCAGCAAAGGGATTCTGATTTGCGGAATCTGGATGTGAAATCCAAATGCCATAAATGGTTTAAATAAAAACAGTTTTGGATTACACCTGTCATTTTCCACTTCTTTCACTCGCAATGTTGCTGATGTCAAAAATATTGAGTAGCGCGGAAGGCAATGGCATACCATCTCCAAACAGTTCCACGCCTAGGAAAGCATTGTGGTGTTCAAACCATTCTCCGGATTGTTGACTGCTTTACCTTACCTCTTGCAATGGCCAAAAGATACAGAGGTAATTATGTTAGTCTGAAAAATCTAACAATTATATTGAAACCATGGAGAGTGAGGAAGATGAATTGAAATTTTGTGCATCAACTATAAAGCACATTTGTCAGATAAGAACTGTGCACAACAGCATTAAACAACACTTGGTTTGGTGTTTCTGATTGGGTAACATCTGTAATAGTGTCAATTGTTCTGAAAAATCTTGTAAAGACTGATTTGAAAAGTCAGTTTGAACCTCCTGAAGAAATTTGACACCTTTTCTTTGACAAATATATATATGGAAAGTTACAGTACCTGCCAAGCTAATGAAGACAAGTCAAACAGTGTTAAAAGTCTGGAGTAAAATATCTTCCACCATGCATTGTACAAAATCTTATGTAGACCTTGATTTTTCTCTTGTTTTGAAGCTCAAGTGTGAAAATTTTATTGCAATCGGATGAACAGTATGACTGTGCAGAAAATACGAATTTAATCCCTTGCGACATTACCAATTGATTTTCTGTATTTAGTTTTTGAGTTGTTTCTTTGGGTGTCCCCTATTTTTTTCTTCTAAACCATCACTATATTTAAGTGAAAAAGGAAAATAAAAATATTATTTAAATCAATGAATTCATTTTCGAGTTTTAATGAGATTAACCCACAACAAGAAATTTTTACACATATAGATGACACAGCACAACCACAATAAACTGAAATGCACAAAACATTTATAAAGCATAGCTATCCCTTATGTAAATTTGGAAGAATGACTAATGTGAAAATTTAACATCGAATATATTAAGTAGGCATATTTCATGTGGCTCATGACCCAGTGCTGGTCTATTAGATTCAACGACACTTCAGCAGCTAACATATCCAATTCCTTCCCCAGATAATTAACTGTGAAAAGGACACCCACAGTTCAGCGTGCAGTCCAAACCACGTTGTTACTGGCAACTCCTCATACCATCGAGAGGTAAAGGCTACGTTAAAAATCAATGTGTGTGTGTGTGTGTGTGTGTGTGTGTGTGTGTGTGTGTGTGTGTGTGTGTGTTTGGGGGGGGGGGGGGCGAGAACTTTGCCACTATCCCAGGTCTCAAGTTGAAGAACAGCACCAATTATTGTATACTGAAATAAAATAGATAAAAAGTTTATAATAAAAAAGCTACCAACTACAAGTATGAATATAAAATATTAATTTATTTTAACAATGACCGGTTTCAGATTTTTCACAAATCCATCATCAGATGTTGTACTGCTTACAAGCTGTGGCCTCATTTTTATGTTAAAGATGTGCTGCTCTAAGACTGACAAAAAATTTGTTTTATGCTCTATTTGATGAGTTTGTACAATGGGTTATTTATTTTAGTTCATATCTACTCTTTTGTGAGCCATATTTGTTGGAACAGAGAAAGTGTCGGTTCAGGAGAAAGGCATACACATGAAAACAGCAATGGGAAGCGAAACGAGAGGTCGGAAGTCAGGAACAGTAGGAATTGGAGCAAAAGAGAAAACAATGGGAAACTGAGGCGAATGGAGACCATACATAAAGCATGAGCATGTGGCTCTCCAATACTATAGCACGAAACAATTTGTCCAATTTTTCCCATCCCCAGGATTCCCCCATGCTAATTTTTGTCCGGTTTACAGGTGAAATCCCAAGCAAATATCCCCATGAACATATGTGTAAAGGAGACAATCGTGACTGAAGACAATGAAAGCTGACTTTAAGTGAGAAAGAAAGGATACTGGCAACAGCACAGGAAGTGAATGGAACAACGTCAGTGGGGCAGAGAGACGACAAAAGTGGTAGAAACAGACAGCGGTGAGGAATCACGGGGGAAAGGGATAAAGACGTTGAAAGTTTGACACAGGCAGAAGGCCGCAGTGGGAGAGAGAGCAAACAAACGGGCGGAGACATGTAGACACTGACAGCGAGAAGACATTGCTGACTGTGATGACTTAACTGGGCAAAAGTATTTACAAAGTTATGCACTAAAAGTGCGCTAATATGTTCGCATGCCAAAGTTTTTGGTGAGGAAGTTGGAATCAGGATTGAGGCAGCTGGTTCCACACTTTTGTGTCAGAGAACATATTCGCCTTTTCTGTGCTCTGGCAGGAGCTTTTCAGCTGGTTATATTATGGGTGGAACAGACCGAGTGGACTAGAACATAAGTTACTGCAGATCAAGTATCAGATCAATGAAACGGTGGTAGCCAATTTTTTTGTGGGGTCTAGGTGTGACAATTCAAAATTCATGGCTAGTGTACAGACAATCTGGCAATGAAGAAATGGATCTACTCACATTCAGAAGTAGTGTAGCAAAAATGTAACCTAACCTAACCTAACCTAACCTAACCTAACCTAACCTAACCTAACCTTAAGTGTCACTCAGTTGCTAGTAGAGTTTCTTTGGCAGTCTGTTTTGATGGAAAAAAAAAAATAACCATTTTATTGTTCCTCAAAACAAAAGAACAAGATGTGCACTTTGTAAATTACACACAACTTGCAAGTGCACAAAATGTAATGTAGCCTTACATGAAAATTTTTTCTATTCATTTTGTTCTGTAAAGTAGGACGTATGATATTCCATATGCTCGGTGGTGTGTTTGTGCACCATGCCATATTTTGTAATGTGTATATAGAAAAAAATGAAAATGAGTGTATTCACGCGTCTTTTATCTTATTGAACCTATCTTAACAGAATTAGACATTTTTCACACAAACAAGTTCTGGGCAGTAATGGGTTAATGTGGATGATGCCATCAGTTAGGTGGAGGTTAAATACTCAGGACTGAGAGAGGTGGCGCAGTGGTAACGCACTGGACTCTTATTTGGGAGGGCGGTGGTTCAAATCCACCCCTGGCTATCCACATTTAGGTTTTCCATGATTTTCCTAACTCACTCCAGGCAAATTCCAGGATGGTTCCTCTCAAAGGGCACGGCAGTTTTTCTTCCCCGTCCTTACCCAAAACTCAGAGGGGTAGCTCCGTCTCTAATAACCAAGCTGTCGTGGTGGTGGTGGTGGTGGTGGTGGTGGTGGTGGTGAAGAAAAGAGGATAATGTTTCCTGGCCCTGTGTCCAAATCCATGACAACACATCTTCAGTGAATGTGAATCAGGCCAGGGGTTAGCAGTTTTGGGAGGTTAGGAAGGTTTTCCTAGATTGCCCATAAACTGGTTGACGTAAGAGGGTGCAATACAAGTGCCTTTGACTATGCTGCAACTTTCAGTGGATACACTTTCTTCAAAGGAAAAGTAGTTGTCTTTTAGTATGTAAGTTGGCAAGGATTATGGGCAGGGCTATGTGAAATTAGCATATAAACTTCAAAAACTCCACATTATGAAATGAAAATTTTTCATTATTTTTTATTTTTAGCTTTTATATTTTCTTAATGTGTTATGCATTTATATAGCAATACAACAAGCACATATACAAAATTCTTACCTTATAGTTTGGCTAATTTTCTTTTTCACTTTTTAAACAGTTTTCTTTGTAAAAAATTAGAGAAAATTTATTACTTAAGTAACAATACCATAGTGCTGGTTTCCAGTCAATAAACATAAAGCCCTATTTACAAATGTTCATTTGTTGTATGCAAGCCTTGAAGTTGTTTCAATTGTGTCTTGACTTCATTGACCACCTCTTGTCACTAACAACTAGATTTTAGGTTGAGATAATCCTCTCTGCATCCATGCTGTTGACAGGTGGCCAAATTACTGATAATGCAGCACTTGCAAATTCTTCATATTTTAGCCTTTCATATAGAAGAAGCTGCATCATGTCAGGCTTCTCATTACATCTTAACCACTTAACCACAAGATGACGGTGGAATGAGATACCGTATTTGCTCGAATATAGGCTACATTCCTTTTCCAAATTTTGGCGTACAAAATCGTGGTGCGGCCTATAATGGAGATTCAATCCTCCTCCAACTGCCCCTTTTCCCAAAGTCATTAGTTTCAAAAATTACACGCTCACTTTTATTTTGGTTTGAGAAACGTAACAGTCTAAAAAAAATGCTGCAGTAACAGTTTCAGAGAACTGCATCTACGTTTTTGTACATGTTTACGGAAACGGCGCGGGAATTCGTGAAAGTCGATATTTCGATATAAATCGAATGGTGTCATTCTGTACCGCAGCCAAAAGAAGCTGAAGACTGTTTTTTAACAGGTCTGCGCGGCCTTAAGCAAAAATAGTACGTAACACACACTTTTGAAGCACTTAAATGATTTTAATTTGATATATTTAATGAAGCTAGTCTTCGCGATGAAAGTTTAGCGTGTGTCACGAGAGATTTTACTGTGACGTTTACGTTGGTACAGTAACGCCTACCGCGAGCGGTGATGGGAGGATAAGATAGCAGAACAACTGATTTTTGTAGCTAATGCCGATGTTGAGTTTCAATGCTACTTTTTAAAATAACATATTTTACTATGACCAGATTCAATGGTTTTGCATTCGTTGGGGGTTATTTCCATTAAATGATGTACGTGGAACTCTGAGCTATTTTGCAGCCTTGCAACTGAATCATTTCTGTTGTAACAGCAAAACCACAGTTCCTGTTTTGAATTACGAAGTTGAGCAAACATGGGGATATTTACATTTTAGCCCTTGAAATGCACGACGACTCTTCGAACATTTCAATAGTTTGTGCTCACTTACACACTAATGTCAAACTTTTTGTCGTCAGCATCAAATTTACGTCGAACTTCCTGTTTTCCATGTCCGTTACTGTGACTGGGCAACCTGAAGCTTACATTCGGCGGTGTAACTCATACATTTGTTTCCCTCTACCTCTTACAAGTCAAAACATTCTCTCTCTCTCTCTCTCTCTCTCTCTCACACACACACACACACACACACACACACTGAAAAAACTATATTTTAGCAGCACACGCCTATGCTATACAACACTTGAAATGCCCGGTAACACGCCTTGGTTTGGTGTCCCTTAACGTGGGGCGCATGGATCGGCCTGTCATCTCGCTTTCTTATTCGTTGAAATTTAGTTTTGCATATTTGTTTAGAGTTTATTGAAAAGAAAATATTATTTTGTTCACATTGTGTTTCAGATTACGAAAAAAGCTCGATTATACAAAAAGTAAATAAAAATAAATAAAATTAAAATTAAAATTTCAGCGGCCTATATCAACACTCGAGATTTTTTTATTTACTTTTTTTTTTCTCCTCTCTCTCTATAATTCCGTGTCAAAAGTTTATGTGCGGCCTATATTCCCATGTGGCTTATATTTGGACAAATATGGTATATGCCTTAATAAAGCAGTGAGATGAAATGCTTTGAAATTGGGGAATTGTCCTTGCTAAATTTACAACAGCAGAATAGTTCAAACACAGTTCTGCACCACAAACTGCAGGGTTGAAGAGCTCACCAATGTTTTTATATAGAAAAATATTGGTTGGTTCTGGTGCTGTGTTTTACACATCTTTTATAAGCTTTTCACTGCTGCAGATTTGAGACAATTTTTAGCAGACACTTTCTCTGTTTTGTTTTGGAGTTTGTCAAGGCTATTAATGAAGCCAGCCAAAAAGCAGCCTTCTGAACACCTTTTCAATAATAGCTTTATTCTCCCCAGTTCCTCCCACAGCAAATAAACAATTGGGTAAGTTGTACCTTCAGGCATTGTTATCAAACTTTTAATGCTAGTACATGTGTCATTTACAAATTTGCACTGTAAAAATGTTGATGTTGTTATGGTCTTCAGTCCGGAGACTGGTTTGATGCAGCTCTCCACCCTACTCTACCCTGAGCAAGCCTTTTCATCTCCTCATAAGAACGGCAACCCACATCCACTTGAATCTGATTACTATACGCGTCTCTTGGTCTCCCTCTGCGATTTTTACCCCACACACTTCCCTCCAATGCTAAATTTACGGTTCCCCGATGTCTAAGAATGTGTCCTACCAAGCGATCCCTTCTTTTAGTCAAGGTATGCCAAAAATTCCTTTTCTCACCAATTCTGTTCAGTACCTCTTCATTAGTTATGCGATCTACCCATCTAATCTTCAGCATTCTCCTGTAGCACCACATTTCAAAAGCCTCTATTCTGTTCCTGTCCGCACTGCTTATCGTCCATGTTTCACTCCCGTACAAGGCAACACTCCACACAAATGCCTTCAGAAAAGACTTCCTTACCCTTAAATTAATATTCTATGTTAGCAAATTTTTTCTTTTTCAAAAATGCTTTTCTTCCCATTGCCATTCTGCATTTTATATCCTCTGTACTGCGACCATCGCATGTTATTTTACTACCCAAGTAGCAAAACTCGTCTACCACCTTCATTGTTTCGTTACCTAATGTAATTCCTTTAGCATCGCCTGATTTTCTAAGACCGCATTCCATTATTTTTGTTTTGCTCTTGTTAATGTTCATTTTATACGCTCTCTTCAACACACTGTCCATTCCATTCAACTGCTCTTCCAGGTCCTTTGCCGTCTCTGACAGAATTACAATGTCATCAGCAAAACGCAATGTTTTTATTTCTTCCCCCTGAACTTTAATCCCTATTCCAAATTTTTCCTTGCTTTCCTTCACCGCCGGCTCGATGTACAAATTGAATAACAACCCTGTCTTACTCCCTTCCCAACTGATGCTTCCCTTTCATGCCCTTTGAGTCTAATAACTGCGGTCTGGCTTTTGTACAAGTTATAAATAACTCTCCTTTCCCTATATTTTACCCCTGCTGACTTCAGAATTTGAAAGAGTGTATTCTAGTCAACATTGTCAAATGCTTTCTCCAAATCTACAAAAGCTAAAAATGTAGGTTTGCCTTTCCGTAATCTATCTTCTAAGATAAGACGTAAAGTGAGTATTGCCTCCCGGGTTCCTATGTTCCTCCTGAATCCAAACTGATCTTCCCCGAGGTCAGCTTCTACCAGTTTTTCCATTCTCCTGTAGATAATTCATGTTAAAATTTTGCAACCATGACTTATTAAACTGTAAAAATACTAAATCCAATTTAGCTTCATTCTTCAAATGATCCTAAATGGGCTCGCAACTGAGACATTTTTATTTTCAAATGATGTGAAAAATTCTATTATGGAAGGCAAGTGTGTGTCCAAATACTACACAGCATGAGACTAACTATTCCACCTTGGTGATTACTGGATCTGGGGAAAGGTTTCTTGTTAGGCGAGGAAATTTATCTTCTAGGGACTATACGTATGCACTCTTCATTTTTCGAGAATGTAGAAATGCCCTTTTCACCTTACGAACAACAAAATTGAGATCCTTCAGTTCTTTCATAAAAACGTCCAAAACTAAGTTTATTTTATGCGCCCAGCATTTCACGTGAATCAAATGGTCTTCAATCAATATTTTCAGGGCATCAAAACAGGACGCCATGTATGCAGCAGAGTCAGAGTCTAAACCTACAATATTTTCATATTTAATATAGTACCCTTTTGCAATGTCTCCAATGGTATGGGCGCAAGTGGTTTTATTAGTAACACACAAAAAGTTACACGAAGCCAGATACATATTTTGTTCTGATCTTGCAGCAAAAACACATCCTCAATTTTTTTTTTCGCTTGTTTTGTTGACGACAATCAGAACTGGAACATCCTTCACTACATTTTTGGTTTTTTCCTTCATTTAGTCACAGCACTTACACATTCTCATCGAAGTCTGAGCTGGATATTCATCCAGACTTGGGTATATATTTATTAAAGAATGATCTTACTTGAACCTTATCTAGTTTTGTCCGCAGAGTATTTGCATTTTTACTATATTGTGGTGTAAATTTAATTCTCAGCTTTAGCTTTCATTGCACTGTATAGCATGTCAGTAATACCAGCCTGACTTTTAGACGATGATGCAGAAGCCACTGCACTTGCTTTGTCACATGTTTAGACAAACATTTAAAAAGTGCTAAATTATCCTTCTTCCTCTAGAGTTATAAGTTGCAAAAATGGCACATCAAAGTTTTATTGTCATGAATGTAAAATCCTTCTTCTTTTGGATACATACTGCATCATGCTTGTACAATTAATTTAGATCTACCCATTTCATCAAACACTTCAAATTACTCATAAAACACTTCAAATTACTTCACAGTGATCACAGATCAACGAGACTGAATGCTTGGGAGTTGGTTTTAAAAGTGTGTTTAAAGGATTCTCATTCCAAACTCTTTGATTAACTCATTGCCATTCCAAAGATGTCATATCTACCTTGTGTAAATGTTTACGAAAAATGTAGTTTTACTCTAATTTTAGAAAATCTTGTTCAATTATCATGAAAAATAAATGGCAATAATTCTAATCAAATAAAAAATGTTTTGGAAGGAAAAAGTGTGAATACTTATTTGATTTAGAATACCGTATATTTCCACAGATAAGATGATGGCTGAATCATAAAATGAAAGCCCCAACATCCGAGATCGTCTTATAAAAAAAATATTGAAATTTAGTCTGTAATTGGTAATTTCGTAGATGTGCTGCGTATCGTGACTTTGACATCCAAATGATATATATCGAAGCGGTCAAGTATTGAAACGATATTTATGGAACAGGCAAATGTTATAATTTTTTATGAATATGTCGTGATTTTAAAGCATACAGCTAGGCAGGAACCTAAGAGTACAGCTTTCTGGATAATTTACAAGAAAGCTTACACTCGAAGTAGCTTGGCCTGAAATGATATATATTGAACGTACAACTGTAAATCGATTTAGTGTATCGTTTCGAAACATATCGATTCGATATATATCGTTTGGAGGTCGAAGCCTCGCTATAGCCGCGCTATGCAGCGCATCTGCAGTGTTACCCCAATGAAATTTACATTGCGGAAGAAAGATTTACGAAATTAAAAAATTTCGCTTTTTGAGCATTATTTATTTATTGAGTGGATAAGGTACATACGATAACCTAATGCCATAAAGCAGGAACAGAATTAATAATTTACAATGCATCTTGATTTTACAATGTTGTTTGTCAAAAATAATTTCTCAATATATCGAAAGTCGCACTGAAACTATTGGAGTATATTTACGTACGGAGCAGTGAAAGCGTTAAAATATTTTGGAGCTATACACAACAATTGCGGCTTCCTTTGAAATCCTTTACCATCTGTTCTTGGGAAATTTTGTGTTTTTTCACCCGCATAATATGTGCATCAGCGTGATTAAATATCGTCTCGGCGAAAGAAATTACTTTTTTTACAACTTTGCAGTGTAAACAAAGCATGCTCCTTCACAAACGGACACAACTTAGCACTACACAAAAGAAAGTTCAAGAACATATCAACATATTGCAACAAAGGATGAAATCTAGGTGTACATATCGCGAAAACTACTTATGGCGGCTTCTAACGACATTTTTTGGAATTTCCTGAAGCTTTGCCTCCGTATCTAATTCGCAGGCGTATTTTTCGATCACGAAAACTGGTAAAAAATTGCGGCATGCAGCCAAGTAAATAACAACTTAGGGGGTCATCTTATAGGCCAGATATAACCTAAACTATAAAAATTTGATGAAAATTTGTACCTCGTCTCATCTGAAGGTCGTCTTATCTGCGGGAATATACGGTAATTCATTTTAGTGCAAGGATGCTGTACTTCTGAGTAAGGAATGAAGTGAATAAAAATAAATTAAAAGTGATACTGTAATTGTTAAATACAAAAATTCTACACTACTATATTTACACACGCAGCAAAGTAGAAAATGTATTGTTTAATCTCATCTAGTAACATTTCCAAATGTGCAGATAGTGATTTTCTTTTGTGTGTTGTATAGATTAGCAAATAGGTCTGTAGAAAAATGAAAACTAGGTTAACAGAATGTCATATATAGAGTGTAGTGTTCGCGCAAATACAGTTGACACTCGGCGCAGTGGATTATGGAAGCGAATATACTAGCATTTTCCATTTGTTTGCTCCCACAAGTTATTGCGCTGAATGACAATTTTCGCGAGTAGTGTGTAGTTGCACGAGTACTTGTTTATTATCGTAAGTTTTGCCCTTTCATGGTATTTACTTCGCGATTTCACCTATAATTCTGGACGTATTAAAAGCACTAAGGCATGTATATCAGGTTGTTTCAGCAATAAATAAATTTCGCTAAAATATATTACTTTCAAAGCATTTCATGGAAATACTCTAATTTCACATAGCTCTAATTATGAGGTCTTGGGCCTGGGATCTGAAGATGTTGCAAAAGATAGTTTTCAAGATTGGCAAATCATGGGAATAAGGGTAACGTAACCTAACCTATTGGTGTATATGGAAGTGGCATCAATGTCGAGTAAGTATCCAGAAGTTAATTGTAAATCTCCAGTGTAATGAGCTTACAAAAGGGGGGGGGGTGCATCTGTAATAACATGTTCCTCTTAGTGGGGGTGCGTGCATCCTAAATGTACATGGCATATAATGAGTATTGTGTTACAGGAGAAACACCATGTTGAATGTGCCATGTTATACAACATATTATGAATAGTCAATAATTTGAGGATAGATAATAACTCATCGTAAAGAGGCTTGCTGAGCTGTTGACAGGCACGAGAAATAAACAATTATATTCACACAACTTAAATTTTCGGCCATTGCCTTAATCAGAAAAAGAAACACAAACATTCACACACTCACTCAGACAACTATACACACACAGCCGCCATGTCCGGCCACTCCAGCACACAAGCATCTGGACTGTCTTTGTGAACAATTTACTATGTAAACGTTTTGAAAATGATTGGAGCAGCATAGGAGATGGATATTTTTATGCTAACATCATTGATACAGTCCCAATGTGAAGTGGAATCGAGGAAGAACTTTGTACATCATCTTGGTAATGCCTGGATAGAGCAGGAGGATTCTACCAAATTTGAATTGAAACCATAAGTGTGGCAATTCTGAAGATTCTAAAAATGAACATTTTTACCTGATGATTTAGATTTAGGGTAACAATTTTGTTTAATAACAACACAAACATTTGGAAATACAGTATATAATTGTAGCATTGTACCACAAAGATCCTGTTAATTTGATATAAAACCATTAACTCCAGGTTGTAGCGGCCTGAAATGACGGTTGTGTGACAGTGAAGTGTGTTTGTGTGAATGTTCTTTATTCTGAAGAAGGCCGTGGCCGATAGCTTACTTGTTGTTGTGTGTGTCTTTTTTACGTACTCGTTACATCTTTGCGGTGAGTTGTAAATTGTCCTCATTATATCATTAATGTGATTAATAATATTGCATAATAAAATGTTTTTCAGAGTCAATTGGCAGCAGAAGTGACATTATGAACACACTTTACAGCATATTTTTTTATTATACTTTAATTCTGTACTAACAGGTAATGTTGTTCTATAACAATAACAATAACATGTATTTACCTAGGTAATAATTTATTTTTGTATATTTGACAAATTATTGGTTCAAAGCACATTAAGTCCAACCATTTTCCTTGATTTCGAAGAACACAATATGAAATTGATATCACTTTTTCGTGTTTTTAGAAGCATGCCTCAAACACAACTACTTCACACTTTAAAAATTCCACTGGTTACGAGTAATCAGTTTTTTCATTTTCCTGTAATATTTTTGTTAGAAAATAATATGATTTTAAAACGAAGATCTTCAAATTTAGTCCTTTAGAGTCAATGGAGAGTCAATGAGTGATACAAATATAGTGAAAATTTTGCTCTTATTTCCAACTACTCCCACTATAACAAAGTAACTTCACACTTGTAACAACAGAGACAGTACACGGCAACTATGAATTTAAATTCATTGTTATCCCAAGCTTTGTAAAGAATTATTATAACTTACAGTTTCTACTCCATAATTAGGCAAATACTTGAGGATTAATGGAAATTCGGTGATATTTATGGGGGTCAGTGTTACCCTGCGAAAGGGGAGGTTGGGGGTTCCGTGTTTGTGTTACCTCTCATTTTAAAGAAATGTTGATTTTTAATTGTGTAAACAGTTTGTACTGTTAAAAAAAAAACAAATTCACTAAAATTTGTGAATTTGGACTTGTAAGTACCCAATAATAAGACTGATAATTTCTTCTGGGCCAAGAACGCTTTGAACAATAGTTTTTATAAGCTAATATGTAGGGTTTGGTTTAAAAAAAGTTTTTTTAATATTTAATATTTCATTTTAAAGTATATGCATTTGTATCAACAAATTCCATTGCATTATATAATAGTTTTTAGTTGTCAGATTATATATTAGTTTATCCAGAAGTAGAAAGAGAAGTTGAAACTGGCCCTGGATCAGTTTTAGTGCCTTGGTGGGTCAGAATTACCACAGTTTACTATGGTTCTTCTCTTATACATCTTCGACCCTTGTCAGGACATACTTCCTTTTGTTATGTTCTGTAAGAGCATTTTTCACATTTTTACATATCAGTTTCAGTAACATTGTTGAAAATTTTGTCACTCTAAAACACTTCATTCCTCCAGTGATATGTATAAACTACTGCTACAAGAGTTAAAAGGCCTTTTGGATGTTCCATACAGAATAAGTTTTAGCTGTCCCATTAGAGCCATTAACCTTTCCACAGTTCTGAGATTTTAATTTGATGACCCCATATGTCATTTTTTTATATTCTACATTAGTTGAAAGGTGAAAGCATAGTTTAATCTTCCCCAGTTAAACATTTTTTTTAATAAGCTATATTATATTTTTCTGTTACATTAAGTTTTAGTGCCATAATTTTCACTGAGTAGCTGGGAAACTTCTCCACAATGGAAATTCCAGGAAGGATTCAACAATATTTATCAAAGGATAGGTTGCTACTCAATACAGAGACATCAAATGAGCTGTCTAAAGGCACAAATAATGGAAGTTAAAAAACCTTTGGCCATTATTGCCTTCATCAGTTGGAGAAAAACACACACACACACACACACACACACACACACACACACACACACACACACACACGTGAGCGCACACATTCACATAGACATGACCACAGTGGCAGGAGACAGTGGTTTTTGTGTGCGTGCGTGTGTGTGTGTGTGTGGTGTGTGTGTGTGTGTGTGTGTGTGTGTGTGTGTGTGTGTGTCCGTCCATCCGTCCGTCCAACTGATGAAGGCTGTTAATGGCTGAAAGCTTTTTTTAAGTTGTATTCTATTATTTGTGCCTTTCCCTGGCTCACCGGACATCTCTGTGATGAGTAACAACCTATCCTTCCCAAACATATTGTTGGAAAAACTTCTCACATTATGAAATTCAAATTCTTGTCCTCAGTTATACTGCAAACTAGAGCACCAGTGATTATTTATGCAAAGGCTACCCGTCATGTTACTTCAAACCTCAAAATTCATGGTTTATAGCTGCTGACAAATATCCTCAAAAGCTTGGATGAGGCCTCCTCCTCCTTGCCATATTACTGAAGGGACACTCCATCCATTCCAAATTGCATGTGTTTTCACCCTGAGGATTACCACTGCCCATTTAAAACTGGTGTTCCAAAATGAGCAGGAAAAAACCATCTGCACTTGTTTTGGATATTTCAGGAAGATAAGCATTAGTCCCAAGAGATGAGTGACCATATGCTGCTTTGGATGTACTCTCAGTAATTGGCTAGACTTCAGGCCTGTTTTGGGGGTATAAGTCTTTACAATACCTACTTTGATTATTTGTCCAGGAATACGCAAATTTCAGTGACTTTTGAGATTACTATGTACTGTCAGCTGAGGCATATTTTAGGGTGTTCAAGGATAGCAGCTGATGTCTGAGGTGCCACAACTTCAGGTAGAGTACTTAACAAAGCAGGCCAGAGCAGCAACATGTAGTCTGTGGAAAAAGGTGCTTCCTACTGTTTTTGGAAAGTAACCAATGCATTCTGACTCTATACACTAGAGGCACAGTTCATGCACATCTTTACCTTTAACTATGTAAAGCCCAGGTTGGAATTCAACACGATAATGTGGATGGGCAAAAAAAAAAAAGGACACCTACACACAGCTTCTCATTGGATGGATTGCATCATAATGGAAGTGGCACGTACATAGATTACTTTCTCCAAGTCCATAGATATTGCTTGCGCACTCCATCCTGTGTTGATTGCAGTGCTATAGTGCTATCCCTCGTAAAAGTTGGTAAACTGCGAGACATTCAGGAAGTTGCCCTCTGTGCTTTATCCTTGATTTTCCTTCTCCAATTCACACTTCATACATTGCTGAGTGCATATCTGGATCTCTATTTACTTAAACAGATTTCAACTGTCTCACTGATGACAATAGTTTGAAGTGCCAGCCAGTTTTCTTCAAACAATGAGAATCTGTGATACGGTTCTAAAGGTCTTGCCAGTTCACATCAATCTGTGTTTCCTTTGATGACAACAATGGGGGATACTGTCAAAAACTTGGGATACATCCATATTTGACACTGCCTGAAAACCAAGAACATTTTACGCAATGACTCCATCACAAAAGATTGCCTACCCTTACTTAAATATTGTTTATGAACTTGTTTGCTGTTACTGGCAAAACATGCAAACACTTTGTAGTTTAATAGTAGTTTTAGATTATTGTGTGTAACAAGTTGTTTTTTAATAGCATGCAGTGAGAACTATGAATATTCTTCTAGTTATATTTCAGCAGACTTACCTTTCATGTAAAGTTTGGTGTAAGATAATATTTCTGTTATATAGAGCTATTCTTCTTTGCAGTTACCACGAAACAAGACTTCAACACTTCCACGACAGTCAAGAGATCCACGATTAGCACGAACACGTGGGAGTACTGCTACAGCAGCAGCGGCAGCATCAGGTGCTACTGCTACTGTTGGTACCCCTCCTGCCACTACAACTGATAATGGAGCTCTCACTTCCTCACAACGTAATATTAAGGAATCCCGTGTTGTACGTAAAGATCCACGGCTAGAAATAAGACAGCCTTCTCCTTCCTCTGTTGGCAGTCAGCTGGATGCAACACAATCTTTGTCTGTAGTGGTGCCAACACCAGCTCCACAGCGACACCGTGGGTCCCGAGTACCTGTTGCAGCTGCAGTTGCAAATGGCCGTGATTCAGGAAATCGGACTGCCCATGTTGTCAGAGTTGAATCTGCTGCTGCACTTGCACCAAACTTACTAGAGAAAAATGTCTCTCTGACAGCCAACCGTTCATCTCCCAAAAAAAGAGAGAGGGAAAAAGACAAAGAAAAAGACAGAGAAAAGGAAAAAGAACGTGAAAAGGAACGGGAGAGGGAGCGAGAACGAGAAAAAGAAAAAGAAAGGGAGAGGGAGCGAGAACGAGAGAGAGAGAGGGAAAGAGAACGAGAAGAGAGGGAGCGTGAGCGTGAGGAAAGGGAGCGAGAACGGGAGAAGGAAAAGGAACGAGAAAGAGAGAGGGAGAGGGAACGAGACAGGGAGAAGGAGAGAGAACGAGAAGAGCGGGAACGGGAGAGGGAGAGAGACCGAGAGAAGGAGAGGGAGAGAGAGCGAGAACGAGAGAAGGAGAGGGAGAGAGAGCGAGAACGAGAGAAGGAGAAGGAGAGGGAACGAGAACGTGAGAAGGAGAGGGAACGAGAACGAGAGAGGGAGAGGGAGCGTGAACGAGAGAAGGAGAGAGAGAGACAAAAAGAGAGAGACAAAGGCAAGGATCATGAGGTTGATCTTAATAGGACAGTGTCATCAAGAGGAAGCAGATTGAGACAAACGTCTCCACGAAATGCTGGTCCCATTCCTGAACTTCCTGAGCCTGATGTGATATCATCCCCATCACCGCCTTCACCACCACGTATTAGTGTTTCAGCAGTCTCAAGTTCTGTAACTACTACATTCAAAGATGTAAAATCACCACGCAAAGGACGCAGTTTCCGTAAGAGACGTGAAGGCTCGATGTCACCTTCATCGCCAGGAGCTCAGCCATCTTCAGCTGATGTTGATCTTCGTGGGCCACCTCCTGATAAAGTTTCTAGACTTTCTCTCTCACCTAAATGTAAGTGTAAACAAATAATTTTTTTGTCTACAGAAAACACCATTTATTTGACGCACTACTTTAAGAGACTTGCATTATGTCATCAAATAGCGTATTGTCTTTTTTACGTTCTAATTAGGACAGTCTACAACTCACTGCAAAGACGTGATGACGAGCTGCTACAGCACATATAAAACACACACACACACACACACACACACACACACACACACACACTGCAGCTATCGGCCATAGTCTTCTTCAGAAAATTGAACCTTCACGCAATCACACAGGCACACAGTCTCACAACCATCAGCTCCGGCTGCCACGCTTCGAAGTGTCTGTGTTGGGTGCCTCTGTGATTGCGTGAATAATTTTCTGAAGAAGGCCATGGCCGATAGCTGTAGTGGTGTGTGTGTGTGTGTGTGTGTGTGTGTGTGTGTGTGTGTGTGTGTTATGTGCCTGTTGCAGCTCTTCGTCACATCTTTGTGGTGAGTTATAGACTGTCCTTATCACTATATTGTTAATTCCAACTGGGACTTTCCATTATTACATTCTAATTATTATCATCATTATTATTTTATTATTAGTCTCGTAATTAGATGCTGTTTATAACAAACAAAGCATCATGCTTTGGAAGGCTTTGGATCCGTTATCTGTCAGGTCAACTTCTGGACTGCTGCAGAGTTTTATCAATTCTTTTTTGCCCCATCAACTATTTTGTCAACATATGCATTTCTAGCATTCACAAAACATTTAGAAGGTGCCTCAAGTAGTGACAGAAAAATGGTTTAACTTCAAAATCACGTAGTTAATGACGACACTCCAAAGCAGAGGGGAGAGAGACAGAGACATAAAGTTAAGTTTGTCACCCTCTGAAATTTTCTGTTTTTTTAGAAAGTGTTCTTAAGGTTGTTTGTAGATCCTTTCTCGAATGATAACTTCAGACCTCTTTTTCTCCATTCTTAAGAACAGCAACAGGTGTGTTGGATCCATATTATTTTGACATTATCTCCCTGTCTTTGAGCTGTACTGTAGGGAATAACACACTTTCCTAAGCCTTTTCACTACACTACATAAGCATCAGCCGAAAATTTGTCATGAAGAAAGCAGAATTTGAAAGCTGCATGTTCTTCATTGCATATCACGTCTATTACTGTGGCAGGCAACCAGTTCTTAGAGGTCAAACCAAGAGCGGCAACAGTGAAAGCAGTTGAAACTTCCTGGCAGATTAAAATTATGTGCCGGAACCGGGACTCGAGCCTGGGACCTTTGCCTTTCGCGGGCAAGCGCACTATTGACTGTGCTATCCCGACACGACTCACGATGCCGCCTCACAACTTTACTTCCGCCAGTACCTCGCCTCCTACTTTCCAAACTTCACAGAAGTTCTCCTGCGAAACTTGCAAGACTAGCACTCCTGGAAGAAAGGATATGGTGGAGACATGGCTTAGCCACAGCCTAAGGGATGTTTCCAGAATGAAACTTTCATTCTGCAATGGAGTGTGCGCTGACATGATACAGTGAAAGCAGTCCTTTGTATTTGGTACACATTAAGCCAGCAGTATATTGTAAAATTAAATTCTAACACAGGGGTTTTGGGCATAAAAATTTGATTCTTATTGAACAGCTCTTTAATGTTGTGCATATAGTATAACAAAGAGAATGTCCAAATACTAGTTGCTAATGCCATAGTATTCTCATTGAAAGCTATCGACCACCCATCTTACAAGGAACTGTGAGTGAGTTGATTGCTGAAGTAGGAGAAAGGTCTTTATCAACAGGAACAGGAAAGTATATTGGAAAGATCGCTTAGCACTCCAGGAGGGAGGAGTATTTATAGCTGTAAACAAGTCTCAACACTGAATGGGACTGCATATTAAATGTACAAGAGAACCAGTGTTGGTGTATGGGATTAATGACAAAGTATTTCTACCAACTAGCAGATACACACACATTGCTATGAACAACTGGGACAACATTTGTGCGAAAGAAACATTTTAGACCTTTCATTCACAAAGTTTCCTGAGAGTATCATCAGTGACAGAGATTCGAGACTATAATGCAATTGCAGGAGCAATGAACACCAGAAGCAGAAAATTAGTGAAAAAAGCTAGGGGAGTATTGGTATTGATAGCATCATTTTAAAGGAAAAACACAGGCTGTTTATTTCAGATTTGACAAACACAGAACAATTGTGGTTAAAGCTGAAAGTGTTGTAAACTTCGGCCTGGATAAGTTATAAAATACAGTCAACACTCAGCTTTCTTTAAAACATGGCATAAAACATGAGTGGTTTTCAAATGAACAATTCATAGTTACGAGTGCTTCAAAAAATAAAAATTTTTTATTACATAACAACACTCAAATAATGTTGCCATTTAACAAAATTAATGCTTGAAAACAACGTCCACACTCCCGAAACACCACCTTCATGACCTAGGTTGTGAATTACCTTTCCCTTCCGTTCCCATCCTTTCTCCTTCCTTTTTTATCCCACCTGATGAAGGAACTGTGTTCCGAAAGCTTGTCCTTTTTGTTCCCTTTTTTTTTCTGTTTCTTCATTTGTGTGACTATCGGAGGTACAGCACAAAGGTAAGTACTGGCCAGCCAATCTATCTCTTTTTTTTTTTTCCAAAAAAAAAGAAAAAAAAAAAAAGAAAAAAAAGAGGCCTTCAGCTCATCTACTGTCACAGGAAACGACTGATCTTCATCAACTATCCTTTTTTTCTTTGCAAATGAATTAGTTTCTTTGATCACAGACTCCCAAAAATGTGCTGTCAAGAACTAATCAGCTTCTTCCATTTCTGTTTGGTTTTGCCCTAAGGATCTGCATTTACTAACATCTGTGATACCATCATTATCCTTGTTACTACTGTGAGGGCTATTCCAAATATTATTCCACTTCCACAGGTCCGTAATTGTTGGCAAACTTGTTTGTTGCTGATGTAGGTCACCTTCTCTGTTGCATTTATTATTGCCATTACAGTCACTAATACCATTGTCACTGGATAAAGATATTGCAATATCACTGTTTTCAAAATCTATTTCCTCACCAAAATCACTGAAATAACATTCTTTAAGCAATTTATGTATTCTTTCAGCTCCAATTTTATACGGATTAACCATCTTGCACGCTACTGAGGAGATGAAAGGAAAACCAACTTAACATTGCAATAAGTGCACACTTTCGAGAATCACTAGCCTGCTTAAACATATGCAACTTCTTCCAGCATGTAAACTAAAATCAGAGTGAGCGGTAAGGCAGAGTCCTGCTAAATTGCGGATTTTAGTCGCCTGCATCCATCAAATTACACCAATGGGTTAAGCTGATTTGCACCATTTTAAATCTTCATCTTCTACATTTCTCTCTTTCCCCCAGTTTGATTTGTCTATTCCCACTTCTCTCATTAAATTGTTTTACCAGTTTGTATTATCATTGAGTTAACTGACCTATATGTCTTGTGAAGAGTGGCAACACTAATACCAGCTCTTGTCTTAGAAATGAGAGGAAAGTTTTTTAGTCATGAGACTCATGAAGGACTGTGTTTCATTCTCACATTGTATCAGCTCAAGGGAGAATGGTAGGATTGGGCAAGGAATAAATAAACTATGAATCAGCAGATAAGCTTTGAAAATAGAGAGATCCATCAAAGAAAACCACAAGTAGTGTAGTAGTAGTAAGGAAGGAAAATGCCAAGCATCAGATACAAATTACAAAAAATGCAAAAGAACAAGAGGGAAGGGCAAAGTGATGTGAGCAAAATAGAAGCAGAACTAAAAGAAAACGGAGGTAGAGTGATAAAAAATTTTAGGCTAAATTAAGACTTGAAACTTAATGGAAACCTGTTACAAAATTTCTTGGTTTTAATGCAATAAGCCCCAGTTGTGAGGAACCTGATGTTTTTCTAAAACAAGTCGGCAGTGATGTGATAATTAAGGATACTTATCAAAATCTTAGTAAAACCACATGTCTGTCAAGTCAAGATCATCTGCTGATATATACATGAAGCTAAGCGATTCACTTTGGAGATGTAAACTTCTGTACACTTGAATGTGGTCTGTAATTTAACGAATACTCTTGTTAATGTGGTGTTTATTAATGTATAAAGTGTGATACATAAATAGTTTTGTCTGATTTATCACCCTATTACAGAAACATACATAATGAAATACTTACAACTTTTCAGGTGTAGAACCTCATGTTGATGCTGAAACAAAAGATGTGGATTTAAGGCCATTAACACGTGGATCTCCCTCAAAGAAGAGGCAGTCTGCTGAACGTTCTGAACAACCACCTCTTAAAAGGTCCAAGGCTGAAATGATTGATGTGTAAGTAGTATTTCGTGCCATGATATTGTAACATCGTGTATTCTAGGAAAAAGAAAAAAAATCGTAATTTATTTAGTAAAAACTATTTCAGTTAACTGCTAAAAATTAACTGAAGAAGTAAGTAATGTGGTTCCCTTACATAAACCACCATAAAATATCTGAACTTCTTTGCTTTAAGAAATATATTTGTTCCGTTGTAAACTAAAATTGTTATGTTTATCCTCTCTTAGGTTTATCAGACTTCTCATGTCTTAGGTTGAAATTGAAGTACAGGATTGTGTGATTAATGTATATATTTTAGTTCAGTTTGGCATGAAGAAATTGCTGTGCATTGGTTTAGTGGTTTTAACACTGTTGTTGTTGTGGTCTTCAGTGCGGAGACTGGTTTGATGCAGCTCTCCACAATACCCTATACTGAGCAAGCCTCTTCATCTCCACATAAAAACAGCAACCTAAATCTGTCTGAATCTGCTTACTGTATCCATCTCTTGGTCTTCCTCTGCGATTTTTACCCCACACACTTCCCTCCAATGCTAAATTCACAATTCCTTGATGTCTAAGAATGTGTCCTACCAATCTATCCCTTCTTTTAGTCAAGGTATGCCAGAAATTTCTTTTCTCTCCAATTCTGTTCAATACCTCCTCATTAGTTACGTGATCCACCCACCTAATCTTCAGCATTCTTCTGTAGCACCATATTTCAAAAGCCTCAATCCTCTTCCTGTCCGCACTGTTTATCGTCCATGTCTCACTCCCATACAAGGCAACACTCCATACAAATGCCTTCAGAAAAGACTTCCTTAGGCTTAAATCAATATTCGATGTTAACAAATTTCTCTTTTTCAAGAACGCTTTTCTACCCATTGCCATTCTGCATTTTATATCCTCTGTACTGCGACAATCATTTGTTATTTTACTGCCCAAATAACAAAACTCATCTACCTCCTTTATTGTTTCGTTTCCCAATCTAATTCCTTCAGCATCACCTGATTTCCTTACACTGCACTCCATTATCCTAGTTTTGCTCTTGTTAATGTTCATCTTATATGCACCTTTCAGCACACTGTCCATTCCCTTCAACTGCTCTTCCAGGTCTTTTGCTGTCTCTGAGATTATTACAATGTCGTCGGCAAAACACAATGTTTTTAATTCTTCACCTTGAACTTTAATTCCTTCTCCAAATTTCTCCTTGCTTTCTTTTATAGCTTGCTCAATGTACAAATTGAATAACAATGGAGAAAGACTACAACCCTGTCTTACTCCCTTTCCAACCACTGCATCCCTTTCATGCCCTTAAACTCTGATAACCGCTGTCTGGTTTTTGTACAAGTTATAAATAACCTTACGTTCCCTATATTTTACTCCTGCTTGCTTCAGAACTTGAAAGAGTTTATTCCAATCAACATTGTCAAAAGCCTTCTCCAAATCTACAAAAGCTAGAAATGTAGGTTTGCCTTTTCTTAATCTATCTTCTAGGATAAGCCGTAACGTGAGTATTGCCTCCCGTGTTCCTACATTTCTCCTGAACCCAAACTGATCTTCCCCGAGTTCGGCTTCTACCACCTTTTCCATCCTTCTGTATATAATTCGTGCTAATATTTTGCAACCATGACTTATTAAACTGATGGTTCTGTAGTTTTCACACCTGTCTGCACCTGCTTTCTTTGGAATGGGGATTATAACATTTTTCTTAAAGTCTGAGGGTACTTCTCCTGTCTCATACATCTTACGCACCAGGTGAAACAGGTTTGTCATGGCTGGTTCTCCCAGAGACTTCAGTAGCTCTGAGGGAATATCATCTACTCCAGGGGCCTTGTTTCGACTTAGGTCTTTCAGGGCTCTGTCAAATTCTTCTCTCAATACAGTATCTCCTATTTCATCTTCATCTACATCCTCCTCCCTTCCTACAATATTGTCTCGGAGTTCATTTCCTTTGTAGAGCCCCTCTATATACTCTTTCCACCTTTCAGCTTTCCCTTCTTTGCTGAGAACTGGTTTTCCATCAGTGTCCTTGATATTCATAGAACTGTTTTTCTTATCTCCAAAAGTTTCTTTTATTTTCCTGTAGGCTGTATCTATTTTTCCCCTATTTATACATTCTTCTACATCCTTGCATTTGCCTTCTAGCCACTCCTGCTTAGCCATTTTGCACTTCCTGTCAATCTCATTTCTTAGTCGTCTGTACTCCATTTTGCCTGTTTCATTTACTGCATTTTTATATTTTCTCCTTTCATCGATTAAATTTAGTATCTCCTGTGATATCCAAGGATTTTTTGTAGGTCTTGCCTTCCTACATATTTTATCCTCTGCTACCTTCACTATTTCATCTCTCAATTTTACCCATTCTTCTTCTACTGTTTTATTTCCCCCCATTTCTGTCAATTGTTGCCTAAAGCTCCCTCTGAAATTCTTAAGAACCTCAGGTTCCTTCAATTTATCCAGGTCCCATCTCCTTATTTTCCTACCTTTTTGTAGTTTCTTTAGTTTCAGCCTACAGTTCATAACCAACAAGTTATGGTCAGAATCTATATCTGCCCCTGGGTATGTTTTACAGTTTAAAACCTGGTTCCGGAATCTATGTCTTACCATTATAAAATCTATCTGATACCTTCCGGTGTCTCCTGGTCTCTTCCACGTATACAACCTTCTTTTGTGATTCTTGAACTAGGTGTTTGTTATAACTAAATTATGTTCTGTGCAAAATTCTACCAGGCGGCTTCCTCTTTCGTTCCTTTGGCCCAGACCATATTCACCTACTATCTTCCCTTCCCTACCTTGTCCTACTACCGAATTCCAGTCTCCCATAACAATTAACTTTTCCTCTCCCTTAATTGTCTGAATAATTTCCTTTAGCTCCACATATATTTCTTCGATTTCCTCATCATCGGCAGAGCTAGTTGGCATATAAACCTGTACTACTGTTGTCGGTGTTGGCTTCGTATCTATCTTGACAATGATAATGCGATCACTGTGCTGGTCATAGTAGTTTACCCGCATTCCTATTTTCTTATTCATTATCAATCCTACTCCTGTGATACCCCCAATTGATTTTGTATTTATAATCCTGTACTCACCTGACCAGAAATCCTGTTCATCCTGCCACCGAACTTCACTAATCCCCACTATATCTAACTTCAAAAATTTTCTAATTTTCCTACTCGATTAAGGGATCTAACATTCCACGCTCCGACCCGTAGAATGCCAGTATTGTCTTTCCTGATGATCACATCCTCCTGAGTAGTCCCCGCTTGGAGATCCGAATGGGGGACTATTTTACCTCCGGAATATTTTACCCGAGAGGATGCCATCATCATATTTCCATACAGTAGAGCTGCATGTCCTCGGGAAAGGTAAAGGCTGTAGTTTCCCTTTGCTTTCAGCTGTTCGCAGTAGCTGTGTGGCAAAGCCACATTAGCTGATGTTACAAGGCCAGCTCAGTCAATCATCCAGACTGTTGCCCCTGTAACTACTGAAAAGGCTGCTGCCCCTCTTCAGGAACCACACGTTTGTCTGGCCTCTCCACAGATACCCCTCCACTGTGGTTGCACCTACGGTACGGCTATCTGTATCGTTGAGGCACGCAAGCCACCCCACCTCGGCAATGTCTGTGGTACACTAACTTGTACAATGAATGAATTACAAGAATGAGCAGAATTTTGTGTCTTAGTGCAATCTGCTGTGTGTTGGAAACAAACTGTTGTTACAAAGGAAAATGCCTTTTAATGGCTGCCACAATTTTACAAAACAAATGTATACTGAAAAAATGCTTCTTCTCATTTCTTATTGTAAGAGTATTACATTGATTGTGTGACATGACTGTTTGAAATTTGAAACAGACTTGACTAGATAATAGGAACCTTTTATCAGCAACTGGCAAAAGCTATACGTCTAATAACATTAGACTTCAGAAGAAAAGAGTAAAAAGATATATATACATTATAGTGGAAAAATTCCTAGCAGGAAAAATACATATATAAAAAGTAGATGAAGTTTTCTTACCAGGCGAAAGAGCACAGGTAGTGATATTAAGATGAAATAAAAAAAAAAAACACGTGCGCGCACACACACACACACACACACACACACACACACACACACACAAAACAAAGCTTTTGCAACCAAGTTGCTTCTTCAGACAGTAGGGAAGGAGAGGGAAAAGGAAGTGATGAGGGTTTTAAGGGAGTTGGTAAGGAGCCATTCCAATCCTGGGAGAGGAAAGACTTACCTTGGGGGGGGGGGGATGGAAGGTAAATAAATACACACCCACCCACACATATACACAAACGCAAACACACCTAGGCAGACATACTGTAGAAAGCAAAGAAGTTGGACAGAGATGTGCTGGCCGTGCACCAAGGCGTGTTTAGCCACAGGGTGATCCTCATTACCAACAAACACTGTCTGCCTGTGACCGTTCATGCGAATGGACAGTTTTTTGCTGGTCATTCCCACATAGAACGCTTCACATTGCAGGCATGTCAGTTGGTAAATCACGTGGGTACTATCGCAAGTGGCTCTGCCCTTGATCGTGTATACCTTCCGGGTTACGGGACTGGAGAAAGTTGTGGTGGAGGGTGTGCATAGGGCAGGTTTTACAACGTGGGCAGTTACAAGGGCAGGAGCCAGAAGGTAGGGAAGGTGGTTTGAGGATTTCATAGGGATGGACTACGAGGTTACGGAGGTTAGAGGGGTGGCGGAAAGACACTCTCGTTCATAAACTGCAATTTTTAATTATCTATTTTCGTGTCTGACCGCAGCTCAGCGAGCCTCTTTATGGAGAGTTACTACCTATCCTCCATTATTGATATTCCTATTGGATTTTCCATTGTTAAGATTTTCATCAAACACTGTGTTTAGAAATCTTACTAGAGTACACATTCCCTTTGTGTGCATGCACAAGTTATTCCTGTCCTGTATGCATGCACTAAATTCGTATTCTGCCGCTAGATGGCTTGGGAGTTTACCAATACCTAGAGAGTCTAATTAGCGCATACGCATTGGATGGGAATAACTCTTGCATTCGCAGAAAGGGAATGGGTACTGTAGTATACACAGGTGCTCTACTAATATCGTTCACGACAGATGATCATATACAACACATCTTTGTGTACCCCCTACGCTCCGTAACCAAAAGTGGTGCAAACTGTCCCTCATATAATAGTAGTAGTAGTAGTAATAATAATAATGAAATACACACACACACACACACACACACACACACACACACACACACACACACACACCGTCCCCAGTAAGGTGAGCTCTTAAAGGATTCGTACAAGTATTATAACAAGTAGGAATTGATGCACTTAAAGTTCAATGATATGTATTCTTACATTGACGCGAGAAATGCCATGTTGAATGGCATTATGTAATGTGTCATCGTATATGACAAATTTCATGATACTTTGTGACACAATGCACAGTATTACATGAAATGGTGTCTCTCATGACAGGTACACGTACATCTGTACTCCGCAACTCACCTCAAGGTGTGCGTGAGAGGATATTATGTGTACCAGTGTCACTTCCTCCTCTTCCTGTTGCAGTTGCATATTGTTTGCAGGAGAGAGAACTGCTGGTAAGCCTCCATGTGAATTCTAATGTCTCTATTTGTACCCTCGTGGTCTTTTGGTGAGATATGTGTAGGAGAAGTAATATATTATGACTTTTTGAGAAACATATGCTCTCAGAACTTAGATACATACTGTGATAGAAAGACCCTCTTGCCAGTGTCCACCATTGTAGTTGGCTGATCATCTCCATGGCAATGTCACACTTGCTGAATGACTTGTTCAAAACATACTGCTCTCCTTTGGATCATCTCTAACTGTTCTTTCTGTATGGATCTCACACTTACAAGTAGTATTCAAGGAATGCTTGAATGGGTGTTTTGTAAGCTACTTCCTTTCTTGATGGACTATACTTCCTGAAGCTACTTCCAGTGAATGTCTATTATCTGCCTCACTCACAATAAATTTTATGTGGTAGTTTCACTCCAGAATCACTTCATATGCCTACTCCCAGATGTTGATGGAACTAACTGCTTCCAGTGATGTGTTCCACAGTTGTTTGTGTAATTAATTTTTTCACAATACAGTGTACTCACTATGATTCATATGTGGATAATTTGCATTGCGGCTAATTCGTGGCTGTCAACAGTCACGTGACTTCAATTTCCTGTTGTCGCCACAACGCAGCGCTGGCATCTCATCATGTGACACTGCTACTTTCCTGTTGGTTTTTGGTGTCCATGATACATTAACTTACGAATTTGGATACTTTCTCGTGCATGTCAATAACTTATTGAGCAATACTTGAAATTTTAAAATTTTATCGTGTTGAAGAAGAACCCGTACTATTAAGTACCGGTAATAATAAAAAAATATTTTTTTTCTCCAACAATGCTTTGTTTTTCGAAATGTTAAGAAGTTTGACATTGAACTTAGTTTCTCGGATTTATGGGTTGGCAGCACTGGATGGACGTATACTTATGCTGTACTGTATTTGATTTTGTTGTGAGAAGTTTTACACTACTAAATTTTTCTTCTGATTGTGCCAGTGAATAATACAGTATGAGTGGTCATAATATAAAATATAAGAGGTTGACTGTTATATCGATGAGAGAGGGGTGAGTTGGCAAAGAAATTAGCCAGTGAATTTGGAGTAGATGAAACTATTGTGAGAGACATAAAAAAGCAAAAGGAAAAATTAATAAGATTTTCTGCAAAAAGTGACAATTTATCTTTGTGAAAATCTGTGAAAACATCGAAATATAAAAACTTAGATGATGCGATGTTAAGTTGGTTTAACCAAAAACATGTTGTAGAATCCCTAGTTCTTTCACTCTTCTCTAGGCTTAGAAGGGGACTTTAAGGCATCATCTGGTTGGCTTACACATTTCAAGAACAGGTATGGCATAAGAGAAATAGCGATTTATGGGGAACGCCTTAGTGCAGACACCGACGCAGCAGAGAAGTTCGTTAGTGAATTTCAGTGTTTCATTGAAGCAGAGCATCTTGACATACATCAAATTTACAAAGCTGACGAGACTGGTTTATATTTGAAATGTTTGCCACTGAAAAGATTGGTTATGCAGCAGGAGAAGGAAGCTCCAGGGCATAAGACCTCTAAACAGAATAACAATTATGGTGTCTGCAAATGCTAGTGGTGTCCATAAACTGAAGCTGTTAGCAATAGGAAAATCTAAGACACCTCGTTGCTTTAAACAAAACAAAAAAAAGACCCATTGCATTATCATCATCAAAGTGCTGCGTGGATGGATGCTGTGGTGTTTAAAGGCTGATTTTACAACCATTTCGTTAAAGAAGTGACAGCCTACTTAAGTGAGCACGGCTTACCGATTAAAGCAGTACTTTTGATCGATAATGCCTCATCCCACCCACACTAATCTGAACTCAGAAGAGGTGACATATTTGTGAAGTTCCTACCACCGAATGTCACTTCTATTCTTCAACCCATGGATCAAGGTGTAATCGCTGCACTGAAGAAAAATTATAGGTCCTCCTTGTTGCAAAACTTAGTAAAAGATGATGTGGACATCAAGACATTTTGGAAGGAATTTTCACTTTTGGATGCTCTTCATTTAATAAACAATTCAATAATCTAAAGAGTTACCATCTCCTCTGTGTGTCTTCACAGTAATGAAAACATTTGTTATGAAATGTCCGTTTTACGATAGTAACTACTTTACTGAGCGGAGAACCTGTCAACCATAGAGCAGAACAGTATTATTTATTTATTTAATGGTCTGTACGAAACAGTAATCAAATTATTCCAAATCTTCCTTTTACAGATTCAGTTACTTTTACTGAGCGGACAGGGGCACAGTTCATTCCTGTTCCACGCAGAAATGTCTCAACTCTCATGTAATGTATTTTCCGATGTGTTGCCTTCAATGCCTTGTAATGTTGTACTGGAACTCTGTCCTCTGATTGCTTAACAAGATCACGTGTCCTCCACTTCCATTTGATGACAAAAGAACATCGCAAAGCGTAATTTCACTTTCAGAGTTCTCTTGGCTCTCGCTTCATATTTCACAAATTTCTTTTTTCTACTTTTATATTAAGAAAATATTTTGTGTTTGTGCTACATCGTGTTAAAGATCTCAAAAAAAAAATCTGTTTTCAGGGCTTATTTGTGTCATACACTGTCCGGTAGTGCTACTTCAATAATTTAAACTGGTACCTGCCAATTGGAGTCCACAAAAGTCACATAATTTTACAGCGCCATCTACACTTCGGTTAATTTGTGGTTTTTGATAATTCGCAGAAGCTGAGGCATTAATTATTCTGAATTATTGGTAGTTAAATTTGTTTATATTGCGGAACGATTGTTAGTCCCTGTATCAAGGGTTGATACACTGCAAATTCTTCTGCATTTTGCCACAATTTTTCAGCAGTGTTACATCTCGGTATATTATAGCATCATCTGTGAAAATCGTCAAGAAACTTCCACTGTTACTTAATAGCTCCCTTGGGGTACTCCAGAAATTGCTTTTACATTAGAAGACTTCTTCCCATTGAGACTGGCATACTGTTTTCCTGTTCACTAGAAACTCTTCAAGATAGGCACATTGTTAGTCTAATAGATTTTGCGGAATTTGGATGAGTGAATGTGAAAATACACTAATGAAATCTTGATGTACACATCACATGTATGCCGCCATGTGATCCATGCCAGTTTAGAGTGTAGAGCAGGCTGCGTCCACTATGAATGGAGTTGTGCAAAAGTAATGCTGTACCACACAGTGAAGCAGCAGTTCTTCTTTCTGGAAACCTATGTGACAGCAAAATCGTGGAAATGATGTGGTCAGTTATTTGGAGAGAAGTTTCATGGTGTCAAAGTGCCAGCAAAGAGCCATGGAATGCTTAGTCCAAAAATGGTGTCGGGCAGGATATGATTTGAACAAGTCAAAAAGTCTTCCAAAATGTGCCTGCGCATGAAAAAAAGGATGTGGCTGCAGTCCATCATAAAATGCTTCAGAGTCCTACTATATCGACCTTTTGATTGATCATGTAGATGTATCCTTAACCTGGTTCTGGATCTGTGCATTCATTGCTTCTTAGTGTCATATAATGAGGACAGTTTACAACTCACCGCAAAGACATGTTGTGCTGCAACAGTCGCATAAAAAAATGTTCGTACACATAGAACTCAAGCTTTTGACTATTAGCTTTTGTCAGAAAAGACATTACTCGCTCAATCACACAGCCACACTTCACAGGCACACAACCATCATTTCTGGCTCCTGCACTTTGATGTACAGTGAGTTGTAAATTTCCCTCATTCTGTTGTCGAATTCCAGCCTGGACTTTCCATTGTTAAATTTTGCCTGCTGAGTATCTGTTGTTCTGCATTAAAACTAGCAAATGCTCCTCAGTACCTTCAGTTGAGTGGCTGTTCACTGAGAACAATCAGTAGTGTGGACACGGTTCTTCTCTTTGTGTCTGATGAAGCCTGGCTTCACTTGAATGGTTGTCAGCTCAGTCACAAGTTCTGGGCAGCTAATAATCTGCACAACTTGTATGAAACACCATTGCGTGGTAAGAAGGTAGGGGTTTGTTATGGAGTGTCTTTGTGCCACATTATTGGTTCCATTTTTTTTCATCAGACTTTGGTGTGTTACATTGCCAAAATTGCGAAACTATTTGTGGCAGGATTAACAGAGGAGGAAAAGACCTACACTTACTTCCAACATATGGAGTAACTGCCCATACAACTAGCCAAATCTTGATGCCTGACAGTTGTTGGCATCCATGCCAACTCATCTGACAATGTGAAATTACTTTATATAGGGAGCCCTCAAGTCTAAGGTGTATTAAAACAACCCTAAAATTGTTAAAGGACTGCAGCAGAACTTTTCAGATGAGATTGCTGCAATTTCAGCAGTCTAGCTTCAATATATGTTCAACAAATTGCTAACCGGGGCCCAAAGGTGTAAAGTTGAATGCTGGTCGCTTTCATCACTGCTGTAGTCAGTTTAGTACTGTATTTCCTTCCTTATGCAAGAGTTTCCTGGTACCTCTGTTCGCATGGCCATTATTATATCACCCACCCTGTATTTTGTTCACTAGGCAACAGTGCAGAACCTATTGTACACCTTCCGAATGTCAAGGAACATGGCAACTATCTAGAAGCCTGTATCTACTGCTTTCTGGATCTCATGAATGAGTAGAATGAACTGGGTGTCACAGACATGTTGCTTTTGAAATATTTGTTCATTCCTACAGAGGAGATTGCTGGGATCCAGGAAGATCATAATAGTTGAGTGTAATGTCTTCCATAACAGATTGTCATCAAAGATGTAGGCTGATAGTTTTCCTCATTTATTGAACATTCCTTTTTGAAAATGATTTTTATATGTTTACTGATGTAAAAGATCAAAGCTTCTTAGGATTTTTAATCATGCAGCTTTACTTTAGAATTTGTTGACTGTATCATGCATAGTCCTTCATACAAACATGGAAATTCCAGGAAGGATTCAACAATATTTTGGAAAGTATAAGTTGCTACTCACCACAGAGATGAATCATCGCATTGTCTCTGTGGTGAGTAGCAACCTGTCCTTTCTGAAATATTGTAGAGTCCTTGTTACATTATTTTTGGCTTTTTTTCTGTGAGG
Source organism: Locusta migratoria (assembly GCA_026315105.1). Classification (NCBI taxonomy): domain Eukaryota; kingdom Metazoa; phylum Arthropoda; class Insecta; order Orthoptera; family Acrididae; genus Locusta; species Locusta migratoria. The sequence continues at coordinate 134,283,225 of CM048749.1, read as the reverse complement.
CTTTGGCTTTGTTCAAATTGCAGTGAAGATCTCTTTACTTTCATGTTGTTTTCTAACTAGCCTATCGAACCACAATGAATCTTTCCCATCTCTTGCAATTTTACTTAGCTCATAGTAGGTTAAAGCATATTAGGCAATGCTCTTCAGCTTTGTCCAGTGATGTTCAATATTCTCAGTACTGGGCATGAAATTTTCAAATTGTAATGTCAGTTACTTTGAAATTTCTCATTTCTTGTTCTTGCTGAACAGAAAAATCTTCCTGCCTTTCTTGATATTGCTATTTACAGCTGCATTCAGCGATGCTTAAAGAGCCTAATTATCTTAAATTTTCCCTGTTCTGCCCCAAGTCAAAACGTTTGGTTAGTTGATTATCAGTAGTTCTAAGATGTCATCTCCTTGAGTCATTACTCTGTTTAACCATTTTTGACAATATTGTGGAGAATTTGTGATCAGAATCATTGGATTCACGTAAGTCAGTCAAGATAGCAATTTATTTAAAGGTTACTGGTTTTGACCATTTAAATGGCCATCTTCAGACCAGTACAATCTTAATGTTTGCCAACTGCTGTGCTGAGGAGTGGTTGCATGAATTTTCAGTGAAACCGGTGCCCAACTATGGTTGTAGTGGTCTGAGGATGGCCATTTAAATGGTCCAAACCGGTATCCTTTAAATAAATTGTGATCTTGACTGACTTTTAAGTGAATCCTCTATTTAATTGCTTGAAGTACTTGCAACAATATCACCAGATTTTTTGCTCCTGTCACCCATCTTAAATATTTGAGTCTCCCAGTCTATATCTGATATGTTACTGAAGCTATCACAACTAAGAAAATTACGCAAAATATTTTTCTAGGTTCCCATCAGATATTCAGCTACTACTGCTGAGGCAGGAGGTCTACAAAAGTATCCAATGGCCTTTTTTGATACATTGTCAACATAGATCTTCATCCAAAATTATTTCATGTTCTGGATTTTTAATAATATTAATAGATATTATAGTATTTTTTATCGCTTTAAAATGTCTCAAACTTTTTATTTCTCCAGTCTGTTATGACATAAGATACACTGACTAGACTCATTATGGATCATTTCAGGCCTGTTGGAGGATTTCTTTGTCATAGGAAAACCCACAGTCCACATCCCATATATTTGTCACTTGTACTTGCTACTCCAGTAAACACTTGATACGTGTAGTGCATGCCTGACCCGATAGCAGAGGTTGAGAAACCTGCATTCAAGGTTTGGCACAGAACCATCTAAGCAACTAGTTTAAACTTTAAATCAGTCACCTAGTAATCGAGCATAGCCTCTGAACCTAGGCAATAGGTGTCATTGGTGCAAATATCAATGACATTTGTAGCTGGGTGTACTCATTGTGTTAGGTTATTGTTGTCAGTGTATCCTTATTGTCATCAGTGTCTCCACATCTCAGACATGACAAACTGAACATTGACCTTTTTTCATGATCTGCCCACTATTTTTCTAAAATGGTCCATCATCCATTTAATATATGAGCTTCCTGTGACAAGCAATCCCAACCTGTATGTTTACCGGGATCTTTCAGGGAGATTAGCCACTGTTACAAAAGAAGGGGCAATCCGTGCAGCACACAGATATCATCAGCAGTGGGCAGTACCATAAACCTGTTAGTAAGGTGTGAGGAGACAGTGTTTCACAAACTGCCCAGAGATTCACAACCTTGCTAATGTTTGTCATTTGCCATTAGGTAAAAGTTGACTGGCAGGGACTTGCGAATCAGAGATCCCAGGTGACTCAATAGGCTCCAGAGGTGACCAGGCATTCACATCAGCTACCCCAGTGCCTGTGGAGGGATTTCTTTGTCCTAAAAACATCCACAGTTCACATCCCATAGCTTTCAGCTCTTTACAGCTGTCAATTCCCTTTGTATCCTTACACAACAGGCATAGTGCCTAATCCACCTCATAGTAATTTATTTTCCCCTAGATAACACTTAACATACATTGTCAAGAACTGCATTTGTGCAGGAATGTTGTTCTCTATAATGCAGTGGTAATTCGAAGCAGATCCTTATCAGAATGAATATTTTGAATGAATCTTTTTTAACATAAAATAACCATTTAACCTTTAGCCCGTACACCGATCTTTCGGACCAGGGTGCTCCCCTTCACTTCCCTCCTCTTCTCTCTGAGTGCGTATCAGCACTCTGCCCTTCACACTAGCCTCAAGGCCATTGAAGAGGAAGTCGAAGTAAGTCTTTTCTTTATTGTGCATGTACCGTAAATAACGAATCATACTCTCTGCTTCTGGTCAAAACAGAATGAGGTGTATGCGGAATGTCTTTATTTTACTCTGCCCAATGTACCCCATGTATCCTCAAGTTGTGTGTTTTTACTTTCATAATCAACTAAAAGTCCGTAAAATTGGGAGAAATCTACATAGCAAATGTGTGAGAAAACTATGGGGAGGTGTATGATGGGGAAGGGGAAAACGAATGGCCCACTAAATAGATTTTAAGACAATTAGATGTTAAAAATACCGAACGAAACTGAAAGAAACGGCACCTCGGTCTTAAATACCGAGTGTACTTTTTGTATACCATAAGGGGGTGTACGGGCTGAAGGTTAATGCAATTATGCTTTGTTGTTAATACGTTCCTGTACGAACCACTGTCAATAAATCAATCCTACTTCTAAACTGAAGATTTCCTTGCCACCATTACTACTTTCCGAGCAACCAATAACAGAGACTGAAAGGAACACCTTTTTGTGCTTACAATTTAATAGGTAATTGAGTCTGTGCTTGTGCTCTGGTTGCAAGATTGTTCTGAGATAAAATTAATCATCCACACGAAGCAAACATTCCGTTCCCAACATCGGCAAGCTGTGCCACCCCCTTGGGATAAATTTAATCATTGCCTCAAGACTGTAAGGATGACAAAATTATATCTAAGTGTCGAGATCCCTGACATTTGTGTTGTCCAATATCACCAATGATTCTTTGCGCTATGGGGGGCTGTCATTTGGCACTCAGGGAGTCAACATGTTCATCATACAGCAATTCGTTGAGCAGTAGGATCGTCCAACTTAGTAAGCGATTTTGATTTTGTAAGCGACTCCGCTGCACTCCGCCTGATAATACTAGGTATATAACAGGGAACACTGCATAGACCACCTTCGAGAGAGATCACAGCAGCTTGCAACATATAATATCTATAAATGAAAAGCAATGTTCCCAGTGACTGACTGACAGAAAGATTAAATGAATGACTCAACACCCAACCAAAACCATGGATGATAAAAACTTGAAATTTGCAGAGGGTGTTCATCTCACACTCTTGGCAGTGTTTAAGAAGCAATTTTTCGATATTCCGTCCCTAGGGGGGTGAAATAGGGGATGAAAAGTTTTTTGAAAGACACTGTAATCCAGTCAATTTTGATGCTAGACATACATAAATTGGTAATATTTAAATAATAGGTATGTAAAAACATCCGCGTAATCCAGTAGTACGTTGTATCAGTATTTCAAAGCAATTTGGTCAAGAACTTTCGGAGATATAAGATTTTAAACATAAGACAAAACAACTTTCTAAGATTTCTAAGATGAGATACAAGAAGGGTAGACAATGACGAAGAGGGAAGGGGAGATATACACATACTTTTTTAATTATATCAAATATATAAATTCATAAATTTAACAATGTGGAAACATTGAGGCCAAAAATTGCAAATGTGCCATACATATAGGTTACGAATAATATATTAAACAAATAGGTGTCTAAAAACCTTCCTGTGTTACAGTGCAACGTTGTGACAAATTTGGAGCTCAATCGGTGAAGAACTTTTTGAGATTTCCAGACACACAGAAACCAACACAACATTTTTATATATAAAGATGTGTGGACTTCATATGCATGGGATGCAATGTAATGTAATGTTAGAATAATCATTCACTTGTCTCCACTTAAAATGTTTTATTGTCGTCTAGAATATACAAGGAAAACAAAATATTTTTCTCTCTTTATTTTGAGATGGGGCAAGAAAGTGTTACGTATATAATGCCAACTTGATATGCATCAAAATGTGTGAAGCACTTTGTAGTATTTCAAATTTGATGTGCTGATATTAGACTAATGTGGACATACAGAAAGAACTTGATTTTTTTTAAATACATGGGACAAAGTAATAATAATTGAAGAGCTATATGTTTCAGAGAAGACTGAAAGGGGGTGGGAAGTAATGTGAAAAAGAGTAAAATTTGCTTCAGATTGTCTAGAAATTGTTCCTAAAGTAATGCCTAGTTTAATTCATGCATTTTAGTTATGTCTTTTTGTCAACAGCTGTTTCTATGAAGAGGTCTTAGTGGTTACAACAACTTAATGCTGTGCATCCTGTACATGTTTCAATGACCAACCAAGCAATCTTTTTCAGGTGCTGCTGGTTGTGCTGTATTCTTTATTTGCTGAAGTCTGATTTTGAGTCCAAGCAGCAAGTATATGTAACGGCACAAACACAGCACCTGAAGTTGATGAATGGGTCATTGAAATATTGTGAATGGAAACAAGTTCTTGTAAGAACACCATGAAGCATACCATTTGTCATTCATACCGAGAAAATCTAAGAGATCACTATAGCTTGTTTATATATAATTTTTCCTTCCTTCAATGAGCTGCAGAGTTTTCACTTTCAAAACAGATCAGCTTAACCTTCTGCATTGATTTTAGAGCATGGAAGTATGAATGTAAATAAATTATTATTTCACAGGTTGTTTGGGAGTGAGGAATTGTTTGGAAGTGAAGATGTTGATCTCCGGACTCTGGCACCCATTCCTGTAGCACCTTTAGCGCCTTCACCGCCACCGTCTTCCGTTTCTCGTTCGACGCCATCACCACCAGCCCCAACCATTGCTACACCTCAGTCACCAACCTCACCTGCTGCACCAGCAGCTGCTACAGGGAAAGGCTATGAACATGGTGTAGCTGGTTGGGCACAGTTAAAGGAAGCACATCCAGATGCCTATAAATCACCAGCAACTCCACTGCCATCTCAGAGTCACAATCCTAATGACAGGCAAGCTGCACAAATGAACTTATTTGAAAGGCCTTACGATAGATTGGGAAGACCATTATTGTATCGCAAACTTCAAGGTAAGGATTTTATTGTCTTTAAAGTACATTATATAAGCCTTTTTCATATTACAAAAATAATAGTAATATAGCATATAAGCAGTGCAGTGTTCTGCACAAGTGATAAATTCTGTACTTTTTTGAAACAAAATAATTAAATTCTGCTATCAAAGAAAAAGTTTATTGTAAAAGAAGTGAGGAGCTAAATAATAAAGTGGAAGGTCAATCTGTTGCTTAGAAGTGTTCATATCTTTTTGTAAGTTGATCACCAAATTCTGACTTCAGAACTCAATAAAATAGGTTATCATATGTCACTCATTTTATTGTCTGCATAATGTAAGGACATTTAGAATATTCATTTGATTTATAGCATTTATTTTATGGTAATTTTAAAGAAACTGTAATTTTTATTTCAGAGGAACAGCGAGCTATAATTGCATCAGGTGAAGATACAGATATGAGAATGTTAAGAATGGATTCAGATATTGATTTAAATATCAACATGATCATTGCTCAGGCAGAAGAGCAGTTGAAAAGTGGCAACATTTCATTTAAGGAATATAACACATTGCTTAAGCAGGTAAAATATTATCCTTTAAAAAGTAAATACAAGTACTATGTGTTTAAAATTACCAGAATTTGAGAGATGTGTAAAAAAGTAAAATATTATAATTCATAAATTTGAGAATTCATAAAAGGCTGAATGGTTGGAACATTTTACTGTTGCTGCTACTGCTGCCACTGTTGTATTTTTATTTGTTTATTTTTTGAATCATATACATGTATAAAAGTAACTCTGTAAATAACAAAATTTTGAAGTAGAAGTGTTATGTTTACTGTGAAAATATTATGCCCCTTTTAACCTGCGATTGTTGTTTGAGAGTCAGGGTAATAAAAATTTTAATGCTTTACAAAATGTTCTGATATGTGTGCTATTTGTTTTTCATTAGTAACCTGTTGTGTCTTCCTGTATCATTCAAAAAGTTTTGAAATCAGCACAGAAAGTGATATGTTTGTTAACAAAATTTCAGCTCGTATATAAATAATATTTACTTTAGGTCAGTGAATGACTGTTGGATAGACTTGAACAAGAGGGTGAGCAATGATCGGTAAATTTAGTCTCGTCTAAAATATCTGGATAGCTTATGGGTTCTGTAGGAAGACACCTGTAGTATAAATGCACTTGTGTGACTCCTCAAAACCACAAAACTTCCTGGTAGATTAAAACTGTGTGCCAAACTGGGATTCCAACCACAATGTTTGCCTTTCGCGTACAAGAAGTATACTGACTGAAGTATCTGTACACACTTCACAGCCCTTCCTCACAGCTTTACATCCACCAGTACCTTGTCTCCTACCTTTCAAACCCATTCTGCTGAAAGTGAAAATTTCATTCTGGACACATTTTCCTAGGCTCCACAGCATCCTTTCATCCAGGAGTGCTAAGCCAGCAAGGTTCACAGGAGAATGTCTGTGAAATTTGGAAGGTAAGAGATGAGGTACTGGCTGATCTAAATTATGCAACTGCATATATGTGTACATAGCAACATTCTTTCGAGCACAAATTAAGCAATCATGTCTGTTGTATTTGGCTGCAGCATCTCAAGTCATGGCAGTTTGTTTGGTTCAAAACTTGGTAATCATATGCAACATTCACAGTATGGCATATGTGGATATAAAAAAATAAAATACCTACATACATAAAAAGTAATAAAGTAGTATAGGTTTATATTCAACTGAATCTTCTATTACACAATGGGGACAGTTAAATTGGCAGTGTTAGCACATTCCAGTTCTGAGGTTGTGACTGGGCAAGATAAAGTAAAACAGTTGTCTTGTGCCATGCAACGTTTGGTGGATTTTGAGAAGTATGAATGAATGAATACTAATAGAGGCAAAAAATAACAATCAGGTTTTGTAGATTATTATGATAATCATAGTATATACTGTTGATGTCTAATAAAGATTTTATTTTGACAGGTAATCCATATCAATGAGATCCAGAAGCTACGTGAAGCCCAGCGCCGTGATGCACAAGAAAACAAAGAAAACTGGGGAGCAAATAATGTACCTGTAACAAATGTTACAACGCCTGTTAGGAGGCCACATACTGCATCTCCACTTTCTAGTGATGATGCCAACAGAGATTCTAGAGGTACTGTTGACTTATTTGTATTATTGTTGTTATAGAATATTGTAATTTATAATAATAATCTTTGAGAAGGAGGGGGCAAGTGGAGGTCCATATAACACATTTAAAGTGTGACCTGCCTGACTTTGCATGAGTGGAATTCATATTCTGTATCTATGAAAATCAATGTGTGTACATATTTTATGTATTACTGTGATCTATGTAACATGATTAAATGCAATGCATACAATGCTTTTACAATCCTCATTACAATGTAATGTATATTTAAAAGTTTGATGGCCAGTTGTATAAAACTTGCTTACTGGACACCAAATCTGATGTTTGTTCAGAAATTGAACTTCATTCAGGGCTCCACTCCTTTGTATAACACTAAACTTACAGAAGCCAAAGCTGGTTTCTGTGGCACTTGTTGCTTGCAAAAGCTGTTTGATCTCTGAGGCTGAAAACTCACATGTATACCTAACTTAAGTCGTTTCACAAGCAAACTCTCCAGGTAAGAAGTAAGAAACTCCCTTAATCACCAGATAGCTATTTCAAACCAGTAAGGGTTAATCTGCAGGTATGTAATGTGATCAGCCACCCCCCCCCCCCCTCCCCACCACCACCACCACTACAAGAAAGCTACATTTTCATATTCCTAGTCATAATTAATGTAAGTATGAAGAGAGCATTAGGCCTATAACCTTGCCAATGTAAACAAACATATAAATAAAATAGTGTATACATTATTTTTCTTTTTCAGCAAGAAGCTAAAACTAGAATAAGTTAATAATAAAACTCAATGTCAGTTGTCAGTCCAACCTAAATGAAATGTTTGTTCATTATCAAGGATCTCCACCTTGCTCAAGTGCTGGTGCTCGCTTTGGGGACATTGACGAGAGGTTTCCTGGTGGCACTCTGCCACTGCCACCTCCTCCGGTACAATGGCCTGCACCTCAGGGTGCAGCTATGCCTCGCCATCCAACTTGGGTTGAACAGCCACCATGGAGTGCTCGCCCTCCACCAACATCAACAGCACCTCCCGTTCGACATCAGCCACCGCCATTTCGAAGACCACCTGATTATCCTCCACCAAACTTTCGTTGGCGACAGTATGGGCCTGGGCCTGGTCCAGGTCCTGGCCATGGTCCAAGGCTGCCTTATGACACTCAAGAAGACACTCATAGGTATGACTGCTATTGCAGTGTTATAGTATCATTCAAGCATTATCTTTCAAATGGAATGCTTTGGATTAGTTTGTTGTCAAAGTGTTTCATAGTAACAAAAATTATGTTAATAAATTTTGACTGACTTGTTGGTAGCTACAATAAGCAGTAAAAGAAGAGTTATGATGCCTTAAATTTTTGCTGCTTTCTCTTGTAGACTAGATCAGTAATTGAAAAGGTTGTCTGTGTATGCTTAAATTTTTTTCTTATACATAAGATCATGCTAGTTAGCCATACACAGTTTAATTTTGGATTCTGCTATTTCCTTAGATGATAGGTGACATTACAGAGTACTTGTATATGTAAATTGCACATTGTGACTAAAGAAAAAAAAATGAAAGTTAGTCTTACACAAGTTGTATGTGGTAGAGAAGTTATTTAATATGCCTCCAGTGTTGCCATCGGAGAAAGTGTGAATCACATGATCATCAGTGAAATGTTAAAATTAGTAACTTGATTAATTTATTTGTGTGTATACATTGAAATTATATCACACTCCTTGCAGTGTAAGCCCTCCTAACATGCATATTGAATCCATAGCAGAATATATCCACCCAAAGAAAAATAGTCCTCAATGAACTGTTAAGATGAAATTCATCTTTCATAGACAGATTAGAAGAATGTCGAGTACATCTCCAGTGTGACTCTTTTACTCTAAAACTGAGTGTTCACTGGTATGAAACAGATGGACTGCACAGTCTGATATAATTGTGTGTGCATCTGCAGCCGGAGTTAGTCAACATGAAACATTTTCTGGGTATGATATTGCACCATTTTGCAAAAAAAGCAACATGTCAGCCACAGTTCAGTCAACAAAATATTTGTTTCATTTGCTGTAATGTTTTATGTTTTCACGTATTTTCATGACAGTGTTCTGTACTTAAAAAACTATCATGTTAACTTCTTATTTTGAGTTTCTGTGCAGTGTTCAACCTTAATTACATACAGTAATAGAGTTCTGTGGCAAACTGACAGAAAGCTAGAAGTTGTGTAGACACTTGTATTTATTTTGTTTTGCTTAAACTTTGGGATAGTTGAATGCCTGCTTGTCAAGAAGAAGAAAAAAGAAAAGAAAAAAAGAGAGAGAGAAAAATCTCTGTTAAGATGACTTCACTCAGAACTGTCTGTATAATCAGAGGTGTCCTGTGTGACGCAATTTGCTGCTTGTACATATGCACACTAAATATTTTGTTCACATTTCTTCAACACTCTCCTTTGAATACACATTTCAGGTGTAATTGTCTTTTGTCTTGTTTTTAACAGTGTTCCAATGTTTCTCCTTTGGGCTTATGCAGAATCTGCTAACAAAATTAGTACCAAAAGCCAATGTTTATGACAAGTGTAGAAGGACTCTTGGGGGGGGGGGGGGGAAAAAAAAAAAAAAAAAAAAAAGAGAGAGAGAGAGAGAGAGAGAGAGAGAGAGAGAGAGAGAGAGAGAGAAGAATGCCTTGGTCGCAAACACTTTTATTGAAATGACGCATTTTGCCCAGTTAGAGCATCTTCAGATTTCTTATCTGATGTCCCTGTGCCATATAGTAGGCCTTCAACTCATACACGACATGCGTCATAGACATTTGAACACTGCCCCTCGCAGTACCAGTACCAATACTGACGCATGTCGTGTAGGAGTTGAAGGCCTACTATATGGCACAGGGACATCAGATAAGAAATCTGAAGATGCTCGAACTGGGCGAAATGCGTCATTTCAATAAAAGTGTTTGCAACCAAGACATTCTTTTATTCAATAGTTTGACTTAACACAGTTGCTGTACCACACCACACAGAAATTGAATGGGAAGAATTTTACAAATGTAGAAGGCTCCCTACTGCCTCTAAATATGGTATATTCTTGTTGCTTCCTATTGTCTCCATTAATTGATAACTTGGTTCCTAGATCTATCAGTGCTGAAATAGGTTTTCATTCATCCATGTCAAACTTTTTCAAAATTTTATCTTTGTGTGAGGATTGATCTAAACATAATTCTTCTTTCTCATTATCTCTGACAGTCTTCATACATAGGTATTGTTTTACTTCTCCTAAGTCGTGCATGTTACGTTTAATTGTGCTTCAAAAACCATTAATATCCTGCAAGAATAAAAAGATTAGTTGCCCACACTGCCAGTATTGTGAGCCCTTCTTTACTCCAATAATTGATACCAGGATCTGGTTTTGATTGTTTCATATCAATCTTTATCTATGTCTCATGCACACCTTTATTCCAGCAATGGCTGCTCTGTTTCAAAGCATAAGTACTTTTTTTAAATGCTAAACATTCTGTTTTGCTGGATGAGATCTACTGTCTTCGTCTGGTGGGATTTATGCATTTCTTCAAGTAATTCCGCATCTAAGCAAGCAGTTTTCGCATCCATTTAGCAGATTAGTAAATATTTTTACTGCTAGAGTGAAAAGGTACCTTAGTGATTCATATTTTACCACTGGGAAAATGTTTCTATGTAGTCTATTTCCTTATATGAATACCCTTTTATTACAAGATGGGCTTTTTACTTTAGCCTAGCATAGGGTGACCAGATGTCCTGTATTTCACGGGATCATCCCTTATTTAGAGTAAGTGTCCTGTTGTCCCTACAAAATAAATATGGAATGCATATTGTCCTGTTTTTTATTAGCTGAAATAACACGTTTTTAAGCATAGGGTAACCAACTGGAGAACTAATGTGATCATAATCAAACAAGAATGAAAATAAGTAATATAGTGAGGACAGTTTACAACTCACTGCAGGTGATGGTTGTATGAGTGTGTTGTGTGCCTGTGTGAGTGTTCTATTTTCTGAAGAAGGCCATGGCCGATAGCTGAATGTGTTGTATGTGTGTGTCTTTTGTTTGTGCCTGTCGCAGCTCGTCGCCACGTCTGTGCGGTGAGCTGTAAACTGTCCTCACTATATTATTAATTCCAACCTGGACATTCCATTATTATAAGAATGAAAATAAGCTTTGATTAACTCAAATTAAGTGAGGCATGATTTTTAAATTTCTTTTGTTGGTATTGTGTAATTTCTCATGGCATGTATTGCTTTTCCGATACATTGCAAGAAGATGGCTTGCTGAAACAGGCTATCAGTTTTATTTTATGAGAGACTAATTGATGATATTGAGAAATCAGTTTGCGCATTTCATTGCTTAAACCATTCAATTGGAAGTGTGTTCAGCAAAGACAAAACATTAGCAGAATTTGATGAAAATATATTTATAGAAATGTGTAAAGATCATACAGTTTGGAGGAAGTGAACCGAGAACGAAATAATTAAGAGTAGTATTTAAAATCCCATCAAAAGTGTGGTCATTACACGGAGCTAATGCTCAGATTTTTTCCAGTAAGGATGGGGAAGGGAATCATCCATATCCTTCCAAACAAACCATGCTGGTGATTTAGGGAAATCACGGAAGACCTATGGCTGGATGCAGATTTGAACCACCATCCGCGAGAATGCGGGTCTGTTATTACCACTGCACCTCCTCGCCTGGTGGAAGTGAACCAGACTAAAACTCTGTGTGAATTAAAAATTCATGAATTGGGAGTTGTGAAGCGTGCTGGTGATAAAAACTCTCTCATTTTCAACTTACTTGTATTTGAAGGCATCTGGTGCAGGAATTTGTAGCTCATTACTGAGTTTGTGCTAGTTTTCCTTAGCACTAATGGTAAAAGCCAATTCCCACTGTCTGTCATATCAATTTCCTATCCCAGTACGCAATGTTTAAAGTGAGGTTATGAGTGGCAATCTGCTATGTAGAAAGTCATAGTTCAAAACTGGAATTGAGGGAACAACAACGCTAAATGTTATTGACAGCCAAAGAAAACTTTACAATGTATGTGTTTGGCCAACTTAGTGTGGTAAAGTGCTGGGAATAGAAACAACATTTCAAAACATTGACATCAATCTTCAAGCAAAAAATATAAACGTATGAACACATCAAGCAATATTTATAAGAGCATGAATAGAGCCTGTTTACTTTATCTATTATGATTTACCTGCTGAAATTGTTAATACCGTCGTAAACAACTGAATTTTTGTCTTTCATTAGCTCTGACTTTTCATTTAAAATGTTATTTAATGACAAATGCGTCATCAAATTACAATCTTATTCAAATGAACAGTTTGCGTCAGTCTTTTCTGTTACAATATTACGTAACAAAAACCATTTTTCGATTTCAGATATCCGACCTCAATTTTAGGAAGACACTCAGTTGAGTATAATATTTAATTCGTCATGAGACATTTGGAATTTACTGTTAAAATGGAGTATAACAATAAAATGAAAATTAATAAAACACTTCTGCATATAAACTGTGCAATTCTCGACAACATGAAAATCGTGTGACAAAAATAGGTTAACTTCAGATGTTAGCAGATGACCGTTCCATCAAAATATTCTTCTCGAGAAAGCTTGATGTGACGTGACAGTTCCGTGACAGACAGTGTGAATGCCACCATTAGAAATACATTGTTGAATGTTCTGACAAACTGTAACATGACAGCAGTGTGAATTAAATACTCCGCAATCCACCCAAAGGTGCGTGGTGGAGGGTACTCAGTACCACTGCTAGTTAATTGCTTTCCTGTCCACAAATAGTTTGTGGACTTTACAAATAGAACAGATGTAACATGCAAACTGCGAAGGCAATAATTATAACAATTACTTATTTTCAGAATAATTTGTGTGTTTTTATGAAATTCTGTGTGAAAATACCAACATCCGAAATGGCACACATTCTTCTACACAATATATTTGGGAGGGAAATTAGTACATGACAACTATAAAACAATGAAATATTATTTTATTTGCTAATGCATATTTTTTTTTTTTTTTTTTTTTTTTTTTTTTTTTTTTTTTTTTTTTTTTTTTTTTTTAGTTGGCCAATTTTTGTATCAGATTTTGTAAGTCTTTGTTATTGGGATTGCCGTATGTTCAGTTTGATCTCTCTGTTGACATGCTCCTCCACATATTTGCGTTTACAACATTCAAGTGGTTATGAGTTCCCAGAGTTTTCCAGCCACATATCATTTTGTAAGGTGATTTGAGCATTGATTATCCTCAAACATGCTATTTGTTCAGGAGTATATGTACTCAGTATTGCCACAATAATGCTCACTTAACTGATGTTACACACAAATGGCAAGTCAGGATTCGTACCCTAATGGTGGCCTCATGTGGAACTCTTCAGTTTCAGTAGAGACATTTGTTGAACACACCTTGGTCCTGATTCATAGAACTTCCATTGATCAGTGATTGTCAGAAACTGTTTCAGAAATTCACAGATGATGGTAGGTATACAAAAAGTACATTAATTTAAAAAACTGCAGTTTTATCAAGAAAACAGTCAAAAAGGAAAATATGGCATCTGCTCATTTGCTTGCACATAAGTGCAAATTGTTTTAAGTGTTACTTTTTTTTATTTGAAATGAACTGAATGTACAAATTATGCTTGTCTTAAGAATGATGTTAATCTCAATGTTTATCTGATTGAAAATTGTGATTTATTGTACTAAACATCTTAAATGTTGTACATCTGTCAATCCTTTGCTATTAACATCATATTAATGATGATTGATTCACTTACATAATACTGTTCTGACTTAAAACTAATTAATTTAAAACTATACCAAAGTTTACATAATTTAGTTTATTCTTGAATACTGAATCATGTTGTCACTCATTTGTTCTTATTTCTTCAGATTTGATCGGTTTCCGGGAAATCGTTTCACGCGTCCTCCACCACCACTCCCACCACAGCATCAGCATGGACACCCACCACAGCCGCAACAGCAGCAGCAGCAACAGCAGCAGCAGCAGCCACTGCTTCCTGATCCTGTTAATACATCTCAGGCACCTGCAACTGAACTCCCTCCTGCAGATCCCTTGCTTCTTGATCTAATTGCCCAGGACTCAATGCGGACAATAAATATTGATCGCATCCCTCGTGAAATCCGCTTTTATGGAGACACTGCTGTTGTTCTTTTGGCATGGGATGATCCACGTGAAATAAGTTTCCAAGGCGGTGTAAGGCGGGTCACATTTGATGATCGTGAAAGTGTTATATGTGCCTTTAATGAACCGTATCGTGACTTCACACTCGATGGTCAGACACACAGGTAAGATGATACAACAACAAAAAAGATGGTAAAAATTGTGCTCAAATATCATATAAAGATAAGTTAGTGATGATGGAAATTCATTAATGGAATAATTCGTAAAATAAAGGAAAGGATAGGCAAGCACTCACCGATAGCAGACTGATGTGAGGTTCGTAGAAGTGAACAGAAGAAAACAGAACTTACACTAATTTTTGATCTCTTTGCTCTTTATATAATAAAAGTACACACAACCATACAGACACTCATAAACTAGGGATGGGACTGTGAGGTGTGGCGACTCGAGCTCACAGAATTTCTTGAGCTGCCGGTGCTCAAGCAGTTCTCAAGAAGCGCGCCATGTCACGGCATGCGCTGCGGTTATTTGCAACGCTCACAGCTCTCTGTGATTATTATTTAAATGTGGGCACTGGATATACGAAAACCAAAGTCACGTAGCTGGCAGTACTTTACGGAGTACTGGCCTCAACCTCTGCTAACGTTTTCACACTACCTCACCTTCCCTTCTCTCTTTTGTCCATACCACTTCTTTCTGGTTCAGATTGTGTACTGCCTTTGCCCCCCCCTTTTTCTCCCCCTCCCTCCCCTTGCCTCATTATTTCTCTCTTTCTTCCTCATCTTCACGTTCCTGTCTCTTTCTCCCCTACCTCCCCTCTTCCTCTCTCTACCTCTGGTTTGCTGTACCATCTGAACAATTTCATTTTCACGACTGTAGGCTTTCCATGCATATACTGCTGATGAAAGTCTTACGGGTCTCTAGCCGGGTGGTGACGTTTATGTATCGTGATGTTTCAGGAAATGTCATACTACCCATCTATGGTTGAAGATGGGTAGTATGACACTTCCTGAAACTTCGTGATACATCAGTGCCGCCTTCCGGCTGGAGACCTGCGAGACCTTCATCCGCTTACACTCAAAGCTCCTTCTCAGCTCCCATCTCTTTACTTACTCTCTTCCCACTTCCATCTGCTCTGACAACTGCTATCAGTAACATTTTGCATTAAATATGAATATAGATGCATATTTTGCACCAAAATACAAAAACATGGGATTATCTACTAGATGCTGTTTTTAGCCAATTGTTTAGAGTTTATTTCGTCAGAGATAGTTTGATAGCTTTATTTTTTGCTTATGATTATTGAAAACAAATAATTTTAGATTACTGGTAATGTACATAATTTGCTGAAGCCCAATTCGGAAATGTATGTAAGAACAGTAAATTAAGAAGTGTGTGAATATGTCAATGTATCATTGCAGATTATATATATTCTTTTTACGAGCTGAAATAATGAAACTAATAGTATGAATAAGTAAGTACATAATTTGGTTCTAGGGTTGTGTCAGAGTTGGTTTGGCAGTATCCATTATTGGCCAAATACTACCGAATCCCGAATCCAAAGTGTTATATGGAAACCTTCAGTTACAAATACTGTAGTTTACTTTGCATAATAGTCGCTTTCGTTTGTGTTATTTACTTTATCTTCCATAAATCCACTGAAAGACGCGATGTCAGCAAACTAAATGACTTTACTTTGAATAGTTCTGATAAATTGCACTAGGAGCTGCCACAAGTAACTTTTCCCATCTAATATAAGCAGTCCTACACTGGCTTGCCTAGCAGGTGCAAATATAAATACTGGTACTAAAACATTTGTGCTCATAAAAAAAAACTTTTCAAATATAAGTAGTAACAAAAATAAATTTCTTCGTGTAAATACCAACAAAACATAAGGCTTTAGGATTCTTACAAGAGTTGCCTCATTCTGATTTCACGCATTGTTTCGTTGAATTTTGTGAAGTGCTGGAGTATGTGAATTGTAATGAAGCACTAGGATTTCAAGAAGAAAGTTATTTATTATGTGGAAAAAAAGTTCTAATTGTGTGCCATCCAGGCGGAATGACGTCAATTCAGCAATCACTTGACATCTGTTTCAATAAATCGTTTAAGGTCAAGCTTAAACACATGTACACCGCCTGGCTTTCAGAAAGTGAGAGACAACTGATACCGAGTGGTGTAAATTGCACAAGTGTGCCAATGGAATGATGATGCATGGAAGTGGGATCCAAATCAGATTGCATAACAGGCATTTAAAAATGCTCGATATCGAATGCACTAGATTGTACGAGGGATGATGCTCTGTAGTACGAAGGAACTGAATAACAAGGAATCAAGTGATAGTGATTCAGAATTACCATACCGGTATCTAATTGCTGTTATAAACATTTCGTAAAATTTGTATTACAAGTCTAATGAAATTGTTTTATGTTTCTACATTTAGTTTCAGAGATTTTCCATTCTTATTTATTACTGATAAGTGTTTAGTGTTGCTACAATAGCCATACATTTGAAGTATTATCTAAAAGGTACTACGTAAAACCAACTTGCAAGCCTGTGTTGCATCAATATGCCTGACACTACAACTGCTGCCTTCATGCTACAACGTACGTGTGTTTTGTGTTGGGGGCAAGGAATTATTCTTAAGAATCATGATTCATAAATTCCACTCTCTCTTTGCCATAATAATAATAATAATAATACATTATGCAGTGTAATCTTCGGTGTTAGCTGTTATCACATTTAAATTATGTCCGCCTAAAAAACCCGAAAGACAACGGCGAACATGGGACAATATACGCATCACGTTAATGTTCACTTTTGTATTATTCTTATGCCGAACGGGAATAGTTGTAAACGAAGCACGGTGACTGACTTCTAGTAGTGATTTTTCAATCTTCTATGAATATAAATTCAGTGCAGACAAGTTACGTGATCTTAAATGTTTGAAAGAATAAATAAATATACAAAATACTCCCACAATGCACATTCTGTGCGTTAAGTACTCATCACAGTTTTGAAATGTCTTCGTGGCAATAACAAGTACAAACACATTGAATAAATGCGGATTCTATGTGCCTGAATGTCCTCTCCGTCACTTGTGAAATGCCTGTATGTCACTATAAAATTATGTAACATTTACACATCCTATTATATTTTTTAAGAATGTGATATGTCACTATAAAATTATCTAACATTTACACATCCTACTTTTTATTTTTAAGAAGCTATTTTTCCAACTTCCAAAATATCCACTCTTCTTTTCAGGTTTTATTTTCACTCTTCCCTTTTGGGGGGAAAAAAAAAAATACGTAATCCTTTCCTTTCTAGGATTTTATTATGCAATTATTTTTTATTTCATGAAAGTGAAACAGTTTATAATAGAGTGAAGGATGTTTCTTATTATCTTTTAGAGCATCTAAACAACATATATCTCAAAATGTTCATACAAATTTCTCTAGGGGGAGAGGTGTTAAAATTCCTTAAGATTTAAAATAAAAATCTAAATAAAATTTTAATTTCTTAAATTTTACTGTAATTTTTTCATTTGGGATCCAACCCAGAAGGCTTTATCTTCATCACTGGCTGTGATGAAGTAGTAATTCTTTTTAAATACATGTTCTTGAGTTGACAGATTATTTGGATTCAGTTTCCGAAGACTCGATTCGGGTTCGGGATTCAGTGTGTTTTATTTAAGATTTGGATTTGATTTGGTAAAACTAAGGTTCGATCCATCCCTGTTTGGTTCTATTCAAAAATTCGTCAATGGATGAGGAGGAGTTGGCCACTAAAGTCTTTCAGGCTCCTCTTAAACTGATCTTTATTTGTAGCTAAATTTTTGTGGTTGCTGGCATTATTGAAAATGTGTGTTTCTGAGTAGTGGGCTCCTTTTTGAGTTGAAGTAGTGCTTTTAGGCCCTCGTGTAGATTGTTTTTGTTCCTAGTATTGTATGTATGAACATAGCTGTTTATTGGGAAAAGGGATGTAGTTAGTACGCCTGGTTATTAGAGGATGCTTTCACAGGATGCCTGTGAATTTACTCAACAAATAAAGCAAATGTTAGATCCTGAGAAAATCCTCCCCACTCTTCTCTCCTACCTGTACGGCTCTACCCTACCCAGAACTGTTCCCCACCACCTTATGGCTCGTCACATGAAGTCCAGGATTCGCTACTTTTGAAACGCCGTATTTAGTTCATCTATTTGGATTGTCTCTGTATATAAGTTGCGTTTTATTACAGTACACTGTAAGCAGTGGCACAATGCAGATTTATCAAACATGCATGTTATAAGTAAATGTTTCAGAATATAAGTAGATTTTAAAGAGCTGTCTCAGCGAGTACAGTTTGATCTTTTAGTTAGAGGCCTTGAGAGGGATGAAGGTTCGAACACTGGGAGTGTGTGTATTTTTTGTTTCATCTTTCTCATTTTTAATACTTTTTCTTTATTAAAAGCAGTATGTACTGCAATATTTTGCTATCTACATGTAACAGTAGTTTGATCCATTTCATGATTTATTTTCTTTATCTTCAAGTTTTTAACAAATGTTATGACTTCTCATGCAGGTAACAGAAGTACATTCCACAATATTCATTGTCCTTCACATATAAGAGCTGCGAGTTCTAAACAACCCTCCTCCCTTCTTCTATCTCCCGTCATACTGATGAATTCCTTCCCTTCCTGCAATTGTGCCTTGAGGGATGTAAATTATCCTGTCCTGTTCCTCAGTCTAAATGTTTAACTGTATAGTGTGTGTCAGTTTTCTAAAGGCGTGATATTGGTATGTTTATATACAGTGAAACAGTGCTTTTGTTGCTGTTATTGGACAGATTTAGTGTCAGAAGAATCAATTAGTATTTGTTTTATTGTTAGAGAAATCATGTTATCAAGATTGTTTGGTTATGTTTTTAATACTTACAAATAAGAAATGTAATAACTCTAAAAAAATCTACACAGCATCTGTCTAACTAGTAAATAATGTGAAACTTGTTGACAAATTACAGCTTTGTGGTGAAAATACACCAAAGAAGTTAATAGCTACATTGGAAACATATGTTTGACATTCAGGAGGGCATTGTTGTTTGGTTGAACCCGTGCCATTTAGATGGCATTGTGTTGAGCCTCTTGCCGCTGAGGGGCAGAGCTAGATCCAGTGGGTGAGGGATTTCACAGGATTTAAGATTATGTCAGAAATAATGTGTATTGCACGCTTTTGGATGGAATTAAAGTAAGCAAAGTACGCAAGCTTTTTTTTTATTTTTATGTCTTCAATGTCTGCTGACACTCGAATTGCCAATATAGACTTGTTAAGCCGCTTCTGCAGTTCTGTGGTGTGCTCCTCCCAACTGAATTTATCATCAGGTTGTAATCCCAGGAATTTAATACTGTCAATCTCTTCCTTTTAATTATCTATTGCGGCAACAGTTGTGGGTAGCGTAATGGCCTTTGTAAGATATGCACCTTATAATGCAATGTTGTTCTCAGCTGTGGGGCCTGGAATCTTAGAACATACAAACCCGTATAATTGTCTGTAAGCTGACATTAAAAAGTTGATATAAAAACAGAAATTATTAATGTGTCAATTTTAGGCAATGTTACGAACCCTGGTTGCATCAAATTCTGCAAGAGGTCAGGCTGGAACTTAATTTGCAACAGAAGGATAGAAAGAGGAGAGGAAAGAAAGGAAAATAAGTTCCACCTAAAAAATTCATAGGGGTAAAAGTTGTGGGCTGTACTACAAAATTGAAACAAAGTTGGTTCATTGTAACATGACATAGAAATTACATAGAATGTATGGGCATATGGCTACAGTGGTTGGGTTAGAGCCATAAGCTTAACAGTTTAGTTTAAGCAATGTTATTTTTGTATAGATGCTATTTAGGTTTTAGCGGTTTCTGCTTGATGATTAGTTGTTTGTAATGGTGTGAAGAATCGTGGGAAGCATTCTGCTGCAGACAATTAGTGAGAATGTTGTTGTTCAGTCTTTCTGTATGTAAACGTGTCTGCATTTTCATAAACAGTTTACTGTGTTGTTATGTTTGACTGAACCACAAATTAAACATCATGAAGTATTTATAGAAAGCTTATAAATATTCCTGCCAACAAAGTGGGTCAAAGTGCCAACTGTTTGTTCTAAGTAAGGGATCGGACAACAAATCATAGATACCACATTTGGAATAAAAATGTGATAATATGTGAGATTCTGACTATGCATTATGAGAACTTTGCTCCGGAACAGCACTCATTTAAGCAATCTCATTTGAAATGAGATGGATTACTTTTCTTTCTCCTCATTTCACGATGACATGAAACTGAAAGGACAGTAAATATGCAATTTCCAAATTGCCAGACAGTTTGCTTAAAAAGAAATTCATTTCATTATTTCTCACCACTGATTTGCTACATGAAACTTGTAGAAACACTTCAGAATATTACTGACATGCAAAACTGTGCATTTTAAAGCTGTGATACTAGCTTCTTGCCTGATCACATGTATGAAAAACATGACATAGCGTACCCAACTTATCCTAGAACCCTAAAGCCTTATTATGCATTTTGATGTTTATGTAAAGAAATTTATTTTTGTGGCTTCGAATATTTGAAAGGCTGTTAAAGACCAAGACAAGCAATATTGAATTTTGTTTCTTCATTGGATGATATATGATTGTATTCAACAGCAATAGTTAGCTGTGAGGGCTCTTAGCATCAGTTTTCAGAACTACTATACATTTTGCTATCATTTCCAAACTTCAGGCAGTTTTTTTCTCAAAAACAGGGAATAAAGTGCTACTTACAGTTGGATAAAGACAGTTCTGCTTACATTTGGATAAATAGAATGTCAGCATATTTCGAATGTGTCAGAATTCACCTCTTACATTGTGACTAAAACTTTTTTGATTCAGTTTCTTCATTAAATTATTCTCTTAACTTGTGAATAAAGTGGCATTGTTAAGTGTGGTTAGTATGACTAAGAATTGAAATCTTGAAATTTCTCCCAGTACAATTAACAAATCACTCACATGGTATCTAAATTATTTTGAAATTTTGTTAACCACCTGAAAGTTACTGAAAAAGAATTATCCAAATCGCTTTTAGCCTAACTCTCTCTTACTCAATTTAATTATTCTGCTAGGATGATTATGATGTCTGTTTTGCCATGCCAATTGATTAATATTTCTACAGAGAAAATTTTCTTCAGTTTTCACATCTATACTGAACATATAAATTTGACTTCATTTGGTAGGAGATTAGAAATATTTTTGTAGTTCATAGCTGTAACTTAGTTTTGTTGTGACATTGTGTTCCAAAGTTCTTACTTCAATGTTGTAGGATACATGTATAAATTTCAAAACCTAATGCAGCATGTTAAAGTCAGACAGAATTGTAAGGAAACAAGTTTTCTAGAACCTCGTAAGGGCTTGGTCACCAACACGCTCTTCAATATGATTGTTGCACATGAAGTTGATTTTCCTTGCTTAAACAGTTTGCTGTTTCTTTTGTATTGCTAAAGATGGAGTCTTCTGTGTGATTGATAAGTTAAGAGAATACAGTTTATTCTTTAATGCAATTATACAAATAATAATAAAATCTCTGAGAATTATGGAATAAAACCTACTTTCAAGAGATGCATTTCTCAGTTTACTAAATACATATCTTTCTTAAACATATGGATGTTACGATTAATTTTTATTTCTGTTTATATATTGGTTCACTTCTAAAATTGGATGTTTTGATATATATCTATGTATGATACCATTATCAAAAATCTCCCTCCTTTTGTTCAGGATACGGTTAGGAGCACCTACTAGAGAGTTGTATATTGACGGAAAGTGGTATGAATGTTTCTTCGGTGGACCACCTGTAAATATTGATATTGGTGGTAAAATTAGGTCTGTCAAACTTGATGGTCCTCCACCACACGTAAAAATTGGATTTGTCAAACGGACTGACCTAGTTGCTGGCAAGATCAATCTTATCATAGATGCTCGCACTATGGTACCAGTCTTTCTTGATGCCAAACCACAGAGGTAAATAATTATATTTGTTTTATCTTGTTTCACAAAGTAATCATGAGCAACATTATTTTCCTTAAGTGAAAACTAATTTTGAAGACAGGTACTATGTACATATTGTATTATGGTAACTAACGTTTACACAATCTTGGGTAATATCTTCCAGGTTTGATGTCGAGAATAAACCTCATGTACTTCGTTTTGTCGACAAACTCAAAACAGTACTTCTAAATGGAAGACCATTTGAAGTGGAATTTGGTGGCCTGCCAAAACCAATAGTGGCCCGAGGGAAAAAACATTTTGTGCGCTTTTCAGTTCTTCCACAAGGTGTTCGTCCTGGTTATGTGAATATTGTCAATATGGACACTATGGAAGATAGACGATTGCCATCACCGGAAGCTGGATCATCTTTGGGTGATGTAACAGAACCACCGAGGCAGTCCCTTCCAGTGCGGTCAGATGGGCATTCTCCTGTATTACCAATGCTTGGTGAGTATAAACTTTTGTACTTCAATGTAAGGTCATGTAGCTGTTTTAAGATATTAAATTTACCTGTTGTAGTTTAACTCACTTATTGCTGACTGCACAGTAAGGGTGGTAGTGATGGGATGGGAGGGGGGTGCAAACAAAGTGGTTGTCATACCCTACAGAGGAGAAAACTGTTAAAGTACTAACAATGAATTCAAAAGGAAGCTCTTACCTGTCAAGTTGTCTGGTCAGTGGAACAGTCAGCTGCCAAAGTGCCCTTTGATCAGCACAGTTCCTACTTTCAACTATTGAATAGTGTTCCTGCAAAATTTTATCGTGGTTCAACATACAGTTCAGTAGGTATGACATCATAAATTCTGATGTGTTTTTTGCCTAAAATGGAACACAAATCATGCAATATTCCATCAGTTTTGATAATGAGAACATTTAGTGACTTTGAAAAATCATGAATTGTAATTGGCACATAAACTCATTGGTACTTAAACTCATCTGCAAGATAATCAAATGTTTGAAGCAGTTCAGTACATAAGATTTTGATTCTTTATGGAATTGGGTCTTTTACTAGTATGAATTGAAAATAGTACCACTCTGTCCATTCTATAGGATTGTTTGCTGGACAGTCCTGAATACAATGGATCTATTCCACTGACATCAGTATGTTGTAGGCAGTATGGTAGATCTGGAGATCGTATAATTCAGCAATGTGATTCAACACAGTTTCTTCAGGGAACGTTTTCGGTAACTCATTGTGCTTTTTATTCTTGACATTCGGAATGGCGTGTAAAATAAGGGTAAAACAATCACTCACCTAAAACACTCCAATGTGAATGGGGGTTTCCGCCAGGGTCGCTCCACTATCGGTAATTTAGTGTCATTGGGCCGTACAGCCTTCTCTGGGCGTGAACACCTCGTTGCGGTCTTTTTTGATCTCCGGAGGGCGTATGACACGACATGGCGCCACCATATTCTTGCTACACTGTACGACTGGGGCTTACGGGGTCCACTCCCAATTTTTATCAAGAATTTCCTCTCACTACGCACTTTTAGGGTTAGAGTTGGTACCTCCCTCGGCTCACGCCGAGTGCTGGAGAACGGCGTCCCACAGGGCTCCGTTCTAAGTGTACCTCTCTTTTTAATTGCGATAAACGGTCTTGCTGCGGCAATGGGGTCATCGGTTTGTTGTTCTTTATTCGCCGATGACTATTGCTTATACTACAGCTCTCCTAGTATTGGTGTTGCTGAAAGGCATCTTCAGGGACCCATACGAAGGACACAGTCATGGGCCACAACATATGGCTTTACGTTCTCAGCTTCTAAAACCCGGGTGATGCACTTTTGTCGTCGTCGGGTCGTTCACCCTGACCCATAACTGTACCTAGCTGCTGACTAGCTTCATGTCGCAGAAAGCCATCGGTTTCTCGGCCTGCTGTTTGACAACCAACTGACTTGGGGGCCACACCTTCGTCAGCTGAAGCAGAAGTGCTGGCGGCACCTAAATATATTGCGATGTCTCAGCCACACTGCCTGGGAGCTGACTGTCGAACCCTCATGCACCTCTTTAAGGCGCTCGTCCAATCACACCTGGATTATGGGAGCCAGGTGTATGACTCTGCATCACCTTCAGCACTGCGGATCTTGGATCCCATTCTTCATGGTGGTGTCCATTTAGCAAAGGGTGCATTCCGCACCAGCCCTGTGCCTAGCCTCCTTGCCTCAAGCTGGCATCCCTCCCTTGAGGTACCGCCGGCAACAGTTGCTGGCCTCCTACATTGTCCATGTCCAAGCTACGCCTCACCATCCAAATCACAGGTTATTGTTTCCAAGTACCGACCTTCCCTCTCCACAACGTCGACCCAGATTGGGTCTTCCAGTCGCGGTCCGGGTACATTCTCTTCTTTCTTCGAGTCCTTTCCTCTCCGCCCTGCATTCTTTTGCCTATCTCATATCCCTCCTTGGACCATCCCTCACCTCCAGCTTCACCTGCAACTGTCCTGCGATCCAAAGGCGTCGATTTCACCACAATTACTTACACACCAGTTTCTGGACATACATGGCACATTCCGTGATGCAGATGTCATATACACTGATGGCTCCCAGGTAGACGCCAGAGTGGGTTACGCCTATGTTAATGGCATCCACACTGAACAGCGCTCCCTGCCCCCTGGCTGTACTGTCTTTACGGCGGAGCTGATTGCAATAACACGTGCACTCGGCCAACTCAGAGCATGCCCCAGGAAGCCATATCTTATCTGCAGTGACTCCCTGAGTGCCTTGCACGCTTTCGACCAATGTTTCCCCACACATCATTTGGTGCAATCCATCCAAGTCACTGTGTTTAGTCTTGGCAAGTCAGGCCGTTCTGTGGAATTCATCTGGACCCCAGGCCACATTGGCATTCCAGGGAACGAACGCACTGATCAGCTGGCCAAGCAGGCCATCGCATGCCAGCGCCTGGATATCGGCACCCCAGAAGGGGATATCCACTTGGGTCTACACCGAAAGATCTTTGAGGCCTGGAATTCGGAATGGGCAACAATGAGTATGCCCAATAGCTCCGTGCAATCAAGCCTATGACAGCAGCTTGAAATACTTCCCTAAGGCCTTCTTGAAGGGACTCATTCGTCCTCTGTCGCCTGCGTATCAGCCATACGTGGCTAACACACGGCCACCTCTTATGTCGAGAGGAACCGCCACAATGCCATTGTGGTGCTGTGTTGACTGTAGTCCACATCTTGCAGGACTGTCCAGTTTTAGCCGCATTGCGGCAGTCTTTTAACCCTGCCTACTGCGCTTCCTTCGATTTTAGCTGACGACGCCTCTATGGCTGATTGTGTTTTAGGTTTTATTCGCGCAGCTGGTTTTTATCATAAGCTTTAAGGGTGGGTTCGTATGCCTGATCTTCAGGCATACACCGCTTATAGTTTTAATCTGTTGTCACTTTTGTCTTGTCATTCCTATTTCCGACTGGTAGTTGTAGTATGTGCAGAACGGCTGGCTCATCCATTATTATCCTAGTGATCAGCCAGCCAACAACATCTGCTGTGCTTTGAAGTATAGTTGATTATTAGTTCCACCTCTATTGTGGTTCCCTTTTTCTTTTTATGTCGTAATTATGGCCAACACTGTCCTCCTGTACGTTTTGTGTACTGGTTGCAGGGTGCTTATTTTTAACCATACATGAAATCCTGTGATCTCTTAGCTGGGGACAGGGGACTGATGACCCGGTAGTTTAGTCCCCTTTAAACACCCAACACCAACCAACCATCCAACTCCTATGTGTGGAGCATAAGAAGGTGTAAGAGAAAACAGTAATCACACTAGCTTTCGATCATACACTCTTCTTTCCAGCAGAAAGTACACACACACACACACACACACACAAACACACACACACACACACACACACACACACACACACAACCACCTAGAGATATACACACTTGGCCACAGAAACACTTAATATCAGAGCTCATTTCCAATGGTCTGTTGATAATATACTGCTGTATTGCCTAGTAAGCAAAATATATACATCTAACTGAACAAATTTATGATGGGGTTGAAAAGAATCGTTAAACAAATTCATTCTTTAAAGAGAGGCATCAGAAGTGGCAAGCAGTATCTGGTGTACCTCAAGGTAGTGTTTAGCTGGCAGTAGGTCTCTGGAGAGTCATTCCATATCAAATCATACAATACTTTTCCAAATATGATGCTCTTGAGTTCTCAAGAGCTTGAGAGGATCAGCTGTCCATAAGGACATTGATGTAGTTTCCCATCATTTTTCCAGTTGCAAGTATAACAGTAATACTGTTATTTTAATATACTCAGTTTTGTGCTGAAATTCATTCAAGATGACATTCATATGACAATTTCTGAACTGTATTATTTGAAAATTTACCTTAGCCTCTAAATGTGTAGGCTACAGAAACAATACACACATTGTGACTAGAAGCAGTCTGTTTTCATTAAGGGTGGGCTGCAATAAAAATAATTTCTTGAACTAGATTTGCAGAATTCAGTTATCTCACTGCTCTCTCTCTCTCTCTCTCTCTCTCTCTCATTCTTGCCGCAATTAGTTTTTAGGGTGAAACCATTACACTTACCTGCTCCTTCTCTATGAAGGCTAGAGCACTTAAGTTTTACTTATGGCGTCATGTGATAATGTTTGCAACAGATACCAAATGGAGGAATCCTATGACGTTAGCATTAGTGAATTGCGTGAGAGTATGCAGTATCCAGTGAGATTAACTTTTTTTCTAATGTGGAACTAACAACTCACCCAGCTTCGCATGGGTGAAATTTATTTTCCAAATCTATAAAAATTGATATGCTTGGGCCTATGTGTTATATTGGTTGGTATTATCTATGTAATATAATTAAGAACTAAGCATACCATGCCTTATACAGTGTTTAATTTCTTATTTACATACTAATATCACAGTCTAATGTGTATGTTAAAGTTCATGTCTGGCACTTGGACTGGCAGTAACACCCCTAGCAAACAACCGTAGCAGTAATTAAGTAACTGAAGCGACGCTAGTGCTTCAAGCGGCAGCATTGAAGTTACAAAAACATGATAACAAGTGGTTGAATCTTTCTCCACTACAGGGGCAACTGTTGTTCCAGGAGGCAGACATAAACTTTCACCTATACATTAATAAATATCTTGATCCGATCACTATCAAACTTCACAGGATCACCCAATGGGCTAAAAACTAAAATTTGAACAAACTCTGACTACTTGCGAGGAAGCTTAACATACTTCAATTTACTCACTAGACATCCTGTTTTGTGTGTGTGTGTGTGTGTGTGTGTGTGTGTGTGTTTTACATAAAACCACACACACAACCTCCATTTCTTGTTGTGAGGCTGAGAAATTTTCATGTTGCTGCTTCAATCTGTTCTCTGAAGACAATTAGGCTTAATTGTATGGTACTTGCAGCATCTGCTGTAAGCCTTTCATGTATGGACAACACCAAGCATGATAATTACCATTTAATTTTGTGTATGACTTGCATATACTACGCTTTTATTCACCCTGATGCATTTTGCATCGTTAGGGATAGATGTGATAAGTAAAACTTCATGGTTGACTGGTGAAAAATCAAAGTTTCTGTGGGATTGTCCTTTTTAAAATCACTTGGTATTTACCTTTATGTATTTATCACGAATTATAATTTTATCCTCAACTTTGTTGGTCACAATCTGAAATTTCCAACTTCCATTATTTCCTCCGCAAACGGGTAAATGTTACCAAAAATAATGAGAAGTAAAAAGTGATATCAGGTGAGCAGTGGGAGGAGGGTGCCATTGAAGGAGAAAAAGGGTGGATGGAGGGAGGATGGCCACAAGACAGAACTACTGTACTTCATTGATATAGATTTTTGAAAGAAAAAAAAACTAATGCAGATAATAATTAATACATACATAATATATTTAAAATACAGGGGCTTCATCACGACGAAAGGTTGAGCGAGAACAGGGACGAGATTCTCCAGAAAGTTCAGGTGCCAGAAATTCACCAACAGTTGGCCTACCATCAGCTGTAGATAACAGTGCAGTCACATCGTTTGGTGCTATTCCATCACTAACTGCTCAGCGGCCAACCCCAGGTAAGAATTACTAAGAAGTATATAGTAGTAAATAAATAAATAAATAATTATAGTGCAGTTGGTGGAAGCCCTCCTTGTTGTGGCAGGGGAGAAAAGCTATTACAAATTGCAGTTAAAATTAAGAAAAAAGTAAAGT
This sequence comes from Locusta migratoria, assembly GCA_026315105.1. Classification (NCBI taxonomy): domain Eukaryota; kingdom Metazoa; phylum Arthropoda; class Insecta; order Orthoptera; family Acrididae; genus Locusta; species Locusta migratoria. The sequence goes on along the minus strand of CM048749.1, from coordinate 134,254,571 downwards.
AGAAACATTGCAAAACCTACATTAAGACAGCTTAGTAATTCTCAAGAGCATTTCATGTGCATGTACGTGACCAGCTTGAGTAATTTATGAAAAGACAACTAATGTCAAAAATAAATCTGGCAATAAACTACATAAGCTTGGTTGTAGTGTGACATATTCCATAGTAATATCATAAACTGAAATAATGGTAGAAAAAAGGCATCTAGAGTTTACAAAATTATGATACAGCCTTGCCACATTTGGATGGCGAAATTGCAGTGACGAAAAGTCCCTTAACCTTTATGCCGATGGCCTCACAAAGGCCTTCACAGACAGGCAGACAGACATTACCCACTTGACCTAGTCCGCAAAAACATTTCCTGTGGCATAACCCCACACACCAACAAATCCTCCCTCCAACCCCAGTAACCAGTCACAAAGAAGTGTCCTCCTTGTCACCCAATACCAGCCCGGACTGGAACAACTAAATCAAATCCTTCACCAGGGTTTTGATTATCGTGCCTTGAAATGAGAGACATCTTACCCAAGACCCTTGTAAAGTGGTGTTCCGTCGCCATCCCAACCTCCTAGTCCATCCCTGCACCACTCCCAATCGCAACCTACTGTCCATTTCGTTAATGATTGGTCCCTGAATTTGAGCTCATATCTGGTCACATCACATGATGAACATCAATGTTTTATATCTTGATGGAATCATTGAAATGTCTACTTTTATTTGGTGTATGAATATTCAATTTTTATTTGAAAAGGGGGCGACATACATGGTAATATTTAAGAGAAATCATGCTTTTTCTGGCTTTATTCGGTAAATGTAGACTTTAAGGATGCACAGAAATCAGACTGTAATTAGGATAAAGATTCCCTTTGCACAGTTTAAAGATCCAACTTAGTTCCATTTACAGACAGTGTTTCATTATTTTCTGATTAGTCATTTTGTCCTAATAATGGTAGGTGTAGAACACTGCAGTTCGCTTAATGGTGTTTATTAACAAGATGAAAAGCATTAATGGGAGCAGTGTCGTTCCTTTCACAGCTGTTATGTTTTTAAGCTCATAAAACTACACCAAATGCTAATATCACATTATTAATTTATTTGCTTTTGCATTCCTATGCACTGCGTGCTCGTGTGTGTTGTGTTGTCAGACCTTCACTGTTCATTGTTGCAGGGTATACATTGCGGATTTCCCTCACCCAGAAAACTCATGCTTGCTCCCATTTGCTGTTGTGTATTTGTGTCAAACAGTGCTCATAACGTTATTAGTTGCTTTGTAAGTTGTACTTGTGTGAAATCGTGCATCATTTATGGAGTTGTGAGAAGTCTATGGAGATCAGAGCGCGAGTAGTTCCGTATTGAAAGAACATTTGAATGTCTCGGTATACGTGGAAGTACAGTGAAGCGAATTTTGAGAGAATACAGAGAAACTTTACAGAAGTTTGTATTGGACGAGTTCACCCATGGGGTCATAAAAAGAAAAATCCGCAACTTCTATATGGAAAAGCAGTTTCAAACAGTGGTAAATGTGTTGGATATGAGTGAAACAACTCTTTGGTGTGCTATTTGAAAACAGGGCTTCTGATACAAAAAGTTCAACAAAAATATCTGTGCTGATGGAAAATAACCGAGTAACAGGAAAAAGAGGAGAGTTCTTGTGGCAAATAAGACATTACGCAACACTGGGTGGACTATTTATTACACTGGTGAGAGTTAGTGTAATGCAAATCATTCCAAAAAATGCCTTTTGCATCAGAAAATGTATAAGATTATCATGGAAGAACTGTTCAAGAGTGGAATGACTGGAAAGGAGGAATTCAAACACCACCTGATTCTGGAAGAAGGATTATTAATGTGCCACATTGGAAATGAAAATGGGTTCATGCCAAATGCTGGCTTATGTTTTATAGGACAAAAAGGAGGTGCAGATTATCACTCTGAAATGAATACCAGACACTATGAAGAGTGGTTTAGAAGTGTTCTTGAAAATTACCAAACAGATCATTGATTGATTTAGATGAAGCTCCATATCACACGATGATAAATCCAGAATCAAGAAATACATCTATGAAATGGAGAGTGAATTCTATTATTTAATGGATGAAAATCAATAATGTAGAGCCTCTGTCTAACACCTCATCGTATGAGGACTTTATTAAAGCTGGCCTACTGGAACATGCGCGACAGCACTATAGGGTGCAGGTATACCTTTTGGAAAGTGTATTGTGGTCAGTGGACAAGGAAATTAAACTTTTGTGGTTGCCTGTAGTGCACAGTGAATTGAATGCCATTGAACATGTTTGGGAATTTGTCAAGAACAAGGTAGCAAAGTAGAACAAGAATTTTTAAATAAATGATACTTTACAGTTTGTCGCTCTTATCTGGAAAGTGATTCCCAAAATATCTTGAGTAGAAATTTGAAAACAGCTATGCACAAAGTGTCCATTGTCTTGATGTAGCAATAGAAATGTTGCTGATACAAGTAGACCATTGCAATAGCAGCACTGAGACTTCTGCCAGCAGTGAAATTGATTAAAGTAGGTTTTATTTCATTTAGTATTCTTTACTGCCTGTGCTGCAAAATACAGTAAAACCTCATTTTTATGTTCCCAGTTTTTACTTTTTCCCGCCATTTACACCATTTTTTGTTGGTCCTGTCAAATTGATGTTCACAATGTTAATTCATCCTCATTTTTGTGTTAACATATTTACACTTTTCCCGTGTTTTACACTTTTCGAAAGCATCTTCGTTAAAACATTTATATAGATTTTAAGTAATTACAGTTCATTCTACCACTTTCAAACAGATACTCATCTTTTCAATATTACGATGTATGGGGGCTCTGGGGCGTTGTGGTAGAAATAGAATACTCGTAGGTACAATTTTTCACTTCTTCTTTAATTTGAATCAACCTTCTTCTCCACCACAACATAACAACTTCAAAACATATACAAATTACAAAGCATCAGCACAGAGTGACATAGCTTCCAGAGCACTTGACAAATGACTGAAACTCGAACTCCCCCACGCAAGGCGGTGAGGCAAATATATAACATCGGCAATAATGACGTTACATTATCCATTGTTCATAACAATTGAATATAGTAATTTACAATTAACGAACACAACAGTAAAACATTTCGTGTATGTATACAAAAATAATCACAATATAAAATGAAAACTATGCATACAATAATTTTAGATGGCACATGTATTTTTAAGATGAAGTTTCCGATCTTTCTGTTAACAACAAAGTGCGATGTCAAATATCAATTAATTTGTTAATGAATACATCATACATGTTCCTAACATATATTGAACTATTAAATATCTTCGCAAATCTCAAACTAGATTCTAAATCTCATGTGAGTCAATATATACAAAGAAATGCAATATTCAAATCTCGAGTACATCATTAATTACACAATTGGCTGGTCAACACAACTAGTTCATGAGCCTGACATATATACAATGCTATTTATTTTAATGTCTTTATGTTTTACAAAAGTTTGTACCCTTCATCTGTCTATTTATTGAAGTAATGTACGATGGCAAAAGTATTGTTTATAGAATTATCTGGAAACGTCTTCTACAAATCTCTTAATTAATGATATCTACCACTTGTTTTAATCACAGTATCACCGAGACACTGTCCTACACTGATTCCTAGGCTGGCTATATCGTTTTCAAGTAACTTCACACGAAACTTTTATCACTATTGAACCACACGATTCCGGATCCGACACAGACGGTATCCTAGGATGACATTGAGATGAGAGGACCAGGCAGACGGTATCGTACGATAACATTGAGACGAAGGGGCCAGCAGTATCGTTACATCGTGAAGAAAAAAATGATGTAATCTACATAAATTGATGCTAGCATGGCTTTCCCTTAAAGTATAGCGCTTAAACATTATTTGCAGTCGAGTTTCTTGACACTTTGAATAAATGCAAACGTATATTTCGTGTTTTGTTGTTGGCACTACATGTCTAGTGGACTTACAATGCGCCAATTTGTGGTGGTGTAGTTTCTCTTTCCACCAGCTTCTTTGCCAGAGCGCCTGGGGTGTACTCAAGCAATCAGAACCATTTGCTTTGTTGCTGTGAGGATAAAGAGTTGCTTTGTTTTTGTGATACGTATTTCTGATTAATAAAGAACCTTATCTGTTAAAGTTGGGTATCGTAATACCCCCAACCTCAAAAAAGCGGTAATAGTGTGAGATGATGATCCTATGCAAACATGACAAAAATACTTATGCATATGTTTGCACTCGAGAACGCGAATAAATTCTTTAATATTGTTGTGTGAAACATCGAAAAATACAAAAAGAACGGAACTTTAGGAGTTTTATTAGGTAAATAATTAATGCCAGTAAAAGGCAGTAATTTTGAAGATGTGTTGCATAGCCTAGCAGCGGCGTCCTAGATTATAATGAATGGAAATTGCGTTAAAAATTTCTACTTCCCATAAAATTACCATTTCTGCCTGGGGCTTAAAATAGCAGCACCATCGATTATAATGAATGAAATTACGTCAAAAATTACTACTTCCCATAAAATTACTTCTGCCTGGCATTTAAAATAGTAAAGATTTGGATAACCTTTATTGTATAATAAACCCTCCTGGCGATTATTTAGATGCATATTATGTACATATATCACAAATAAACTATAAAAATGCAAGGCTGATCCAGTAAGCATATTTTACCATTTAAAACATTATTTCCTGCATTTTGCACCATTTTACTGAGGTCCCTTGAAAAGCGTAGAAAAGAGGTTCTACTGTATATTAGAGAAAATCAACTTCTCCATTAACTGCTAAATTGTGCTTTACATTTTGTTGTTTGCTTATTGTGAACCACTCCTGTATTGAGTACTCACTTGCAGTTTCGCATGTTATTGCTCTCTAATCGAAACAAAAACTGAACGCGGCAATGCTGTTCTGGATCACATCTATGAGGTTGCTGTTCTTCACAGTTGAATATGCGCTTATGGCGCATTGCAACAGTGGCAACACACTTGTGTGACAACTACGCTCCGCCATAGCGTCGCATGTACAGCAGTTACTAACGTAATTACTTTACAAACTCTTAAATCTGGCCTCTCATGGGACATGTTGTCCCAAGTGGCGTAGGCCAGGCATGCTGTCTGTCTAGCTACAACACGCTCTGAAATGACCTCGTACATCCCATGGAACACGCTGCTCATCTTTATTTGAGACCACAGCATTCTCCAGTGCCTGTCGTGAGATTTACAAAGATGGCTGTGCATAAAATTACATGGTATCTCTGTTAGGGATCGTGTGGGGAAAGGGGGGGGGGCATGACCATGCCAGGCAGGTGGATGTGGCCTCCAACGAGACTTGTAGAATAACAGGATGCCCGAGGGCAACGTCTACTCACAAACTATACCACCTCGCGGGGATAGCCCCAACAGGTATAAGGCAGGAAGTTGCCACAAATATAGAGACACGTAAAAAGTATAACAAAACGTTGCTCACCCTCTACATGGACACCAAACTCCTCCAAGCAGGCTGATATCCAGGAAGAGTTTTATGAAAACTACTGTCAAATGTAGTATATCACCTTTAATGGCACAACAAAACCTGTGGACAACCAGAAATGCTGATATCGCAACATGGATTCCACCTCTGGAGGCCCTCCCCCTAGGCGAAAATCTGCTGTGGAAAACCCTCAACAGACTAAGAAGTGGGGTGGGTAGAACAAAGGACAACATGGCTAGATGGAACTACCTTGGGGATGAATCAACTCTGTGAATGTGGCTCCAAACAAACCACCAAGCACCTGTACAGCTGCCCTCAGTGCCTAGTATCCTGCACGCTGGAAGACCTATTGTAGGCCAAGGACAATGCCGTTTAGCTTGCTAATTTTTTTTCTGATTATATTTAGCAGTTTTGTAATTTGTTTATAATCTCTTTTGTTTTGTATCATAGTTGTACTCTTGTCTTTGACCTTTGTACGCAACGCTTTTGACACAAATAAATACCGTATATTTCCGCAGATAAAACGACCTTCAGATAAGACGAGGTGCAAATTTTCAACGATATTTTATACTTTTAACATATATCTGGCCTATAAGACGAGTCTCAAGTAACTGTATTTACCAGAATGCATGCCGCACTTTTTTTCCAGTTTTCGGGCTCTAAAAATACGCCTGCGACTTTTGTTAGATTCGGAAGCAAAGTTTCAAGAAGTTCTGAAAAGTGTCATTAGAAGCTGCCATAAGTAGTTTTCTTGATTGGTACACCTGGATTTCACCCTTTGTTGCATTGTCAGCTTTTGAACTTTCGTGTGTGTAGTGCTATGTTGTATCCAATCATGAAGATCATGTTTCTTTTTTGCACCACAAAGTTAAAAATCTTTTGCCGATCCGACATTTAATCGCGCCGATGAACATATCATCCGGGTGAAAACACACGAAATTGCCTGAGAACAGAAGGTAAAGGATTTTGAAGGAAGCCACAGTTGTTGTGTATAGCTCCAAAATATGTTAACCCATTCACTGCTCCATACGTAAATATACTCTAATCGTTTCAGTGCGACTCCAGATACCTATATTGAGAAATTCTTTTTTACAAGGGACATTTGTAAAATCGAGCTGCATTGTAAATAATGAATTCTATTCCTGCTTTCTGGCGTATAGTTTGTTGTATGTACCATATTGTCCACTCAGTAAATTAATAAAGCTCGAAAAACTTGTGCAAAACTGTTTTTCTAAACCTTTTCTCCATGATGTAAATTTCATCAGAGTAATATCGCAGTTGTGCTGCATAGCGCAGATATAGAGAGGCTTCGACTTATATATTGAATTGATACATTTCGAAAGGATATGTATGGAATACGCAAATGTTTCTGAGCTGGAGATTCGCGAGAGCCCTCACATGCTAAATAAAAAATTTCTTGTTTGTCCTATAACTAACCGAACTTTCACTTTAAAAAGCGTAGCGTAGCCTTAAGAAGGTTAGATATGGGTTAAACACAAGGAGGTTAGAACACAGGGAGACGCCCTTACACTGAAAATGTGAAGCCTGTTTCTGCCATATGGGTAAGTCTTGAAGAAGTGTTTGTATTGTAGATCTGATGTTTTATGTCACATAAAACAGGATTAAAATGTCCCACGGTTTTGTCGAGATGAACATCATCTTATAAGAATGAAAAATAGCTTTAATTTTTAAAGTTTTGAAATATATTATGAGTAGTATTTATTAGTATTTATTCCACAAAGTGTATTATTTGAAAATATATATGTTGTACTGACTGTCAGATTAATGCATTGACAGTAAGAGGGTCGACTTGCAAGGTGAGGAAGGTATCATGAGGGAAATCGTTTTGGCCTCAGCATACCTTCCTTACAAAGACAGCTCTCCTCCTTCTTTGGAAGTGAGGAAACTGACAGAAGCCTGCCATTGGAAAGGTGATGAACTGTTAGTGGGATGTGATGCCAATGCCCACAATCTATCGTGGGGCAGCAAGGACACCAACCGTAGAGGTGAGCACCTTCTTGAATTTCTCCTATCTAACAACTTGGAGATCCTGAATAGGGGTGATGAACCTACATTCAGGAATAGTAGAAGGGAAGATGTAATTAACATAAATTTTGGTTCCATGCTGATGGGCAGTTATGTCAAACAGTGGCATGTGGTCCTAGAGCCATCCTCATCAGATCACATGTATATTAAATTCAAGGTTGAAATGGGAACGACAAACCATGGCCTATAGGAATCCCAGGAAAATGGACTGAGAGACATTTAGGAGAGACCTTGACTTCAGCCTATCGGAAATTAAAACTTCGATAAGAAATCCAGCAGAGTTTGAGGAAGTAGCAGAGGCAGTAACCTCTGCTATACTGACCTCATACCAGGACAACTGTTCAATCACCAAGCAGTGCACAAATAGGAGTGTGCCTTGGTGGAATAACCTGGAAATGCAAAGGAAACAGGTACGAAGACTGTTTAACCTTGCGAAGCGCAGAGGACAATGGGCAAAGTATCGTGAGGCCCTTGTCAACTACAACCTTGCCATCAGACGGGCAAAGGAGGCATCCTGGAAGGTATTCTGTGAGGAAGTGGAGGGCACGGCTGCTCAAGCGAGACTTCATAAAATCCTCACTAGGGTACCAACTAATCCAGGAGGAACATTGAGGAAGGAGGATGGGGAGTATACAAAGACAGCATATGAAACGCTGGAAGTGCTCCTCAAGACTCACTTTCCTCAATATACTCTGGTGGATAACTCAGACCAGAATGCGACTCTTGAGAGACAACGGTTCTCAGGTATTCGCAAAGAGGACTGGGATTTGGCCAAGGAATGTGTCGATTTCAGTAAGGTCCGATGGGCGGTGGGAACATTTCAACCGTTCAAGTCACCTGGCCCCGATCGAATCTTTCCAGCTCTCCTGCAACAAGCGGGAGAAAATCTTATTAGATTCCTATGCAGGTTATTCAGGGCTAGCCTAGCAGCAGGAATCATTCCCAATGCCTGGAGGGCAGTGAAGGTTGTCTTCATTCCAAAACCAGGGAGAATTGATCATACCAAGGCCAAGGATATGAGACCAATCAGCCTGTCCTCCTTCATTCTTAAGACATTGGAAAAGCTGCTTAATGTGCATGTTGGAGAAAGGAGGTTAAGTAGGGCTCCTCTACATTCAAAGAAACATGCATATCAGCCAGGTAAATCATGTGAGACAGCTCTCCACCAACTCGTTGGGAAGGTGGAGAAAGCACTACACTTTCAGGAAATAGCCCTCTGTATCTTCCTGGACATCCAGGGGAGCTTTTAGCAACACGACCTTTGATTCCATGGTTAGGGCAGCAGAGGTGCATGACCTAGGGACCACTATATGTAGGTGGACTAGGGCCATGCTCAGTGGAAGAAAGGTAGAGGCTACCATGATGGATGAAAAAATGGTAATAAACACCACTAGGGGTTGCCTGCAAGGAGTAGTTCTTTCCCCTTTATTGTGAAATCTAGTGGTGAATGGTCTCATTGGAGAATTAAACTCTAGGCAGTACTTTTGCCAACGATACGCAAATGATCTTGTCATAGTAATACTTGGCAAATTTGCTGACACAGTCAAGAATATGGCACAAGGTGTGTTGGACATTGTGCAAGACTGGTGCAGAAAACAGGATCTGGGGGTTAGTCCTAAGAAGACTGTTGTTGTACCATTCACAAAGAAGCATATCCAACATTCAAGTTGGAATCTAAAGCTTTTCAATGAAGCACTACCTGTGAAGGGGACAGTGAAATACCTAGGGGTTAACTTATATGAGAAACTGACATGGACCCCTCACATTACGAATATTTGCTCTAAGGCTGGTAAGTACCAGGAGAGCTTGTGGCAAAAATTGGGGCCTGAGCCCCAAGGGTATGCATTGGACATACACCACGGTGATTAGACCTAGGATCATCTATGGGGCGATTGAGTGGTGGAAGAAGGTAGAACAGCAGGTTGCTGCTAAGGAGCTTGGTAAGGTGCAGAGATTAGCCTGCTTAGCCATAACAGGCGGAATTAGCAGCACACCAACTGCTGGGGTGGAAACCAAACCTTTGGGTCAAGATGGAGGCAGCAGCTGGTGCATACAGGCTCAAGTCTGGCAACAACTGGAACTCTTTGGGATATCCAGAATCACACACTAAAATAGTGAGTGAGGTAAATATAGGAAAGGTTGGGGAAATGCCAGCCAATTATATTATAACCCCATACTGCTTCAACGAGCCTTTCAATATAACAATTGGAAGTAGGGAGCAGTGGAAGAAAATTGTTCGACACTGTACGGGGGATATTTTCTGGTTCACTGACCGGTCAAAATCAGACCAAGGCGTTGGGGCCGGGCCGGGGTATACGGGATGCAGCCAAGACTGGAGGGCATCATCTCTCTAGGGAAACTGGCCTCAGTATTCCAGGCCGAAATCACTGCCATCAGGGCGTGTGCGGAGGAGAATGTGCGTAGGTGCTACAAAGACCGTAGCATCTATATCTATTCAGCCAGACAGGCAGCCCTGAGGTCACTGGCAGGTCCTGCAACAAGGTCTAAAATTGTTGCAGAATGTCACAGGGTTCTGGTGGAGCTAGGGGAAAGCAATAGAGCAAACCTATTTAGGGTCCCTGGCCACTCGGGGATCAGTGGCAATGAACATGACGACAGATTAGCCAGGTTGGGGGCAGAGACTCCGTTTGTTGGACCGGAACCTGTCCTGACAATCACCAAGGCAATGATGAAATTGGAGTTACGTAACTGGTTCAGAAGACAGCATGTAGAATATTGGACCAAAGTCTATCAACAAAAACATGGCAAGCTAATGATGTCAAAGCCATGTTTTAAAAGAAGCTCTGCAATGCTGGGCCTGAACAGGAGAGAGATTAGACTCATGGTTGGTTTGCTGACAGGCCATGGGAATGTCAAAAAACACCTATATACAATGGGAATAACAGAAGAGGACCCTAAATGTAGGATCTGTGATGACGGTGATGAAACTGCATCACATCTAATCTTCGAATGCATTTCATTGGATAGTAAAAGGCACAGAACATTTGGGACAACCAGACCCGAAGAAATTGTGTCTAATAAGAAACTGGTAAAGGGACTCCTTGCACTGTTCGAGGGCATTGGTTGGCTTTACTAGATATACAGGGAGCGATACCGCACGATAAACTTAGTTTCAGTGCGGGCAGTGGTGGGTTGGACCAAGACTGTTTTGGCTTCCCTGAGAAAATCAATCAATCAAGAGAGTTTTAACGGAGAAATATCATACCTTGACTGACCAAGATGGTGGACAGGCTTGAACTGACGTGTGTTCAGCATAGATAACGCCATCTCCCTTTATTTTAACCTCCGTGGTTAAACAACAAGAAGTAGTAGTAGTAGTAGTAATTTAGTACAAATAAGAGAGCCATATACTGGACACAATTTGTAAAGTTCAAATTCTTCTTCACATGTATGGAAGACAACAAGACTTCTCTAGTTCAGTGCTTCCTTGTAGAGTAGTTTGGCTCAGGATCCAGAGAGTGCTGCACTGTCGATGTCTTGGAGAGCGCACAGGAATTTCTCAACAATTTGCCTCAACATTGCACATTTCTTGAGCGCACTAATGGCCCATTCCTGATGCAAAACCCTTTGACATTACTGTCAAAGGGTTACCCTACCCATCGGAGGTCGGGCTACCTGTAAATGCAGCCATGGTGATTTCCCAACTCTGCTGCAATCATTGCACAGCATTCTGTATTGATGTGACGACGAACCAGATGTCCACCAGGATGAATGGCCACCGCCAAATTGTGGTGAAACGAAAGACGTATCCTGTGGGACAGCATGCGGCTGAACACAGTGCTCTGGATTTCAATGGCTGCTTCACTACCTGAGCAATTTGGATTCTGCTCCACTGGCTCTTCCGAAGTGCGCAAATGGTAGTTGTCCGTTCAACATATTCTATGGTCCCTCAACCATCCTCGCCTCAACCTAAAATAACTTCCCATCCATACACCCTATGCCTGCTTACCCCCCCCCCCCCCACCCTCCTTCCCCACTCATTATCCTATATCTCTCCAGTTAATGTCTTCCTTGTAATTGTGTCTCACCCATTACAATATCCTTTTAATTAATGACTTCATTCTTTTCCTATTATTTTTCTTGTCTGTCAGCAGCTCAGTGAGCCTCTTTATGGTGTTATGAATCCTCTATAATTGATAAACCTCATGTAAGTCAAAATTAAATGTACAGTAATAGACAATTTGTGGGACAGTAAGCAAAAGTGTTTCTCCATGATTTGCAGTTTATAAAAACATTTGTACTGCCCTTTGCCTTTTAATAAAAATGTGTAATATTTATCCACAGCCTGTACTACTTTCAAATTTATTTGTTTATTCTTAAATACAGGAAATCAGTAGTAAAATGGCAGATGTGTGTGTGTGTGTGTGTGTGTGTGTGTGTGTGTGTGTGTGTGTGTGTGTGTGTGTATACGTAAAAAATAGATGAAGTACACTTACCAGGCGAAGAGGCACAGGCAGTGATAGCAACAAATAAACACACAGACACACACACACACATAAACGCTAGCTTTCGCAGCCTAGCTGCTTCATCAGGCAGAAGGGAAGGAGAGGGAAAAGGAAATGATGGCTCCTTACCCCCTTCCTTAAAACCCTCATCATTTCCTTTTCCCTCTCCTTCCCTTCTGCCTGATGAAGCAGCTAGGCTGTGAAAGCTAGCGTTTATGTGTGTGTGTGTGTGTGTGTGTGTGTGTGTGTGTGTGTGTGTGTGTCTGTGTGTTTATTTGTTGCTATCACTGCCTGTGCCCCTTCGCCTGGTAAGTGTACTTCATCTATTTTTTACGTATATTTTTCCTGTTAGGAATTTTTCCTCTATATTGGTGCAAGATGAGATGTGCCTAAGTTATTGTTAATATTATGTTTTAATAACTTTCTTGGACTTGAAGCACTAATTTCTGTTATGATGTCATTGTAGGGCAACTTCCATTGGAGATGCTGACAAGTTTGATTCCTGCATCAATGGCCCCTGCTGCTGCTTCAGGTGTTGGGTATTGTGTGGAACAGCAAGATTCAAGTAATATGCAGCCACAACAACAGCCACAGCAGCAGCAGCAGCAACAACAACAACAGCAGCAACAGCAGACTGCGTCATCAAGCACTTTGTCATTGCTGCCAGGATTAGGGGAAGTTAATGTTGAGGAATTATTCCGAAAGCTTGTTGCTACAGGAATTGTACCAGCAGGTCACAGTACCACAGGAACAGGGGTAGCCGAGGAGAAAAAGACTGCAGATGATCCCAACACTCAAATCAAACCAGTTGACTTTTCTCAGCCAGAAACACTAAGAGTGTGAGTACCCGTTAATCATTTCAATAAGAAAATGGTAATAGTGGATGCACATGATAGGGCCATTTCACATATACAAGGTTCTTCAATTTTGTACTATGAAGTTTCCATCTTAATTTGCATGTGCTGTAGATGTCATTCATTGAAGACTGTAAGATACTTTTAGAGGTTCCCCTAGACATGGTATTTCTGCAAGTGAAATTAATGTGCAGCAGACCCCCTAACAAGGCCATAATTCATATTTAAGTTTTCTTTGCATGCTATTCAGATATTTGTAAATATTTCTAGGAACAGTAGTGAACAAACTACGATATTTAGAAACCTCTGTTCATCTATCATTTATGTCAATGTTTTTTTGACAAGTAGAGAAGTTTTGTCCTTATAAACATATTTTTATTTAGGCGACAACCTGCTCTTGTGGCACAGTTATACTCAGGGATACAATGCAGCTCTTGTGGTGTGCGATTCCCACCTGAGCATACAATGAAGTATTCACAGCACTTGGATTGGCACTTCAGACAGAACAGGCGAGAACGTGATAGCACGAGAAAGGCTCAGAGTCGAAAGTGGTATTATGATGTCTCAGATTGGATACAGTTCGAAGAAATCGAAGACCTCGAAGAGAGAGGTAAGGCACAAATGTGGATAATCATTTCTTTTTACCTCCAAACCTTGCAACACACAAATATTCATTTTTGGTTACTTAAACATTGACAAACTATTCACTTAAGTTCATTTACTTACAAATATGGTAGAATAAATACAATGTCAATTGTAAATTATTAGAGATTTTAAGGTAATGAAAGTTAATAAGTGAAATGTACATAATCATATGTGTAAAGGCATTTCATTAAATTAAAAAAAAAATGGAGGAATGGAATATTAACATTTTTTCCCTGTTATACATATGCAGTCGTAGTTTTGCCACTATATTTATTCTATAATGTGAGGATACAGTTAATTGTCTGGTTAAGCTCAGTTGTGTGCTAATGCTTTTGTTCTTCTTATCTTCTCTTAGCTCAAAGTTGGTTTGAGACCCAGCAGGCAGGAGGAACTGGAACATCCGAAGAATCTACAAATGAAATTCCAAGTGTATCTGCTGAAGGCCAAGAGGATGCTGTTTGTGATGTTTGCCATGATCACTTTGAACAATTCTATAATGAAGAGCGTGAAGAGTGGCACCTGCGTATGGCTATTCGTGTTGATGGTCACGTATATCACCCACTCTGTTATGAAGATCTTAAGGTAATACACTTCCCTTCTCTATGCCAAAATTTTACAATTATGATGATAGATATCAAACTATAAAGGTTTCAGGTAAGTCCCAGTCTGGGTTCACAGACAAAGATGGACTGTTAAATAGCTAGTGAGCATTTGTGTCAAGTAACTTCACTTTTACACTTTTCAAAGTACTCCCAAAATGGTGAATAACTTTTAAGCAGTAAAATTTGTTTATGGGATCCCTAGTTCATTTACATAGTTTTATAGAATACATGTGTACATAATAAGCATAGGCCCTTATTATTATGTAATAAAGGTTATCTGATTTTTTTTTATATAGAGAAATGATACCAAAGATCGCTTTTCTACAATGTGGAAAAATTATTATTATTATTATTATAAAAAGTATCAAAAACCAATCTCTGGCATTATTTCTCTATCAGAGCAGATCACGCCATGAAGATGCGCAAACTATACTCATTTTATAATATGTTTAGCCTAAAGTGTAATTGGAACTTGTAACTTTATGGGAAGTAGAAACCTTTGATGTAATTTCATTCATTGTAATAGATGTTTTCGGGAAGGATACTACAGTGTCATTTATTACATAAATAATGAAACACTTCACCAGTTGCATAGTTTTCCGAGTGCTTTGCATAACACTTTTCAAGAATTAACACGTCACCTGTGCGGGGTGCTAACGCTCTAGGCGGATGCCTGTAAGCACATGTGCGCCGAGAGCTGAAATCAGACCCCTGCGAAACCTGTAATATTGAAAGTGAATATAACGTTTGCACAAGAGGTGGTGCTAGATACAGAAATGAAAGCACACTTTAGCTTCATGCTGGTTATGTGATGAATGCTGCAAGCTGTCTAACGCTTTTAAGCATCATATGCATTTATTGCAAACAGTTCTAACAATGCCTCTGATTTATTGATTTTATTGCAAACTATGCAATTAACCTGCTTCATTGAGAAAAAAATTAAAGTCTGAAAGCACCAAAATGTTTATCAAATGGAGAAAAAGGAACAAGCCTCATCTGCAATTTGGTGCTATGAAAACCCAATCTCATATAACAAATAAGTTTGCAATGTGTATACGCAAACCACTAAAGACAAAAAAACACAACTGCAGACAGGAAAAGTTAAGTTATATTTTTTGGTGGCTTGAACTAACACGACTGCACATCCGAACAAACTAAACTGAATACTCAGGTAGCGAACGCGCCGCTTATAAGCGTCAGCAGCTCTGGCGTGTTGATCGCGGAAATGCTTATAAGCGTCAGTCACCGCAAACATGTTAATTTGTATTGTCAAGCACATGTATGTACAGTGAGAGGCAAAAAATTGCCTATCCAGAATAATTTGAGTCCAGGAACAGAGCATTGAACATCCCAAAGTTCAGAACTGTCAGTATTCCCAACTCCACATAGAAATGGTTGAAGTGCAAGAACTCCATGTCGTTATAATTTCTACATCAACGAGCATTTCACTTCTGCTTTAGTTGGGAAGTGGATAGGCTGACGATCTATGAACGTAAAGGATGCTTTTTTTAATCTGACTGGAGCCTGTTATTATTATAATTATTGGATTTGTTTTCCAAGCCCTGTGCTGTTAATATTTAACTCACTACAAATTGTGCTGTTGTAGGCTTTTCTACATTCCTTATTCTTTCAAAACATTCTATTTTATAATAAAGAGAATTGCCTTGTATGAGGACTTTTCCCATAGACGGGTAAATTCCATGCCTCGAAGGAATAGTTTTTCTTCATGCCAGCAACGTGGGCAAAACAAAACAAAAAAACTATATGTAGCCTACTCTTAACTTTATTTCATCTTTTCTATAATAGGCCTACATACTTATTAGGCCAACAATATTTCAAAATATACAACTACTTGCTTATTTGTATTTTTATGGGAGGTCAGATGAATATTACCTCCCAAGGAAGATAAATTTTACACATTAAATCCACACACTGTAATTATTTACTGAAGAAAAATTAATGAAAAAGTAAATCATGGAAATTTCAGGAAGGATTCAACAATATTTTTGTGAAGGATAAGATGATACTCACCACAGAGATCACACAGACATCTCTGTGGTGAGCAGCGATCTATCCTTCACAAAAATATTGTTAAACAAAGATGAAACATTTATGATGTGATTAGTGAGGACCCTATCAGTGAGTTAACAACCTTTTCTTCTCGACATAATACTCAAATAGCCCTGCCGTAGTTTAATATTTGTTTTTAAACTGGAAACAACAGAAGGCATGTCCACTTGCTCAAGTCAATCTTGCATAAGGACTTAGATAAATATACCAGCCAGCTGATTAAATTCTCATAAAAGAAATCTATAGAGACAATAGGTAGTGGTCAAAGTAATTACAAATAAATACCTCCATTCTTCTTGAAAATCATTAATTAGGGACTATTAAAGAATAAGAACACATCGGTATAATTTCTACGATGACGAGCATTTCACATATGCTTTAGTGACGGAGTGGATAAAGCTGACAGTTTACTAAAGTAAATGATAACTGTTTGAATCTGACTGGAGTCTTTATTTTGATCTGTGCAGGTAAAATTTTATACTTCCATGCAAATGCCTACAGAAAAGACTTCTTACCACTTAAATCAAGATTTTATGTTAACAAATTTCTCTTTTTCAGAAACAGTTTTCTTTGATTGACATTATTAATTTTATATCAGTACTAAGACCATCGTATGTTATTTCACTACCCAACTAACAAGACTAGTCCACCACCTTTATTTTTTCGTTCCTTAATCTAATTGCTATAGTGTTGCCTGATTTTCTTAGACTACATTTCAGTGCCTTAACCTTTTACTCCACAGTGGTATTTTCACAATACCACTATTTTATTAGTGTCTCCACCTTTAAAGGTCTTATAGCTGGCATTATATAATAAGACACTTACGCACATAGAGGCGGAGCAATAGGGGAAGCATAGAAGGGAGGAACTACGGACGAGCGCCAACGGTTGAGCCTGCGGGAGAAACATTGCGTAAATTGTGGCCAGCCATGCGCCTACAGAATGAACATTATTGGCTACCAGTGTGGTAATGGAGGGGGGTGCACAGAACGGCTGAAAACTGGGCTGCCTTCGTAGGTGACGTCGGCTATAGTGGTATTGTGAGAATACCACACAATTTTTTAATTATGTGAGACAATTTACATATAAACATTAGTGGTCTCTCTTGTTACTTTGGATTGAACAATTGTTGATTTTGAGGAAAATTTAATTTGAGGTGCAGCAAAGGGTTAATTTTGCCTTGTTAATGTTCATCCTACATTCTCCTTTTAAAGATGCTATCCATATCAGAAAACGCAATTTTTTTTATATTTTTGTCCTTAACTTTAATTCATTCTTAAAATTTCTCCTTTATTTCCATCACAGCTTGCTCAATGTACAGATTGAATGACATTAGCAAACCAATGCTTTCATTTCATGCCCTTGTACTTCAACAATTGTCTGGTTTCTAAACATAATGTAAGTAACCCATTCCCTGTTTTACCCCTTGCTGACTTCAAAATTTGAAAGTTTATATTTCAGTCAGGGGAAATACCCTCAGGCTTCAAGAAGAATATAGTGATTAGAATACCTAAAAAGCAAGTGCAGACTAATGTGAAAATTATGGAACTATAAGTCATGATTGCAAAATACTAACACGAATTATTTACTGATAAATGGAAAAACCTGTGGAACCTGACATTGGGGAAGATCAGTCTGGATTTACGAGAAATGTAGTAACGTGAGGCAATAATGACAAGTCTTAATCTTACAAGATAGGTTAAGGAAAAGAAAACCTACGTTTTTAGAATTTGTGCATCTGGAGAAAGCTTTTGCCAATGTTGACTGGAATACACTTTTTCAGATTCTGAAGGTAGTAGGGGTAAAATATAGGAAGCGAAGAGCTATATTCAATTAGTACAAAAACCTAACAGTGGTTATTAGAGTCAAAAGGTATGAAAGGGTCGCAGTGCTTGGGAAGGGAGTAAGACAGGATTGTAGCCTTTCCCTAATGCTGTTCAATGTGTACATTGAGCAAGCTGTGAAGGAATGCAAGGAGAAATTTGGAAAGGGAATTAAAGTCAAGGGAAAGGGAATAAAAACCTTGCGGTTTGTTGATGACATAGTAATTCTGTCAGAGGCAGCAGCAAAGGACCTGGTGGAATGGACAGTGTCTTCAAAGGAAGGTATAAGAGGAACATTAACAAGAGTAAAACGACATTCATGGAATGTAATGTCAGAAAATCAAGCAATGCTTGAAGGAATTAGATTACGTAATGAGACAATAAAAGTAGTCGACGAATTTTGTTATTTGGGTAGCAAATAACTTCTGATGGCCGAAGTAGAGAGGGTATAAAATGTAGAATGGCTATGAGAAGAAAAACGAAATTAGTTGACATCCAATATTTTTAGGAAGTTCTTTTTAAAAGCATTTGTCTCTGGAGTGTAGCATTGTATGGGAGTGAAACATGGTTGATAATGAGTTCAGACAAAAAGATGATAAGCTTTGGACATGTGGTGTTACAGGCAAATTATGAAGATTAGATGGCTAGATCGCATAATGATGAGGTGCTCAACAGAATTGGGGGGAAAAGGAGTTTCTGGCATACCCTGATTAAGAGAAGGGATAGGTTACTGGACACATTCTGAGACATCAAGGAATCATCAACTTAGCATTAGAAGGAATTGTGGGGGGTAAAAATTATAGAGGGAGAGCGAGGGACAACTAGAGTAAGCAGATTCAGAAGGATGTAGGTTGCCATTCTTATTGTGCAGGACAGGGTAGCATGGAGAGCTGCATCTAACCAGTTTGCGGACTGTCGAAAACAAGCCATGGTGGAGTAGCCGAGTGGTCTAAGTAGCTTCGCTGCAGAGCGTACGGTTGCTCACCGTCAGAAGTTCAAGTCTTCAAAAAAAAAAAATCTTCAAATGTTTGTAAGGCTTATGGGACTTAACTACAGGGTCATCAGTCCCTAAACTTACAAACTACTTATGAACTAGGACAGCACAAATATCCACGCCCGAGGGGGGATTCGAACCCCCGACCGTAGTGGCCGTGCAGACCATGACTGAAGCGCCTCAGTCTCCTCAGCCGGCTTCCCTGGGGCATGGGGTGTGTGTGTTGTCCTTGGGTTAGTTTACCTTAGTTTAAGTAATTTGTAATAAGCTATGGACTGATGACCACACAGTTTGGTCTGATAGATATACAAACATTTGAAGACAACAGCAACAACAAAAGCCTTCTCCAAATACACAAAATCTAGAATTGTGGGTTTGCCGTTCTTTAATCTATCTTCTAAGATAAGTCGTAAGCTGAGCCTTGCCTCACATGTTCTAGATTTCTCCTAAATGCGAACTGATCTTAATGATGCCAGCTTATACCAGTTTTTCCATTCTTCTGTAAATTTGTTTTAGAATTTCCCAACCATGACTTACCGTATTTACTTGGCTATAGTATCTGCCTTTTCCATTTTTTTATTCCTGAAATTGGGGAGGGTACTATAGGTGCAAACTTCGTAAGTTCATTGGTACCTTTGATTGGTTCAAGATGGCTTGTATATATACAATTCGGTAGCTCTGAGGGAATGTATTCTGGGGGCCTTGTTTTGAGTTAGGTTTTTCAAATGCTCTGTCCAGTTGTTTTCTCTGTTTAGTAATCTCCTCTCTTGTCTTCATCTACCTTCCCTTTCCATTCTTTTATATTGTTTAGAAGTTCATTTCCTTTGTAGAGCCCCTTTATGTATTGTTTCCGCCTTTCCCTTATTTGCTCGACTGGTTTTCCAGGCCCCTAGCCACTCCTGTTTCACTATATTGCACTTAATTAATCTCATTTTCATAGTCATTTATATGACATTAACCTGCTTTATTTTTATATTTTCTCCTTTTGCCAGTTAAGTTCAGTATTTCCTGTGATGTCCAATAATTTTTTTTCCAGGTCTCATCCTTATTTTCCTACATTTCTGCATTTTCAGTCTACAGTTCATAACCAATAAGATATGGTCAGAATCTGTATATGGCCCAGGATATGTTTTGCAGATTAAAATCTGTTTCTAATCTTATACCATTATAAAATCTATCTGGTATCTTCTGGTAATTATATAAACAAATGTGTCTACACACTCATTAGCAAGACTACCATAACTGACTACTCTCTCTTTTTCCTGTGGTGAACCTCCTTCATTCAGTATTATATATGAAGAGGACTATGAAGTATAAACATAGAATCAGACACACTGACATTGCTGGTCATTAAGTTCATAATAAACAATAAACCTATCTTCTCTGTAGCAGCACCACCACCTGTGTAGAAGTCTGGAACTCGCGACTTTCTTACTTGACCTATTATGTGATAATATCTAAGTGTATACATCTGCATCAGTACGACATGGCTACATAATCAAGACACATGACTTGTTTAGTGGGAACGTTAACCTTTTATTATTTAATTCATATCATAACTTCTAGAGGGTCTAGGTTTAAATTTATTAAGTTGCTATTTTTCTGTTGTGTGGCTGTTCAGAATGAGCCTGTCACGATGCTGCTAGCAATCTTACAATCATATGTTGTGAATCATAGAAAGACCTTTCCTTGCTGTATGCCCCAATAAGCATTCTTATCCTCTTTAAGCTCCATTTCTTTACCACAATACTTGTACAATTACAATGACAGGTGTACACAAAGAAGAGGGATAATTTGCTTACTATATTTGGTTTAACCCCTTTCAATCATGAGTACAAAATGGCACAATACACATATGCCTTTGTTTCTACTTGGTGCCAGCTGACTGCCCAAGGTGACAATGTTTTTCACAGGAGGTCTGAAATGGGGTGGGTGACTAATAGCTCAGGGGCCAGATGGCTGAACCTGAATTTGGGAGGGAGCAGTGTCAGACATATGGCCTACACAATAGATTGCATGCCGAAAAATGTTCAACATAAGTGGCATTTGGATATGATATTAGAGGGAGGTGGTGATATGGAGGAAGAGAAAACTGTTTTGTTACAGGAAGTTGAGGCCAGGAAATTTTCAAGAGCAAAGGATGAGTTGTAAGGAATAGTTCCCACTAGGGCACTGCAGAAAAGTTTCCACCAGCTTTTCTGAATTCATTGATGGGTTCTCTACTTACCATTTGCTTCCAAAATTAGCCTTCTGTTCCCATAATAGCTTTCCAACAGTTTCCCCTTCCTCTGTCCTACCACCTCATACTATTTTGTGTTTGCATGCCACCTATATTGCACAGTGCCCAACATCCGTTCTTAACATATGATATGATATTTTTGCAGACTTGATCCCCTAGCACCATTCTAGACTGACTTTATTATTATTATAAATTTATCAGGAACACTGAGAACAACACATTTATTTGGCATTGTGTCGAGCACAATGATACAGTACAGGTGAAGGCTCACACGTTACTGACTAGTGTTCCTTGTTGGCAGGGAGAGGAAAAGAACCACAGTGGCTGTTGGTGGAAGCGTATTGCATGCAATTCTGCATTTGAGGGGAACCATTTTGTTTTACTGATATTTTGGTGGATTGATATCCAGATAATTTATGCTCCATTGTACATATGTAAAATTTCACCCATAAATTGCTGCAAATGTGTCAAATGCTATAGTTACCAAATGACACTCACAAATATGCCTCATTCGAAACCATAATACATTTTCAAAACTGACATTTTTTCTCTTAATGACATTTGTGGTACAGAGATCAACTGCAAGTAGATCAATTTGAAACTGTGTATTGATAGGATAAATTATCATTCATGAGCATTTGTTTTATGTGTGTAACAACTATGTTTGAGATGCCAAGAATTATGCTTATTGCTGTATCACTGGGAGCATTAGTATTACTTTAAGCATTAAAGTAATATTAAATCTCTCAGTGATTTGCATGCCTGGTTAAGGGAGGGTCACATTGTTAAATATCTTGGGCCTTCTCATTGTCTCTAATATGTAAAAAATTCCTAATTAATAATTAACCATTTTAAAATTTTAGTTTATTGCTAGTGGCCACCAGTACTTAAATCAACAGTGTATGGAAGTTACTTCATTTAATTTTCATCAGTATGTGATAAATATTCTTTGCATTGTTTTTGAGTGCCAAAGGGCAAAATCAAGTGGGAGCAGCCAGACAAGTTACTTGCCAGATGGCTCTACTGTCTTTCCTGAGTGTATTGTACATGTGTAAGATGTATGGCTTTCCTTGCAAGTTGCAACCCTGCTCTGGTCTCACAGAAGCATTTTCTCACCTGACCATTCAAGCTGGAACAAGCTGACTGGATGAAATAAGTAAATCTTGTTAGTACAAAAGCCTTGCAAGGAAAGTTACAGTAGAATCTCACTTCTACAGTTTCAGCAAACTTGAAAAGAAAAGAAATAATGTTTTAAGCAGTGAAATTTCCTAAGATCATCCTAGTATGATATATGTACATAATAGGTTCAAAATACTCCCCAAGAGCTTTATGTATTATGTAATAAAGGTTATCTGAATTTTGTACTACTATTGCTGCCAAGTGTAAAAGGAACTGGTAACTTCTATCGTAGCTGATGTTTTAGCCAAGCCTTTAACTGTGTCAGTCATTATTTAAATAACAAAACACTGCACAAATTACATATTTTTGTTTCTTTCACTTGACTACATTCAAGAATTTATTTGCCTTCTTAAATGCCAATTTGTAAATAAGTATCATTTTGTGACGTTTGTGTGGGGTCTGTGTCGCTTAATGTAGTCATCTTATTAAGGTTATTAACATACTGTGCTCCCTCGAATGTGTAGCAAAACAGTTTGTAAAAAACCTATTTACACATTACAATTCTCGAAAAGTTTCAAATGCTTAACATAAAACTACCAGTCGTGTAAACTAAGCTGGCATAACAAGTACAATAAACAACAAAATTTGGAATATGCATTTGAATAAAAGTGAAATGTTGAAGTTTGACAGCATAATGTTAATGAACACTACTTGCTGGTAAAAGCCATGCTAGCATAAATTATATCAGTTTTTATTTCTGGGATTGTGGTTCCCTAAAGTGTAAATTGTGGGAGGAAATGTAAATACGCTAATGCAGAAGTGGGAGCGAATTCACATTGTCAACATGAGAAATTTGGCGAAACTGACAAAAATAAATAAATAAAATAATAATGTTGTAAACAGGGACAAACATGAAAGCAGAATTTTATTGCAATAAAATATTTTTCCATATAATAGTAGTAACCATCAGTTGTGGTCTGAGTTGTGGACTGTTTTATTGCAGTTACAAGGTTGTGTTTTTGCTTCATAGTCTTCAATTATTACAGGCGTCTGAGGCAGCAGCAGCAGCTGAAGAAGTATCATCAATAGCAGAGGATGCAGAAAATCAAGAAAGTACAGGTAATGTAGATGAACAGCCAGTGAAAGAGCCTGACCAAGTAGACGGTGAAAAAGAAACCGAAGAAAAAATGGAGGAAGAAATCTCAGCTGAAAAAACTGAATGCACGGAAGAAGTGAAGCCTACTCCTGAAAATGAGCATCCTGATGAGAGAGAAACAGATAAACCAGAGGTAAAAGATGAAGCTAGTGAAAGTGAACTGGCCGAAGATGTCAAGAAGTTGACAGTTAAAGAAGAACCCACAGAAAACATAGAGGGAGAACAGCTAGACGATTCAGCAGAGCCCAAGGTGAAGACAGAAAATGATGACACTGAAGGTAATATAAGTCTTCATTTAATTGTGAATATACTTTGTTGCTATTAGTCACTTTATCATGCAGCTTTCATGTATTAATGTAACAAATGGTTTGTAGATCATACAAGAAGTGTGCGTGTAAATGTTTTTCGTAATAGTAAAGGATTAGAAAAGTCACTGAAGGAATGTATCAAACATTGAAAATTGTAATGTAACTGTAAAAGGACACACTTTGTATACCTCTTGTTTTCTGTAATTAATTATTCTGTATTACTAGTTTACTGAGTTTGTTTCCAGCAGCACAACAAATTGTTAGTACAATTCCATTTAGTAGAGTGAGATAACTGGGCATTATGTCAATAGTGTTTGGATAAGTTGAGAATTTGTGCCTGATGGGAGGTTGCAGTAGAGTAGTCAACATGGTTGCGGTGATCACTGTGTTGACACACACACACACTTACACAGACGCAAGTACACTTAGGCAGACATACTGCAGAAAGCAAAGAAGTTAAGAATTGTCAACCAAAATATACTAATGTAAGAAAGTGAGAATTGTGGTTGATTCCGCCTTATGCAAGACACATTTTTGTGCTATCGTCCGTGTGTTTCTGTTAATTATTTTATTGTGTCATTCGCAGGATATACATGTGCATTGATTGTGGAATGACGAATTTTGACAACCTGTCATATTTGAACTGTGGTGTAACTACTCGTTTGTTTGTGGGGTGTTCTTATGTTTTTTGGTCTTTAGTGTGATTTTTGCTTTGAAACAGCACCGTTTACATCGCCATTCAGAAAAATGGCGATGTAAACAGGCTGTAAACGTGATGTAAACGCCACAAACAAATGAGCGGTTACACCACAGCTCAAATATGACAGGTTGTCAAAATTCGTCATTCCACAATCAAATAAACAACAGAAACCCACGGAAGATGGCACAATAAGTGCCGAAACTAGTTTGGGTATTTAAACAAAAACAAAAAGTGTCTTGCATAAGGCGGAATCAACCACAATTCTAATACTGCAAGTACGGAAGAGGCAAGAGCTGCACCATCACAAGAAAGGGAGATTTTTCTTAATTGAGGGAAGTAACTTAGGGTTCCTCACTGAATGAAATTTGTTGACAAAGCACTGATATTGCCCTCTGTGGCTTTAACAAAATTGTCATCTGTTTCTCATTCTTCTAATATACACAAAGCACAATTAGTTCTTCGCAGATGCAACTAGTAATGTACAACGGAAGATAATTAGTAAATAGTGTATTGAGTGGCTTTTTCCAATTTGTCTTCATTTTAAGAATACAACATTTAGCTCTTTGCATCTAGAAGCAAGACACCAACAATAAACATAAACCACGGTGAGAATCTTAATTTATAATTTAAACGGAGGAGTAGGGGGGGGGGGGGGAGAGAGAGAGAGAGAGAAACATTTTTATGTCCTGTGGAATAGATATTACTCTTCGTAATTTTAATTACTTTTAAAGTCATTGTTGTCCAGAAATTAGCACTACCAATGTTATGTGCGCAGCAACATTCTGACTACTGCTGCATAGCTTTTTGTATAACTGTAGGCCTATTTGGAAAAGAAAGAAAAAAATTTACACCACATTAAGTTGTCTTTGGCACACACAAGGGTTGCATAAATCATGCAACTGAAATATTTCATCACATACCCAATGATATAAAAGCCTGACTGACATCAAACTCAGATTTCTCCTTGATCACTCCTATTCCTTGTTAAAAATTTTTTATGTGCAAAAAGGTGAATGGATAGGAATTATATAAACTGCTACTCGGTAATGTTCAGTATGTAGTCATATTAACTAGCACATATGATATGTTGCCTCTTACTTGTTTTGTGTGTGTTGTACACGGTCATTAAATCGGGATGATAATTCAGGATTTGATTTGGATTAGCAGGTAATAAAACATTATACGACCTAATTCACAGTCATATCTTTAGAAAAATATGTTTTGTTCTTAATGCATGTTTAACTTAAGGCAAATGAGCAACATTTGCTCCGTTAGTTTATAACCAGTGGGTTTATTACTTTTAAAGTGGTTAAAAACATCTGAGTATTTCATGCATTTCTCCTCCCTGTGATATTCAGAATTTTAATTTGAACTGAAAAAATGCTGACTTTATGGTGAGTTGTTCCCTATCTACATATTATTAAAGGCGAATGTGGAGCCGCGGCCTTCCTCAGAACGAGAACACTCATCCACATACGTCAGCCATCTCTGGCCATCCAAAGATGGCTGATGTGTGTGGATGAGTGTTCTCTTTCTGAGGAAGGCCGCAGCCAAAAATTTAGAATTGTCTTTTTATTTGTGTCTTGTTGGTGGCTCAATGTTTGTCTTAATAATATGTAGGTATGAAACAACTCACCATTATCTACTGTGCACTTAACAAATACTTGCTTTTTATATAGTTCCACCCATGAATGATGGCAGGCCACACATGTAGACAAAATTGGGAATAGCCACTTTGGTAGTGTTAAGCAACAGAAGTACGCATACATGCATGCTTTGCACTTGAACCTTTATAGCTTGTAAATAATGGCTCTTGCTTTCATGGCTAGAATTTGTAGCATGCCAGCACCATATCAGCAATGACAACTTGCAAGAAATAAAGTAAAATCCACTGAATAACTCGCCACACTCAAGTTTAACTTTAGCAATGCCTACAAATGTTGTGGCAGTGTGCTCACAATAGGAGAATGTATGATGTAGCTGTGCAAACCCAGCCTAAACTTTACTGCCATCATTCCTGGTTCTAATTATAAGGTCAATCTATTCACCACCGTGCCCGCCCCCCCCCCCCCCCCCCCCAAATTGAATATATGTATATATCAAAAGAACATTTATGATCCCAGAAAAATTACTTTCAGGTATGAATGAAGATATGGGTCCACAGACACCACCTCCATTACTTTTACCATCTGTAGTGGATACTACTCTGGCTGCAGTTGCCTGTTCTATAGATGGTAATGTTCAGTTTGAGGATGCTCCAACACAGCCACCAGCCTTGTCAACAGGCCGTATAAAAATAAATATTGGAAAAATGCCTGCACCTGCTGTTGTACCAGCAGTGGCTGAAAGTGATGGAGAGACTTCAGCGGAAGAACCACATTCCCCACTACCACCAAGGCCACTGTCGACTGATATTACGGCACAGTCAGAATCAGTTACGGTGCCAGTTGTGACGTGTGAAACTTTTCAACCACCACCACCTGGTGTCGAACCTGTTTCTCTCAAACCTCGTTTGGTTGGACTGAAGATGACTGAGCTGCCTCCTGTTACACGTGGAACAGAACTGTCAGGCCTGTGCAGCATTATGTAAAGTGTATAGTCCTTGTGTAAAGTTTTGTACAGCACAAAAAATAAATTGTGTATATTATATTTTGAAGTTATTTTACTGAAACCTTTGCCACCTATTTCACCTTATGTTCCAATCCTTGGCGCCTACTATAGAATTAGTGGGCATGCTCTGCCTCATGAATTTTGATACATTAAGCCAATGTTTCTATCTGCATTTGCTATGTGGAGAACGTAATTGTAATTGTTACTAAATGATAAGTTTCATTAAAATACTCTGGGTGGGTTGTGGTGGACATATGTCAAAACTTGTTTGTCAATTCACTAACTGTTTAACAAATTCAAGAGTTTACATCGATAATAAATTTGATGGTTAGTATAAGTGTTGGGTTCATGTACTGCGTTTAATGTGAGCAAAATAAATTCTTTGTTGTAAATAACATTTGTTCTTAATTAAAAAACCTAATCCAACCAATTTATACCTTTCCAAATTCAAACTGTTTTCAACATGTGATGTTATGATCAATTTGCTTATTTCCTAAATACCTGGAGTACTTTTCTAAAAGTGACACACAAACATTAAGTGTTCGGCAATGAGAATACAATCTATTACACACGTAGTGTAACAAATATTAAAACTTGGTCAGAACTATACAAACAGCCAGTGATTAGCTCCTGATAAATGTTATACATTACCAGTTATGGTCCTGCTCCAACATTGAAACTATATTAAAGGAAGAAGAAAAAATAAAACTGAAAATGCTTATGTTCACTTTTAACAATAATGCGCATTAAAAGCACAACTAGATGTTTAAATTTTAGTTGTGAGAACTGAATTTCATAAAGCATAATATACAGATATTAGACTTACATGCTACAGAGCCAAAAAGGACCTCAAAATACCCAATTGGGCAGGGAAGCCCTTTATGGGGGGGGGGGGGGGGGGGGGGGGTCCGTATATGGTGAAACATTTTGTCAAAATGTTGAGCAAGCCTGTACATGTGTAAACATTTATCAATTTAAGCTCACTTCTAAAGCACATATTACACATTCATACAAACACAAAAAGCATTTCTATAACTGACTTTGGCATAGTACTTAAATCTCCATGGACCAGTGTTTTCTTTCCTTTCTTTAAGATCAATTTTGGCCTGCAACACGGACAGCATCAACTTGTAAAAAAGTAGTTGGTGGTGAGTTTGAACATACTATGACATAATTAAATACTGATTGAAATTCTCCATGGAGATGCTAAAATTTTCCTCAAAAGAGGCTAACGGATTGGCCAGTGCTTACCTCAGATCTATATCGCCGATAGCCACACATGAAACTCAAATGGAGACTAAAATAAAAGGGGACACTAGCTTTAGGGACTGTGTTCCTTCATCAGGCAGGAGAGGAAGGAAGAAAGAAAAGGGGGACAGAAGGGAAAGGTTATTCATGACCTAGGTCACGAGGTGATAAGGGGTGACATCACCAATATCATTCATGACCTAGGTTATGAGTAACATTCCTTTTTCTTCCCTCCTCTCCTACCTGTTGAAGGAACAGTTCTGAAAGCTAGTGTCACCTTTTATTTTTGTTTCCATTAGTGTTTTTTCTGTGATCATTAGCGGTATAGAACATATTGGCCAGCCAATTTATCTCCCTTGAAGAATATACAATGACATAACTCTTTTAGTGCTAGGAAGTTGAATGCATCATTCAAATAGATCACAATTATATACATTATACATCCATGAGTACATTTTTTAAACTACCCTGTATCAATGTAATAGTTTCCAGTTATTTTCCACATAGGCAGTATGTTGCCCAGCCTAAAAAGTCACTATCTGCAGTATCTCTGGAGCACAGTCACTACTTGTACTCCTTTTTTGCACCCAAAGAGATAAGGTGTCTCCTCTGCCAGCTTTACCATTTTAAAACATTTTCTCAACTGCCACTGAGGGGCAAGGGGTCTGAACATTGCACTATGAACTGGAGCCAGCTGTACCAGTTTCCCTGTAAAATGGGGACACAGGCTTGCCATAGGCTAACCGGAAACTGCCAACTTAATTTCCCAAGCAGTACACAGTACATATCACCTCATGAGAGAGTCTGGAGTTACAACTTCCCATCACTCGGAACTCTAGTAGAGGAACACACTAAGAAAACAACAAATGTTTGTAATTCTAAAGGCAGTCCGATAAGTTGGACGTGTGGAGGCACTTCCCAATCTACTCTGTCGGATGGTTGGTTAGGCCTGACCATCCGACCACTCCACCCAACAAATTGTACTGTGTCTAGCGCTATCCGACCAACTTCCTGCCTGCGATCGTCGGCTGTCTGCACAGTGAACGTGCGAAAACAAAAACAGTTCTACAAACAGACAATAGAATAGGGAGGCCCAGCAGGCAGTTGATCAGAACTGTGTAGGCTGCTACGAATTTGGTTGGTTCATTGGCCAGATGGTTGGTCAAATGATAAGGCCCCTACACATGCTCCAATTTAAGGGACCAAACTGCTGTGGTCATCGGCCCCTAGACTTACAAACTGCTTAAACTAACTTATGCTAACAACATCACACACACACACTCACTCTTGTGAGAGGACTCGAATCTCTGACAGGGATTGGCCACTCAATCCACAGCACGGTCATTCATGTGTGAATGAGAGAAATCATGTTATATGAAAAGAAGAAGGGGAGAATGACAAAGAAACAGTTAAAGATTGGAACATGGAATGTTCGCACCAAGAATGAAAACTAGAAAATGCAGAACTCAAAAGGGAACAAATTAGTTGTGTTTGATATCTGTGGGGAGAGAACAGGGAAGTAGAAAGTGGAGATATAAGCTATTCTACTCCAGGAAAAGAGAGAATGGTGAGAACAGAATAAGAATATTTATATGATAAAATTGAAAAATAAGTTAAAGAAGGTGCAATATAGTGATGGAAGAATCAATGCATCTACTAAAATGTTTGTCTTTGACATGGTTTTTATGGACGCTTTTCGAGCATAGATAGTATAGTAGTAGTTTCCTGTAGTTCAGATATGACTTTGTTCATGTTACTCTGTTCTGCACAATTTTTTAAATTTTATTTAGGGCGCACAACTTATCAGGTCATTAGCGCCCAGATCGGAATGTCGTGGAGTGAGAACCACAAACTGTGCCAGGACGACACAATACACTGGCGAAGAGCCTGTTGAATATCGTCTGATGGGACGCAAAAAGTAGCCATGTGCAGCAAAAGAGCTGCTGCCTTGGCTTCAATGACAGCAGTCTCATTCCTGGGGATACCCATGTGGCCAGGGACCCACAGAAAACAAACGAGACAGCCATTATCTGCTAGCAACTGAAGGGAGCGTTGGATTTGGTTCACAGCAGGATGGTTCGAAAAAGGGTCGCTAAGACTCTGCAGGG
Organism: Locusta migratoria; assembly: GCA_026315105.1. Classification (NCBI taxonomy): domain Eukaryota; kingdom Metazoa; phylum Arthropoda; class Insecta; order Orthoptera; family Acrididae; genus Locusta; species Locusta migratoria. Next base: position 134,224,085 of record CM048749.1, on the reverse strand, counting down.
CACTAAGTGAGTCAGAGCAGATGGCACAAAAGGGAGGCGGCGAAAGCGGATGTATAAAACAGCCTGGTGGAGGGCAAAAAGCTCAGCCGTGAAATTCGAGCACCGGTCAGGGAGCTTATATTGGAACAGGTCGTCCCTGATGACGAAAGCAGATCCGACACCTTCAGTGCTCTTGGAACCATCAGTATAGAAAAATATGGCATAATCAAATCGCAAACGGAGTTCAACAAGCCTTGAGCGATATACCAAATCTGTAGTGTTCTCTTTGGGGAGCGAACTAAGTTCAAGGTGGGTGTGAATCTGACTGAGCCTGATGCCACGGTGGCAATGAGCTTTCGCTCAACCAAAAAGTGGAAGGAAGGGTAAAATCGAGCCGCTGAAGCAGGCGGCGAAACCGAACTCCAGGTGGAAGCAAGGCTACCGCAGGCAACTGATATTGGTGATCGAGGGAGTCATCAAAGAATAATAGGTAAGATGGATGGTTGGGCATCAACAGCAGTCGGCATGCGTACCGACAAGAGTATGTCACGCCGAGAGGTCAAGGGTAATACAGCAGCTTCGGCATAAAGACTTTCAACAGGGCTGGTATAAAATGCACCAGTCGCCAGGCGTAATCCCTGATGGTGAATGGAGTTGAGACGGTGGAGAAGGGACGGTCGTGCAGAAGAGTTTACAAAGCTTCCTTAGTCCAGCTTCGACTGAACAATGGCCCGGAAAATGTGAAGCAGGACGGTACGATCAGCTTCCCATGATGTGCCACTGACACGAAGAACATTAAGGGATCGGGTACAACAGGCAGCCACGTAGGACACGTGTGGGGACCAGCAAAGTTTCCAATCCAACATTAGCCCCAAGAATTTTGTTGTCTCCATGAATGGGAAAGCAACAGGGCCGAGACATAGAGATGGTGGAAGAAATTCCTTGTATCTCCAGAAGTTTATACACACCAGTTTCTCACTGGAGAAGCGGAAGCCTTTGCAATGCTCCAGGAATATAGGTGGTCAACACATCATTGAAGACAATGCTCCAAGAGACACGTCCGCTGGGCGCTGCAATAAATTGCAAAATCGTCTACAAAAAGGGATCCGGAAACGTCAGCTGAAAGGAAATCCATGATCGGATTGATTGCAATGGCAGAGAAAGCCATGCTCAAGACGGAGCAGCCCTGTGGCACCCCATTCTCCTGGCGAAAGGTATCTGACAAAACAGAGCCCACCTGTACCCGAACTTGCAATCCGCCAAATACAGAGGGAGGTGGCACGAAGGCCCCATGTGTGCAAAATGTGGAGAATGCCCGCCCTCCAACAGGTATCGTAAGCCTTCTCCAAGTCGAAGAACACTGCTATCATTTGATGGTTCCTTAGAAAGTTATTCATAATGAAGGTCGACAAGGTAACGAGGTGATCAGCAGCAGAACAGTGTCTACGAAAGGCGCCGAGATTTGAGGATCCAGACCAACCGAGAGTTAACCATGCATTCCATCACCTTACAGATGCAGCTTGTGAGAGAAATGGGGCGATAACTGGAAGGAAGATGTTTGTCCTTCCCTGGTTTGGGGATGGGGACAACAATGGCTTCACACCAACTTGTGGGAACCTGATCTTCAGTCCATATGCGATTATAGATGCTAAGAAGGAAACACTTGCCCACAGAGAAAGGTTCTTCAGCATCTCAATATGAATGGAATCGGGCCCAGGAGCAGAAGATTGGGACAGGGTGAGAGCATGGTCTATCTCCTGCATGGTGAAGGAGACATTATAACTTTCATCATTAAAAGAGTGAAAAGAAGGCGGCCGTGCCTCCTCTGCCTGTTTTCGAGGGAGGAAGGCAGGGTGGTAATGGGCAGAGCTTGAAACCTCCACAAAGGAGCGGCCCAAAGCATTGGAAACATCAACGAAGTCCACAAGGACTGCATTCTCGACGGTCAGGCCAGAAATCGCGGAGTAGACCTTGATGCCGGATAAACATCGTAGGCCACCCCAGACAGCCGAGGAGGGCTAAAAGAACTGGTTGGTTAAAAGAACTGGTAAAAGCAGTCCAGCAAGCTTTTTTGCTGTCTTTTATAACACAAAGACATTGAGCTCGCAGTCGTTTATAATTGATACAATTCTCCAACGTTCGGTGGTGGTGGAAGGTGTGTAAAACATGTCGCCGGGCTGTAAGAGCATTGCGGCAGACTGCAGTCCACCAAGGGACCGGGACGCGACATGGAGAAGAGGATTACGAGGTATAGAATGTTCAGCAGTGGTGAGAATAACCTCTGTGAGGTATTCGACCTGACTGTCACAGCTGGGAAAATTTTGATCGTGAAAAACAGCCATGGAAGAATAAAGCCCCCAGTCAACTTTAGAGATGTTCCAACCGGTGGAACAAGTAGATGGGGTATGATTCAGAAGATGGATTACACAAGGGAAATGGTCATTCGAGTACGTGTCAGAAAATGCTTACCACTCGAACCGATGCACAAGCTGAGGAGTGCATACCACGAGGTCTAAATAGGAATAAGTATGTGTCGTGTTGGAAAGGAAAGTCGGTGCACCGGTGTTGAGGCAGACACGATTGAGGTGGTGGAAAAGGTCCACAAAAAGGGAGCCACTCAGACAATGTGCTGGAGGGCATTGGGTGGTGGGCATTGAAGTTGCCTACCAACACGAAAGGTGAAGGGAGCTGGTCAACGAGGTGTAGCACATCTGTCCCAGTAAGGGCAGACAACAATGGCGAATAGATATTACTGAGGAAAAGGCGGAGAGTGATGCGGACGGCAACTGCCTGTAGTTGAGTAGGCAATGAAATGGGATGGTAATAGACGTCGTCCTGAATGAGCATCAGAACCCCTCCATGAGATGGAGTACCTTCCATAGGGGGCAGGTCGGAACGCACAGAGGTGTAGTACGGGAAATCTGCAAGTTCACATGGACGTAACTTAGTTTCTTGGATACAAACTAGAAGCGGGCAGTGCAATCGAAGGAGTAGTTTTAATTCCTCCTGATTGGAACGAATGCCGCGAATATTCCATTGAAGGAGCGCCATGCTAAAAAATGAGGGAAGAAAAGAAGGAACAAGCAAGCGGGGTCACCTCGACGGCCACTGTGAAATGGACTTAGAGGAAGCACTGCTATCGCTATCTAGAGGCAGAGAATCATGTTCCATGGGTTCAACCGACACGTCTGCCACCTCCCCGAGTTGATCGGGGGGGGGGGGGGGGGGGCAGCTTCCACCGTCGGTAAAGGGCCGGGTGCCCGACTGACAGAGCGTCCCAGTGAAACAGAAGACAGCTGAGGCCAGCAATTGTTGGATGGCATGACCGAAGAGTCACGCCGCTGTGGGGAAGGGTGCTGTTCTTTTTGTGAGCCTTCTTAGAGACGAGGCGGTTGACGGATGAGAAGACGGAGTTTTTAGAACTCCGGGCAGCAGATTTATGTGCCCGGGATGTGTGGAAACTGGTCGACTAATGCACTGTAAAACAGGCAGAAGGGATTGGAGAGGTGGAACGAGCAATTTTCGGGCTAGCCGATCTGACAACAGTGTCACAGAAGGTGAAATCGCAGGTCTGAGTGCCTAACTCTTTAGTTGGTCGAGGGGAGGTGAGGACCTGGCTGTAAGTACCTGATGGGAGTACAGCGTGCTGGATGAGCCGCTCCTCTTTCTAGATGGGGCAGTCCCGGGAAGAAGCAGTATGGTCACCCATGCAATTAATGCAGCGAGGGGATGGAGATGGACATTCACCCTCATGGGTGTCCCTGCCACAGGTGGCACTTTTGGCTGCATTAGGACAAGATTTACTAGTGTGATTAAATCTCTGGCAGTGGTAGCAACGCATAGGATTGGGTATATACGGGCGAACAGAAATGATTTCTTAGCCCACTTTCACCTTAGATGGTAGGTCAACCCTGTCTAAAGTCAAGAAGACAGTACGAGTTGGCACAAGATCATTATCAACTTTTTTTCATAACGCGATTAACAGTCATAACTCCCTGATTGGGCATATAGTTGAGTATATCCTCGTTCGATAACCCATCCAGAGATCTTGTGAAGACTACTCCCCACGAGGAGTTGAGGGTGCGGTGAGAAATCTCTGAGCGAAGGCACAAACCGGGGGGGAGGGGGGGGTCAGCGGCCTGGAACAGAAAGAAGGCCGCATTGGCTCAGGGCCCTGTGCACGCCACACACATACCCGCAAAAGAGCTGTGGGCCCCCTGGGGGCTGCACTAAAATAAAGAGTTAAAATGCTATTTCAAACAGTGATTATGTTTATGTTTACTTTTACAGCTAAAATCACAACAGAATAAGTGTGGTAATACTGAATTCCACATAACTCTAGTACTTAATTTATACATACAGTTAGTATCATCAATAATTTACAAGACTTCCTAAGTAATAGAACATAGTACATTGTTCTCGACAGTGCGTGTAGATCAGAGACTGGTGTATCGTCAGGTGTGTCCCAGCGGAGTGTGATAGGACCGCTATTATTTTCTATCTATCCGGAAACGGGGACTAGCCCTTCAGCATATTCTCTCTTCCCCTCGTCTTAACCTCCGCTAAATTTGAATTCCCACCCGCCATCTTTAACATCTTTGCCTCGGTTCTCTGGACAGAGCCTCTGCCTCTAGTGGCATCTCTGTCTAACTTATTAACTTCTTTGGTTTCTATAGTATGTCTGCCTAGGTGTGTTTGCGTCTGTGTAAATGTATGTGTGTGTGTGTGTGTGTGTGTGTGTGTGTGTGTGTGTGTTTACCTTCCTTTTCTTCCCCCAAGGTAAGTCTTTCCTCTCCCAGGATTGGAATGGCTCCTTACCCCCTTCCTTAAAACCCTCAACATGTCCTTTTCCCTCTCCTTCCCTTCTGCCTGAAGAAGCAACTGGATTGCGAAAGCTTGCATTTGTGTGTGTGTGTGTGTGTGTGTTTCTATTTATTTGTGCTATTGTCACACCTGTGCTCCTTCGCCTGGTGAGTAATCTTCGTCTATTTTTTATATATAAATGATCTGATGGACAGAATAAGTTGTAATGTGCGGCTGTTTGCTGATGATGCTGTGGTGTATGAGAGGGTGTCGTCTTTAACTGACTGTAATAGCATACAGGATGACTTAGACAAAATTTCTAGTTGGTGCGAAGAATGGCAGCTAGCGCTCAATGTAGAAAAATGTAAGGTGAAGCGCATGAGTAGGAAAAAGAGTCCCATAAGGTTCGAATACAGCATTAGTAGTGAGTTTCTTGATGCTGTTGCGTCGTTCAAATATCTAGGAGTAACAATGCAGAGTGATATGAAATGGAACGAACATGTAAGGACAGTTGTGAGTAAGGTGGGCAGCCGACTTCGGTTTATTGGGAGAATTTTGGGAAGATGTACTTCATTTGCAAAGGAGACCGCATATAAAACGCTTGTACGACCACGTCTTGAGTATTGCTCAAGTGTTTGGGACCCGCAGCAGATCAGTTTAAAGGAAGACATATAAGCAGTTCAGCTGGGTTTGTTACTGGTAGGTTCGAGCAATGCGCAACTCAACTGGGAATCGCTGGAGGAAAGACGACATTCCTTTCGTGAATTTCTGTTGATGAAGTTTAGAGGGCTGGAATTTGAAGCTGAGTGTAGTACGATCTTGCTGCCGCCTACTTACATTTCGCGTAGTGATCACAAAGGCAAGTTAAGATAAATTAGGGCTCGTACGGAGGCATATAGGCATTCTTTTTTCCTCCTGCTATTTGGGAGTGGAATAGGAAAGGAAATGCCTAGTAGTGGTACAATGTACCCTCCGCCACACACCTTACGGTGGATTGCGGAGTATGTATGTAGATGTCAACAGTCATTGTAAAAGCATCTCTCCAGTTTATGTACATGTGATAAAGAAGTCTATGTTTACAATTCATTGCTATGTATTTCATGGCATGTTCTCGAAACAGAAGACTTGCACTTTTCGGACAAAGTGCTGTTACCTTTGAACAACTAGAAATCTTGCAAAATATAGTAGTGTTCAGTTAACAAGAGTGTGCAGAAACATTTTAGGAAGCAAGAGGAAAAATAAAGTGGGCCAAACAAATTGAGAGTGATATTATAGAAGGAAACTTTCCTGGTAGGATAGATATGTATAAAAAATAGAAATCGGATAACTTACCCAAAGCACAGGCTTGTCGACAGATACAAATAAAAAGCACACACAAACACACATAAAAGCTTTTGCAACCGTTGGTCGCTTCTTCAGGAAAAGATGAAGGAAGGAGAGAAGAAAGGGAAGGATATGGATGTCTACCTTGTTGTGTGCGTGTGTTTGTGTGTGTGCGCGCACGCTTGTTTACCTTTACTTTTTCCTCCCTAAGGTAAGTCCTTCCACTCCTGGGATTGGAATGACTCCTTTTCCACTTCCTTGAAACCCGTATCCTTCTCTTTCTCCCCTCCTTCCTTCCTCTTTTCCTGAGGAAGCAACCAACGATTGTAAAAGCTTCTATGTGTGTGTTTTTATTTGTATCTGTCAACAAGCCTGTGCTTTGGGTAGGTTATCCGATTTCTATTTATGTATATTGGAATGACTCTTTTTCCATTTCCTTAAAACCCATATTCTTCCCTTTCTCCTCTCCTTCCTCGTAGTCATTACTGGAGATATCACTTTGCCACGAAGAAAAAAAATCCTACTCCTAATGATCCAGCTCCCCAAGACATCATTCAAATTCAACCCTGCCTCGAACAGTTCCGTCCTCCATCACAGCGAGACCCTCCTGCACTTCCTCAAAATCACCCTCTTCAAAGCTTCCAGGAATTCCTTACTTCTAACCTTGCCTCTCAGTCTTTCCTGAGAAACCTTAATCCTACTCCCAACATTACCGCAGCTGAATCCCGAGCTATCCATGATCTGAAGGCATACGATTCCATCGTCATTCTCCCAGCCGACAAGGGATCCACGACCGTGGTACTTGATTGGCGGGAGTATGTGGCTGAGGGACTGTGTCAGCTATCAGATAGTACCACATATAAAGTCTATCAAGGCAATCCCATTCCTGATGTCCAGGCAGAGCTTCAAGGAATCCTCAACACCTTAGGTCTCCTAGAAAACCTTTCACCTGACTCCATTAAGCTCATGACCCCACCGACACCCTGCACCCCCACCTTCTACCTACTTCCCAAGATTCACAAACCCAATCATCCCGGCCGCCCGATTGTGGCCTACGGAACGAATCACTGCCTAAATAGACCAACACCTTCAACCCATCATGTGCAGTCTTCCACCCTTCATCAAAGACACCAACCACTTCCTCAATCGTCTGAAATCCTTATCCAGCCTGTTACCTCCTGAAATCATCCTTGTAACCATTGATGCCACTTTCTTATACACAAATATCCCACATGCCCAGGGCCTCACTGCAATGGAGTATTTCCTTTCACGCCGACCACCCACTTCCATTCCAAAAACCTCTTTCCTTAATACCCTAGCCAGCTTCATCCTAATCCACAACTTCTTCACTTTTGAGGGCCAGACATACCAACAACTAAAGGGAACAGCCATGGGAACCAGGATGGCCCCCTCATATGCAAAATTATTTACGGGACGCTTAGAGGAAGCCTTCCTGGATACCCAAGCCTGTCAACCCAAAGTTTGGTACAGATTCATTGGCGACATCTTCATGATCTGGACTCACAGTAAAGAAGAACTCCAGAATTTCCTCTCCAACCTCAACTCCTTTGGTCCCATCAAATTCACCTGGTCCTATTCCAAATCCCATGCCACTTTCCTTGATGTCGACCTCCATCTGTCCAACGGCCAACTTCACACATCCGTCCACATCAAACCAACCAATAAACAACAGTATCTGCATTGTGACAACTGCCATCCATTCCACATCAAATATTCGCTTCCCTACAACTTAGGTCTTCCAGTCCCGAATCTCTGAAGTAGTACACCAGCAACCTAATAACAGCTTTCACATCCCGCAACTATCCTCCTGATCTGGTACAGAAGCAAATGCCAGAGCCACTTCCTCATCCCCCTAAATTCAGAACCTTCAACAGAAGTGCCCCTCTTCTCACCGGATACTTTCCAGGACAGGAGCGGACTCTGAATGTGGCTCTCCAGCAAGGCCCGAAATGAGATCCATCCTTCATGACATCCTTCCCACTCCACCAAGAGCGTCTTTCCGCCACCCACCTAACCTCTGTAACCTCCTAGTCCATCCCTACGAAATCCCCAAACCACCTTCCCTACCTTCTGGCTCCTACCCTTGTAACCGCCCCCATTGTAAAACCTACCCTATGCACCTTTCCACCACCAATTACTCCAGTCCTGTAACCAGGAAGGAGTACACGATCAAGGGCAGAGCCACTTTGGGTAGTACCCACGTGATTTACCAACTGATATGCCTGCACTGTGAAGCGTTCTATATGGGAATGACCAGCAACAAACTGTCTATTCACATGAATAGTCACAGGCAGATAGTGTTTGTTGGTAATGAGGATCACTTGTGGCTAAACACGCCTTGGTACACAGCCAGCACATCTTGGCACAGTTTTACACAATCCAGGTTATCTGGATACTTCCCACCGACACCAATCTTCTGGAACTCCGGAGATGGAAACTTGCCCTCCAGCATATTCTCTCTTCCCATTGCCCACCTGGTCTCAACCCCCATAAAATTCAAATTCCTGCCCACCATTTTTCACATCTTTGCCTCGGTTCTCTGGACAGAGCTTCTGCCTCAAGTGGTATCTCTGTCCAACTTCTTTGCTTTCTACAGTATGTCTGCCTAGGTGTGTTTGCGTTTGTGTATATGTGTGGATGTGGGTCTATTTGTTTACCCTCCTTTTTTTCCTCCCCAAGGTAAGTCTTTCCTCTCCCGGGATTGGAATGGCTCCTTATCCACTCCCTTAAAACCCCTCATCATTTCCTTTTCCCTCTCCTTCCCTTCTGCCTGAAGAAGCAGCTAGGCTGTGTGTGTGTGTGTGTGTGTGTGTGTGTGTGTGTGTGTGTGTGTGTGTTTTATTTATGTTACTATCACTACCTGTGCTCCTTCGCCTGGTAAGTAATTATCTACTTTATACAAGGAGACTTTCCTGGTGGGAAAAATATTTATAAAAATAAAGATTGTTTGACTTACCCAAAGCACAGGCTCGCCAATAGAAACAAAAAACACAAACAAAAACTCACACAAATATTATAGATTCTGCCACCGCTGGCAGCTTCTTCAGGAAAAAAGGAAGGAGAGGAGAAAGGGAAGGAATCGGGTTTTAAGGAAGTGGAAAAGGAGTCATTCCAATCCCAAGAGTGAAAGGACTTACCTTAGGGTCTAAACAAAATGTCGGACCAAAGGTAAGTCCTTCCACTCCTGGCATTGGAATGACTCCTTTTCCACTTCCTTAAAACCCGTATCCTTCCCTTTCTCCTCTCCATCTTTTTTTCCTGAAGAAGCTACCACTGGTGGCGGAAGCTTGAATGTTTGTGTGTGTTTTTGTTTGTGTTTTTTGTGTCTATCAGCGAGCCTGTGCTTTGGGCAAGTCAAACAATTTTTTTCTTTTCTTTTTTTGCTTTCTACAGTATGTCTGCCTAGGTGTGTTTGCATCTGTGTAAATGTGTGGGTGTGGGTGTATTTGTTTACCTTCCTTTTCTTCCCCCAAGGTAAGTCTTTCCTCTCCCGGGATTGGAATGGCTCCTTACCCCCTCCCTTAAAACCCTTATCATTTCCTTATCCCTCTCCTTCCCTTCTGCCTGAAGAAGCAACTGGTTTGCGAAAGTTTCTCCAGTTTTTGTGCTGTGTGGCGCACCCATCAGAAAAGTAATATATTTTTTATATATTGTCTCCAATTTCTGCTTCATGAATTCAGTCAGTTACCTTTGAAAACAATACAATGCTACAGTATTGTGCTTTATAACCTCAGAAATAACAGTAAAGCTTACATGTTTGGTTTCTTCCTCTCTTTTATAGTAGATCACAAATGGATGTACTGTTGCTTGTCCACTGTTTCAATGGTAGCTTTGTGCTTCAACTTGAATCTCAAAACTGTAGTTCTCAGAGAGGTCACACGTAACAAGATACACTGAAATTTCAACATTTTCTTAAGCTGAATGTTTGTGTGTTGTTATCTTTTTTTGACTTACCTAAAGTACAGGCTCATCGACAGAAACATAAAACACACACAAAAACACACAAGCATTCGAGCTTTCGCCACCACTGGCAGCTTCTTCGGGAAAAAGAGGAAGGAAGGAGAGGAGAAAGGGAAGGATACGGGTTTTAAGGAAGTGGAAAAGGAGCCATTCCAAACCCAGGAGTGGAAGGACTTACCTTATGGGACAAAAAAGAAGGTAAACAAATACACACACACACACACACATATCCACATGCAAACACACTGTCCAACTTCTTTGGTTTCTACAAATGTCTGCCTAGGTGTGTTTGCATGTGGATATGTGTGAGTGTATTTGTTTACCTTCCTTTTTGTCCCCTAAGGTAAGTCCTTCCACTCCTGGGATTGGAATGGCTCCTTTTCCATTTCCTTAAAACCCGTATCCTTCCCTTTCTCCTCTCCTTCCTTCCTCTTTTTCCCGAAGAAGCTGCCAGTGGTGGCGAAAGCTCGGATGCTTGCGTGTTTTTGTGTGTGTTTTATGTTTCTGTCGATGAGCCTGTACTTTAGGTAAGTCAAAAAAAGATTTTTGACTTACCTAAAGTACAGGATCGTCGATAGAAACATAAAACACACATAACAACACACAAATATTCAGCTTAATTAAGAAAATGTTGAAATTTCAGTGTATCTTGTTACGTGTGACCTCTCTGAGAACTACAGTTTTGAGATTCAAGTTGAAGCACAAAGCTACCATTGGAACAGTGGACAAGCAACAGTACATCCATTTGTGATCTACTATAAAAGAGAGGAAGAAACCAAACATGTAAGCTTTACTGTTATTTCTGAGGTTATAAAGCACAATACTGTAGCATTGTATTGTTTTCAAAGGTAACTGACTGAATTCATGAAGCAGAAATTGGAGACAATATATAAAAAATATATTACTTTTCTGATGGGTGTGCCACACAGCACAAAAACTGGAGAAACTTTAACAATCTAAGCTTTCATTCAGAAGATTTTAGAATTAACATGAGTGGCATTTTTCAGCCACTGCCCATGGGAGAAGTTCCTGTGATGCTATTGCAGGAACTGAAGAGATTAGCTGCCAGATCCAGCTTGCAAAAGCCCTAGAGTTGGTGACACTAAATATTTTTGTAGCAAATTTTGTTTACATCACACAACAGGAGTACACTGAAACTGAGAAGCTCTTGGGAAAATAGCTGAAAAAATATGTGACCATACAAGGTACTCAGAAACTTCATGCATTCATTCATATAACGTCTAGAAACAAAAATGAAAGCAAAAATTTTTTTCAGCACCCACTGAGTTCAAAATAGAAATTGTTACATTAATTCAGTATCATTTACGTTTTAACAATAGTCAGTGGGTATGTGATTATCATCTGTGACAACAGGTGGTTGGCCTATGTGCTTGAAAAAGATGAAATCTATGATGGAGACTGATGTGAAGGTTTCTTTTTTAAATCCACTGTCTATCACATAGCTTTTCTTTCCCCACAAGACAAGATACCATATTCTTTGGCTTCCTGTCAATTGTTGCCTAAATCTCCGTCTGAAATTCACCATAACTGCACGTTCCTTCAATTTATCTAGGTCCCATCTCCTTATTTTCCTACCTTTCTGCAGTTTTTTCAGTTTCAACCTACAGTTCATGACTAACAAGTTATGGTCAGAGTCTATATCTGCCCCTGGGTATGTCTTGCAGTTTATAACCTGGTTCCGGAACCTATGTTTTACCATTATAAAATCTATCTGATATCTTCCGGTGTCTCCTGGTCTCTTCCAAGTATACAACCTTCTTTTGTGATTCTTAAACCACGTGTTTGTTATGATTAAATTATGTTCCGTGCAAAATTCTACTAGGCGACTTCCTCTTTCATTCCTTCTGCCCAGTCCGTATTCACCTACTATTTTTCCTTCTCTTCCTTTTCCTACTACCGAATTCCAGTCTCCCATCACAATTAAGTTTTCCTCTCCCTTAACTGTCTGAATAATTTCCTTTAGCTCCTCATATATTTCTTCGATCTCCTCATCATCGGCAGAGCTAGTTGGCATATAAACCTGTACTACTGTTGTCGGTGTTGGCTTCGTATCTATCTTGACAATGATAATGTGATCACTGTGCTGCTCATAGTAGTTTACCCTCATTCCTATTTTCTTATTCATTATTAGTCCTACCCCTGTGATACCCCCAACTGATTTTGTATTTATAATCCTGTACTCACCTGACCAGAAATCCTGTTCATCCTGCCACCGAACTTCACTAATCCCCACTATATCTAACTTCAAGTGTTGAATATTTTTGGAAAGGGCTTGAAAAATGCTGCAAAATGACACCTCTCTCATTTTTCTAGCTTGATTCTGAGAGGCGATATAGCAGTTTAAAGTTTCAAAAACTTGAGTGATTTTTGAAAACTTTAACTAGGCGTAATTTACAAACCATTTGAGATATCAAGCTGAAATTTGGTATTTTTCTTTCTCTATATGGAAGGTAAGTATACCAAATGAAAAGTATCCCAAATTTCATTCAAATCTGAGACGGTGAGGTAAAATTACTGTTGAGTTGACATGGAATGACTCCTTGTATACAAAAAAATCTCACCTCCGTACTAATAATTAACCAATTTGTAAATAGAAAGACGTACAAAATATCTCTGTTGATTAATTTGCAGGAAAGTTACCATATGGTTGTTTGGTAAAGGGGTCAAGCCATGGCAAACCAATAAGACTCACAACCTCCCGTTCTTTGATGAACAGCTCATCTGTCTTTAGATATGAAAGTCTGAAAATCTCAAATATCTAGATGAATTATTATAAGATCCATATTAAATGAAATATTATAAATTAGTCAAAATTTGAATTACAGTCTGTCATATATTGTGATATAAGTCTGCTTAAGTTACAGATTTAATTTTTGGCTCATTTTATAGAGAAAATTAAGGGTTTTAATTATAGGCTTGTTTAAAATTTCAAACAAAATTCTTTTCAGTATTATGAATTATGCTTTTTTCAAGAACCTACAAATTTAAAATTCTGATAAATTAATATTAGTCCATACCTATGTGTTTAATATACCTGATAGTTTCAAGCTGGAACTAAAAAAACTTTCAAGTTGTTATTAGTTTTGTACAGTGATAGACTCATTATCCTAAAATCTACAGACACTATATTGTTGGAAGATCATCACAAGAAAAAGAAAAACATGTGAACATGATGAATGTTTCAGAAAACAAAATTTTTAAAATTCCTTCCAAAGAATGTGAAGAAATTACAAATAGGTTAAAAAGGAAACAGCCACCATTTGCAGGGTTGCAGATTTATTAACAACCGGTTTCAGGTAATTATTGTCCTCCTTCAAGTATATTAATTGTGCCCTATACGTTCACTCAGAGCACCGTGTAAAAACACTAAACATCACTGAGTGAACATATAGGGGACAATTAATATACCCGAAGAAGGGCAATAATTACCTGAAACCGGATGTTAATAAATCTGCAACCCTGCAAATGGTGGCAGTTTCCTTTTTAACCTATAAACCACCATTGCTGCCATGCATAAAATATTGAAATAACAAATAAATATGATTGAAATAATTTCATACATTAAAAATAAATATTCTACAAAGAGGAGTGAGCAAATCCCAATACTTATAATCCTACCACAGAGTTTAAGTATTAGAAAAACTGAAGAATGATTCAAAGTTTCTAAATATATGGCTAGAAAGGTAAAAAAATCTAGTAAAAACATTGGAAAATATCTACTCTGCATCTGAAATCTGGTAGAAAATTGAGGTCAGATACTGTGTAAGTAGTTGAGGCATTTTATATTACTGATGACATCAGCAGACATCCCTGAAAAGAAAAAGTTTTTGTATTTGTAAAGGAAGATGGCAAGAGAGTATAGAAACAAATGTGACTGCTTTGATGCATTTTAAATTAAGCGTATGTGTATTTTAATAAGCAGCATTCAACAAACTAAGATAGTATTGTCCAGGTTATGCATGTTGAAACCAAAATCTGTAGTCTGACCTGTTCATCAGGAATGCATTCTGTGTATGTACATATACGTACCCAACATCACTGAGTGAAACTTATGGTCTAAGGTGCTAATTTAAAAGAACTTACTTCAGGTTCTGAAATATACGGACTGCCAGTCACATTTAATACACTCCTGGCCATTAAAATTGCTACACCACAAGATGACATGCTACAGATATCAAATTTAATGCTGTGATATGCAAATGATTAGCTTTTCAGAGCATTGACACAAAGTTGGCATCGGTGGCGACATCTACAACGTGCTGACACGAGGAAAGTTTTCACCGTTTTTTCATACACAAACAGCAGTTGACCGGCATTGCCTGGTGAAACGTTGTTGTGATGCCTCGTGTAAGGAGGAGAAATGCGTACCATCACGTTTCTGATGGATTCTGGTCGGATTGTAGTCTAGTGCGATTATGGTTTATCATATCGCGACATCGCTGCTCGCGATCCAATGACTGTTAGCAGAATATGGAATTGGTGGGTTCAAAAGGGCAATACAGAACGCCGTGCTGGATCCCAACGACCTTGTATCACTAGCAGTCGAGACGACAGGCATCTTATCTGCATGGCTGTAACGGATCGTGCAGCCACGTCTCGATTGCTGAGTCAAGAGATGAGGAAGTTTGCAATATGACAACCATTTGCACGAACAGTTCGACGACATTTGCATCAGCATGGACTATCAGCTCGGAGACCATGGCTGCGGTTACCCTTGACGCTGCATTACAGATAGGAGCGCCTGTGATGGTGTACCCAACGACGAACCTGGTTGCACAAATGGCTAAACGTCATGTTTTCAGATGAATACAGGTTCTGTTTACAGCATCATGATGGTTGCATCCGTGTTTGGCGACATCACGGTGAACACACATTGGAAACGTGTATTCGTCATCGCCATACTGGTGTATCACCCGGCGTGATGGTATGGGGTGCCACTGGTTACACATCTCTTGTCACCTCTTGTTCGCATCAAAGGCATTTTGAACAGTGGCCGTTACATTTCACATGTCGTGGCTCTACCCTTCATTTGATCCCTGCGAAACCCGACATTTTAGCAGGATAATGCAAGACAGTATTTTGCAGGTCCTTTACCTGCTTTTCTGGATACGGAAAATGTTCCGACTGCTGCCTTGGTCAGCACATTCTCCAGATCTCTCTCTCACCAACTCAGTGGCCGAGCAACTGGCTCTTGATTAATTGTGGTATCGTGTTAAACCTGCATGGGCATCTTTACCTGTACACGCCATTCGAGCTCTGTTTGACTCAATACCCAGGCATATCAAGGCCGTTATTATGGCCAGAGGTGGTTGTTCTGGGTACTGATTTCTCAGGATTTATGCCCCTAAATTGCATGAAAATGTAATCCCATGTCAATTCTAGTATAATATATCTGTCCAACGAATACCCGTTTATCATCTTCATTTCTTTTTGCTGCAGCAATTTTAATGGCCAGTAGTGTATCTAACCCTCCCAAAATGTTATTTGGTAACTAAAAAATGTGCTCACTAGCAAAAAATTAAAATAGGATTTATGAATTGAATTTGAATGATGAAATAAATTTCAGATAATGGATACCTTAAGATAGAGCACTTAGAAACAATAACAAATCCAGAATGAGAATTTGTTGTTAATTTAATTGAAAAACTCTGATATGCCTATTTTTCTGCATTGAACTCCGCCAAAATGAGTGCATTGTATTGAGTGAATCTGCAGAAAATTATTTGCTTCTTCTGTAAAAATGAAATCCAATCATACAACAGGAACACAATACACCCTTTTGTGATTTATTGCAAAGACATGAGTAAAACCTGAACCACTTATGCTATGTAATGATTTCAGAATATTTCACAAATGGCAACTATAACAGTGAGAGTTGATTTTTTTTTTTTTTTAAAAAAAAGGGCATAAACTCAAAAATAATATCAGGAAACTAGATAACACAATGCAAACAAGACACCACCACCACAGCACAAAAATGATAAGCTGTAAAATGTGCTATTACTTAATCAAAACAACATATAAAACCTGCCAATAACTTCAAGTATCCACAAAATGAACATATATGTATTGTTTTTCTTATGAATGTGTAGCACAATATAAGAATGAAAAGAACTTCATTAACCACGTGTCACTGCTGAAGGGCATTTTTATGCAGCACCTAATGGAACAGGTCCATTGCGAACTGAACAGTTAAGCGATTGTGTAAACACGCAAGCTTCTGTGAACCTACGATAATCAAATCATGTCTCCTCTTCAACTCTGAAAACTATTTCCCCAGGAAAATAGTTAAATATAATTGTGAGAATCCCCGTAAAAACCATGGCAGACTAAAGGAATATAAATAACTTTTAACATGAAAAGGAAACTCTACAAAACAGCAATAAACATTTATGACCCAGAAACATTTAAATATTTAAAAACTACTTGTCTACAGTAAGAAAAGTTATTAAAATGTCAAGAAGTGTGTGTATCATGTATGAGTTTATATCTCTGAAAATAAAATTAAAACACTTTGGAATATTACTGAAAGGGAAACAGGGCAACAAAGAGCACGGGTAGACTATATTACTATCTAACCAACAAAAAGTATTTTTAAGGTCATTTCTAAATGTAGAGGAAAAATAGGATATAGTCATATAGATGTGCATAAAAATAGGCGAGACTATTAATGAAGAGAGCAAAGCTATGCAATTTGATACAAATGAAATTTCAGCCAACCCCTCCTTTGAAATTTGGAATAAAATATTAAATGCTGTAAACTACCTGATATCACCCACTGGGATTT
Source organism: Locusta migratoria (assembly GCA_026315105.1). NCBI lineage: Eukaryota > Metazoa > Arthropoda > Insecta > Orthoptera > Acrididae > Locusta > Locusta migratoria. Next base: position 134,207,191 of record CM048749.1, on the reverse strand, counting down.
TCTGTTATCTATCATTTATCTATCAAAGTCTTCCACCCCCATGACCCACAGACATTGCCAAAATGGGGTGGCTTGCGTGCCTCAACGATGCAGATAGCCGTACCGTAGGTGCAACCACAACGGAGGGGTATCTGTGGAGAGGCCAGACAAACGTGTGGTTCCTGAAGAGGGGCAGCAGCCTTTTCAGTAGTTACAGGGGCAACAGTCTGGATGATTGACTGAGCTGGCCTTGTAACATCAGCTAATGTGGCTTTGCCACACGGTTACTGTGAACGGCTGAAAGCAAGGGGGAAACTACAGCCGTTACTTTTCCCGAGGACATGCAGCTCTACTGTATGAAAATATGATGATAGCATCCTCTTGGGTAAAATATTCCAGAGGTAAAATAGTCCCCCATTCGGATCTCCGGGCGGGGATGACTCCGGAGGATGTGATCATCAGAAAAGACAATACTGGCATTCTACGGATCGGAGCGTGGAATGTTAGATCCCTTAATCGGGTAGGGAAGCTAGAAAATTTAAAAAGAGAAATGGATAGGTTGAAGTTAGATATAGTGGGGATTAGTGAAGTTCGGTGGCAGGATGAACAGGATTTCTGGTCAGGTGAGTACATGATTATAAATACAAAATCAGTTGGGGGTATCACAGGGGTAGGACTAATAATGAATAAGAAAATAGGAATGAGGGTAAACTACTATGAGCAGCACAGTGATCACATTATCATTGTCAAGATAGATACGAAGCCAACACCGACAACAGTAGTACAGGTTTATATGCCAACTAGCTCTGCCGATGATGAGGAGATCGAAGAAATATATGAGGAGCTAAAGGAAATTATTCAGACAGTTAAGGGAGAGGAAAACTTAATTGTGATGGGAGACTGGAATTCGGTAGTAGGAAAAGGAAGAGAAGGAAAAATAGTAGGTGAATACGGACTGGGCAGAAGGAATGAAAGAGGAAGTCGCCTAGTAGAATTTTGCACGGAACATAATTTAATCATAACAAACACGTGGTTTAAGAATCACAAAAGAAGGTTGTATACTTGGAAGAGACCAGGAGACACCGGAAGATATCAGATAGATTTTATAATGGTAAAACATAGGTTCCGGAACCAGGTTATAAACTGCAAGACATACCCAGGGGCAGATATAGACTCTGACCATAACTTGTTAGTCATGAACTGTAGGTTGAAACTGAAAAAACTGCAGAAAGGTAGGAAAATAAGGAGATGGGACCTAGATAAATTGAAGGAACGTGCAGTTATGGTGAATTTCAGACGGAGATTTAGGCAACAATTGACAGAAACAGGGGAAAATAAAACAGTACAAGAGGAATGGGTAGCATTGAGAGATGAAATAGTGAAGGCAGCAGAGGACGAAGTAGGTAGAAAGGCAAGACCTACAAAAAATCCTTGGATATCACAGGAAATACTAAATTTAATTGATTTAAGGAGAAAATATAAAAATGCAGTAAATGAAACAGGCAAAATGGAGTACAGACGACTAAGAAATGAGATTGATAGGAAGTGCAAAATGGCTAAGCAGGAGTGGCTAGAAGCCAAATGCAAATCTGTAGAAGAATGTATAAGAAGGGGAAAAGTAGATACCGCCTACAGGAAAATCAAAGAGACATTTGGGGACAAGAAAAGCAGTTCTACGAATATCAAGAACTCAGATGGGAAACCAGTTCTCTGCAAAGAAGGGAAAGCTGAAAGGTGGAAAGAGTACATAGAGCAGCTCTACAAAGGAAATGAACTTAAAGACGATGTTGTAGGAAGGGAAGAGGAAGTAGATCAAGATGAAATAGGAGATATTATACTGAGAGATGAATTTGACAGAGCCCTGAAAGACCTAGGTCGGAACAAGGCCCCAGGAGTAGATGACATACCCTCAGAGCTACTAAAGTCCCTGGGAGAGCCAGCCATGACAAAACTATTTGAACTGGTGTGCAGGATGTATGAGACAGGTGAAATACCCTCAGACTTTAAGAAAAATGTAATAATCCCCATTCCAAAGAAATCAGGCGCAGACAGGTGTGAAAATTACAGAACCATCAGTTTGATAAGTAATGGTTGCAAAATTTTAACACGAATTATCTACAGGAGAATGGAAAAGCTGGTAGAAGCTGACCTCGGGGAAGATCAGTTTGGATTCAGGAGGAACGTAGGAACCCGGGAGGCAATACTCACTTTACGTCTTATCTTAGAAGATAGATTAAGGAAAGGCAAACCTACATTTTTAGCCTTTGTAGATTTGGATAAAGCGTTTGACAATGTTGAATGGACTACACTCTTTCAAATTCTGAAGTCAGCAGGGGTAAAATACAGGGAAAGGAGAGTTATCTACAACTTGTACAAAAGCCAGACCGCAGTTATTAGACTCGAAGGGCATGAAAGGGAAGCATCTGTTGGGAAGGGAGTAAGACAGGGTTGTAGCCTTTCTCCGATGTTATTCAATTTGTACATTGAGCAGGCGGTGAAGGAAAGCAAGGAAAATTTTGGAATAGGGATTAAAGTTCAGGGGGAAGAAATAAAAACATTGCGTTTTGCTGATGACATTGTAATTCTGTCAGAGACAGCGAAAGACCTGGAAGAGCAGTTGAATGGAATGGACAGTGTGTTGAAGAGAGCGTATAAAATGAACATTAACAAGAGCAAAACAAAAATAATGGAATGCGGTCTTAGAAAATCAGGTGATGCTGAAGGAATTAGATTAGGTAACGAAACAATGAAGGTGGTAGATGAGTTTTGTTACTTGGGTAGTAAAATAACTTGCGATGGTCGCAGTACAGAGGATATAAAATTCAGAATGGCAATGGGAAGAAAAGCATTTTTGAAAAAGAGAAATTTGCTAACATCGAATATTAATTTAAGGGTAAGGAAGTCTTTTCTGAAGGCATTTGTGTGGAGTGTTGCCTTGTATGGAAGTGAAACATGGACGATAAGCAGTGCGCACAGGAAGAGGATAGAGACTTTTGAAATGTGGTGCTACAGAAGAATGCTGAAGATTAGATGGGTAGATCGCATAACTAATGAGGTACTGAACAGAATTGGCGAGAAAAGGAATTTTTGGCAAACCCTAACTAAAAGAAGGGATCGCTTGGTAGGACACATTCTTAGACATCGAGGAATCGTAAATTTAGCATTGGAGGGAAGTGTGTGGGGTAAAAATCGCAGAGGGAGGCCAAGAGACACGTATAGTAATCAGATTCAAGTGGATGTGGGTTGTCGTTCTTATGAAGAGATGAAAAGGCTTGCTCAGGATAGAGTAGGGTGGAGAGCTGCATCAAACCAGTCTCCGGACTGAAGACCATAACAACAACAACAACATCAAAGTCTTTTGATTGTGTAAATAATGAAATTCTTCTAGGTAAGCGTTAGCTCAAGTATTGTGGTATGAGTGTGACAGTGCTCCTATGGATCTATTTTTTTCTTGGAAAAGTGCAGGTGGTCCCAAATTTGAAGGCTGGTCATTAATAGAGCATAACAATTTACACTTAGAACAGGTTTACTGCCTACACAAGTGTACACTCACTTCAGACTGCCTTCTGCTTGGAGTGCTCCACTATTTATACATAGAAAGAATTGTCTGGAACTTAACAAGTGCATCAGACATAAGAAACACACAGAACATTCTAGAAATAGCAAATACAAAGAAACTGTCAATATTTCATAAGCACGCAATTTGATTAAAAGACACTTGAGAGGTACAGTGTCAAAAGCTTTCCAGGAATTCAGAAAAACAGATTTGACATCCCTTCTCAATAACACTTACCACATCATGTGAGTAAAGAGCTAACTGGGTTTCACAAGAATGATACTTTTGAATATTTGTTGACTAGGGGTCAACACGTCATTCTCTTCAAGGTAGTTTATAATATTTGTGGAAAGTATATGTTCTAAAATCCTGCTGCAAAATGATATCAATGACACAGGCATGTAATTCTGCGGATCACTCCTATTGCCTTTCTAGGAGTGACCTATGCAAATTTCCAGTCTTTTGATACAGATCGTTCCCCGAGTGATTGATTGTATATGATAGTCACGTATGGGGCTGTTGCATCAGCATACACTGAAAGGAACTTAATTGGTATAAAGTCGGGACTGGGAGACTTACTTCTCTTAAGTGATTTAAATTGCTTTAATATTCCAGGGGTGTCTACTTCTACATTATGCATGCTGTCAGTTGTTCTTAATATGAATTCTGTGTTGATCTGGAATGAACCAAATCTTTTGGGTTTTGAAACATATTTTAGGAGTTAATGAAATGGTTAAGAACAATCAAGAAGACAGTAATGAGTTTTCATGGATGGGTAATGTATTAAATGGGTAAAATACACTAGGAGACAAAGATAAATAAGTAGTCTAGGTTGAAAACCAGTTTACGAAATACAATGCTGCAGGAGTAAATCATCTTGTTTCGAAACAAATCATAATTGTACCAAATATTGATACAGAATGTAGGATGGTGTCAGAAAAAATTGAATTTCTCAGTTGTAGCCCTGTATGACAATAAAACCTGTACCCTGTCAAATCCAACTAAGGGAATGGAAATTTCAAAATGAGGTGCTACATAGAGAGTGAAAAATCTTATGGCAAAGAATGATTTAAGACTGCACCTACAATGTGGTCATTAAGAGATGGAGCAGAAGCTGGGTACAGTTTTGCAACAAAGGGACCATCCTGCTATTTGTCTTTAGTGATTGAAGGAATCACAGAAAACCTAAAGCTAGATGATCGGAGACAGATTTGAACTGCGGCCCTCTCAAATGAGAGTCCAGACATGTAATTCAGGATATATATAATGTAGAAACTGAAGAGACATAATAGAAAGAACACTAAAGGGAAACAGTATATCATATACACTTGAGTGACATGGTTTGCATTTTAAAGGAACAAAACTACAGAGGCCATTAGTGTCTTAAGTCACATGACTTTAATAAATGACTTTATACATACATCAAAGCTGTCTCAAGTGTTGCAAATGTTACTGTCTTTAGTATAGCATACAAGCAAAAACAAGGCTAAAAATATGTACTGACTCCTCTGAAATCTAAGTTGTGAGATGATCTGTAGTGCAACTCTAAGTTTAGGTTATGTTGAAAGGCAACAGTTTAATTGTGAGTTGGCAAAGACATGAATGAGAAAGCCAAAACAAAGGTTGTGGTAACTAAATGACTGATATTTAAGAGTCAATCAAAATGTAGTGGTCCAATAAAAATAACTTTGGTTGCTTGATTTTTTTAAATATGTGATTATCTATAACTGAAGTTCAAAACAGCTTTTAATTTTTTTTTATCTTGCACCATTACTGAATTGTGGCCATTTTTATTTGTAAGTGAATGTCCATTTTTCAGTTTGAAGACTTAACAACAATTTGAATATCTCTTCACTGGGTTAGGCCTAAGTTACAACACTGCAATTGACATGATTGTTTTTAGTAAAGTCTCCACAACAAAGTTGTTTAGTACATGAAATACCCCAAATTAAAGAAAACAGTCAAAATGACCTCCAAAGTTTGGTATGAAAAATTTAGGTAATCCACTCTTTAGACCCAAAAGTAACAACCAAGGAATGATTTATCAGAGTCCATTTTTTTCTCTCTAGTAAGATATAATAAACTACTAGCCTTATTTCGAGCGAAAAACACTTTCAAATGTTTTCTTAATTTTTTAACGAATTTTTGAAATTTGAAAATTTCCATTTTTCTTAAAATTTACGATTTGTTATCTCTGGTGGGTCAGAATACAGAAATTTGATTTTTGCACAGTTTGTACACCTATATGACAGCAAAATAATGAAAAAATTGCAACATCGATATTTGACTGTGAACAAAGATATGAATTTTTGAAACTTGCATTATACTACGGCTGATCTTATGACTGTTGCCTAATACATGTTTGATATTGGCTGGATGAAATCAATTATTGAAGTGAAGGTACAGAATTCTGGGTAATTTCCAAGAATGCTTGCAATCGATGTAGCTTGGCCTGAAATGATATATATTGAATGTGCAACAGTAAATTGATTAAGTGTTTCTGAACCAGAGATTTGGGCACTACGTGCCCTCGCATAAAAAAAAAAAAATCTTGTTTCACCTGTACCTATTCTCCTTACGGCTATGCTACAGATCACTTTTTTTTTTTAAAGTGAAAGTTAGGTTAGGAGTAGGTGAAACAACTTTTTAGTTTAGTATGTGAAGGTGCATAGTGCCCGAATCTCCAGTTCAGAAACACTCAATCCATTTACAGTTGTATGTTTGATACATATCATTTCAGGCTGAGGCTCTTCGATTGCAAGCATTCTTGGAAATTACGGAATTATGAACAAAACCTGGAAACATCAGTGATTTCAAATAATTATTTTCAATTAACATACTTTTGAAGTGTGACCCTTCCTAATCCTGGTGATGCATGTTGAGAACACTTATTACTTAAGAAAGCTTCTTTGAGATATATATTAAACCCTTCCTGTCGTGGTAGTATGTTCAAGCACTGAAAGCTTCCTTATTACTTTTCCATTGGTATCCAAACTTGGCCACTAGATTTCTTGAATGACGTTCTTCGGCCAGCAGGGTAGTAAAATTGCACAAGGACAGCAATATTTTCTGAGCTTATTCTTTAACGCCCATTATTCACACATGCCACTATGTCATTCAGTGTTCAAGATAGGTGTAATTTAACTGACACAGTGATCCTTGTAAATTTTGGTTTCTGATGTTCCATAGCATCAAACTAAGTTTCTTGCAATGCCAAGGAATTTGTGGAATTGCCTCATTCCTATTATTGCTATACAGTTTTCAAATATGGCTTCAATTATTGTTTTGAAATGAAGCAGAAAAGGTGATACCTTTAACGCTATCCTTGCAAAACATATACATGTTCTCTTTTTGTAAGAATTTGGTCTGAGGTTGTTCTTGAAGGCTGGCTTTATTCACTTCACGTTTTGATGTAACTCATACTCCATTACATGCTTTATAAGCATGGCATGAGACCAAAAAAGTGGTATTTGGTCTGCAACCAAACATCTACCTTGTTGTGGCAAATATTTCATTTTTTTTTTTTTTTTTACTTGTATTGACTTCACTTCCATCTGAAGAGTATGTGAATTACTCAACCATGGGCAACTTTAATTTCATGTAATTTATGACATCTTTTTGAAACACAGGAGCAGCCAAAGTGTTGTGCCCAATTAGTCACTTAGAATGCAAACTGAAGAACCATAAACTTCAATTTTCTCATTTTTTAACAAAACAAAAAGGCACACTATTGTCTGGTCACTGACCCACTGGCACCCTTGTATCTCACCCTAAATCTAAAATGTAAAGTTTTTCTTAAAAATCAGCTAGGATTATGCAGTTTCATGAATTGTGCTTTTTTGCCTTTCAAACATAGGCTTTGAATTTTAGAAAAATATAGGTGACCTTTGAGATTTTGTTATATATCAAACAAAGATTCAAAGTACTCTTCCTGAGATTTAACCACTGTTGTTATTTCTGCCCTGTTAGTTGTGCCCACTGTTTGACAGTAACATTGTTAGGCATTTCATCCTCACATTCGATGAGCAGTTCAGAACGGTAGCCTTACCTGGGCATTTAACACACAAACCGAGCACGCAGTCATAAATGTTAGTGTCACAGACCATTAAATCCCATAACTCTTCGTAGTTAATATCATTGAATTTTGCACCCTGAAACACCAGTTTGGCAAAAACATACACAGTGTGTTTCTGAGGAGCCAGTCAAAATACATCACTTAGGATGAATATAATAAAATTTTGCCATCCAATTTTGCATTCAGGATGATCAATTTTGAAAGCTACATAAAGTTCATTTAGATAATACTAGTTATTTCTGTTTTGTTATTTTGATTCAATTTCTTACATGCCATTTCCTATCATTACAAGCTGGGCATATACTACTGTTTTCATCATTTTCAGAAAAATAAATTTCTGGATATTTTTGTTTTTCACTTCTATCTACTCACATCATATTTCACAAGGAAATTAGACTAATTGAAAACATTTATATTTTAAATCTGTCAAAATAACAAAATGTTTATTTCACTAGTGTTTCCAGTTTTTGTTTATAATTCATTACCTAAACTTCAATAACAACTCATTACATTGAACCAATATCACACATGAATTAGGTAACAGCTATAAGATCAGCAGGTGTAATGTGAGTTTATTTCCTCATTTCCGAAAATTCATATCTTTGCTCACAGTCAAATATCAATGCTGACATTTTTCCAGTATTTTGCTATTATATAAGTGTAAAAATTGTGCAAAAATCATATTTTTATATTCAGTCCCACCAGAGGTAACTAATCCTAAACATTACAAGAAATGAAAATGATAAAATTTCAAAAATACAAAGGAAAATTTTGAAAGTGTTCTTCCTCTAGTAATAATTTATAATATCTAACTAGAGAAAAAATGGCTAAACTGCAGAGTCTGTTGTCCTCACTCTGCAGATGTTGGCAACACCACAGCAGTCAACCATAGAGCAGGTATGTGTGTTATTTATTTTGTTATCTGTACAAAACAGTGATCACTTTAAGTCAAAGTTAGGTTAGGTATAGGTTAAACAAGAAGTTTTTTTGTATGTGAGGGCGCATAGCGCCCGAATCTCCGGTCCAGAAACGATCTATTTACAGTTGGCAACATACGTGCCATGTTCAAAACACGGGCAACAGACTCTGCAGTTTTACCGAAAAAATGGACTCTGGTAAATCACTCCTTGGTTGTTATTTTTGGGCCTAAAAAGTGGATTTTCAAAAATTTTAATACAAACTTTGGAGGACATTCTGACTGGTTATTTTTGTATTTAGGATATTTTGTGTAATAAACAATGTTGTTGTGGAGACTTTACTAAAGGCAATATTTTACGACACGATTACACCCGTCTCCTTTGACCCATGACATCATCAACATGTCAGAAAACCCGTATATGGGATATCTTAATATTTCTATATTGTAGATAATAAATAATCTGTAGTTATCCTCAGAAATTACAGATAACAGAACGTACCATCGAACACAGGTCTCAGCCCAAAAATTCGTACTTTTGGTGCTCACATGCAGAAAAAAAAAAAAAAAAAAACCCTCTAAACTAACTTATACCTTACCATCAGAGAGAAGCTACGGATCACTTTTTAAACATAAAATATTAATCTATAATCTGTTCTGTTTGTAAACAAACTACTGTCTTTAACTCGGCCACCACACCTTCAACAAACACACACGCACCTCAAAACTACCAAGCTGCGATGACGTCACGGGTCAAAGCTGATGGGTGGAACTGCATCCTATAAATGACCCTTACTAAAAACAATCATGTTAACTGCAGTGTTGTAAGTTAACCTAGTGCAGAGATATTAAAATTATTGCTAACTTCTCCAAACTGAAATGGTGTAGGCCTAACAAATTTCTTTTAAAAACAGTTTTAAACTTCTCAGTTATAGGGTAAAAGGTAAAGCAGTCAACAATCTGAAGATTGGTTTGAACACCACAGTGCTTTACTAGGCATGGTCCTGTTTGGAGGTGGTATGCCGTTGCCTTCCTCCGACCTTCGAACTGACTTACCCAGCCAGTTATAGGGGGACCTACAGCTTAACGTGGGTTCCGAACCACGGTGCTACTCGGTATTTTTCACGTGAGCAATACTGCCAGAGGTGAAAGAAGTGGAAAGTGCCAGAGAAAAATCCTAGGACCTGGCGAGGATCGAACCCGCGACCTTTGGATTTGTAGTCTGACACACTACCACTGTGCGACCGAGGCGCACTAGTTATAGGGTAATCACATATAATTAAAAAAAAAAAAAATTAAAATTGTGAAGCAACCCTGATTGAACCACCTCATATGGACTGACCCTTAATCCTAATGTTTACACCCCTGCAACACTGAAATATGCAAGTTGGGTACATAGGCATACAACTTTAAATACGTGGGAAAGTTTCAAGAATTTAGTAGAGGAGTGGACAACAAGCACAACATGCCCTGTAAACTTGTGGTTTATTTGCTTTCATTACCATGTTACAGGCATATGTTTTGATGTCATTTGTTTTGATACAGTGTAATTTACTGCATACAGTTAACTACAGAAGGCGCTCAAAGTGGGTACCATAAGCTGTATGCAGGCATTATGCACTACATCCCTGTCTCACTCATTTCCATAGGTGTGCACTGATACAGCAATTCAATGATGAACAGGTGTGGCAAAAACAATGGCCTTCAAGTGACCTAATACATAGAAGTCTATTGGATTAAGGTTGGGAGGTGGGATGGATGGGTTGTTGGGGATAGGGATACCGAACTGCAAGGTCATCAGTCTCCTGAGGGAAAGGAGTGAGGACAGGAAAGGAAAACAAAACGCATTCCACGGAAGAAAGACTACATTAGTTCAAGCCCTCATGCACATCCTCATGAGAACTGAGCCGCCCCCCCTCCCTCCAGGAGACCTAGTAGACCTTGGCATTAGTCTCCAACATCCCATCAATTTGTTTGGGAATTGCTTGCACATAACTGCTCTGGCACCATGACTAAAATGAATGCAAATCAAATGTACACACACATGAATAGGGACTAAATTTAGCTATGGCCTATGTGTGCTACACAAATGACCAACTTGCACAGTGATCTATGTTATGTACACTACCACAAATGCCTGTAACATGTTATCAAAAGCAAATAAACCATGTATTTATGGATATGTTCCGATTGTTTTTTGGTCCTCTACGAATTCCTCAAGTTTTCCCCCATATTTAGGTACACCCTGCAAAAAAAGTAGTGTATGCTATGTTGAATAAATAGATTAGGCACACATATTGAAATCTTGCACTAATTTTCATTGCTTTGTTTTTACAAGTGGATACCACTATTTCTGGTCAGTTCATATTATTATCTAATGGGAGAATATTGTAAAAGCGCAAGAGACATTTTAAATCCATTTAAAATTTTTGCTAATGTCCTTAGAAAACATAACTACCAAATCCATACACCAGGTTGCAGTAAAGTATATCACTTCAAACCAGTTATGGAGGAGTGGAGGGAGGGATACGATGATAAAGTAGCCTATGCTAGACATTTTTGCATTACATAATGTCCTCACATTGGATCGATAGGCAATCTTGAAATTCAGTGCAAGAAAGAAGACACTTCATAGTCAAGATCACTATACTGGCCATTTATTATGGACAAAAAGTTTCTTTAGGTACGATTAAAGGTTCAACTGAAGATGGGGAAAACCACCCGTCAGCTTTGACCCGTGACATCAGCATGTTTGCGTGTGCATGTATGTTTGTAGGTGGCATGGATAACTGTGTAGTGTATAAGTTAAAGAGGATAGTTTGTTTACAAGCAGAACAATTACGATTTTCTGTTTAAAAATAAATCTCTAGTTTCACTCAGAGAGGTATAGGCTAATGGCATAACTGAAGACAGGCACAGCCTGTCAGCTTCCACCAATGACGACATATCAGAGTCTCACAAAATACGCTACACAGACATACCAACTAGCAAAAGAAGCACATAGGGGATAATATCGTAATTGCATACTTATGTATCACGCATAACAAACTATGATTATCCTCGTAAATTACAGATTACCACAACAAAATGAACCACTCACTACAGCTCACGGCCAATAAGTTCGCGGCTTGGGTGCTAATTTGTAAAAAAAGAAAAACCTCTGTTAACCAATACCTCACTATCATAGAGAAGCTACAGGTCACATTTTAAACACAAAATCTATGTTCTGTTTGAAACAAACTATCGTCTTTAACTCCGATGCGACATTGGTCAAAGCCGAAGGGTCGTATGCCAGTCTTCAACTGTCCCAAAAGTAAGCGCCGAAGGCGCGGTTGGTATCCTGATCTTCAGTTATGGGCGACTAAATATGAGAATAAGTGCGCATCACGCCCATATTTCCGAGCCTATTACATATTTATGTTAAATAAAACGATTAGTTACCCAGAAATACAAAAAATCTTTGCGCATTTAAGTCTTGGTACCGTAAATGTTCGCACTTGACCAACATTGCACGTGTTTATTAGTTGAACACAATTTGCAACGAAGACTGTATTACCTAATATAATTTTTTTTTTTTTAATTTCTGCCTCAGACCAATCAAGTCTTCATCACACGGTCGTAAACATTACGCAGCGCAGTTAAATTTTACTTACGGCATCGGCGGGAGAGAGTGCTCACGAAACATTCGCTTTACATGAGTAATTAATGTACTAACCGGACAACGGTATATGCAAGAACCTGTCAACCATAGATCAGGAACAGCATTATTTATTTCATGGTCAACAACAAATTTTATTCTCCTCGATCCATGTGACGGGGTTTTCAAAGCGCATAAAGCAGTCGTTACCAACAACAGCACAATACACCGCCGATTTATTAAGTAAAATTATACCCATTTCCACCTTAACCTAGACTTAATGATTACCTACAGATCACTCATCACGAATATGATTTTTAGTTGGGAAGGGTCGGGGAGGTATCCAGTATCACATACTAGTCTAACCTCGCTTCTAATATAAGGCTCACAGTAACTGATATACGAACATGACAACGTTCTAATAAAATAATCTGTTTTTCGTAATTGTGATCTGCAAATTACTGCCTTAATACTTTTCTGCCTCCCAACTGTGCCACAAAAAAAAAACTGTCTTACCGCACACGAACTACCACTTTTCACATGTTTACCGCAAGAGCAATCAATACTGAAATAAAATTTCTATTAAGTCCTTTCCATCATAAAATACGCTATACGAACTATTTATGATATGAGGAGCAAACGATAAAAGTTAGGGATTGACAGATTAGTACAATAACCTCGAACATACAGCCCTTAATATAATGTAAACGAAAAACTCTAAAACACACAGTACATCGAATTTCGCCATATTGATTAACTGCGGCGAATATGGAAACGACCAGGGGTTTAGCAGTCTCCCCACCACATTGTCTCAGCTCCAACCAAGCGCCCAATGATATGGCCCTCTGGGAAAGGCAATGGGAAGGCGATGTGTTTCACGCGCGTGCTTATGAACTAAGTTAACATGTAAGGTGTAGTGCAGTAGTATACTACTTCTGTGTTTGCTTGAGTAGCTTCTAGATTGGAAACCGCCAATTGTACTTATTTCTTGAAAGATATGTTTCAACATACATTACGATTATGACGTCCATTGTTTTTTTCGTACTGCTGATGAACTAAGCGCATAGCACTCGAATGTGCAAAACGAGAATTCTCTCCACAATATCTGCACTAAATTCAAGTGATACGGCAACGGCGCTGCAGGCCATATAGCGCTAAGCGTATTTCAAGCGTTATTACATGTAGATATCTTTCAGAACTATAGTAAAACTACGTATACATTTTAATAGCCATCTTAAAAATTATATTCATTGGATGAAGTTGGTTCACACACGCAAAGATCTAGAGTGTGATGCTATTTTTATGAGAACTGAAATTTCAGTCCCACCCCCCTCCCATGACGGAATGGAACTTGACAGACAACCATATTCTTTTTGTATGCTACAGATGTTATACGAATGTCTGCTCGAATTAATTATGTTTCGAAGACACTCATAACCACGGAAAAAGTAAAGAAATTCTTAAAGCAAATGACAACCTTCCACAACTATATTCAGTCTTTGCTTATACTTTTGATTTTTAAATGCAAGGAGGCAGTACAGCATTTTTCATAACCTTCATTGGGTAAGTTCAAAGGCTAAATAAGGAGCATTAATTAGCATGGAATTGATCAACTTTGTAATGGTTTGAAAAATACGTCACTGTACAGACAGCTTCTCCTTTGAGTTCTGAGTTCAGCCTTTTGCTGAATTGTGTCTCAATTAGGAACAGGGGACTGATGACCCGCTGTTTAGTCCCCTTAAAAATTCCCTAGGAAGTATTGATCAACCCACTAATGAAAGCCAATATCATATACCACCAACAAACATAAAAACTATCTGGAGGAAATTAAGGACATTTGGGAAACAATCTTGGAAATTATACAATCCTCACTCATCCATGAGAACATTTACTCATGACAAAATAAGGCTCAGCTGACGATTTTTTTATCCTCTTAAATTACATTCTGTATAAAAGTAGCACAAATAAATAGAACACACACACACACACACACACACACACAAACGCAAGCTTTCGCAACCCAGTTGCTTCTTTAGGCAGAAGGGAAGGAGAGGGAAAAGGAAATTATGAGGGTTTTAAGGAAGGGGGTAAGGAGCCATTCCAATCCCGGGAGAGGAAAGATTTACCTTGGGTAATGCTGGGTCCACACGCTACGATCTGTCTGCGCACACCTCGCATATCGTTGCGTGTGGACAGCACATTTGCGCAGATATGAGATGTGCGCAAACCTGGAAGTTGGAGTTGGAGGTTTGAGCGATATTCCTCAAATCTGAGGGTTCAAATCACATCTGCGCAGACAAGTTGGAACGTGTGGACAGTAGATCGCTGCAAATCTGTCTCGGTGTATACTTTTTTCGTGTGTTTACTATGTTGACAATGGATGAAAATGGCTGAGAGCTGAAAATTCCGACTGGGAAACAAAGTTAGCCGCAGCGTATTGGCCACATATATAATATAAAGTGAAGTAGGCGTACAGTGTTTCAAACATATCTAAAACTGACAATTTTATTTGTATCTTGTTAGGAGGTAGGCCTACTTTACTTGACTTCATGAAATCATTCTTCTGGACAGCGTAAATAGCTTGACAAGTGTTGGGGATGATTTAACTCAATGCTTGTTTAGAAATTGCTGTTGAAAATTCGAGGTCTTTGTAGGTCCTTCCTGTGGCCAGGAATCTTAATGTAACTGTCAGCCAATCATGTGGAGAAATATATCTCCTCATAAAAGTGTCTTTACGTATTATACGAGGAGTTACCAGTGTCAAAAGATAATTATAAGTTTTCGCATCCATTCACAAATAATTACGCCAGTCATCGGGTTTGCACTGCAACTCACGATGTACAATCACATGTGACAACTGCATTCTTTTAAGCAGCCAATGCCTAGACCATTTCTGTTTATTGCGGTTTGTTTGCACTTTTTTTTTTTTTTTTTTTTTTTTTTTTTTTGCAAGACACGTTGCAAATAGTGTCCGTAAAAAGATTTCCTCTATCACTGACAAAAATAAACTTCGTAAAAAAGCTTATCGTATTCGTTTTCCAGTCAGATTGCAGTCTATACTACCTACTTTCTTTTATCACCGAAAGATGTCGAGCGCGAGAATTTCCAGCGATGTGAACACCCGTCCACACGCAACGATTGGTGTGCGCAGACATTTGCACAGATATTTGCGCAGATAGATCGTTGCGTGTGGACCCGGCTTAAGATTTACCCATTGGCTTTTCTGGAGCGCCATATCATTGGTCGCTTGGTTACAGGTGTGACGGTGTGGTGGGGGAGCATAGACCATAAATAAACATGGTCTATGTGGGGGAGACTGCTAAACCCCTGGTAGTTTCCGTATTCGCTTAAATGCGCAGCAAAGTCAAAATCGGAAGCTATCGATTGTTGCAGTATAATCGTCTATTTTCATATTCGACTTTACAAAGGAGTATCATTTAGATCACACCAAGAAGTTGAAAATAACATCCTTGGATCATACCATGGCCTCCCTGAAACTCGGCATGCAGTTACTAGCCATAAGCGGCAAAGTCTGAGCTGACGTCAAAACGATTCAACTACGCTTCTGCGTCTATTACGTTAGATATCAGTACTTTCAACACAATTTTAAGGCCAATTCACACTGTCCGTCAAGTTACGCCACGTCACCGTCCGTCAGAACATTCCGCAATGTATTTCTAATGGCGGCATTCACACTGTCCGTCACCGGACCGTCACGTCACGTCAACGTCACGCCAAGCTTTCTCGAGAAGAATGTTTTGACGGAACGGACGTCTGTTAACATCGGAAGTTAACCTATTTTCGTCACGTGAATTACATGTTGCAGTCGACGATTGCACTGTTTATATGCAAATGTGTCTTATATATCTTTATTTTGTTCTTATACTTCGTTTTAGGGCTAAATCTAAAAATGTTTCATGACGACTTAAATATTTTTGTCAATTGAGTGTCCCCCTAAAATCGAGGTCGGATATCTGAAACCAAACAATGATTTATGTTACATAACATTGTAACAGAAAAGACTGAAGAAAACTGTTTATTTGAATAAAATTGTAATTCGATTACGCATTTTTCATGAAATAACATTTTAAATGAAAAAATCAGTTGTAATGAAAGACAAAAATTCAGTTTTTTTACGACGGTATTAACAATGTCAGCGGGCAAATCGTAATGAAGGAAGTTTAGAGTTTAACGTCCCGTCGACAACTTGGTTATTAGAGACGGAGCTCACGCTCGGAGTTTGTGGGTAGGGATGGGGAAGAAAATCGGCCGTGCCCTTTGAAAGGAATCATCCCGGCATTTGCCTGGAGTGATTTAGGGAAAATCACGGAAAACCTAAATCTGGATGGGCGGAGGTGGATTTGAACCACCATCCTTCGGAATGCGAGTCCAGTGCGTTACCACTGCGCCACCTCGCTCGGTCAATCGTAATGAATAAAGTAAACAGGCGCTTTTTATGCTCTTGTAAGTATTGTTTGATGTTTTCATATGTTTATTTTATGTTACAATGTTACGTAACATAAACCATTTTTTTTGTTTTTAGAGGGACACTCAATTGACAAAAATATTTAAGTCGTCATGGAACATTTGAAATTTACCTCTAAAACGAAGTATAACAATAAAATGAAGATGAATAAGACACATTTGCATTTAAACAGTGCAATCGTCGACTGTAACATGTAATTTGCGTGTCGAAAATAGGTAACTTCCGATCTTAGCAGACAGCCGTTCCGTCAAAACATTCTTCTCGAGAAAGCTTGACGTGACGTGACGGTCCGGTGACGGAAGGAAGGAAGGAAGCTTAGGGTTTAACGTCCCGTCGACAGCTCGGTCATTAGAGACGGAGCTTACGCTCGGAGTTTTAGGAAAGGATGGGGAAGGAAATCGGCCGTGTCCTTTGAAAGGAACCATCCCGGCATTTGCCTGGAGTGATTTAGGGAAATCACGGAAAACCTAAATCTGGATGGCCGCTAGGACACACATTGTTCCTGAATGCAATTTTAAAAGTGAACATTATTTGAACGCAATACTTTAGGGCTCTATATATATTGTCACGTTGCAATGGAAGCAGGCTTGACTTCGAAGGCAACTGAACGCAGCACTTGTACTGAAAGCACGTTTATTACGAACTCAATATACACGCAGCACTGACTGCCTCTCAGGCAAAGTGCTCAGCTATTTTTACACAGACAGAATTTACCAGAAATTAGAAGAACAGTTAACATAACAAACAAGTAGAATTTGCAAGTGAAAATATGAAAGATGTAGAACATTCTGGAATTGTTAATTACAAAGAAATAAATTTTTGCCAGTGGGCGGGATTGAACCGGCGACCTCCAGCACTGCAGTCCGTGACGCTATCCCCTGCGCCACACCGGCAGTCGGTGCTCGTGGTCTCTGTCGGCATTGCTCCCTCTCCTGGAGAAACAGCGACCCACTGTTATGATCCCCGTGGAGGCAGCTGCAATGTCCTGGATCTTGACCTTGTCATGGATCCTTTGTATGACAGTTCAAGAGAATCCTTCCCTTCTCCATGATTATCGACGACAGACGTTCCTGTCGTGGCTTCATCAGGAACATTACCGTCCTTAGAGTCCTTGAACAAGAAGCCATTGTCGTCTACCTGCTCTTCAGGGTCGTAGTAAGGCTTCATGCGCAGGACATGAACAATGTCTCTTCGTTTCTGACGTTTCGACGACGTCTCGTAATCCTCAACTTCGTTCGTGACGTCTGACAGGTGGCGTATGACACGATACGGACCAAAGTATCGCTTCAATAACTTTTCTGACAGTCCAACCTTCCGTACAGGGGTAAAATTCCATACCAGATCTCCTGGGCTGTACACAACAGGTCGGTGCTTCTCCTGGGCGTCCAGTGTCCAGTGTCCGTATGCGAGCCAGCTTTCTTCGACCCTGGTGATGAGCTGTTTAACATAGTCATCCTGAGTGTCGTCCGGTTGGAATGGGAACAGCATATCCATTGTCGTCTCAGCTTCACGGCCATTGTGCAGGAAAACGATAAGCACCGACCTCGCGACAATATTGTTTTGCAAACTTGAGACACTCCAGTGAATGCAAATGTAAAAGTGAATATTACCTTAACATATCCTTTCATGGCTTCACATATTGCTTTGCAAACTGCTGGTACTATAAGTGAAATCACTTGTGTCGAAATTTTAAATAGAAAGTGTAAGCTTTTAAAGCTATCTCCTGTAGCGAGATATCTAAGTGTCACTGCTGGTATAGCTTCCCTCCAAAATGTATTCTGCTTTTTTATTTTCGGTTCAATCATTTGCAGAAGCAATTCGAAATCTGTAGAAGACATGTAACATAAGTTGTCAAACTTCCCAGATGGTTCCTGCAGTAGATGATTTAATAAATTCCTTCCATCATACCTGCAAGAATAAATGGAAATAAAATGAAGTTGGCGAAATTTTAATAATGCTCATTAACTACTATTTTTTTAACTTCCTGATTACGAGATGTATGAAGTGACACAGCCCACCATCTTCTTTTACATGTTTTCCTCTTTTGGTTTTGCAAGACAAAATATAGTTATGCACACTTGAGACGGCTAATGCCCCAACCGCGATCTGTGTGTCAGACATGCTTACGTTGGCGTTCCACAAATTCAATTGAATGTTGGCGCCAATGTGTTGGCGCTGTCGCAAAAATATTGGGCAATATTGGCTCCAAAATTGGTACCAATGAGTGGACGCGGAATAAAGGAGGAGGCAGTACATTACAACCTGAAGCAGATTACAGTGCGAGAGAGGCAGTAAAATCACAGAAATTGCGTACGTTATGTACATATGTGTTTGATCTTCATCTCGAGAATTACTCAATACGCGTCATGTAAAAGATATAGGGTGTCCAGAAAAGGACTCCCTGATTTCAACATTAAATATCTCGGAAAGAAAGATCGTTAGAGGAATGCAGTACACGGTATGTTTATTGTGAAAGCTGTAAGAAGTTTATACAGCAGTTTGAAATAATAGTTACAAAAGCTGCTAACCGATGGCGCTGTAATCGCCATACGTAATGCGTAGTATAACTAGTGATCCGAAGCCAGAGCGATCAGTTCCACTATTGAAACGTGAAATGAGGTTAGCGTACCGAATTAAGAGATTAAAACCATGTACTCCATTGAACAACGCGTTTTTCTGGTGCTAGAGTACCACAGGTGAGAAGAGAGTCCTACGGCAACAAGGCGAAGTTTTCAAGCACGATTTAATGTTCCAAAAGGACCCGATGCGAAAACCATTTGTACGCTCTTCGCAAAATTTGAACGAACAGGCAGCGTAACCGATGATCCAGTGGGGCATGTTGGCCGCAAGCAAACCGCAGTTACGCTTGAAAATATCGCCACAGTTTCTGGAATTATTCAGCGATATCCAATGTATCCGTCCGTAGAATTGCATCTGAGACTGGTTTGAAGGGTTCCAGCACGCAGAAAATACTGAGAAAGAGCCTACACATGTTTCCAATCAAAATCAGACGCACCAGGCCATACCCATACGAGCTGTGCAACAAAGGGTTGCCTTTGCTAATCAGATGATCACAATAATTGATAGTGAAGGATATGATGTTGGCTGCATCTGGTTTACAGATGAAGCACACTTCCACCTGACTGGATACGTGAATAAGCAGAACTGCCGATTTTGTGGTTCCGAAAAGCCATATTGGTGTGAAGCGAAACCCCTGTATTCTCCTAAAGTTACTGTGGGCTGCAGTATGCAGCAGAGGCGTTAGTGGCTCTTTTTTCATTCGAGAAACGGTCACCGGTGCACGTTACGCTGCAATTTTGGAACAATTTGTCGCCACACAGCAAGCGTTGGAGGATCGACCAGGTACTGAATGTTAATCAAAATATCCACGGGTGTACTGCCGGTCTATAGTGTCCAACGGGCGCAATATTTCGGCGATCATACATGTCGCCATCATCAGTTCACCTGATGATGGCGACATGTATGATCGCCGAAATATTGTGCCCGTTGGACACTATAGACCGGCAGTACACCCATGGATATTTTGATTATCAAATACGTCGGGAGAAACTGAAGAATCACATCATACATCTTTACGGGGAGGAGATGTATCGCAGCATGAAGAAATTTGAAAAGTTGCGCCACCATAGGTTCACCTGATGATGGCGACATGTATGATCGCCGAAATATTGTGCCCGTTGGACACTATAGTCCGGTAGTACACCCGTGGATATTTTGATTATCAAATACGCTGGGAGAAACTGAAGAATCACAGGTACTGAATGTTTTATGCAAGATGGAGCCCGACCACATCGGACCGAACAAGTGTTTCGCTTTCTTGAGGAATACTTCGGGAATCGAGTCATTGCTTTGGAATATCCCAAATTTACTGGTGCAGGCATGGATTGGCCTCCATATTCGCCGGATTTGACTCCCTGTGACTTTTTTTTTTGTGGGACACAGTGAAAGACATGGTCTACCCGAAGCATTCCGCTACGCTGGATGAGCTTGAATCGGCGATCTCTGTGGCATGTGAATCCATTTCGGTTGAAACACTACGAAATGAGATGGCGAATTTCATTCTTCGTTTGCGCCACCTCTGTAGTGCCAATGATGAAGATTTTGAAAACATTGTGATGTGATTGTTTGCAAAGAGTGTTTTCATACGATTATTTCACTTATGTATGCTGATATGAGCTGTACAGCGTACAGCGCCATCTGTTAGCAGCTTTTGTAACTATTATTTCAAACTGCTGTATATACTTCTTACAGCTTTCACAATAAACATACCGTTTACTGCATTCCTCTATCAATCTTTGTTTTCGACGTATTTGATTTTGAAATCAGGGAGTCCTTTTCTGGACACCCTGTAACAACATGCACAACTCTTTCAGTGTTTTATTAATACAGGACTGGATATCTAAAATCATCAATTATAGTGAATGAAATTATGTCAAATTGTTAGTGTTGTAATTTTTTTAAATTTTATTAAAAGAAATTGGACAAATTTAAATTGTGGCTTATATTTTGTCGTACATTTCGCCGTTGATTGGTACTAATTATCTGCTATTTGATATACTAAAATGTTGTTCATGACCAAATGTAACCAATGCTGTAAACTGTCTAAGTGCAAGAAAGGCTATGAATTAGAATTCTTTAAGTTGATTAGGAAGAGTCTACAACGAGTCGCCTGTGCAAACGCACAGCTGGTGCTAGAGATATTACGTATAGAAACTAAGATTTTTACATGCTAGAAGCAATGAATATGAAAACTATTCGTATTTAAAAAGAAACAGTGGTTGGTTGTTGCTTTCAAAAGTGGACAGGACAACCTGTTAATAGTAGGTCAATCACTAACAGTCACCCATAGTTGTTGAATTTTGTAATCCAATGCTTGTATGGAAGAAGCAAAATTTAATTTTTAAATTGAGATCCTACCTTCTGCAGAAAAATCCCCAAAGGGAATAAAATAATATTACAATGGATTAAATTTTCAAGAGACTGCTATTTACCACCCGTTTAAAAGAATAACCTGAAATTCGCACTTCCTTTCTTCAAGGAAAAGGAATGAGCTGCATACAAAACACTTTGCACATGATCTGGTTTATCTATTTGGTGCAAGGTTATTAAATGTCATATGGTTTAATATTTTGGGGTAACTCTTGAAGTCAAGCAAATGTTCTCAGAGTCCAAAAGTGTATAATACATATTATTTGTGGTGTAAATTCACGGACATCCTGTAGAAGCCTCTTCAAACGTCTGGGTATATTGACTACTGCCTCTCAGTATATTTATTCCTTAGTAAAATTTGTCATAAATAATATATCCCTTTTCCCAACAAACAGCTCAGTTCAATGATCTACACAAGGACCTAAAATCACTTACTTAAGTTTTAAAAGGGGACACAAGAACACATATTTTCAATAATTTACCAACAACCATAAAAAATTAGCTACAAACAAAGATCAGTTTAAGAGGAGCCTAAAAGACTTTCTAGTGGCCAGCTCCTTCTACTCCACCGACGAATTCTTAAATGATGCATGTATCTGTCTTCATACTATTAGTATTATTATATTATCAGCTTGTAAGAAGTATATGTACCTGTATTAATAATATTTTATTATTAACTTGTAAAAATAAATAAATAAAGGGGACATGTTCCACATTCACAAGGATCACCTCAACACAGATTTATGGAACGAACCAACTAATCTAATCTAATTTAAACGCTTTGGAGTCAGTCAGAAGTATTTCCTCTTATGGTCACAAACCATTGCAACTACTTTTGCACCACAACTTAAACTCCTCATTGGCAGTCATATTTAGTTTGAAACAGTGGCGACCGCAACTCGAACGCTTTAGCACGGTTGCAACAGCAACTCGGATGAAACTAATTGCAACTGCAAATGCCAACTTGAACGCCTTTTTCTCGTGTTTGGTAGTTTGGCCACCTGTTGACCTGTAGCATTAGTTGACTCATTTGCTCTGTTACCTCCGTAGATGAAAGGTTTATGATTTAAATAATGAAACACAACAGCAACAGTTTTTTATGCTTAGCACTATGCCTTGTCAGACTTTACTGAATGGTTAAGTACAAATATTTATGTGATGTTCACATATGTGGCATTCTGCTGATTTTGGAGCTGTGTCGTGTTTTTGAGGTTATAAGGTACCACCCACAACACATATGTAAATGTTTGATCTTCATCTCGAGAAATACTTAATCTGCATCATGTAAAGCATAACAACTAAAACGGCGCCCTTTCACTTACGTCACTGAATATGCTAATGTGAATTGCAAATATATGGGTGGCGCCACGCAACTGTCGCCACTTTTTAAAGTTAAGGTCTTTTAAACTTTTTGTTTCCATTTCTCAGAATCAAAACAAACCGCCACCATCTTCATTTGAAGGCTATTACTGTATTTGGTGTTTTCATGCATTTATGTCTACATTTTACAAACAAAATGCATTTTAATTGTTCACTAAATTAAAAATCTTTCCAAAATATGTTATTTTAATAATGATTTGTTGAGTAACAGTGATAGCGAGACATCGGAATGCAGTACAAAGTTTTCATGAGCATGATGTAGTTAATTTTCGTATTTTATGATGTTCTCATACAGTGATACAGTGTATGCTTAAGATTTGTGTGTGACTAAACAGGTGTTATTGAGTGATTACTGAAGGGAGATTTGTAGTACCACAACAGCCTATTTAATTCTACAAATGTGAAAATAAATGTGATGCTGGCAATGTATTCAAATTCTTGAATTGGCAGCTTCATTGCTCATAAACACTCGCCACATAGATTTTAGAAAGGAAGTGACAAGGTTCATGTTGTATTTTCGATTGAGTATATCTGTTAATTAAGGGAATGAACTGTATTAAGGCCATTTCACACTATCCGTCATGTTACAGCACTGTCACATCAAGTAGTTTTCACTCTGTCCGTCACTGTCTGTCACATCAATTCGCCTGTCCCAGTACGTGATACGAAAGTGAGGTTACGACTGGTGATCTGTTATGTAGAAAGTTTAGTTTAATACTGGAATTGAGTTAACAACAACGCTAAATGTTATTGAGGGCGGAAGAAAACTTTACAATGTATGTTTTTGGCCAACTTAGTGTGGTAAAGTGCTGGGGACTGAAACAACATTTCAAAACATTGACATCTGTTGTTAGGCGCAAAAATAAACATATGAACCCATCAAACAAGATTTATAAGAGCATAAATAGATCCTGTTTTCTTTATCCGTTATGATTTGCCCACTGACATTGTTAATACTGTCATAAACAAATGAATTTTTGTCATTCATTAGCATAGACTTTTACATTTTCAATGTTATTTGATAACAAATGCGTTATCAAATTACAATCTTATTCAAATAAACAGTTTGCTTTAGTCTTTTCTGTTACAATATTACGAAACATAAACTATTTTTCGGTTTCAGATATATGACCTCGCTTTTATGACGACACTCAACTGAGAAAAATATTTATCATGAAACATTTGGAATTTACCGCTCAAACAAAGTATAACAATAAAATAAAGATTAATCAGGCACATTTGCATATAAACCGTGTAATCATCGACTACAACATGAAAAATCACTTGATCAAAATTGGTTAACTTCCGATGTTAGCACATAACCATTCTGTCAAAACACTCTCCTTGAAAAAAATTGATGTGACGTGTAGGTCCGGTGATAGACAGTGTGAATGTCACCATTAAAAATACATAACATTCTTCTTGAAAAAATTTGATGTGACGTGTAGGTCCGGTGATAGACAGTGTGAATGTCACCATAAAAAATACATTGTAGAATATTTTGAGGGACAGTGATGAGACGTGACTTGACGGACTGTGTGAATTGGCCTTTACAGTAACTGTCAGTGTAGTTGTATGAATCATGACCACAAAATTCGCTTTAAATTAAAAAGTCGCCGTATTTAACTGTAGGAAAATTTAGATAGCTATATTTGGTTTCAAATAAGCATCCATTAGATTTTAAATAGCATTCAGAATAGTGAATGATGACAATATATCAAGTTTGAAGAGATGGCAGGTAATGGTCAGGTGTCAAATATCACAATGACACTTGTAGTATCACTTGATCAAGTACTGCATCTCTAATGTTGATATCGGACTTTCTGACTCAATCAGAAAGTATACCCGAATTAACTACATTATGGTCATGAAAAGTTTGTCCTACATTTCGATGTCTCATCATCACTGTTACCCAACAAAACATCCTTAAAACCACATATTTTGGCAAGATCTTTAAGTTGGTGAAGAATTAAAATGCACATTGTTTGTAAAACGTAGGCATAAAAACACAAAAACACCAAATATAGCTTTAACCTTCAAATAAAGATGGCGGCGGTTTGTTTTGATGCTGAGAAATGGCGTCAAAAAGTTCAAATGACTTCAGGTACGTTGATACTGGATACAAAAATGGCGCCATTTGACTTATGTCATGGAAAAAGTTAGTGTCAATTGCAAATACTTGGGTAGCGCCACTCAACTTCGCCACTTTTCAAAGTTCATGCCATTTGAAGTTTGTGACGGCATTTCTCAGAATCAAAACAAACCACCGCCATCTTTATTTGAAGACTATTGCTGTATTTCGTGTTATCGTTTATTTAGCCTATGTTTTGCAAACAATGTGCATTTTAATTGCTCATCAAATCAAAATTTTTTTTCCAAAATATGTGCTTTTAAGTATGGTTTGTTGGGTGACAGTGATGGTGAGAAATCGAAATACAGGACAAAGTTTACATGAGCATAATGTAGTTAACTTCCATATTTCATGATGTTCTTATACAGTGTATGAGTGTATACTTAAGATTCGTGTGTGACTAAACAATTGTTACTGAGTGATTGCTGAAGGGAGATTTGTAGTTACACAAGAGCCTATTTAAGTATACAAATGCGAAAATAAGTGTGGTGCTGGCAGTGTATTCAGATTCTGGAATTGGCATCTTTACTGCTCATAAACACTTGTCACATGGATTTTAGAAAGGAAGTGAAAAGGTTCATGTTGTCATTTCCGATTGACTGTATCTGTTAATTAAGGGAACAAACTGTATTACAGTAACTATCAGTGCAGTTGAAACGTGTTTTTCAAAATACATTACTAGTAAGTCAATTTTGAACCCAGAATTACAAAAATTGATATTTGCATACTTGGTTGGGATTTAAAAGACACATGTTGACGTATTTTTCGAAATTCAACTATTAAAGGATACCATTGGGTGTTACAAGTAGTAAAATCAAAAGTTCAAATGTTTGTAAATCTTAAGAGACTTAACTACGAGGTCATCAGTCCCTAAGGCTTACAAAGTAATGAAAATAACTTACGCTAAGGACGACACAAACACCCAAGCCCGAGAAGCGAATTGAACCCCCAACGGCGAACAGCAGCATACACCATAGCACGGTGCCTCAATACGCACAGACATGCTGCCACAGCTACAAGTAGTATCACAACATTTCACTATGACAGTACTTAAGCTATATCTATGAAAATTTATGTTAAGAGGGAGAAATAACTGGTGCAGACCAACCAGCCTACGCATGCGAAGCAGCGGGCGTTGAGCTAGTAGAAAATAAAAAGACAGATAGCTTAATTATTTTGGAAAATAAATGTGCCTTGGAAGATGTCACAAAACTGTACAATTCCTTAAATCAGACAAGAGAGAGAAAAATAAGGCAGTTCAAGGAGCTTTTAAAAAGAAAAGCCAGGACAAACAACAATGAAGACAGGGTTAGTAATAACAATCGTATGTATTATTTCTGTTGTCAACATCTATTTTTATGAATTTAAGTTTTCCTCTTCCCATTGTTCTGTGAATGTTACATTACTTTTAACAATACAAACTAATCGATTTAAGGCCACCCATCCACCTACCCGAGCCCCATTTAATATATAAAAATGAATGTTTGTGTTTTCGTATTCTATGCATGGCCATACCGTTCAACTGATTGTGATGAAACTTTGTCAACATATTGCTTGCACTTTCGCGATGGTCACAGGCAACATTAAATCGTTGTACGGCAAATAGTTGAGGAGATATGACGTAATAAACAATGAAACACGCTGAAAAGTGCTGCATCATGTGACGTCTGCTTCTAAGCTATTGCACTGATTTCAACAAAATTTGGTACACATATTCCGTACATGAGGTAACAATTGACGTAGGGGTAAGCCCTGCTCACCTCATATAGTTCAGGAGATATGACATCGTAAACAATTATATGATTGAAAACCTGTGGCATCATGTGACATGTGAATAAGAACAGCCTAAAATCTTCATGACATTTTGGACACTTGACCTTCAAAACAAGATGAAGATCATTGTCACATAAAATTTTGGTTGGTGCATGGCAGAGGATACTTTACATATTTACGTTGTCATATTCTACAGTTGCATTCTGATCCTGATGAAATTTTTAAATATGACTGAATAGTTCAGTTTATGAGCACAGATTTCCTACAATCATTTCAATTAATTAATGTGACTAAACAGTTAATTTTCATATTTCGATGAAGTTTGGAATGAAATAAAATTTCTGAAAATTCTACAGGGCTATCTGGAAGTTACATTTTTCAAGGTGATAATCACCAAAGAAACATTTAAAACATAAATATTGTTCACACCTTGTGACTTTTATGTAAGCAATTTAAAGTAAGAATTTTTTTAAATGAATGAATACTTCATTCAGATTTTTAAATGACGGTTTTTAGGCTGTCAGCTTTGATGCATACCAAGCATACTGAATCACTGTGGTGAAAACCACCATCAACAACATAGAACTCATTCAGCTCGGTATGATTGTGCCACAGTGTTCTACTTTTGAAATGTGTGATTGAGATTTATTAAGGGAACAGCAGTATAACGCTAATGCTTTACGTGCATTTGTTGAAGCAAGTGATAAATGTTGCTTCCAGAACAAAAAGTGGTCTACGACTCAAATTAAAATGGCGGAGGGTACTATTCTTATGGACTTCGAGAAAATCTATGGTTTTATTCCTATCTTGTTAAAATTTGGTAGACACCACCTTCAAAATAAAACTTCATTATCTACTTACGATTTCATTTGCAGATTAACTTGTAATGAACTTAGACAACACTTCACTGATCACCATTAAAATTAACAGAGTTATTTAACTTCTCAGTGATAAATGGAGGAGCCATTCCCATGAACCACAGACATTGCCGAGGTGGGGTGGCTTGCGTGCCTCAACGATACAGATAGCCGTACCGTAGGTGCAACCACAGCGGAGGGGTATCTGTGGAGAGGCCAGACAAACTTGTGGTTCCTGAAGAGGGGTAGCAGCCTTTTCAGTAGTTACAGGGGCAACAGTCTGGATGATTGACTGAGCTGGCCTTGTAACATCAGCTAATGTGGCTTTGCCACACAGCTACTGTGAACAGCTGAAAGCAAGGGGAAACTACAGCCGTTACCTTTACTGAGGACATGCAGCTCTAATGTATGAACGTATGATGATGGCATCCTCTCGGGTAAAATATTCTAGAAGTAAAATAGTCCCCCATTTGGATCTCTGGGCGGGGACTACTCAAAAGGATGTGATCATCAGGAAAGACAGCACTGGCATTCTAGGATAGGAGTGGAATGTTAGATCCCTTAATCAGGTAGGAAAGCTAGAAAATTTAAAAAGAGAGATGGATAGGTTGAAGTTTGATGTAGTAGGGATTAGTGCAGTTCGGTGGAACAAGATTCCTGGTCATGTGAGTACAGGATTATAAATACAAAATCAGTTGGTGGTATTACAGGAGTAGGAAGAGCTAAAGGAAATTATTCAGACAACGAAGGGAGAGGAAAACTTAATTGTTATGGGAGACTGGAATTCGGTAGTAGGACATTGAAGGGAAGGGAAGGGAAGATAGTAGGTGAATATGGTATGGGCAAAAGGAATGAAAGATGAAGCCACCTGGTAGAATCTTGCATGGAACATAATTTAGTTATAACAAACACCTGGTTTAAGAATCACGAAAGAAACCTAGTTTTAAACTGTAAGACATACCCAGGGGCAGATATAAACTCCGACCATAACTTCTTGGTCATGAATTGTAGGCTAAAATTGAAAAAAAAAAAAAAAAAAAACTGCAGAAAGGTAGGAAAATAAAGAGATGGGACCTAGAGAAACTGAAGGAATCTGAAGTTCTTGAGAATTTCCGAGGGAGCTTTAGGCAACAATCGACAGAAATGGGGGAAAATAAAACAGTAGAGGAGGAATGGGTAGCACTGAGAGATGAAACAGTAAAGGCAGCTGAGGACAAAATAGGTAGGAAGGCAAGACCTCCAAAAAATCCTTGGATATCTCAGGACATGCTAAATTTAATCGATGAAAGGAAAAAATACAAAAATGCAGTAAAAGAAATGAGATGGAAAGGAAGTGCAAAATGGCTAAGCAGGAGTGGCTAGAAGGCAAATGCAAGAATGTAGAAGAATGTATAAATGGGGGAAACATAGATACTGCTTACAGGAAAATAAAAGAGATATTTGGAGATAAGAAAAACAGCTCTAAGAGTATCAAGAATGCAGATGGAAAGCTAGTTCTCAGCAAAGAAGGGAAAACTAAAAGGTGGAAAGAGTATATAGAGAGGCCCTACGAAGAAAGTAAACTTAGAGGCAATATTTTAGGAAGGGGAGAAGAAGTAGATGAGGATGAAATAGGAGATACTATACTGAGAGATTAATTTGACATTGCACTGAAGGACCTAAGTCGGAACAAGGCTCCTGGAGTAGATGACATTCCCTCAGAGCCACTGTTACTGTTATCTAATTCTTTTGTCAGGGCGCTCAAACCCTCGCTGTTGTGCGCCCAAAACATCCTATCCTATCCTATGAGAGCTACTGAAGTCTCTGGGAGAATCAGTCATGACAAAACTGTTTCACCTGGTGTGTAAGATGTATGAGACAGGCGAAATACCCTCAGGCGTTAAGAAAAATGTTATAATCCTCGTTCCAAAGAAAGCAGGTCCAGACAGGTGTCAAAGCTACAGAACCATAAGTTTAATAAGTCATGGTTGCAAAATATTAACACGAATTATTTACAGAAGGATGTAAAAGGTGGTAGAAGCCGAGCTTCTTGGGTTCAGGAGAAATGTAGGAACATGGAAGGCGATACTCACTTTACAGCTTATCCTAGAAGATAGATTAAGGAAAGGCAAACCTACATATCTAGCTTTTGTAGATTTGGTGAAGGCTTTTGACAATGTTGATTGGAATAAACTCTCTCAAGTTCTGAAGCAAGCAGGAGTAAAATATAGGGAGCGGAAAGTTATTTACAACTTGTACAAAAACCTGACAGCAGTTGTCAGAGTTGAAGGGAATGAAAGGGATGCAGTAGTTGGGAAGGGAGTAAGACAGAGTTTCTCCAATGTTATTAAATGTGTACATTGAGCAAGATATAAGGGAAAGCAAGGAGAAATTTGGAGAAGGAATTAAAGTTCAGGGTGAAGAATTAAAAACATTGCGTTTTGCTGACAACATAGTAATTCTGTCAGAGACAGGGAAGGATCTGGAAGAGCAGTTGAACGGAATGGACAGTATGCTGAAAGGTGCATATAAGATGAATATTAACAAGAGCGAAACTAGGGAAATGGAGTGCAGTGAAAGAAAATCATATGATGTAGAAGGAATTAGATTAGGTAACGAAACAATAAAGGAGGTAAATGAGTTTTGTTACTTGGGCAGCAAAATAACAAATGACGGTCGCAGTACAGAGGACATAAAATGCAGAATAGCAGTGGGTAGAAAAGCGTTCTTGAAAAAGAGAAATTTGTTAACATCGAATATTGATTTAAGCCTAAGGAAGTCCTTTCTGAAGGCATTTGTATGGAGTGTTGCCTTGTATGGGAGTGAGACATGGAAGATAAACAGTGCGGACAGGAAGAGGATAGAGGCTTTTGAAATATGGTGCTACAGAAGAATGCTGAAGATTAGGTGGGTGGATCGCGTAACTAATGAGGAGGTACTGAAAAGAATTGGGGAGAAAAGGAATTTTTGGCATACCTTGACTAAAAGAAGGGATGGATTGGTAGGACATATTCTTAGACATCAAGGAATTGTGAATTTAGCGTTGGAGGGACGTCTGTGGGGTATAAACCGCAGAGGAAGACCAAAGAGATGGGCACAGTAAGCAGATTCAAACAGATGTAGTTGCCTTTCTTATGTGGAGTTGAAGAGGCTTGCTCAGGATAGGGTATTGTGGACAGCTGCACCAAACAAGTCTCCGGACTGAAGACCACAATAACAACAACAACAAATGGAGGAGTAAATGGGCTGAGGAGGTGGAGAAGGAGTTAGACACAGAGATGACGCCACTTCCGGCAGAGATATGGAGGATGGAGTTAGGCATTCAAAGGGAGGCGAGGAGATGAACAGAGAGAGGGGACAGGAGGAGATGAACAAAGAGAGTGTGGAGGAGGAGATGGACAAAGGAAAGAGGATGTGAAGATATGTAGATAGGGTGTTACAAAAATGTATGGCCAAACTTTCAGGAAACATTCCTCACACACAAAGAAAGAAAATATGTTATGTGGACATGTTTCTGGAAACGCTTAATTTCCATGTTAGAGATCATTTTAGTATTTATCTTTAAATGTAAATTGAAATAATTCGTGCAAGACAATTGTCAAAATACCCAATTGTTTCGTTAGTATGTACTGTACTTCCTCGATTCACCGCCAGTTGGCCCAATTGAAGGAAGGTAATGTCTTGTTGGGCCTCATATTCTTCCACCTACCCTCACTGGAGCACGTTATCATGATTTCATACGTGATACTCTACCTGTGCTGCTAGAACATGTGCCTTTACAATCACGACAGATCATGTGGTTCATGCACGATGGAGCTACTGCACATTTCAGTCGACGTGTTTGTATGCTCCTCAACAACAGATTCGGTGACCAATGGATTGGTAGAGGCGGACCAATTCCATGGCCTCCACGCTCTCCTGACCTCAACCCTCTTGACTTTCATTAATGGGGCATTTGAAAGCTCTTGTCTACGCAACCCCGGTACAAAATGTAGAGACTCGTCTTGCTCGTATTGTGGACGGCTGTGATACAATACGCCATTCTCCAGGGCTGCATCAACGCATCAGGGATTCCATGCGACGGAGGGTGGATACATGTATCCTCGGTAACAGAGGACATTTTGAACATTTCCTGTAACAAAGTGTTTGAAGTTACGCTGGTACGTTCTGTTGCTGTGTGTTTCCATTCCATGATTAATGTGATTTGAAGAGAAGTAATAAAATGAGCTCTAACATGGAAATTAGGCAATTCCGCACACAAGTCCACATAACATATTTTCTTTCTTTGTGTGTGAGGAATGTTTCCTGAAAGTTTGGTCATATCTTTTTTCTAACACCCTGTTACAGGGTGAGTCCCTAATATTACTGCTGGATATATTTCGTAAACCACATCAAATACTGACGAACCGATTCCACAGATCGAACGTGAGGAGAGGGTCTAGTGTGATTGGTTAATACAAACCACAGAAAAAATGCACAGAAGTATGTTTTTTAACACAAACCTACGTTTTTTAAAAATAGAACCCCGTTATTTTTGTTAGCACATCTGAACATATAAACAAATACGTAATCAGAGCCGTTTGTAGCATTGTAAAATGTTAATTACATTCGGAGATATTGTAACCTAAAATTGACGCTTGAAACCTCCAACGTTCAGTTGCGTGTTGTAACAAACACGGGCCACGGTTGGCGAGCAGCATCTGCAGGTACATGTTTACGATGACGACCGTGTTTACGAGTGTGGCTGTAGTGCACTGTTGTGGTTTGGTCTCGCTGTCGCAGTGTCCGCATGTAGCGCTTGCTGCTATTGTTATTCTGCATTCGTCTTTGCACGCAGACTAACTGTAGTACACTGTGTTACCAGACGTCTGTGATAGTTTAGTGTTGTAGGAACTGTGAAAATGGTGTGTTCGAACTCTGAAAAGGCGGAGATGATACTCATCTATGGCGAGTATCGACAAAATGCAGCTGAAGCCTGCAGGGTGTATGCAGAACGGTACCCGGACAGAGAGCATCCAACGTGCTGCACATTTCAAAACATCTCCCGCCAACTGTATGCAACAGGTATGGTAGTAGCACGCAAATGGGCCCATAACAGGCCCGTCACAGGGGAAGCGGGTGCAGATGGTGTATTAGCTGCTGTTGCCGTGAACCCACACAGGAGTACACGGGACATTGCGGGAGCCGGTGGTCTGAGTCAAAGTAGTGTCATGCGCATACTGCATCGTCACCCGTTTCATGTGTCGCTACATCAGCAATTACATGGTGATGACTTTAATCATCGAGTGCAATTCTGTCAATGGGCATTGACAGAGAATACGTTTCAGTCCTACCTGTTTACCGATGAAGCGGGTGTCACAAACCACGGGGCAGTGAATCTACGGAACATGCATTACTGGTCCGTGGACAATCCTCGCTGGCTCCGACAGGCAGAGCGACAGCGACCGTGGACTGTAAATGTATGGTGCGGAATCATTGGCGACCACCTCATTGGTCCTCACATCGTTGCAAACAGCTCCAACATACATCGCGTTTCTACAGAATGATCAGCCATCGTTGCTCGAAAATGTCCCACTGGAAACGCGTCGACGTATGTGGTATCAGCATGATGGTGCACCTGCACATTCCGCAATTAACACTAGGCTGACCCTTGTCAGGATGTTTGACGGGCGTTTCATAGTACGTGAAGGATGCATAAATTGGCCAGCCCGTTCTCCTGACCTTACACCTCTGGACTTCTTTCAGTGGGGTACGTTAAAGGAGAATGTGTACCGTGATGAGCCTACAACCCCAGAGGATATGAAACAACGTACTGTGGCAGCCTGCGGCGACATTACACCAGATGTACTGCGGCGTGTACGACATTCATTACGCCACAGATTGCAATTGTGTGCAGCAAATGGTGGCCACCACTTTGAACCTGACATGTCGGGACACACTCTATTCCACT
Organism: Locusta migratoria; assembly: GCA_026315105.1. NCBI lineage: Eukaryota > Metazoa > Arthropoda > Insecta > Orthoptera > Acrididae > Locusta > Locusta migratoria. The sequence continues at coordinate 134,173,522 of CM048749.1, read as the reverse complement.
CCGTAATTGAAAACGGAAACCACGTGTGTACGAGTACCTCATCCCTCATGGTAACGTACTTATGCGTCAGTGAAAAAGACCAATAAAGGTGTTAGCATGTGGACGTAATGTGCTGTTCTAGTCTCTTCTGTACCTAAGGTACATCACCGTTCCCTTTGGATCCCTACTTAATTCGGCGCTCTCCAATACACACGATCGAACAGCGGAGGAGTGGTACTCAAGCTTCAACTTTAGGTTACAATATCTCCGGATGTAATTAACATTTTACAATGAAACAAACGGCACTGATTACGTATTTGTTTATATGTTCAGATGTGCTAACAAAACTAACGGGGTTCCATTTAAAAAACGTAGGTTTGTGTTAAAAATATACTTCCGTGCATTTTTTTATGGTTTGTATTAACCAATTACACTAGCCCCTCTCCTCACGTTCGGTCTGTGGCAGTATTTTATGTGGTTTACGAAATATATCCAGCGGGAATGTTAGGTGAGTCACCCTGCATATAAAGGATGAGGATGTGAAGATTGGAATAAATAAGTCCCGAGCAACTCCAGGTTTTCAGCTAGTGTTTTAATAATAATAATAATAATAATAATAATAATAATAATAAACACGAATCACTTGGGTTTAATTTTACAGTCTTTGTCGGGGCATAGTGTTTTGTGTTCAGATGTTGGCTATGGCCACTGCATGTGAAGTATGGAAGCCATGTTCTTTTTCCAAATGTTTTGTTATGAATTTTTCCAGCGACGATTACAGTTAATTTATTGAGCTAACAAGGGTACATCGAGAGCAGGAACAGTATTAATTATTTACTGCCTGACACCCAGTATAGTTTTCGACCTTCCTTCTCCTCAGATGACCAACTACACCGCCTCATCCAACTCCTCTCCCTTCAGCTCAGTTCCCATCATGCAGCTATCTTTGTGTCCTTGGACCTGGAAAGGGCCTATTATCAGGTCTGGTATCCTGGCCTGCTCTTCAAACTCCAGACTTATGCACTTCCCATAAATCTTGTCTGGGTCATTGCGTCCTTTCTTTACAATCGCCGTACCTACGTCACAGTCCAAAATTCTGACTCCCTTCTCTTCTTCTCCTCTGCCAGCGTGCTCCAAGGATCCGCCCTCTTTCCCCTCCTATACCTACTCTACACCTCCAACAAGCCAAAGCCTACCCCTCTCATCCACCTCTTCCAGTATGCTGATGACACTGCCTTTCTCGCCTTGGATATCAACCATCGCCCACTCCAATCGTCTCCTCCGTCAACACCTTGACCTCTTTGCCACTTAGTGTAACCAGTGGCTCCTGTCTATCAATCCCACCAAAACCCAGGCAATCATTGTAGGTCGAACAACCCCTTCCTTTCGTCCTCACGACTTTTACCTCACCCTACATGGTCGATCCATCCACCTTACCCCCAACCTTAAATATCTAGGACTAGATTAACGACCGCTGCTTCCCATGCTTAGGCTGCTTGGTCTGCACCAATTGTTTCTCCCTCTTAATATAAATTTTCATAGGTATAGCTTAAGTACTATCATAGTGAAATGTTGTGATACTACTTGTAGCTGTGGCAGAATGGCCGTGCGTATTGAGGCACCATGCTATGGTGCTTGCTGCTGTTCGCCGTTGGGGGTTCGCAGTTGTAGCTTAAAATTTGAGGTAACAGCAAGATTTTTTTGAAAATCAATTTTTTGCGTTCCCTATTTTACCCCCTTATTGGATGAATTTCAAAAAATTTCAATTCGAATCCTGAATTAAAATCCGAAATTTTGTAGTTCTAGCTTCAAAATTACCTAAATAGCAATGTATTTTCAAAAAAAAAAAAAAAAAAAAAAAAACCGTTTCATCCCCCATTTTACCTCCTCGCGGACGGAATATAGAAAAATCGCTTCAACACCCTCTACAAATTTCAAGTTTCTATCTTCAGTGGTTTGGGCTGGGCGATGATGAGTCAATCAGTCGGGACATTGCCTTTTATATATAGAGATAAAGAATAGATCGTTTCCTCTCCTGTACTCCACACCTCTGCACTATCTAAAATAAAGCTTTCTCCATTCTCCACCTTCTGAAACTCCTCGTTGGCCGAACTTAGGGTCTCCACCCTTCCATGATGAGTCAGTCTGTCAGTCAGTCCGGACATTGCCTTATATATAGAGAGAGAGATAAAGAATAGATCATTTCCTCTCCTGGACTCCCCACCTCTGCACTATCCAAAATAAAGCTTGCTCCATTCTCCACCTTCTGAAACTCCTCGTTGGCCGCACTTGGGGTCTCCACCCTTCCACGGTTTTTTATACCTACAAATCCTTAATCCGCCCCATCCTTTGTGTAGCCCATCCTGACTAGATCTCCGCCCATTCTTCTACAAATCCCTTGAGATCTTAGAATGCCATGCCCCCCACCTTGCCTTCCGTATACCTCTTTATCCTCCATCCCCCATATGAATCCTCTATGGTCTCATCCCCTTTCCCCACCTTGTCCTCTTTCTTGAACACCTCCGCTTCCACAACCTTTCCCATAAATTAGACTCAGCCAACCCTCTCGTCTATCCCCTCCTGGTTCGCTGCCACACCTTCCTGACTGCGTTCCCCCCCCCCCCCCCCCCCACTTGTCAACCCTCCGTATTCTCTCCCCTGGAAACTTCTGCACCCTCCCCCTCCTGGATGATGCCTTCCGCCCTGAAATTTATCCTTCCTACCAGCTGTGATCCTACACCTCCCTCCCTCCCTCCATCACTCCCAAAGGGCCCCATACCTCCTGTCTCCCCTACCCACGTCTCTCTCACCCTGTTCCTTCGGTATCCCTCCTCCAGTCGTCCTGGGATATGCTGCCTCGCTTTCCTCCCCTCCAACACTGTGGCCCCTCCCTGTTTCCCTCCCTTCGCTTCTCCTCCCGCACCCGCCCCCGCCCCTCACCTCCTACCTAATTGCCAGCCCTCTCATTCAGTGTCATCGTTTTGTACTGGAGCTAGATCCACATGTGTTTACATAGTGTGGTTTTTAAAAACGAACAGCTAACGACCAACCTGCAACCGACGCCGAGGGTGTTTTAAATCGACTGTGTTTCCACCACCCTCTCTCCCTTTTCCCTCTCCACCCATCTCATGATCTTCGGTGTTTTAATGTGTGCTACGAGAATTTGGTGTCGTTTCAATGTGCTATTTTCTTTTAATGAACAGTGAACGGCCAACCCACAGCTGACACCTTGTGTTTTCTTTTAGATATTTTCTGTGCTACATGGTCTCCGAGTCTGTTTTATTCTTTTTTTTCTTATCTTCATTTTGTCACCATGTCCATGTTAAAATGACTACATTCCTTGCTCCATTTTAAAACTCATGTAATTTTTTCTAACACTGTCATCATGTCCTTTTTAATTACCTTCTTATTTTATCACCTTTATTTTCTTTGTACACTCCTTCGTATTTTTATATCTCTCTCGGCTGAAAAGGGGGAAAAAAACACGACTGCAGACTTTTCCATATATGTGTATCGAAGATGACCCTGGTGGTCCATGCATGTCGACCACAGTTCGCGTTGACTGGCACAATAACTTTTGCCACACTCGCAAGGAATATTATAAATTCCTGGCACCCTTAATCCAAGATTGTCTTTAACCATAACATTTCTTTGATTTACCTGGGTGCTCGGAATACTGATTCCGTGCCTGTTTAGGACTCTGCCAATCTTACTAGTTGTAGCACTACAGAATGGCAGCCGCGCTATGTGTTGATCTTCTTGACTTGTTTCATCTGTGCCCTGTCTTGGTGTCCTGGACAGCATTGATTTAATATCGCGTCCAGGGTACCCGTTCTTTCAGAACACCGCCTTCAGATGGTTGATCTCAGAGCCAAGATGGCCCTTGTCTGAAATAGTTCTTCTTTTTAACAATATTGCACTGTTAAAAATACTATTAAAAAGTAAAGCACTGAGACCCCACCAGGGGGAGAGGGGAATGATGGGAGGCGTGGAAGAGCGGGATGGGGAGGGTTGGGGGAGTGGGGAAGTAAAACGTAAGAACTCTGAGGCAGATTCAAGGAGGGAGGGGAGGGGAGTGGGAGTGGAGGGGGCACACAATATATGGGGTGGGGAGGGATTAGGGCTAATAGGATGGGTAAATATCAGAACGGAGGACGTCATCTGGGAGAAGGAGGTGGTGAAAGTTATCATGGGAGAGGATGTAAAGAGTGTGAAGGTGTAGGGAGGGACGGATATGCTGGTACCGGCGTGGCAGAGGCCTGGAGTTCAGCAGGAGGGGAGAGACAACAGGATGACTGTATTCAATTTTGCGGGTGGTGTAGATGATATGGAGATGTTCGAGGAACTTTAGAAGGTGAGGGAAAGGAATGAGATTGTAAAGCATCTGCATGGGGTAAGGGAGGTAGATGTGGTAAGCGAGGCGGAGAACGTGGCGTTCTAGGATTTGGAGGGAATTATAATAGGTGGGGAAGGCGGATGTCCAAGCGGGATGGAAACTGCAAAGGACGGGACACATCAAGAAACAATAGGTGTATAGGACTGTGTAGGGGTTAAGTACCCATGTCCAGCCGGAAAGGATCTTGAGGAGGTTGAGATGGGAGAGGGCTTTTTGACAGAGTGTTTGAACGTGAGGGTTCCAGGAAAGGGAGTGAACCAGGGTGCAGTCAAGGTATTTGAGGGTGGAGGTTTGGGGGATGGGACGGTCATGGAGTGTGAGGTACAGTTCACGGTGACGGAAGGATCGGGTGGATGACCTATAATGAGTGCCAGGGATTTGGTGGAGTTGATGGAGAGGAGCCACTAGTTTCACCAAGTGGAGAATTGGAAGAGGTGAGACTGGAGAAGGTGCTGAGAACGTGCAAGGGAGGGGGTGAAATAGTTCTTGCACTGTGTACTAAGGTGTTCAGAATAGCCCTCTTCTAGGCAGGATGGTGAAAGCTACTTCCTTTGAGGTACAGATCTGTATACGTTGGTTTTCTATACACGGAATGGACGAATTGTGCCTTAGGTTTCCTCTCCACCAACAAATCTAAGAAAGGCAATCTGCCATCCTTTTCCATCTCAACAGTAAATTTTATGTTGGGATGTCGAATACCATTCAAATGCCAGTCGCGGTCTGCACGACCACTACGGTCGGGGGATCGAATCCCCTCTGGGCATGGATATTTGTGCCGTCCTCAGTGTTAGGTAGTTCATATGTAGTTTGTAAGTTTAGGGACTGATGACCCCGTTGTTATGTCCCATAAGCTATACAAGTTCGCCGGCGGCCTGTTGACGTGGAAGGCGCTACCTCCGTCCGCACCGACTCATTGTGATCACCAGTGACGTCATCCAGCAGTCCTCTGCTTATAAAAGACGGATCCTCGCAGCTGACGACAGTCAGTCTTACCCCTGACGACGATGACGGTGGACATCATCGAAAGTTTGGGATTTTATCCTAATTTGACGCGACAAGTGATCTGAAAACTTTTTATGCTAGGACTCCGTAGTGAAAGAATTCTTAGCCACCTAACACTGTTATCTGTTGGCTGATTAGTAATTTAAATTTTATTCCTACTTTGCCAATTTATTTGCTATTATATTTTACAAGGTCCACCAATTTTGAACCTATAACGTTATTCAAAAATGATTTTAATTTCAAACCATTTTATCAAAGTTTAACTCATTTATTGACTCGGACTTTAATAAACCTGTCCATTCTGTAGCCAAAGGATCAGCACAAAAGATCCTGCAAGAAACAACACAAATTATATATATGTGCAACTTCGAATACAAGAGGTCGAACTCCTATTTCTTAATATCCAGTTTAACATAAAATGGCATTTTTATTGGTAAAGAGATCTAGGAAGCAAATCAAAGTATGTGGCCAATTCAAATTATTGTTTTGTACAGAACTATATGAGAAGGTGTTTGTCGAGAGATTCTGTATTTCGTCTGGAGTCTGGACATCGTATGTTGGGGGGAAACAGATGTATATCTATCATTTGGCATCCCTGTTTAATGCACTTAGAATCAGATTAATGAATGCTTTCGATTGTACAATGTTTTTCCACGTCACTACTACTGTCTACACACAAACAAGTCAGGCCTAAGGACAAACCTCAGAATTAGGATCACTTTCCCTTTAAATGCTCGATGTATATGGTCTTGCTGCCACAATTTCTTTAATTAATAAAGCTGAACCTATGTTTCCTTATTACACCAAATTTTAAGGTAAGGAAATAAAAATAGATTTAAATACATACAAAATAAACCGTCTAGTAAACGTTAGCAAACGCTATGCTGTGGTTCCACAAAAAGTTCCAGATAACAAAAAGGAAACTAACGGTGCTAGACACACAAGTTATACACAGCACGATCTCCACAGTCAAACCCAAACTAGGAAGAGGTTAGACACTGTAGCTACTATATCTACATATTTACACCGCAAATCACAACCCTCTGTCCGCCCGACAGAGGGTTCATCAAACTACTATCATAATAATTCTCTGCCGTTTCATTCTCTAATAGAGCACGGGATGAAGAAACACATAAATCTTTCCGTTTTCGATTTGATTTCCGTTCTCTTATTGTTATGATCAGGTTTCCCTTTGCGTGGGTTCTAACAAAATATGTTCACATTCAGAAGAGGAAGTGTGTGAAAGAAAGTTTTCAAAAAGATCTCGCCACAACGAATAACGTCTTCCTTTTAATGATTTCCACGCTGACGAAGGCATCCTTTCGGTGACAGCCACTTCGCTACGCCTTCCTTCAGTCCCATTTGATGACTATCCCATAGTGCGCAACAGTTCTGCTAAATAGACAGAAAATTTAATGTAGCCCGTATCTGTAACAGAACTGTTGCATCTTCTAAGTGGTCTGTCAATGAAATGTGAAATATTCACAATATTTTCCATGATTTCTTTCCAATGTAAGTTGTTCGAGTTGTTTGTAATTATAATTCCTAAATATTGTCACGTTGAAAACTGCAAGTGGTCCGGAATTCGAAGGCTGTTCGTTAATAGAGCACAACAGTTTACACTTACAACACGTTTTTGCTAACACAAGCGTACTCTCAGTACAGACTGCCTCCTGATTGGAGTGCTCCACTATTTATTTATACATAGAAAGAATTTTCTGGAACTTACATCAAACGTAATAAACACGTAGAACATTCTACAAATAGTAAATAAAAAGAATAAATTTTTCTGCCCTTGGCGAGATTTGAACCTTTTTTTTCCAGGCCGATTTTTTTAAATGGAAAATACAGGTGAGGATTTGACTTTCTTTTATTCTATTTATTTACTTATTGTTGAAGTATCTCCATTTTATTTGTATATATAGCAATGAAAAAAATCTCCTTCTATTGTGAGGATTTCTATTGGAATTAAATTATCTATACATGAAATGCAGCATTAATAGCGTCTGATAGTGAACATAAATAAGACCGCCCTCCCGGAGGAACAAACATAAATGGTGATTGCACACCTACCATATCCGAATAGATGTTAGCTGAATTCTTGTTCCCTCATGCGAGTTCCAAGCACGTCTTCTCGAATAAATTGTTTTCATCCGTTACATTTGTTCATTCTTCCGAGGAGCACTGCTATTAAAATTATCGTCTCATACCCGGCACACCCAAGCTGTGGGGAGGATCCAGGAAAACACTACCCAGAAAATTGGCATAGTACTGTCGGTGTCTTGAATTGTGTAGTAGAGACGTGAAGCGATCTTGGAGGAACGTCCAAAAATCAAGCAGACTCTCTTCTCGATCGTGAAACAAATAATTTATAGATAGGCTTTTGATTCAGTTCACTGCATTTGTCTTTGTGTGAGGGGAAAAGCTCTCATCCGGAAATAGAAGTGACTGCGGTTCAATAGCGTGTGGTGCTGTACGACAAAGAAAGGCAAGTATTTTCTTTATGAAGAGCCACACCTCAGCAGCAGATCCACACATCAGCCGATGTTCATCAGTGTATAACACGTGACACTGAAGGGAAAGTGGAGACTCCGTCATCTTAATTGCATGTAGCCAAAGTCGCGTCATGTATTTGCCGTTGACTGCCAGATACCAGGTAGCACGAGCATCTGTATCGAGGAGAGCATGATGCACAGAACGCTAGATCACGGGCCATCTGATTGTAGGATGTCGTCTCTCCATTCCAGGGTTGGCCCCTCAGATATCATCAATTCTTTATACATTTCTATCCAGGGAGGAGCCATTATGTCTTGAAAGGCGCGGTAGAACTCCATCGGGAGGCCATATGGGCCTGAGGATTTATTTGTTGCTCTCCTATGAAGTGTGTCATCTAGATCATCAGCCGTAATCGTATCTGCTAGGGTCTGCGCAACCTCCCCATCAAGAGTACCAGTTTTCATGGAGCACTTCTACCATTGCTATAGCATCCTGATCCACTTCTGCATACAACTGTCGATAGTGGTCCACGAAAGCAGTGGCGATGTCATTCTGAGAAGTCAGTCGACGACCTTCTGCGGTATCAATAGCGTGCACCAGCGCTCTCTTACACCGCTGTTTCTTTCGAATAATGTGATGCATGAAAGGAGGTTCTCCAGCAACTCGATCTTGACATCTCGCACGTATCACTGTTCCTTCAAGACGACGGCGCATAAGTGAAGTAATCTTCCCCTTAATCCGCTGAATTTCAAACTGTCGTTCAAGTAACGGTGCTTGGCTAGCAAGTTCACGGAGTGTTGTAAAGTAAAATTCCACAGTACGTCGATGCCAACTCATTTTATCACGTCCGTACTGTATCAACGTGCGACGCAAAGCGGGCTTAGCACATTCGAGCCACCATCGAAATGTTGAAGGATATGCCCTAAGACGTCTCTGACAGTTGTTTCACGTCTCTTTTATATGCTGTCTGCACTCTGGATCCTTAAGATGTGCAACATTTAACTTCCAAGTACTTCGACTACACCACTCCCTTTACCGTTGAAGAGAAACAGTACAAATATAGGCGATGTGATCAGAAAAGGCTGTAGGCCATAGCTCGGCATCAAGTGTTGCCGTTGTGAGTCCGTGGGAGACATAGACTCGGTCTAGACGGCTCGCAGAATGGCTGGTGAAATAAGTGTATCCAGGTCGATTACCATGCGTATGCTCCCATGTGTCTGTCAGGTCCAGTTCTTGAATAAGCAGTTTAAGTTTTTGACACGTGGTAAAATGAGGAAGTTGGTCCTTTATGGCGAGCACACAGTTGAAGTCACCTCCAAGAACATTGTGGTCGTATTGACCTTCAAACAACAGAGCTATCTCTTCTGAGTAGAATTGCGAGCGTTCCCTTCGTATGCCGTGCCGACGGAACCATAAACGTTGATGATCCGGACACCATGGAACGTCACAGCAAAGCCCCTGCCCAATGGTAAGTAAGCGACGTCTTCAACTGCAATACCTTCTCTCAGAAGTATGGCCGTCCCACTACCGTTGCAAGCAGATGGCATTAGATAACTATCATAACTATAAATATCTGGAAATTCCAGGCATACTTCTTGTAGAAGGGCAATATCGATATCTGACGCCCGCAGCATGTCACGGAATAACTGAAACTTTATCTGCGTTTGGAATGTGTTAATGTTCATAGATCCAATTCTGTAACCATGCCCTTGTACCATATTTACAGGGATGCTCATTGAAACAGAAGAGCAGGTAGCACGTTCTCCCCCAAACCCTCAATCGAGTAGCAGACATTTGTTTTAGTAGCAACATCTGCTGCTACTTCAGCTGTGGATGATTGATCTTCAACATCTTCGTGCCATGGAACGTTGCTTGTCGTCTTTCGAAGCCCCTGGTGAATCAATATGCTTTGATGTGTCGTCGGCGTACGACCGACGAATGACTGACTGCTGGTCATCACCCTTAGAAGCATTTGTAGACATAAGTCGATTCCGTCTCCGTCTGGGGACGGGCATGAAGTTCTACTGATGGGTCTTCTGATGGTGGAAGGTCTTGGGGCCGGCCGCAGTGGCCGAGGAGACTGAGGCGCTCCAGTCACGGTCTGCACGGCCACTACGGTCGGGGGTTCGAATCCCCCCTCGGGCATGGATATTTGTGCCGTCCTAGTTCGTAAGTAGTTCATAAGTAGTTTGTAAGTTTAGGGACTGATGGCCCCGTCCCATAGACTATACAAACATTTGAACATTTTTTTGAAGGTCTTGGGAGTCAGTATTGGATTGTGTTCGGCAGGTATCAGACGGAGTAAGTTGACGTTTCTTGCTTCTTTGTGGTGAGTGTTGTTTCCGCATGTATACTTCAGTATCTGACGAAGTCTGGGTATGCTGACTGTCTGGCACGAAGGCGGCAGTAGGCACGACGATAGAGGTGGCATCTGTTCCCTCCTTCGGAGACACTTCCTTATCCTCCACCACGTTAGGTTCAGGAGCCGGCACAGGTGTAGCGTCTATCCTGACCTCGCTGTCTTACCGTGTTTGGCACGGTTTCATCAAGTGGTGTCGTCATAGGCTGATGGCTGGGTTCATTTTGAAGAACCTGTACATACGTCGTCGATGCCGATGGGAGCTGCTCATCACCAGGTGGTAACTGCGTCATTATGCGCTGCATACAGCTAGAACGAACGTGTCCTTCTTGGCCATAACCGGAGCACATCTTCGGGTGGACATCATAAATTATAATGGCACGGCACCCGCCAATATATAGATAAGATGGCACGTGTTTGGTCAATTCAATGCGGATCTGCCGCACCCCATTGAGTACCGGATATGTGGTAAATTAAGCCCATTTCTCTCACGTGGCTAATAACGTTCCCATACGGGCGCAGTGCAGAAACAACCACTCAAACGGAAGTTCACACACTCTGATTGTTCGTAGTCCAAGACTGGCGTGTTCGATAGTCACTTCACCGATATGTCCGTCTGAGTTACGGAATTTGAGTCCATTTCTATATTTATTTAGAATCTTCTCACAGACGGCGTCGCTGGTAAGCTTCACATACACTATACTGCTCACTATAGAGAAGTGGGTGCCGATAAGATCGTTACAATCAATTCTTCACTTCTTCTGTAATAAATTGTTCAAGTGCCTTCGGTCGTGCATATTCATTCGAAAAACTGATTTTCAACTTTGATTTTCGCCAGGAGTGGCCCATTCTTGTTCTAAGTAAATAACGCAAGCGAAGACGACTGTGTCACGTAAACACACGTGAGCAGCAGATTCGCCGGCGGGACGTTAACAGGCCGTCCGCACCGCTGCACTGCCTGACGCGGACTGAACTGGGGACCGCAAGCACAGCGATCTGCGATACTAACCACTAAGCCACGGGTTCTGTCGGATGAGTCGCGGCTTTGCTCCCCTTTCTGAAATAACAGCGACCCACTGTTAGGTTCCCTTTGGAGCCAGCTGCAGTGTCCTGGATCTTGTCTTCTGTATGGCATTTTGGGAGAATCCTTCCATTCTGCCTGTTCGCCTTCCATATGCTGACGAGGACCGGCGCCAGACCCTCATGGCGTGGATTCCTCCTTATCGTAACGGTCTGCAGAATCCTTGAACAAGAGACCTTTCTGTCTGTTCTTTGGGATTGTGGTAAAGCTTCATATGGAAGACGTGCACAATGTCTCTTCGTTTTTTTCGTTTCGAGGACGGCTCATAATACTCGACTTCGTATGTGAGGTCTGACAGGCGGGGTATGACACGATGCGGACCAAAGTATCGCTTCAGTAACTCTTCTGACTGTCCAACCTTCCGTACAGGGGTAAAAATCCCTACCAGATCTCCTGGGCTGTACGCAACAGGTCGGTGTTTGTCGTTATACCGCTGACGATCCTTCTCCTGTACGTCCAGTGACCGTATGCGAGCCAGCTGTCTTGCTTCTTCGACCCTGTTTCACATAATCGTCCTGAGTGTCGTCGGGTTGGAACGGAAACAGCGTATCCGTTGTCGTCCCAGCTTCACGACCATGGAACGAGAAAAACAGCGTGAAGCCGGTGGTGTCTTGTCTTACTGTATTATAAGCAAATGTCACGACTGGCAGTATTGTATCCCAATCCTTCTGCTCAACATCAACATTGACCCAAAGGGAGATCACGGTTTTTTTCGTGAGAACGTGCGTGGCAAGCACGGAGCTCCAAGCTAATGCAGTCTTTCTCATTTTTTCCTCCATGCACTGCAATTCCTCCCCCCCCCCCCCGCCGGGGGACAGATGACTTTAGCAGTTTGGCCCACTGTGCCTAACAAACAAACAACCACCTAGCCGAAATAAAGCTCTCCTTACACCTGAAAAGTCTTCTCAACGAAAATGGTTAGCTTATGAATGCACTGCCATTACGACCAGCAGTTAATATGGACATAACTTTATTTGTTACTAGCTGAAAACCCGGCGTTGCCCTGGTATTTATTTATTCAAGCTTTGAGTTAGTACTTCTCATAGCCCTTCTCTATCTGTTAATCTCCTTTCTTTAATAGCATGTCATATTTATGGGAGAGTATTCAAGAAATAAGACTGTCTTGCATAATGTACAAAATAATAATTGCATTATCCAGACAAAGAAAGGTACACTCTTTGACAAAAAACCTGGCCGCCGGCCGGCCGTCGCTGAGCCTAAGTCCGAGCCGATCGCGACATGGGACAATAAAAGTGGCCGCGCTGATTCGCTCTAAGTCCAGCTATCTGCACAATCTGGCAACACTGCAGACTGCGGGAGTTCATACAGTACTTCTTATGTGCAGTTAGGAGATATCTGGGTCAGCTACATCCGTGGTCTTGCGGTAAAGTGCGCGACTTGCACGTTCGGTATTAGCAATCGAAACCGACTGTTGACAAAAATTTTAAATTCATGTCACTCGTGCATGATAATGCTACATGTGTAAGGGGAGCATATGTGTAACGTATTTCATTTTTTGGTACACTGGTAATAACATTTCGGCCCAATAACATTGCCACCTCTGGCCGCAGCACTTGGCAGAGCTCTCCGCGGCCCACTCGCCGGCAGCAGCGGTGGCGGCGCTACACAGCGCTGCCTCGCCCTCTGCCCACAGCGCCTGCCGCCGCTCATCGCCCTGGATATGTAAAACGCTGTAGTGGTGATCTACAAAAAGGGTTGCGATTCGTATTTCACACAGGATATAACGAAGCAGACCACCTATTTTGAATGATGAGCATATAATACATTAGAGAGGCAAAAAATTGTCATTGTCCAATCCAATGGCACTCTACGATGGTTAACACTTATTTGTGGTTTAAATCTCGATCCTTTTCCTTTCAGAAAAGCCTTTCATGTAATTTGTTATTGTCATCAGTTCGTACGTTTTCATCAAGACACACTATGTAACTCACTAAAATGTTTTAGTGTCGTTGTTTCATTCCTTACGGTAAATGTATGAGCTAAATTATGTGTATACGTTTCAGTGCACGTTCTAAAGCAACACAGGCACACTGCAAGGTTCGTGTCTTCATGTCTCATTTCTACAGGAGATATTTCGCATCAGTGGAGGTGAATTCGAATTTCTTCGAAGGCGTTTGTATGGGGAAGCAAAGAAGACATCTAATACCATTTCCATAATTTGAAGTCGACCTTTCTGAAAGACTTATTGTATAAAGCTTTTCTTATGATTCCGTTAAAGAGTTTCTTCTTGCAATCTGCGGCGTATAAAGTAAAATAAAACGACATTCCACCCCCAAACGCAATTTCTCCAACCAGGATTAGAACTGCCGCCTCACACCAGGCTTGCGTCATAAGACACAAGCAGAACCACACAGCCAACCACACACTGTCGCATATTGCCCTCAGTCTCTCACATATTCAATTCTGAGCCTCTAACGCATCGCAAATATATATTTTCAGCAAATGACTAGAGAAAAAAACACTGATATTGTGATTGCAACATACGGTAGGTCAAAGACTGAGATACATAAACATGCATCACGATTTCAGTTTCACCCCCCTCTCCCCAAAAAAGACTAAAAAAATTACTTTTTTAGAGATCTATAAACCCTTTTTTTGTGAGTTACTGGAAATGAACGTTGCATCATTCGTCACTAAACAGTAAGGTATCAAACACTTCGCATCTTGAACGCGACAGCCCACAATATTCTCAATCTTACTAGCATCTGGCCTCAACTGGCTTTTAGCCATGCATTGAGAAGAAATGCTGATGGATTACCCTCATAAACGTTCAGTGAGAGCATTTTGTAACAAAACGAAAAAGTAATGCGAACCATCATTTTCTCCAATGATACTAGGCACTGTTGTTCGTAGATGGACTGTATCTATGTTGAGTCTTGTCACAAGCGTCTCACATTCAAGGAATATTACCTAAACGTATTTAGTCCTCATGAAGCTGTAACAAAACAGAGAATCTGGGTGGTTGTGCATATATGTAAGTTTTCTTACTTTGCCGTAATACTTGATGCAAAGATGAGCAAAATACAAATCCTTCATCTATCGGTTTCTTCGATTCTTTGGGCAGTCTTCTTTGGTTTGTACTCCTTCACTTCTTCGGCGATCTACTGGTTTTATTGAAAATATAGTAATCAAAATTACGCCACTCTTCGTCCCACATTTTATTGTCCTTGATTTTTATTCTGAATGACATTGATGATTTCTGTTGGACTGGTTCCATATATCTAAGCCTAATTAATGAAATTTTATTCCCATGACAGATGAAAGCAATTAGAACCTTGTGTCTCTATAATGAATTTTCATATGAAAAAAATTAACACTTGAAGATGGATCTTTAAAAATGTAAAAATGGTCGTGGACCTGTAAAGCAACGTTCTTAATAAAAAAACAGCTGACGCGGCTTCAGAATTTATAATTTACTTTATGGGATGATTGAAGTGATTTCCAAATAAGTTGTCCTATCTATATTTAAAATTTTACCATCATTTTAGAACAATTGATAAATTCATTTAAGAAAATGTTCTTTCGTTTTGTTTGTGATGTCACTTGATATTCTTGAAGTAGGTGGCTACAACATCTGCTATGAGGTTTCCAGGAGACAGTTGGCACGGATGATTTTGTTTGACAGTAAGCGGACAAATTTAAGACGTAACGAAACGAAATGATGAGATCCAGCTTTTGCAACAAAACGGACCCGATTTCTAAATTGGCTAGGTTTTCAGAAAGTGACTATTATACAGCTAGACATTACTGCTATAAACCTTACCTCATTGATTTACTCACAGCTGAGGCAGATTGGTCGCAACGTGAAAGAGAGTAGGAGTAGTTAATGTATCAGACGACCTTCTTGAACACAAATTCAGTTAACTACGACAATGAGCTTGTTATGATGTTAATTTTTCAAAATATTTAATGTAGGTGACAAGAAAAAGTCAACTGACTGCAGAATTACATATCAGACACACATCTACATGATGCCGAAGTTGTGAAACAATAGGCCCTACTATGGCGTTGGAAAATCTTGATTACATTGATGGCCTGATGAACGAGTTTTTGTAGCTGGCGTCCTGCATGTTAGGATCCAGATCAGTAATTCCACTCAGGCTCGAGATACTGTGCTCTGCAAATTGCACATATGTCACGTGGCCAGCTATTAAAAAGAAATCAATAAATACCTCATTGAGCGTATTACCAGTTTTGGTTCTCGGTTTATGGTTGATTCATATGCAGGACTTATGTTTACTGTACTCAATTAACTAACAATAAGACTCACAATTTGTCGCAGAAAAGTCTTCAAAATACATACTGAAATTTTGTCCAGTTTCCTTCGAGTTTGCTTCCTGATAAAATAAAATGTCCGCAGGCCATTATGGAAATAACAAGCGACCTGTTATTGACAGAACATCTTGATACGTTAAATAGCGTTCCATTTAAATTTTTTGAGCACATTCCTTGATGAGGTGCTGTCTTTGTTGCCTGCCTCGTTGATTTCATAAAATGTTACGTTGTATCATGGCCGGATGCGATGCAGGCATAGTTTTAATTGCAGTGTATTCATTACAGCGCGGTGATAGGTTTCAAAGCACAAACTTAATGGTGACTTTTAGGTGCCAGGTATCTCACGTCGATAGATTATCATTCGGTCGGTGTCGTCGCAGACAGCGGACGACATTAATTTACTAACCATTGCAATGTTCAATGCAATTCGTGAATTTCATTTATTTCTTATGTTACAGTCAAAACGCGTAAGTTCCAAGAGGTCTACCGAACATCTGTTAGGCTCCGTTTGATGGCTTCCTCTGTTCAGAACGAAAACTATCCCTCCAGCAGGCGCGCTCCGCCTTCTCCGTTTCCAGACGCGCGAGCCTTCGCTCGCTCGTTGTGCCGCATTTACCAAAACGACCGTGGCTGCCCCCACCGCGTCGTACCTCTTATCGACTTCAGAAAGGCAATGAAAGAAATTACCCTTCAAGTTGGTGGCCGGTAAACGCTACTGTTAGCATTACTCATGATGCAAGAACACTTTGTGTTCCAGTGTTACTATAATGTCTGACATAGCTCTTAAAAATTCGAAAATTTATTGGAACTATCCTTAACGCGGTAGCAATTATCGAGTGGACATAAGTTACTTTATACGTCTTAGTCTATTTTAAAACCACGTTTATATGCATTTTCCAGTTGAATGATTATTTTACACTTTTCAAATTTTGTATGTGTGAAATTTTTCATTCAATTTCAAACGTTTTTATGAGAATACAACAGGGACATTCTATACATTTGTTTTATTTCTATTTCACCTAAAAAAGATAGGGCGATATGAACTCACACTAAGTCTTACCAGAAATAGTTTTAACGGCGAACCGTTCACAACGGGAAGAGAAACAGGCGAAAACAGCAGTTGTATAAAAAGTGCCCTCCATCACACACCAATTAAGAAATGGCGTCAATGAAGCAGTGTCATCCAGTTCTAAGTTAAGTTGAAAGTTCAAGGTCTCTTGTTCAGAGGGAAATTGGTTTGAAATGAACTGCAAAATTTGTACCAACACACGGGAACATGAACAAAGTAAGCTCTATTGCACACGTGACACGAAAGAAATAAGGAAGGTTACGATTTAACGTCCCCTCGAAGTTCGGATTGTCATGATAAGGATGTGGAAGGAAATCGGCTGTGTCCTGCCGCAGGGACCATTCCGGTATTTGCCTAGACTGATTTAGGAAAATCATGGAAAACTCAAATCCAAATGACCGAAGGCCAGTTCGATGCGCCGTGCAGCCGAATATGAGTCCCTTGTGTTACCACTGCACTAACTCGTTCCGTAGCAAAAACGAATGCGAGTAAATATTGCATTATCACGCGGTTCTGAGTTACGTTAATTAAGTTTCTGGCCTATCCTTAGTATAAAATCAATTGTAAAATTTGTAACAAAAAAACACAGTAGACAATAAAGCAACCTAATAAACACGTGTTACAACGATTAAAATTGATTGATGAATTGTGCCATGGTTTAAAACAACATTAGAGAAAGCAATTGCACTGTTTCTTGTTAAAAGATAGTAAATAAAAGTATTGAAGTATCTCTTATTCATTGATTTTGAACATATGCCGTAGAATGCGCAAGGCTGTAGTTTTACCGCTATTATAAAAATTAAATGGACTGAGTACAAAATTTGTAAATAAATTTGATCCAAATTATCATTATGAATGAAGTTAATAAAGGAGCAATCCGTGAATGTCCTCTGCCTATGTATCGGTTTCAAATTAAGGGTGTTAAAAGAAGTGTTCCAGATTTTCAGAGCAACTTTTACGGATGAAACAAGACAATAATGACCGTTATACATTAGCTCTAACTCGCTTATATTAATGGATATGAGAACTTGTTGATCTTCAATATTGTGAAACATATTGAACAAACAAATGTAACGGTAATACAAAATAAAATTCAGAGATCAACTTGAAATAAAAACTAATGGTACTAACAAGAATAAAGCACAGCAGTTCAACCACTTCACGAGGGAAAATATGTGTTTAACAATATTAAGGAGATGAACAGCAAGAGCAAACTGTTTACGGTTACGAACAATATTCGTACTGCCCATGGACGATAGACCTGAAATAACCAAACGGTTTGGTTTATAGGACAATTTCACTTTTGGCGGTTGCAATTACTTTACAAATAATAGATCGAATGAATGGAGTAATTTGAAGGGAAACGAATTATTACAATTACTTTGAATCACCTGCAAAGATAAAAATATTTAAGACAAAAAGTACTTCTGAAGCAACATTAAACACTAACATTATAATTCACCTAAACAGGGGCATCACTATACGAAGAAAACAGTTTCTTATTGGGAAAGTTTATGCGGATGTAATTAGAAGTCACTATATTCTGCAGCAAAAGCCGTCTGGTCAATTTTATGATTATCGGTAAAAACATGCGTAATAGCTGCTCTAGGACGGTACCCACAAGATGCTCATTTTGGTGATATTCCTGAAATGTGAGCCGCGTATGACAAGATTGAACGTATATACGTCCAATTTGGGACAAAAATGCGTAGGAACTTTGGAGAAAGAAGTCATTTCACACTTTATCCGTTTCGTTAAGAGAAACTCTCCCCGGAATTTAATGAAGGTAAGTCACTGTTCATCAGCATTTTCAATGATGGTGTCGGACTGAAGCCTTACTTAGAATGGGCTTTGGCAGCGCAGCATGGATAAAAGCCAGTTGAAGCAAGCTGTTTGTAGGAATGAGGATATTGTGGGATGGCCAAGAAATTCTTCCTATAGCTTAGCAGTATTGGTTACGATACTAGGCAACTTTGATCGTTCCCTTAGTTTCAGAATTCGAGGTATTTTCCAATATTGATGAGGATATGAGATTAGTCATTGCATTTAAATGACTCTGTTATCCCGAACTAAATATTCGATCGCAGAAAGGTCTACCCCTGCTTAAATTGCAAACAGTTTTGTGTTTTATGTCGGGACTGTGTGTATTAACTGCCAACAAATGTCAGATAACTGAACGAGTAATCTCATTTTAGCTCGGTGGCGCCATTTTCGTTTTCTGATCTACAGCAAGCATAGCTGATTAGTGAGGTATCGTTGTACTAGTGATGTGTGTGGCTTCACATCTATTTTTCTCCTCTGAAAAATGTCCTAAATGGTATTCAGCAACGAAATACCAAAACTCATTGCAGTGTGTCAACCAAGAGATCGGCATTTTCTATTGTTATTGTAATCATTATCATTCTGTTGTAACGTCGTAAACATCATTGATTACTATCATTATTATCATTAATTCAGTTGCAAAAGCGTTCTTTCAAAAAAAAAAAAAAAATGTTCAAATGTTTGTTAAGCTTATGGGACTAACTACGGAGTCATCAGTCCCTAAACTTACAAACTACTTATGAACTACTTACAAACTAGGACGGCACAAATATCCATGCCCGAGGGGGGATTCGAACGCCCGACCGTAGTGGCCGTGCTGAGCGTGAGTGGAGCGCCTCAGTCACCTCGGCCACTGCGGCCGGCAAGCGTTCTTTCCCATGTGGCCGAGAGATCAGAAAGAATGTGTGGTTTGACGAAAAATAGGACCATAGGAGAAAGAAGGTAAAACTTTTGTAACAATTTCTGTTAATTTAACATCGTGACCACAGATAATAAGCAACAACACTTGCAAGTCATAGGTTGCAACATTCGAAAAATCCATCAGACACATGGGTTCGGATTCTTATCATCATTTGTTGGCCCAACAAGGCTGTAACACTACGAAATAAAAAGCTGCTTAGTAGCCTATAGATTATATGTATATGTTTGCAGAGGAAAAACCTCAGAATTGCACATTTCCCACATATACAGTTTAGTTTCTGTGGTCATGGCCGCAATTTTAAATATCCAGTATTCTGAATACTCAAATGAAATAATTACTGTGTTGCACAAATAGTCAGTTAACTATGTTTCTTCTGGCTTTCAAGCATACCAACACATTTATGTATTCACGTAGAAGACATGAAATATTACTTGCACAGTCGTAAGGCTGCATTTTGAAATGCAGTCGCTTTCTACTTACAAAGTTTTTCGAGACGGATGGGGCATCATTATTTCCAGTAACTTTTCATAAAAAAAATTAGCTTTTGTCGAAATGTAACAAAGCAATTGTTTTAGTGTTTTTTTTTTGGGGGGGGGGATGAAACTGTAATCGTGATGCATGTTTACGTATCTCAGTCTTTGATCTGCCGTATGTTGCAATCACAATATCAGTGTTTTTTTCTCTAGCCATTTGCTGAAAATATATCATAATGCAGTAAAGCTTCAAAAAATTTAAACGCTAGTTTCGGCCTCATTGGACGAATTTAATATCTGCATCCTAAATGTGACGACGGAAACTATCAGGAGAGAGCGCCGCATATTAACCAAAATGCGCGACTCCCCTCTAGAAGCCCGCATGAGAGGTACGCGATTTCGCGTCGCTTATCACTACACAGGTCTTCCTAGTACAGCTAAGAACTGGCAACATCGTTGCTGATATTTGGCAACACTGTGACAGTGCAGATACTTCCGCAAGTGGTACTGAATTGTCTCGCTAAGTTCACTTGACATTCCTCTTCTACTTTCATGACTCATGATGTGTAATGCCCACGTGAAATGAGAGACAGAAATTTAACTTTTGCACTCAAGGAATGTAGTTATTTGTCTAGTTGACTTTCAAGTTATCTTTAGCGATGCGTTAGAGGCTCAGAATTGAATATGTGAGAGACTGAGGGCAATATGCGACAGTGTGTGGTTGGCTGTGTGGTTCTGCTTCTGTCTTATGACGCAAGCCTGGTGTGAGGCGGCAGTTCTAATCCTGGTTGGAGAAATTGCGTTTGGGGGTGGAATGTCGTTTTATTTTACTTTATACGCCGCAGATTGCAAGAAGAAACTCTTTAACGGAATCATAAGAAAAGCTTTATACAATAAGTCTTTCAGAAAGGTCGACTTCAAATTATGGAAATGGTATTAGATGTCTTCTTTGCTTCCCCATACAAACGCCTTCGAAGAAATTCGAATTCACCTCCACTGATGCGAAATATCTCCTGTAGAAATGAGACATGAAGACACGAACCTTGCAGTGTGCCTGTGTTGCTTTAGAACGTGCACTGAAACGTATACACATAATTTAGCTCATACATTTACCGTAAGGAATGAAACAACGACACTAAAACATTTTAGTGAGTTACATAGTGTGTCTTGATGAAAACGTACGAACTGATGACAATAACAAATTACATGAAAGGCTTTTCTGAAAGGAAAAGGATCGAGATTTAAACCACAAATAAGTGTTAACCATCGTAGAGTGCCTTTGGATTGGACAATGACAATTTTTTGCCTCTCTAATGTATTATATGCTCATCATTCAAAATAGGTGGTCTGCTTCGTTATATCCTGTGTGAAATACGAATCGCAACCCTTTTTGTAGATCACCACTACAGCGTTTTACATATCCAGGGCGATGAGCGGCGGCAGGCGCTGTGGGCAGAGGGCGAGGCAGCGCTGTGTAGCGCCGCCACCGCTGCTGCCGGCGAGTGGGCCGCGGAGAGCTCTGCCAAGTGCTGCGGCCGGAGGTGGCAATGTTATTGGGCCGAAATGTTATTACCAGTGTACCAAAAAATGAAATACGTTACACATATGCTCCCCTTACACATGTAGCATTATCATGCACGAGTGACATGAATTTAAAATTTTTGTCAACAGTCGGTTTCGATTGCTAATACCGAACGTGCAAGTCGCGCACTTTACCGCAAGACCACGGATGTAGCTGACCCAGATATCTCCTAACTGCACATAAGAAGTACTGTATGAACTCCCGCAGTCTGCAGTGTTGCCAGATTGTGCAGATAGCTGGACTTAGAGCGAATCAGCGCGGCCACTTTTATTGTCCCATGTCGCGATCGGCTCGGACTTAGGCTCAGCGGCGGCAGGCCGGCGGCCAGGTTTTTTGTCAAAGAGTGTACTCATCAAGATGCAAAACTTGATTATAAACAACATTTCTGGTTACTTGTCCAAAATCTAATATGAATTAATTTTTTTTTTTTTTTTTTTTTTTTTTTTTTTTTTTTTTTTTTTTTTTTGTAGCCCACCCCTGAGCAAGCGACATGTAGTTGTCCGTGTGAGAAACATGGACATGTCAAATCCACTGCACAGTGATTTATTAATCGTAAAAGAAAATGCAAGTTTCACTGGAAACTAAAGTCCCTTGAATTTAAAAGATAGATCTGCCGAAACCCTGTAGCTCTATAAAAGTCTCTTGCTTTCACCTGCAGCCGAGTACGCTTCACAGTTGCTTCACTGTTGTCAACAGCACTGTCAGCTTTCAGGGATTTCTTTCAGCTGACTGGAATACAGGAGTGTCTTAGTAGGAAATCCGAAAATGTATTAAAACGTGGGGCATGATGTGAAGGGATTTTACCCATCGCTGTATATTTATTGAATTATATGTTGTAAAATTATGTAATTTTGTAGGTATATATTCATGTGTATAAGTGCTGTATGTTGGAAAAAGAAGTAATAGATTAAAACCTGGTGCATGGTGGAGCGGTTTTCCATGAACGATACTGTTTATGGCCTCATATCATGAACAACATGTCGTACTGTGATACAATTTCGAAGGCACATTCAGCTATATGTGTGTATACTGTCTGTAAAACTTCCTGCGGCTATAATTTGTATTGTAGAAATTATGAATTGTAACGTCATACCGAATACCGCAGTTTAGTCCATGAATAATGGAAATACCGTAACCATTTTTCTGTAGATGTTAGCGAGAAAAAGTGTAATAAAGATTTAAAATTATGTTTAATGTTTATTGCAAGTCGCCAAGTACTCTCATTCTCATGCAGTATATGAACCTAATCTCATCACGCGGTGTGGCATTTTTTGTTGTTGGGATTCCTATTGTTTATGACGTCACATATCCTGGACCATGTGTATGTGGTCCTTTTTCATACATCAATTTTTACCTCACGGTAAGGAATATGTGTATCAAATTTGGTTGAAATCGGTCCAGTGCTTTAGGAGAAAATGAGCAGGACTGTCGCTTAATGCAGCAGTTTTTCATGCATCTCATTGTTTATGACGTCATATATCGTGAACTATGTGTTGTACGTGATTCTTACACTTAACGGCGACCGCCCTCAGCGATTGAAGCTTACGTGTACAAAATTTCATAAAGATTGGATCAAAACTGTAGATTTGTATGCAATACGTACACACGAACAAACACAAAAATACACGGACACACTGCTTTATATATAAAGATCTCTCGTTCACTTCGCAACACACGCGAAATCACCAATCAAATTATAGTCAACATTAATTAACGCTATACAAAGCTGCGGAGGCTGTTATTTTGTAATTGACCTAATTATGATTTGGCGATAATAATTTGACGCCATGGAGAATGAAGCACAGGGCCGTCACTAGGAGAAAGCAAACCGTGCCACCGCCCAGGACGCTAGGTTTTAAGGGGGAGGCGAAGTTTTAAATATTAATAAAATCCCAAAGCAAGTATTAACATGACTATGAAAGTTCTGCAGAAATGAAAAAGAGTGAGAATAAGTTGAAAATAACAAAACAACCACAAACTCTACCGTCTTACATGAAATTGTCTACTGTATAGTGAAAATGTGAAAAATAAAAGCACTGGCAATTGTCACCCTGGTTGCTTCTATCAAAATAGTGAAACTTGCAAGAAGCATTGTTTCCTAATCAATTTCTGCCATACATGTATACCACGGCTGAAGAAAACCAACGTGAGCTATAAAACCAGTACAGAAGTAAAAAAGCTTTCTATTCTTGCAAATAAAAATGAATCGCTGAATGTGTTAGAATGTGCAAAACTCGAAAACGGCTCGAACAATTCGGCACATTTTTTCTTTCAAATATTCGCTGACGTCTGAGGAAGTTTCTTATGAAGCGAAAATTTGGAAGAAATTATCTTCTTTTTACCCATTAAAACTTCTGTTCGTGTATATGTCACTGAACTCCTATGCCGCTGGACCGATTTAGATGAATTTTGTGTGTGTGAGCGTGTGGGTCCCAAGGATGATTGAAATTCACATTTGATCCGGGTAAGTGTCATACTGTTCATAGGGTTACTATAAAATGAGAAAGATTACTGAGTCCATAAATTTTCCTATAGTGCATGGTGGAGAGTACTTTACTTACCATACGGACGTCGACTAAATTTTCAGTTTTCTTACTATGTTGATGGAAATTTGCACGCTTGACCTTCAGAACAAGAAGAATGTCATTATCTAGATAATTCATACGGCGAATTGGCGAAGGGTACTATAAAACAGACTATAACACATGTATATGGTTTTGTTCCAATCTTGACGAAATTTTACACACCTGACCTTCAAGCCAACAGGAAGGACACTGTATACATAAGATTTCGAACGGTACATGGCGAAGGGTATCTTAGTTCAGACTTCGACAGCGTGTGACCGATCACCAATAATTTACTTATAGCGAGGCACAACCGGGCCACCATAATAATGAAAAAGTCATTCTCATTGCCTTGCCTTTTAATGTCGGGCGAAGAGTACAGTTGCTCTCATCCGCCGCATGGACAGGATAAGGTTATCAGTCAGCTCTTGAGGCAAATTTTGGCTATTCTTCATCAGTGTAACATCCAGCTCTGCAACCGTTGTGGGAGGAGCTGGTATGGCTACAATGCGTCTATCAAGCAGGACCGAGGAGAGGGGGGGGGGTGACAAAATCCCCGGGGCTCGGGCCTTGTGAGGGTCCAGGCTTCTGAACTGGCGAATATTAGACAGCTGTGGTAAAATATATATTTTTAATTTATTGAGTTTTAGAATATCTTCACAGATGGGAGCATTTATCACTTATTTATAGATGACAAATGTGTGTGTTGTGAAGTAAGCAATATTGTATTTACCCCCAATAACATAAAGTTCCACGTGGCAGTTCAGTTTTAGATTGACTGTTCCACGAACGAATAAAACAACATGTGCACTAAACGGGCCGTCCAACTGCATGAACGCTAGAAAGTGACAGATACGGTTGATACGGTATTAGCGCAGTAATGCTCACCGTTTCTAGCGTCATGTGACTATTGCTCGGAGGTGTTGCTAAAGGGACACTGCTTTTTACGGTCAGCAGCTCATCCGTATATCGGGTTCTTCGCGAACACAAAACTAATCTCACCTTGAGATAGACAAAGACTGGTCTCGCAAGGAAAAATAATCAATTAGAAAATATATTGAAGCGGGAACTGATTTCGTAAATAAATCAGCTTATAATGCGTATGTGGATGCTGTGGCAAGTTCAGTAAAAAAAAAAAAAATAGTAAGAATGTCATCATATGTCTATTCACTCTGAGCTGAAGATCATTGAACTTGTTTGGGCACTGATTAAGAATTGATGGGTTTGATGCAAGGAGGCAGCTCAATTTGTTGACAGTATTTAGTTGATTATCCTATCACATTGTAAGATTACCGCCCAATAGAAATACTGGTAATTAATAGCATTTGATAATTAAACAGTATGAAGTTCACTGCAAACATTGACCATGCCAATGCACTAAATGTTACACAATTTTAATCTTATTAATTATGGTAGCAATGTATGTACACAGTTGGGTGACAACATTTACAGTTAGACCATAGGTAGAAATTCTCCACGTTGAGATTTGCTGTGTGCTTGCAGCTGACGGGAGGCCAGCGAGCAGGCCGACGTTGGTGGCTTGTTCCAGCTTAGGATTTTCCAGGTTCGTTTCCAGTGAGGGGAGAGAGGGACAATGGCGAGTGCCAGGTGCAGTGCAGTGCACAGCGTGTATCCTGGCAAATGAAGTCTCTTAATTGTCACACCACTTAAAAAGTGCTCTGAAATTCCAATAATGTCAGAATCAGTATCAATAAGCATTTCATTAACTTTATCTCTGATACCCTGTATATTTTGATGAAAAACAGTAATTCCCTTATTACTTATATTCTTAGACTTTGTCAAAGGTGGTTCATTTCTTAGAGGGACTTCCTTTAAGCAGGAATATCTATCAGCTGTCTTCAGTCTAAAAAAGGTGCAGCCCTAACACCAACTACTACAGGAATTTTTCCATGAGTGAAACCCCCACCCCCTACTACACTGTCACCTATGAGCTTTGCCAACCTCCCCTTCCCATACCTATTGAGGTGCAGACCGTGCCTAGTAAAATCCGACCTTTGGATAGTCTCAACTGGCACCACTGCAATGTGATCCATGCCCTCCGTCATCAGCGCCTTCTCAAGCCCCATGTTAACACGGCTGACAGCCGTATTAAGACAAGGCCTATCATGACGCTGAAACAGTTGCACGAAATGCACATTAGTGCCACCAGTTTCAGTTGCTATCCTTTCCAGATCACCACCTATATCATATTCCCCGTCCCTACCAAGACTATTCCCGGCCCCACCCACTATAACTACCTGATCCTCTTTTGAAAAATTCCTACATAAGTCCCCTATGTTACAAGTGACCTGAGCTAACCCTGCACTAGGCTTCACTATGCTGGTGACCTGGTACTCACTCCCAAGTACTTCCTGCAACTGTTGGCCAACACCTCTGCCATGAGAACTACCTAGCAGCAGAACCTTCTTCTTCCTAAGAGACCTCTCTACAGATTTCGGCTTACCAAAAGCTGAGGTCTGCTGCGTACTTCCTACACCTACAGCTACAAGAGGTTCATCTCCACTCAACTCCGACAGTTGGTCAAACCTATTTGCAACTTGCAATGTAAAGCTATCTGAATACCTTCTCCTAGCTACCTTCTTGCCAACTGCCAGTTCCCATTCCCCAGCCCCCCTTCCCCTCCTCAACCTACCTAGTTCCTCTTCAGCGTTTTTCAACTGCACCTGAAGGGCGCAGATCAAACGCTCCTGCTCCTCTATCAACTTATTCCTGCTGCAAATCCTACAGTTCCAGGAGAGAACCTCACCACAATGCCCACTGTCTTCCCCACTGCACTCCCCCCCATGAAAATACTTACTACAAATCCCACACTGCAGCCCACTACGCACGACCCTACGACAGAGCCCACACTTTTCACACATGGTAAAATTTTACAATAATTTGTTAAGAAAAACTAGACGTCTACGTTATGAAGTTAAGTTTCTACAAAATAAGTAGGAAGTACCTTTTAACTACAGCAATCAACAAACCTCAGTCTCTACAAATCAAGTAACAACAACTAATAGTATCAGAAAAGAGCAAATAACACTACCACAGAAACTTTACACTGTTGCTTGTATAAACAAGTTCAAATTCAAGCGTCACTAATAAAATAACTAAACACTGTGAGAGTACAAGAGTTATCAAATACCGTAACTTAAAGTTTCCCAACCTCAACTACGTTAAAAACAGCAAGTCACCTGTTGAAAAGTACTAAAGTTAATAAACAACTAGCGCGATAACACCTCCTGAAATCTAAAACTTTAATAATTTAACTACAATACACAAACACTTATTGGAACTTAGCTTTCGGAGACCGCTACGGCTGGAACCACTCGCCACCAGATGTAAACAAAGCAGTAAGACGTCGATGCAGGCGCACACGCGAACACAAATAATACCACTTAAAGCAATTACGGCACAACAAACGCTAAAATAACTGACGAACCTTTACTAGAACACCTCTAGATTGAATATTGTCACGTAATAACAATTAAAATAATTTTATTAATCCTAAAATTATATAAAAAATCGAGAGCGATGTGCACAGCAGTCCAGCACTCGTGACGTCACGCCAAAGATACAGCAACCGTGTCCAAGTTGAATTCTTGAATAACAGATTGCAAATAATTTTTATTACAATAACGCGTTTCGCCCAGTTAGGGCATCTTCAGACATCTTGCATTTGAAGTAATACGATGCAGTTAGGAACCTTTAAGGCCCTCTTAACAAAATAGCCTGTTGATAAGTAAACAAGACATTAGCTGATATAGTCACATCTGGCGTAATATGTTTAATTGACAATGAAATGTAATAAATTTCTAACGAAGACAAGACAGTTACACAGCTAGCATGGCAATGTTTGTTTATAAAAATAATATATTAACTATTTCTCATTTTATTTTCAATTAATCTTGTGTATATTACTTTGAAATATTCAGTTAAAACACTTATCTGTGATATAAGAAATTGCACGATTATAATAAATAGTACAAAGGATGTTTATACTAATATAAAAATGTAAGAAAATATTTGTTTAATGTGTAGTGTAATTATTTTGATTTTAAGTAAAGTTTTAGTAATGTATTGGCTGAGCGCTGTACATTGGCAAATCGGTTAGAACAGCTCACATGGGGAAGTTGATGACGTAGGGGAAAAACCCCGGCAGTTGAGCTTTTGGCGCGCGCACGAGGGCAGGAAGTGACGACTCGGGAGCACGTGGGGTAGCTGGCCGGGCGGCCTCCCTCTGCATCAGTAGGCATGTGGACCTCGAGGTGGAGGTTATAGATTTGTGTGTGGCAATCGCCACGTGTGGTTGCTCGTCGTAGACTGCACCAAGTTGAATCGAGTGCTACTGTGTGTTTGTAAATATTTAGCCGGTGGAACAAGGTGTGCATTGCATTGAATTAAAGTGACTGTGATTTGTTAATGTAACACGTGTAGTCGCATAGGCATGAACATAAACGGTGTTTGAAACAGCCACATGGTGTGAAAACAATTTGCGACAAATATTCATTTTTGTCTGGGGGCTCACGAGCTATAACTTTATTTGATAAATGTATCGACGTACAGACGTATCAGCCACAGGGTTCTAATATTGTGAAATAAACAACATAAGGTGAACTTTCACGTGTTTTCAAAAATAGTAGTTAGTACACCCTTTTCTCTCATGAACTTGATTTTATTATGAATTTGTTTTGTTAATCATATGCAGGGAAGGAAAGCTGCGAACGTGTGATATCATCCCCTAGAAAACGAGTCAAACAATCGCAATCACAGTTCCAGTGTTTTTGCATGTTTAGGAATTTGGTTCGCAGTTGGTGGTTGTGAGTTTTAAAAATTAAACTTCCCTATTTTAAACTCTCACCCCGACCTTCACGCTCGCAACATACAGACAAAAATCCGCTTTATGTGCATATTCATGTTTTCGCGGCGCAATGACTGTTCAAAGAAGTTTCGGGGGTGCAGCCGCATAAAGTTTAAATTTATTAAAGAAAGTGCCGGATTCCATGATTTATCTAAACTGAAGCCACTGTCTCTGTTAATTAAATTCGTCCCCAAGTGGA
Source organism: Locusta migratoria (assembly GCA_026315105.1). Taxonomy (NCBI): domain Eukaryota; kingdom Metazoa; phylum Arthropoda; class Insecta; order Orthoptera; family Acrididae; genus Locusta; species Locusta migratoria. The sequence goes on along the minus strand of CM048749.1, from coordinate 134,144,416 downwards.
TTTCTATTGCTGCTTTCACTACTGAGTCCCAGAAAGATGAAGTGGAAGCTAAAATTTTGACGTTTTCGTACGTCATGGAGTGTCAAGTATCAATACAGTGCTCTGCCATTGCCGATTTATTTGGTTGTAAAAGACGGGTATATCTCTGGTGTTCCGTGCATCTTTCCTGGACTGTACGTGTCGTCTGTCCTATGTACGAAAGGCCACATTCACATGGGATCTTGTAAACCCCGGCCTTCCGGAGCTCCAAATCATCCTTGATAGAACCCAAAAGTGCTGCTGTCTTTGGTGGGGGTCGAAAAATTACTTGACATCGTGTTTGTTCATAATCCGTCCGATTTTCGACGACAGGCTCCCACGGTACGTGCAAAGAATACAGAAGATGATTCAAAAAGTTTTAAATCTATGGCTTTTCTGCCATATGTTTTTCTTTGAACAACAAAAATCCGATTTGTTTGGTGAAAGTAGGAGACAGTTCCACTCGCTAGTTTCGGAGAAATCCATAAGATGAGGATCTGCCTGTACTCTGAGTTTGCGTGAAAACGGAGGCAACCCCGAGAGCAGCCTCGTTCTTCCCCCAAAGAGGAAGGGGGTCATGTAACGTGGTGTTCAGCAGACCGATATAAACATTACGATTTCTCTGTGAGAGATATTTTTAATCAGGTTTACTATCTGATTTGTGTTGTCATCGTCTTTTGATTTCACGGTTTCTGTCAATATGAGTTAATCAGAACGGCAAGGACTGTTTAATTGTGACTCTCTATAAAACTACGAACCACGTCAGTATGACACGTCCACTGATTCATCAGAAGATCCAAGAAGCAGAGATACTGTTGTTGGGCCACTGAAGAGAAAAAACAGGTTCGCACAAGGAACAATGGGACTTGAACAGAATAAATAAGCAGAACGTCGACGGAAAGCAATAGAAGAGCATGAGTGGGAAAAAATATGCCTCGCCGGACTACGTAAAGGGATTATTGAATGCAGTGTGAGTATAGAAATAACGCAAATTTGCAACCAAGGACCTGCGAGTCTCATAAAAAGGGACAACCTTCATCAAGCTTATGATTATCTCTCTCCCCCCAGCCAAATCAAAGATTAATAGTTTAAAGAAGTAAAAGAACTGTCCGGAAGGTATGTCGGGCAAAACGAAATGTGGTTTTAAGACCAGTTTCGAAGTAATCCTTCAAACAATCCTGATGAGACTGAGGGGAGTTATAAGGCTGAAGAAAAAGTGGACTGTTGTATTATGCCAATAATGCTGTACTTTCGTGATTAATAAATGTTTTCCAACTGAAATGTGGTTAATTATGGGAAAATGGTCCTACAAAGACTTTTTCATTCACTTTGAAGCAAAAAGAAGGGAGCTCCAAAATTCAAAACTCCATTGCACCTATCTAAGTACATGCATATGTGTGTATTCTGGTCAGTATTATTAGATACCCAAAACCCTAACGCAAGGGTGACTCTTTCTTAGATTCGGTAGAAACTGAATTTTTAAAAGGTTTATTTAATTTGTCACAAACTGGAAAAATGTGGAGCTACCTCCTTCTTGCACCAAACCCCAATTATATTGCAGCGAGGAACAAAACTTTCAAACTGGATGAAGTGAAAGTACTTCTCGTGGAAGCAGCCACTGAATTAACTCTGGATGAGTGGCAGAAATATGCGCAGCACGTTCAGGAAACGGAAAAGTCAATGTGGGACCTGGATAACACTGCTGAAGCTCACAAAGAGAATTTTGTTATTAACGCCAATATTGGTAGCAGACGTTCACCTGACTTATCTGACGGATAACTGTTCTACTTATGAAGGGGGGGGGGGGAGGAGGGGGGGACGAATAACGAGCTAGCAAACCCTCAATCACAAACACTATCTGGCAATGAAGTATGTTAGCACCAAAGATGAATAGAAATTATCGTACCTTCTGCATTTTATTTTCTCTCTTGAATGTGCCTATAAAAAAGATGCCTATGTGTCTGATGAAGTATTTTACATAAACATTATTTTCGAGTCCACTGAAAGTTTTGCTTCACTGATCTCCACGAAAGCTGAAAGATGTAAATGTGTTTCCCTGATAGGATTGGGGATGGGGGGAGGGGGAGGAAGGGGAGAGGAACCGAGAAGGCGGGAGGGGGGTGGGGGAGTGTAAGAAGAGGGCCGAAAAAGGGGGAAGTGGGAATTGTGACATTATTATATGATTGGTGCGCCTCGGCTGCACAGTGGTGGAGTGCCAGACTACAAATCCAAAGGTCGCGGGTTCGCTCCCCGCCAGGTCCTAGGATCTTTATCTGTCACTTTCCACTTCTTTCACCTCTGGCAGTGTTGCTCATGTGAAAAATACCGAGTAGCACCGTGGTTCGGAACCCACGTTAAAATGTAGGTCCCTTTATAACTGGCTGTGTCAGTTCGTAGGTCGGAGGATGGCAACGGCATAATTACCTGAGCAAATAGGTCATTAAATAAATTATTCAGCTCCAAAACTACTAGCTTAAAGTCAATATTAAATTGTAGTAACTGCATGGATACTCATTTTTAGAGTTTTCTTATCCTGACATTTAGTGTCAGATGCAATTAACTGGATACAGGCTTGTAGAAACTCAAGTTCTAAATAAAATATTGATGTTTTATATACAGTTTTATTACACACGAAAACATAACAAAACTTCACACACAATGTAGACTGCACGTTAGCAACTTCATACGGCAAAGATCTCGCGCAAAGATCCAGCCCAAAACACGACTCAAATTGGACTCTAATGGATTCAAACAGCACTGAAACTGCACTGGACTGAACTCAAATGGTACTGGACTGCACTCAAACTGTACTGCTTGACGGCGCTGAGGCACCTGCATCTATAGTTTTGCTGTCAATAAGTCTATAGGTTACAGTTGTTGTTAACAGTTACCAATATTGAAATATAATGACCAATGTTAATAAATAAATTAAACAAACCAATGAAATTATACATAATAAAAGATCGAGTAATAACAAACATTCAATGTGACTCTCTTTTCTGCAGTTTTTTGTACAAAGCATAAATAACACAAATCACAAAACTAAATGCAATTAATTAACAACAGGATAGAAATTGATACTAAAACTCGTAATCTACAAAAGGGTATATACAAAATGATACAATCGGATTATTCACAAATGTTCACAATCCTCTGAAATACGGGAACAGGTAACGTTGTCATGTGACATTTTTCTTTAATTACTGGCACAAATTAACATGATCAAGAAACATACAATTTACAATGTTTTTATCTGCTGTCTGAAGCTTTCTATTACAGTTTACACTTTCCACAAGTCCTCAATCACAAAATCAACGAACAGAATATTCTGGAAAGTTCATCACCTAATTATATTTAACAGTGGAAAATCGCCACGAAAATCCTAATTACAGTATTTTATGATGGCAGATACATTTATATACGTCACATTATGTTTGAAAGTAGTTTTAGTTTCGCCACAGCTCAAAATCTGATGATCAAATTTGTTTATCATAGCTTTTGCCATGCAAGCTAATTACTCTTATAGAATTGTCTTCCTTTATGAATATTATAAATCCCACTCGGTGCACTGTCCAAGGATTACGGATAACACTATATATATAATGTCTGTCAGAGCTGGTCTTTGAGATCGTACAGATTGAGTATCGTAAATTTCAGTTTGTATGGAATTGTCACGCTGAATAGAATGGAGGGGGTGCACCAAACAGCACTAAAACATGCATGGCTGTATCCTGAAAGGATAGTGCTGCTGCCAAAATAGAACGTGACTTGGCATCAGTGGTGTTCAGAAGTTGGAGGAGAGCGATGACACCAGACTGCAGTCTCTACCTGTCCCTGGTTGACTCACTTCACAACACCAACACTGCTTTCGGCACCATCAACAACAACCAACTGAAACTTCCACTTGCATTAGTCTTGGGCGTTATATAAGGGATCAGACAACAGGCAGAGGGCAAACATTCGAATAGCAATCCACGCTATAATGTCTAAACTTCCACACATTTGTCTGTTCGTATTCACACTCTTAGAAACTATAATATACATACACACAAAAATAACTAAAATCACTTCTTATTATTTTTGTTCTTCAAAAATTCTGTACTCAAAAATTAACTTTCCGTCAGTCTTTACATTATCAAAAAATATGCTGACATAAATTTACATATTCTAAAGAGTTTCTTGAATTATCGAATTGACTAACTTTGTCAGCAACATCTGTCATAAATGAGTACTCAGAAAATCAAACCTTTACAATCCTATTCCTTCACATACAATTACATGAATTTACACTAATCACCTATTCATACAACATCAAAACACACTTATAAACTCAGGATAAGACAGCACGATAGAAAGAGATAAATTTTTCAGAGACAACAGGTCAAGTAGGAGACGTCACACGAGAAATCGAAAGGAAAAGAATGGCATTGCATAGCGAGGGCCTTGCTTGTCACATACATGACACACAAATACTGTGTGTTCCCCTGGGAGTTTATATACATGGTACATATACTTACAAAAATTACAGAAAATCTTACAATAAATCAAATCATAAAAATAATACACAAAATACGTCAGCTGTGATACAATTTTTTTATCAGCATAAAAGAATACAATTTCCATATAACTTCATTGCCTATATAACTTCAATACAGTCACATTTCGGAGACCAAAAATCTTTTCTGATTTTGGGTAGGCCAATCTGTATGCATTGCGACTAGGTGTCTCAACCACACGAAATGACCAAAGTATAGTAGACTTGTGCATAATAGTTCGCGATCGGGAGCGCTCACTTTAGTTCGCGGCTCTGCTACGAACTAGTTCGTTCTTTTAGTTCGTCCGCTGCCAGTGACGGCTGAGCGGCATGGTCTGCGCATGCAGGTGGAGGGAGAAGTTCCTCCACCTAGCTGCTTCAAGCGCTTGCCGCTTGAGCCGCTAACGATATCACGCAAACCAAAAGAAACAGTTTGTGGGTAATTTCTCGCGTTTAAGTTTAGAATTATTTCTATATCTTGGCATTATGGAATTTATTAGTCAGATATTGCAGAGTGCTGAATAATTCAAAACAGAAATTCAGTAGCACTGAACTATGTAATCTAGCAGGCAGACGCTCACCTCGAAATGGCTCATCAGCAGAAGCCAAACACGTGATTTTTAATTCTGCTGCGCGGCCTCACGCCATTGTCCATCGGTCTTCGGAAAAGAATCTACCGAACTAAGAAGCGAGATACGTTTGGCATAATAGTCCGCGACCGGTAACGCATGTTTTAGTTCGCGACCGATTGCACATATTTTAGTTCGCGACTGATCGCGCATATTTTAGTTCGCGACAGGTAGCTCTCCTTTTAGTTCGCAGCTCGGCCGCGAAGTAGGTCGCTGTTTTTAGTTCGTCCGCTCTTTTTGGCTTTTGCTACCGCTACTAAAAGAGCTCTTTCTTTTGCTATGACAGCTTTTTTATATAATGATCAGTGTTGCCCAAGCGTGTGCTATTACCCGTATTTTTGGGCAATGTCTATGAAACTACAGCTGAGGTGCATCTCAGCTCGAACTGACAGTAACTGGCAGAAGGGAATCACGCGATTCTGCGCGCTTTCGCGTTCTCTCGCTGTTCCCCGTCAATCTTCGGAAAAGGAGCAGACGAACTAAGAGGCGAGGGATCTGCGAACTCGTTCGCGTAGTTCGCCTGTGGGAGCGCTCGTCTGAACTAGTTCGTTCTCGAACTCTACAGAAATAAGCTGTAGTAATCAGCCGTAAAGAATGCGGTTTTGGCTAGAATGGTTTTTCCAAAAATACCGGAAACAATTGAAAAAGTAGTTGTTATAGTCAGCGACTACATAACCACCACAATGACTACTCTTAAAACAGAGAAATGAGTTGCCACAAAATTGCCCTCCCCTTCCCTCATTTGCACTGTCAAAAAGGGGCGGCAGACCTGCCACTGCCTGTATCTGGAGCTACCCCGTGCGGCCGCACGTTTCGCACGTGCCTTGCGACGACCCTGGCGTACAACTAATAACCAAAGAATTAAAGTCCCACAGATTTATAAACATAGCGGAAGAGGAGGGGAGGGTCAGATGTGTATTGGGGCAGTAAAATCCGCCACATCATCAACCCGGACGCTTTGCCAAAGTTTCAACACCACTCTTTTGTTCATCTTCTTTACCGCCATTATGCAATACCTACTTCTAAATTTTTCTCACTCTACATTTCATTCTCTTCGTTGCGATACAGTCCATGTGAACTCATTAACTGACGTTTTGTCAGAATATGTATATGGCGAATGGTTGATTTTATCTACATCTACATAGATACTCTGCAAATCACATTTAAGTGCCTGGCAGAGGGTTCATTAACCACTGTCATAACTTTTCTCTACCATCCCATTGTCTAATAGCGCGCGGGAAGAAATAACACCTAAATCGTTCCGTTTTCGATCTGATTTCTCTTATTTTATTGAGATGGTCATGTCTCCCTAAGTAGGTGGGCGCTAGCAAAATATTTTCACATTCAGATGTAAAAGTCGGTGATTGAAACTTCACAAACAGATCACGCCACAATGAATAACGTCTTTCATTTGATGATTTCCACCCCAATTCGTGCAACATTCCCGTGACGCTTTCCCCCCGGTAACGTGATAAAACAAAACGGGCTGCCCTTCTCTGAACCTTCTCAATATCTTCCGTCAGTCCCACCTGGTGAGGGTCCCACAAGGGGCAACAGTACTCCAGGAGAGGACGCACAAGTGCCATGTAGGCAGTCTCTTTCGTGGAGCTAGTGCATCTTCGAAGCGTTCTGCCAATGAAACGTAACCTTTGGTTCGCCTTCCCCACAATATTTTCTGTGTTCTCTCCAGTCAAAGTTGTTCGTAATTGTAACTCCTAGGTATTTGGTAGAATTTACGACCTTAAGGTTTCACGGATTTATCGCGTAATTGAAGTTCAGCGGATTTCTTTTAGTGGTCATGTGTATTACTTCACACTTTTCTTTATTTAATGTCAATTGCCAGTTCTCGAACCATGTAGAAATTTTGTATAAATCGCTTTGCAATTGATCCTCTGTTGACTTCACTAACCGATAAACGAGAGCATCATCCGCGAACAGTTTAAGGGAGCTATTCAGATTGTCTCCTAAATCGTTTATAAACACAAGGAAGAGTAGGGGACCTATAACGCTTCCCCGTGGAACGCCAGATATCACTTCTGTTTTACTCGATGACTTACCGTCAATTACAACGAACTGGCCTTTCTGATAGGAAATCGTGAATTCAATCGCACAATTGGGGAGATATTTCATAAGCATGCAGTTTCATATATGTCGTCTAGCCGAAGAGTATATCCAGATTAATGAAGGCCAGATAAAAAAAATTAAGTGTGCTTTAAACTGGAACGTGTCTGCATGTAATGACGCGGCCATTTGAGTCGTGTGTATATTTGATCTGTCGAGAAACTCATTGTATCAGCTCTGTGTAAGCACTGTCGTGTGTATTCAGTGTCAGACATCAACTGTCCAGCTAGGATAGAAATACATTAAACTTTGCTTTGGAGATAGCGTCACAGGAAGTCCAACACGTTTCCCATTATTGATGAACCTTTTGACGTTTTCTATGTGTGGGGCCCGTTAAAATGAATTCCGCCCGCTCTTTCATTGATACCGTGAAACCAGTTAATGGACTTCATCAGTAACATACGACGTGTGGGACTGGCTGCATTACATTCGCTGATTCGGTCTGAGAATTGACTTGTGCTACATTCTATGCGCCACGTAAATTCTAATAGGTCATTCACCTCGTCAAAATATTTACACACAAATACAATTTATAAAAGAATTTAAAAGACGCAACGCAGTTAACCTTGTTTTTGCACTGTTGTTAAGATATTTTTATGGGATTCGTACAGAAGAAAGTTTTGTTGACCTATATGATCTTACCACAATATCAATTCACTCTTACCTACCTTTTGGCATCTCCCTATTATCTATTTATAACAGCGTTTCCGTGGTTTTAGGATTAAGAGGTAACAGAATCCATGTGTAAATATGTATTTCCTAGTGTAATTAGACTGTAAGAAGGAAGGAATCTTAGGGTTTAACGTCCAGTCGACAACGTGGTCATTAGAGACGAAGCTTACTCTCGGATTTTTGGGTAAGGATGGGGAAGGAAATCGGCCGTGCCTTTCGAAAGGAACCATCCCGGCATATGCCTGGAGTGATTTAGGGAAATCATGGAAAACCTAAATCTGGATGGCCGGAGGTGGATTTGAACCACCATCCTTCCGAATACGAGTCCAGTGTGTTACCACTGCGCCACCTCGCTCGGTAGACTGTAAGATGACTAAATATCTTTTCTTTGCACATTACATTTTTGGTCATTTATATTTATGTGATAGCAACCACACTTGAGCCCACTATGTTTTTTACAGAAGCAGTTCTATCATCATAGCAAAAAGAAATGAAATATGTAATTTTAATGAGTTTGTAAGCGACTGAAAGTTGCTGCGTAAAAGTCGAACCGAATTAAATTTTGGGTTGCAATAAAAATGTACTTTGATTTTGCGAATATGGTAACTTTTTCGAAGTTACGTAGAGTTTAGTGTTGTGGTTAATATTTCTATAATATCAGTTCATCTAATTAATTTGCGGTCCACTTATTGGAGGAACAAAATACAAGGTTTAAGTGGTTTCAACATTCCAAATATAGATCTCTTACATAAATCTTCAACCAGAAATGTTGCCCTATCAATATAAACACAATGGAATTTACGTTATATTAATTTAACCCAAGGCCCAAGAGTCTATTGCAAGGATGAGAGGGCCAGAATTTGAGGCGGTCTACAAAACTATTCTACTGCCACCTACCTACATTTCGCGTAAAGAAGACAAAGATAAGGTCTGAGAGATTACAGATCATACGGATGCATACAAGCATTCATTTTTCCCTCTTTCTATATGGAAGTGGAACAAGAAAGCAGGTAACCAATGGTGGTACTGAGAACCCTTCGCCACGCACCTTTGGGTGGTTGGCGGCGTATGTATGTAGATGCAATCACCTTTGCTTAAAAAATCACTGGTTACTTAAGGAAAGTGGATATTGCAGCCTTTCCCAAATGTTGTTCAGTTTGTACACTGAACAAGGTGTGAAGAAAAGCAGGGCGAAATTTGGAGAAGGAATTGTTCAAGGAAAAAAATTAGAAATCTTTGTGGTTTGCCGATGACACTGTAACTCTGTCAGAGAATGCAAAGGATGTAGAAGAGCAATTCAACGGGTGGACTATGTCTTGAAAGGAGCTTATTGTAAGATGAAGATTAACAAGAGCAAAACAAGGGTAATAGAATGTAGTCCAAGGCGTTGCTGAAAAAAAAATTAGATTATGTAATGAGACAATAAAAGTAATAGACTAGTTTTGTTATCTGCGTAGCAAAAAAACTTCTGATGGCCAAAATAAATAATTTATAAAATGCAGAATGGAAATGGGAAGAAAAGCATTTCTCAACAGCGAACGTTGCTGACATCTAATATTTATTTAAGTATTAGGAAGGTCTTTCTGTATGCGTTTATCTGCAGTGTAATATCACACGGGAGTGAGAAGTAGACCATAACGAGTTCATGCAAAAGATTAGGTAGCAAAATAACTTCTGATGCCCGAAATAAAGAAGATATAAGATGCAGAATGGCTGTGGGAAGAAAAACTTTTCTGAAGAAACGAAATTTGTTGGCACCCAAAATTAGTTAGGAAGTCCTTTCTGTAAGCCTTTGCCTGGAAAGTACCATTGTATGGGAGTGAAACGTCGACGATAAGGAGTCAAAAAAATCGATAGAAACTTTCGAAATGTGGTGCTACAGACGAATGATGATTAGATGAGTAGATCACGTAACTAATTGGGAGGTGCTCAACAGAATTCGGGAGGAAAAAGAGTTTCTGGCATATCTTAAGAAAAGGGGCAGGTTGGTGGGAATGTTCTGATACCTCAAGGAATTGTCAACTTAGCGTCAGAAGGAAGTGTGTGGAGTAAAAATCGTAAAGGGAGACAAAGGGACGAATACAGTAAGCAGATTCAAAAGGACGCAGGTTGCCGTATTTTTTTTTTTTCATATGAAGAGGGTTGCACAGGACAGGGCAGCGTGGAGAGCTGCAGCAAACCAGTCTGCGGACTGAAGACCATAACAACAACAAAAGACGATAGAAGATTTTGAAACGTGGTGGTACAGGCGAATGCTGCTGGTTAGATGGGCAGATCGCGTATGTAATGGGGAGGTAGTGAACGTAATTGGGGAGAAAATAAATTTCTGCGATATCTTGACTAAGGGAAGGAATCGATTGGTGGGACACATTCTGAGACATTAAAGAATCAGCAATTATGCATTGATGGGAAGTGTGTGGGGTAAGAGGGAGACCGATGGACGAGTAAACAGGTTCCAAAGGATGTCATCTGACGTTCTTATTCCTAGATGACGAGACTTGCACGGGACAGGGTAGCGTGGAGAGCTGCATCAGTCTTTGGTCTGAAGACCACAACAACGGAACAAACGTCATGGCTGAGCTTTACGTACAGACAAAACGGAAGTATAAAAGCTATAAAACTATTGTGCGGCGCGCTTCTTAGAGCCCGATTACAAGTCCCCTCTCTCTCAAATGCTGACAACTGTGCATGGTTCACGCGCCTGTCTGCGAGCTCTAGTTACTACCGAACTGAGTAGATGGCGTGAAATTCGCAAAGGCTTTGTGGCCTGTTATGAACATGCCTCCTGTTTATTATCCTTTCAAGTTTCGCCGTAAAATTGCGCTGCCAGTTTTACAGTTTTGCATTATCCGTCGACCCGTCTCCAATAACCACGCTGTCGATTGGACGTTGAACCCTAATCTTCTTTTTTGCCTTCCTTCCGTCGATACCTGTATGAATGTAAGTGGCCAATTTACATTACTCGTTTCTGTTGTTGTTAGGGTCTTCAGTCCGGAGACTGGTTTGATGCAGCTCTCCACCCTACTCTATCCTGAGCAAGCCTTTTCATCTCCTCATAAGAACGGTAACCCACATACACTTGAATCTGCTTACTATACACGTCTCTTGGTCTCCCTCTGCGATTTTTACCCCACACACTTCCCTCCAATGCTAAATTTACGATTCCTCGATGTCTAAGGATGTGTCCTACCAAGAGATCCCTTCTTTTAGTCAGGGTATGCCAAAAATTCCTTTTCTCACCAATTCTGTTCAGTACCTCTTCATTAGTTATGCGATCTCCCACCTAATCTTCAGCATTCTTCTGTAGCACCACATTTCAAAAGCCTCTATTCTCTTCCTGTCCGCACTGCTTATCGTCCATGTTTCACTCCCATACAAGGCAACACTTCACACAAATGCCTTCAGAAAAGACTTCCTTACACTTAAATTAATATTCGATGTTAGCAAATGTCTCTTTTTCAAAAATGCTTTTCTTCCCATTGCCATTCTGCAGTTTATATCCTCTGTACTGCGACCATCGCATGTTATTTTACTACCCAAGTAACAAAACTCATCTACCACCTTCATTGTTTCATTACCTAATCTAATTCCTTCAGCATCGCCTGATCTTCTAAGACCGCATTCCATTATTTTTGTTTTGCTCCTCTTAATGTTCATTTTATACGCTCTCTTCAACACACTGTCCATTCCATTCAACTGTTCTTCCAGCTCCTTTACTGTATCTGACAGAATTACAATGTCATCAGCAAACCGCAATGTTTTTATTTCTTCCCCCTGAACTTTAACCACTATTCCAAATTTTTCCTTGCTTTCCTTCACCGCCTGCTCGAAGTACAAATTGAATAACATCGGAGAAAGGCTACAACCCTGTCTTACTCCCTTTCCAACTGATGCTTCTCTTTCATGCCCTTCGAGTCTAACAACTGCGGTCTGGCTTTGGTACAAGTTGTAAATAACTCTCCTTTCCCTGTATTTTATCCCTGCTGACTTCAGAATTTGAAAGAGTGTATTCCAGTCAACATTGTCAAACTCTTTCTCCAAATCTACAAAAGCTAAAAATGTAGGTTTGCCTTTCCTTAATCTATCTTCTAAGATAAGTGTATAGATATATTTGTGCAGTTTGATAGTTGTAAAGAAGAAAACAGCAACCAGCCAATATCAATAGCGCTACTTTAAAACAGTACTGTATGTACAATTTTCATTTATTTCATCTGAAATTATCGGCATTGTTAGATGCGCCGTTTAGTGGTGTATGTACCCTTTTATTTCATTACGTAAATCAACGTCTGTTGTAATTTTAGTGTCAAGCTATGTGGAGACAGGGGTGATTTAATTATTACCATTTATTTTCAGGAAAAATAAGTGAGCAATGCTCACGTAAGGAGTTATGCTCCATAGGTCCTCTTGCCCCTTCGCATCGTTGTGCGAGTGAATGTGTACGTGTGTTTGCTGGCGTGTGAATGAAGTGAAGTAGTCTGCCAGCAAAGATAGTGTTCTGGTGTATGTTAGGCAACCTTTAGTTTAGCGGGAATCAGCAGCGAAGTTTCTCTGAGTTTCGGTCGACATTGCCTGTAGCCGTGTAGGCTTAAAGTGTTGGCAATTTGGCAAAAGAACCGTTTTTGGGACGAGTCAATGGGAGAACGGCTTCCGCGAAGTTGAATTGGAAGACGGTCGGGTCAAGCCGGGCGGTCATAATGGCAGAGTGTGGCTGGTGTTCGGCGGAGGCAGGTGTAAATGTGCGAGATGATTGAAATTTTTTGCCAGTTTTGTTCGAAATTCGAGTGGCATTAACAGAGTAATAGTCATATTTAAGGTGGAATTAATTTTCTGAGAATATATGGTCAGTTTAGATTATTAATGCAATTTTTGCCGACTTGGTACTTTATGTAAACCACAAGGTGTGAGAACATTTACGCACCTCAAGTTGTTAACGTTTAGTTGGAGTAATAGGGAAATATGTTGTAGAATTGCGTGCGAGTATTGGTTGTGGAAATTTGATGAGAATGAAGTTGATAATTTCGGATTATTCTTTGTGAGTGGTGCAGTGGCGACGTGTGCGCGCTTTTTCTTTGTGATCACGTGGTAGATTCTGCTTGGTACTACACCAGTCGTGTTTTATGTCAAAGATTTTCTAAAACTATTCCGAAGCAAGGGAAATAAAGTTTGTTACAGTAATTATTTTTTTCCATAATCGATTTTTCTTGGTGTAATGTGTTGGTGTCTTGGCCGTGCTTCACGTGGTCATTACGCAAATGCTGCGAAGTTAGCTAGCAATTATTAATCAAACATGCATAATTAATGTTTTGATCCCATTAAATAGATACGCCGGAGGTGTAATTTGTTTTTCATATCCTCTTAGTTTTGGAATTTTCTTCGTGAGTCGTAATACGAGCATGTGTATAGCCACATGTTCAGTGAGGGGCGCGCTACCAGTATCAGTAAGCTTGCTTAATAGTAAGCATTAGTTCTTTTACGACCCGTAAATGATTACGATGTGGCTCTCCATTATCTGGGAAATTTTGAAAATCTTGTGCCAAGTCTCTCATCAGGCCATCCCACCAATCAGCACTTTCTCAATGTTGTAAATGGTGTTAAGCACTCCTCCATTGCGCAATTTAATAGCTAGTCAATGCGTGAGCATAAGCGATATTCCTTTCTGCTGTATCACTAAGAACATTCGTGAACGCTATGCATGTGGAGTTAGTAGTAGTGTGTGTGTGTCGGGAAAGGCTAGCTTGAATGAGCGTTGAGATATGATAGTGTATTCTTCCCTCCGCTCCTTCCCGTCCAATAAATGACAGTAAGAGTTGTACTAAATAAAAGAAGGAGTAGATAACGCTAGACGACATATACGTTAATACAAAACCCAAAGACACTGATAGTGATTCATTTTTCTTATAAAATTGTCTTAAAATCATTTTTCTTGTAATAAATCGCGCCACACTTATAATCTTTACTGACTTTACTTTAGAAAGCTCCACTCTTCTCTCCCCATTATATTAATGTTTGTGAATCAGACTTCGATGTGTACTTACAGAGTTATTACTAGATGGGAAATGTTATGAAAGGAATAGGTGAAGATAAAAGAGTGTTTCAAGTATTTTATCAGTCGTCTGGATTCATGAGTCATGTCGTCGTCCATTGCGTGTACACTATTTAATTTGGTGTAGTGGTTCATTTAATGCCCTACTGTAACTTTCGGTTCATGACAACATACAACGAAAAACCCTGATAGGCAGATAAAGCTTAGATTCTTTATCTGTGAGGCATGATACAAACAGAAACACTCAGTAGTTAAAAAAATCTAGAGCAAAGTTCAGAGGTAAGCTCACTAGGGGTAAACTTGCAACTTATTAACCATTACTGATTTCGAACCTAAAGGTTCATCAACAGTCGGTTATTTATGTCTAAATACATTGTTTATTTTTGCTTCTGGATTCAGTTCGCCCCTTGTAGCGAAACATTCTTGGGATGTTAGGGTCTACACTACACAAAAGGTGATCGAAATGACCTACTTGAATATAGTCTGCTTGAATATCGATGTAACACACTGTAATTTCTAATACATAATTTGACGAAAGCTGATATTTTGATTACACATAATGAGCATATGATAAGTGAGGCTGAGCAGTTCAAATTTCTAGGCGTTCATATAGACAGTAAGCTGCCGTGGAAAGCGCATGTTCAGGATCTTGTTCCAAAACTAAATTCTGCTATATTTACCATTAGAACAATATCTGAAATAAGTGATTACACGAAAAGTAGTCTATAACGTTTACTTTCACTCACTTATGACGTACCGCATTATTTTTTGGGGTAACTCGATTGATGCAAAAAGGACATTTCTGGCTCAGAAACGGGCGGTTCGAGCAATATGTGATGTAAGTTCACGAGTGTCATGTCGTCCCCTTTTCAGTAGTCTGGGACCGAAGACTGGGACTTAACTACGGGGTCATCAGTCCCTAAACTTACAAACTACTTATGAACTAGCTACAACTAAGGACGGCACAAATATCCATGCCCGAGGGGGGATTCGAACCCCCGACCGTAGTGGCCGTGCAGACCGTGACTGAAGCGCCTCAGTCTCCTCCGCCACCGCGGCCGGCTATCCCTTCTTTTAGTCAGGATATGGCAGAAACTCCTTTTCTCCCCAATTCGGTTAAGCACCTCCTCATTAGTTACGTGATCTATCCATCTACTTTTCATCATTCGTCTGTAGCAATTTCAAAAGCTTCTATCATCTTTTTGACTGAACTCCTTATCGTACATGTTTCACTCTCATACAATGCTACACTCCAGAGAAATGCTTTCAGAAAGGAATTCCTAACATTTAAACTAATATTGGATGCCAAAAAGTTTCGCTTCTTCAGTAACGCTTTTCTTCCCATAGCCATTCTGCATTTTATATCTTCTTTACTTTGGCCATCAGAAGTTATCTTGCTACCCAAGTAACAAAACTCGTCTATTACTTTAATTGCCTCACTGCCTAATTTAATTCATTCAGCATCGCCTGATTTTCTGACGCTACATTCCATTATCCTTGTTTTACTCTTGTTGATGTTCATCTTATAACCTGTTTTCAAGACACTGTCCATTTCATTCAATTGCTCTTCCAGATTCTTTGCGGTCTCTGACAGAATTACTATGTCATCGGCAAACCGCAAAGTTTTTATTTCTTCCCCCTGAACTTTAATTCCCACTCCAAATTTCTCCTTGCATTCCTTCACTGCTTGCTCAATATATAGATTGAACAACATTGGGGAAAGGCTATAACCCTGTCTTACTCCCTTCCCAACCTCTGCCCTTCGACTCTAATAACTGCTGTCTGGTTTTTGTATAGGTTGAATATAACTTTTCGCTTCCTATATTTTATCCCTGCTTCCTTCAGAATTTGGAAAAGTGTATTCCAGTCTACATTGTCAAAAGCTTTCTCCAAATCGACAAACGCTAAAAACGTAGCTTTCCCTTTCCTTAGCCTATTTTCTGCGGTAGGTCGTAATGTGAGTATTGCCTCCCGTGTTCCTACATTTCTCCTAAATACAAACTGATCTTCCCCGATGTTGAACCCCACAAGTTTTTCGATTCGTCTGTAAATAATTCGTGTTAGTATTTTGCAACCATGACTTATTAACCTGATAGTTCTGTAATTTTCACATTTGTCTGCACATGCTTTCTTTGGAATTGGAATTACAGCGTTCTTCTTGAAGTCGGAGGGTGTTTCCCTGACTCATACATCTTACATACCAGGTGGAACAATTTTTTCATGACTGGCTCATCTAACGATTGTTTCGACTCAAATACTTCAGCGCTCTATCAAATTCTTCTCGCAGTATCATATCACCTATCTCATATTCCTCCCTTTCGTCTTCCATTTCTAGAATACTGCTTTGAAGTTTATTTCCTTTATATAGGCCCTCTATATATTCCTTCCACAGTTCAACTTTCTGTCACAGTTTTTTTTTTTGTTAATTACGTTACAGTAAAAGTCCGATAGTTCGGCACGTTCGGCACCGAACCGGTGCCGAATTATCGAAAATGCCGGTCGTCGGACTCCCGGACGATACCTTTTAGTATGCTTTAAGCTAACGTATACAGCGAAAACGATTGTAACATGATGTTTTGTACTTAAATATTGATTGGTAGAATCATTAGATTAATAAAATTTTTTATTCAATACATTTACTTTGGTTAGGCTATGTGTATTGTACAATATTTTAGATAAAAAAAAGACCTCGATTTTTTTTACTTCCGAAATTGTTGTCATTTGTAATAAAATATTTTTCTAATGCAATGTCAATCAGGAAGTCCTGTCCTGGCTTACAGCTTGAGGAAGATTTCGGTTTCGAGATCATGATCGCGCTGCTTAAATGTAAATGAAACTTCTACAGGTCACTACGATATTAAGTTCACTACTCTAACGATTGCTAAGAATGCTGGCAATCAAAGCAATGTGAAACCTGTGCATAATGACAGCCGAGATCTGCCGAACAATAGGCCAATACGAACGCTTCCTGTCCCAACAATGCTGTCTACGTCTTTGACAATCACAGCCGAAACAATCTGTCTGGCAGCATATGAACTCCTGACTGTTGGACGCCGTTCTAAAGGAAGTCTACTCTATTGTAATTTAGTACGTTTCTCTATTAACCGAGTTGAATTTAAAGTGTAACCACACGCGAAACCGAAAGGTGTTCATTGCTATAGTACAAGTTCAATACCTACCAATCAAGAACGCAAGGAATTTCTCAGTAAGTTATATATCACGTAGAAGTAGATTAAAAATTATACAGAGCACACATTCATTGCAACCACATTCAGTGCATTGTGTTGGCTGCATGCCTGCATCTGCATTGTATACTAACTACGGAACTAAAAGTTTCGGTGTTGGTGAACTGATTGTTTATATTCATTTTGTTCTTTTCTTTTGTTGATGTTTTAGATTGGATTGTTGTTTGTTTCAATGTTTGCGTAATACGTTGCGGCAGGAGATATAAAATGATTCCTTCTAAAAAGAGGAAACAATCATCTATTTCGGATTTTTTAATTAAAAAGTGTGTGGTTTCCGAAGATGACAGTGACAGTGGTAGCAATGTAGTCAGGCCTAATATTAAACAGGAGACAGCTGGCACTGATGTGCCTTCAACACATTCAAGTTTGAGTGAACGAATAAATGACATTGGTAATAAAATGTGCTCACCGATTATTTCAGATGAAGAGAGATACGAATATTTAACAAACTGCTGGGTACCGGATCAGCGTTACAAGTTTCCAGAAGATAATGAGTCCAAAAAGAAACGTACTTTCCAGCCTCATTGGTTAATATAAATGGCTAGCTTATAGCGAAAAACTTAAAGGGGCGGTGTGTAAATTGTGCGTTGTTTTTCCTCCAGTTACAGTCGGGAAAGGTAGTCATCAGAAACCTATGAAACTTGTCACAGAACCACTGCAGAAATGGAAACATGCTCTAGAATATTTTAGCAAATACACTTGCAATGAATACCACAAAGCTGCTGTAGAAAAATCGTCTCTTTTCATCCAGTCTTATATCAAGAAGGAGAATATTCGTGATAAACTGGACTCTGTGAGATTGCAGCAAAAACGCCAAAATAGAGAGAGGTAGGTAACTAGTACTTAGCTCAATTATAAGCAGTGATTTGATTTTATTGAAATTTCATAGACACTATGGGCTGTGGCATTTGTTTCAGGCTAGTTCCTATCATTAAAACTATTGAGTTTTTTGGACGTAATGAATTACCTCTTTGTGGACACTGCGAAACCTGCTCTTAAAGATGGAAAATTTCGTGCATTACTACGCTTCAGGATGGATGCAGGTGATGAAGTTCTCACAAATCATTTACAAACAGCTGCACTAAATGCCACATATGTGAGTTGGAAGATCCAAAATGAAATTGTTGAAGAATTGGGAAATTTCGTGAGCAAATGTATCATAGAAGAAATTCGGAAAGCTAAGTATTTTAGTGTTTTAGCTGATGAAACTTCTGATATATCGAAGACAGACCAGTTTGCTATTATTCTCAGGTACGTACATGATGAAAATATCAATGTAAAATTTTTAACGTTCGTTGATGTGACTGACCGTACAGGAAAAGGTTTAGCCAATGTGATTTTAACTACTCTTAGAAATTTCGGTCTCGATGTGAAATACCTCCGGGGGCAAGGATATGATGGCTGTAATACTATGGATCGTTCAAGGGCGTTCAAGCTTTGATAAAGGAGAGTTGCCCCACAGCGGCTTACTCGCGATGCTCGAGTCACATTTTGAATTTAGCTATTAACCATGCTTCAAGTGTGCCTAACATCAGGAATACTATCGGTGTCATCACCAATATTTGTGATTTCATGACCTCCTCTTCAGCCAGAGTACGTTTATTATCCGATTTCGTTGAATCAGAATGTCCTGAAAAATCATGTAGATTGAAACCACACTGTGCAACTAGATTCGTTGAGAATCATGAAGGTATATGTATTTTTCTACAACTAATTCTGTCAATTAGAAAGACCTTGGAATATCTTTCAGAAAATTCCAATGACTCTTCAGGTGCTACATCTACATAATATTTAAGAGCGATACTGAATTGCCAGTTCTTAACGACCCTTTCTATTATGAACGAATTTGCTTCATTATTTTTACCTCTTTCTAGGCAGCTGCAGTCTCCAAAACTTGATTTTGGGAAAGCAGCTGAATTTGTGGACAATATCAATATCAAATCTAAAAGCGATTAGAAGCGAATAAAAGTTTTGACTCTATCTTTCAGCAAGCTACCACAGTTTGTGAAAACTTAGGTGTGTCTGTTGACATTCAACTAAAGGTTGGGAAACAAACTATGAGAAATAATGTTGCATCAAACAGTCCTGAAGAATATTATTTACGATCTATGTATATTACATATTTAGACCAACTTAATATGGAATTCACTCCTTTTTTTGAAACTCAGAATCGAGATTTTTTACTTCTTCAAAAGTTGATTCCTTCATTCATTACGCATGTTGAATTTAACGATCTGGGCTCTGTTCTGAAGTTCTATGAAGAAGATTTATAAGCAGAAGACATACCTTCGATAAAAAATGAATTTGAAATGTGGAAAAATTTGTGGATGGACAGGAAGTCAAGGAGTGATGTTCCATCTGACTTAACACAAGCTCTTGCAGAGTGCTCTAAAGATTTCTACCCAAACATTTACACACTGTTACAAATATTTGCTACTATTCCTGTTACAACGTGTTCGGCTGAACAAGCATTCAGCTGCTTAAGACGTCTTAAAACTTACCTGCGTTCAACTATGGGACAGGACCGTTTAAATGGTATTGCTCACTTGTCAATTAATAGGGAGTATGACATTGATCACGACAAGATAATTGATGGGCTTGCAGAAAAACCTCGCACACTGGATTTTGTTCTGTAATAAATTTTGTTTTATAATTATCATCGGCATTTTTTGTGTTTAGTGCAATCGATTTGTGTAATAAGGAGAACTTTGCAAAACAAAAAAACTGTTTGTTTCACATTTTAAAAAACTGATATGTATTTTTTATAATTTTTCATGTAAACTTTCATAAAAAAAGATGGGCAAAACTGTTTTCTGTAGGAAATTGTGAAAATATTACTTGTTTAGATAAATTTATTTTGCTATATTGTTTAAATGTATATGCTATATATTCTGCATATATTCGCTTCAAAAGTTTTTATCGAATTGCTACCAAATAATAGATTACCAAAACACATAAGGCAAATAGCCTTGATTCAGTTTGAAATATAGCCTAAAAATTCTGGCGACAATATATATAAAGAAGAGAATACCTAAATAACAGCAATGTATAATCTTATACTAATGATATATATTTCTCTATATTAAATAGTATTTTTTCTGTCCAATAGTTTATATTAATTTTTTGTCGTTTAATATGTATTATTTTGTTTGAACTTTGAAAATTATTGCACTGTTTGTTTACCTACGCTAACTTTGTATTTATTGTTCCTATGTTGAACCAATGACTGGAACATTTGTTCAATAAATAAATGAAAATTAATAAAATACAAAGGTTAAACATTTAAAATTCCACATTTCTACTTCTGAAACATATAGCATTTATATTCCATAAACGAATTTCACGTTGGTTAATATAACAGACTACACAGTTAATTGTATGTGTATGTATATATAAGTATGCATGTATGTATGTATGTAATATGTGTGTGCCTCAGCATATATCATTATATACAAGTGGGCCCCCGAAAAAAAATCCTGGTTGCGCCACTGCAAATATCTCTTTTTATTTTCCTGTAGGCGGTATCTGTCTTTCCTATAGTTATACATTCTTCTACGGTTCTGCATTTGTCCTCTAGCCACTCCTGCTTAGCCAGTCCGCACTTCCTGTCAATCTCATTTTTCAGACCTTTGTACTTCCTTTTGCCTGCTTCACTTGCTGAATTTTTATATTTTCTCCTCTCATCAGTTAAATCCAGTATATCTTGTGGTATCCAGGGATTTCTATTAGGCCTTGTAGTTCTGCCTATGTGATCCTCTGCGGCCTTAACTACCCTATTTCTCAGTGCTACCCGTTCTTCTTTTACTTTCCCCCGTTACAGCTTACCTTTGCCTAATGCTTCATCTGAAAGTCCCAACCACCTCAGGTTCCTTCAATTTGACCAAGTTCCATCTCCTAACTTTGCTACTTTTCTGCAGTCTCTAAGTTTTAATCTGCAGTTTATAACCAATAAGTTATGGTCAGAGTCTATATCTGCCCCTGCATATGTCTTACAGTTTAAAACCTGGTTTCTAAATCTATTCCTTTCCATTATAAAGTCAAACTGGTACCTTCCAGTGTCTCCTGGTCTCTTCCACGTATACAGCCTTCTTTCATGATGTTTGAACCAAGTGTTGGTGATCATTAAATTGTGCTCTGCGCAAAATTCTACCAAGCGATCTCCTCTTCCATTCCTTTTTCCCAGTCCATATTCACCTACTACATTTCCTTCTCTTACCTTTCCTACTACCGAGTTCCAGTCCCCCTTCTTCGATAACCTCATCGTTGGCCGGGCTAGTTGGCATATAAACATGCACTACTGTGGTTGGTGTTGGTTTTGCGTCTATCTTTGCTACGATAATGCGTTCACTATGCTGTTCATAATAACTTACCCGCATTCCTGTTTTCTTATTCATTATCAGACCTACTCTGCGTTACCACCAACTGATTTTGTGTTTATAACCCTGTACTCACCTGACCATAAAACCTGTTCATTCTCCTACCAAACTTCACTAATCCCTACCATATCTGACATTAACCTAGAAATTTCTCCTTTCAAATTTTCTAACTTACCTACCCGATTAAGGGATCTAACATTCCACGCTACGATCCGTAGAATGTCTGTGTTGTTTTTCTTGATGACGACATCCTCCTGAGTAGTCCCCGCCCGGAGATCCGAAATGTTCAAATGTTTGTAATTCTTATGGGACCACACTACGTTGGTCATCAGTCCCTAGCCTTACAAACTACTTAAATTAAGTTAAACTAACCTAAGGACAACACACACATCCATGCCTGAGGGAGGATTTGAACCTCCGACGCGGGAGCCTGCGCGATCCGTAACGTGGCGCTCCAGACCGCTCAACTGCTCCCGAGCGACCGGAGATCCGAATGAGGGACTATTTTACTCAAAATCAAATGTTTGTAGAGCTTATGGGACTCAACTACGGGGTCATCAATCGCTAAACTTACAAACTACCTAATACTAAGGACGGAATTCGAACCCCCGACCATAGTGGCCGTGCAGAACGTGAGTGACGCGCCGCAGACCGCTCGGCCACTGCGGCCGACTATTTTACTTGCGGAATATTTTACCCAAGAAGACGGCATCATCATATATTCGTACAGTAGAGCTGCATGTCCTCGGGAAAAGTAACGACTGTAGTTTCCCCTTGCTTTCAGCCATTCGCAGTAAATGTGTGGCAAAGCCCCATTAGCTGATGTTACAAGGCCAGCTCAGTCAATCATCCAGACTGTTGCTCCTGTAACTACTGAAAAGGCTGCTGCGTTTCCATAGATACCCCTACGGTACGGCTATCTGCATCGTGGAGGCACGCAAGCCACCCCACCTCGGCAATGTCTGTGTTTCATGGGGGTGGACATAGAGATAAGCACAGCAAATTAATAATCATAGTTAATAAACTACCAAGGCATTGCACTGGGTCGTCTGGACGGAATTGAATGAAATGTGGAATGTAGATAGCTTCTACCTCGAATTAATACATGCACTACCTTACTTAATCCTCCTAAGATACATGGCGGAGGGTACGTTACAACAAATCTACAAATTGTCTGACTGTTCACAATGAAAGTCAGCACATAAATGTATAATTTTAAACATGGCTGTTAAAGACAACATCCGTTTGTCGAAATATAAAATCACTTTAAAAACAGATCTTCGGGTGTGAAGGATATTTTTATTATCTGCAAGCCAGTGGTGAGGTTACTTTGGACTTTGTCACCGTTTGACCAGTCATCTTGAAGCTTTAATATTCACAGAATATATGACGTCAACTGCGATTGGGCAAAGCTGAAAATGTGTACCCAGCCGGGATTCGAACCCGGGTCTCCTGCTTTGCAGGCAGTTGCGCTGACACCTACACCAATGGAGACACAGTGATCACCGCACCTGCGAGGACTACCTAAGCACGCCTCCCGTCAGATACAAATTCCCAGCTTCGTCCTGCCCACAGTACTCAAACTCGTAGTTATGAAACTAATTCCCGTAAGCTTAAGGGCTTCAAACTTGCCCACCCCTCCCCACTAACGACAGGATCATTGCCCGTCACCGGCATATTATATATATACATGTGGCGTCTGTTCCGAAAGAACAGACGTCACTTCTGATCCTGCAGTTGTTATTATTTAATATTCACAGAATATATGACATCAACTGCGATTGGGCAAAGCTGAAAATGTGTACCCAGCCGGGATTCGAACCCGGGTCTCCTGCTTTCTAGGCAGTTGCGCTGATCCCTACACCACTGGGGACACAGTGATCACCGAACCTGCAAGGACTACCTAAGCAAGCCTCCCGTCAGATACAAATTCCCAGCTTCGCACTGCCCACAGTACTCAAACTCGTAGTTACGAAACTAATTCCCGTAAGAGTAAGGGCTTCAAACTTGCCCACCCCTCCCCACTAAAGATAGGATCATTGCCCGTCACCGGCATATTATATATATATACATGTGGCGTCTGTTCCGAAAGAACAGACGTCACTTCTGATCCTGCAGTTGTTATTATTTAATATTCACAGAATATATGACATCAACTGCGATTGGGGAAAGCTGAAAATGTGTACCCAGCCGGGATTCGAACCCGGGTCTCCTGCTTTCTAGGCCTTGCGCTGATCCCTACACCACTGGGGACACAGTGATCACCGAACCTGCAAGGACTACCTAAGCAAGCCTCCCGTCAGATACAAATTCCCAGCTTCGCACTGCCCACAGTACTCAAACTCGTAGTTACGAAACTAATTCCCGTAAGAGTAAGGGCTTCAAACTTGCCCACCCCTCCCCACTAACGATAGGATCATTGCCCGTCACCGGCATATTATATATATACATGTGGCGTCTGTTCCGAAAGAACAGACGTCACTTCTGATCCTGCAGTTGTTATTATTTAATATTCACAGAATATATGACATCAACTGCGATTGGGCAAAGCTGAAAAAGCTTTGCCCAATCGCAGCTGATGTCATATATTCTGTGAATATTAAATAATAACAACTGCAGGATCAGAAGTGACGTCTGTTCTTTCGGAAGAGACGCCACATGTATATATCTTGAAGCTTGGCACATATATGCATGTTCTCATATATAGGCAGAAAGATGAGAAAGCAGGCCGCGGTGATCGAGGGGACTGAGGCGCTTCAGTCACAGTCTGCACGGCCACTACGGTTGGGGGTCGAATCCCACCTCGGGCATGGATATTTGTGCCGTCCTTAGTCTTAGCTAGTTCGTAAGTAGTTTGTAAGCTTAGGGACTCATGACCCCGTAGTTAAGTCCCATAAGTTCTACAAACATTTGAAAATTTTTTGAGACCGCTCGGCTACTTCACCGCGGCGTGCTGTTTTCTTTGACACCACTTCCCACTTGCACATCTTGTGTTTAAAGACGTCTTTGTCGATTACGTCTGCTGAATCTATATGTGCCCTTTCCAGGTCAATTTTGACTTGGATGTGCCTGAGGATTATGTTGGTCTGCACTTTGGAAGTCTACCGTCTTTATGATAAGCTAGTTGATAAGTAGTTTGTAAGTTTAGGGACTGATGACCCCGTAGTTAAGTCCCATATTAAAAAAAATATTGACAAGAGGCGCCACCTCCCCATGGTGCTGCATGGGCAACGGAGTCCGCGGGCTCAGCTGTGTAGCAGGAGGGCTGACAGCCAGGGGTCGCGGGTTAAGGCTGGGTTCACTGACAAGGATACCACGCGGGTATCGGATTTTAGAATTTGTGGAACGTGAAGTTCAGAACTTAAATAACAATCAGCCAAAGCCATTCGACGCAACTCTCAGAAATTCTCGAGAAAAACGACTTTGAAGTTTCGAAGTACATTTAAGTACCAACAAATAAATCAGTTTCAGCCTCTGTCAGTGTAGCTCAGATCGTCAGGCGCCGTGGCTCAGCGCACTCGGTCAGGGGGCCAAACGTCCTCAGTAATAAAAAAGCTGAACCAAATACTCAATGAACGAACTGAACAAACGCCCGCTAAGCGTAGATCTACCTGAAAAATAAAATAAAAAATAATATTAAAAATGGTAGCGTTCTGGCCTTGCAGCTCTAAGTCGATGGTTCGAATCCTGTCATGACAGACATTTTTCTGGTTGTGTTTGAATACTGACACATATTTAATATATAATTGTAATTTTTACTAAAATGTACAGGTTATCTTGTTTATTCGTAATTTTGTATATTTTATAAAAGTTCGTTAATAATGATGGCTTCGATTAAAAAAAAAAAGTTACATTTTTTACAGTATTGTCTCCACTATTAGTTGACGACGGTAGTCTTTGATCGTTCACTTTGTGAAGAGGTACGACGATGTTATTGGAACGTCATCTCCATAGCTACTAATGGCTTTTCTAGCAGCTAACTTACTCAGCCATCGTTTTAGGTGACGACAAAGTGTTCAGCTCGTCTACATAGAAAAAAAAAACTATGTGGAATTAAATATTCCAAAATGTTTTAAATAACTGAATTTGAAAAGGAAAAAAAATTGTGTCATATCAGGGTTCTAACCATCGACGTTTTGGTTGTGAGGCCAGAACGCCACCAACTTTTTTCCGTTCTTCTGGTAGATCAAAGTTTTGCGGTGGTTTCTTCAGTTCGTTCTTTGTGGTTTGTTGCGTTATTGGCTCAGCTCTTTTATTACAGAGGGTGTTCAACCCTCTGACCGGGCACGTTGAGCCACGGCGCCCGGCTCTACCTGAGCTACACCGACAGATGCTGCGGCTGTTTTATTTATTGGTACCTACATATACCTGGAAAACTTCAAAGTCGATTTTTTGGAGAATTTTTTAGAGTTTCGTCGAATGGCTTTGGCTGATTGTTAAATGACTTGTGAACTTCACATTACACATGTGGTTTCCTAGTGAGTGCAACACTACCACCAGTGGGCCCTAGTAGACTAAATGCAGCTCGGAAAAAAAGATCTGTAAGTCAATATACCGTACGGTACAACCACCTCAAGATGCTTTCGCCACAAGGGACTGTTACGAAGAGAATGTCGGGCCCGGTGGTCTTGGGGTAAAGTGTTCGACTGGAAACCGAAGGGTCGCGGGTTCAAAACCCTGTCGGACCTCGGCATTTTTCAGTCTGCACTTTAACCCGTCCTTCACCTCTCAACGATGTGAGGAGTCGCCACAAACGACACGTGGTTTGGATTCCACGTTAAGCTGTAGGTCCCCTTTCCCCAGTTGGATAACTGGGGTAGGCTAGGGACACGCAAGTCGCCGAAGTGGCGTCTGTTACGACGCTCGCACGTTTGGGGAGTCTATATCGATAGTAGTGATGAGTTTCCCCTGAGGCGGCGCAGTTGTTCTCGATGTGCCATCGCTGGCCGATGGCTAGCTGGAGGCGTGTGACGCACGCGAAGTCAGTGACGGATTGACATTCGAATAGCGCTTGTCGCCTGGATTCCTCCGGAGGTGTTGTCACCGACTTGTAGGCCGCCGCCAGCGTGGAGCGATGGAGTAACAGCTTGGCGTCCAACGAGTTCTAGTCGCCTGGGTAGCGGTGGTTATGTTGTTACCGTCGTGCGGGCCGACGTGAGCGCACAACTTAGCGTCCTAGAGGCGGAGTCGCTGTTTGCTCCTGAAGTATTTTGCAGCTGAATGTTTGGGCAGCAGGACAGGTAGCTGGAGTTGAGTACTTAATGAGGGCGACGGCGTGCTGTGCCGCGCGTGTCACCTAGTCAAACGAGTTCTCTTTCGTCTGCTCCCGAGTGTAGACCTGGTACGAGCGACGGAAGGCTTTAATTCTCGGTGTCCTTCCGTGTCGGGCTCTGCTACACACCTTGTAATGGTTGGTGCCCCAGGCTTCGTTGGTTATGCAATAGTCTGTTGTGTGCCTTTTGAACAGAAGTTCGTCGAGTGTAGTGTGTTTTTCTCCTGAACTTTGTTTTGAATTGTGGATTGTGTCTGATGTTTCTTATGGTTGTCGCGGCATTGTCTGGTGTCCGCCCCCATCTAAGTGTCGTTATTCTGATGGTCAGTCTTGTTCGTTTCGATTGTGGAGGTCTGCACTGTCGCCCTGGTGATTCTGGAGCACCTCTGGCTTCGTGTTGGAACAACGTCGGCTCTGAGTCGTGGGAGCGGGTTGGTTAGAAAACTGTTACTGGGCTGATCTCTTACAGACAGTTGTGGTTTGGCATTTGACACTAAAGTGTGGTATTGATGTTTAAGCAACTGTTCATGCCTTCAATGTTACGAGTTCTGTGGCTGTGTGTGTGTGTGTGTTTTTTTTTTTAAATTTAATTTAATTTTATTTTTTTATAAACCGTTACTGTTTCTGCAAGGAATATTTAAGTATTTGAATTTTGTACTAGCATTTATTTGAATTTTAAAGTTTTACTAAGTTTTAATGAGTGCCTTTTATTTCTCAAATTGCTGAGGAGGGTTGATATTTTGGCACTTGTTATGTACTGTTTTATGATTCAAAGCGTTTTGAAGGTGTATATGTCGGCGTAATTTGGTGCCGGATACTGTTTCTGGAATTTGTGTTGCAGGTTTACATTATTGGGGCTGGCCCAACGGTATCTCAACGGAGGAGGAAGTTGTGATTTCCGATTACGAGCGTGTAGGGACCGCGGTAGAGCTAGAGTGTTTTGCTTCCTTCAGTTCTCCTCCTTTGCGGT
Organism: Locusta migratoria; assembly: GCA_026315105.1. NCBI lineage: Eukaryota > Metazoa > Arthropoda > Insecta > Orthoptera > Acrididae > Locusta > Locusta migratoria. The sequence goes on along the minus strand of CM048749.1, from coordinate 134,116,536 downwards.
CCTGCAGTGTCCGCCGAGTAGTATGTATGAAGATGGCTACCAACGTGCATTGTACTTGGCGGTCGAAAGTTTAAATTTCCAGTTTCAACATTTGCCAGTTTATTACCTGATTAGGAAGCAATGTTTAAATTGTGATTTTAAGCAATTCAGTAGTTGTAAAAAAATTGTTATTTTAAAAGGGTTGTACTTAACGTTTTCCTTTGGTTTAGATTGCTGAAGTGATTTCTTTAAAGAAGTCCTTTAGGGCTTTATTATCGTTAATAAACCTGTGTGCATGAGATTTGTTTTTACTATTTTGCCATCCTGTCTTTAGTTTCCTTGTTTCCTGAACTGCTTCCAGTGCCGCCTCTCCATCTGCACCATAGCAGCGTCCAATTGAAAGACTTGTACCAGGCCAATGAGCCACACGAAATTATAATTATTATAGAACAGAATCCAGAAGTAAATAATAACTTTTGTGTCCCAGCCTCGTCGCCGCTTTTGTGTCTCGTTCCGTTGTAGCTGTCGGTGGCCGAGTGGAATGAGACCGACACAGGAATAAAGATAGCACGCTGGTGCAGGTACGGAGGGGAGCAGCCAGAAACTAGAAACACTAGAGTAAATTAGAACGAGATATATATTGAACAGAATTTATACAATACTTAACTTTTACATAGTACTGCAGAAGGCTGATACATAGTTGAGCTAGAGTCCTGCCTAGTGTCTAACTGATAGCAAAGTCTTCACTGGTGCCTATCAGATTCCAAAGTGTTCGCTGGTTGCTATCTCAGTTCCAAGTGAACGATGTCGTTCACTGGTGGCCACGAGCGGAGTTGCAGCAGAGGGCGCTCGTGGCTGTCGTCGTAAGAACGCCGCGCCGTGCGTGCATGGCGGCGCGCGGCGAAAGTAGGTGGCGCGCACTTTGTACTTGTGCGACACCACACCCCTCCCCCCCAAACCGCCGCGCCGTCGTGGCGTAGGGCTGAGGGCCACGGCGACGGCACTGGGAGGAGGGCCTGGGCGGGGGCGTTACTGGTGGGACGGGCGTCGTAGCTGAGGCTGGGATCGAGACGCCGTCCGCGCCCCGGCATCCGCCTTGCGATCCCCCGGAAAACCCGCCAAAACGAGGGGAAGGGCGCACCCCACCGCCCAGCGGGAGCAGGTCATCTTCTTCTGAGGTGCGTGGCCCAGACAGCGAGGGCACGCACGGTCCCGGAGTCCTTCTTGGTGACGCTGTCAGCTGCGGCGGCGACGGAGGCGGAGAGGCGGATTGCGTAGGAGGCGCGTCCACCTCCATAGGGATCTCGTAGTCCGGGTAAGCTAGGCCCGGCGGCGAGCGATGTGGCTGTGCTCCCTGGCGGTGAACTGGGTCTGGAATCAAGAAACCGGAGACAGGATCGCGCGGCCTGTGCAAACGCAATTGGTTTGCGTGGCGCCGCAGCTCCGACCCTGTGGAAGAACGTACAACATACATATTGCGACCGAGCACGCGCTGAATGGTGCCTGGCAACCATGTCTTCTTCATACCAGCAAACACCCTGTACAGCACCGGCGTAGAAACCTGAAAACGCGTAGCGCCATACGAACCGACTCGGTGCGTGGGAGGCTGCAGCAGGTGAAGGAGAGTGCGGTGACGGCGGCCGTGTAGCAGCTCGGCAGGAGACGGGCCGTCACGTGGCATGCATCGATACGTAGACAGGAAAATTTGAAGAGCTTGCTGCCTGGAGTGCTGACCTTTCATCTTCTCCATGTGAGACTTGAATGTTCGAACGAAACGTTCTGCTTCACCATTGGACTGAGGGTGAAAAGGTGCAGTGGTAATATTCTGAATGCCATTCACACGACAAAACTGTTGAAATTCCACACTAACAAACTGAGGTCCATTGTCACTGACGATAGTTTCAGGCAAGCCTTCGATGCAAAACACTGATGTTAAGGCACTGATTGTACTAGAAGCTATCGTTGAGTTCATGGCAATCACAAAAGGAAACTTGCTGAAAGCGTCTACAACAATTAACCAGCGCGTATTCCAGAAAGGTCCTGCAAAGTCAGTGTGTAAACGTTGCCATGGTCCCTCGGGGCGTGGCCAGTCTGAGAAACGTTGCGGAGGAGCCGCCTGATGCTCCGCACAAACAGTACACTGTGACGTCATACTCTCTATCTGAGCGTCCATACCAACCCAGGTACAATGACGTCTGGCCAGTTGCTTTGTCCTAACAATACCCCAATGTCCTTGATGCAGGAGGCGAACACTTCTCGTTGCAAGGAACGAGGAACAATCACTCTTGTTTGGTCGTTGTCCGTATGTAACAACAGAACACCCTCACTTAAAGATAAGGCATGACGTGCAAAATAACGTCGAACCAGAGGCCGATCAATGTCTTTGGCTCTGGCAGGCCACCCTGAGCGAACAAAACGTGCTACCACACTTAGGTCTGCATCCGCAGCTGTTTCCTGTGCAACCCGACGAGAGTTTAAAGGGAATCAAACATGCATCACTGAGTAGTGCAGACTTTAAGTTGTCAAAAGCAACTTGGCAATCTTTGGACCATACAAATGGAACATTCTTCCTACGTAAGTGATGCAGTGGAGCTGCAATCTGAGAGGCATTGGGAATAAATCTGAAATAATAGTTAAGCTTTCCCATTACTGCTTGCAATTCATGCACATTCTTAGGAGGAGGCAAGTCTTTGATTGCTCGAAGACGTGACTGTAAGGGATGAATTCCTTGGGCATTAATCACATGGCCGAGGTACTCTATTTCAGTTTGAAAAAACGAACACTTTGCTTTATTACAACGTAGAGCTGCTGCAGTCAAAACTTTGAAGAGGCACTCCAGGTTTGCTAAATGTTCTTCAACTGTACGTCCGGATACCACAATATCATCTAAATAGTTCGAACAACACGGTACAGAAACTGTCAGCTGTTCCAAAAAACGCTGAAAAATAGCGGGGGCGGAAGAACTGCCAAAGGGTAGGCGTTGAAATTGAAAAAGGCCCATGTGAGTATTAATGACGAAAAACTTTTTTGACTCGTCATCAAATGGAATCTGTAAGTATGCCCCTGCTAAATCAATCTTAGAAAAGAAACGAGACTGTCCTAATTTGTCCATTAGTTCATCAGGTCTGGGCAGGGGATAAGTGTCTACAATTGTTTGACTGTTCACTGTTGATTTGAAGTCCGCACAGAGACGAAGTTTTCCTGACGTCTTGGGTATAATTACTATAGGCGAGGCCCACTGACTCGCAGAAACAGGAGAAATCACCCCACTATCTTGCCAACGTTTAAGTTCTACGGCAACTGTATCACGCAAGGCGATAGGCACTGGTCTAGCTTTACGAAATTTTGGAACTGCAGATTCTTTTAAAGTTACATGTGCCACGAAGTCTTTTGCACAACCTAGTTCCGGCGAAAACAAGTCACTATATTTGTCACACAATGCATTGATTTTATCCTGAGGCACTATTGACGAAATTTGAAGCACATCTCTTTGAATTGATAAATCAAACAAGTCAAAAGCATCTAGTCCAAAAATGTTCTGTGTCGATTTGGCCTGAAGAACTACAAAAGCAACTGTTTTTGTTACACCTTGAAAAGAGGCGGGCAGGCTACACGTTCCTAGCACGGGAATATTTTGACCTGTATAAGCTGTTAACACTTGCTGTGACGGCGACAATTTTGGCGAACCCAGAAGTTCATAAGTGTCTTTATTTATTAATGTGACAGCGGAACCAGTATCAAGCTGAAACTGCACCGTCTTATTTTCTATGAAGAGAGTCACAAACAGTTTTTGCTTGCGGCGCTCGACAGGTGCGCGATTGTGGGCAACGTCTGCTACGGTTTGTTTACTGCGCTTGTGCGGGCCGCGTAGTGAAGTAAGCGGCGCAGACTCGGCACGCAGCGGATTAACAACACTGGCACTAGATGGCACTACCGCCGGATCGGCGTCCGCGCAAGCATGCGAAGCTACTCCAGATGTACTAACTACTGCACTACACTTTTGAGTAGCTACTTGATGTCTACTGTCACTAGCTACACAGTACTGGGCACTATTACAAGGAGCAGTTGCAGAAGGCACTATTTTCACTACAGGAATGCACTGTTCATAGTCATTTTGCTTGTCCCGAACCCTTTTCCGTTGCATTGTTTTACGCGCTCGTCGGCGCTTGCTACGTGGTGCACTATATAGTTTTGCCATAGGCGCAGAACTACTTTCTTGCAATTGAGATCCAAGGAAAGCACTGTTCAATTCCACAGCCTGTATAACATTTACAGAATGAACTGTTCTCGCACTCTGCGAAGCACTGTTTCTAACGGTACCGTTCTTTGAGTTTTTAATTTGCATACACACAGACTGTACATTAGAGTTGGGCAACACGATTCTTTTTTATGAATCGATTCTTGCGATTCAATCCCACATTGTGAATCGATTCCTACGATTCGTTCACGATTCTTTCGCGATTCTTTAGTCTGCATTGGCGCGATTCTTACTTCTACATCTTGCTCATAGATGGCGATACATGTCAGTGTTATGGATGCTGGAATCTTAACCTTTTGCATCTGTTCCTACGATTCGTTCACGATTGTTTCTGGTCTGCGACGGCACATTCTTACAAAATGCCGAAAAGGTGACAATATGGGTATAGGATTTTTTAATATTTTTGATGCGTAAAGTTCAGACTTAAAATAATAATGAGGCAAAGCCATTCGATTCAGCTCTCAAAAATTCTCGAGAAAATAGTCTGAAATTTAGCGAACGGTTCTAAATAAATATTACACTACCAACTATTTCTGCTGTCATCATAGCTCATTCACTAGCGTTGCAGGTTTAGTGAACGTAGGACAATTATTTCGAATGCCGCAGTAACCTTATAACTTTTTTTTCGTTCTGTTTGAATACTTCAGCAATTTAAATATAAATATAATTGAATCTATGATAATTATAAGGTATCTAATCATTATAAAATACTTATGTAAAATCAATTAGTTGAAGGTAATACGAAATAAACATTAAAAATAAAAATCCGTTTCTAAATATTAAATTTCTTTCGAGATACAAGATATTCACCTTTATTAAAATGTTTCTTTTTTGTAAAAATCGGTTTCTTTCAGGAAAGCTGATAACGTAAAAACCAAAATGGCAAATAAGATTTTTGAGATGGCTTTAAAAACATCTAAAATCGCGTTTTTATATAAAAAGAATATTTTTGTAAAATTAATTTTTTACAAAAAAATATAACTACGTAGATGAACTCGAAAAGCTTAAACCTCTCTAAACACAAAATATAATCTAAATGTTACAGCCATTTCTGGGATACGCGAAATATAAATGTGTAAGGATTGCTCGTTTAAATACATAATATGTAAACTTTATAAAAGACGTATATTCGTATGTATTGACAGCTGTGTATTTCGCTGCGTTCTGTTTCTGTTATGTGTAATTCGTGAATAGGCTAATAATTAACAGCTCACGATCTTAGTTCTGTGCTTCCTTTGTTCACACGCTTTCTGACTTTCGTAATCATTCGGCAGGATTCGCCACTTGCTTTCGAGTCATGAATCGTAAGACAGGCGATTCTTTTGAACGACGATTCGTCCCCCCCTCTTCGGCACGATTCGGCAAGATTCGGCAATCGCCTTCGAATCGTGAATCGTTGGAACTTAAGAATCGTCACGAGACAGACGATTCTTTTGAACGACGATTCGTCCGAATCACGATTCGATTCTTACGATTCTTTATTTGTATTCGTTCAAATGAACGACTCATTGACGAATCGCCACAACTCTACTGTACATGTCCTGATTTGCCACATTGATAACAGTTTGCGTTGCGACTAGGGCAATGAGCACGCTTGTGGCGAGACACACTGGGGGCAAGATTTACGTACATTTTTCTGAAATGAGCGTTGGCGCCCGTTATTCAAATCACTGTTTCTAACACGACGGGGCGACCTTTGTGTCGCACTTTTACACTGGCTAGTGTTCACTGTCTGTTCAGCACGGCCTGTACTATTGTAAGAATCACTAGTGCTACACTGAGAACTACGGCTAGGAAAGCGACCGTTGCGGTGCACTGAATTAACACTGTGGCTTTGCATTTCTACATCTGCTAAGTCAAAAGTATCATGCGCATCTATAAGCTGCAGTACACTGTCTAATGAGGGGTCAGACTGTTTCAGAATTGCTGCTCTAATTCTGGGGTCCTGAATATTCTGCGTAATCGCATCCCTCAACATCACGTCACTATACGAAAGTCCACAAGAGCAAGTAAATTTACATTTGCGGGTTAAGCCCTTTAATTCCGTAATCCACTCTTGGTGTGACTGCTGCGGTAATTTTTTAAGTCTGAAAAATCGGTACCGTGCCGCAGCTACGAGAACTTTTCTCTCATAATGAGCATTTAGTGCCTCTACTATTTGTTCAAAGTCTACATCACGAGGAGATACGTCGGGGAAAAGTTTTTTCAGTAACACGAAGGTGTTGGTGCCCACCACAGATAATAGCAGATGCTTCACTTTCTGACCTGTAATTTGATGAGCCGCGACGAGTTCTTGAAACTGTGCGAAGTAGTCGCTCCATTCTTCCTCACGTTCGTTGTACTGGCGAAACGTAGGAAGCGTTGCGGCGGCAGGTGTGGGCTGCTGAAGCGGCGGCTGTTGTTGTTGGTTAGCTGCTTGCGCTGTGAGCTGGGCCACAGCCTGCAGGAGTTGTGTTATTTGCGCTGTCTGTAACTGAATAATTTCCATTAAGTTTGGGTTTGGGGTAGTGGCCTTGCTGACCGATTAGGCGCTGCGCATACAAGTAAATTATAACAAAACACAAATGCAATATGAAAGAGGACGCGCTGCAACAAAAATGTCCACAAACACGTAACAAAATATCTTCCCCCAAAATTCTTATAATAAGGGTGGGTGGGCGGGAGCAATTTCTGTTTGCTCCGACTGCTGCTGTCTGGCTGCTGGTCCAAGGATCGTCTATCACTCCTCGTCGCCACTTTTGTGTCCCAGCCTCGTCGCCGCTTTTGTGTCTCGTTCCGTTGTAGGTGTCGGTGGCCGAGTGGAATGAGACCGACACAGGAATAAAGATAGCACGCTGGTGCAGGTACGGAGGGGAGCAGCCAGAAACTAGAAACACTAGAGTAAATTAGAACGAGATATATATTGAACAGAATTTATACAATACTTAACTTTTACATAGTACTGCAGAAGGCTGATACATAGTTGAGCTAGAGTCCTGCCTAGTGCCTAACTGATAGCAAAGTCTTCACTGGTGCCTATCAGATTCCAAAGTGTTCGCTGGTTGCTATCTCAGTTCCAAGTGAACGATGTCGTTCACTGGTGGCCACGAGCGGAGTTGCAGCAGAGGGCGCTCGTGGCTGTCGTCGTAAGAACGCCGCGCCGTGCGTGCATGGCGGCGCGCGGCGAAAGTAGGTGGCGTGCACTTTGTACTTGTGCGACACCACAATAACAAATGTTCGTTAGAGCATTATTCGAAACAGAATTTAATATTTGTGGTTGGCACCCACTGTCTATTGAGAGCTTCGGTCGCGGAAGTACGTTCACACGTTGTCAACTCCCACGATCGCCGGTACAGGGCAACGTCCTCCGTGGTCAGTGGCCGATAAAAGGCCGGCCTTGGACGGCGCGGGCGAGGCGTCGCGAGGCACACTGACCGACATGGCGCGGCCTTGGCTGACGGCGCTGCGAAAGCTTGCGCAATCCAGCCTTCCGCGGACGCAACCAGTTTCCCCGCGCAGTCTTTCCCACGGAGGTGAACGGCCCGCGCGGTCACCTAACACAGCGGTCGCTGACTCTCCGGTCTGCAGACCTCCACTTTGGTCTAAATTCCTTTCGACTTTGCAATCTTAATATTTATAAAAATTAGTGTTTGTTCATATATTTCACTCTGCAGACAAAACTACACCTCGCAATAAATAAAAAAGCTGAGCCAAATACTCAATGAACAACTAAGAACGATCTGAACCAACGACCACTAAGCATAGATCTAACTGCAAAATAAAATAAAAAATAATATAAAATTTTTTTGAAACCCAATCCTCTTTTTAACAGACACAGGTACAACAATGACTTTTATATTCTTGCAACATATCTTTGGACGTTTTAGCAAACGTGTCGCGATTTTGAGGGTAAATGACATTTATACTCTTCGTTGTAACAAATATTTAACTGTTTGAAAAGATGTGAGGGAGAGCAGTCTTTAAGCGAGCGTAAGGTTAGGAGGGGGCGCTGCTTATAGTGTCAGGTGACCCAAAGGTAGCTTGACTGTTCATCGTAACAGATTCATTTTGTTACAGTCACTTAACAGTGTAATCCGTTTCTTACTGTGTTTTTGTGTTCAAGTGCATATATGTTCTTGGTGTTTATTATAAAAAAATGAACAATGTTCAGTATAATTTAAAAACTAATTACTCAGCTTTAAGCTTGGGACAAAAGCATGAAATAAAGAAGTTTGGTAGGCTAACGCCTCAGTTCGAGTTAAAGCGAGCGCAAACAAGCCGAGGTAAAACATTCTGCAGATCTTTTAACGTAAATGTATCTAAAGGGAGGGGGGAGGGGACAAAACGGGGCGTTTTCCCTTGGCGCCACTCGTAGAGTGCGCCAAATTGAGAGGGGCGGGAGATAGGGGACGCCGAACCATCGATGCGCCGAGCCGACCGAGGGGGGTGGGGAGAAGTGATTGGGGGAGGTGACGCCATTATCAAATTCCGGCACTAAAAGAAGTGAACCCACCAGGCATCTGAAGGACCAGCCCCCAATGGAGGTTAGTGATCCACAGAGGCACCAATGTAAGAAAACCATAGACTCAAAGATAGCAACACTCTTCTGTTGTTCCCATTCGTATTTTAAACTCTTTCTTCATTCCTGAACTTTCCAATGTTTGGTTAGACTCAAAGATATATATTCTGTGACTTCTGTAAATGTGAAAATGCGCTTACTATTTCATAATACGATGCTTGCTCGATGAAGACATGACGAAGTGTAATATGACATCAGATGAATCACTTCTTAATCTCTCAGCCCGTTTTCCTCAATTAATCGTTTACTCATGATCAACTGAGACATGCCTCTAGAGGTAGCCAGAACAGTGCACGCCATCTACCAGACCAACCAATACATGTCTCTACAGTCACGCTACCAAGATCCTTTGCAAGTTCAGGTTGTCCATTTCTGCTATTTATCTAACTCTTGAAGACAACGTCACCTTCTTTTATCACAAAGACATCACTCTTTATACTGTCTTCTATCCATGTTATAAAAATGTAAAACAAAGTCCTTCTTCAGCGCCTGCCTGGCATCGATAACTCAACGGATACGAACGGATTTTCATATGGTTTTCACCAATGGACAGCGTTCAAATATTCAAATGTCTGTAAACCTCTGGGATCAAACTGCAGTGCTCGTCAATCCCTAGACTTAAAAACTACTTAAACTAACTTATGCTAAGTACAAGACACACACTTGGCCGAGGGAGGATTCGAACCTCCGACGGGGAGCAGCCGCGCACTCAGCAGCAAAGTGCCTTAGAGCACACGGCTGTTTCCACGCGGCCAATGGGCGGTGTGATTCACGAGGGAATTTCGTTAGGGTGCGTGGCAGTAGGTGAATGTAGGGAGAAAAATCCAAAAGAGAGCAATAAATATTCTCAGGTAACGATATATATTATGTACCTCACGAACATTACCGTACTTGTGAGAACGCAATGCATTGTTTCACAGTGCGTAGGATGTATATGAGGTACCTTTTAATCTTATAAACATGCTCGATGCATCAGGCTGATACGGCATTACCACATAAAAAAACGTTGGATTATAATTACATTATATGATCTGCTACCCTTGCAAAGATGGGCGGGTTGCTAAGTTTTTATTTTATATTTATTTTATTTTTAAAAGTGCAAAAATATAAATCTCAGACAAATCTTCTCATATTAGGTTGAAATTTTGGCACCATTTTGCATCAGATTCGCACATGTTTTTAGTGCCCACTGAAACGCCATCTGGTATACGCATATCTATGCAATAATTTTTAAACTGCTACAAAAATGTAAATTTTCGTTTGTACAAACCGCCACTCTCAAGAAGTTCTTAACTGAATGCTTTGAAATTTTTACACAAATTTCCATTGTAATACAGAATTAACAGAAATGGTGGAGCAAACATGACCTCTATAGGCTTTGCTTCACCATCGATAGACGGCTTTTACACAATAGAACACATGGCGATTCAAATGTTCGCAGTGCTTATGGGACTTAACTAAGGGGTCATCAGTCACTAAGCTTACAAACTACTTATGAACTAGCTTATACTAAAGACGGCACAAACATCCATGCCCGAGGGGGATTCGAACCCCCGATCGCATCGACCGTGCAGACCGTGACTGGCGCGTCGCAGACCGCTCGGGCACTGCGGCGGGCAACACATGGCGATTTCAGGTTATCGATCAACTGTTGCCAGACTGAGTTCACTATAAAATTACAACCAAACACACTAAGCAATTATATTTACACAGCGGTGGTAATTCAGATTAGCGTGATTGTTCTAAAAACAAAGTACGTGCAACTCCGTTTACAACTTTAAAGATTAGCACAGTCCAAAGGGCAGTACGCAAACTAAACCAAGCTCGAAACGCTCATAATCCTTGCTTATTACTAGTTGATAATGTTGCGGTCCGATTGTGACGGAAATCTTCTAGTGATTGGTTTGATCCGCTCCGTCGATTTTGCTCCACATTCACCCACATATTTCCCACATTCTAGTGCATACTTCCATAATTTTCGTGAATTTTTTTCGAATTTTAGTGTGAATATCATGTAAGTCTTCAATACTTTTAATACATATAAATTCATCATATTATTACTCTTATGACATGTGAATGATGCTGTCGTGGTCTTCAGTCCCCGTCGCGGCGGAATAGCCGTGCGCACTGAGGCACCGTTCTGCGTTGCGCGCGGCCGTTCGCCGTCGGGGGTTCGAGTCCCCCCTCGGGGAAGGGTGTATGTGTTGTTCTTAGGATTTGTTTAACTTAGTTTAAGTAGTTTGTAAGCTAGGGACTAATACCAAGCAGTTAAGTCCCATAGATTTACAAAAATTTGACTTTCCTCAGTCCTGAGACTGGCTGGATGCACTTCTTCACCCTTCTCTATCCTGCCAACCCTTTCATCTCCTCATAAGAACGGCGGTTCAAAATGTTCAAATGTTTGTAAAGCTTATAGGACTTAATTACGGGGTCATCAGTCCCTAAAAATACGAACTACTTATGCACTAGCTAATCCCAAGGACGGCCCAAATATCCATGCCCGAGGGGGGATTCGAAGCCCCGACCGTAGTGACCGTGCAGACTGTGACTGGAGCGCCTCAGTCCCCTCGGCCACCGCGGCCGGCAAGAACGGCGGCCTACATCCGTTTGAACCTGTTTACTGTATTCGTCTCTTGGTCTTCCTCTGCGATGTTTATTCCACAAACCTCCCTTCACTGTTAAACTGATGTTTCAGAATTTGTGCCAACAATCGATCGCTTCTTTTATTCAAGGTATGCCAGGAATTCCTTTTGTCTCCAATTCTGTTCAGTACCTTCTCATTAGTTATGCAACAACCCATCTAATCTTCTGTATCACGGGACTGATGACCTAGCTGTTTGGTCCCATCCACCCATCAACCAACCTAGCAATTTCTGTATCAACACATTTCAAATGATTCCAGCCTATTCTTGTCTGGCTATTTTGTTAGACTACATTCCATAATCGTTGTTTTATTGTTGTTAATGTACAGCTTATTATACGCTTCTATGAAGACACTATCCATTTCGTTCATTTGTTCTTCTATGTTCTTTGCTGTCCATTTTTAGGTAACGATTTATATTATGTAATTCACGAACATTACCGTACATGTGACAATGCAATGCATTTTATCATAGTGAATAGGATGGATATGAGGTACCTTTTAATCTAATAAACTTGCTCGATGCTACAGGCTGATACGACACTACGACATCGGCAAACCGCAAAGCTTTTATTTTTTCTCCCTGAACTTTAATTCCTTCTTCAAACTTCTACTTGCTTTCCTTCGCAGCTTGCTCGGTGTACAGATTAAATGCTATTAGGGAGAGGCTACAAACTTGTCTTACTCTCTTCCCAACCACTACTTCCCTTTCATGCCGTTTGACTCTTATAACTACTGCCTGATTCTTGTAAATAATCTTCCGTTTCCTATATTTTACCCCTGTTGACTTCAGAATTGTATTCCGTTCAGCATTGTCAAAAGCTTTCTCCAAATCTACAAATGCTAGAAATGTACATTTGCTTTTCCCTAATCTATCTACTAAGATAAGTCGTAAGTTGAGTATTGGCTCACGCTTTCCTGCAGTTCTCTTAAATCGAAACGGATCTTCTCCAAGGACGGCTTCTACGAGTTTTTTCATTCTTCTGTTAATATTTCGGCTAGAATTTTGCTACCATGACTTATTAAATTGCTGGTTCTGTAATTGTCACGCATTACTGCATCTCCTTTTTTGGAATTGAAATAATTACATGTTTCTTGAAGTCTCAGGGTGTTTCCCCTGTGTCATACATCTTGCACACCAGATGGTATAGTTTTGTCATGGCTGGCTCTCTGAGACTTTGGTATCGACTCAGTGCGATGTCAAATTGTTATCTCACTATAGTGTCTACTGTATCAGGTTCATTTACTTCCGCCGCGTTGGAGTGGCCGAGCGTTCTAAGGCGCCTTTCGGGAGGGCGCTGTTGCTCGCCGTCGGAGGTTCGAGTCCTCCCTTGGGCGCGCGCGCGCGTGTGTGTGTGTGTGTGTGTGTGTGTGTGTGTGTGTGTGTGTGTGTGTGTATGTGTGTGTGTTTTGTCCTTAGTTTAATTTAACTTAGTTGAAGTAATTAGTAAGGCTATGGACTCATAACCAAAGAAGTCCCATAGATTTACAAACATTTGATTGTGAAAATTTTTCCTTTCTACAATATTGTCTCGAAGTTCATTTTCCTTGTACAGCTTCTCTATATTTTCATTCCAACTTTTAGCTTTCCCTTCTTTGCTCAGAACTGGTTTTCCATCTGAGTTCTTCATAGTCATACAGCTGATTTTCTTGTCTCCAAATGTGTCTTTTATTTTTACGCAAGGGGTAACTGTCTGTCCCCTAGTTATACGTTCTTCACAGGCTTGCATATGTATCTACTCGTGCTTAATCATTATGCACTTTCTGACAATCTCATTTTTGGCAGTCTGAACTCTATTTTACAGCTACATTCGCTGCATTTTTGTATTTTCTCCCATCATCAATTAAAGTCAGTTTCTGCTGTGACATACAGGGATTTGTTCTAGGTCTTGTCTTTCTTCTTATTTGTCCTCTACGGCCATCACTCTCAAAGCTACTAATTCGTCTTCTACTGTGTTAGTTTCCTCCGTTTCTGCCAAATGTTGCCCAAAGTCACCTCTGAAACTTTAAAGAACTCAGCTTCCTTCAATTTATCTAGGTCCCATCGCCTTATTTTCCTACCTTTCTGCAGTTTCTTCTCTTTCAGTCTATAGTTTGTAAACAAACGGTCAGAGTCCACATCTGCCTCTGGATATGTCTTACAATTTAAAACCAGGTTCTGAAATCTATGACTTATCAGTATAAAATAAATCTGGCGCCTTCCGGAGTATTCTGAAACTCTTCAACGCATACAACATGATCTGAAACCAAGTGTTTGTATGATTAAATTATGTTCTGCGCAAAATTGTACCAAGCGGCTTCCTCTTTCATTCTTTTTCCCCAGTCCGTATTTTTCTTTATTTTCCTTCTACCGAATTACATTCCCGCATCACAATCAAGCTTTCCTCTCCCTTAATTGTCTGAATAATTCCGTTTACCTCTTCATCATGTGTTGGCTTCGTATGTACTTGGCTATGATAATGCGTTCATTGTGCTGTTCATAGTAGGTTAACGGCATTTCTATTGTCTCATTCATTATAAGACCTATTCATGCCCTCCCCCTCCCCCCGGTTTTGTATTTATAACCATGTACTCACCTGACCACAAATCCTGTTCATCATTCCACCGAACGTTACTAATCTCCGCTTCATCTAACTTCAATCTATCCTTTGTCTTTTAAAATTTTCTACCCTCCCTACCTGATTAAGGGGTCTAACATTTCAGACTCCGACCTTAGAATGAATGTGTTGTTCTCGCTGATGACAGTCTTGTGAGTATTTTCCACCAGGAGATCCGGGAGATTACCCAAGAGGATGCCATCGTCGTATATTTATACAGTAGAGCTGCATGTCCGTAGGGAAAGCAACGAGTGTAGTTTCCCCTTGCTTTAGCTGTGCGCAGTAACTATATGACAAAGCCACGTTAGTTGTTGTTACATGTAACATATTTTACAGATACGTGTGGCCTTGCGTACATTGTGCGATTTCAGCTTCCGGAAAATTTCTTTTATCGATATGGAACACAACTGATATCAAATCAAACAAATTACCTCGCTTTTATCAGGTCATTTCATTTAGACTGCGCCGTCTCTTATCACTTATCGCTCATTCTTGTGTCACTGTGGCCACCACAAACGCAGACAGTCTATCGTACGACCTTATCCCGTCTGACGATTTCACAAGCCGCAACTCTGAACTTCTTACTTCATCACCTTTCGTTTCGACACAGGTACCAGCAGTTCAGCGAGTAACCGGATTAATAATGCCCTGAAGAGCCGAAGAAACGGGCACACCTACCTGTTCCGAGTAGGCAGGTCCCCCGCGAGCACGCAGAAGTGTCCCAGCACTACGTGGCTTGGACTCAACTAACGTCCGATGTAGTGCCGCAGGGTATTGACGCCATCCTGCTGGGTTGTCTATAAACCCTAAGAGTACGACATGGTGGTGATGTCTTCTGAACCATGTTGCAATGCATTCCGGATAAGCTCAATAATGTGCATGTCTGGGGAGTTGGAGCCAGAAGAGGCGTTTAAATTCTTTGAACCACTCTGTAGCAGTTCTGCACGTGTGGTATGTCGCAGTGTCCACTGAACTCGCCGAAATCCGTCGGAATTCGCAATGGACATGAATGAATGCAGGTGATGGGCCAGGAGACGTACGTACGTCTCACCTGCAGCGAGCACAGAATAACATAGAGAGGCCAAAAAATCAAATGTTTGTAAAACTTATGGGACTTAACTACGGGGTCATCAGTCCCTAAGCTTAAAAACTACTTATGAACTAGCTAAGACTACGGACGGCACAAATATCCATGCCCGAGGGGGGATTCGAACCCCCGACCGTAGTGGCCATGCAGACCGTGACTGCAGCGCCTCAGTCCCCTCGGCCACCGCGGCCGGCTAGAGAGGCCGTACCGCCTACATCAGCATATAGCCCGTGAAGCCCGGCAGCCATCTTGGTTGGGTGTAGAAACGGAGTTGTAACCTGATGTATCCATGACGACAGTGGCATTGCCTTTGTCTGCCTGTATCACTACTAAGTCAGGATTCTTCTTCAACTCCACTATGGCCTGACGTTGCTCCCTGCTAATGTTTTGTTTTGGTGGCTTTGCTTGAGACAGGATTCGTACCGTTTCTTGTCGGATCTTCTCTGCTTCGGCCTGAGGCAGGTGACGCACCGAAGTCTCAACTGATTTAATGATGTCTTCCTTCGGTACATATTTGGGTGCGATCGCAAAATTGAGTCCCTTAGCCAGGATCTGAGCGGCTGCTTCACTTAAGGTGTGGCTGCAGAGGTTTACCACTGTCCTTTGCGCATCCAGGGTTGTTCTTCTTCCGTCGTGATCGGCTGCAGCTTGGCAAACTTATTCATCTGACGACTGGTGATGCTCTCAGTAGCTTGGCTTGTTGGAAGGTCAACCCAGTCTTCCACATCCAGTTTTCTTGCCAGAAATAGGTGCAGTTCGTAGAGCTTTTTGTTGTTTATGTCAAGGCTGCTCTGTATGTTCGTATCCCTTCCCTCAGCAAGGCTTTGCTGGCTCGTAGACAGATGTTCTTCGCCTTGTTCGATTTTATATGCGACTTCAGACATAGGAATTTTGGCACTATATTGGTGTCCCTACATCTCTTCAAGTAAACAAGCTCATTCAGCAGTTTACCTCTCTTTAGACGCAGCGATTCTAGCTGCCTGACGTTTTGATCTACTTTCTGCCCATACAGGTTGATTAAATACAAACGTAGGCTTCCACGGCAGTTTCCACTATCAATAAAATTCTTCCGGGTGTGACACCATGTCGTCATTTTATGAACAAAGAGACGGTGTAGTTATGGGCTCCCCTCTTTCGTCGATTGCAGCAGACATCTTCATGCAAGCTTTTGAAGAAACAGCTCTCCAGTCAGCGCCACTACTCCCAGCATGCTGGCTGCGATACGTTGATGACACTTTCGTAATCTGGCCGCATGGGGCACAGAACTTCCACGAACATCTCATCGGCAACACAGCAAAATACATTTCACAATAGAAGTAGAAAAGAATGGGGTGCTGCCTTTCCTCGACGTTGAAGTCTACTGAAAGTCTGACGGTAAACTCGGCCACAGGGTGTACAGAAAGGCTACCAATACGGGAAGGTACCTCCACGCCTCCTCCCACCACCACCCCATGCAGAAGAAGTCCGCCCTTCAAACTCTAACAAGGAGGGCCCCCAGGATCAGCGATGCCGATCATCTACAGGTGGAACTACGACATCTCAGATCCAACTTTGTGGCTAATGGCTTTGGACTGGACGAGATAAATAAAACAATGTCCAGGAGGAATGAAAGCAATAGAGGGGAATAGCAGGAAGCACAAAGCATCGCTCTATTAGCTTACGTGCAGGGCGTCACTGAAAGTGTGGGCAAGGTTCTTCGTCGGGCTGGCATCAAGCTAGTCTTCCGCAGCACCAATAAGACTAAGGATTTCCTAGATTCAACTAAGGACGAAGTTGACAAACTGAGTAATGCCGGCGTTTATGTAATAAGCTGCGAGTGTGGGCTGGTCTACATAGGAGAGACCGGACGAGCATTCTGCACGAGGCTTTCGGAACATGAAAGGTACATAAGGCTTGGACAGCACACAAAATCAGCGGTTTCTGAGCACCACAATCAGTGCGGAAAACAGTTATCTTTCGGCGAGGCTCGCGTGCTGGCAAAACAACCATTCTCAACGAGAAGGAAGATTAGAGAGACTATAGAAATAGCGAAGCGTCCCGCCAATATGAACAGGGAGGATGGCTACAGGCTGCCGGCGTCTTGGCTGCCAGCAGTTGCAACGCTACGTGACGGCACCGCGCGCGGAATGACGCGCGCAGGCGCCCCGGAGACCACAGCGGCCGCGCACACGCAGAGCACCGGCCCGCCGCCGTCTGCGCCAGGCGACGTCAACAGCGGCACGCCACAACCGCTGTCCGTTCTCCCAGGTCCATTACGCCAATAGCAATTTCTAATGCAAAAGCCAGTCGGAAACGTCCATTTTGACTACTAAGGGAGAAGAATGCAACCTCCAATCATATGAAAAACAAGCCATTAAAACACCAATCATCAACGCCCCTTTTCACCAATGGCGTGCAATAATATAACCACCAATAAAGGAAAACCTACGTCTCCCCTTCCTCTCCCTCATCCGCTGATATATAAACCCCAAGCGATCGTACATTCAGCAGTCAGGCACAGACCCTGATGAAGGTCGCCTGCAACAGTGGACGAAACGACGGTACAGTTTATAAAACGACGACGCGCTGTCCTACCCGGAAGAATTTTATTGATAGTGACAACTGACGCGGAAGCCTACGTTTGCAATCTTCTGTCTGATCCCGTGTTCAACGTAGGCTATATTAAATGCCAATACGAAAACGAGAAATAATTGAAATAAAAATAATAACCTAGAATGGTGTACCAGTCCGCACTTTCGTGACGTTTGTAGAGCAAATTACGATACCTGCGGCAAAGTGCAAAGTATAGAATTATAGAACCCATGTCGACTTTAAAAAAAAAAAAAAAAAAAAAAAAAAAAAAAAAAAAAAAAAAAAAAAAATTACCGCCAGATTATATGTCTAACTTTTACAGATCTTCCACAATCACTATATCTGTAGTCTGAAGCCATCTGGCGCCAGCGCTTCAGAAAAGAAAAATGATAAATATGGTTCACTCCTTTTTTTTTCTTGTAGACGTTTGTGAGTTCTGCAAGTTCTTATACTATAGGCTCGAGAGCTGATGGAAGTTCAAAAGCGATAAACGATTCTACGTTATGATTCTTATTTTAGTTTTTTTTCAGATATTCGTATCGACATTAAATATAGCCTAAGATTATCCCAGGATTCTAAACAAGAAATTAAAAGAAAGCGCATGATGATACGTTCGTTACTCCTCGAGTTATACAAGGTTAAAGGGACAGACAGAGGAAAAATGTGCTTCTATTTTATATAATAGTATGATTTGCTATACCTAGCTGAAATTTGTAATTATTTATGGCAAAAATATATTGTCAAAAAGGAACGCCTTAAAACATATTAAGAACGCATTAACAGACAGCGAACTCATTGAACTACCCTGTGCCCGCAGCTGTGACCGGCTGGCGCTCGGCCGCCATGTTGGTTGGGTGTCGCGTTCTCCGCCGGTTTCATTTCACCGTCGTTGTAAGGCCTCTCCATGTTATTCTGTGCTCGCTGGTCACCCGTCAGAGTCGTATCTAGACATCTGGGATCCCATATCACTCCAACTGCACACGCTCCGCACCATTACAGAGCCAGCTTGAACAGTCCCCTGCTAACAAGCAGGGTCCATGGATTCACGAGATTGTCTCCACACACGTACACGTCCATCCTGCTCGATACAAATGGACTCGAGACCAGACAACTGTTCCATCAACAGTCCAGTGTCGGTGTCGACAGCCCTAGGCGGGTCGTAAGGCTTTGTGGTCGTGTAGACACAGGAACTTAGTTCATTAGTACTTCAATATCAGACGTGTAGGTACCACATTAATGTGGGACACGCTGTAAAGGATTATTTTCACCTTGTGGTACCACATTTTCCGAAAGCTAGAAAAGCGAATATTGTCTATTAGGAGTAGATGCATCTACAAATAAAAGTGTTTTAGTCATTTCATTCCATTCCACGATGGTGGTGGTGGCGGCTGGTGCAGCAACAGTGTTGAATAATTAAATAATTCTCAGTCTCTGTTGCAATATTTTTATTCTCCAATTACGCGTTTCGCACTGTTAGCGCATCGTCAGACTGGAAAAAGACGAATGTTTTGTTACAGTCCGTGTACCTGGCGGGCAGCGAAACTAATGTGGCTAAGGTGAGTAAATTTTGTTTCCAATGTTTGTTAAGCTTATGGGACTTAACTACGGGGTTATCAGTCCCTAAACTTACAAACTACTTATCAACTAGCTTATCCTACGGACGGCACAAATATCCATGCCCGAGGGGGGATTCGAACCCCCGACCGTAGTGGCCGTGCAGACCGTGACTGAAGCGCCTCAGTCCCCTCGGCCACCGCGGCCGGCGAGTAAATTTTGAAAGGTCAGACTTACTTGGGCGGAGATGGAGCCACCGAACTATCTATAGCTGTGGTGGAGGTAGCTTAACAATTTGTGTTGTCATTGGGCCCCTGCAAAGAGGAAAACGTACAAAACACGTAATAGATATTTGAAATAGTTACTTTGTACGTTTACGTCTTTGCAGGGGCCCAATGACAACACAAATTATTAAGCCACCTCCACCACAGTTATAGATAGTTCGGTGGCTCCATCTCCGCCCAAGTAAGTCTGACTTTTCAAAATTTACCTTTACATTAATTTGTTCTTCTCTTCTAGTTCCAAACACGAAATATATATTCCATGAATTGTATGATGTGGACAAAAAACCAGATTTATGCTACTCATAATGTCAAGTAAGATCTGATGTAAAACCGTAGCAGATCGTTGTCCATTGCAATCGGTCTCCACCCAAGAAAAAATAGTTCATAATTGTTTTATGGTTATGGATCATTAAAACATCACGACGGACCGTCAACGTAGCCAACAATTCAAATTTTTCGGCACTGCAGTGTTTCACGCTACGCTCAACACAGGCTGAGTGCACTTCTGTCACGCTGAACTATTCACTTCAGTCGTCGTTGGTGCCGTTCTTGCAGGATCTTTTTTCTACCGCAACAGTGTCGGAGATTTGATGGTTTACCGGATTCCTGATATTCTAGGTGTACTCGTTAAATGGTCGTACGGAAAAATCCCCACCACATTGCTACCTCGGTGATGCTATGCCCATCTCTCGTGCGCCGACTATGCCACCAAGTTCAAGTTCACTTCAGTCCTGAGAACCCGCCACTGTAGCAGCAGTAACCCATCTACCGCCTACGCCAGACACCTGTTGTCTTATAAGTTACAGCTTTTTCCCATCGCAGCGCCGTCCTCTGTTTACATATCTCAGTGTTTTCATACGTTTGGCTATACCAGTTTCTTTGGCTCTTCAGTGTATAATTCGTTCAACGGTACGTCATAATATTCAGTATTCCTTTGATTTCTTCGAAAACCTGTTTCGTCGTTCGTTCCCTCGGTAAGAATACTCCTTTGTTCGAAGTCTTGAAGCAGAAGTTTTGCTTTCTTAGGAACATTGTAATACTTATATTAAGTTATGGTGGGTTTTTCTCGTCCTTCACTACACTGTACGCTTCATTCTTATCTGTCTCTACATCTGCCTACATGCTCCACACCCCGGCGCAAAATGTGTTCTGCAAGTTACTTCGTACCACTACTAGCCTTTCCTTTTCAGTTACAATCCCAAATAGATCGAGGGAAAAACTGTTGAAAAACGGTTTCAGTAGAAACCCTATTTTCTACTGTATTATCTCTGTGGCTTCTACGAGAAATGTATGTTCATGGCAAAAGGATCGATCTACAGTCCGCTCCAATGTCCGTACCAGAGATAAAAAAAAAAAAAAAAAATAAATAAATAAAATAAAATAAAAAAAAACCTGGCAGCCAGTCTATGAATTGCTTCTACGTCTTCCTTTAGACCGATGTGGTAGGGATCCCAAACATTGAGCATTGGTCAAGACAGGTCCACCAAGCGTTCTGTACACGGTATCCACCGCGCGGGAATGGCTGCGAGGCCTAAGGCAACGTGTCATGGATTGCGCGGTTGCTCCCGTCGGAAGTTCTTTTCCTCCCTCGGGCATGGGTTATTTTAAGCAAATTTTAAGTTCAGGAACCATGTCCACAGCGGTTTGGTCCCTCAGGTTTACAAACATTTGAACATTTATATGGTCTTCTCAAAATTCTCTCAATAAACCGAAGTCGATTATCCTCTTCCACATGCTTGGTTAATTTCATATTGCACTGCAACGTTCCGCATATACAGGGTGGTACATTGATAGTGACCGGGGCAAATATCTCACGAAATAAGCATCAAACGAAAAAACTACAAAGAACAAAATTTTTCTAGCTTGAAGGGGGAAAACATATGGCGCTATGGTTGGCCCGCTAGATGGCGCTGCCATAGGTCAAACGGATATCAACTGCATTTTTTTAAAAATAAGTACCCCCATTTCTTACATGACTTTGCGCTGGATAAAAAAATCGCGATAAATGCAAGCTAAGTAAGGGGCCAATGCCGCTGGGTACTCTTTGTAAAATAGTAATGGTACCCTATCTGCAATTGGCGATTACTATGTCCTCCTATGTCCACCATCAAATTAGGGTGTGTTTGCCGCTTAATTATTAAAGTTGTTGAAAATGTAAATATTTCCGTCGATGTGTCTTGACAATAGCTACAATTGGAATGCTCGATCACTTTGATGAGATGAATGCTTTCCAAGATATAAATTATTTAATGAGTCTACTACATTCAATTCTATCATATATCGCCTTTCGTATAGAACTTGCAAGTGAAATCTATATATCATTGGTTTGTATTTCAATTACCTTTAATTTTCTTTCACGTGTTTACCAATATCTATCATGGTTCGCACTGCCCGCTGGTATACTAAAACAATAACTAACTGTGCTCACCTGCCATAGTCACTGACGCCACGTCCAAACCCGGAATAACCCCTGCACTGAACAGCCACAACCACAGCTGCCAGCAAGCTTTCGCAGTGCCTACTGTGCGAATTTAAAACACAGCACTTTGCCGTACAGGCACTTAATGTGGAATTATGACTCCTTATGTCACAACCATCTACAGCTATATACGTACTCTGCAATCCACCCAGAGGTGCGTGGATTAGAGCACCTAGTACCACTTCAAAATCTTCAAATGTTTGTAAATCTGTTGCAGTTAACAAATGTGGTTTTCAGTCCCTAGGCTTGACTTCAACTAAGGACTACACACACACACACACACACACACACACACACACACACACACACACACACACACCCATGCCCAAGGGAGAAGTCGAAACTTCGACAGGGAGCAAACGCGCTGTCTGCCTCAAAGCGTCTTAGAGCTCTTGGCCATTCCAACGCGGTCCTAGTAGCGTTACTTGCTTTTCTGTCCCATTCCACAGTGAACGAGGGAAAACCCTGTGCCTTATTCCAGTCACTAGGAACTTTGCGTTATAAATGCAAGACATTCCCGCAAGGTACTCTTTGTAAAACCCGGTGGTACCCCACCTGGAGTTGGTGACTTTGTTTTCAACTCATTCAGCTATGCCTATTACTATGTCTTCCATATGGGAATTAGTGCGATGGCATGTTTGCATGGTCCTCCTGCGTGAATGATTTCTTAAATGTTGAATTTAAAATTTCGACCCTCATTTTGCAGTCTTATCAGATTTTTTTCGGATTCTCGGCGTGATATTTTGTTAAGCTATGGTGATGGTAATTATTGTATGCTTCGCACATCGATCTTTTTATAGACTTGCGAATCTCTACTAACTTTTGCCTGATTTGATTTACTTGATCTTTTTTGAACCGAGATTGCAATTGCCTTTGCTTTCTAAGCATTTCCTTAAGCACATTGTCGGCACATAATGAGAATTGTGAAGTCGTCCACATGAGTACGAAAAGAAATCCGTTAAACTTTGAAATTTCCTGGTAGATTAAAATTGTGTGCACGAACCGTGACTCGATCCTGGAACCTATACCTTTCGCGGGCAAGCGCTCTACCACTGAGCTATCTCGACACGACTCAGGATGCTGGCAGAATTCAAGTTGTGGGGCGGCACCGCGAGTCGTGTCGGGATAGCTCAGTGGTAAAGCGCTTGCCTCGAAAGGCAAAGGTTCCAGATTCGAGTCCCGGTTCTGGCACACAATTTTAATCTGCCAGTAAGTTTCATATCAGCGCACACTCCGCTGCAGAGTGAAAATTTCATTCCGTTAAACTTTGTTTACAAGATAAATCAATCAAACGTGAAGACCGTCAACTCCATAAAATACCTAGGAATTACTATTACTTCAGACTTAAACTGGAAAGAACACGTAAATAATCTCGATGGAAAGGCGAACCAGAACTGCGTTTTATTGGCAGAACCCTTCGAAGATGCATCAGAACTACTAAAGAGACAGCTTACACTACGCTTGTCCGTCCGTTTTTGGAATATTGCTGCCCAGTGTGGAATCCTTATCAGGTGGGATTGACGGAGGACATCGAAAGAGTCCCAAGAAGAGCAGCTCGTTTTGTATTGTCACGATACTGGGGATACAGCGTTACGGAAATGCTACAGAATCTGGGATGGGAATCATTACAACAACGGCGCTTATCGATGGGCTACTTATGAAACTCCAATCGCCAACAACCTCCTTCGAATGCGAAAATATACTGTTGACTCCCACTTACATAGGTAGAAAAGATCATCAAAATAAAATACGAGTAATCAGAGCTCGAACGGAGAGATTCAGGTATTCTTTCTTCCCGCGCGCTATTCGAGAATGGAATGGGAGATAAAGAGCATAAAAGGTGGTTCGATGAACTCTCTGGCAGGTTCTTAAATGTGATTTGCAGAGTATCCCATGTAGATGTAGATTTATCCAGCGTTTTATACATAATCCATGTAAATTTTGCCCATAATTCTTCTACGTCAACCGTAGCGGAACTAAAAGATGTCCATTCATTCCTAACAATTGCTTATCTGCTCGTTCAAGCATTCACACTCTCCAAGCCTTTTCGACCGATTTATTAACTTTGGTGTCCATTGTTGCTACGACATAGTAATTACTAACCCCTGTCTCTACAGTGACCTCATTGATAAAAGGTCTCACCTGTTTGTAGGTATAATGCCTAAAATATTTCCGCCGACGACTTAGCTGCTAAAAGCAGTGTTCGGAAAATGTGTTCAGTAGTAGTTCACAAGGCTGCTTATCCCTACTCCCTGTATTGAAACCATAGACATTCCAGTCTATACTCGGCGGATTAAAGTCGTTCCCAATCAATAATGCATAGTCCGGGTACCTTCGTGCTAGTGAGCGTAAACTTTCTTCGAATGACTCTAGCACACTCTAGCACTGAGACGTTGGAATTTGACCTCTGTCATAGAGCACAATCCGTTTTAAGAAATCACTGTGGTAAAACTCTGTGCCCTGTGATTCAATGAGCAGTCGCACAGTCTGCACCACCTTTCGCATCTCAGAACACTGTGCGACACCTTTCCTGTGGAGGGCGACATTTCAATTCTTTCGTTGCTGGTGAACTGGCATGTTTCACGTCATTGAGGTGGCCTTGGATTCTGCATCAAAACGGTGCACGCATGTCTCATGTCAATGACAACTCCGAACAGCTTTGCAGAAGCTCTGCGTGTTTGTTATTATTGCTTATGCTGCTTTCGTGATTGCAACTGCTATCGGCATAATTTCATAAACTGGTCGTTCGTGTTTGCGACTCTAACATTCACGAGCGAGTTAGACTCAACGAGCTTAAAGTTAGATTTAGCTGGGGCATTTTTGTCTCAGCTGTTGGCAGGTGTTGTGATCATAAAATATGCACATATGAAAATCTGTGCTGGAATCAAGAATATAAACCGGGTCTCCTGCTTACAACGCAATTGTGTTAATCAGAAGTGATGTCTGTACTTTCGGAACAGACGTCACATGTATGTTATATACATGGTGTATCTAAATTCGCGCATTCGGGCTTCGCAGCGCGATTCCTCACATTCTAGCAATAAAAAAATGTCTGTCACAAAATTTCGTCCTGCACATATTTCCAGCAGTAAATGGATGTCGAAGACTGAGATGGGTGTGTGTCCTATGGGACACACATGTCAGTGTGTTTCAGAATTACTCTACTACACCAACAAACTTCTAGGGAATGTGGGAGGTGTCGTCAAGAACAAAGTGAGCCTAGAAAACCATGCCCGGAAACGTCATCCAATGACGCTTCAGAGCGTCGAAGTTGCTGGAGGGGCAGGAACAGGTGCCTGTAACTTGGACCCTCTGTAGCGTCGTTGAATGGCGTTTCCGGGCATGGGTTTCTATGATCACTTTGTTCTTGAAGACACCTCCCACATCCCCTAAAAGTTTGTAAGTGCAGTAGTGTAATTCTGAAACACACTGAAGTATGGGGCAAACACCCATCTCAGTCTCCGACGTCCATTTACTGCCGGAAATATGAGCAGGACGAAATTTTGTGAGAGACATTTTTTTTATTGTTAGCTTGTGAGTAATAGCGCTGCGAAGCCCGATTGCGCGAATTTAGATTCACCCTGTTTAATACACTGGTGATGGGCAATGATACTTTCGGCAGTGGGGAGGGGTGGGAAAGTTTGGGGCCCTTACTCTTACGGGAATTAGTTTCTAACCTACGAGTTTGAGTACTGTGGGAGGGTAAAGCTGGGAATTTGTATCTGATGGGAGGCGTGCTTAGGTAGTTCTTGAAGATGCGGTGGTCACTGTGTCCCAGTGGTGTAGTGGTCAGCGCAACTGCCTAGAAAGCAGGAGAACCGGGTTCGAGTCCTGGCTGGGTACATATTTTCAGCTTTGCCCATTCGCAGTTGATGTCAAATATTCTATGAGTATGAAATATTTTTTCTATTACATAGTAGTATTGTTATATGAATATTTTGCAACACTTCCTACACAGGAATTGCAACCGTTAAATGAAAATAACCAGCAATGTACCTAGTTCAGTATAAATATTTTTGTCCAAAATTTCCTAGATATTTCGAAGTGCACGGGTTGGCTGGAAATGCAGAGACTGTTTCAGTTCGTTAGTGTAGCCAAAGAAAACCGAATTTAATATTTATTGCAGTGTCCCAGTGGTGATTGCGAAAAATACAACTATGTAGGTGAACTTCTAAAGAAAAAAAACCAGTGTAAAAACAAAATTTATTCGAAATCGTACGTCGCAGTTCTCAATCGACTTTAAATTTCATAGTCGCTAACAAAGAGCTACAGCGCTCCTTGTGGCAGCCATCGTTTACTCGGCCGCCTTTAGCACAGCGGTCAAGCAACTGACAAGGGAGTCTGTCCATTGCACCCTTACCCCCTCAGTGATAGTGGTAGGATGGCCAAAAGGATAACCTGTAAGAAGATGGCCACAGACCAAGCATGATAAGAAGAGGCACGGATATGTGAGAAAAGAAGCAAAATTGGAACTGAGTGACACAAGCTAAAGATGTTCATTATTGAAGGAATTGGAAGATGAGAGGCGTTGTAGTTATGTAGTCACAGTGTTGGAGTGCGAAAAAGGAGGTCCGTCTTAAAATTTCCATCATGTTCAAAATTTTTTTTACAGAATTGTGAACTGTCCTCCTGTTGTTGACGTGTGTGTTCATTGTATTTCTTTCTGTATAATGCAGTAATGTCTGTTTGCAACAGCGAAGTGTAAGGAAGGGACCTATAATTTATTCTCTACAAAAACACCAACTATTATGACTTCTGGGCTGCGTTTCGGTGGTTTAGACTCTCAAATTCCTTTGTTGTGACATACTTCACAGACCGTTTACAATATGTTCCTTCCATTTCTGTGAGAGGCTTATGCAGCATCTCACCTGCTCTCACTATCCAACAAATTTACTTGTGACGCGAATATAAAACCACGTGGCCGGTTCTTCCATCCAGGTTTCTATTTCGCATATTTTTTCGCTGTTTCGTACACCTTTTTCCTGCTTCCAGTGATCTGCTTTCAGTTTTCGACGGCTACAACTAAATTGAGGAGGATGCGATGGGTGGTTTCCATTCTGAAATGAACCGGATTATGGTTTGTCGGTGTAGGAACTGACGTGCGTTACTTGGTGAAACATTTCCTTTTTCTTCTCTATTTATTTATCTAACTGGAAACTAGACGTAGGTAAAGTGTGTCCAGCTTTAAGTAGGTCAATCGGTCAAAATAAAAATATTTCTCATTAGAAACTGATATCTAATGAAGTCTCTTCGTGAGTCCAAGCCTTTCATTGAAACTCTTTGGCTTCGAGTCACCGCCACAATGGCTATGGGTAGAAAAGCATTTCTAAAGAAGCGAAACTTGTTAACATCCAATATTAATTTAAATGTTAGGAAGTCCTTTCTGAAAGCATTTGTCTGGAGTGCAGCATTGTATGGGAGTGAAACGTGGACGATAAGGAGTTCAGATAAAAAGATGATGAAAATTAGATGGGTAGATCACATAACTAATGAGGAGGTGCTCAACCGAATCGGGGAGAAAAGGAGTTTCTGGCATATCATGACTAAGAGAAGGGATAGATTGGTGGGACACATTCTGAGACATCAAGGAATTGTCAACTTAGCATTAGAAGGAAGCATGTGGGGTAGAAATCGTAGAGGGAGTCCGAGGGACGAATATAGTAAGCAGATTCAAAAGGATGTAGGTTGCCGAACATATTCTCAGATGAAGAGACTTGCACAGGACAGGGTAGCGTGGAGAGCTGCATCAAACTAGTCTGCGGACTGAAGACCATAACAACAACAAACAGGGTACTGTCACGAAAATGTGAAGCCTGATCTAGAATAACTCACCGCTCCTGACCAAGCCAACTTGAATCATTAATTATGGTCTAAAGTTCACAAAAAATCCCCCAAAGGTAAGCTCTTTCAGTTTTTCTCAATTTTAAACTTTTTCGGGTAACATTTCCCAAGTTTTCTTCCATACAAACCTTGCCCCGACAATTACGAAAACATACAGAAAGACCAAATTGGTCGAGCCATTCTATAAAGTGATGACGTTTCATGCACGCTACAGCTGATATTCCTTTTATTAACAATTTCCGGTCAACTCTTCCAAACATATATTTCATTCAAACCTTGTTCTGTCTTATGATCCCTCCAATTCCAACCTGTTTGGATAAGGGGAAAATATATATATATATATATATATATATATATATATATATATATATATATATATATATATATAAAACCTGCAGAATGTAGTTGAGAAGCGAACATAAGTCATGTTCCCTAATCGGACGCCTCGATCGTTACGCCAGCTGTTCGTTCATTAAACATCCCGAAAGTAAGGACCGGCCTAAATATTGTGAAAACGGCGAGAGTTAGGGATGGAGTCGACATGTATACAAACAAAGTGGCTGGGGGAAAACTTATTGAGTAGCCTGTGAGAGCCGTCCGCCATCTTGGTATACGCCGTTTTGTATTCAGTTCACAACTCTTCAATGAGACGTGTGGTACCTCATTTAAGGCTTTCCGCGTAATTAAAATGATTACACAAAATATATTTAACATATTTGTCAAAGAGGCACAGACAGCCACAGAGAATAGTCGTCATGGATATTTAATGATGATAGTTACAACAAAAGCTGTGATACAGCATTCGTTTGTCTAAGATTTTAACGTAAAAGGATATGACGCCATAATTATTATCTATCCACTTCTTTGTATCTTCGAGTTCCGAATGTAAGTTCGTAAGTATCCGATGTTATTTTCATTTTAATAATCAACCATTTCAATATATTTGCATTCCTTTCCAGAAATTTTCAGATTATTATCTACCTAAATAGTATCCATTCACGGATAGTCAGGATTGGTGTGTCGAGAAGTTTAATCAAACATTTACACCGCCTGACGAATTGAAATACCTATTTATCCGCTATTGAAAACATACAGTTTTTTTAGTAATTTTTCTTTCTCAGATTTAATAATTTAGTCCGATGCCTTTTCAATCTATAGGTTACACGGAATTTTACAACTTTAAATACCTTTACTAATCGCCATTCTGTCACGCGAAGACGAACTATTGTTCAGGCTTCGACTCGAGCTCGATAGAAGCATAAATGAGGTTTAACGTTCACTCTCATTGCAACAACAGAGAGCTTCATTTTAAATCAGTATAGTTCAGGGATGAGAAATTATTACGAAAAGATTGCTCTAATACCTTTGCTCAGTGAAAATATTGGAGCTATACATAAAAGTTTTTAAATATTTATTCAAAATTAACTTTCAAGATCATAAATTTTAACAAATAAATAATACTAGCTGTTCAGAGGGGAGTCATATGATATGTATTCCAGGAGTATAATTCGACAAAAAACACAACGGTGAAGTCCGTTTTGCAATATCTTTGTTAGGTAAAAAGTTATGGGTCATTTGTTATAACATGTGTAATTAATCATTCATCATCCTCAAAACTGATCAGCTTTTGTTCGTACCGTTACAGGTGTCCCGTAATTGTGGGTGACATGGCTGCCGCGGTAGAATGATCGAGCGCCCTAAGGCGTCTTGCTGCAGAAGGCGCGGCTGCTCCCCGTCGGAAGTTCGGGTCCTCCCTGACATGGGTATATATATAAGCTACTGAAGTCTCTGGGAGATCCAGCCATGACAAATCTGTTTCACCTGGTGTGTAAGATGTATGAGACAGGCGAAGTACCCTCAGACTTTAAGAAAAATGTTATAATCCCCATTCCAAAGAAAGCAGGTACAGACAGGTGTGAAAACTACAGAACCATCAGTTTAATAAGTCTGGTTGCAAAATATTAACACGAAATATATACAGAAGGATGGAAAACTGGTAGAAGCCGACCTCGGGGAAGATCAGTTTGGGTTCAGGAGAAATGTAGGAACTCGGGAGGCAATACTCACTTTACGGCTTATCCTAGAAGATAGATTAAGAAAAGGCAAACCTACATTTCTAGCTTTCGTAGATATGGAGAAGGCTTTTGACAATGTTGATTGGAATAAACTCTTTCAAGTTCTGAAGCAAGCAGGAGTAGAATATAGGGAGCGTAAGGTTATTTACAACTAGTACAAAAACCAGACAGCAGTTGTCAGAGTTGACGGGCATGAAAGGGATGCAGTGGTTGGAAAGGGAGTAAGACAGGGTTGTAGTCTTTTTCCATTGTTATTCAATTTGTACATTGAGCAAGCTATAAAGGAAAGCAAGGAGAAATTTGGAGAAGGAATTAAAGTTCAGGGCGAAGAATTAAAAACATTGCGTTTTGCCGACGACACAGTAATTCTGTCAGATACAGCAAAGGACCTGGAAGAGCAGTTGAACGGAATGGACAGTGTGCTGAAAGGTGCATATAAGATGAACATGAACAAGTGCAAAACTAGTGTAATGGAGTGCAGTGTAAGGAAATCAGGCGATGCTGAAGGAATTAGATTGGGAAACGAAGCAATAAAGGAGGTAGAAGAGTTTTGTTACTTCGGCAGTAAAATAACAAATGATGGTCGCAGTACAGAGGATATAAAATGCAGAATGGCAATGGGTAGAAAACCGTTTTTGAAAAAGAGAAATTTGTTAACATCGAATATTGATTTAAGCCTAAGGAAGTCCTTTCTGAAGGCATTTGTATGGAGTGTTGCCTTGTATGGGAGTGAGACATGGACGATAAACAGTGCGGACAGGAAGAGGATAGAGGCTTTTGAAATATGGTGCTACAGAAGAACGCTGAAGATTAGGTGGGTGGATCGCGTAACTAATGAGGAGGTACTGAACAGAAATGGGGAGAAAAGAAATTTCTGGCATACCTTGACTAAAAGAAGGGATAGATTAGTAGGGCACATACTTAGACATCAAGGAATTGTGAATTTAGCATTGGAGGGAAGTGTGTGGGGTAAAAATCGCAGAGGAAGACCAAGAGATGGATACAGTAAGCAGATTCAGACAGATGTAGGTTGCCGTTCTTATGTGAAGATGAAGAGGCTTGCTCAGGATAGGGTATTGTGGAGAGCTGCATCAGACCAGTCTCCGGACTGACGACTACAACAATATATATATATATATATATATATATATATATATATATATATATATGTGTGTGTGTGTGTGTGTGTGTGTGTATGTGTGTCTGTGTGTTGTCCTTAGGTTAGTTCAAGTTAGTTTAAGTAGTTTGTAAGCCTAGGGACTGATAACCACAGTAGTTAAATCCCACAGATTTACAAACATTTGAAAATTTCGACAACATGCCAGTGACCAAATAAGAGAGGATTGAAAACATTTCGCTAGCTGGTGGCCTGAGTTATACGTAAATTATCAGCTCCTTCAACCAGCGACACCCTGGCAGGGAGCCCGTCACGGAAAGTGCCGTCAGGAAGTTAAATAGAAAGTTTCAAGAATGGTGATCAGTGGTAGATAAGCCTCGCACCGGCCGTCCCCTCACAGCAACTGATCAGCCTACGAGCACGGCAGTGTCAGCAGCAGTGGCCAAGAGTCCCGTTAGAGGAATCAAGCGACTTTCCCAACAGCATGACATTCCTTGTAGCAGTATCCACCGAATACTACAGCGATGTAAATGTGGGTGATAGCACAACACGTCACCAATCACCATATTGCTTACAAGATACTATTTAGTGACGAGGCGAATATTTACTCGATGGACAGGTTATCGGACAGCCCAACGCGGTCGTTTACCTGTAGATTTCAAGGTGGCAAAGTGATGGTATGGTGCGGCATTTGGAGAATGCGTTTAAATGGCCATATCTTTCTGATTGAACACGTCAATTCTGTGACTTATCTGCAAACACTGGATGAGGTAGCCATGCCTATGATTTTCAACGAAAATAGGACATCTCGTTCGTACTTTCAGCAGGATAGTGTGCCACCCCATTATGGCGCCTGTGTACGGGAATGGCTTGACGGTTGTTGGATTGGACATCGTGGTCTCGTGGAGTGTCTACCAGGTTTATCTGATCTCAGACCCCTAAATTGCTACCTGTGTGGACACATAACGTCCATGGTGTATTTTGTGAAGATATGAGATGTGCAACACCTGCAAATGGAGGTTACTAAGGCCTATGATGCTGTCACGCCTGCTGTTAGCTTCTCGTCTATGCAAAATTTCTTTGACGAATACGGGAATGTCTTCTGGTATATGGACAGGACGTGGAACACGTTCTGTGAAGTGCAATGTGGTTTGAAATGTGTTGTGTGCCGTCAGTTCAAAATGTTCAAATGTTTGTTAAGCTTATGGGACTTAACTACGGGGTCATCAGCCCCTAAACTTACAAACTACGTATCAACTACCTTATACTAAAGACGGCACAAATATCCATGCTGGCCGAGGGGACTGCGGCGCTCCAGTCACGGTCTGCACGGCCACTACGGTCGGGGGTTCGAATCCCCCCTCGGGCATGGACGTTATGCCGTTCTTAGTATTAGTTAGTTCATAAGTAGTTTGTAAGTTTAGGGACTGATGACCCCGTAGTTAAGTCCCATAAGCTATACAAACATTTGAACGTTTGAATATCCATGCCCGAGGAGGGATTCGAACCCCAGACCGAGTGGCCGTGCAGACCGTGAATGGAGCGCCTCAGTCTCCTCGGCCACCGCGGCCTGTGCCATCAGTGCCATGATTCATGACGAATTACACATTTTACAACAAATAATCCATAACGTTTTACCTATCAGACATATTGGAAAACGTCCTTCACCATTGTGTTTCTCGTCAAACTTTACCATCAAAACATGTATGACCCATCTTCCAATGAAGAACCGTGAGCTAAATCGAATATGGCGAATACCAAGATGGCGGAAGGCTCTCGCAGGTCGCCCAAAATGTTTCCCCCAGCCCCTTCGTCTGTATCCATGTCGACTCCGTCTCCACCTCACACCATTTTCGCGATTTTTATCCTGGTCCAAACTTTCGAAAGCCACTGTATTATGGGACATGGGAAGCAGCCGTAACATTCCCTTTACATCTAGTTAAACTTGCATGAGCGGATCGCATATATATTCATGAAATATTAGTTTGGTAAGATGAGAGTTAACAGCAGTCATATATTTGATAAACTGCATCTTTAACCATCAGCTGTTTATTAAATCATTAAAAATCGACTCGTTTCGGTCAAGGACCATCATCATAGGTAAAAGGGTATTAAAACAGATTAGTGAAATGCATTAAATAAAGTAAATCTGGCTGAAAGCAACAGGAGTCAATTTTACTAAATATACAGTGGACATACTGGATTATCCTATCAAACAAACATAAAAGACGAGAATGGACTGTCTCTCGTATTTTATGTTTGTTTGACTGGTAGGATAATCCAGTATGATCGTTGTATTTTTAGTGAAATTGAGTGTTGCTGTTTTCAGCCAGATTTATTTTATTTAATGCATTTAACTAATCTGTTTTAATACATTTTTATCTATGACTAGCTTACAAGCCAGTGCTTCGCAACGGTTGTTAAAGAGGGACCTGTGTATATCATGGTTTTTTAGGGTTTCGGACTCAGGTCAACAAAAACAGAATGCTCTGTCAATAAATGGTCGCCATTTTATAAATACTGTATTGTTAACAAAAGTTACAATATAGTCTACTTGTAAGAACTATAATGAACAACAGCAAGTCACGAAAATATACATTTCGCAAACCACTGGTCTGATATATAAGAAATAAAAATGTGTCTGAGAGACCCATCCATAGTAATTGTGATCCTGTCAATGTCTATAGTAGTTAAGGGTTAAGCTAGAATTAGCACGTGATATTGAGACAAATCCACTCTTCCCGCACATTTATTTGCTGTTATGATTGATTTGTACCGCATTGGCTGCAAAGAAGCCTCACCACCTTTTCG
The DNA here is from genome assembly GCA_026315105.1 of Locusta migratoria. NCBI lineage: Eukaryota > Metazoa > Arthropoda > Insecta > Orthoptera > Acrididae > Locusta > Locusta migratoria. The sequence continues at coordinate 134,082,684 of CM048749.1, read as the reverse complement.
CAGAGCAACCACACAACATGAAATAACATCTAAATAAATGTCATAGAAGAAACAAGAAAGTTGAGGAAGCTTCGCTAAAAGGGCCATTTACACATAGTCATCCGTCTTAACCGAACAAAAAAGGACCAAGATTAAGTCAGTAGATTTTCCCCAATATTACGTGACTTTTCCACCTTAATGTTGAGGACACAAAATCTGTTCCGCGCATCTGAATGCTCACTACAGAGATATTTCTGCTCTGTGCCTGGCACTAGAGATAATATACACACGCGAGCGACAAACTCATCAGAAACCTCTCTGCTTTCATAATTGTTCGGTACAATATTGTGATTAAAATTTGTAATTACTTACTTTTGGTAATTACTTAATACAGAAAAATATGTCTTCTTTTGCAGAGAGAATGTGGTATACCGAAACGGGAGCAGTCTGCGAATTCGCAGACGCTCTGACGAGCAGTCCCGCGGTTAGAATTACGGTCCACAGAATTAGTAGGAAAATTTCATTCGGTGTTCACCTACTGTTGTAATGTGTCACAGTATCCCGGAGCCCAAAGAAGAGTCGTCTAAGCTGGTATAGCGAGTTACAAAAGAGCCCCTGAGAACCGTACTGCCATCGGTCTCGCAAGTGTCAGAGAGAGACGAAAATTTCACAAAACTGCTGTAACAGCGCTCCCCACGAGAGCTGCGATGGCTGCGCCATATTAGCTAATACGAGCCGTGACGTTTAGCCTTCGGCTGAACGCTGTTGCTACCTCACTTGGAGTTTGTTAATGTTAACTCGAGCACCTCTCCCTAAAGAGTACGAGAGGGGACGGTGCTAAAATCTGATTGTCCAGAAGCACTTTAGAAGGAGCAAACCCTCACGTCGGATTGGCTAATGTCAAAAAAGTGCAGGTCGGATGGCGTTCCCACTGCAGATAGATCATTAACATGCATCCCCTCAATCTTTTAAAAACCCTGACTTTTGAAATTCAAAGAGATTCTCGGTCAGTCTTGGAAGAGAACGACTCCTTGCCACCTGCTATCAGCATCGAAGGCCCAGTAAGTCTGTTTTCTCACTTGGAGTGCTACTGTTCATGTCTGTTTCACTGGCTGCTGAAAGGACTGTCTATACAGCGCTCTTACTAAGCGTTGCTTCTGGTAGTGTCTCACTCCACGACTCACATTGGGGTTTCTGTTGTTGCATCATAACCTTTTCTACTACTAACAATTATGAATGCTTTCATACTCACAGTGTATATGACATCAACTGTGAGGAGCAAAGCAGAAAATGTGTACCCAGCCGGGATTCGAACCCGGGTCTCCCGCTTTCTAGGCGGCTGCGCTGACCACTACACCACTGGGGTCACAGTTATCAGCGCCCCTGCAGGGACTACCTAAGCACGTCTCCCGTCAGAAACTAATTCCTGTAAGAGTAAGGGACACAAACTTCCCCACTCCTCTCCACTAACGAAAGGATCGTTGTCCATTACCACCATATTATCTGTGTTTGTGTGTGGCGTCTGTTTCGAAAGGTCGCGGCGGAGCGGCCGAGCGCACTGAGGCGCTAAGCTACGATGCATGAGACCGTTCCCCCTCGGGCATGGATGTTTGTACCGTCTTTAGTATAAGCTAGTTCATAAGTAGTTTGTAAGTTTAGGGACTGATGATCCCGCAGTTAAGTCCCATAAGCTCTACAAACATTTGTACATTTTTGTTCCGTAAGAACAGACGTCAGTTCTGATCCTGCAGTTTTATTCTTTCATACTCACAGAATATATGACATCAACTGCGAAGGGGCAAAGCTGAAAATGTGTACCCAGGAGGAAAAATATTTCGTATAAATTGTCACACACTGAGCTACAAACATAAATTCGTTTTCCGGATGTTCCTATGTCAATAAATTACATTGCAACTGAATGGTAAAAATCTGTAAATATGAAGTGGACTTTTGGGTGTTACTTTGCGCCAACACTGGCCAAGGGGACAGATCGGCAACAGGACATCACGGCACAACTTCCTTTCCCTATAGCAACTAGCCACAATAAATAATACCGGCCAGGGGAAACAGTACGAGATAGATGTGAGCGCTGTCATTGCTTGCAGTGTTACATAGACATTCGCTTTACGCCGCATGCCTCGCCTTCTCGTGAGCGGCTAAAGTACCTGAACACTCGCATGTTCTGCTCTGATGCCGATCTGTCCCCCTGGCCAATGTCGGTCTTGTAACAGCCAAAATCCAGTTCATATTTCCAGATTTTTACCATTCAATTGCATTGTCATTTATTGACATAGGAACATGTGGGAAACAAATTTATGTTTATAGCTCATTGTGTGACAAATTGCACGAAATATTTTTGCTCATTTATGACTCACACTGTATATAAATTATGAATGTTTTAATGTAATAGTTAGACTGACTCTAATAAAAGCGTTGTCCAGCTTTCTGTCTCTCCTGCATTGGAGTACCCTTTGAGTCACGAAAATCAGCGCCTGTAGCAGGTGCCTAGTGGCAGTGACTGGCTCTACACACTCCATTGCCTCCACTGGACCGTTGTCTCCTGCAGTTGCTTCTATCGCTCGGTAACTGCAGAGTGACCTGAAACCATTAAGTCATTCTTTCTTATGTCTGGATACGACAGTGAAAGGGCCGAGTGCTCTAAGGCACCTTGCTGCGCAGCTCGTGGTTGCTCCCCATCAGAGGAGGGATCCTCCAATATTTACAAACATTTTAATTTGGATACGACTGTATTTCATTTTATATTCTACATAAGCGACCTGTCGCCAATGAGCCGAATCGTTTGAACGTCTCTGAGGCCTTCCACCTTGTGAGACCCTCTTCACTCAGATTATTTTTTGAGTTCATTATGTATATTAAATAGCAGTTTGGAATTCTTGAAATGTTATTTCAGGGTAGCTTCATTTTCAGTAAAAGCTTATATACCGCCCTAAAAAAATGAACTCAGAAGGGAATGGGAGAAACGCAGTGAAACTTCACTTGTTGACATGGAATTTAACTTTTTTTTAATGATTAGAAAATGGAGTGGAATTTAAAAAGAATTCCACTACAGTGTGAAATTTTATCTCCTCTAGCCTTGGTGACGTTTTTTCTTGCCAAAGACAAGCTGGTGTACAAATGGTGTAAGTGGACCTCGACATCATTGATATTTCTCCTGCGAATGAACTGATGTCCATTCTGGTCTACATCTAGATATATAACTAAATATTTACTCTATAAATAACATATTTTGGCCTATTGCTATGTTAAAATTTATTGAAATGTACGGATAAAGAGTAACGTACAAACAAGATATCAAAACAATAAGAGATAAACATTATCTAGTTTCGTAATATAAAAGTGCGTGCACTTCAGATTTCCCTTTTTCTGCTACGACGTCGAAAGCGTTTAGGATTAAATATTAGGAGTGTCCTGTAGTACCAAACTATTTAACAAGTGTGTGAAAACATAGAGTTTGAAATTTAATCCTGTGTCGCCTCAATAAATTATCACGATCATAATCGGTACTCAAATGTGAAAGAAAATCTTAATTTCGTAATTTCAAAGAGATTGGAAATACTTTGCTAGAAATTCAGTTTCGACCGTATTATGTGACAAAAACTAGGGGAGTGTAACTTAGTCCGAAATCGACTGTTGGTTTATAGAAAGTGACTTGAAATTTCCTTTGAAACCATCACTGCACGACGAAGTCGGTCAGCGATGTTAATAGTTAGACATTAAATCAATAGGCTTAAATTTCATTGAGCAAATTGAACTGGCGTCCGCCATATTATGTGGGGTATCGGCTGACATCTGGTATGCAACACCCACTAGATAATTGTAGCTATTTACAGTACCACGTTTTAAATAAAGATTGACTATTGAATACGGATGTGCATCAAGTTCCGTCAGACTTTATCGAAGCTAAGAATTGACGAGCCTGGTAGTATCTTTGCTAAAAATGCGGTAATGAAATTTCACGAACCTGTCAGTAATGCAGCTCAAGGTCGAAACAGTTGAGGTTTGCAATAACAAAGAAAGTGCTGTTGTGAAAATATTTGTGTTGGTTATAACGCAAGTTCATGGTATAAACGAGCTGTGAAACATACATTGAGCAGTGATTGTTATGACGAACAATCTTGATCATGGATTTGCATCTGTTATTAATGTGTTGTAATAACTGTTTTCATAAAGTCTAGTATACATTATCTGATGTTTACTAAACATATTAAGTCTACAAACATGTAAAATTGCTGTCAAACGGTTTGGTTGTGAACTTTGGTGGATGAAATTTGAGTACAAAGACGAAAATGTCAACGAAATATTGCAGTTAAAATGCCCTTGGGTCAACTGCCACAAAATTATTCCAAGTGAAATAAGGTGTCATTAATAACTTTCCCTGTTAACATGCTGAAACAAGTAACGTTTGGTAGGTGGAATTTGAGTACAAAGACGAAAGTGACAACAGAGGACTGCTGCCACAAAAGCGTTCAACACCGAAATAACATTTCATTAATAACCTTCGGTGTTGCCACGTTGAAATAAGTTTATATTTGTTGCAAAAAACACAGAGATATAAAAGTGAAAAAATTCTGGTTGTTAATACGGCTTCCACACTTTGCACTGGTCGACCATGCTTACGGCTTCCACACTTTGCACTGGTCGACCATGCTCGATCAAGTATTGTCAACAACAAATGAAATATTTTTAAAGAAGTGGTTTTATGAACCATAGGAGTAAAAGAAGAAGAAAAACCTCAGAAACACACCAATACTAGGTAGAAAACTGAATATTTTTTATGGCGTTTACTTCAAGGGAATTACTGGATAGATCATCTGAAGTTTGACTCTTGGGGCAGCTAAGTGGCATTAGTCAGAAATTTTGTATGAGTATATAAAGACAGATCAAATAAGGCAAAACATTTGGCGTTCTTGCACGAAGTACTTGCCGTTTTATCATTTCGATGTGCATTTGAATGCTGAACACACTTCAAGCACATTTCAGCAGCAAAAATTGTACAGGCAATACACAATAAATATAGCACCTCAAGCTTAACAACGATAGAGAGACTCCTCTCGTGTCGACCACCAAAAATATGGGGGCCAAGTTTACATAGGTTGCCGCAAAGTGCGCTGTAACTAGTGTGTTAGCCACTCTATGAAATTTAAGCTCGTAGCATTAAACAGTGTCATCTCTGCTTTCAGTAATATCTTGAAATAAATCTCATAAGTACAGTAAATAAGGACTCCTCAAGATATTGACTCCAATATTATCGTTTACAGTCGCTATCGGTAAAAGTAGTGTAGCCCTGTTACTAGTTGCAATGACGGCGACCAATTTCACTCCCTTGTATAGGTTCCACTAGCCAAATTATATTTCCTGGAATACATATGGCCACGAGCTTTCCTCTCCCTCCCCCGCAATAAAAAAGACACCAGAAGTACATATCAAGTTAAGAAGTTAATAGACCTATGGTGACTTTAGTCCCCATAACTGGCATTATGTCAGCAGCGTCGATCGTTCCTAATACACAAAAAGAAAACAAGAAAAGAAGGGCCGCAACAAGGGCCACAGTTCATTCTTATGTCTCGCAGCGTTAAAGGCACATTCATACTGAAAACCAACTCCAACAAACCCAAACCATGTCGAATGGATGCAACTCAGCTGCAACGCACCCTCCAGGCAACAACAGGATACGCAATATCAACACAAACAGTTCGAAATCGCCTTCGGAAATGTGGCCGGCTTATATGCAGGAAAGATCATATCATGGTGGTGGATGAATGGTGTGAGCAGAAATCAGTATTACCGGACTTATAGACCTCTATGTTGTTCAGAATGGTGCTTTGATAGAGGTAGAAGGACAAGATCCTTTGACTTTTTTTTTTTTTTTTTTTTTTTTTTTTTTTTTTTTTTTTTTTAGGTGCACTACGCCGCGGTGGAGTGGCCGAGCGGTCTAAAGCGCCTCGCTGCGGAGCGCGCGGTTGCTCACCGTGGAGGTTCGAGTCCTCCCTAGGGCATGTGTGCGTGCGTTGTCCTTAGGTTAGTTTACCTTAGTTTAAGTAGTTTGAAAGCTATGGACTGATGACCACGCAGTTTGGTCCGATAGATTTACAAACATTTGAGGTGCTGTAGGAGATGGATTCCTTCTGGTGGAGGATAACGCTTGTCCTCACAGAGCTGCGCTGGTAGACAACATGCTTGAAGCTGAGGAAATTGAGTGAATTGTTAGCTTGTTCACTGGCATACATTTGGCAGACGAATTGCAGCCAGACCAACACCTCCCACAGAGCTGGATATTGTACTCATGGAAGAATGGCCAAATACCGCTCAAGAGCTGACTGATAACCTCGTATTGCCCATTCCACGCAGATGTGCACCTCTACTGGCCATCCGAGGTGTTCACACACAATGTTAGAGGACAACGAGAATGACAGTTTCACTATTATGGTAGGTCCCATGGTGAGTCGCTTTAAGATAACGCCATGTAAATCTCAAATAAAAAGTTGAGACAGCAAAATATCGTACCGTATCACAAACAAATTACAATTGTAACCAACATCAGAATAAAATACTTTGCCATATTCATATTGTTTTGAGTAAGTATGTCCCACATTGCTATCTGCATTTTTACTTTTATTTTATTTCATTTTACTTTATTTTATCGCAGTGTTATTTGTCTGTTGGCAATGATGATTCTCCGCAAACGCCCAGTTATCGATTATTAAGTACAAACTGTCGGCCACTGCGTTGTCCGTGGTAAGAGGGAATGTCTGAAATTTGTTAGTTGTCGTATACTCTTAACACTGTGGAACTCAGAATACTGATTCCTCAACGATTTCCGAAGCGGAATGTCCTATGTTTCTAGCTCCAACTACAAATATTTGATCAAAGTCTGTTGATTCTCGTCGTGCGGATATGGTTGTCGCAAACCCTTCCACCTGAATCTCCGGTGTTTCTAGTGGCAGCTCACCTATGCCCCGCCCTCCGCATATTGCCATCCCATAAAGAGTCAACAAGTGATGACTAGATGCTGACAAAATTAAAAAGTCAGCGACATTGATGTTACTGGAGAAATATTGTTCCATTCTGCCGACTAGGTCGATGTACTGTTTCTGTTGCATCTCGAACTGTAACTGAATTTTCCGTTATAGTTGCAACATTTTCCATTTCTGTCACAATTCAGTAAACGCTGCCCGCGTTAATCACTGGGACTGATGACCAAGTAGTCTAGTGCCCTCTAAACAACAACAACGTTAATCAGTAATAACAAACAGATATTCCAGTTTGTCCTTGCTACTTTTGTCCTGTTCCCGGAGACTAGTTTGGGAGGTCATTGGCACTTACCGGATATCGAGTGGAAAGCAAGTAGCAGAGAGCTAACGTGACGAGTAACGGGAGCTCAAATCAGTGCCGGTGAACAAACCAACAACACGATAAGTGGTGTTGGACTGTTTGCAGATTCAGCTAATATCTTAAAACATCCTGTGCCTCCCTCCTCTCTTTGTTTCCCGTACGATCCTTTATTCGCCGATTCTACCGAGAAGCTTCTCATTCGTTATAAGGCCACCTAAATTTCGATATTCGTCTTTAGCTCCAAATCCCATATACTTCGATTCCGTTCTGTTTCGGTTTTCCCACTACCCATGTTTCACTTCCATATATAGCTGTGTGCCAAACACAAATTGTTAGAAATTTCTTCCTCATATTCAAGCCAGTAGACTCCTAATTATCATTAATACCCTCATCGTAGGTTACAGTATCATTTTACTGTCCCTGTTGCTCCGTTCGTAATAAGTTATTTCACTTCCTTAACTTCGTCTACGCCGTGCTTACCAATTTTGATGTTACGTTTTTCGTTACTGTCATTCCTACTGTTTCTCATTATTTTTATCTCTTGGCGAATCACTGTCAGAACATATTCTATACTCATTAGACAACAGATCGTGTAATTCTCCTCGGCGAATCTTATTGATATCCTTTCACCCTGCATTTTGATAGCACTCTCGAAACTCCCTTTTTCTTCCGCCAGTGTTTCTTCGATGTATACAGGGTGTGAAAAAAAGGTACGGCCAAGCTTTCAGGAAACATTACTCACATACAAAGAAAGAAAATGTGTTATGTGGACATGTGTCCGGAAACGCTTAATTTCCATGTTAGAGCTCATTTTATTACTTCTCTTCAAATCACATTAATCGTGGAATGGAAACACACAGCAACAGAACGTACCAGCGTGACTTCAAACACTTTGTTACAGGAAATGTTCAAAATCCTCCGTTAGCGAGGATACGTGCATCCACCCTCCGTCGCATGGAATCCCTGATGCGCTGATGCAGCACTGGAGAATGGCGTATTGTATCACAGCCGTCCACAATATGAGCACGAAGAGTCTCTACATTTGGTACCGGGGTTGCGTAGACAAGAGCTTTCAAATGCCCCAATAAGTGAAAGTCCAGAGGGTTGAGGTCAGGAGCGTGTGGAGGCCATGGAATTGGTCCGCCTCTACCAATCCATCGGTCACCGAATCTGTTGTTGAGAAGCGTACGAACACGTCGACTGAAATGTGTAGGAACTCCATCGTGCATGAACCACATGTTGTGTCGTTCTTGTAAAGACACGTGTTCCAGCAGCACAGGTAGAGTATCTCGTATGAAATCATAACGTGCTCCAGTGTACGTAGGTGGAAGAACATGAGGCTAGAGAGTAAGGACGCGATAATATAGACGTAATTTATATGAAGATCGTAGGCTTGCAGAGGACATCGGACACCACACATGCTCATGTGCGTTTTCGAGGTCGTGGGCTAGCACTGTAGTGGAGCGACGGGAATTGTGCTGGAGATGGTTGGAGATGGTTGAGGTCTATAACCCTTTGCGGTTTTTCTGCTTATGACAAATTGAGAATCTCTCGGAAAGAGGCCATTAAGGTACTATTTATTGGAATAAATGATTGGCAACGTCTTATACGTGGTTAAAAAAATTTCCGTATTACGGTATCTGCCGTTTCAAGGCAAGGCTGTCTGAAGATCTATCAACACGAATAGTTCTTTGTATCATTTGTTGTAATTACATGTTAACAACCGACATATCACCCAGTAGAATATACGACAAGTCTAATAACGTAGGTGAGGGTACAATGGTAATGTATCTGGCTGTAGCGTGGGAGTAAGTCGTGGACAACTAAATTAAAAAAAAAAAAAAAAAAAAAAAAAAAAGTTGTGATTTTGGTTCAAGGCTCCACATAAGCAAAATTTTTTTTCTTTTATTCGGTTTTCTGATAGACTCAAAAGGCTTTCTTATAAATTTGTCTGGCCCGAGCGGCCTCGCGGTGAGGACGTCTTGTTTACGTCTTGTTTACAGCAAATACGGACAGACCTCAAGAAACACGTCCCCTCTTACGTCTACATTTGTGGGTGCCGTGCCATCATTATGTATGACGGACAACCGCGCACGTGTTCCGGCTGTGGCAAGGAGGGCCACGTGCGATCAGAATGCTTACAGAGACGAATCATGCAATTACTGACGGGTGAAGGCCAATTACCGCAACGTCCCCAAACTCTGCCCCTCACATATGTTCAGGCGGCGCTAGGAACCGCATCGCCGCCAGATCATGAACAGGTGTCCAAGAGTGAAGTGCCGGAATCAGGGAGAGGAATCAGAAACTACAAGTATGAGACAGTCTCAAATTTCCCATACAGAGTAAGGGTGCTCTCCACGACGCCGCTACAGGAATCGCAAGAAACAACGTACTGCGCCCCCAGACGTCGACGAGACAGTTGAACCATGGCACGAAAACGCTCAAGAACTTGATCGTACGCTGCCAAGGACGCTGGAGAAGGACGGTACCACAGGTCAGCGGGTATATGAAGGACATGAAGCGTCTCCCAGAGACGTGATATAACTGCAGGAGATCAGTGAAGGTCCAGATCAAGAATTTCGGATCTTACAGAAGTTCGCCCCTGACCACAGTCTTGGCGACTGGACAGAAGACGTTGACGAGTGCAATGAAGACGTAGAAATGACGGAAAAACCTTCGAAAGAGGACTGCGTGAGCAAAGCTGTTAAGACCAGCATAACGCAAGACGCTAGAAATGGACCAGCAGTCCCTACTGACAACGAACGGCGAGCTGGGCCGCAAGACGCGTAGAGAGGCGGCGCAGAATGAATCCCCTGCAAGCATATCGCATCGCGACGAGCAATATCAACAAAACGAGCAGTGGGAATAAATTACAGCTACTGAGTAACATGTTGCGGGCGGCGGAAGTAGATATCGCGACGCGCTGTTGCAGTAGGTGAGGGAGGCGGACCTCCATTCTCTGTGCGCTTATACTGCACACATCCATCCGAGCACTGCACAAGAATTGGGCACTGCAATTCTGATCAAAGAGAGAAACCCAGTTAGGGAAGTAGAATACCTGCCATCGGCGAGAGGAACGGCGCTCACGGTCAACGACGTCCGGCTCATCAACATATACGCCCCATCGGGCTCCGGAAACAGACGCGCCCGCACCGACTTCTACAGGACAGATATAATGCCCCTCTTTGCTGGCAGATACGATCAAGTAATTTTTGGAGGGGACTTTAATTGCGTATTGTCGCCACGCGACCAGACGCCAAACTACAACACCTGCCCACAGCTCTCCGCCCTGCTGGACACTTGGAACTGTTTACACGGGGACGCGCCTAGGTTCACGCATTTCACCGCAACGACAGCGAGCCGTCTAGACCGCATATACGTTTCACGTGAGCTTCGTGGGAGTCTTCAGCAATCGGAACTCTGGCTGACAGTTTTTTCTGACCATTTGGCTTACATCTGCACCGTTAACCTGGAGCGTCAGACAACCTATCGTGGCACGGGGGTGTGGAAGTTGATAGTAGACGTTCTGAAGGACCGAGATTGTCGTGCATTAATCTCAGAAACCTGGACAAAATGCTTACGACGTAGACAGGCCTATCCGTCGGTGCTGTCTTGGTGGCTACAGTGCGCCAAGCCGGCCTTGAGAAGAATACTGATGAGCTATTCAAGAGACAGATTGAGATGGTACTACAACACGATCGAATTTTATTTCAGCGTCCTCCGTGATTTACACAACAGTGCAATGCAGAAACCTGTTCGTCTGATAGAAATCAACCGTGTCAAAGCCAAACTGTTACAACTAATGCGCCAGAAAATGGAAGGTTCAGTCATTAGAGCTCGACAGGACTACAGAGTTGTGCACGAACCTCCATGCACCACATAGTATGTGAAAAGGGGCGGTCCAAGAGGAATCTCATCACGGCACTGCGGACAGAGGACGACCAACTTTTAACTAGTCAGGTGGGAATTCGGAAAGGTTTTGTGGATTACTACGCTCGATTCTACTCACAGAAGATTCCAGATGAGGCGGCACTAACCGACATGCTTGCTGCACTGCCACGGAAACTGGACCGCGAGACGGCGGTAGAGATGCAAGCAGATGTGGCCGAGGAAGAGGTGAAGGTGGCCCTGGTGAAAAGTCGCCCAAACAAATCTCCAGGCCTCGATGGACTACCCATTGAATTCTACAGGGAATTTCAAGATATATTAACACCGACTTTGAGATAAGATGTTTCAAGATTTACTGCACGCCGAAGTAATTATACCTACTGAATTTACCCAAGGTTCGATCATCCCCGTCCCGAAGACATCAACAGGACAATCGGTGCACCAATTCCGACCACTGACGCTCCTCAACAGCGATTATAAAAATATTGCACGACTTTCAGCATTGCGATTAAAACCAGCCCTCACAGTGTTAACAGGGATAGATCAGACAGGCATCGGTAACGATCGTACAATCCACAAGGCGCTTTATGACTATCGTGATTTGATAGCAATCGCGCAAGCCTGCAGAATTCAGGGCGCGATGCTGGCAGTCGACTTGGAAAAAGCCTTTGACGCAGTCGGCCATGACTTCCTACGAGCCACGATGGTAGCGATGGATATACCAATACATTTCATCGCGACTGTAATGCGACTTCCGAATGGGACGAAGTCGATTGTACTTGTGAATGGTAGTCCGACAGGACCAATCACTATCCAATGCTCCGTCAGATAGGGGTGTCCTCTTTCCATGGGCCTATTTTCACTTGCAACTGAGCTACTTCTGATGCAACTATATCGAACGTTAAGCGGCGTCAATGTAAGAGAGGATAAATTTGTGTGTCGTGCATATGCAGATGATGTGGTCCTCCTCGTACGTTCAAACGAAGAGATTGCCACAGCCATAGCTCAGACAGAGAGATATGGAAAAGCGTCGGGTGCACAGATGAACATGAGAAAATCAGGAATCATGAACATCGGTTGCGGGTTACCTGCGCAACCTGACGGAGGCATGAAGGTGGTCACTGAGATGAAATGTTTAGGGGTGGTGTACAATAAGACCACACGCCGCACGATAGCTCTCAACTATAAACGCCTCTTGAACAATATCCGTGCATGTATCCGTCTACACTCACTACGCTCCTTGGATGCGCTGCAAAAGGTCGACTTGATAATCACCTACTTGGTATAAAAAATGAGGTACTTGGTAAGGATTTTTCCGATGCCACGAGCGACTGCGGACAGAATCCAAGCAGCCTTTGGACATTATGTGACTCAAGGACATCTCTTTAAAGTAGGCTACTGCACACTCTCCCGGTGTTGGGCGGTGGACTAGGACTCACCAACATGTATGTCAAGGCTATGGCTTTGTTTGTGAGGCTGACACTGTGGCAATGGAAACGGGACCCCAGCAGTCTGATCGCTTTTCTTCTCACGGAAATTCACCACCCAATCTGGACCCACCGATAGATCTCCCTCATATCCCCGCGGCAATGTCCCACTGAAGTACATTTTTACTGGAATACAGTTACCTCAGACGTATACTACGCATAGATGACCTACCTGCGGTGCGTAAGGTGTACGGAACCCACATGATGGGCCAACGACGGAACGTTGTGGAAGGCAAACACCCAACGGTCGACTGGAATGCAGTCTGGTGTAACGTACACTCCCATAATTTGCCGACAGCGGTACGGACTACATGGTACTACTACGTGAAAGGTAAATGCCGCCGGCCGCGGTGGCCGAGGGGACTAAGGCGGTCCAGTCACGGTCTGAACGGTCACTACGGTCGGGGGTTCGAATCCCCCCTCGGGCATGGATACTTGTGCCGTCCTTAGTCGTAGTTAGTTTATAAGTAGTTTGTAAGTTTAGGGACTGATGACCCCTTAGTTAAGTCCCATAAGCTATACAAACATTTGAACATTTTTTTTGGTAAATGCCCCACGCAGTCACGTCTGCACAGCATTCACCTCGCGGCGACGCCGCTGTGCCAGACGTGCAACGTGCATGTTACGGACACACACCGACTAGTCTGCGGAACGGCAAAGGACATTTGGCATCTGCTCTGCCGCCTTTCGGTCTTCGTTCAACGCACTGCGCCTCATGCTATTCAGATGACGACCTTACTCTATCCCGATGAGATTCCATACCCGAATACGAAGAGAAATGCAGCAAACTGACTGAAAGGAATGACAGACCACTATATATTAGGCACAACGGAACAATCCCTACGGGGTCATCAGTCCCTAAGCTTACAAACTACTTATGAACTACTTAAGACTAAGGACGGCACAAATATCCATGCCCGAGGGGGGATTCGAACCCAGATCGTAGTGGCCGTGGAGACCGTGACTGGAGCGCTTCAGTCCCCTCGGCCACCGCGGCCGGCCACAACGGAACACGACGTCGGTGATTATAGAACTTTTATAGAGAGCCAACATTCGACAATTAAGAGGAATGCAAACTACGAGAAAAATACGCAAACTTTCTCAAATGTTTGTTCAAATGTTTGTATAGTCTATGGGACTTAACTACGGTGTCATCCGTCCCTAAACTTACAAACTACTTATGAACTACTTACGAACTAGGACGGCACAAATATCCATGCCCGAGGGGGGATTCGAACCCCCGACCGTAGTGGCCGTGCAGACCGTGACTGGAGCGCCTCAGTCCCCTCGGCCACCGCGGCCTGCTTTCAATAAAAGAACACACTATTTCTTTTCCTTTCCCTTAGTTGCATCCTTGATTTAGTATAGGGGAAAAAGTGGCGGTGGCACTAGACTTTTTTTTTTTTTTTTTTTTTTTTTAGCATGCGAGATTTTTAGGTTTATTTGGGATATAGTAGTTAGGCGCCAACGCCTGAAGTGGAAAAGATTAGGCGAAAAAAAGCGCATTGAGAAAATAAAGGGGCTAAGTCGTGGACTGCTAAATTAAAAAAAGGTTGTGATGTTGGTTCAAGGCTCCACATAAGCAAAAATTTTTTCTTCTTTTATTCGGTTTGCTGATAGACTCAATAGACTTTCCTATAAATTTCTTAGAAGTATACTGCATAATATTCGATGCTATGTAAAAATAAATGCGCATCCTCTGAGGAGTGAGTTTGTTGGATTCGTTTTATGAACAAGACAGTTTGCATCTGACTTACAGTAAAATACGCACTTATTGTTTCACGTATTGCATTTTACACGTTCTTAAATTCTTCTACTGAATAGTAACATTGACCGTGGAAGCATGATCTTTTAAGATTTACTAAAAAGTGAGACTCTTGCAATAATCTTTGTGCTGTGAAGGCCAATTCTAATTTTATATCGCACAGTTTGTCATGAAACTTTTATTATTCGCTGCACTTATTGACGTGAAATGCAACCTTTATAAGAGTACTAGCTGAAAACCCGGCGTTGCCCGGGTATTTATTTAGTTAGTACTTTTCCTATCTCTCTCTCTGTCCATCTCCTGTTTTATAAAAACATGTTACATGTATCAGAGAATATATAAGAAATCACAGGTAAAAATGCACTCATTTCGAAGAATCCGATCACGAAATTCAACAATAATGATTGTAAGAATATCACAGATGGATCACTTGATGTAATGCGCGAAACGTCAAATCGATTTTTTTTACAGAGATGTATTAAAAGAAATTTCTTTTTTACTGCTTTATTTATTCTTATATTTCCTTATTCGTATGCTTATCCTTACAGAGAAAGAGCTGAAGACATTGTAGCACGCATAGACCAAAGATATGGTCTGTGGCATCACGTTTCGCTGTACGTAACCTCCTTGCTATAGAGTCGCAAACGTCATCGCTGGCCTTCAGTCCGAATTTTTTTATAATTTGACGACTTTCAACCACCATAACTTCCACCCCCTTATAGCTGTCGGCATGGAACTGCTATGGTGTACAACGGGAGACTTCGGACAACAATTACACACACCATTCGTTTGCGTTCTGTAGTTTTCGCTGCAGAGCGAAATATTAACACACACACGTAGAATTTTATATACTCCCATAATTTTTCATCCCAATATACTCCACTCTTTTATCATTATCAACCCTTAAGCAACAATGCAAGCAATTATACCATTTTCAAAGAGTAAATATAATTTTCAAAGAATCATTATTGTTCCGCATTTCGCGTTATATTCTTCAAATTACTAAATAACAGATCGCTATAAAACCGTGCCTAAACCTTCCTCAGGTATAAATTACTAACTGTACAAATATTTAAGTCTCTGCGTCTTGTTGTTTGGACGTGATAAGCGTACACCAAACAGACATTCACATAAATATATATAGATAAATAGCTATCCGATCGCCATAAAACCGTGCCTAAAGCCTTCCCCGGGTAGACATTAGTAACTGTACAAATTTTTAGTTCTTTATGTCTTGTGGTTCAGACGTGATAAACGTACACATTCACATTTATAGATATAGATTATGTTCATAGGTATTTTGTTGTTACTTATTTAGGACTATCACAGAACATAACATAACGAACATAAGCACAAGCGCGGAAATGAGCGGTTCAATAGAGGTAAAGCAGAAATTGCACTCTTTTGATTTGGTAAACAGTGTGATTCCAGCAAATGATACCGCCGACAACTGTCGTTGGAGCGCGCTGCGTTCGCGTGTAGCTCGTTGAGGTACACGTCTCGTATGCTCAAGTTGCGCCGTCTCCGAGCGTTCAGCCGCACGGTAAACTCGGCAAGTTGACCACACACGTTCAGACACATGCTCCGTGTGCCGACGGCTTAAGGATGAATCAAAGACGCTGCCGCTTTTGTATTTATTTTTCTTCCAGTAATTGGGTTCGCTGCGGATGTGTGTTCGGTTTTGTTCGTAGTTCACTGTTGACTTCGTAGTTCGAGAAGATTATTATTATTTTGTTTAGAGAGAGCATCTTGCCCTCTCACGGAATGCGCCGAGCCACCGAGCCAGCTCGCCCGGCGGCGGGTGCTGCCATTTCGGAACGCATATGCAGAGCACTTCTAGGGCAAGAAATCCATTGAAGAGACAGGCCCGTGCTCTGCTGGAACTTTGCTGCGCGGTATGTGGTCCAAATGTTCAAATGTTTTGTAAACGTATTGGAACAAACTGCTATGGTCATCAGTACCTAGACTTACAAACTACTTAAACGTACTTACACTAAGGACAGCACAAACACTCATGCCGGAGGCAGGACTCGAAACTCCGGCGCCAACTGCCGCCCAGACCGTAGCATGACGTCTTAGACCACGCGGCATTTCTTTGTGGCGGTATGTGATTCACACCAGATGGTTTTGAAGATGATATCAAGAAGGAACAAAGAAAGGTATATAATGTAGCGCCTATCAGTTGTTGGGGTTTGAGACGTTAACTAAAATATCACTTGAAAGATTTGAATCAGGGAGAAATGAAGGATAAATGGAGAGAATGATTTTAAATATTCTTTGATTAATTTTGTATAACGTCAGAAATAATGGTAATGTTGGCGGCAACTACTTAATAAAAAAGTTGACAGGCTTTACCTTCACGATTACGATACTTCCTTTTGATGATATCACCCCAGAAATCTGTAAATTTAAAATAAGAATAATTGATGGTAAAACACCATCGTGATCCAGAATTGGACGGTTGGAATTCTGATGTGCAGTGTACCGTGCGATAAATTTTAGTTGAGGGCTTCGCGTTTGCGGTTGGTAATATATCACGGGGATAGAAAATTCAGACTTCGTCATATAATATACTTAATATAAATGACTGCAGGTTTTAAAAAAATGAATACTATTGTGAAGGGGAAAGATTGAATTCTAATTTTAATAAAATGTTTAACAATCACTGCACTGTTATTCATCAGCTGCAATGGCGTCCAATTCTGTAACGCGCAAATGATAAATTATCTACGCCACTTGGAGGCGGGAAATCAAATAAGAACACCTCCCCCATTTAATTAATGAACTTACATATTTCATAGTATATCTTTTTTGAATTTAAGCACTATACTTACAGCAATTTTAATGGTGAACAGGGAGAGCTGCTAGTAATGCGTCTTAACTCAGACAAAAAACAGACAGATGAAGCGGTTCGCTGTTCTTTCTCTCCGGCGGTAAAACAAGGAAATGTAAGATTTTCAGATATTATTTTTCATTAGAGAGAAATCTAGAATCTTTGACTCGCGAAGTTAATTATTGTATATTTATTTATAGTTTTATTGGTAGCGTTTCAGGTACTAGTTTGAATTACCACGCAATAAGTGGCAGAAGGTCGCGGATATTATGAGCGAGCTAGGATGCCAGTTCTAAGACAAATTAGTTCTCTAAATTCAAAATATTTTGTCCTTAGGTCACTGACAATCTTCGAAGCTGTCATTTTCATGACATGTCCTAATGCAATGGAGCCATAACGGCATCGCCTTTTCGTTGCACCAAGTTCTGTTTACAAAATGTCAATCACCAACTTCTCCTCTGAACAAGAAAATATTTTTGATTCCCCCTCCCCTATGTAATAACAAAATTAGGTAAGTTACAGCTCGAACGGAAATCCTTACGAGTTCGTTTTTGCGGCGCACTATTCGAGAATGGAACGGGAGAGAAATGCGCTTAAAATTATTCTATGAACGCTCTGCCAGGTACTTCAATGTGAATTGTAGCGTGGCCACGTAGACAGTAAGCCGAAATCCAGCTGCAGCAGAGTGTGGGGACGGCTGTGTTGGAGATTCAACTTTTCAAAGGCTTTAATGGCGAAATACCAAATAAACCCATGCGTCGGGTTGGGTATTTATTTCTGTTAGGAACTATTTGACAATTCCGTGTCATGTATTATCTGCGATGATTGTAACAGCTTCTGACGAAGGCCAGATAACACACAAATCTGTTTCATATGGTGGATTTGGGGTACATTTAATCAGAGTTATGGACATAACTGTGATTCAAGAGCATTACGCAGTTATAACTGACTCAGGCATTCTTTTCAGAATTGCATACACCTCCACTGAATTAAATGTTTTATGAAAGTTGAAAAAAGCAAAATTAATGACACCTTCTGAATATTAAAACTGTGTGTCGGGCATACACTCGAACTTGGGACAAGTGAGTTCCACAGATAAGATTCTGGACACACGGCCCTAATCGATAAGAAAGTTTCAAATAAGAGTACACTTCGGATTTTTTTTTATTTGATTTGATTTTCTCAGGGAAGGCAAAACAGTCTTGGTCCAACCCGCCACTGCCCGCACCGAAACTAAGTTTATTGTGCGGTGTCGCTCTCTTTATATCTAGTACAGCCAACCAATGCCCTTGAACAGTGCAAGGAGTCCCTTTACCAGTTCTTTATTAGACACAATTTCTTCGGGTCTGGTTGTCCTAAATGTTCTGTGCCTTTTACTCTCCAATGCAATGCATTCGAAGATTAGATGTGATGCAGGTTCATCACCGTCATCACAGATCCTACATTTAGGGTCCTCTTCTTTTATTCCCATAGTATGTAGGTGACACTTCGGATACAAATGAAAATGAATTCAACGTGTATGACGATGTTGTATAAAGTTTACAAGAATAAGTGAAGTATTCCTTCGCTCACTTAGCACGCTTTCCGGAGATAGACTGTTCGAATCACTGCTTAACTATCATCATTTAGGTTTTTCTTAATTTACGAGTATGTTACTCGTGGAAGGGAAATGCTGACACTGTTCCTCCGTAAAGGACAGACTGCCTCCTCCATCCTTCCTCGGTGTCTTCATCGTGTTTCGCTTTGTTTTTCAAGTAGAATACTAATGGTCAGGATATGGCCAACTGTTGTGGAGCCTTTGCAGAATCAAACTTGTTGAACTCGTTGGATAAAAGTCTAGGGACTGACAGCCATAGGTTTACTTCCTTTTCTTTGTGAAAGTATGTTGTTTTTTAACTACACCCTCTACTAAATAAGCCTCTTCCTCACTTATCTCTGGCAGCGAGGCAGATATATTGGTAGTGCCAATGGTGAAGTTGCCAGATACAATAATCTCTCTGTGGCCACTGTTTCCAGCTACCGCTTCCAACCTCTTTTCACCCTTCTCTCCCTCCCCTTAACCTGATAGATTCCTCCCTAACACTAACCACTTCAGTCTGAAGGGCTCTAATCTTACCTCCCTTTTCAAGTATTTTCACTTTGCAAAAGAAAGGAATAGATTCCATTCCCACCCACCACAGAAGGTAGTTCAATTGTGGAGTCAACACTTATGAAAAATGCAATCACATATTCTGGGGAAAAAGAAAGAACATAGGTACAAGGTAGGTAACTGTGAAGAAGGAAGGTTGGAGTTTCACGTTCCGTCAGCAAAGTGCATTAGAGACGGACATGAGATATGATTGTTTTATTAATCAAGGTGACGGAAATCGGTATTTCAAGGGAAGCATCCCGACATTGCATTGAAGCGATTTAGGAAAAACAGGTAAAACCTAAAGCTCGAGAAGCAGAGGGCGGGGGGGGGGGGGGGCGGCCGCTGTGGTCGAGCAGTCTGCCGCGCGCCAGTCACGTTCTGCACGGCCACTACTGTCGGGGGTTCGAATCCCCCCTCGGGCATGGATATTTGTGCCGTCCTTAGTATTGGTTAGTTCATAAATAGATTGTAAGTTTAGGGACTGATGACCCCATAGTTACGTCCCATAAGTTCTACAAACATTTGAACATTTTTTTGCAGAGGGGGATGTGATCCGCCTTCTTGTGGTAACCACTGCGCCACTCGCTCGGCGGTGACTGCAATGAAACCACGTCAACAGAAGAAATGCTTCAACTGATCGACGCAAAAAAGGAAGGACAGAAATGTTCAGGGAAATTCGGGAATATAGAACTACAAGTTACTGCGGAATGAAATGAATAGGAAGTGAAGGGAAGTCAACGTAAAATGGCCACAGGAAAAATGTGAACAAATCAAAATGGAAATGATGAGTGCATGTACTGACTTAGCATACAGAAAAGTCAAAACAACCTTCGGTCATATTAAAGTAAGAGTGGTTATACTAAGAATGCAATGGGAATTCCTCTCTTAAACGTAGAGCAGAGCAGATGTGTAGTAAAAATACATTGATGGCCTCTATAGGGGGGAAGAACTGTTTGATTGCATGACACAGATAGAAGAAGAAATTGGGGTTGACACTGAAGACACATAGGGCCCAGTATTGGAAGCAGCGCTTAAAAGAGCTCTTGAAATCAAGTGAGATCGAGCGCATTTATTCGAGATGGGAATTTCTAAAATCACTGGGGGAGGTGACAACGAAACGAATATCCAAATATGCCTTGCGCGTTTAGAGTACATGAGACTGGTGACGTATCATTCGACTTGTAGAGAAACACCGCTCCCATAATTCCGGATAACAAGGACAATAAGTGTGAGAAATATCGCACAATCAACAGCTCGTACAACGAAGCTGTTGAGGAGAAAATATATGTAGAAGAATGGTTTTAGGGAAGGAAAGGCACCAGAGCTCCAGTCATGACATTGTGCAAGACTGAAGAAAAATCCTAATAAAAATGGGAGTGACTTATATGGGAAGAGGTTTAATCACAGTGTGTACAAGAAGAGAGTAGTAACACTCCAAGAGAAGAAGGAATGGCTAGGATTAAATACGTTATGAGCAACTATACAGTATATATACAGAAGGCGAAATGACGTAAATAAAACGAGTGTTCAACAGTGACATAAATTCGTCGTAAAGAAAGACTTCAATGATAAGACTTACTGACGACATTGCAACTCGGAGTGAAAGGAAGAAGAATTAAAGGATATCCTGAATCGAATGAATAGTCTAATTATTTCAGAATATGGACTGATAATAAATCAGATAAGAAGCAAGACAAAAACGAAGTAGAAGAAATGCAAATAGCAAAAAACTTAACATCTCAAATGAAGATAGTGACGTAAATGAAGATAAGGGATTCTGGTATCTTGTAAGTATATAACCTGCGATGGACAAAGCAAGGATATAAACGGTAGACTGGCACAGGCAAACAGGGTATTCGTGACCTATACTAGTCTACTGGTATCTAACGCTGGCCTTAATGTGAGCAAAAAATTTATAAATATGTAAGTTTCGCACACAGCCTTCTAAGGACGTGGAACAAAGGAAGTGGGAAAAGAGGTATGGAAGTATCTGATATGTGGTGCTACAGATGAATGTTGAATATAGGGTGGACTGATGAGATAACGAGTGAGATGGTTTTCCAAGAAATGAGCGAGAAAAGGATCACATGGAAAATACTGACAAGAATCGAAAAGATGATTCGTCACGTGTTAAGACACCAGGTACTATAGTCGGGCCGGAATATGATGATCCCTGGCTCCGCCTACTGGGCTGGGAGACCGCCGCAGCCGCGGAAAGTGAAAGCAGCCGTGTTGCCAAGTAGTTCGTTCACTGCCTGACAGTATAGCTTCACGGTCGCTGCTGTCTGACAGAACTGGCAACAGTGCAGAGCGGAGCTGAACGCGCGCATCAAAGCTCTCATTCGCGCAGTCGGCGCTCAAAGCCGATTGGCGCAAGCACCAGGGATCATGCTATTCCAGCTCGACTATGGAGGATGCTGTAGAGTAAAAACTGTAGGAGAAGACAAAGACTGAAATTAGGCCAGCAATTAATGAGGACAACGATTTAAGTGCTACTTTGAAAGGCAGTGGCTGACGTAGAGAAAGAAATCGAGGTGGGTAGCGTCAAACCGCGGTGAAGTAGCCTAGTGGTCTAAAGCATCTCGCTGCGGAACGCGCGGTTGCTCGCCGTGGAGGATCGAGTCCTCCCTGGGGCATGGGTGTGTGTGTTGTCCTTAGGTTAGTTTACCTAGGTTTAAGCAGTTTGTAAGCTAAGGACTGATGACCACGCAGTTTGGTCCGATAGAATTACAAACATTTGATTGTAGTTGTCTTCAGTCCGGAGACTGGTTTGATGCAGCCCTTCCACATCCGATTGGATCTGTTACTGTATTCGTCTCTTGGTCTTCCACTTCGCTTTTTACTACACACTTCCCACCAACGCTAAATTTACGATACCTTGATGTCTAAGAATGTCTTATCAATCGATTCCTTCTTTTAGACAAAGTATGCCAGAAATTCCTTTTCTCCTCAATTCTGTGCAGGAACTTCTCATTAGTTGCCCACCTAATCTTCATCGATCTTCTGTAGCACCAGATTTCAAAAGCTGTCTGACCTATTTACCATCCACGTTTCACTCCTGTACAAGGCAACATTCTACACAAATGCATTCAGAATGTTCAAATGTTTGTAAAGCTTATGGAACTTAACTGCGGGGTCATCAGTCCCTAAACTTACAAACTACCTATGAACTACCTTATACTACAGACAGCACAAACATTCATGCTCGAGGAGGGATTCGACTCCCCGACGGGGAACGACCTCGCGCATCGTAGCATAGCGCCTCAATGCGCTCGGCCGCTCCGCCGCGGCATGCATTCAGAAAAGACTTCCTTACACTTAAATTAATATTCGATGTTAACAAATTTCTCTTCTTCAAAAACGCTTTTCACCTCATAGTCATTCTTCATTTTATATCCTCTGTACTGCGACCATCTTATGTTATTTTACTGCCCAAGTAATGAAACTTATGTACCACCTTTATTGTTTCGTTACCTAATCTAGTTCCTTCAGCACTGCCTGATTTTCTGTTTTCCTCTTGTTAATGTTCATGTTACAGGCTTCTTTCAGCACACCGTCCACACTGTACCATTGTTCTTCCATTGTTCTGACATAAATGCAGTGTCATCGGGAAAACGCAATGTTTTTATATCTTCACCCTGAGCTCTAATTCCTTTTCCAAATTTCTCCTTGCTTTCTTTCACAGCTTGCTCTAAGGAGAAACTGAGTAATACTGGTAAAAGGCTACAACCCCGTCTTACCCCCTTCCCAACCAATACTTCCCTTTCACCACCTTCGACTATTAAGAACTGCTGTCTGATTTTTGTACAAGTTGTAAATAACCTTCCGTTACCTACATTCTACCTCTGCTGACTTCAGATGGAGTAAAGAAAAAACCATCGCAGGAGAGTTGACGGCAGGAAGCTTAACTGGCCAAACCCTACTAATAACATTGCCAAAACTGATCACGTCGACACCATGAAAAAAAAGCGTGTTCATCTTTCAAGTTATTTCCTAAGTATTTCTTCAAAGGTTCTAATATCGCTTGTGAATCGTACTAAGCCCAATCCACATTTTTGCAGCATTTCTGATTCTTCTTCGATTTGACGGGACTTAGGAATATGTGTTAGCAGTCGTGGAATGCAGAAAGCAGCGGCATTTGCTATTAAAACGAGCGAAATGGTAACGAGTTGCGTCTGAAAAGTTCGGTGAATGGTCTCAGGAAATATAAGATACAAGAGTTACAAACAAAATACCTTTCCTGGCCTTCAAAGCAATCGACATTGACTGCAGTACACTTCTGACATCGCTTGTACATTTGTCGGAAATTGGCCGGCCGCGGTGGCCGAGGGGACTGAGGCGCTCCAGTCACGGTCTGCACGGCCACTACGGTCGGGGGTTCGAATCCCCCCTCGGGCATGGATATTTGTGCCGTCATTAGTAGTAGTTAGTTCATAAGTAGTTTGTAAGTTTAGGGACTGATGACCCCGTAGTTAAGTCCCATAAGCTTTACAAACATTTGAACATTTTTGAACACATTTTTTTGTCGGAAATTGGCAGCAGACGCTTCTTATAGGATCGCTCGAAGCACTGAGGTCACGCGTTGTTGGATCTCTGCAACCGTTGCGAAGCGTAAGCGTTTCAGAGCTAATTTAAGGCGGGGAAACAAAAAGAAGTCTGCCGGTGCCAAATCTGGAGACTGAGGGTGTGGAAGGAGTGACCTTGCATCTAGCGAGAAAGTTCAGCACGCGGATCGTAGTGCATGTGACAGTGCTTCGAGAGATTCTACAAGAAGCGTTTGCTGACAGTTTTCAACAGCTGCACAACCGATGTCAGAAGTGTATTGCAGCCAATGGCGATTACTTTGAAGGCCAGTAAAGGTATTTTGTTTGTAGCTCTTGTTTCCTGTATTTCCCGAGACCATAAACTGAACTTTTCACACGCACCTTGTAAAAACTGATGATTATCTGATTTCACATTTTGCACTATTGCATCTATGGTTACTGTGCAGATATTTAAGTTCGAGCACCACCCACTACTGTTGTCCTTGATCACAGTGTGATTGTGTACTACGTCACTGTTAATCATTCAGCCTTGTCTGGCGGACTCGTAGCGACCTAGACAACTAACCGCTGTGGCATAGTCTACATCTACATACAGTGGCGGTCAAAATAATAGAGCCACCCGACAAAGGTTTGGAATGAAGTGTATATTTATTACTAGACATGTTTGTAATATGATGGAAACAAAATTTTACGTTGTACAGGAACCATTACAACAGAGTCACATTGTACCACAGTCAGTTATATAGATAACACAACACAAAATAATAATATTCAAAATAAAACCAGACCACAGATAAAAAAAATAGTGGACAAATATTTTGTACTTGCTCTCAGTCTTATGAAATTTACAGGGTCTTTTTTATCTTTTTTCATATGAGTGCATTAGTACTTTATTTTTGAAGATTGCCCTGTACCTCTTACCCACAAAGCCTAATAAACGTCGATACTGATCGCATACCAGGCTCTCTGGATTTCTTCCCAAAGTTTACTAAAGATGTAGCTTTTGAGTGGTCATTTCTCTTGCCTACGATGTCCCATAAGTTCTCAATGGGTGATACGAGAGGGGATTGAGGAGGCCACTCTAATACATCGATATTGTGATCTTGAAAAACTGTCTTATGATCCTTGGAGCATGCTTCGGATCGTTATCTTGCTGAAATTTCCATTTCGTGGCATTTCCTCTTCAGCATAAGGCAGCATCACATTTGACAAGATGTCTTTGCACATTTCTTTGTTCATTATGCCGTTGATACGGTGTATTGGACCAATGCCGCACCATGAAAAACATCCCCACCGCCACCGGCACCGTATTTCCTAGTTTTTAAAGTATACGTGGGACTAAATTCCTGGTTTGGTGGGCGGTACACATAAACTTTTCCGTCTGAGGCAAACCTATTTTACTTCATCGGACCAAAAGATGTTCCTCCAACAAATATTAGGTTTTTGTTCTTTTCTCCGGACAAAGGCCAACCTTTTCCGTACGTTACCTTTTGAAACATGTGGCTTCTGTCTCGCAACGCGCCCATTCAATTTTGCAAATCTCAGTTGCCTTTGAATCGTTGAGGTTGATGGTTGAACATCACGTTTGTCGTTAAAGAAAATGGCCTTCTGTCGTGGTGTTGGCAAAATGGGTGTTTTTTATTCCCCTAGTGACGAGTCTGTCTACGCGAGGAGTAGTTACACGAGGCCGCCCCCTGTTCTCCACCTGCGGCTTCGTTTGTTCTGACTGTCTAACGACGTCTTGACTCGTTTCCCGATATGTAAATCTTTGGCTACTTGATTCATGGACATCCCACTTTTGAACATTCGGAACATTACTATATTAAAAACTAGAAATGTTTGTAAATCTATCGGACTGAACTGCGTGGTCATTCGGTCGTAGCTTACAAACTACTTAAACAAAGGTAAACTAACCTAAGAACAACAAAAACGGTGTCCTGACAAAAGCACCCAGTGACAAAAGCACCCAGTGACATTAGCACCCAGTTCTGGTCGAGGGGCGGTCTGCTAATCTCCCCGTCCGGTCTCTGCCCGGCAGGTAGAAGAGCCGAGGGCTGTGAGGTCGCATTGACACGGGCCGTACTTTACGGCAATGCGTGGCCGCAATAGCACTGCTGCAGTTCATAATGGAAGCGAGACTAAAGAAGAACCAAGACATATTCATAAGATTTGTGACCTGGGAAAAGCTTTCGATAATGTATGGTGTTCGTTATTCTGAGAAAAATAGGAGTAAGCTATAGGAAAAAAGGCGAGTATTACGTTGTTTGTATAAGAACCAAGTGGATACATTATGTGTTCAAAGTCAAGAACAAAGTGCTCAGATTAAAAAGGGTGAAAGAAAAGGTTGTGGACTGTCGCCACTACTGGTTAACTTGCGCAGTGAAGACGTAATGTCGGAAATAAAGAAGAGGTTCAATGCTGTGATAAAAGTTCTGGGTAAAAGGATATCAATGACAAGATTTGCTGATGACATTGCTATCGTCTGTGAAAGTGAAGTAAAATTACAGGATCTGTTGAATGGAATGAAAAGACTAATGAGCACAGACCACTGATTGAAGGTAAACCAAAGAAAGACGAAAGCCATAAGAAATAATGGAAATAAAAGTAGCGAGAAAATAAATCCGAATTGCCGATCACAATGTACACGAAGACAAGGAATTCTACTAACTTCACAGTAAAATAACCCACAACGGAAGAAGCAAGGGGACATAAAAAATAGACTAGCACAAACAAAGACGGCACTCATGCGAAAGATAAATCTGTCAAACGTCACCCTGGACTTGAGGCAGAAATTTCCCAGAACATACGTTTGCAGCACAACATTGTTTGTTTGCGAAACTTGGACTGCTGGGGGTATTTTAGAGGGTAGTAAATAATATCACTTTTTTGTGTACTGCTTGTAAGTTTATCGTTTAAATCCATAAATTCCTAGGTATTTATGAATTTTGTCCACTTGCCCAGGCATTCATTCTGGGCATTTGCCCCAACTGGCCGCGCGGGAGTAGCCGAGCGGTCTTGAGCGCCACGTTGCGGATCGCGAGGCCTCCCGCGTAGGAGGTTCGAATCCCCCCTCGGGCATGGAAGTGTGTGTTGTCCTTAGGTTAGTTTGTAACCTATGGACTAATAACCTAGTAACCTTATCTGTAACAAAATTGTTAAAGCTTTTAAGGATATTATTTGACTTACTGCCTGCTGGCGTGTGTCTCCTTTCTTTTTATGTCGACGTTCGATAATTAGATGTTTCGCCCACACGGGCGGCTCTCATTGCCGAAATTTCATCTTCCAACAGCAGTGGAACCGAAACTTCGACAGTGTTACCACAATTAGACACTGATATCTTGCTGTCGAAACTTCAGTTAAAACATCAAACAAACACCGGCCGAAAAATTCGAGACAGAAGACAAGTACCTTTAACACACAGATCTCCATTTCTGCTACATACATATTTTGTACATAGATGAATAGTCCTATTCGTTTTAAAAATACATACATGATTAAATAATAAATGATTGATACATAATGTTTGTTTAATTCTTCTCCACATCGACGACTAAGAAAACATGCAATACGTAAGCAAAACGCAAGTTATTTCACACGTAATCAACACATCGATTTAAATCCCAACTCAATCAGCACAATACGTTGCGAAACATGATTCCCAACTTTGTTTTCATTCAAACCTGCCATTTCGCTGTGTATTCGTAGCCTAGACAAAGAACATATCGAGGCACATATTTCACATTTTAATACCAAGTTACAAACACCCCGCCGCTAAAGTCATGTATAAGTCGGGTTGTGTAAAGAAACAGGTAATTATTTCCAATTCGTTTGTGTTTCAAAATGTCTCTGACAGCACACCTTACTTTCAGTTATTGTGATACCGATAAATAAAACCATTACAATTTCGCTTTCTATAATATTTCTGAAAAGTATGAAAAAATCGATATTTTCAAACATCGATGTTTTCACAGTGATGTTATTTAGCATCGATGTTTGTCCGTCTGAACATCGATATATTTCAGAGAGATGTTGCATCCTTACTGATGACTCAAAAGTTTTGTATTGTTTCCACAGATGATTGACTTGTCCTGAAACTGATCATAAATAAAAATTTGTGACTGCATCAGAGAGACTATGTTCTGTCTACCGACTATTCGTAATAAACCTAATCCCATCACACTTTTATCCAGGCTTTGGACTGGCTAAAAGGCAGAAGTAAATTGTCATTTAGGCGTATTTAAAATCAGTTATTTATTTTTATGTACGTTTTTATTTTATTTTTATACTTGTTTTATTTTTTATTTTATATTTATTAACCTTTTTCCACGTTCTCTTGTCTAACAAGACATCTATGAACTTACTTAATAGTGACCACATGGCTTTCCCTTGTTGGTCGTAGATATATCCATATCGAACCTATAAGCTCACAAACACACGAGCTGCACCAACCGAACACTACAATATTCATAATCGTACTGACAGTTAGCAGTCATCCGCTGAGGTGGACAAGGATCTTGGGACTGCAAGCAGACTGTATCGAGAGAGCGTTTCCGGTGAGCGAGGACTCCTGGGGCGAGGGTGGCGCGGACACAGAAGCAGCTTAGATGCAGGTAGGCCGTGACGTAGTTTCCAGTCAGACTGGGTGCAAATGTCACAGATTTTTGGTTGGGTGCAAATGTCACTGGGTGCATTTGTCACATTTCCACCAAATCACTCACGGCCGAGGGGGGGGGGGGGGGGACTCGAACCCCCGATGGCGAAAGGCCGCGCGCACCGCTAATCCGAAGTGGCTACTATACGCTCATCATCGCTTGTATGCTTGGATCAACCCATCTAGAAGAAAGTAAACAAAACCAAACGTCAATTTACATACAAAACATCTTCAAAAAATCAGTTTGAATGGGTCATTTGTAAGAAGGCACTATTATTTTGATCCATAAGATTCTTACCTTTATGCCTCCTTTCGCAGGTCTAGTTCAAACGCTTCCTTTCGCACGTCTACAAATAGCAGCAATGTCTTCCCTGATATCTAAAAGGGACTCGTGGAGTTTACCTTGTCAATAGAGGTGACTCTATTATTTTGACCGCCACTGTGTATACTCCGCAAACCACAGTAAAGTGCGTGGCGGAGGATACGCTGTACCACTACTAGGCATTTATGGGACTACTTTCTTATTCCACTCCCAAATAGAACGAGGTAAAAAGGACGGTGTGTATGCCTCCGTGCGAGCCCTGATTTCTTTTATCTTGTCTTCGTGATCATTACGGAAATGTAAGTAGGCGGCAGGAAGATCGCCATACACTCAGCCTCAAATTCCGGCCCTCTAAAGTTCCTCAGCAGAATTTCTCGAAAAGAATGTCGTCTTTCCTCCAACGATTGCCATTGGAGTTCTTGGAGCATTTCAGTGATACTCGCGCACTGGTCAAATCTACCAAGCTGCTCGCCTTTGAACTGCTTCTATGTCTTCCTTTAAACTGACCTGCTTCGGGCCCAGACACTTGAACAAAACTCAAGACGTGGTCGTACAAGCGTTTTATACGCAGTCTTCTTTACAGATGAAGTACATCTTCCGAAAATTCTCCCAATAAACCGAAGTCGGATTCCTCCTTACAACTGTCTCAACATGATCGTTCCATTTCATATCACTCCGCAATGTTACGCCTATATATTTGAACGACGTGACTGCTTCAAGAAGCTCACTGGTAATGCTGTATGCGAACATTATGGGGTTGTTTTTCATACTCATGCGCATCACCTTACATTTTTCTACATTTAGAGCTAGTACGACGTATCATTGGTGTACTTTCCACCAAATCAGAATGGACCGTCGCAGCGTCCTCCTCTTTACTCTTCTGACCATCCAGTATCCATTACATCTAGTATCACAGTTACAACTGTTGTTTAAATAAGTTATTTCTCCAATAGCTCGGCTATAAACTAAGTAAAGATGTTATAATAAGGGAAAGATCTCAGAGACGGCAACCGATTCGGCACATATTTGGTAAGTAGACTGCAGTAATGAAAGACTGAGGCTCCTCCTGTTTTCAGATAGCCACCACTAAAGTTCATGGCGCGTGATTAACTAAAAATTTACAGGCTTGATGGATAGTGGAGAGTTATAGACTGATTAGCCAGATCATTATGCTCACCTGCTCACTATCGATATCAGTGCGTCCAGACGTCACATGACGAGCAATAACCGCTTG
This sequence comes from Locusta migratoria, assembly GCA_026315105.1. Lineage (NCBI taxonomy): Eukaryota > Metazoa > Arthropoda > Insecta > Orthoptera > Acrididae > Locusta > Locusta migratoria. The sequence continues at coordinate 134,052,497 of CM048749.1, read as the reverse complement.
TCAGTCACACGCAGTATGCGTGCTGTCCGTGTTTAGAATGGGCAATGTGCGTGATCTATCCGAGTTTGATCGAGGGCAGATTGTGATTATATTAGATTGAATTAGATTAGATGTACTATTCGTTCCAGTAGATCCAAATTGAGGAGATCCTCTTGGATGTAGAACATGTCAGACTACAAGATAAGCAATAAATACTTACAGAATGAGAATAGGTGTGTTAATGTACCTTCCACAGATCCTCAAATCCCACGTCGGAGGTTCGAATCCTCCCTCGGGCATGGATGTGTGTGTTGTCCTTAGGTTAGTTCAACTTAGTTTAAGTATTATTGCCGCGAGAACCCTGTAGACCGCCTACCGGCGTGGCGCAGGGGATATCGTCACGGACTGCGGTGCAGAAGGTCGCCGGTTCAATCCCGCCCACCAGCAAGACATCTTTTCTTTGTAATTAACAATTCCAGAATGTTCTACATCTTTCTCATGTTCACTAGTAAACTCTACTCGTTTCTTATGTTAACTGTTCTTCTAATTTTTGGTAAATTCTGTCTGTATATAAATAGTGCTGTGCTCAGTTGCCTTCGAAGTCAAGCCTGCTTCTCTTTTAACGCGACATTGTTTGGTGGATGCGCCGGCTATCCTGTACAACAGCTGCATCACCGTGGCTCCGATTAGGCAACGTAAGAGCCGTCGCTTACACGGACTGGAACCGGAATACAAGGGATTTACCGAGTACATCCTTCCAAAGGTCCGTATCATCAGAAGAACAATGGACACGAAACCGTCGGTAAGCCAGCTGCACATCAGACACCCGTCTGTGTTCTCTGGAGACGCTGAACAGGATCCCAACAAATGGCTTAAAGTGTTCGACCGAGTCGCCAAGTATAACAGATGGGATCATGGAATGTGCTTGGCCAACGTTTATTTCAACCTGGACGGAACAGCCCAGCAATGGTTTCAGAACAACGAAGACAAGCTGACCGACTGGGAAACGTTCCAGGCGGAACTTAAAAAGACGTTTGGTGACCGCCAGCGACAAATCCGTTCGGTGGAAGAACAACTGAAAAACCGGGCCCAACGGCATGGTGAGCCGACACAATCGTACATACAGAATGTTTTGGCCCTGTGTAAACATAGTCAATCCGAATATGACTGAGGCAGACAAAATCACGCACATGATGAAGGGTATTGCAGAAGACATGTACCAAGCTCTTCTGATAAAAGACGTTGCTACGACAGAAGAGTTAATCAAATGGTGCCAGCGTATCAAAGAGATGCAACAAAGGAGGGTTGGACGCAAGAAGTATGACAGACTCCCCAAAGTCTAGGGCCGTTGTGGAAGACCAGCATGACTTCGCTACTCTCATACGACAAATTGTGAGAGAAGAATTACTACAATTTATGGCAACCGGGACTGTTATACCGAGCGAGCATCAGATTATGACCATGGATGTAAGCCCTGTAAGTCACGAGGGAGCCGACGTAGCTGAGGAAGAGGTATTTCAGACATTAGCTCCTGTCTGCCCCGTCAATCGCACCCGACGTGAAGAATTTCGTCCCGCTGCTATGACTTACGCTGCAGCCGCCAAACGGCAGCACATGAACCGGCCGACGCGACCACAACCAACTCCCCCGGTGACAATGACGCCCCGCAGAAGAACAGACATATGGAGGACAGAAGACACACACCACTGTGTTTCCACTGTGGGCGACCTGGACATGTCGTACGCTACTGCAGAGAGAGGAGGCGAGTATTCGACGATTATTCTGAATGTGAAATCGGTCAGAAAAACAAAATGTTAAGAATATTTACTTTCTAAGGGATGTAAAACTTATTACTACATACTAATTGTTGACTATACTAGGTGAATTTGATAATTAGGCTTTCTTTTCCTTACAAAGATCACGTTATTGCTCAAGATTAATACTGAATTCACATTTGTGAATATTATACACAATATCATACCTCAATCACTTCTGCTGAGAAATTCGTCAATGTAGTAGGAGTTGAACACCAAAAAATCCTTTACACTCATTTGAAACAACTTTATTGTGAGTTAAATTTTTTATGGCCGCTGGAATGTTTTTGAAAACATGTATTGCTGAATACTGGACAGCTTCATGAGCAAAAGGAAGTGACTTTAAATCTTTGTGAAAGTGATTCCAGTTTCTAGTATTGATCCCATGAACTGAAAAAAAAAGATATATTTTTAATATATGAATGCACTGTTTCGCGGCGAGTTACATTGATAAAATTTTCTCGGGCTTCCAGCCGTGTCATGTAGTTTACTTTCCACGACGTTTCGGCTGAGATCTCCTCGGCCATTGTCAAGTGGTTGACTGTCAACTGATTGCTGCTGTCGTCCTTATATAGCTGCACTGCGGGCTGTGACGTCACTGGTGCTCCGAGACATGACCATAAAAGGCAATGTTTTGGTCGCGTGCCTGTTGCGCCGGCTTCAACCCTCCGATCACCGGGTTCCAAGCCGCGCTCAGCTGCTAAGCCGCCATCTGTATTAAGAGTACTGTCAGCTATTTTGATCTCAGTCGCCTCTTTTATTGCACTATGCCAGAAACTGTTCGTTCTTGTAATTAGGGATGTCTCCTCAAACGCAATACGATGTCTGTTTTCAAGTGGATGCTCCACAATTGCTGACTTTTCGGGGTAACGTAAACGATAACATCTTTAGTATTCCACACAGCGCTGTTCAATTGTGCGCGCTGTTTGTCCTATGTAAAACTGTCCACAACCACAAGGTATTTTATATACTCCCGGTGTTCTTAGGCCTATATCATCATCCTTAACCGGTCTCATCAAGTGACGTATTTTTGAAGGAGCTCTGAAGACCGAGTCGATCTTTTGTCTCTTAAGGAGCCGGCTAATCTTTACAGTGATTAAGCCATAAAACGGCAAAAAGGCAAGTTTCTCTAAGTCCAACTCGGGGGTCTTCTGCTTATGTGTCTTCGGGAAGATAGCTTTCGTAATCTAGCGGTTGCTGTAGCCGTTGTCCCTAAAATGACAAATTTCATTAAAGAATAAATTATTGGGAAGCAATTGTTAGTGTTCTCAGTTTCTTAAACAGCCCTCTGCACGATGTTCTCGAGTTGACGCCGCCAATTATTCTTATAGCACGTTTATGGGCTCTGAAAACTTTAGCTTCGCCTGATGAGTTACCCCAGGAAAAAATAATCCCGTATGACATTATGAAGTGAAAGTACGCATAATAAGCTAGCTTTTTTATTTTTATATTTCAACAGTTCTGTGGTTGCTCCCAGATTATGAAGCTGCAATCCTGAGAATTTGACACTATCAACTACAATCTCCTTGTCGTCACACTTAAGGCATATACTACAGGAAGCCTTTTACAAGTCCTAAATGCATATAGTGTTTTTTTTTCAAGGTTTTGCGACATTTATTAAGGTTAATAAATATTTATTTTGCCCGACCTTTCTAAGTCTATACTTCATTTATTATTTACTGCGATTTTTGTTTCATCCGCAAATAAAACAAACCTAGCATCAGGTAATATTGCTGATGAAAGGTCATTCATACATACAAGACAAAGTATGGGGGGCCTATGATGTAGCCTTGCGGAGCCCCACGTGGTATTATTTCCAAATGGATGAGGCCCGCAGGTCATTGATAGATACAAGATAAGGGAATAATGCTACTAATGTAGCATTAGTAGTGAGCTTCTTGATGCTGTCGCGTCGTTCAAATATCTAGGCGTAACATTGCAGAGCGATATGAAATGGAACGATCATGTAAGGACCGTTGTGAGTAAGGCGGACAGCCGACTTCGGTTTATTGGGAGAATTTTGGGAAGATGTAATTCACCTGTAAAGGAGACCGCGTATAAAACGCTTGTGCGACCACGTCTTGAGTATTGTTCAAGTGTTTGGAACCCGCAGCAGATCAGTTTAAAGGAAGTCATAGAGGCGGTTCAGAGACGAGCAGCTAGATTTGTTACCGGTAGGTTCGACCAATGCGCGAGTGTCACGGAAATGCTCCGGCAACTCAATTGGGGATCGCTGGAAGAAAGACGACGTTCTTTTCATGAATTTCTGTTAAGTAAATTTAGAGGGCCGGAATTTGAAGCTGAGTGTAGTACGATCTTGCTGCCGCCTACTTACATTTCGCGTAAAGTTCACAAAGACAAGATAAGAGAAATTAGGGCTCGTACGGAGGCATATAGGCATTCTCTTTTTCCTCGTTCAATTTGGGAGTGGAATAGGAAAGGAAATGCCTAGTAGTGGTACAGTGTACCCTCCGCCACGCATCTTACGGTGAATTGCGGAGTATGTGTGTAGATGTAGAAGAGCCCTAAGATGTACAATTTTTTACTGAGAGGTGTTGTAACAGCCGCAATATACTTTAAAAATGCATATTGCCAACAATCATCTGTTTATTATATTTGCATATTGCCAACCATCAGCTGTTTAATATATTTATAACTTTATCGGTTTCGGTTTTGAACCATCATCGGGAACGTAAATTAAACAGACTGATTACGTTGGTACATTGTCTGCCACCTAATCCATATCAATCGATAAAAGATTTATAAAATGACACTCGACATTAGGTCTTGATAATAAATAAAAGACTAAGATGAAGCCTTGGCGGTGCACATGCTATTAGTTTCCAACGGGATGAGGCCCTTAGGCTTGGAATTTCAGAAACTGTACGACTTGTCGACTCGTACCGTGCTCGAGGACTGCTGTGGTGACACCAACGTGAAACCGCGCCTAGCCATCAAGGTGTTAGGCGACCATCCATAAGTACAGACGTCAGACATGGTAGGATGCGCAAACTGGTAAAGTAGGACAGGCGATGGAATGTTGCGGAACTAACAAAAACCTTAATGCTGGTCAAAGTACAAGTGAGATTCTACATCTTCATCTACACCTACATGGGCTACTCTGCAAATCACATTTAAGTGCCCGGCAGAGGATTCATCGAATCACCTTTATACTATTCATCTACCTTTCCATTCTTGAATAGCGCGCGGGAAGAAAGAACACCTGAATCTCTCAGTTCGAGCTTTGATTTCTCGTATTTTATTACGATGATCTTATCTACCTTAGTAAGTGGAAGTCAACAATATATTTTCGAATTCGGAGGAGAATGTTGACCATTGGAGTTTCGTAAGTAGATCACGCCGCAGCGATAAACGCCGTTGTTGTAATGATTCCCATCCCAGATCTCGTATCATTTCCGTGACGCAGTCTCCCCTGTATCGTGACAATAAAAAACGAGCTGCCCTTGTTTGGACTCTTTCGATGTCCTCCGTCAAACCCATTTGGCAGCAATATTCCAAAAAATGACGGACAAACGTAGTGTATGCAGTTCCTTTAGTAGTTCTGTTGCATCTTTTAAGAGCTCTGCCAATAAAACGCAGTCTCTGGTTCGCCTTTCCCACGGCATTATCTACGTGTTCTTTCTGAAGTAATAGTATTTCCTAGGTATTTTGTGGAGTTTACGGCCTTCACGTTGGATTGATTTATCTTGTAAACGAAGTTTAACGGATTTCCTTTCGTACTCATGTGGACGACTTTACACTTCTCATTATTTAGAGTCAATTGCCAATTTTTGAACCATAGTGATATCTTAGTTAGATCGTTCTGCAGTTGGGTTAGATCTTCAGATGATTTTACTAGACAGTAAATGACGGAGTGCAGTGTAAGAAAATCAGGTGATGCTGAAGGAATTAGATTAGGCAACGAAACAATAAAGGAGGTAGATGAGTTTTGTTACTTGGGCAGTAAAATAACAAATGATGGTCGCAGTACAGATGATATAAAATGCAGAATGGCAATGGGTAGAAAGGCGTTTTTGAAAAAGAGAAATTTGTTAACATCGAATATTGATTTAAGCCTAAGGAAGTCCTTTCTGAAGGCATTTGTATGGAGTGTTGCCTTGTATGGGAGTGAAACATGGACGATAAGCAGTGTGGACAGAAAGAAGATAGAGGCTTTTGAAATGTGGTGCTACAGAAGAATGCTGAAGATTAGGTGGGTGGATCGCGTAACTAATGAGGAGGTACTGAACCGAATTGGGGAGAAAAGAAATTTCTGGCATACCTTGACTAAAAGAAGGGATAGATTGGTAGGACACATTCTTAGACATCAAGGAATTGTGAATTTAGCGTTGGAGGGAAGTGTGTGGGGTAAAAATCGCAGAGGGAGACCAAGAGACGCGTATAGTAAGCAGATTCAAGTGGATGTGGGTTGTCGTTCTTATGAGGAGATGAAAAGGCTTGCTCAGGATAGAGTAGGGTGGAGAGCTGCATCAAACCAGTCTCTGGACTGAAGACCACAACAACAACAAATGACGGCGTCTGCAAACAACCTAAGAGAGCTGCTTAGATTTTCCCCTAAATCGTTTATGTAAATAAGGAACAGTAGAGGACCAATAATACCAACCCGTGGAACGCCCGATATCACATGTTTTAGTGGATGCCTTACAATCGATTACTGCAAACTGCGTTCTCTCTGACAGGAAATCCCCTATTCAGTCGCAAATTTGGGGCGATATACCATAACCATACAATTTGATAAAAAGCCGTTTGTGAGGTACGGTGTCAAGCTTTCTGGAAATCAAGAAATACGGAACCAATCTGAGAACCCTTGTGGATAGCACTCATCACTTCGCGTGAGTAAAGAGATAGTTGTGTTTCGCATGAACGATATTTTCTAAATCCGTGTTGACCTTGGGTCAATAGATCATTCTGTTCAAGATAATTTATAATATTTGAATACAGGATATGTTACAAAACCCTGCTGCAAATTGACGTCAAGGAGATAGGCCTGTAGCTTAATGGGTTACTCCTACTGCCTCTTTTGAATATAGGTATGACCTGTGCAACTTTCCAATCTTTTGATACAGGTCCTTCTTTGATAGTTGATTTGCTCAAAAGCACGCGCATACATTCGTTTTGAACTGTCTCCATACCTATATGAGATCCAACGACAACAACATATTTTGGAAATCTTGAAGCATATTGAACATTATTTGCATAAATAGCCGAGGCGGTTCTTCCAGCTCGCTGGAAAGATCATATCATGGTGGTGGATGAATGGTGTGAGCAGAAATCAGTATTACCGGACGTATAGACCTCTATGTTGTTCAGAATGGTGCTTTGATAGAGGTAGAAGGACGAGATCCTTTGACTTTTTTTTTTTTAGGTGCACTACGCCGCGGTGGAGTGGCCGAGCTGTCTAAAGCGCCTCGCTGCGGAGCGCGCGGTTGCTCACCGTGGAGGTTCGAGTCCTCCCTAGGGCATGGGTGTGTGCGTTGTCCTTAGGTTAGTTTACCTTAGTTTAAGTAGTTTGAAAGCTATGGACTGATGACCACGCAGTTTGGTCCGATAGATTTACAAACATTTGAGGTGCTGTAGGAGATGGATTCCTTCTGGTGGAGGATAACGCTTGTCCTCACAGAGCTGCGCTGGTAGACAACATGCTTGAAGCTGAGGAAATTGAGTGAATTGTTAGCTTGTTCACTGGCATACATTTGGCAGACGAATTGCAGCCAGACCAACACCTCCCACAGAGCTGGATATTGTACTCATGGAAGAATGGCCAAATACCGCTCAAGAGCTGACTGATAACCTCGTATTGCCCATTCCACGCAGATGTGCACCTCTACTGGCCATCCGAGGTGTTCACACACAATGTTAGAGGACAACGAGAATGACAGTTTCACTATTATGGTAGGTCCCATGGTGAGTCGCTTTAAGATAACGCCATGTAAATCTCAAATAAAAAGTTGAGACAGCAAAATATCGTACCGTATCATAAACAAATTACAATTGTAACCAACATCAGAATAAAATACTTTGCCATATTCATATTGTTTTGAGTAAGTATGTCCCACATTGCTATCTGCATTTTTACTTTTATTTTATTTCATTTTACTTTATTTTATCGCAGTGTTATTTGTCTGTTGGCAATGATGATTCTCCGCAAACGCCCAGTTATCGATTATTAAGTACAAACTGTCGGCCACTGCGTTGTCCGTGGCAAGAGGGAATGTCTGAAATTTGTTAGTTGTCGTATACTCTTAACACTGTGGAACTCAGAATACTGATTCCTCAACGATTTCCGAAGCGGAATGTCCTATGTTTCTAGCTCCAACTACAAATATTTGATCAAAGTCTGTTGATTCTCGTCGTGCGGATATGGTTGTCGCAAACCCTTCCACCTGAATCTCCGGTGTTTCTAGTGGCAGCTCACCTATGCCCCGCCCTCCGCATATTGCCATCCCATAAAGAGTCAACAAGTGATGACTAGATGCTGACAAAATTAAAAAGTCAGCGACATTGATGTTACTGGAGAAATATTGTTCCATTCTGCCGACTAGGTCGATGTACTGTTTCTGTTGCATCTCGAACTGTAACTGAATTTTCCGTTATAGTTGCAACATTTTCCATTTCTGTCACAATTCAGTAAACGCTGCCCGCGTTAATCACTGGGACTGATGACCAAGTAGTCTAGTGCCCTCTAAACAACAACAACGTTAATCAGTAATAACAAACAGATATTCCAGTTTGTCCTTGCTACTTTTGTCCTGTTCCCGGAGACTAGTTTGGGAGGTCATTGGCACTTACCGGATATCGAGTGGAAAGCAAGTAGCAGAGAGCTAACGTGACGAGTAACGGGAGCTCAAATCAGTGCCGGTGAACAAACCAACAACACGATAAGTGGTGTTGGACTGTTTGCAGATTCAGCTAATATCTTAAAACATCCTGTGCCTCCCTCCTCTCTTTGTTTCCCGTACGATCCTTTATTCGCCGATTCTACCGAGAAGCTTCTCATTCGTTATAAGGCCACCTAAATTTCGATATTCGTCTTTAGCTCCAAATCCCATATACTTCGATTCCGTTCTGTTTCGGTTTTCCCACTACCCATGTTTCACTTCCATATATAGCTGTGTGCCAAACACAAATTGTTAGAAATTTCTTCCTCATATTCAAGCCAGTAGACTCCTAATTATCATTAATACCCTCATCGTAGGTTACAGTATCATTTTACTGTCCCTGTTGCTCCGTTCGTAATAAGTTATTTCACTTCCTTAACTTCGTCTACGCCGTGCTTACCAATTTTGATGTTACGTTTTTCGTTACTGTCATTCCTACTGTTTCTCATTATTTTTATCTCTTGGCGAATCACTGTCAGAACATATTCTATACTCATTAGACAACAGATCGTGTAATTCTCCTCGGCGAATCTTATTGATATCCTTTCACCCTGCATTTTGATAGCACTCTCGAAACTCCCTTTTTCTTCCGCCAGTGTTTCTTCGATGTATACAGGGTGTGAAAAAAAGGTACGGCCAAGCTTTCAGGAAACATTACTCACATACAAAGAAAGAAAATGTGTTATGTGGACATGTGTCCGGAAACGCTTAATTTCCATGTTAGAGCTCATTTTATTACTTCTCTTCAAATCACATTAATCGTGGAATGGAAACACACAGCAACAGAACGTACCAGCGTGACTTCAAACACTTTGTTACAGGAAATGTTCAAAATCCTCCGTTAGCGAGGATACGTGCATCCACCCTCCGTCGCATGGAATCCCTGATGCGCTGATGCAGCACTGGAGAATGGCGTATTGTATCACAGCCGTCCACAATATGAGCACGAAGAGTCTCTACATTTGGTACCGGGGTTGCGTAGACAAGAGCTTTCAAATGCCCCAATAAGTGAAAGTCCAGAGGGTTGAGGTCAGGAGCGTGTGGAGGCCATGGAATTGGTCCGCCTCTACCAATCCATCGGTCACCGAATCTGTTGTTGAGAAGCGTACGAACACGTCGACTGAAATGTGTAGGAACTCCATCGTGCATGAACCACATGTTGTGTCGTTCTTGTAAAGACACGTGTTCCAGCAGCACAGGTAGAGTATCTCGTATGAAATCATAACGTGCTCCAGTGTACGTAGGTGGAAGAACATGAGGCTAGAGAGTAAGGACGCGATAATATAGACGTAATTTATATGAAGATCGTAGGCTTGCAGAGGACATCGGACACCACACATGCTCATGTGCGTTTTCGAGGTCGTGGGCTAGCACTGTAGTGGAGCGACGGGAATTGTGCTGGAGATGGTTGGAGATGGTTGAGGTCTATAACCCTTTGCGGTTTTTCTGCTTATGACAAATTGAGAATCTCTCGGAAAGAGGCCATTAAGGTACTATTTATTGGAATAAATGATTGGCAACGTCTTATACGTGGTTAAAAAAATTTCCGTATTACGGTATCTGCCGTTTCAAGGCAAGGCTGTCTGAAGATCTATCAACACGAATAGTTCTTTGTATCATTTGTTGTAATTACATGTTAACAACCGACATATCACCCAGTAGAATATACGACAAGTCTAATAACGTAGGTGAGGGTACAATGGTAATGTATCTGGCTGTAGCGTGGGAGTAAGTCGTGGACAACTAAATTAAAAAAAAAAAAAAAAAAAAAAAAAAAAGTTGTGATTTTGGTTCAAGGCTCCACATAAGCAAAATTTTTTTTCTTTTATTCGGTTTTCTGATAGACTCAAAAGGCTTTCTTATAAATTTGTCTGGCCCGAGCGGCCTCGCGGTGAGGACGTCTTGTTTACGTCCGAGCCGTAGCTAGCGGCGAGGAGGAAGCGGCGAGTGCGAGGCTTAGCAGCGGCGCGCGTATTGTATACAAACGACATTTATATGGCTGACTACTTACGGAAATCGACCGTGAAGTTCGCATCTGAGAATCGTTTTGCTCGACCTAAAGCACTAGGAGTTGAACGATTTTTAAAAAAGTGGTCAAACTTCATCCTCACGAATTGAATGGAATTCACTTTTCGATTGTGGCGAGCGTTGTAAATGTCAAATTAATCAACGTTGCCGGCCGCGGTGGCCGAGGAGACTGAGGCGCTTCAGTCACGGTCTGCACGGCCGCTGTGGTCGGTGGTTCTAATCCCCCCTCGGGCATGGATATTTGTGCCGTCCTTAGTTGTAGGTTGTTCATAAGTAGTTTGTAAGTTTAGGGACTGATGACCCCGTAGTTAAGTCCCTTAAGAAACATTTGAAATTTTTTAAATCAACGTTGCATGTTGCGGTAGACTCATCCAGAACTCCGGCGAGTCTTACAAGTTCCTTCTCTTCGACGGCAATGTAGGAAACGTCACGGTAGAGCCAGCGGGCATCGGGATTCGAACGATACGTGTCTTCGAATTACCATTTGAAGTGACGGAACAACAGGTAATTACGGCGCTCCGGAATACGGCAAGGTCCTCGCCTATACAGAAGAAAAATTGACGAGTTTTGAGACATATCGTGTTCTCAATGGAGTACAGCAAATACGGACAGACCTCAAGAAACACGTCCCCTCTTACGTCTACATTTGTGGGTGCCGTGCCATCATTATGTATGACGGACAACCGCGCACGTGTTCCGGCTGTGGCAAGGAGGGCCACGTGCGATCAGAATGCTTACAGAGACGAATCATGCAATTACCGACGGGTGAAGGCCAATTACCGCAACGTCCCCAAACTCTGCCCCTCACATATGTTCAGGCGGCGCTAGGAACCGCATCGCCGCCAGATCATGAACAGGTGTCCAAGAGTGAAGTGCCGGAATCAGGGAGAGGAATCAGAAACTACAAGTATGAGACAGTCTCAAATTTCCCATACAGAGTAAGGGTGCTCTCCACGACGCCGCTACAGGAATCGCAAGAAACAACGTACTGCGCCCCCAGACGTCGACGAGACAGTTGAACCATGCCACGAAAACGCTCAAGAACTTGATCGTACGCTGCCAAGGACGCTGGAGAAGGACGGTACCACAGGTCAGCGGGTATATGAAGGACATGAAGCGTCTCCCAGAGACGTGATATAACTGCAGGAGATCAGTGAAGGTCCAGATCAAGAATTTCGGATCTTACAGAAGTTCGCCCCTGACCACAGTCTTGGCGACTGGACAGAAGACGTTGACGAGTGCAATGAAGACGTAGAAATGACGGAAAAACCTTCGAAAGAGGACTGCGTGAGCAAAGCTGTTAAGACCAGCATAACGCAAGACGCTAGAAATGGACCAGCAGTCCCTACTGACAACGAACGGCGAGCTGGGCCGCAAGACGCGTAGAGAGGCGGCGCAGAATGAATCCCCTGCAAGCATATCGCATCGCGACGAGCAATATCAACAAAACGAGCAGTGGGAATAAATTACAGCTACTGAGTAACATGTTGCGGGCGGCGGAAGTAGATATCGCGACGCGCTGTTGCAGTAGGTGAGGGAGGCGGACCTCCATTCCCTGTGCGCTTATACTGCACACATCCATCCGAGCACTGCACAAGAATTGGGCACTGCAATTCTGATCAAAGAGAGAAACCCAGTTAGGGAAGTAGAATACCTGCCATCGGCGAGAGGAACGGCGCTCACGGTCAACGACGTCCGGCTCATCAACATATACGCCCCATCGGGCTCCGGAAACAGACGCGCCCGCACCGACTTCTACAGGACAGATATAATGCCCCTCTTTGCTGGCAGATACGATCAAGTAATTTTTGGAGGGGACTTTAATTGCGTATTGTCGCCACGCGACCAGACGCCAAACTACAACACCTGCCCACAGCTCTCCGCCCTGCTGGACACTTGGAACTGTTTACACGGGGACGCGCCTAGGTTCACGCATTTCACCGCAACGACAGCGAGCCGTCTAGACCGCATATACGTTTCACGTGAGCTTCGTGGGAGTCTTCAGCAATCGGAACTCTGGCTGACAGTTTTTTCTGACCATTTGGCTTACATCTGCACCGTTAACCTGGAGCGTCAGACAACCTATCGTGGCACGGGGGTGTGGAAGTTGATAGTAGACGTTCTGAAGGACCGAGATTGTCGTGCATTAATCTCAGAAACCTGGACAAAATGCTTACGACGTAGACAGGCCTATCCGTCGGTGCTGTCTTTGTGGCTACAGTGCGCCAAGCCGGCCTTGAGAAGAATACTGATGAGCTATTCAAGAGACAGATTGAGATGGTACTACAACACGATCGAATTTTATTTCAGCGTCCTCCGTGATTTACACAACAGTGCAATGCAGAAACCTGTTCGTCTGATAGAAATCAACCGTGTCAAAGCCAAACTGTTACAACTAATGCGCCAGAAAATGGAAGGTTCAGTCATTAGAGCTCGACAGGACTACAGAGTTGTGCACGAACCTCCATGCACCACATAGTATGTGAAAAGGGGCGGTCCAAGAGGAATCTCATCACGGCACTGCGGACAGAGGACGACCAACTTTTAACTAGTCAGGTGGGAATTCGGAAAGGTTTTGTGGATTACTACGCTCGATTCTACTCACAGAAGATTCCAGATGAGGCGGCACTAACCGACATGCTTGCTGCACTGCCACGGAAACTGGACCGCGAGACGGCGGTAGAGATGCAAGCAGATGTGGCCGAGGAAGAGGTGAAGGTGGCCCTGGTGAAAAGTCGCCCAAACAAATCTCCAGGCCTCGATGGACTACCCATTGAATTCTACAGGGAATTTCAAGATATATTAACACCGACTTTGAGATAAGATGTTTCAAGATTTACTGCACGCCGAAGTAATTATACCTACTGAATTTACCCAAGGTTCGATCATCCCCGTCCCGAAGACATCAACAGGACAATCGGTGCACCAATTCCGACCACTGACGCTCCTCAACAGCGATTATAAAAATATTGCACGACTTTCAGCATTGCGATTAAAACCAGCCCTCACAGTGTTAACAGGGATAGATCAGACAGGCATCGGTAACGATCGTACAATCCACAAGGCGCTTTATGACTATCGTGATTTGATAGCAATCGCGCAAGCCTGCAGAATTCAGGGCGCGATGCTGGCAGTCGACTTGGAAAAAGCCTTTGACGCAGTCGGCCATGATTTCCTACGAGCCACGATGGTAGCGATGAATATACCAATACATTTCATCGCGACTGTAATGCGACTTCCGAAAGGGACGAAGTCGATTGTACTTGTGAATGGTAGTCCGACAGGACCAGTCACTATCCAATGCTCCGTCAGATAGGGGTGTCCTCTTTCCATGGGCCTATTTTCACTTGCAACTGAGCTACTTCTGATGCAACTATATCGAACGTTAAGCGGCGTCAATGTAAGAGAGGATAAATTTGTGTGTCGTGCATATGCAGATGATGTGGTCCTCCTCGTACGTTCAAACGAAGAGATTGCCACAGCCATAGCTCAGACAGAGAGATATGGAAAAGCGTCGGGTGCACAGATGAACATGAGAAAATCAGGAATCATGAACATCGGTTGCGGGTTACCTGCGCAACCTGACGGAGGCATGAAGGTGGTCACTGAGATGAAATGTTTAGGGGTGGTGTACAATAAGACCACACGCCGCACGATAGCTCTCAACTATAAACGCCTCTTGAACAATATCCGTGCATGTATCCGTCTACACTCACTACACTCCTTGGATGCGCTGCAAAAGATCGACTTGATAATCACCTACTTGGTATAAAAAATGAAGTACTTGGTAAGGATTTTTCCGATGCCACGAGCGACTGCGGACAGAATCCAAGCAGCCTTTGGACATTATGTGACTCAAGGACATCTCTTTAAAGTAGGCTACTGCACACTCTCCCGGTGTTGGGCGGTGGACTAGGACTCACCAACATGTATGTCAAGGCTATGGCTTTGTTTGTGAGGCTGACACTGTGGCAATGGAAACGGGACCCCAGCAGTCTGATCGCTTTTCTTCTCACGGAAATTCACCACCCAATCTGGACCCACCGATAGATCTCCCTCATATCCCCGCGACAATGTCCCACTGAAGTACATTTTTACTGGAATACAGTTACCTCAGACGTATACTACGCATAGATGACCTACCTGCGGTGCGTAAGGTGTACGGAACCCACATGATGGACCAACGACGGAACGTTGTGGAAGGCAAACACCCAACGGTCGACTGGAATGCAGTCTGGTGTAACGTACACTTCCATAATTTGCCGACAGCGGTACGGACTACATGGTACTACTACGTGAAAGATAAATGCCGCCGGCCGCGGTGGCCGAGGGGACTAAGGCGGTCCAGTCACGGTCTGAACGGTCACTACGGTCGGGGGTTCGAATCCCCCCTCGGGCATGGATACTTGTGCCGTCCTTAGTCTTAGGTAGTTCATAAGTAGTTTGTAAGCTTAGGGACTGATGACCCCGTAGTTAAGTCCCATAAGCTATACAAACATTTGAACATTTTTTTTGGTAAATGCCCCACGCAGTCACGTCTGCACAGCATTCACCTCGCGGCGTCGCCGCTGTGCCAGACGTGCAACGTGCATGTTACGGACACACACCGACTAGTCTGCGGAACGGCAAAGGACATTTGGCATCTGCTCTGCCGCCTTTCGGTCTTCGTTCAACGCACTGCGCCTCATGCTATTCAGATGACGACCTTACTCTATCCCGATGAGATTCCATACCCGAATACGAAGAGAAATGCAGCAAACTGACTGAAAGGAATGACAGACCACTATATATTAGGCACAACGGAACAATCCCTACGGGGTCATCAGTCCCTAAGCTTACAAACTACTTATGAACTACTTAAGACTAAGGACGGCACAAATATCCATGCCCGAGGGGGGATTCGAACCCAGATCGTAGTGGCCGTGGAGACCGTGACTGGAGCGCTTCAGTCCCCTCGGCCGGCCACAACGGAACACGACGTCGGTGATTATAGAACTTTTATAGAGAGCCAACATTCGACAATTAAGAGGAATGCAAACTACGAGAAAAATACGCAAACTTTCTCAAATGTTTGTTCAAATGTTTGTATAGTCTATGGGACTTAACTACGGTGTCATCCGTCCCTAAACTTACAAACTACTTATGAACTACTTACGAACTAGGACGGCACAAATATCCATGCCCGAGGGGGGATTCGAACCCCCGACCGTAGTGGCCGTGCAGACCGTGACTGGAGCGCCTCAGTCCCCTCGGCCACCGCGGCCTGCTTTCAATAAAAGAACACACTATTTCTTTTCCTTTCCCTTAGTTGCATCCTTGATTTAGTATAGGGTAAAAAGTGGCGGTGGCACTAGACTTTTTTTTTTTTTTTTTTTTTTTTTTTTTTTTTTTTTTTTTTTTAGCATGCGAGTACTAGCTGAAAACCCGGCGTTGCCCGGGTATTTATTTAGTTAGTACTTTTCCTATCTCTCTCTCTGTCCATCTCCTGTTTTATAAAAACATGTTACATGTATCAGAGAATATATAAGAAATCACAGGTAAAAATGCACTCATTTCGAAGAATCCGATCACGAAATTCAACAATAATGATTGTAAGAATATCACAGATGGATCACTTGATGTAATGCGCGAAACGTCAAATCGATTTTTTTTACAGAGATGTATTAAAAGAAATTTCTTTTTTACTGCTTTATTTATTCTTATATTTCCTTATTCGTATGCTTATCCTTACAGAGAAAGAGCTGAAGACATTGTAGCACGCATAGACCAAAGATATGGTCTGTGGCATCACGTTTCGCTGTACGTAACCTCCTTGCTATAGAGTCGCAAACGTCATCGCTGGCCTTCAGTCCGAATTTTTTTATAATTTGACGACTTTCAACCACCATAACTTCCACCCCCTTATAGCTGTCGGCATGGAACTGCTATGGTGTACAACGGGAGACTTCGGACAACAATTACACACACCATTCGTTTGCGTTCTGTAGTTTTCGCTGCAGAGCGAAATATTAACACACACACGTAGAATTTTATATACTCCCATAATTTTTCATCCCAATATACTCCACTCTTTTATCATTATCAACCCTTAAGCAACAATGCAACCAATTATACCATTTTCAAAGAGTAAATATAATTTTCAAAGAATCATTATTGTTCCGCATTTCGCGTTATATTCTTCAAATTACTAAATAACAGATCGCTATAAAACCGTGCCTAAACCTTCCTCAGGTATAAATTACTAACTGTACAAATATTTAAGTCTCTGCGTCTTGTTGTTTGGACGTGATAAGCGTACACCAAACACACATTCACATAAATATATATAGATAAATAGCTATCCGATCGCCATAAAACCGTGCCTAAAGCCTTCCCCGGGTAGACATTAGTAACTGTACAAATTTTTAGTTCTTTATGTCTTGTGGTTCAGACGTGATAAACGTACACATTCACATTTATAGATATAGATTATGTTCATAGGTATTTTGTTGTTACTTATTTAGGACTATCACAGAACATAACATAACGAACATAAGCACAAGCGCGGAAATGAGCGGTTCAATAGAGGTAAAGCAGAAATTGCACTCTTTTGATTTGGTAAACAGTGTGATTCCAGCAACTGATACCGCCGACAACTGTCGTTGGAGCGCGCTGCGTTCGCGTGTAGCTCGTTGAGGTACACGTCTCGTATGCTCAAGTTGCGCCGTCTCCGAGCGTTCAGCCGCACGGTAAACTCGGCAAGTTGACCACACACGTTCAGACACATGCTCCGTGTGCCGACGGCTTAAGGATGAATCAAAGACGCTGCCGCTTTTGTATTTATTTTTCTTCCAGTAATTGGGTTCGCTGCGGATGTGTGTTCGGTTTTGTTCGTAGTTCACTGTTGACTTCGTAGTTCGAGAAGATTATTATTATTTTGTTTAGAGAGAGCATCTTGCCCTCTCACGGAATGCGCCGAGCCACCGAGCCAGCTCGCCCGGCGGCGGGTGCTGCCATTTCGGAACGCATATGCAGAGCACTTCTAGGGCAAGAAATCCATTGAAGAGACAGGCCCGTGCTCTGCTGGAACTTTGCTGCGCGGTATGTGGTCCAAATGTTCAAATGTTTTGTAAACGTATTGGAACAAACTGCTATGGTCATCAGTACCTAGACTTACAAACTACTTAAACGTACTTACACTAAGGACAGCACAAACACTCATGCCGGAGGCAGGACTCGAAACTCCGGCGCCAACTGCCGCCCAGACCGTAGCATGACGTCTTAGACCACGCGGCATTTCTTTGTGGCGGTATGTGATTCACACCAGATGGTTTTGAAGATGATATCAAGAAGGAACAAAGAAAGGTATATAATGTAGCGCCTATCAGTTGTTGGGGTTTGAGACGTTAACTAAAATATCACTTGAAAGATTTGAATCAGGGAGAAATGAAGGATAAATGGAGAGAATGATTTTAAATATTCTTTGATTAATTTTGTATAACGTCAGAAATAATGGTAATGTTGGCGGCAACTACTTAATAAAAAAGTTGACAGGCTTTACCTTCACGATTACGATACTTCCTTTTGATGATATCACCCCAGAAATCTGTAAATTTAAAATAAGAATAATTGATGGTAAAACACCATCGTGATCCAGAATTGGACGGTTGGAATTCTGATGTGCAGTGTACCGTGCGATAAATTTTAGTTGAGGGCTTCGCGTTTGCGGTTGGTAATATATCACGGGGATAGAAAATTCAGACTTCGTCATATAATATACTTAATATAAATGACTGCAGGTTTTAAAAAAATGAATACTATTGTGAAGGGGAAAGATTGAATTCTAATTTTAATAAAATGTTTAACAATCACTGCACTGTTATTCATCAGCTGCAATTGCGTCCAATTCTGTAACGCGCAAATGATAAATTATCTACGCCACTTGGAGGCGGGAAATCAAATAAGAACACCTCCCCCATTTAATTAATGAACTTACATATTTCATAGTATATCTTTTTTGAATTTAAGCACTATACTTACAGCAATTTTAATGGTGAACAGGGAGAGCTGCTAGTAATGCGTCTTAACTCGACGGCGGCAAAAAACAGACAGATGAAGCGGTTCGCTGTTCTTTCTCTCCGGCGGTAAAACAAGGAAATGTAGGATTTTCAGATATTATTTTTCATTAGAGAGAAATCTAGAATCTTTGACTCGCGAAGTTAATTATTGTATATTTATTTATAGTTTTATTGGTAGCGTCTCAGGTACTAGTTTGAATTACCACGCAATAAGTGGCAGAAGGTCGCGGATATTATGAGCGAGCTAGGATGCCAGTTCTAAGACAAATTAGTTCTCTAAATTCAAAATATTTTGTCCTTAGGTCACTGACAATCTTCGAAGCTGTCATTTTCATGACATGTCCTAATGCAATGGAGCCATAACGGCATCGCCTTTTCGTTGCACCAAGTTCTGTTTACAAAATGTCAATCACCAACTTCTCCTCTGAACAAGAAAATATTTTTGATTCCCCCTCCCCTATGTAATAACAAAATTAGGTAAGTTACAGCTCGAACGGAAATCCTTACGAGTTCGTTTTTGCGGCGCACTATTCGAGAATGGAACGGGAGAGAAATGCGCTTAAAATTATTCTATGAACGCTCTGCCAGGTACTTCAATGTGAATTGTAGCGTGGCCACGTAGACAGTAAGCCGAAATCTAGCTGCAGCAGAGTGTGGGGACGGCTGTGTTGGAGATTCAACTTTTCAAAGGCTTTAATGGCGAAATACCAAATAAACCCATGCGTCGGGTTGGGTATTTATTTCTGTTAGGAACTATTTGACAATTCCGTGTCATGTATTATCTGCGATGATTGTAACAGCTTCTGACGAAGGCCAGATAACACACAAATCTGTTTCATATGGTGGATTTGGGGTACATTTAATCAGAGTTATGGACATAACTGTGATTCAAGAGCATTACGCAGTTATAACTGACTCAGGCATTCTTTTCAGAATTGCATACACCTCCACTGAATTAAATGTTTTATGAAAGTTGAAAAAAGCAAAATTAATGACACCTTCTGAATATTAAAACTGTGTGTCGGGCATACACTCGAACTTGGGACAAGTGAGTTCCACAGATAAGATTCTGGACACACGGCCCTAATCGATAAGAAAGTTTCAAATAAGAGTACACTTCGGATTTTTTTTATTTGATTTGATTTTCTCAGGGAAGGCAAAACAGTCTTGGACCAACCCGCCACTGCCCGCACCGAAACTAAGTTTATTGTGCGGTGTCGCTCTCTTTATATCTAGTACAGCCAACCAATGCCCTTGAACAGTGCAAGGAGTCCCTTTACCAGTTCTTTATTAGACACAATTTCTTCGGGTCTGGTTGTCCTAAATGTTCTGTGCCTTTTACTCTCCAATGCAATGCATTCGAAGATTAGATGTGATGCAGGTTCATCACCGTCATCACAGATCCTACATTTAGGGTCCTCTTCTTTTATTCCCATAGTATGTAGGTGACACTTCGGATACAAATGAAAATGAATTCAACGTGTATGACGATGTTGTATAAAGTTTACAAGAATAAGTGAAGTATTCCTTCGCTCACTTAGCACGCTTTCCGGAGATAGACTGTTCGAATCACTGCTTAACTATCATCATTTAGGTTTTTCTTAATTTACGAGTATGTTACTCGTGGAAGGGAAATGCTGACACTGTTCCTCCGTAAAGGACAGACTGCCTCCTCCATCCTTCCTCGGTGTCTTCATCGTGTTTCGCTTTGTTTTTCAAGTAGAATACTAATGGTCAGGATATGGCCAACTGTTGTGGAGCCTTTGCAGAATCAAACTTGTTGAACTCGTTGGATAAAAGTCTAGGGACTGACAGCCATAGGTTTACTTCCTTTTCTTTGTGAAAGTATGTTGTTTTTTAACTACACCCACTACTAAATAAGCCTCTTCCTCACTTATCTCTGGCAGCGAGGCAGATATATTGGTAGTGCCAATGGTGAAGTTGCCAGATACAATAATCTCTCTGTGGCCACTGTTTCCAGCTACCGCTTCCAACCTCTTTTCACCCTTCTCTCCCTCCCCTTAACCTGATAGATTCCTCCCTAACACTAACCACTTCAGTCTGAAGGGCTCTAATCTTACCTCCCTTTTCAAGTATTTTCACTTTGCAAAAGAAAGGAATAGATTCCATTCCCACCCACCACAGAAAATAGTTCAATTGTGGAGTCAACACTTATGAAAAATGCAATCACATATTCTGGGGAAAAAGAAAGAACATGGTAGGTAACTGTGAAGAAGGAAGGTTGGAGTTTCACGTTCCGTCAGCAAAGTGCATTAGAGACGGACATGAGATATGATTGTTTTATTAATCAAGGTGACGGAAATCGGTATTTCAAGGGAAGCATCCCGACATTGCATTGAAGCGATTTAGGAAAAACAGGTAAAACCTAAAGCTCGAGAAGCAGAGGGCGGGGGGGGGGGGGGGGCGGCCGCTGTGGTCGAGCAGTCTGCCGCGCGCCAGTCACGTTCTGCACGGCCACTACTGTCGGGGGTTCGAATCCCCCCTCGGGCATGGATATTTGTGCCGTCCTTAGTATTGGTTAGTTCATAAATAGATTGTAAGTTTAGGGACTGATGACCCCATAGTTACGTCCCATAAGTTCTACAAACATTTGAACATTTTTTTGCAGAGGGGGATGTGATCCGCCTTCTTGTGGTAACCACTGCGCCACTCGCTCGGCGGTGACTGCAATGAAACCACGTCAACAGAAGAAATGCTTCAACTGATCGACGCAAAAAAGGAAGGACAGAAATGTTCAGGGAAATTCGGGAATATAGAACTACAAGTTACTGCGGAATGAAATGAATAGGAAGTGAAGGGAAGTCAACGTAAAATGGCCACAGGAAAAATGTGAACAAATCAAAATGGAAATGATGAGTGCATGTACTGACTTAGCATACAGAAAAGTCAAAACAACCTTCGGTCATATTAAAGTAAGAGTGGTTATACTAAGAATGCAATGGGAATTCCTCTCTTAAACGTAGAGCAGAGCAGATGTGTAGTAAAAATACATTGATGGCCTCTATAGGGGGGAAGAACTGTTTGATTGCATGACACAGATAGAAGAAGAAATTGGGGTTGACACTGAAGACACATAGGGCCCAGTATTGGAAGCAGCGCTTAAAAGAGCTCTTGAAATCAAGTGAGATCGAGCGCATTTATTCGAGATGGGAATTTCTAAAATCACTGGGGGAGGTGACAACGAAACGAATATCCAAATATGCCTTGCGCGTTTAGAGTACATGAGACTGGTGACGTATCATTCGACTTGCAGAGAAACACCGCTCCCATAATTCCGGATAACAAGGACAATAAGTGTGAGAAATATCGCACAATCAACAGCTCGTACAACGAAGCTGTTGAGGAGAAAATATATGTAGAAGAATGGTTTTAGGGAAGGAAAGGCACCAGAGCTCCAGTCATGACATTGTGCAAGACTGAAGAAAAATCCTAATAAAAATGGGAGTGACTTATATGGGAAGAGGTTTAATCACAGTGTGTACAAGAAGAGAGTAGTAACACTCCAAGAGAAGAAGGAATGGCTAGGATTAAATACGTTATGAGCAACTATACAGTATATATACAGAAGGCGAAATGACGTAAATAAAACGAGTGTTCAACAGTGACATAAATTCGTCGTAAAGAAAGACTTCAATGATAAGACTTACTGACGACATTGCAACTCGGAGTGAAAGGAAGAAGAATTAAAGGATATCCTGAATCGAATGAATAGTCTAATTATTTCAGAATATGGACTGATAATAAATCAGATAAGAAGCAAGACAAAAACGAAGTAGAAGAAATGCAAATAGCAAAAAACTTAACATCTCAAATGAAGATAGTGACGTAAATGAAGATAAGGGATTCTGGTATCTTGTAAGTATATAACCTGCGATGGACAAAGCAAGGATATAAACGGTAGACTGGCACAGGCAAACAGGGTATTCGTGACCTATACTAGTCTACTGGTATCTAACGCTGGCCTTAATGTGAGCAAAAAATTTATAAATATGTAAGTTTCGCACACAGCCTTCTAAGGACGTGGAACAAAGGAAGTGGGAAAAGAGGTATGGAAGTATCTGATATGTGGTGCTACAGATGAATGTTGAATATAGGGTGGACTGATGAGATAACGAGTGAGATGGTTTTCCAAGAAATGAGCGAGAAAAGGATCACATGGAAAATACTGACAAGAATCGAAAAGATGATTCGTCACGTGTTAAGACACCAGGTACTATAGTCGGGCCGGAATATGATGATCCCTGGCTCCGCCTACTGGGCTGGGAGACCGCCGCAGCCGCGGAAAGTGAAAGCAGCCGTGTTGCCAAGTAGTTCGTTCACTGCCTGACAGTATAGCTTCACGGTCGCTGCTGTCTGACAGAACGGGCAACAGTGCAGAGCGGAGCCGAACGCGCGCATCAAAGCTCTCATTCGCGCAGTCGGCGCTCAAAGCCGATTGGCGCAAGCACCAGGGATCATGCTATTCCAGCTCGACTATGGAGGATGCTGTAGAGTAAAAACTGTAGGAGAAGACAAAGACTGAAATTAGGCCAGCAATTAATGAGGACAACGATTTAAGTGCTACTTTGAAAGGCAGTGGCTGACGTAGAGAAGGAAATCGAGGTGGGTAGCGTCAAACCGCGGTGAAGTAGCCTAGTGGTCTAAAGCATCTCGCTGCGGAACGCGCGGTTGCTCGCCGTGGAGGATCGAGTCCTCCCTGGGGCATGGGTGTGTGTGTTGTCCTTAGGTTAGTTTACCTAGGTTTAAGCAGTTTGTAAGCTAAGGACTGATGACCACGCAGTTTGGTCCGATAGAATTACAAACATTTGATTGTAGTTGTCTTCAGTCCGGAGACTGGTTTGATGCAGCCCTTCCACATCCGATTGGATCTGTTACTGTATTCGTCTCTTGGTCTTCCACTT
The DNA here is from genome assembly GCA_026315105.1 of Locusta migratoria. NCBI lineage: Eukaryota > Metazoa > Arthropoda > Insecta > Orthoptera > Acrididae > Locusta > Locusta migratoria. The sequence continues at coordinate 134,028,798 of CM048749.1, read as the reverse complement.
CGCTTTTTACTACACACTTCCCACCAACGCTAAATTTACGATACCTTGATGTCTAAGAATGTCTTATCAATCGATTCCTTCTTTTAGACAAAGTATGCCAGAAATTCCTTTTCTCCTCAATTCTGTGCAGGAACTTCTCATTAGTTGCCCACCTAATCTTCATCGATCTTCTGTAGCACCAGATTTCAAAAGCTGTCTGACCTATTTACCATCCACGTTTCACTCCTGTACAAGGCAACATTCTACACAAATGCATTCAGAATGTTCAAATGTTTGTAAAGCTTATGGAACTTAACTGCGGGGTCATCAGTCCCTAAACTTACAAACTACCTATGAACTACCTTATACTACAGACAGCACAAACATTCATGCTCGAGGAGGGATCCGACTCCCCGACGGGGAACGACCTCGCGCATCGTAGCATAGCGCCTCAATGCGCTCGGCCGCTCCGCCGCGGCATGCATTCAGAAAAGACTTCCTTACACTTAAATTAATATTCGATGTTAACAAATTTCTCTTCTTCAAAAACGCTTTTCACCTCATAGTCATTCTTCATTTTATATCCTCTGTACTGCAACCATCTTATGTTATTTTACTGCCCAAGTAATGAAACTTATGTACCACCTTTATTGTTTCGTTACCTAATCTAGTTCCTTCAGCACTGCCTGATTTTCTGTTTTCCTCTTGTTAATGTTCATGTTACAGGCTTCTTTCAGCACACCGTCCACACTGTACCATTGTTCTTCCATTGTTCTGACATAAATGCAGTGTCATCGGGAAAACGCAATGTTTTTATATCTTCACCCTGAGCTCTAATTCCTTTTCCAAATTTCTCCTTGCTTTCTTTCACAGCTTGCTCTAAGGAGAAACTGAGTAATACTGGTAAAAGGCTACAACCCCGTCTTACCCCCTTCCCAACCAATACTTCCCTTTCACCACCTTCGACTATTAAGAACTGCTGTCTGATTTTTGTACAAGTTGTAAATAACCTTCCGTTACCTACATTCTACCTCTGCTGACTTCAGATGGAGTAAAGAAAAAACCATCGCAGGAGAGTTGACGGCAGGAAGCTAAACTGGCCAAACCCTACTAATAACATTGCCAAAACTGATCACGTCGACACCATGAAAAAAAAGCGTGTTCATCTTTCAAGTTATTTCCTAAGTATTTCTTCAAAGGTTCTAATATCGCTTGTGAATCGTACTAAGCCCAATCCACATGTTTGCAGCATTTCTGATTCTTCTTCGATTTGACGGGACTTAGGAATATGTGTTAGCAGTCGTGGAATGCAGAAAGCAGCGGCATTTGCTATTAAAACGAGCGAAATGGTAACGAGTTGCGTCTGAAAAGTTCGGTGAATGGTCTCAGGAAATATAAGATACAAGAGTTACAAACAAAATACCTTTCCTGGCCTTCAAAGCAATCGACATTGACTGCAGTACACTTCTGACATCGCTTGTACATTTGTCGGAAATTGGCCGGCCGCGGTGGCCGAGGGGACTGAGGCGCTCCAGTCACGGTCTGCACGGCCACTACGGTCGGGGGTTCGAATCCCCCCTCGGGCATGGATATTTGTGCCGTCATTAGTAGTAGTTAGTTCATAAGTAGTTTGTAAGTTTAGGGACTGATGACCCCGTAGTTAAGTCCCATAAGCTTTACAAACATTTGAACATTTTTGAACAATTTTTTTTGTCGGAAATTGGCAGCAGACGCTTCTTGTAGGATCGCTCGAAGCACTGAGGTCACGCGTTGTTGGATCTCTGCAACCGTTGCGAAGCGTAAGCGTTTCAGAGCTAATTTAAGGCGGGGAAACAAAAAGAAGTCTGCCGGTGCCAAATCTGGAGACTGAGGGTGTGGAAGGAGTGACCTTGCATCTAGCGAGAAAGTTCAGCACGCGGATCGTAGTGCATGTGACAGTGCTTCGAGAGATTCTACAAGAAGCGTTTGCTGACAGTTTTCAACAGCTGCACAACCGATGTCAGAAGTGTATTGCAGCCAATGGCGATTACTTTGAAGGCCAGTAAAGGTATTTTGTTTGTAGCTCTTGTTTCCTGTATTTCCCGAGACCATAAACTGAACTTTTCACACGCACCTTGTAAAAACTGATGATTATCTGATTTCACATTTTGCACTATTGCATCTATGGTTACTGTGCAGATATTTAAGTTCGAGCACCACCCACTACTGTTGTCCTTGATCACAGTGTGATTGTGTACTACGTCACTGTTAATCATTCAGCCTTGTCTGGCGGACTCGTAGCGACCTAGACAACTAACCGCTGTGGCATAGTCTACATCTACATACAGTGGCGGTCAAAATAATAGAGCCACCCGACAAAGGTTTGGAATGAAGTGTATATTTATTACTAGACATGTTTGTAATATGATGGAAACAAAATTTTACGTTGTACAGGAACCATTACAACAGAGTCACATTGTACCACAGTCAGTTATATAGATAACACAACACAAAATAATAATATTCAAAATAATACCAGACCACAGATAAAAAAAAATAGTGGCACAAATATTTTGTACTTGCTCTCAGTCTTATGAAATTTACAGGGTCTTTTTTTATCTTTTTCATATGAGTGCATTAGTACTTTATTTTTGAAGATTGCCCTGTACCTCTTACCCACAAAGCCTAATAAACGTCGATACTGATCGCATACCAGGCTCTCTGGATTTCTTCCCAAAGTTTACTAAAGATGTAGCTTTTGAGTGGTCATTTCTCTTGCTTACGATGTCCCATAAGTTCTCAATGGGTGATACGAGAGGGGATTGAGGAGGCCACTCTAATACATCGATATTGTGATCTTGAAAAAACTGCCTTATGATCCTTGGAGCATGCTTCGGATCGTTATCTTGCTGAAATTTCCATTTCGTGGCATTTCCTCTTCAGCATAAGGCAGCATCACATTTGACAAGATGTCTTTGCACATTTCTTTGTTCATTATGCCGTTGATACGGTGTATTGGACCAATGCCGCACCATGAAAAACATCCCCACCGCCACCGGCACCGTATTTCCTAGTTTTTAAAGTATACGTGGGACTAAATTCCTGGTTTGGTGGGCGGTACACATAAACTTTTCCGTCTGAGGCAAACCTATTTTACTTCATCGGACCAAAAGATGTTCCTCCAACAAATATTAGGTTTTTGTTCTTTTCTCCGGACAAAGGCCAACCTTTTCCGTACGTTAGCTTTTGAAACATGTGGCTTCTGTCTCGCAACGCGCCCATTCAATTTTGCAAATCTCAGTTGCCTTTGAATCGTTGAGGTTGATGGTTGAACATCACGTTTGTCGTTAAAGAAAATGGCCTTCTGTCGTGGTGTTGGCAAAATGGGTGTTTTTTATTCCCCTAGTGACGAGTCTGTCTACGCGAGGAGTAGTTACACGAGGCCGCCCCCTGTTCTCCACCTGCGGCTTCGTTTGTTCTGACTGTCTAACGGCGTCTTGACTCGTTTCCTGATATGTAAATCTTTGGCTACTTGATTCATGGACATCCCACTTTTGAACATTCGGAACATTACTATATTAAAAACTAGAAATGTTTGTAAATCTATCGGACTGAAATGCGTGGTCATTCGGTCGTAGCTTACAAACTACTTAAACAAAGGTAAACTAACCTAAGAACAACAAAAACGGTGTCCTGACAAAAGCACCCAGTGACAAAAGCACCCAGTGACATTAGCACCCAGTTCTGGTCGAGGGGCGGTCTGCTAATCTCCCCGTCCGGTCTCTGCCCGGCAGGTAGAAGAGCCGAGGGCTGTGAGGTCGCATTGACACGGGCCGTGCTTTACGGCAATGCGTGGCCGCAATAGCAATGCTGCAGTTCATAATGGAAGCGAGACTAAAGAAGAACCAAGACATATTCATAAGATTTGTGACCTGGGAAAAGCTTTCGATAATGTATGGTGTTCGTTATTCTGAGAAAAATAGGAGTAAGCTATAGGGAAAAAGGCGAGTATTACGTTGTTTGTATAAGAACCAAGTGGATACATTATGTGTTCAAAGTCAAGAACAAAGTGCTCAGATTAAAAAGGGTGAAAGAAAAGGTTGTGGACTGTCGCCATTACTGGTTAACTTGCGCAGTGAAGACGTAATGTCGGAAAGAAAGAAGAGGTTCAATGCTGTGATAAAAGTTCTGGGTAAAAGGATATCAATGACAAGATTTGCTGATGACATTGCTATCGTCTGTGAAAGTGAAGTAAAATTACAGGATCTGTTGAATGGAATGAAAAGACTAATGAGATAAGACCATTGATTGAAGGTAAACCAAAGAAAGACGAAAGCCATAAGAAGTAATGAAAATAAAAGTAGCGAGAAAATAAATCCGAATTGCCGATCACAATGTACACGAAGACAAGGAATTCTACTAACTTCACAGTAAACTAACCCACAACGGAAGAAGCAAGGGGACATAAAAAATAGACTAGCACAAAGACGGCACTCATGCGAATGATAAATCTGTCAAACGTCACCCTGGACTTGAGGCAGAAATTTCTCAGAACATACGTTTGCAACACAACATTGTTTGTTTGCGAAACTTGGACTGCTGAGAGTATTTTAGAGAGTAGTAAATAATATCACTTTTTTGTGTACTGCTTGTAAGTTTATCGTTTAAATCCATAAATTCCTAGGTATTTATGAATTTTGTCCACTTGCCCAGGCATTCATTCTGGGCATTTGCCCTAACTGGCCGCGCGGGAGTAGCCGAGCGGTCTTGAGCGCCACGTTGCGGATCGCGAGGCCTCCCGCGTAGGAGGTTCGAATCCCCCCTCGAGCATGGAAGTGTGTGTTGTCCTTAGGTTAGTTTGTAACCTATGGACTAATAACCTAGTAACCTTATCTGTAACAAAATTGTTAAAGCTTTTAAGGATATTATTTGACTTACTGCCTGCTGGCGTGTGTCTCCTATCTTTTTATGTCGACGTTCGATAATTAGATGTTTCGCCCGCACGGGCGGCTCGCATTGCCGAAATTTCATCTTCCAACAGCAGTGGAACCGAAACTTCGACAGTGTTACCACAATTAGACACTGATATCGTGCTGTCGAAACTTCAGTTAAAACATCAAACAAACACCGGCCGAAAAATTCGAGACAGAAGACAAGTACCTTTAACACACAGATCTCCATTTCTGCTACATACATATTTTGTACATAGATGAATAGTCCTATTCGTTTTAAAAATACATACATGATTAAATAATAAATGATTGATACATAATGTTTGTTTAATTCTTCTCCACATCGACGACTAAGAAAACATGCAATACGTAAGCAAAACGCAAGTTATTTCACACGTAATCAACACATCGATTTAAATCCCAACTCAATCAGCACAATACGTTGCGAAACATGATTCCCAACTTTGTTTTCATTCAAACCTGCCATTTCGCTGTGTATTCGTAGCCTAGACAAAGAACATATCGAGGCACATATTTCACATTTTAATACCAAGTTACAAACACCCCGCCGCTAAAGTCATGTATAAGTCGGGTTGTGTAAAGAAACAGGTAATTATTTCCAATTCGTTTGTGTTTCAAAATGTCTCTGACAGCACACCTTACTTTCAGTTATTGTGATACCGATAAATAAAACCATTACAATTTCGCTTTCTATAATATTTCTGAAAAGTATGAAAAAATCGATATTTTCAAACTTCGATGTTTTCACAGTGATGTTATTTAGCATCGATGTTTGTCCGTCTGAACATCGATATATTTCAGAGAGATGTTGCATCCTTACTGATGACTCAAAAGTTTTGTATTGTTTCCACAGATGATTGACTTGTCCTGAAACTGATCATAAATAAAAATTTGTGACTGCATCAGAGAGACTATGTTCTGTCTACCGACTATTCGTAATAAACCTAATCCCATCACACTTTTATCCAGGCTTTGGACTGGCTAAAAGGCAGAAGTAAATTGTCATTTAGGCGTATTTAAAATCAGTTATTTATTTTTATGTACGTTTTTATTTTATTTTTATACTTGTTTTATTTTTTTATTTTATATTTATTAACCTTTTTCCACGTTCTCTTGTCTAACAAGACATCTATGAACTTACTTAATAGTGACCACATGGCTTTCCCTTGTTGGTCGTAGATATATCCATATCGAACCTATAAGCTCACAAACACACGAGCTGCACCAACCGAACACTACAATATTCATAATCGTACTGACAGTTAGCAGTCATCCGCTGAGGTGGACAAGGATCTTGGGACTGCAGGCAGACTGTATCGAGAGAGCGTTTCCGGTGAGCGAGGACTCCTGGGGTGAGGGTGGCGCGGACACAGAAGCAGCTTAGCTGCAGGTAGGCCGTGACGTAGTTTCCAGTCAGACTGGGTGCAAATGTCACAGATTTTTGGTTGGGTGCAAATGTCACTGGGTGCATTTGTCACATTTCCACCAAAGCACCCACGGCCGAGGGGGGACTCGAACCCCCGATAGCGAAGGGCCGCGCGCACCGCTAATCCGAAGTGGTTACTATACGCTCATCATCGCTTGTATGCTTGGATCTGCCCATCTAGAAGAAAGTAAACAAAACCAAACGTTAATTTACATACAAAACATCTTCAAAAAATCAGTTTGAATGGATCATTTGTAAGAAGGCACTATTATTTTGATCCATAAGATTCTTACCTTTACGCCTCCTTTCGCAGGTCTAGTTCAAATGCTTCCTTTCGCACGTCTACAGATAGCAGCAATGTCATCCCTGATATCTAAAAGGGACTCGTGGAGTTTACCTTGTCAATAGAGGTGACTCTATTATTTTGACCGCCACTGTGTATACTCCGCAAACCACAGTAAAGTGCGTGGCGGAGGATACGCTGTACCACTACTAGGCATTTATGGGACTACTTTCTTATTCCACTCCCAAATAGAACGAGGTAAAAAGGACGGTGTGTATGCTTCCGTGCGAGCCCTGATTTCTTTTATCTTGTCTTCGTGATCATTACGCGAAATGTAAGTAGGCGGCAGGAAGATCGCCCTACACTCAGCCTCAAATTCCGACCCTCTAAAGTTCCTCAGCAGAATTTCTCGAAAAGAATGTCGTCTTTCCTCCAACGATTGCCATTGGAGTTCTTGGAGCATTTCAGTGATACTCGCGCACTGGTCAAATCTACCAAGCTGCTCGCCTTTGAACTGCTTCTATGTCTTCCTTTAAACTGACCTGCTTCGGGCCCAGACACTTGAACAAAACTCAAGACGTGGTCGTACAAGCGTTTTATACGCAGTCTTCTTTACAGATGAAGTACATCTTCCGAAAATTCTCCCAATAAACCGAAGTCGGATTCCTCCTTACAACTGTCTCAACATGATCGTTCCATTTCATATCACTCCGCAATGTTACGCCTATATATTTGAACGACGTGACTGCTTCAAGAAGCTCACTGGTAATGCTGTATGCGAACATCATGGGGTTGTTTTTCATACTCATGCGCATCACCTTACATTTTTCTACATTTAGAGCTAGTACGACGTATCATTGGTGTACTTTCCACCAAATCAGAATGGACCGTCGCAGCGTCCTCCTCTTTACTCTTCTGACCATCCAGTATCCATTACATCTAGTATTACAGTTACAACTGTTGTTTAAATAAGTTATTTCTCCAATAGCTCGGCTATAAACTAAGTAAAGATGTTATAATAAGGGAAAGATCTCAGAGACGGCAACCGATTCGGCACATATTTGGTAAGTAGACTGCAGTAATGAAAGACTGAGGCTCCTCCTGTTTTCAGATAGCCACCACTAAAGTTCATGGCGCGTGATTAACTAAAAATTTACAGGCTTGATGGATAGTGGAGAGTTATAGACTGATTAGCCAGATCATTGTGTCCACCTGCTCACTATCGATATCAGTGCGTCCAGACGTCACATGCCGAGCAATAACCGCTAGTCAGTCACACGCAGTATGCGTGCTGTCCGTGTTTAGAATGGGAAATGTGCGTGATCTATCCGAGTTTGATCGAGGGCAGATTGTGATTATATTAGATTGAATTAGATTAGATGTACTATTCGTTCCAGTAGATCCAAATTGAGGAGATCCTCTTGGATGTAGAACATGTCAGACTACAAGATAAGCAATAAATACTTACAGAATGAGAATAGGTGTGTTAATGTACCTTCCACAGATCCTCAAATCCCACGTCGGAGGTTCGAATCCTCCCTCGGGCATGGATGTGTGTGTTGTCCTTAGGTTAGTTCAACTTAGTTTAAGTATTATTGCCGCGAGAACCCTGTAGACCGCCTACCGGCGTGGCGCAGGGGATATCGTCACGGACTGCGGTGCAGAAGGTCGCCGGTTCAATCCCGCCCACCAGCAAGACATCTTTTCTTTGTAATTAACAATTCCAGAATGTCCTACATCTTTCTCATGTTCACTAGTAAATTCTACTCGTTTCTTATGTTAACTGTTCTTCTAATTTTTGGTAAATTCTGTCAGTGTATAAATAGTGCTGTGCTCAGTTGCCTTCGAAGTCAAGCCTGCTTCTCTTTCAACGCGACATTGTTTGGTGGAGGCGCCGGGTATCCTGTACAACAGCTGCATCACCGTGGCTCCGATTAGCCAACGTAAGAGCCGTCGCTTACACGGACTGGAACCGGAATACAAGGGATTTACCGAGTACATCCTTCCAAAGGTCCGTATCATCAGAAGAACAATGGACACGAAACCGTCGGTACGCCAGCTGCACATCAGACATCCGTCTGTGTTCTCTGGAGACGCTGAACAGGATCCCAACAAATGGCTTAAAGTGTTCGACCGAGTCGCCAAGTATAACAGATGGGATCATGGAATGTGATTGGCCAACGTTTATTTCAACCTGGACGGAACAGCCCAGCAATGGTTTCAGAACAACGAAGACAAGCTGACCGACTGGGAAACGTTCCAGGCGGAACTTAAAAAGACGTTTGGTGACCGCCAGCGACAAATCCGTTCGGTGGAAGAACAACTGAAAAACCGGGCCCTACGGCATGGTGAGCCGACACAATCGTACATACAGAATGTTTTGGCCCTGTGTAAACATAGTCAATCCGAATATGACTGAGGCAGAGAAAATCACGCACATGATGAAGGGTATTGCAGAAGACATGTATCAAGCTCTTCTGATAAAAGACGTTGCTACGACAGAGGAGTTCATCAAATGGTGCCAGCGTATCGAAGAGATGCAACAAAGGAGGGTTGGACGCAAGAAGTATGACAGACTCCCCAAAGTCTAGGGCCGTTGTGGAAGACCAGCATGACTTCGCTTCTCTCATACGACAAATTGTGAGAGAAGAATTACAACAATTTATGGCAACCGGGAATGATAGACCGAGCGAGCATCAGATTATGACCATGGATGTAAGCCCTGTAAGTCACGAGGGTGCCGACGTCGCTGAGGAAGAGGTATTTCAGACATTAGCACCTGTCTGCCCCGTCAATCGCACTCGACGTGAAGAATGGCGTCGCCCTGCTATGACTTACGCTGCAGCCGCCAAACGGCGGCCCATGAACCGGCCGACGCGACCACAACCAACTCCCCCGGTGACTATGATGCCTCGCAGAAGAACAGACGTATGGAGGACAGAAGACACACACCACTGTGTTTCCACTGTGGGCGACCTGGACATGTCGTACGCTACTGCAGAGAGAGAGAGGAGGCGAGTATTCAACGATTATTCTGAATGTAAAATCGGTCAGAAAAACAAAATGTTAAGAATATTTACTTTCTAAAGGATGTAAAACTTATTACTACATACTAATTGTTGAATATACTAGGTGCATGTGATAATTAGACTTTCTTTTCCTTACAAAGATCACATTACTGCTCAAGATTAATACTGAATTCACATTTGTGAATATTATACACAATATCATACCTCAATCACTTCTGCTGAGAAATTCGTCAATGTAGGAGTTGAACACCAAAAAATCCTTTACACTCTTTTGAAACAACTTTATTGTGAGTTAAATTTTTTATGGCCGCTGGAATGTTTTTGAAAACATGTATTGCTGAATACTGGACAACTTCATGAGCAAAAGGAAGTAACTTTAAATCTTTGTGAAAGTGATTCAACTTTCTAGTATTGATCCCATGAACTGAAAAAAGATGTATTTTTAATATATGAATGCACTGTTTCGCGGCGAGTTACGTCGATAAAATTTTCTCGGGCTTCCAGCCGCGTCATGTAGTTTACTGTCCACGACGTTTCGGCTGAGATCTCCTCGGCCATTGTCAGGTGGTTGACTGTGAAGTGATTGCTGCTGTCGTCCTTATATACCTGCGGGCTGTGGCGTCACTGGTGCTCCGCGACATGACCATAAAAGGCAATGTTTTGGACGCGTGCCTGCCGCGCAGGCTTCAACCCTCCGATCACCGGGTTCCAAGCCGTGCTCAGCTGCTAAGCCGCCGTCTATATTAAGAGTACTGTCAGCTATTTTGATCTCAGTCGCCTCTTTTATTACACTGTCTCAGAAACAGTTCGTTCTTGTAGTTATGGATGTCTCCTCAAACTCAATACGATGTCTGTTTCCAAGTGGATGCTTCGCAATTGCTGACTTTTCGGGGTAACGTAAACGATAACATCTTTAGTATTCCACATAGCGCTGTTCAATTATGCGCAATGTTTGTCCTATGTAAAACAGTCCACAACCACAAGGTATTTTATATACTCCCCGTGTTCTTAGGCCTATATCATCATCCTTAACAGGTCTCATCAACTGACGTATTTTTGAAGGAGCTCTGAAGACCGAGTCGATCTTTTGTCTCTTAAGGAGTCGGCTAATCTTTACAGTGATTGAGCCACAAAACGGCAAAAAGGCAAGTTTCTCTAAGTCCTCCTCGGGGGTCTTCTGCTTATGTGTCTTCGGGAAGATAGCTTTCGTAATCTAGCGGTTGATGTAGCCGTTGTCCCTAAAAATGACAAATTTTATTAAAGAATAAATTATTGGGAAGCAATTGTTAGTGTTCTCAGATTCTAAAACAGTCCTCTGCACGATGTTCTCGAGTTGACACCGTATAGCACGTTTATGGGCTCTGAAAACTTTAGATTCGCCTGATGAGTTCCCCCAGGAAAAAATAATCCCGTATGACATTATGAAGTGAAAGTACGCATAATAAGCTAGCGTTTTATTATTTTTATATTTCGTATGTTTGCCAACATTCTCATAGAAAATAGAGACTGTTTTAAGGGCTTCAACAGTTCTGTGGTATGCTGCTCCCAGATTATGAAGCTGCAATCCTGAGAATTTGACACTATAAACTACTATCTCCTTGTCGTCACACTTAAGGAATATACTACAGGAAGCCTTTTACAAGTCCTACATGCAAATAGTGTTCTTCTTTTCAAGGTTTAGCGACATTTATTAAAGTTAATAAAAATTTATTTTGCCCGACCTTTCTAATTCTATACTTCATTTATTATTTACTGCGATTTTTGTGTCATCCGCAAATAAAACAAACCTGGTATCAGGTAATATTGCTGATGAAAGGTCATTCATACATATAAGACAAAGGAGGGGGAGCCTATGATATAGCCTTGCGGAGCCCCACATGGTATTATTTCCAAGTGGATGAGGCCCGCAAGTCATTGATAGATACAAGATAAAGGAAAGAGCCCTAAGATGTACAATTTTTTACTGAGAGGTGTTGTAACAGCCGCAATATACTTTAAAAATGCATATTGCCAACAATCATCTGTTTATTATATTTGCATATTGCCAACCATCAGCTGTTTAATATATTTATAACTTTATCGGTTTCGGTTTTGAACCATCATCGGGAACGTAAATTAAACAGACTGATTACGTTGGTACATTGTCTGCCACCTAATCCATATCAATCGATAAAAGATTTATAAAATGACACTCGACATTAGGTCTTGATAATAAATAAAAGACTAAGATGAAGCCTTGGCGGTGCACATGCTATTAGTTTCCAACGGGATGAGGCCCTTAGGCTTGGAATTTCAGAAACTGTACGACTTGTCGACTCGTACCGTGCTCGAGGACTGCTGTGGTGACACCAACGTGAAACCGCGCTTAGCCATCAAGGTGTTAGGCGACCATCCATAAGTACAGACGTCAGACATGGTAGGATGCGCAAACTGGTAAAGTAGGACAGGCGATGGAATGTTGCGGAACTAACAAAAACCTTAATGCTGGTCAAAGTACAAGTGAGATTCTACATCTTCATCTACACCTACATGGGCTACTCTGCAAATCACATTTAAGTGCCCGGCAGAGGATTCATCGAATCACCTTTATACTATTCATCTACCTTTCCATTCTTGAATAGCGCGCGGGAAGAAAGAACACCTGAATCTCTCAGTTCGAGCTTTGATTTCTCGTATTTTATTACGATGATCTTTTCTACCTTAGTAAGTTGAAGTCAACAATATATTTACGCATTCGGAGGAGAATGTTGGCGATTGGAGTTTCGTAAGTAGATCACGCCGCAGCGATAAACGCCGTTGTTGTAATGATTCCCATTCCAGATCTTGTATCATTTCCGTGACGCTGTCTCCCCTGTATCGCGACAATAAAAAACGAGCCGCCCTTGTTTGGACTCTTTCGATGTTCTCCGCCAAACACACTGAGCAGCAATATTCCAAAAGAGGACTGGAAAAACGTAGTGAATGCAGTTTCTTTAGTAGTTCAGTTGCATCTTTTAAGGGTTCTGCCAATAAAACGCAGTATCTGGTTCGCCTTTCCCACGGCATTATCTACGTGTTCTTTCTGAAGTAATAGTAATTCCTAGGTATTTTGTAGAGTTTACGGCCTTCACGTTTGATTGATTTATCTTGTAAACGAAGTTTAACGGATTTCTTTTCGTACTCATGTGGACGACATTACACTTCTCATTATTTAGAGTCAATTGCCAATTTTCGAACCATAGTGATATCTTATTTAGATCGTTCTGCAGTTGGGTTAGATCTTCAGATAATTTTACTAGAGAGTAAATGACGGCGTCTGCAAACAACCTAAGAGAGCTACTTAGATTTTCTCCCAAATTGTCTATGTAAATAAGGAACAGCAGAGGATCAATAATACCAACCTGTGGAACGCCCGATATCACAAGTTTTAGTGGATGCCTTACAATCGATTACTACAAACTGCGTTCTCTCTGACAGGAAATCCCCTATTCAGTCGCAAATTTGGGGCGATATACCATAACCATACAATTTGAGTAAAAGCCGTTTGTGATGTACGGTGTCAAGCTTTCTGGAAATCAAGAAATACGGAACCAATCTGAGAACCCTTGTCGATAGCACTCATCATTTCGTGTGAGTAAAGAGATAGTTGTGTTTCGCATGAACGATATTTTCTAAATCCGTGTTGACCTTGGATCAATAGATCATTCTGTTCAAGATAATTCATAATATTTGAATACAGGATATGTTCCAAAACCCTGCTGCAAATTGACGTCAAGGAAATAGGCCTGTAGCTTAATGGGCTACTCCTACTACCTTTCTTGAATATAGGTATGACCTGTACAACTTTCCAATCTTTTGATACAGGTCCTTCTTTGATAGTTGATTTGCTCAAAAGCACGCGCATACATTCGTTTTGAGCTGTCTCCACTGCTATTATACCTATATGAGACCCAACGGCATCAACATATTTTGGAAATCTTGAAGCATATTGAATATTATTTGCATAAAATAGCCGAGGTGGTTCTTCCAGCTCGCTCGGCCGGAGGAGTGACCGCATCTGTAGGTTTTATTTTTTAGCGAGTGTAACTTAGATCAATGTTACCAGTCAACATGGATCAGATACTATACCGAACAACAACTAACGATGAAATTGATTGATAAACAGTGCTATTAGGACGCTGTGTAAAATTATAGAGCCACAGATAGTTATGTGGTCTTGCGTTTATTGACGCGTTTCGATAAAAAATCATCTTCAGAATCATGGAAGGCGGTTTACATAATGAAACTGTATGGCGTCAAGGCCCTGCTGAACATTAATGTAATGTAATGTTGACGCCATACAATTTTATTATGTAAACCCCCTTCCATGATTCTGAAGATCATTTTTATCGAAACGCGTCAATAAACGCATGAACACATCACTATCTGTGGCTCTATAATTTTACACAGCGTCCTAATAGCACTGTTTATCAATTAATACTGATATTGGCGCATACCTCATTAACGACTTCATGTCACGTTTGGAAGTAACGATAAGCCTCCGCACCCTAGGACACAGGCTTGTGGGAATGTTAACACCTCGACAGCGGCAACTACGTCTGAAACGGAAACGTGACCATCGTTACTAGAAATTGTTTGCAATGGCAGAGCGTTGCAACGTCTGATGAATCCCGATACCTTCTTTATCATGGTGATGGAATGGTACGAATCCATTGTCTTCCAGGGGAACAGCTTCTTGGCGTGCTTCAGGACGTAGGCAAACTTTCTGCGACTCATTTATGCCCTGGAGGAAAACCACAGGTCGACTGGAGCTCGTGTAAGGGACCACGACGGTCAAGAAGTATCGTACACTGAGTACAGCCTGCGTAAAACCCGTCATGGGGATCAAGTTCCGCAAGGGCAGTGGCATTTTTAATGCAGCTGCAGCTAATGTGTCATGTCTCAAGGCTAGGAGTGTGATGGAGCAGTTTGGAGGAATACAGTGACGAGTTGCAATTGATGGGCTTTTCCCCACCTCGTCAGACCTGAACTAAAGCGAGACATCTGGATTGTGACTCAATGTGGCGTCAGTCATTGACACCGACTTCCCCCTCCCAGGAATGTACGGGAATTCGGCGACTTGTGTGCGCAGATGTGGTGGCAACTGTCTATAGCGACCTTTTGCGTGTTTCATACAAGTCTGTTTTTATTTAGCTAACCGGATCTGGGTTATAAGGCCACCATCAGATTTTAATGTCTGATGATGGCCTTGTAACTGGAACCGGTTAACAAAATAAAAATAAACTTGTAGGACATACCCAAACGTGACTGAAGTCACTCCAATCTTCCGTACCACTGCTACACCAACCGTAACGTATATTTTGGCAAAAAAACAGTTTTGGTTGCACAAATACAATAGTTTTTTCGCCTGTCCTAGGCATCACAGACGTTCTGTGGAAATTACAAACATGTTTAAGAAACTGCAGTTGACTTAAAAGTTCATCAGAATGTCCATTTGTAAGACGTACTGATAGTAGGGAAGGGGTTTAAGCAAGTTAGACTTCATGTACGTCACCAAATTCAAGTTTGAAGGGGAGAAGTGGGGTAAAAAATTTAACCACTAAAATATCACTGCAAACTCGGGCTTAACGAATAAAATACTTGTTACTCAGGTAGCAAACCGTCAGACTTCTTTAAAAATTAAAATAATATACATCTTTAAAACATATGTGTCAGCTATTCCTTGAGATTGGTAAACAGCAGCGAAGCCATGGATGAAATCCCTGGCTTAGGAGCGGCTTCCGAATTGGCAAGTAAACATCGCGTAGTTAAGTCAGATTCGCTTTCAGCCGTGGCTTCACTGTCCTTTCCCACTCTCAAGCAATAGCTGCCATATTTGTTTTAAAGATGCATATTATTTGAATTTTTAAATAAGTCTGACGCCTTGCTACCTGAGTAACAAGTATTTTCTTCGCTAAGACAGAGTTTTATGTTGTATAAGTTCAATTTTATACCCCACAATTCCCCCTCAGACGTGAGTGTGGTCATGTGACCTGTAGTTTAACCAGCTCAAACCGTACATAAAACAAGTACGTCCTCCATATGGACATTTTTTATACTTTTACTTCAATTGTTGTTTTTTAAACAAGTTTATAATTTCCCAAGAACGTCTGATGATGCTTAGAAGATGCCAAACGCGTCACATAAGAAATAGGAAAGATATTCTTTATGTGCAACACTCTTTTAATTCTGAAGTCATCAGGGGTAAAACATGGGAAACGGAAGGTTATTTGCAACTTGTACATTAACCATACAGCTTTCATAGGAGCTGAAGGCCATGAAAAGATGCAGTGGTTGGGAAGAGATTCAGACAGGGTTGTAGCCTTTCCCCAATGTTATTCAATTTCTACATTGAGCAAGCTATAAAGGAAAGCAAGAACAAATTTGGAGAAGAAATTAAAGTTTAGGGCGAAGAAATAAAAACTTGCCGTTTGCCGATGACATTGTAATTCCGTCAGAGGCAGCAAAGGACCTGAAATAGTAGTTGAACGGAATGGACTGTATGCTCAAAGGAGCATATAAGATGAACATTAGCAAGAGCAAAAGAAGGGTGATGGAATGCAGGTCTTAGAAAATCAGATGCTTCTGAAGGAATTAGGTTAGATTAGAAACGAAACAACAAAAATGAATTTTGTTACTGGTACAGTAAAATAACATATGATGATCGCAGTAAAGATGATTTAAGACACAAAATGGCAATAGAAAGAAAAGCTTTTTTGAAAAAGAAAATTTTTGTTAACATAGAATGTTAATTTAAGTGTAAGGAAGTCTTTTCTGAAGGCATTTGTGTGGAGTGTTACCTTGTATGGGAGTGAAACATGGGCGATAAGCAGTTCAGACAGGAAGAGGATAGAGGCTTTTAAGATTAGGTGGGTGGACAGCGTAACTAATGAAGAGGTACTGAATAGTATTGGGGAGAAAAGAACTTTTAGTATACTTTGACTAAAAGAAGGGATCGATTGATAGGACACATGCTTAGATATAATGGAATCATAAATTTAGCATCGAAGAGAAGTGTGTGAGGGAAAAAATCGCAGAGGGAGGCCAAGAGTCGAATATAGTAAGCAGATTCAGATGGATGTAGGTTGCCGTTCTTATAAGGAGATGAAGAGGCTTGCTCAGGATAGAGTAGAGTGGAGATCTGCAGGAAACCAGTCTCCGGATGAAGACCTCAACAACAACAACAACAACATGTGCAACAAAGTCTGTTTTTTTTGTCTAAATACACAAAGTTTTGCTCTTTATTCAGTATTATCATGTTCTACCTAGAATTGTCGGAAGGATCAGTGAAAATGTCCTCAGTTGGCTTTGCTATAAGTTTTCTGCGTTTCATACTAACAGATGTATGACTCTAATTAATCAATAAAAATTGGACACATGTTATAGCCGGCCGCAGTGGCCGAGTGGTTTGCGGCGCGCCAGTCACAGTCTGCAAGGCCGCTACGGTCGGGGGTTCGAATCCCCCTCGGGCATGGATGTTTGTATCGTCTTTAGTATAAGATAGGTCATAAGTATAAGTTTAGAGACTGATGACCCCGCAGTTAAGTCCCTTAAGCTTAACAAATATTTGAACATTTTGAACATGTTATATGGCATTTTATTGTAATTTCTCTATACCACCACTTTGATGCTCCTAAAACACCCTGTACATAAGATTACAATACCTTGTGCAGTTCCTTTTTGTCTAATTAGTTAAGGAGAAATACAAGGTTTTCGATAAGCGACAGAATAGTATTTTTATGGTCACCAATTCTTATATCAGCCTACAATAAATCCAAAAATTCTAGCCAACTTGTAGCAAACAGATTTAGCACGTCTCGCCACTGAATGAATTGACTCACCAAATACTCGAGACGATTATGGAAACCTAGATTTAATGCAGTCTCAAATGGATTTATCCATTTAAACAATAATCTGACAGCAGTATACGCATATCATTCTATCATATTCATTATACTCTGTCACAAACATACTAAAAGACGCCAATTTTGTCCGTGGGAGTTTGTTACATTCCTGTGTCACACAGGGTTCACTAAACGTTGGGGTCAAGACCAGCACGTGATTCAAGGGTCCACACCGAGCACTCTGAGATAGCGAATCAAAGGTCACCAGAGTTAGCTTAAGCGCGGCACGGTTGGGAATGAGGAACAAGGTGGACGTCCAAACACAAACACCGCCTTATCGTTCGACACAAACACCAACAAATACCTCTCGGTAAAACAAAAAAACAGAAACCGGTCCCGGAATATGTACACGCCGACTCTCGAGTGTGTGGACATCCGTAGCGAGTGATAGGGCTTCATTTACTGGTTCCCATTACGTTCGAGGCCACAGCATGCTGTTGATAATTCTTACACACATACGGAGGCCATCTTTTCTGACTCCGGCATGCCAACAGTTAACTGTCTGAACCGCTCGTCATACTTCTATGACCCGTTTTTCGCACTAAATCCTGTAGACTGTGTAAAATGTTTTTCACTTTAGATGACATTTTTGTAATCTTTGTTTTTAGTTATTTTTATAAATGAAAAATTCATGAAACAGAAAGAATCAGCTTTTCTCCTTCTCTCAAGGCTTTGTACACTTCACATAAAAAAGTGAATCAAGAATCGGCCTATGTGGCACGAGCGGCATAAAAAACCTCTATAAACGATTTTCTAGTGGTAAATAGTACATATAATGGATATGTCTAACAAGGAAAGTGCTTGGGCTGGAACAAACACATATACACCAAAATCGTATGAGAGATAATGTAAAGATTCCTTATTGCACTAGTGATACTCCCGCATCTGCAAAACTCTGCATTCGTCCGTTAGAGGCCTTGCACTTTTCACTTTGCACTTTGACCTGTCGGTTCGCCAGTAGGGACGGTGCAGTGTGCCTCCGAAGTTGCGTTTTCTGATGTTATTTGTGTGGTGAAGCGTCAGTTGGGGCGGCGATTGCTAATCAATCCTGCTAATGTATTGCGATTAATTGAGATGAAACGAAGAACCCTTCTTCGTGAAGATGGTATTAGTGTAGAAGATGAATCATTTGCATGCTTTCTCGTATCTGTTATGGTACACAAATATGAGCATAAGTTAGATAACTGTTGTTACGAACTCATAATAATGGTAATACGGTGATAATGACGAACAATTCATTGCAAGGGGTAGTGCTACGGTAAGTGCGGGAAGAGGCAATGGAAGCAGTGGCAGTGAATACGAACAGTCTTTCGGGAAGAAGGTTAAAGTTGCAACTATCATCACGGCTTTTGATGACAAATCGGTAGAGAACATGTACGACGATTATTACTTAAGTTATAGTTAAGATATCTGCATTACGTATGGCGTCTACAATTACATCTACAGTGCTATCTAGAGCATGGTTGCAGAGCTTTGCAGAAAAACGACACCCACCAGCACATTGAGGTGTACGTAGAGATCCTGTAACCAAACGTTCATACAGATATGTTTGTTCGAGCCCATGTCATTTCCTTGTAAGTGAAATCTAGGTCGGCAGTTACAGAATCGGACTTAAACAATTTGCTTGCTGCTTCAGAGGTCTGGTCAGGTAGGCCTAAACCTTCTCGTTCATCTTGAGGCGCTTGGCGCCATTTTTTTTTTTTTTTTTTTTTTTTTTTTTTTTTTTTTTTTTTTTGTGGTTTTAGGGCGCACAACTGCTGATGTCATTAGCGCCCGAATCAAAACTGAGATATATCAAAGGATAATAAGCCTATATGAAAACAACTAAAAACAGCGTAAAATACAACTAAATGTCCTTTGATAGATTGGTCAAGTTGATCAAATTCAAGACTCGAGCAACAGCTCGTGCGTCATCAACTAAAATTTCTTCCAGGGTATTCGGTAGATTCAGTGCAATACGAACATGAGTAAAGTTTGGACAAGACAATAAAACATGGTGCACCGTCAGCGGGTGACCAGAGGAACATAACGGTGCGGGGTCACCAGTTAACAAGTGGCGGTGGCTGAACCGGCCATGTCCGATCCGCAATCAGACCAAGATGACCTCTTATCGTCGCGAGCGGCGTGAGGGGGTCTTCCAAATCCACCGGGAGCAGTTTAATAGTTCGAAGCTTATTATTTGTAAGCGAGGACCACACATTATGCCACGACGATACAATGCGACAGGAAAGAGCCCCTCGAATGACATTCGATGGGACACAGTACGTTGCTGTCCGACGTAGTAGTGTTGCAGCCTTGGCCGCATCATCAGCAGCCCGTTACCGGGCACGCCTGCGTGGTCATTGTACCCACAGAACGTGTGATGCGAATAATCTGCAGTATTAATTTGCCTGAAGATGGCCTGTGAAGCCGAAAGCTAGTTCACAACAAAATAAATATTATTGTGGAAGAAATATATAGTGTATACAGTTATTTAATGTGTCTATGTTCCATCAAGAACCGACGGAAGAGTCCATAAAGAATACAATGACTTCAATTCCAAAGAAAGTAAGTGCAGATAAGTGTAAAAATTACAGAAGTTATAGTTTAATAAGTCATGTTTATCATGTTTGCCAAATTATAAACTGAATGTTCACAGACGAATGAAAAAAACTTGTAGAATCCAACCTCGGGGAAGAAAAGTTTGGATTTAGGAGAAATGTAGGAACACGCCAGCCAATTCTTCCATTACGACTTACCTTAGAGGACAGATAAAGAAAAGGGAAAACCGCGTTTCTTGATTTTGGAGATTTGTAGTGTGTTTTTGACAATGTTGACTGGAATACACTCTTTGAAATTATGGATGTAGAAGGGATAAAATATGGAGAACAAAAAGCTATATACAACTTGTACAAAAATCCGACAGCAAGAGTTGAAGAGCATGGAAGGGACGTAGTAATTGGGAATTGAGAAAGACAGGATTGTAAGGAACAGAAAGTTTCTATCATACAATGTAAACTTTCACGGCCGACGTTGTCTTCAGATAAAACTTCCGGGCTGATGGGCCGTGGTCCAGATATAAAACTACCTCCCGCAGTTGGAGACGAAACGTCGGGAGGTAGTTTTATATCTGGACCACGGCCCATCAGCCCGGAAGTTTTATCTGAAGAGAAAGTTTCTATTTCTTCTGCCGAACATTATTCACTTTGTACAAAGGGCAAGCTGTGAAGAAATGAAAAGAGAAATTTGGAGAGGAAATTAATGTTCAGGGAGAAGAAATAGAAACTTTGCTGTTAGTCGATGACATCGTAAATCTGTCAGAGGCATCAGACGACCTGGAAGAGCAATTTAACAGAATGGACAGTGTTTCGAAAGGAGGTTATAAGATGAACAATGACCAGACAAAAGAGAATGTTCGAATATTTGTTAAGATTGTGGGACTTAACTGCGGGGTCATCAGTCCCTAAACTTACAAACTATTTATAAACTAACTTATACTAAAGACAGCACAAAACATCCATGCCCGTTGAGGGATTCGAATCCCTGACGGGGAACGGTCTCGCGCATCGTAGCATAGCGCCTCAATGCGCTTGGGCACTCCGCCGCGGCATAGCAAAACAGATGTAATGGAATGTTGTGCAAGAAAAACAGGATGAGTTTTGTTATTTGGGTAGCAAAATTACTTCTGATGGCAGAAGAAGATATAAAATCCAGAATGGCTATGTGAAGGAAAGCATTTCTGAATAAGTGTAATTTCTTGACATTCGAAATTAAATGTTAGGAAGGCCTTTCTGAAAGCATATATCTGGAGTGTAGCTTCATTTGTGGATGAAACACGGACGATAGGGATTTAAGACAGAAAGGTGATGGAAGCATTTGAAAAGTGGTGCTACAAACGACTGTTGAAGATCTCTTAACTAATGAGGAGGTGAACAGATTTGGGAGACTAAGTGAAGCGACAGATTGATGAGACACATTCTAAACATCAAGGAATCGTCAAATTAGCACTGGACGGAAGTGTGTGGGATAAAAATCGCAGAGGGAGACTTAGAAACGAATACACTAAGCAGCGTAATATGGATGTAGGTTGCCGTCCTTATTCAGAGGTGAAGAGCTTGTACAGGAGGACATAAGGTGGAGTGGTGCATCAAACCTGTCTCAGGGCTGACGGCCGACACAACAGCAACAGAATGGAAAATGAAATCAGCGTAAGAAATGTGTGTGTTATAGGCAATGCTCACTACTTCCATCCATTATGCCACAAGCATCTCAATACCTACAGGCTTTGAAGATTATTTTGTTACTTTAATCTTCATTCTAAAATGAGGGAAGTTATCATTTCAAATTTTAAAAGATGAACGTTAGTGATTTTTTTTCTTTTTCTTTTTTTTCAAAGGTAAAATTCTTGTTCCATCGTAATTTACGTATCCAGTTGCCGTAAATGGCAACTAACAATCAAGCAGGTCGTATAATAAGCACTCTTTAGCACAAGAGTAATAGATGAATACATAGTGAGTGTCACGAATCTCGCTTTTCCTGAATCAATGGCACGCTTCCTTTATCTGAAGTGCGCTCAGCAGAAAAAGAAGTATGACTTTTTTTTTTAACTATAGGCTGTGTGTTTTCTGTCAGTCAGTCAGTTTATGTAGAAGGAATCCATACAATCAAATCTTTCCGTAAAAATTACATGAAAAAATAAATTCATTACGATCGTGAATTTATTGAAATGAAATAAAGTGGAACTTATTCTTTTGACCGTCATTTGTTGTTCTTTAATTGTTTTCCCTCCTCTCTCTGCCCCTCTACTCCTTTCCCGTCCCGATAAAAAAAAAAAAAAAAAAAAAAAAAAGATGGTACGTGCTATTCACAATAGCATTTCTTACATTATTTATTCCTACCTTCCATTAGTCCATCTCCTACTTACAACTCTCCTGTTTATCTATCCCTACCCTTTCTTCTCCCCCGGTCTCTCTGTTTCCTACTGCCTCTCCATTTCCTTCTTCCACTCAACAGTTTTCATCTCTTTCTCTCATATGCTACCTTCTCCCTGCCTGACGTTTCCTTCACCCTTTCTCTGTTAATAACCTCGTCCATTCTCCTGGCCTATCACCTCCATATGCATTCTCTGACACTCTTCTAAATGTGGTGTCTGTTATTTCGGACACATTACCAAATAGGAATACCTTTGTTCCACGACCAGATCGTCTGATATTTTCATGTGACCAAATGGGTCATACCAACTATAGCCTGCTCTTCCTTTTGGGGTAGGCCATGGGCAAAAAGAAAAAATGTAGTAACCCTAATCTCTCAGTTCCGGCCAAGGCTTTCGGGAGATTTTAACTTAGTTATAACGGAAATGTCGGAACTGGCAATGTTCTACCATTATTTTAAACCGAACTATCACTAACCCTAATACCACCTCGATTTGTATTTGTCATTCATTAGTCTATTATGGTCGAATGCTAGACAGTTCTTAGTATCGGAGTAAACCCACGAAAAAGGTTACTTTCGGCCGAGCGATATTGACTTTATGTCAAATTAACCCCTTTCAAATCCATTGAGAGAAGAATTTATATTATTTTTTTTTTATTTTTTTATACCACAGAGAAAGAGTTTGTCAAGCTCTGTTCGTTGGTTTGCTCTAGAAGGAATTGATAATGCCACTAGTTACAGATTGTATACTGACAGCCAAAGAAAACGGAAAAATGAGGAAGGATGGGGAGGAAAATCAACGAAATCAGGACAAAGGAGCATGCTTTACAGGCCAGGTCGTCACAACCGACAGATATCAGTAGCAGTAAGTACGCTGCGTAGTTAATATTTTACTAAAGTACACATCTGAAGTTTGAAACTCGTTTATATCGTCGAGAGGAAGTTAGTATAGGCGACTGTAGGTAGAAAATTGTGGGCGTCGCTTGTAGTTTAAACGCTGTGAACTCATCTATCAGAAAGATAAATCTCATTACTTGGTTGAAAAAGTGAACTTCCGGAAGGCAACACTCCAGTGGTATGGGTCTGAAGACCACGAAGATTCTAAATACTAGGAAGAAAGTATTCTTTATTATTAGTAAATATAATAACCGATAATACCTATACATGAATGAATGTCACACCACTATGGTTGATACTATAATGAACGTAGTGCAAGCAACATTTTTTTAGCAATACCGAAAGTCCCGATACCATCCATATGCTTATACCCAGTAACGCAGAAAACAACATGCCTAAACATTGAATAAGCCTCATCTAACAACACATGAAATACGCAAAAGAAACTTTCCTTCAATACCGTGCTCTGCCAAGCATTTGCCAATACAAATTGTCAAAGTTTCGAGTTATTAGAATTTCTGATGAAACCATTGTGCTTAGTAGGTGGAAGGATAAACATAGATTGAGCTGTCTGTATTATAACAAGTAAAGACACATTCTTAACGAAAGAAAATTCCTTATTGCAAATGATCAGTGTTTAAAATAGTGGTTTTTAATTACATCATTAGGCTTGGTATGTCGATAGGTGAAAGTAAATAGACCTAATAAATAACTGTGATACATTATATACTTGTTCCATAATACTATTTATTTTGTTGAAAACTAGTTTTCAGCCTCTTAGACCATCTTCAGACAACTTAATAATCCAGATTACCCACATCACATCAGCTACTGTGTATGGAGTTCAAAGATTTTACAAAGATATGTGTCCAGTCATATACTGTGTAAACTTTAAGTATTTTATAAGAAACAGAGAGGCTGAACTAATTAAAGCAAAACAGTAACTAAGAAGCGTCTCTGTTTCTTATAAAATTCTTAAAGGTTACACAGTCTATGACTGGACACATATCTTTGTATAATCTTTGTACTCCAAACACAGTAGCTGATGTGATGTGGGTAACCTGCAGTATTAATTTGTCTGAAGACGGCCTAAGAAGCCGAAACCTAGTATACAACAAAATAGATATCATTGTGGAACAAATATATAGTGATCACAGTTATTTAATATGTCTATGTTTCATCAAGAACAGACGGAAGAGTCGATAAATATTAGTAAATAGATCTTGTAGGTCAAAGTCGACGGGTAGCAAAAAAATGTTCAAATGTTTGTAGTCCGTAGCTTACAAACTACTTAAACCTAGGTAAACTAACCTAAGGACAAACACACACACCCATGCCCCAGGGAGGACGGGTAGCATCCCGTGCTTCATTTCACCCCTTATTTGTCTCCCTTTATGGAGTTGAATTACACAGTTCAGCCCCACCTCACCCTGTCTCCCTCCTCCTCACTTTTCTGATTCCTTTAAAGGCCTGCATTTTTCTGTAACTTTATTAAAAAATTTATAACTTGGTTTGTATGACACTTTTCTCGCAACTTGGTATGCCGTCTAGAAATATTTTCACGATCTGTTCACTTTTTGAGAATATATATATATATATATATATATATATATATATATATATATATATATATATATATATAGGCCAACTTTAGGTTACGGTAGTAACACAAAAAGTGGACCTTTGCGATCGCCTTTTGACAGCTCGAAATTTAAATGAAAATAACGCCTTAACCATAAATCTGACACGAGAATGGAATGCACATATTTGTAGAGGAGAAAATTCTCTACAACTATGCATTGTTATGTTTTTTCAAATCTCACATCGTTTCAGAGATATTTGCAAAAATAACGGTGATTTGACGATGCCTGTCTGTCTGTCCGGAACGAGTTTCCACATTTTAGGTCGAACCATACAACTGATCGACACCATATTTTACATACATAATAGTTTGCCTCCAAGGATCAGAACCTCCCATTTTCAAATTTTTCGGACAAAAATACATTAGTAATACAAAAAAGCCGTTTTTAATGTAAATGCAAACAATCCGTTCATTTGACCCGAAAATTGAATAACCGACTTTAAAAAAAAAAAAATGTTCAAATGTTTGTAAAGCTTATGGGACTTAACTACGGGGTCATCAGTCCCTAAACTTACAAACTACTTATGAACTACTTACGAACTAGGACACCACAAATATCCATGCCCGAGGGGGGATTCGAACCCCCGACCGTAATGGCCGTGCAGACCGTGACTGAAGCGCCTCAGTCTCCTCGGCCACCGCGGCCGGCGACTTTTTAGAGGAGGTAATTATCTACAAGTTTCCTCCCTTATGTTTTCCTCGTAACTCGCACCGTTACATAGATTTTTGCAAAAATAACGGCGATTTGACATCGTCTCTGGATTCGACGTACACCACGCGTTAGGAAATGTCACGCCACATTCCTCGCCCTGTACTCTCTCTGGCATACGCCATCTTGCTTCCTGTATTTTACGATTATTATAACTTACGCGTTGTCATTTCAAAGCATTGCCCCACTGAAAAATTAACAAAATTACATCGTTCATAGTAAGTTATAATTTAGTATCTAAAATGTCAATGTAACTGTTAACAAATAAATGTTCAAATGTTTGTTAAGCTTATGGGACTTAACTACGGGGTCATCAGTCCCTAAACTTACAAACTACTTATGAACTACTTACGAACTAGGACGGCAAAAATATCCATGCCCGAGGGGGGATTCGAACCCCCGACCGTAGTGGCCGTGCTGACCGTGACTGGAGCGCCTCAGTCACCTCGGCCACCGCGGCCGGCAACTGTTAACAACTGCCAGCAATTGTACTTGCTATTATCATTACGTCATTTACAACAGTCATTGTAAATATAACTCCCCAATTTGTGTACGTGTGTTAAAGAAGTCTATGTTTGCATTTCCTTAGTATGTATTTCATGATATGTTCACAAAATAGAACAAATGCTCTTTTCAGAGCCGGCCGCGGTGGCCGAGGGGACTGAGGCGCTTCAGTCACGGTCTGCACGGCCACTACGGTCGGGGGTTCGAATCCCCCCTCGGGCATGGATATTTGTGCCGTCCTTAGTTGTAAGTAGTTCATAAGTAGTTTGTAAGTTTAGGGACTGATGACCCCGTAGTTAAGTCCCTTAAGCTTAACAAACATTTGAACATTTTTTTTGAGCTCTTTTCAGAGAAAGCGCTGTTACCTTTGAACAACTGATAATCTTGCAGGATATAGTTGAGTTCAATTAACAAGAATATGTGAATACATTTTAGGAAACAATATAAAAAATGCCAGTGGCATGTTTTATTTTATTTTATTTTTTCATCACACAGATGATGCTTTGCGGTGGTTTGTTCCTGTTCGTTATGGGTTGTTCCTTGAGAATTTTGCTCAGTTTTTCTTTTTCTCTCTTTTCATTGGTTCTTCGGTTTGATCGGTCCTATGTGGACGTTGGTTTATTATTTTTAATATTCATCGTTTCGTCGTGGACTTAGTGTTTTTGTTACAGAGGGCGTCGAGCACTCTGACCGAGCACGCCGAACTACCACGCCAGCACCCTCTGACCAAGCGCTCTGTGTCAGGCAAGTTACAAATCAAATGTTCAAATGTGTGTTAACTTTTTTTTTTAAATACTTACGGGACTTAACTACGGGGTTATCAGTCCCTAAACTTACAAACTACTTACGAACTAGCTACTACTAAGGACGGCACAAATATCCATGCCCGAGGGGGGATTCGAACCCCCGACCGTAGCGGCCGTGCAGATTGTGACTGGCGCGCCGCAGGCCGCTCGGCGAAGTTTCGGAGCTTCGTCTAAGATGTTCGTGCATCACAAACTAATTCGCTGCCCATTACGCTACGCAAAACAGCTGCGAAAGTAATCCCTAATTCTCGTACTATCGATGGCAGATGTTATATGCAAACATGGCATTTTTAGACATTAAATTGTAATTCATTGTCCTAACAACGACGTGTTTTTGATAATTTTCAGTGTGCCATTGCTTTGTAATGACAACCACTACATCTACATTTACATCTACATGGGATACTCTGCAAATCACATTTAAGTGCCTGGCATTATACTATTTACCTCCCATTCCATTCTCGAATAGCGCGCGCGAAGAAAGAACACCTGACTCTCTCCGTTCGAGCTCTGATTTCTCGTATTTTATTCTGATGATCATTTCTACCTATGTAAGTGGGAGTCAACAATGTATTTTCGCATTCGGAGGAGAATGTTGACGATTGGAGTTTCGTAAGTAGCCCACACCGCAGCGATAAGCGTCGTTGTTGTAATGATTCCCATCCCAGATCCTGTATCATTTCCGTAACGCTGTCTCCCCTGTATCATGACAATACGAAACGAGCTGCCCTTCTTTGGACTCTTTCGATGTCCTCCGTCAAACCCACCTGATAAGGTTCCCACACTGGGCTGCAATACTCCAAAAATGGACGGACAAGCTTAGTGTATGCAGTTTCTTTTGTAATTCTGTTGCATGTTTTAAGGGTTCTGCCAATAAAACGCAGTCTCTGGTTCGCTTTTCCCACGATATTATCTACGTGTTCTTTCCAATTTAAGTCTGAAGTAATAGTAATTCCTAGGTATTTTGTGAAGTTTACGGCCTTCACTTTTGATTGATTTATCTTGTAAACAAAGTTTAACGGATTTCTTTTCGTACTCATGTGGACGACTTCACACTTCTCATTATTTAGAGTCAATTGCCAACTTTTACACCATACTGATATCTTATTCAGATCGTTCTGCAGTTGGTTTTGATCTTCAGACGATTTTACTAGACGGTAAATGACGGTGTAATCTGCAAACAACCTAAGAGAGCTACTTAGATTTCCCCCTAAATCGTTTATGTAAATAAGAAACAGCAGTGGACCAATAACACTACCCTGTGGAACGCCCGATATCACCTGTTTTAGTCGATGACTGCGAACTGTGTCCTCTCTGACGAGAAATCCCCTATCCAATCGCAAATTTGGGGCGATGTACCATAACCACGCAATTTGATTAAAAGCCGTTTGTGAGGTACGGTGTCAAAAGCTTTCTGGAAATCAAGAAATACGGAATCGATTTGCGAACCCTTGTCGATAGCACCCATCACTTCATGTGAATAAAGAGCTAGTTATAATGAGAAAATAACCAAATCTAGAAAGCAAGACGGCATATACAAAAGAAAGTTGTGACGTTACAACAACGTGCAACACCGTTTGTAGCGCAAAGCGCGCTAGTTTGTCAGCGGAGAGCGTCGAAAGTTGCGATGAGTGAGCGGGTAGTCGGCCACTAAGAGGAGATGGGGCGCCCAGCTTCGCTTCAGGTCCGGTCGGGTGTAAATGGAAAGCACCCTGGCGGACGTGACGTCAAGTCCAACTGCCGTTTTTCCCGCTGAAAAGCTGCATTGTCTTTAATTTTAGATACTATCCTGACACTATTAGAGTTACAGACTAGCACGTAGAAGCAAATGAAAGAGGAGAACAGCGCGATTCAGATGATGTATTGACAAAATTAAAAAAAGTAAAGCAGTCAACAATCCGAAGATTGGTTTGAACACCACAGTGCTTTACTAGGCGTGGTCCTGTTTGGAGGTGGTATGCCGTTGCCTTCCTCCGACCTTCGAAGTGACTTACCTAGCCAGTTATAGGGGGACCTACAGTTTAACGTGGGTTCCGAACCACGGTGCTGCTCGATATTTTCACATGAGCAATACTGCCAGAGGTGAAAGAAGTGGAAAGTGACAGATAACGATCCTAGGACGTGGCGCGGATCGAATCCGCGGCCTTGCGATTCGTAGTCTGGCACTCCACCATTGTGCAACCGAGGTGCATGACATAATTTATTTAACTTTACATCAATAGTTACTCGGAAAACTAATATTTATTCACTTAGAAAAAATCCAGAGGCTAAACTAATTGAAGTGTAGTAACGAGCGAGTGCTCAAATGAAAGGTCTCATCAAGACGAAAAGTTTGGTATCACCATATTGCGCATAATAACGCAATTGTAAGGAGGAGCAATAGTGATTTGTTAACAATTAATACAAGACAGATACACAAACAGCGAGGCAGTGAAAAGTTGCAGGTATCGTAACCACACATTATGAGCTGTTGCGAATATATTATTTTTGTTTATTTTAATATGTTGTCTTTGTGTAAATTAAATCATTAATTTGTTTAAATTTATGAGCACAGTAATTCTGAACAGTGCCTTGAAAAGAGGACTGGAAAATGTACCTGAAAAACACTTTACCTAAGTGATTACGTAAATATTCATTGTGCGACGGTCGAAAGACTTAAACTTATGATTTTGGGGGTATTGTTAATGTTAGAACTTAAAGTAATAATTTGCATTACAATCATAGCGCGCATGCCATCATATCAACATTTCAAGCATTATTTAAAAAGTTAGGTACACTACTGGGAGTGCCACTGAATCTTGTTCGATGGACTTATAACTGGAAAGACCCCACATATCCCTACATAAGCGGCCCAAATCAGTGGACGGCAGTTCACTATTGATGGAAAATGTGTAATGTGAATGCAGTGAAATCGAGTGAGACGATAAGTGATTAATATAGTCGCAGAATCCGCCGCGCTGGACTCTGAAATATTTCGGACGTATGTGGACTTTGATTTTTCAAACAGTTGTCGGAACTCAGAAATTTCTCATTGCATTATGACTTTTTTGTGTGTATAGAACAACGAACTTTAATAGCAATTAAATAGGAACATTATCCAAATGATTATACATTGATAAAGCTATTTTTTAGCAATGTTTGGCCCTCGAGCTTAATCTATTAGACGGAATCTAACGGATTTAGTGGTTCTTGTAAATGTAATCATGCAATGGGCAATGAACAATTTTAGTCAAAACGTAAACCTCATGTTGCAGTCAGTTATTTAGTAGATACCGCCCTAGTTATACATTCCCTGACTTTGAAATTGAAGTTTTAGTTTTTACAAATAAATGTTACGTGTACGGACAGCAACGAACCTAAGGTAGCAGGAATAAGTCATACCCTAAGACGAAGTTAGTTTAAGGGTCCGTACCGTTACAGAGTATCGGGTAAGGTTTCGGGTGAGGGATGTCACGTAACTGGTATCCGAAAGCCAAATGTTGAGCACCTCCATAAAAATGTTAAAATCAAATGTTTGTTAAGCTTAAGGGACTTAACTGCGGGGTCATCAGTCGCTAAACTTACAAACTACTTATGACTACCTTATACTAAAGACGACACAAACATCCATCCCCGAGGAGGGATTCGAGCCTCGACCGTAGCGGCCGTGCAGACTGTGACTGGCGCGCTGCAGACCGCTCGGCCACTGCGGCCGGCTCACCTCCATAAAACCAACCAGACATGTGGACTATGGAATTTTCTTTTCTTTTCCATGGGTCTATTTCAACAAACAACGTCTTAGGCGGTATAATTAGATGAGTGTTGCTATGTGGTCATTGGTCCATTAGTCTACCATACTTGAGGTGACTGATACTTGCTGCCGGGTAAAAAACTCGGGCATTTTCTGAAAGTGGCCCAGCGCAGGAATCCGCCCGTGTGTTGTCAGGTGGGGAGGCGAAATCGCCGGTTCCGAGAACTGCAGGTCCCGGCCTCGGGGTCCTGTGCGCTACTAAAGCCGTCCTCACGCGTCACGGGGCAGCTTACTCTCACATGGACGGGAAATCCATCCTCACTTGTCACAGCGCTCGCGTCTCGTAACATGTGGTAGCTGAATTTGCGGCTCCAGCGCTCTCCTGTCCAGGATCATCGTATTATCTGGGTCGCAAACCACGCAGTTTCTTTATGAAAATGGAAGTTCATAAAGGTACTCCGTTTCCTCTGTTGATCATGTACTAGCCAACTATGGTATAAATAGATAAAACATTCAATACACATGACAAAAACGATAGTACTATGTTCGCCGGCAAGATCATCGGCCAATGAAATTTTAAAAATCGGACAAACTTACTCCTGAGAATGACCGCACTTGCATTTACATTACATTGAATATTACAGAAAATATTTGTGATAATTTAATAATAAATTCGTACAACCTTGTAGAAGACGCAAAAGCGATTAAACGGGTACGCCTGTACGTCAAGACCAATTTCATTTCATATTGCGACAAAACTCTGCGCCCTTCCACTTGAACTAAGCACAATTTCGACAGCTGCAACCTTCCATTTCCTTCTACAAGAACCTAAAGAGGTTAACCGTAGATATGTTACTAAGTGACATATCATCATGACAAATGAGTCATAAATCTGTCGTTGAAACACTACAGTTTCCGTTCAAAAATTTTCAAATGTTTGTTAAGCTAATGGTACTTATATAGATCAGCCAGTACATCTACTAGCTTATATGTGGAGCACTATTATAAGCGGTTAATGTCAAAATGGACAAATTTTGTGAAGCTTATGGGACCTAACTGCGGAGTCATCAGCCCCTGAACTTACAAACTACTTATAAACTAACTTTTACTAAAGACAGCACAAACATCCATGAGTACGAATAGAGTGCGCTAGAAAATTCTAGGTGGTTAGATGGCACCACCCAAGTACGCGCCATTACCACTGTGACGTAACCTAGCCAATGAGAAGCCGTCTCCTGGTTATATAAGCGGAAGCCTCCAGTTCACGGCAGTCAGTTTTACTCCTGATGACGACTATGGAGGATATAGTCGAAAGCTTGGGCTCCTACCCATATTTGGCGCGGCGAGAACACCGAGAGTATTTTACGCAAGCACAAACATCCATGCCCGAGGAAGGATTCGAACCTCCAATGAGGAAAGGCCTCGCGCATCTGAGCATAGCGCCTCAATGCGCTCCTTCACTCCACCGCGGCACTTTTTCCGTCCGGAAATGAGCGCGTGGCCTAAGGCGCGATGCTACGCAATGCGTGACTTCTCCCACCGGGGGTTCGAGTCCTGTCTTTGACATAAGCGTGTGTGCTAGCCTTAGTTTAAGTCAGTTTGAAGTAGTTTGTGAGTTTACGGACCGATGACCTAGCAGTTTGTTCCCATATCTTTACAAATATTTAGGTTGAAAAGTACACAGCCATTCTTAACTCTTTCCTGTACAGATACTTTAAGAAGGGCAATAATTGCTCGAAACCGGTTGTAAATAAATCTGTAACCTTGCAACTGGCAGCTGTTTGCTGTGCCTTAACACAGTTGCTACAGTGGATAAAACATTTTCAAATATCTGAACATTTCAGATTTCTTTCATTATAGACACACAAACAAGCTGCGTATGAAAATTCTATAAGCACCTGTATGACGTTTCTAATCATTTGTTACGACAAACGGTACAAAAATCGATACTTTTTCCTCACTATGCCCGCGCTAAGAGACAGTATACAAATCCAAGCTATTAAAAAAAACAAAAAAAAAAAAAAAAAACAAAAAAAAAAAAAACCAGTGTGGGTTCCGGGAGGGACGATCCCCTATTGACCATTTACTTCGACTGGAGACTGCGATCAGACAGGCCTTCTCTAAAAGACATCATCTGGTAGCAGTCTTCTTCGATCTGCATAAGGCGTACGACACTGCTTGGCGTCATCATATTTTACGTTCTCTTCATGACTGGGGCCTCAGAGGCTCCTTACCAATTTTTATCCGTCAGTTTTTATCCCACCGCCTGTTCCGTGTCAGAGTTGGCTCTTCCTTTAGCTCCCCTCGGATACAGGAGAACGGTGTCCCCCAGGGCTCAGTGTTGAGTGTTACACTTTTTCTAATCGCCATCAATGGGTTGGTGAGCTCTGTTGGGTCACTGGTAACCCCGGCATTGTATGTCGACGACTTTTGCATATGGTACAGCTCCTACTCATTAGCCTCTACTGAACGTCAGCTCCAGAGCGCCATTCGGCGGGCTTCAGTGTGGGCTACGTCCCATGGTTTCCAGTTTTCCTCATCAAAAACGAGGGTGGTGCACTTTTGTCGTCGTACTACAGTTCACCCTGATCCAGAACTGTTCTTGGGTAATCAGCGCCTGGAAGTTGTAGCACAGCATCGTTTCCTGGGTCTTCTCTTTGACAAAAAATTGACTTGGGTGCCCCATATTCGCCACCTAAAGATTAGTTGTATGAGGAAACTCAATGCCCTACGTTTCCTTGCTCATTCATCTTGGGGTGCAAACCGAACAACTATCCTCCGTATCTATCGGGCTCTAATCTTGTCCCGATTGGACTATGGGTGTCAAGTTTATGGCTCGGCAGCTCCTTCTGCCCTGAAATTATTAGACCCGGTTCACCATTATGGTGTCCGCTTGGCTACAGGTGCATTCCCGACTAGCCCGGTCGACAGTCACCTTGTTGAGGCGGGAATCTGCCCTCTTCAGGTCAGGCGGCATCAGCTTCTGGCGTCTTATGCCATCGCCATCCGGCAATATCCTGCTCATCCCGCTTACCAGGTTCTTTTTGCATATGAAGGGCTTCGACCCCCTGATACCCGGCCGCGGGCGGGCCTTCCCGTCGGACTGCGGCTTGCCTCTCTTTGCCGGGATTTCCATTTCCCTTCGCTAGATTGCGCCCCCCATTTTACTGCACGCACACCTCCGTGGATGGTGCCGCGACCACTAATTCGGACGGATCTCTTCCAGGGCCCAAAAGCTTTAATTTCCCCCATGGTCTTTCGGCGTTTGGTGCGCCCAGTACTAGAAGAGTTTCAGGGAGCCTCTATCTTCTACACTGATGGCTCGAAAACAGCGGGCCACTCCGGATATGCTTTTACGTCTCCTGTTGGGGCGGAATGCCATTCTCTGCCAGAGGCATGCAGTGTGTTTACGGCAGAGCTGATGGCGATTTATAGAACCCTCTGTTTTATTAAACGTTCTGTCGTGGAACGTGGTTTAATCTGTGCTGACTCCATGAGCAGTCTGCAGGCCATTGATCGTTGTTTCCCCTCCCATCCTTTAGTTATTTCCATCCATGAACTCCTTGCTGACCTTCATCGTGCTGCCTGCTCAGTTACCTTTCTCTGGGTGCCAAGCCATGTTGGTATTACAGGGAATGAAGTAGCTGACCAGTTGGCTAGATCGGCAATTACTCGCTGCCCGTCTCCCTTTCAAATTCCGGGTGCGGATCTGCGGGTGCAGATCAGATCTTTGCTTCACTCCTCATGGGATAGCAGTTGGAAAGCTACTGCCCCTTCCAATAAACTCCCCATCAAGGATACGACTGCAGCTTGGAGTTCATCTTTACGCCCTTCCCGGAGAGAATCAATTGTCCTCTGTCGCCTCCGTCTTGGACACTGCAGGCTGACCCATGGATTTCTTTTACGAAATGACAATCCACCACATTGTGATTGTGGAGCCGTACAATCCGTGTCTCATATTCTGACTGAATGTCCTCTTCATTCCACACTCCGTGGCGACTATGGCCTACCGCCTGCATTGCCTTCAGTTTTGGCGGATGACCCACGGATGGTTGATCGCGTCCTTGCCTTCCTCCGTGAAAGTAGATTTTATTGTCAGCTCTAGGACTCGCTTGTTCGGGGTGAGTGGGTTTGTGATTCTTGGCTGATTGTGGGGTTTAGAGCCTTATCCCCATCAGCCCCCCCCACTCTTTTACATTTTAATGTAGTTTTATTTCTCCCTGCTCTGGAGCTATGATACGTTGACCACTGTGCCATTAGTACCTTGTGGTTAAGGCTGGAGGTCGCTTCCAGAGCTGTGGGTTCGGACACTGTAGCATTTGCTGCCCTGGGTTGGTCTTAGTCTTGTTGACGAGTCGATTTTACTTCCTAGTGTAATGGTCTTTTGGCTTTCACCTATTTTTTGTCGAGTTCCATGGCGTATTCAATTTGAGGTTGAAGGGACTGATGACCTCGTTGTTTGGTCCCTCATGTCCACCACCACCCACCCCACTGTGCAACGAAAACGCTTCTACATGATAAATGAATGAAACAAAAGAAATGCCTCTTTAGTCAGTTATAATATATTGCTTTATTTCATTTTATGATTATTATAGAGGGCCAACTGTTTGAAGAACGTAACCCGTCGACAATCCTGCACATGAGTATCCCAGTCGTCTTCTCGTATTCAAGGGCGGTAGCCTTTGTACTGTTGGGATCGATCAGGTTCTGTGGGCTGCATCATTGTTCTCTTCTCACACCTGGGACACCCCAGCTGGGTGTAGGGTTCATGAACAGTGACCCTAAATAGTTCGCAAAAGTGGTTCGGTAGAATGCTCCATGTTGGACAGTCGTGTGTGTTTGAAGCAAATAGTACCAGAAA
This sequence comes from Locusta migratoria, assembly GCA_026315105.1. Lineage (NCBI taxonomy): Eukaryota > Metazoa > Arthropoda > Insecta > Orthoptera > Acrididae > Locusta > Locusta migratoria. The sequence goes on along the minus strand of CM048749.1, from coordinate 133,993,147 downwards.
TCGATGATGTTTTTGCCGCTATCTCGGTAAAGGTAATGTAGCGCCATGCTTTTAATCCAGTTGATTGTATTCGTCTTCGCTGGTGGAAAATAGACGTCATCAGGGTAGAAAACTTCGGTAGATAGGATCGACGTGAAAGGACGACGTAGAAGGAGGGCCAGCATTTGTCTTGTGACCTTCCAACACGCACTCGTAGTGCTACAAGTCAGTCGATGCAAGTCGGTATCAACGTCTGCCATTGTGGACATAAGGGGTCGCTGTGGAGGCGAATGGAATGTAACCGCTGACGATTAGGGAATTTTTCGTTCACTAATATGCACCACGTAATTTTGTCTGCAGGAAAGGTGAATGGATCGCCCGCCACACTCTTTTCCAGCAGATGTCCGGGTGTCGCCGTTCTATCATGTTACTTGAATGCTTCGTAATTGGTACTGCTGATGCTGTAGGTAATCCTCGGCCTATGTCCATGTAATTAGTCTTCTGTAGGTTGAGGAGACTTCCAGACACCTCGCCATAATGGTGGAGCCATGAAAGTGCCGACTCTATTTCATCTCTTAATTGGGCCAAGAAGACGACGTCATCAGCATAGGCGGAGCATTTGGATTGGGCAGATCGTAGAGAGATGCCGACTGCGAGTCGACAGTCGAGGGCGGCTGCGAACAACACGGCGGACAAGGGGCAACCTTGGCGTACTGAACGTCCGATAGTGATGGGTTCTGAGCGATATCCATTCACCATTACCCTCGACTGTACGTCATGGATTAACCGGAGGACCACCGTCGTTGTCCCCTTGGGAATGCCCATGTGTTCCATGACAGCGCGTAAAAAGTAGTGGTTGACGCGGTCAAATGCATGATCGAAATCCTTTGCCACCAGGACGCCCTTTAGGCGATAGGTCGACGCCAGCGCTATGGTGTCTCTGTAGGATCCCAGTGTGGTGTGGACATTGTTGTCGCCGCCGAGCCAAGTTTGATCAGCATGTATTGCGACCTTGGCCGTTGTGTGTAGGCGCGCACGAAGTATACGGACGAACAACTTGTAGTCTGCGTTTAATAATGTTAGTGGTCGATAGTCTTGCGGTCGGTGTCCACCGTGGTTTCGGTACGGGAATCATAATGCCTTCGGTAAATTCGTGAGGGACTTAAAAAGTGGGGTTTATAAGTTCTTGGAACATCCGATTCCACGTTGCGCCCATGAGATCAGCGAAGGATCTGTAAAATTCATGTGGTAGTCCGTCAGGGCCAGGCGATTTATTGCAAGAATCCCTCAGCAGGGCCTTGTGTAGTTCGTCCTATGTGATGTCTTCCTGGAATTCGTTGTCATCCTGTGTATGCTGAGAAGCTGGTATAGGGTGTATCATATCCTCCGTTGCCGCGTCTTTTCTAGGAGCTTCGGTGTAAAGGGTCCGGTAAGAGTGAGTGAAAGCTCGGACGATATCCATTTGGGTCTCCGCTCGTCTGCCATCCTCTGTCACTAGTTCTGTAATGAGTGTACGGTTGTGGTGCCGCCTGTCCTGTATGATGTAATGCATTGAAGGGCGTTCGCCGTAAATTTCGTCAAATGTCCGCGCTCGGACACGTACACCATCGAACGCTTCTGCGGTCAGGCGTAGCAAACGCGCTTTTATGTGTTGCACGGCTTTTTGGCGGTCTGGCGATGGTGGCAAGTTCTCTTAAAGCCGTGTAATAGAACTCCGAGGCCGTCCTTTGCCGGCTTGTATTTTCACGACTATAGTTCATTAAACTTCGGCGTAATGCAGGTTTTGCACACCGAATCCACCACGTCAGGTATGTCGTATGTATGCCTTCTCCGTTGACATCGGTGCCATGTTTCCTCAACCTCGCGGCGACAAGCAGCGTCTTTGAGAATGGCAACATTAAGTCGCCAGTCCCCTACTACGTCTGGTTCGTTATCGAGGTAAGGTGACAGAGCAGATGTATGCTTCATGGTTGGTGAAGGCTGTCGGCCATATTTCGGCCCCAGCAATCGTCGTGCGAAGGTTACGTGAAACGTACAACCTTTCCAGCCGACTTGCCGAATGGCTGGTGAAGTGGGTGTATCCTCGTCGGTCTCCGTGTTCTACGATCCACGTATTATGAAGCGCCTGGTCTCGTGTCAGTGCTTGAAGTGCCGGGCATGGTACAAAGTGAGGAATTTGGTCCTCAGGTCGCAGAACACAATTTGAAATCGCCGCCGACAATGTAGTGTTATGTGTTGCCTTGGAATAGTGGAGCTACCTCTTCTGAGTAAAAGAAGTTTCGTTCTCTTCGTTTTGATGATCCTGAGGGGGCGTAGATGTCCACCATACGGACCGCCCCGACCGTGAGGGCAACTCCGCGGCCCGAGGGTAGATAGGTCACGTCCATCGCCGCGATGCCTTCTCGAAGAAGAATGGCCATACCGCCTCCACCTTCATTAGTCGGAAAATCATAAACAACATATCCGTAAAAATGTAGATTTACTCCCGGCTTAGCCGGCCACGGTGGCCGAGGAGACTGAGGCGCTCCAGTCACGGTCTGCACGGCCACTACGGTCGGGGGTTCGAATCCCCCCTCGGGCATGGATATTTGTGTCGTCCTAGTTCGTAAGTAGTTCATAAGTAGTTTGTAAGTTTAGGGACTGATGACCCCGTAGTTAAGTCCCATAGACTATACAAACATTTGAACATTTTTTATTCCCGGCTTTACTTCCTGAAGAAAGACAATGTCTAAATCCGCCGCTCGTAACGTGTCTCGTAGCATTTGGGCCTTAATGAATGTACTGATTCCGTTAATGTTGATAGTCCCTATGCGATAGACTTGTTCCATGGTGATATGTAGTCAGAAATAGTCGCGTCTATCGTCTGTTCGGTGGCTCAGATAGGGACAAACTACACATAAGGCATGGTTGTCTTACTCACCAGGCCCATCCGACACACCATCAGCTATGGGCATCGGTTGGTCACCTGTCTCCTGCTGCAAGTCATTCATCTCCATTTCATGGCCCCAATCTCCTAGTAAAAAGGGTGATGCTGGGATTAGCTGTGGAGGGTCGCTAGTCTCTGCATTCATGGGTTCTTCTAGTCGTGCTGCGTTGTCTTCTCGTCTGTTATGCTGTTGCGTCAGGGCAGCCGGAAGAAGTTGGGTGTCGGAAGCGGTGGAGCCCGATCCAGGTGACAAACGCACATCAGGTTCGTCCTCATCCTCTTGCTTCTAGTCTTCCTCTGATTGTTCACTTTCGGTTGTCAGCCGACGCTTTTTATGGCGTTTCGGAGATTTTTGTTTTCTCTGTCGCCCTTTCACTTCTGATAGAGGACGGGGTGCGGGACGATCTTCGTTCTTCTCCTCATCTGCCTCGTAGAAAGGGGTCTGTTGCGTCGTCTCAGGTATCGTACTGTGGTCCCGTGAGGATGCTTCAGGGTCTTGGTGTTGTTGGGGTTCCTGTGAGTGGGTCGTTGCAAAATCCTGATGGATGTGCATAGGAGACTGTGGTGGGAGTTGCTCTTGGCTGTCTTGTACTCCAGTATCTACTGCTGCCGCATATTGGAGTGGCAAGGATGTTGGTTCTGGTTCCTGTGGTTTTTCCGTTCGTGGTATCTGTATAATAAGTCTTTGTAGGCGTTCAGACCGAACGGGTCCTTCTTGGCCGCATCCAGAACATGTCCTCGGCTGACCGTCATAAATGACGATCGCACGACATCCGCCGATAGTTAGGTACGACGGTATGTGCTTGCAGAGTTTGATGCTGACCTGTCGTACGCCGTTGAGCACGGGGTACGTCTCAAAAGTGTTCCATTTTCGGCCACATGGCTTATAACTTTGCCATAGGGTCGTAGAGCATCCATTACTAACTGGGCGGGCACTTCGAAGGGGAGTTCGAAAACTCGCACCGTCCGAACACCGAATCCTACATGTTCTACTGTCACCTCACCCACAGTCCCATCGGAGTGGCAAAAGCGAAATCCTTCCTTAGGTCTATGGAGAAGTCTCTGACAGGCCGCTTCGTCGACGAGTTTCAGGTACACAGTGCTTGCAACGATGGACAAATGAATACATTTTAGTTCTTGTGGATCGATACGCATCACTTCACGGAGAAAACGTTCAATCTCGTGGGCCTTTGGGCTTGCGTACTGTGCTGTGAACGTTATCTTGATCGTAGCTTTACTATAGGAAAGGGCGGTCGTGTTGCTGGGTCGTTCCATGAGTATCGCTATTATTGAGCGCCGCGCGAGTAAACAAACACTACAGCGGCCCACGGCACGGAGCGACGGCGCGTCCGTACCGCAACACGGCTTGAGGCCGACTGAGCTCTTTCTTTTGTTATGACAGTTTTTTTTATATAATGATCAGTGTTGCCCAAGCGTGTGCTATTACCTGTATTTTCGGGTAATTAGACATCAAATACTTAAGCAAATAAACCAGTTATTTACATGAATGGGTGATACAATGGTATTCAACTACTTTGCATACATAGTACCCGTAGTATTTTATTTTTAAATTGGATTTATTTATTTATTTAATAGGTCAAAAATGTTCAAATGTTTGTAAATCTATCGGACCAAACTGCGTGGTCATCAGTCCGTAGCTTACACACTACTTAGCCGGCCGCGGTGGCCGAGGGGACTGAGGCGCTCCAGTCACGGTCCGCACGGTCACTACGGTCGGGGGTTCGAATCCCCCCTCGGGCATGGATATTTGTGCCGTCCTTAGTCTTAGCTAGTTCATAAGTAGTTTGTAAGTTGAGGGACTGATGACCCCGTAGTTAAGTCCCATAAGCTATACAAACATTTGAATATTTTGAACAAACTCCCTGCGGAGCGCGCGGTTGCTCGCTGTCGGAGGTTCAAGTCCTCCCTGGGGCATGGGGAGGTGTGTGTGTTTGTTCTTAGGTTAGTTTACCTTAGTTTACTAAGCGGAGCGCGCGGTTGCTCGCTGTCGGAGGTTCAAGTCCTCCCTGGGGCATGGGGAGGTGTGTGTGTTTGTTCTTAGTAACCTAAGAACAAACACACACACCTCCCCATGCCCCAGGGAGGACTTGAACCTCCGACAGCGAGCAACCGCGCGCTCCGCAGGGAGCCGCCTTAGACCGCTCGGCTACTCCACCGCGGCTTTAGTGGGTCATTGAAGGAACATTTGTGGCAGTGAACCATGAAACTACAGCTGAGCTGCATCTCAGCTTGAAATGACGGTAACTGGCAGAAGGAAATCACGCGATTCTGTATTTTATACATGTAATAAGCTTTGGACTGCCGTTCTTCGCGCACTTCATCATCGATAGGAAAGGAGAGAAGATCTTAACAGTGGTACGTCGTAGAATACCCTCTGCAGTGCACCTCAGCTAGTGCTCGCAGAGCCCGCAGGAGGTGGCATTTGCCGGAGAGAGAGTGGGCTCTTCCCGTAGCGTCCAGGCGAGCGCGCGGTGATGGATTAGCTGGAAGGCCTTGCACGGGGCACACGCGTGGCTGGCTGCTGAGACCGCCCACGCGCGCCGAACCAAGCGGCAAAAAGCCGCAGCCTTCGGAGGAGCGCCGCCCGTTTATAGAAGGAAGTAGGTGGTGGGGGTGGGGGCGAGGCCATCCCAGAGCCGGCGACAGGCGGCCTTCCAGCTGGGGTCGCAGCCGTCCAGCGTGGGTCAACGAACGGCAGCACACCTCGCATGTGGAACACTGCCCTGCGATGGACATGTTGTTGTTGTTGTCTTCAGTACGCAGTCTGGTTTGATGCAGCTGTACGCGCTACCCTGTCCTGTGCAAGTCTCTTCATCTGAGAATACGTTCGGCAACCTATTTCCTTTTGAATCTGGTTACTATATTCGTCCCTCTGTCTCCCTCTACGATTTTTACTCCACACGCTTCCTTCTAATGCTAAGTTGTCAATTCCTTGATGTCTCAGAATGTGTCCAACCAATCTATACCTTCTCTTGGTCAGGATATGCCAGAAACTCTTTTTCTCCCCAATTCGGTTAAGTACCTCCTCATTAGTTACGTGATCTACCAATCTAATTTTCATCATTCGTCTGTAGCACCACATTTCAAAAGCTTCTATCATCTTTTTATCTCAACTCCTTATCGTCCACGTTTCACTCCCATACAACTCTACACTCCAGACAAATGCTTTCAGGAAGGACTTCTTAACATTAATATTCGATGTCAGCAAATTTCGCTTCTTCAGAAACGCTTTTCTTCCCATAGCCATTCTGCATTTTATATCTTCTTTACTTCGACCATCAGAAGTTATCTTGCTACCCAAATAACAAAATTCATCTACTACTTTTATTGTCTCATTACCTAATCTAATTCCTTCAGCATCGCCTGATTTTCTGACACTGCATTCCATTACCTCCGTTTTACTCTTGTTAATGTTCATCTTATATCTTCCTTTAAAGACACTGTCCATTTCATTCAATTTCTCTTCCAGATCTTTTGCAGTCTCTGACATTATGAAATGTAGCGGAGATCGAAGTGTCATCTCACGGAGCAAGATATACAATATGTCATCAAAGGTATCCAGGCACCCCCAAACACATACGTTTCTCATATTAGGTGCATTTCCACACTCCTAAACATCCCTAGGTCCACGTGTTTCTGATGTGACAGTTGAGCCGTGCCGGAGCCGTATCGCGGAGCGCAATCCAATCGATCATGTTTTTGATTTCTCCCAACGAGCTATATAAACTACATAGAGAGGCTATCTCTGGGTTAACAGCGCTCCTTGTGGCAGCAACCAGGTACCCTGGCAGCCATTTTTCTCAACGTCTAGTGCGCGAATACGAGAGATAGACCGACGCTATTTACGTGTTTTGGTTTCACATTTTATGTATCGTAGTAAGCTCGAAAGGTTATTTATTAAGCTGAAACATGCCGAGTGCATGCGCAGCATATAACTGTACAAATCGCAGTAATAAGACTGTTTGAATATTGTATTTTCATTAAGTACTAGCTAAAAACCCGGCGTTGCCCGTGTATTTATTTAGTTATTCGAACCTTGAGTTAGTACCTTTCCTATCCACTCTCTCTCTGTCCATCTCCTTTTTTCTAAAAACACTCAATCACGAAATTCAACAATAATGATTGTAATAATATCACAGATGGGTCACTTGATGTAATGCGCGAAACATCAAATCGATTTTTTAAAAATGAGATGTATTAAAAGAAAATTCTTTTTTACTGCTTTAATTATTTATTCTTATATTTCCTTATTCGTATGCTTATCCTTACAGAGAAAGACCTGAAGACATTTTAGCACGCATAGACCAAAGATATGATCTGTGGTATCACGTTTCGCTTTACGTAACCTCCTTGCTATAGAGTCGCAAACGTCATCGCTGGCCTTCAGTCCGAATTTTTTAATAATTTGACGACTTTCAACCACCGTATCTTCCACCTCCTTATAGCTGTCGGCATGGAACTACTATGGTGTAAAACGGGAGACTTCGGACAACAATTACACACACACCATTCGTTTGCGTTCTGTAGTTTTCGCTGCAGAGCAAAATATTAACACACACACTCGTAGAATTTTATATACGCCTATAACTTTCCATCCCAATATACTCCACCCTTTTATCATTATCAACCCTCAAGCAACAATGCAACCAATAAAACCCTTTTCAAAGAGTAAATATAATTTTCAAAGATCATTATTGTTCCACATTTTGCGTTACATTCTTCAAATTACTAAATATCTATCATATCGGCATAAAACCGTGCCTAAGCGTTCCCCGGGTAGACATTAGTAACTATACAAATTTTTAACTCTTTATGTCTCGTGGTTCAGACGTGATAAACGTACACCGAACAGACATTCACATTTATAGATATAGATTTGTATGCTTTAGTTTCTAAAATTTCGTGAACTCGTCTTTTGTACTTACCACATTTCTGCATACATTATCCTATGGGTTGTGTATGTGTTCAACTGTAACTAAAGTAAGCTGTAATTATATTTTTCAGTTTTCCTATGAAAAACGATGGTTAGCCACTACAAGCCGAGATAAGAGGAAACCTACTGCATTCAGTTATATTTGTTCTTCGCATTTTGAGGAAAAATCATGTTTGCAACAAATGATACAAAGCGGTTTCTGATAATGCGATTCCAACGATACTTTCGTTCCCTGAATATCTTCAAACTGCAAAACTCTTTCATTAGGGAAGAAAATTTTCTTTTGCTAATGTGTGTAGGTGGATTTAGAATGTCGGGAAACAGATCTGCTTTATTTACCAACTACGAGTACTTAATGGTATCCTCGGCATTTTAGGAGGAATCTCATTATTGCAGCCTAAGCTGTTATTAAAACATTACATCAGTTGTAGAATCTGCGGAGGAAAGAGGTAAGCAGATTAGGCAAATATACACGAAATTAATATTTTTTAATGGACAATGAAAAGGCATGTTTTTTTGTATGAATGAGACGATGCTTAGTCGATCCAGTGTATGTGATATTGGTAATTAAACTTTCCGATGTGTCTGCCACACACTTGTTGTCTATCATTTATCCTTTATCCATATTAGCTTGGCTATATAAATGACAATAATAAGCTAGAGAATGGTTTGGTAAGTCACTGCAAAAAGTGAAAGTGATATGATTTAGTGCTATAGCAGACGACTGGTTACGCCTACGTGACGTTGTAAAACATAGCGGCCGAGCTTTCAATTTGCTTCAAGTATGGCAGCACCTTAGCTAGTCTACGTTGTTTATATAGGTCGTTGATTTCTCCCGTCAGCATCGCACCCGACTGCGCTTCGCGCTTGTCTACCGGCGGCTATCTTCGCCGCCCGCGAGAGGCCCTTAGGAGAGAGGAAGTGCGAGGAAGAGTCAGTGGGTCGGCAGGCGGAAGGTGGTGTGTATTCGGCGACGGTCATGGTCCGGGCGTGCTGGCTGAATGTTTACCGAGTGGTGTGCCACTTGCAGGGCGAGCGGTAGCCGACTGTGTTCCATGTCATAAGCGGGTCAAAGCCCACAATCCAGTCACTCGTCGGTCATTCCGGGGCAGTAATAGAAGAAAGCAAACGGAAAGCTGAAGTTCTAAATTTAACCTTTAAGAAATCTTTCACGCAGGAGGACCGCACAAATGTACCATCATTTGATCAACGTACTAATTCCGAAATGGAGGACATAGAGATAGGTATTTCCGGTGTAGAGAAGCAGCTGAGAGAGAGAGATACGAAAAAGTCTGCTGGTCCGGTTTTACAAAGAGTATTCTGCGGCATTGGCCCATTACTTAGCTTGCATTTATCGCGAATCTTTAATTCAGCGCAAAGATCCTACTGACTGGAAAAAAGCGCAGGTGACTCCCATTCATAAGAAAGGAAAGAGAACTGACCCACATAATTACAGGCCAATATCGTTGACATTAGTTTCCTGTAGAATTTTGGAGCATATACTCAGTTCGAATATAGTAAATTTCCTTGAAACGGAAAAGCCTCCTTCTATGAATCAGCACGGGCTTAGGAAACATCGTTCATGTAAAACTCAGCTTCCCCATTACTCACATTACGTCTTGCGAACCATGGATGAAGGGCAAGAGGCGGATTGTGTTTTTCTCGACTTCAAAAAGGCGTTTGACGCGGTGCCACACTGCAGACTGCTAACGAAGATGCGAGCTTATGGAATAGGTTCACAGATTTGTGACTGGCTGGAAGACTTCCTGAGTAATAGAACGCAGTACGTTGTTCTCGACGGCGAGTGTTCATCAGAAATGAGTGTATCGTCAGGCGTGCCCCAGGAGAATGTGACAGGACTGCTGTTATTTTCTATCTATATAAATGTTCTGATGCACAGAGTAACTTGCAATTTGCGGCTATTTGCTGATGATGCTGTGGAGTATGGGAGGGTGTCGTCTTTAATTGACCGTAATAGCATACAGGATGACGTAGACAAAATTTCTAGTTGGTGCGAAGAATGGCAGCTAGCTCTCAATGTAGAACAATGTAGTGTGATGCGCATCAGTAGGAGAAACAATCCCATAATGTTCGAATACAGCATTAGTAGTGAGCTTCTTGACGCAGTCGCATCGTTCAAATATCTAGGTGTAACATTGCTGAGCGATATGAAATGGAACGAACATGTCAGGACAGTTGTGAGTAAGGTGGACAGCCGACTTCGGTTTATTAGGAGAATTTTGGGAAGATGTACTTTATCTGTAAAGGAGACCGCGTATGAAACTCTTGTACGGCCACGTCTTGAGTATTGCTTAAGTGTTTGGGACCCACAGCAGATCAGTTTAAAGGAAGACATAGAAGCAGTTCAGAGGCGAGTAGCTAGGTTCGTTACTGGTAGGTTCGACCAATGCGCGAGTGTCACGGAAATGCTCCGAGAACTCAATTGGGGATCGCTGGAGGAAAGACGGCGTTCATTTCGTGAATTTCTGTTAAGGAAATTTAGAGGGCCGGAATTTGAAGCCAAGTGTAGTACGATCTTGCTGCCGCCTACATACATTTCGCGTAGTGATCACAAAGACAAGATAAGAGAAATCAGGGCTCTTACGGAGGCATATAGGCATTGTTTTTTTTCCTCGTTCTATTTGGGAGTGGAATAGGAAAGGAAATGCCTAGCAGTGGGACAGTGTACCCGCCGCCATGCACCTTACGGTGGATTGCGGAGTATGTGACGTAGGTGGCCTCTTGTATACTTTAGCCTCCAAGGATCTAGCTGTGTCTGCGGAGTCTTCAACTTGGATTAACATAAACTCACTTCCATCTCCGAGTAGGCTACCCAGGCATCCTCGCACCTCCTGTACAACTATTATAGGACTTTGGAGTTAAGTAGTTGCTTTGCTTGGGCGTATCTAATTATTTGCGCTAGTTGGCGCCTTTCTCCTCTGGCTCTCCATATATCTGCCTGTCTTCGTATCCACGTCTTAGTTTAGGCTAATTAGTTGAACCGCAGCGGTTTTTCACACATATGTCCTTGTGAATATATGTACTTTGAAGAGCGATAGTGGTTGTCGTGCTTGATTTCAACGAGGTCTTCTGTTTCAGCGGCCTTTCCCCCCATGAAATTTGATTTTATATCGTTTCTTAGCTGTTATTTGCTAATTGCAACATACTTAAGTTCAAATCTTCAAATGTTTGTGAAGCTTAAGGGACTTAACTGCGGGATCATCAGTCCCAAAACTTACAAACTACCTTATACTACAGACGCCACAACAATCCATGCCCGAGGGGGGATTCGAAACCCCGATGGGGAACAGCCTCGCGCACCGGAGCATAGCGCCTCAATGCCCTAGGTCACTCCACCGCGGCCATACTTAAGTGCCTCTGGGGTTTTTCCTGAGAATATTTTACCCGACTATTACCTCGTGACCCGTTCGGGGGACAGCCGTAATCATAGGTGGTTTTCCTTCTACGGGCAAATAATGCCAACCAATAGTCGTATTTTGGGCAATGTTGTACGATTTTTTGAAAAAAAAAAAAAAAAATATTCTTATATCAAGTCTGAAAAATATTTTTATTCGTTATATTCTACCGGTTTCGGCAGTTGCTGCCATCAACAGAAAAACAACAAAATATTTTACATCAAAGCCAGTAAGATAACGTTTTTACTGAGTACAGCAAAGTCTAATTTACAATAAAATATTACGATCGTTTCTAAAAGCCCTACTATTTTACGTCATGTAGGTATTCCTTAAATTAATCTTTCATTATTGTAGGTAATAGTTAAGATTAATTAAAGGAATACCGACTAAATGATGTGAAATGGAAGGGCTTTTAGAAACGATCGCAATGTTGTTATGGTCTTCAGTCCTGAGACTGGTTTGATGCAACTCTCCACGCTACCCTGTCCTGTGCAAGTCTCTTCATCTGAGAATACGTTCGGCAGCCTCTATCCTTTTGAATCTGCTTACTGTATTCGTCCCTCGACCTCCCTCTACGATTTTTACCCCACAGGATTCCTTCTAATGCTAAGTTGACAATTCTTTGATGTCTCAGAATGTGTCCAACCAGTCTATCCCTTTCTTAGTCAGTGTATGCCAGAAACACCTTTTCTCCCCGATTCGGTTAAGCACCTCCTCATTAGTTACATGATCTACCCATCTAATTTTCATCATTCGTCTGTAGCACCACATTTCAAAAGCTTGTATCATCTTTTTATCTGAACCCCTTATCGTCCACGTTTCACTTCCATACAATGCTACACTCGAGACAAATGCTTTCAGAAAGGACTTCCTAACATTCAAAATGTTCAAATGTTTGTATAGTCTATGGGACTTAACTACGGGGTCATCAGTCGCTAAACTTACAAACTACTTATGAACTACTTACGAACTAGGACGGCACAAATATCCATGCCCGAGGGGGGATTCGAACCCCCGACCGTAGTGGCCGTGCAGACCATGACTGGAGCGCCTTAGTCTCCTCGGCCACCGCGGCCGGCTTTCCTAACATTTAAATTAATACTGGATGTTAACAAGTTTCGCTTCTTTAGAAACGCTTTTCTTCCCATAGCCATTCTGCATTTTATATCTTCTTTACTTCGGCCATCAGAAGTTATCTTGCTACCCAAATAACAAAATTCATCTACTACTTTTATTGTCTCATTACCTAATTCCTTCAGCATCTCCTGATTTTCTGACATTGCATTCCTTTACCTTCTATTTACTCTTGTTAATTTTCATCTTATATCTTCCTTTCAAGACACTGTCCATTCCATTCAATTGCTCTTCCAGATCTTTTGCGGTCTCTGACAGAATTACTATGTCATCGGCAAACCGCAAAGTTTTAATTCTTCTCCCTGCACTTTAATGCCCTCTCCAAATTTCTCCTTCCATTCCTTCAATGCCTGATCAATGTACAGATTGAACAACATTGGGGAAAGGCTACAACCCTGTCTTACTCCCTTCCCAACCTCTGCGTCCCTATCTTGCCCTTCGATCTATTAAGCGCTTTGAATATAACTCTTGGCTCCCTATATTTTACCCCTGCTACCTTCAGAATCTGTAAGAGTGAATTCCAGTCGACATTGTCAAAAGCTTTCTCCAAATCGACAAACTCTAAAAACGTAGGTTTCCCTTTCCTTAGCCTATCTTCTAAGATAAGTCATAATGTGAGTTCTGCCTCCCGTATTCCTACATTTCTCCTAAATCCAAACTCATCATCTTCTTCTTCATCTTCTTCCAGGTCGGATTCCACAAGTTTTTCCATTCGTCTGTAAATAATTCGTGTTGGTATTTTGCACTCATGACTTATTAAACTGATAGTTCTGTAATTTTCACACTTGTCTGCACTTGCTTTCTTTGGAATTGGAATAACGATTTTCTTCTTGAAGTCGGAGGTTATTTCCCCTGTCTCATATATATTGCATACCAGGTGCATACTGGCTCTCCTAACGATATCAGCAGCTTAGGCGGAATATCATCTACTGCAGGGGCCTTGTTTCGACTCAAGCCCTTCAACTCTCTGTCAAATACTTCTCGCAGTATCATATCTCCTCTCTTATCCTCCTCTACATCATCTCCCATTTCTAGAATACTGCTTTCAAGTTTATTTCCTTTGTATAGGCCCTGTATATATTCCTTCCACAGTCCAGCTTTTTCCTCTTTGCTTAGTACTGGTTTTCCGTCTGAGTTCTTGATATTCATACAACTGCTTTTCTTGTCTCCAAGTATCTCTCTTATTTTCCTGTAGGCGGTACCTATATTTCCTCTAGTTATGCATTCTTCTACGGTTCTGCACTTGTCCTCTAGGCACTCCTGCTGCTTAGCCGGTCTGCACTTCCTGTCAATCTCATTTTTCAGACGTCTGTACTCCCTTATTCCTGTTTCATTTGCTGTATTTTTATATTTCCTCCTCTCATCAATTAAGTTCAGTATATCCTATGTTATCCAGGGATTTCTATTAGGCCTTTTCCTTCTGCCTATATGGACCTCTGCTGCCTTCACTACCCTATCTCTCAGAGCTTCCCATTCTTCTTATACTGTATTACTTCCCCCCGTTTCAGCCAAGCCTTGCCTAATGCACCTCTGAAACTCTCAACCAACTCTGGTTCCTTCAATTTGTCCAGGTTCCATCTCCTAACCTTTCTACCTTTCTGCAGTCTCTTAAGTTTTAATCTGGAGTTCATAACCAATAAATTATGGTCAGAGTCTATATCTGCCCCTGGATATGTCTTAAAGTTTAGAACCTGGTTTCTAAATCTATTTCTTACCATTATAATATCAAACTGGTACCTTCCAGTGTCTCCTGGTCTCTTCCACAGATACAGCCTTCTTTCATGATGATTAAACCAATCAGTTGTACAGTATATATATTCAAGTCAAATACTTGACAATTCCCGAGGAGATATCGGCCGAAACGTCGTGGATAGTAAACCACATGTCGCGGCTGGAAACGCAAGAAATTTGTATCAACATAACTCACGGCGAAACAATGCATTCAGACAATAATATTAACTAACAATGATAAACATATCTTAAAGTATCTGCAAGTGTAATTGATTTGTGTTAAAATTAATGATAACCATGAAAAGTGTACCATACCAGTTACAGAGCTACTACTATATTTTAGTAAATCTATTAGTCAAATTCCCGTAATATTATTTATACAATACTTAATCAAAAGGTAGTTCAATATGGGTTTGTAGTTGGTAGTTTTGAGTAGTTGATGTGTTCAATTCAGAATAGACTGAGTAAAAAACAAGTGATTAATTCTTGTACACAGTTTTTTGTTATCGCTTAGTAAATAGTCTGTGTAAAGTCCAATACATGGCAGGAGTGTCTTATTTTAGGTACAAATACGGTCAAAAAAATGAATAAATAAATAAAAAAAAATAAAAAAAAAATCCAACCATGGGTTGTGCTCTTACATTCGCTTTAGACGCTGTTTTATCGTGTTTGCTGCGATTAGTAGTTATACCCAGAGATAAGAGGCTACAAGGGTTGTAGGAGGGATACTCAAGCTACCCCCACTTGAGCTTGGCCAGAGCACTTTGTGTGACCCTGGAGACGCGTGAACGCGCGTTATCAAGGAGCAAAATGAATCCCTCCGTGAGCAGCGTAGGCCGTTTACTCTTGGTGAACTTGTGTATGCTACGGAGTGTCTCACGCTACGCGTCACCTAATGGTTTTGCCGTGCTCGATGGAATTCAATGAGCATCGGACCTCGGATGTCGAAAAAGACGGTGAATATACATTGCCAGCGTAGGGAACAGCTTTGAATTCTAGAATGAAACTTTCACTCTGCAGCAGAGTGTGCGCTGATATGAAACTTCCTGGCAGATTAACATTGTGTGCTGGAACCGGGACTCGAACCTGGGACCTCTGCCTTTTGCGGGCAAGTGCTCTACCGACTGAGCTATCCTGACACGACTCACGATTCCGCCTCACAATTTTACTTCCGCCAGTACCTCGCCTTCTAATTTCCAAACTTCACAGAAGCTCTCCAGCAAAACTTGCAAGACTAGCACTCCTGGAATAAAGGATATAGTGGAAACATGGCTGAGACACAGCCTAAGAAAGTTTCATATCAGCGCACACTCCGCTGCAGAGTGAAAGTTTCATTCTGGAAACATCCCTTAGGCTGTGGCTAAGCTATGTCTTCACCATATCCTTTCTTCCAGGAGTGCTAGTCTTGCAAGGTTCGCAGGAGAGCTTCTGTGAAGTTTGGAAAGTAGGAGGCAAGGTACTGGCGGAAGTTAAGTTGTGAGGCGGCATCGTGTCGGGATAGCTCAGTTGGTAGAGCGCTCCCCCCCCCCCCCCCCCGAAAGGCAAAGGTCCCAGGTTCGAGTACCGGTTCCGGTACACAATTTTAATCTGCCAAGAAATAGCAGCTTTGAATTTTTTAAGGTGAGGCGACACCACTTCAATCGCGTCCCTGGATGTCACTCTACGTTATCCCAAAGCGGCATATTCATTTTCGTCGGTTTGATCGTTAAAACGTTTCGTACCTTTTCATTTGAACACATCTCGTAGTACACTTAGAAAGAAGACGTAGATTTTGATCCAATGACTGCCGATACCAACTAGTGAATGGTAAATATACTGATAATTGTTTCAACGCCCTCGGCCGATAGATAACCTAGTGACACAGTTCCCAGAGCGTCATCTACGTTTACTCTTTAATAGGGAATGTTTACAGTCATAAGGCTCGGTGTGATATCATTATCAAGGCTGCATTATTATTTTGGAATGTGGCAGTGTTTGCTAGCAATATATTAGTCGTAGTAAGCGGTTTGCTGTCGAAGATGGTGAAATATTCATTCTCTGTGATCTGTCTGACTAGTAAGGGTAATGATAGAAACATTTGAATGATTATTGGAAACAGATATGCCGTATCGTAAGCTAGTTTTGGGATTTTTTGTGTTCTCTCAACGGCTTTTGATTGTGTAAATCATGGGATTCTTCTATACAGATTGTGGTATGAGTGGGACAGTGCACAAATGATTTAAATCATACATACCTGGAAGAGTGCAGAAAGTTCAAATAAGCAGTTTAAATAATATAGAAGAGACAATTAATTCCTCTAACTGGGGAGGTTTCAAAAATGGGGTCCCACAAGGATCGTTCTTGAGTCCTTTTCTGTTTTAATATATATTAACCCTTTCAGTCCCACATTATGAATTCAGCTATGAAAAAATTTTAATTTCAGTGTTTTCTGTATTAATACAGTGCACACTAAACAATAAAATATATGTTTTAAAAATGTTGATTGAACTATTATTTTTGTCATGTATTTCTTTCAAACACAGACGTTTGTATCGAGGTATTTTATTACTTAGTACATTTTTTGTTGATAGCTAACACTGTCAGATCAATAATGGTAGCATAAGCTTTGCCACAACATCAAGACAAGACAATTCACTGCTGAAATAAAATAACATGAACCACGCTCAAGCTCACCTCACAGCCACGTGCAGGCGGCAACGTAACACAATCTTTAAGACAGGTAGATTAATGCCTCAGAAGTGGCTTCACGCCAGACCAAGCGGCAATATGTCGTACTAGAAGCATATTGTTCATCAACAACAAATCAACTTTAAGGACTGATACACAAAATACGGTATAAATCAGCTTTTAATACGTTGTTGTCGAGGAACAACACTGGGAATGAAAGGGTTAATGACTTGCCATTCTATATTCACGAAGATGCTAAGCTATTTCTTTTTGCTGAAGATACAAGTATAGCTACTATGCCTGACAAACAATTTCTTTTTGACGAAATAGTAATTGATTTCTTCAGAAAATTATTAAGTTGTTCTATACAAATGGACTGTCATTAATCTTTGATAATACCCAATGACACCATTGATAAATATAGATTTGAACAGAAATCTGTAGCTAAGGAAGAATATTCAAAATTTTTGGGAGAAACGCATGGAATATCGGCTGAAATATTTGAGTTCAGCTACTTATGCTATCTGGGTCATTGGAAAATTGGCGTTATTAATCATAGTAAATTAGCTTACTGTGTCTATTTTCATTCACTGCTTTTATATGGGAGGGATCATACTCTGGGGCAATTCAACATTGAGTAAAAAAGTATTCATTGCACAAAAGCGTATTATCAGAATAATTGTTGGAAGTCACCCAAGATTATCATGCACACATTTAAGGATCTAGGGATTATAATGTTTCATGGACCACCCAGACTTTATTTTAAAAGTTTATTTATTTTTCCATAATTAAGCTCTTGTACTTATTACGACTGTTCTGTATTTATTTCATGTAAATTACTAAAGAACCGCCAAAGAAATAATTTCTCTAACTAAAGTATAACGCTAACCAGTACATTTTTATCTATTGAAACAAACAAGTAATTTCATGTATCATATGTTTTACTCAATAAGAAGGAGTATCAGTCTCCATTATTTCTTCTTCTCGTTCTAGCATTCATAGGTTTCGGACGCAATAGCGTGTAGCTCTGAGTAAGTTATTTTAATTGTAATTTTTCCGAGCCCAGAATGGATGTTGTAAGTTCTTGGCAGTGTGTTTGCATAACATCAATTGTTTTCAGAATATAAGTCAGCTAATTAAAAAAATATTTATTTCAAAAGCTATCTCGTTATTCCTAAATGTAGAATATATTAATAATGTGTCAATTTTTCTTACAGATTGCCACCAGCTCCATTTTCTTCGCAGCGTACGAAATTAAATGTTGGAAGGATGCACAATTCTCCATAATTATTTCGGAATCATATGTTGCGCACTAAACGTCCTTGAGATACACACCGGTTTATCCAAATTTAATTATTTTCAATTTTTGCTAGCCGTGGTCATGATAAATTGGGGTTTTACGAGTGCATTCCAACAGTTAGTTTCTGTATTATGTAGTTAGTTTCTGTACTATGTATTTGTGGCGAACTGCTCTTCTACCAAATCAGACAGATAGTTAGGAACGTTGCTAGAAATAAATATTTTTGTGATGTTTTCCAGCTTTATTCAGATAAAGTAAATTTTTTGGAGGCTCAATTTTGAATGATAGTGATTTGTAACTTGGCCGCCGTCATTTCAGCGCCAATCTTTTCATTTCAAAATTACGATTTATTGCTAAATTTATTTGCTTTCAGAGTTAATTTTCTATTCGCGGAACATTGTTTCTAAATTTGCATCATTTGCACAAACCATTACCTATTTGATAAATATTTGTTATTGTTTTGTTTTATTAGGGAGAAATATTTCAGGATCTTCACTGTAGCTTCACAATATACATTCACTCATTGAATTTGTTATTAACAATCCGATCCAATTCAAAGTAACAGGTGTGCATAGCTATAACACTAGCAGAAAGGGTGATATTCACTATTCAAGGTTAAATCTAAATTTGGCAGGGAAAGGGGTAATTTATGCAGCCACAAAAATCTTTGGTCACTTACCAAGTAGCCTCAAAAGTCTGGTATTTAAAAAGAAATTAAATTAATTTCTGAATGTCTACTCCTTCTTATACATTATACGAATTTTTACGCAAAACTTAGTAATTCCGCTAAAAAAAAAAAAAAAAAAAAAAAAAAAAAAATAAAAAAAAATAAAGGACTAAAAATTAGTAAAATATTGAGTGTCATGTATAGACACCATTTATTAAAATGACACATTCCACGTCATTGCGCAATGTCGTATTTATGATCTATGAAGCTAATACTAATAATAAATCTGTAAATGTAGGCCTGTCGCAGTTCCCTTTAATCTTCAAAACTACTGGACGAATCTTCATGCGGTTTTCACAGGAAACATGTGACAAGTTTGGGTCAGCGTATAGGAATAATTTTATCAAAATCGGATTAGGAAAAAAAAAAATATATCGTAATTTTAAGTGTTTTCAGTAAGTGTCGTGTCTGTTTTTTCAACATTGCCTTCCGGAGGGAAAGGGACGCTAATGGGACATCTGGCCACACTTTAAAGGTAATCATGGCGACACCACTTCAATGTGGCTTAAGGAAAAAGGTCAAGAAGAAGAAGAAGAAGAAGATTTCTGGGTGTAGTTTTCATTTTCACGATGCCATACTCTCTGTCTTGGATTAAACTTATAACTTTATCAAGCTCCATATTTCGTGTGTGAGAATGTCGGGAGATTGGATCAAAGAGGTTTTTTTATTTCAGTTATTGTATTCAGAAGTCTCTAAATTTTGTCGATGGGATCGGCTGCGTTGTGACCCAGCACGTAGTGGTGCAATAATTCCAGAAAATCGGCCGACGGCGGTACCACTGTGACGGCAGCTCAAAAATGTTCAAATGTTTGTACAGCTTATGGGACTTAACTATGGGGTCATCAGTCCCTAAACTTACAAACTACTTATGAACTACCTTATACTAAGGGCGGCATAAATATCCAGGTCCGAGAGGGGATTCGAACCTCCGACCGTAGTGGCCGTGCAGACCGTGACTGGCGCGCCGCAGACCGCTCGCACACCATGGCCGACGGTAGCCTAGAAGCGATTATGATGATGCGTTACACAGGGCCGGAGAATGAAAAAGAGAGTATTGTTTCAGGAAATTTACTGTGAGGGAAAATAAGGACGGATAATTTTTGTTCACGACTTCTTCAACAGAAAAATCTGTAATGCCTGAACATCGCTTTTGTTGCAATGAACTTGATTGGTTTCGGGCCATTTGCCCAGTTTTACAGTTATAGATTAACTTGCCCTTGTAGAACTAGGGTTTAACTTTTATGACAAAATCATGAGTTTTCTGGAAGAATAGTAGTATAGACGAATTATAATAAAAAAGCCATGTAACAGGTGTCCCATTTTATTGAATACGAAAAAAAAATGAACAATGGTACAAATTTTTGTAAATCTATGGGACAAAACTACTGCGGTTATAAAAAAGAAATGTTCAAATGTTTGTTAAACTTACGGGATTTAACTGCGAGGTCATCACTCCTTAAACTTACAAACTATCTTATATTAAAACATCAATGCTCGAGGCAGGATTCGAACCCCAGACGGGGAACAGACTCGCGCATCGGAGCAAAGCGCCTCAATGCACTCGGCTACTCCGCCGCGGCATTTCGGTTATCAGACTACTTTAACTTAAACTAATTTAAGGAAAACACAAGTACACACGCCCGAGGAGGACTTGAACCTTCGACGACAAATAACCGAGCGCTCCGCAGCGCTCGGCCACACCGCGTGCCTTTTCACAGTATTCACACAAAGTTAGCGCCAGTGGCGATAGCTACAACGTGCTAACATGAGGAAAGTATCCCACCGATTTCTCATACAAAAATAGCAGTTGACCGCGTTGCCTGGTGAAACGTTGTTGTGATGCCTTGTGTAAGGAGGAGGAATGCGTACCGTCGCGTTTCCGACTTTGATAAAGATCGGATTGTAGCCTATCGCGATTTCGGCTTATCGTATCGCGACATTGCTGTTCACGTTGGACTATCAGCTCGGAGACCATGACTGCTGTTACTCTTGCCGCTGCATCACAGACAGGAGCACCTGAGATGGTGTACGCTACGACGAACCTGATGCACGAATGGCAGAAAAAGGCATATTTTCGGATGAATCCAGGTTCTATTTACAGCATCATGATGGTCGCATCCGTGTTTTGTGACATCGCGGTGAACGCACATTGGAAGCGTATATTCGTCATCGCCGTCCTGGCGTATCACCCGGCGTGATGAAATGGGATGCCATTGGTAAAACCTCTTGGTCACCTCTTGTTCGCATGAGACGTCACTTTCATCAATGGCCGTTATATTTCAGATGTGTTACGACCCGTGGCTCTACCCTTCATTCGATCCCTGCGGAACCCTACATTTCAGCAGGATAATGCACGACCGCATGTTGCAGGTCCTGTACGGGCCTTTCTGGATACGGAAAATGTTCGACTGCTGCTCTGGCCAGCAAATTCTCAAGATCTCTTACCAAGTGAAAACGTCTGGTCAATGGTGGCCGAGCAACTGGCTCGTTACAATACGCCAATCACTACTCTTGATGAACTGTGGTATCGTGTTGAAGCTGCATGGGTATTTGTACCTGTACACGCCATCCAAGCTCTGACTCAATGCCCAGGCTTATCAAGGCCGTTATTACGTCCAGAGGTGGTTGTTCTGGGGACTTGTTACTCAGGATCTATGCAACCAAATTGCGCGAAAATGTAATCACATGTCAGTTCTAGTATTATGTATTTGTCCAGTGAATACCCGTTTATCGCCTGCATTTCTTCTTGGTGTAGCAATTTTAATGGTCAGTAGTGTAGTTAAAAAGTAGTACATGATAGTCACACTAACGTCAAATCTAAAACATTCGCAACAAAAAGGGCATAGCAACTCACCAAAAGAAGTAACATAAATAGTCCCATTAATGTAATACGTTAATGTAATAATGTAATACATTAATGTAATACTACCCCCGTTAACCACAGACATTGCAGAGGTGATATGGCTTGCGTGCCTCAACGATGCAGATAGCCGTACCATAGGTGCAACCACTGTGGGGGGGGGGGGGGGGGAGGTATCTCAAAATGTTTCAAATGTTTGTTAAGCTTATGGGACTTAACTACGGGGTCATCAGTCCCTAGACTTACAAGCTACTTACCAACTACTTTATACTAAGGACGGCACGGGGGTATCTGTGGAGAGGCCAGAAAAACTGTGGATCCTGATGAGGGGCAGCAGCCTTTTCAGTAGTTACAGGGGCAACAGTCTGGATGATTGGCTGAGCTGGCCTTGTAACATCAGCTAACATAGCTTTGCCATGCATTTACTGCGAACGGATGAAAGCAAGGGGAACTACAGTCGTTACTTCTCCCGATAACAAACAGCTCTACTGTATGACTATATGATGATGGCGTCTTCTTGGGTAAAATATTCCAGAGGTAAAATAATCCCCCATTCGGATCTCCGGGTGGGGATTACTCAGGAGGATGTCGTCACCAAGAAAAAACAAAACATCATTCTACGGGTCGGAGCGTGTAATGTTCTAACCCTTAATCGAGTAGGTAAGCTAGAAAATTTGAAAAAAGAAATGGATAGGTTAATGTTAGCTATGGTAGTTCGGTGGCAGGATGAACAGGATTTCTGGTCAGCTGAGTACATGGTTATCAATACAAAATCAGTTGGTGGTAACGCAGGAGTAGGTCTGATAATGAATAAGAAAATAGGAATGCGGATAAGTTATTATGAACAGCAAAGTGAACGCATTATAGTAGTAAAGATAGACACGAAGCTAACTCCGACCACAGTAGTGCAAGTTTATATGCCAACTAGGACGGCCGATGATAAGGATATCGAAAAAATGAATGAGGAGACAAAAGAAATCATTCAGAAATTTAAGGGAGACGAAAACTTGATTGTGATGGGGGACTGGAACTCGGTAGTAGGAAAGGGAAGAGAAGGAAATGTAGTAGGTGAATATAGACTGGGAAAAAGGAATGAAAGAGGAGATCGCTTGGTAGAATTTTGCGAAGATCACAATTTAATGATCACCTACACTTGGTTTAATCACCATGAAGAAAGGCTGTCTCTGTGGAAGAGAACAGGAGACACTGGAAGGTACCAGATTGACATTATAATGGTAAGGAATAGATTTAGAAACCAGGTTATAAACTGTAAGACATATCCAGGGGCAGATATAGACTCTGACCATAACTTATTGGTTATGAACTACAAATTAAAACTAATGAGACTGCAGAAAGGTTAGGAGATGGAACCTGGACAAATCGAAGGAACCAGAGGTGGTTGAGAGTTTCAAAGGGAGCATTAGGCAAGGATTGGCTGAAACGTGGGAATGTAATACAGTAGAAGAAGAATGGGTGGCTCTGAGAGATAGGGTAGTGAAGGCAGCAGAGGATCATATAGGCAGAAGGACAAGGCCTAATAGAAATCCCTGGATAACGCAGAATACACTGAACTTAATTAATGAGAGGAGAAAATAAAAAATTCACCAATTGAAACAGGAAAAAGGGAGTACACACGCCTGAAAAATGAGATTGACAGGAAGTGCAGACTGGCTAAGCAGGAGTGGCTACAGGACAAATGCAGAACCGTAGAAGAATGCATAACTAGGGGAAAGATAGATACCCCCAACAGGAAAATAAAAGAGATATTTGGAGACAAGAAAAGCAGCTGTGTGAATATCAAGAACTCAGACGGAAAACCAGTATTAAGCAAAGAGGGGAAAGTTGAATTGAGGAAGGAATATATAGAGGTTCTGTAAAAGGAAATAAACTTGAAGGCAGTATTCTAGAAATGGGAGATGAAGTGGAGGAAGATGAGATTGGAGATATGATACTGCGAGAAGAATTTGACACAGCGCTGAAGTACTTGAGTCGAAACAAGGACCCTGGAGTAGATGATATTCCGTCTGAACTGCTGATATGGTTAGGAGAGACGGTCGTGAAAAAATTGTACCAACTGGTATACAAGATGTATGAGATAGGGGAAATAACCTCCGACTTCAAGATGAATATAGTAATTCCAATTCCAAAGAAAGCAGGTGCAGACAAATGTAAAAATTACAGAACTATCAGTTTAATAAGTCATGGTTGCCAAATACTAACACGAATTATTTACAGACGAATGGAAAAACTTGTGGAATGCGACCTCGGGGAAGATCAGTGTGGATTTAGGAGAAATGTAGGAACAATGGAGGCAATACATTACGACGTATCTTAGAAGATAGGCTAAGAATAGGCGGTCCTACGTTTTTAGCGTTTGTCGATTTGGATAAAGCTTTTGACTATGTCAACTGGAATACACTATTCCAAATTCTGAAGGTAGCAGGGGTAAAATATAGGAAGCGAAGAGCTATATTCAACATATACAAAAACCAGAAAGCGGTCATTAGAGTCGAAGGGCAAGAAAGGGACGCAGAGGTTGGGAAGGGAGTAAGACAGGGTTGTAGCCTTTCCCCGATGTTGTTCAATCTGTACATTGAGCAGGCAGTGAAGGAATGGAAGGAGAAATTTGGAGAGGGCATTAAAGTGCAGGGAGAATAAATAAAAACTTTGCTGTTTGACGATGACATAGTAATTTTGTCAAAGTCTGCAAAAGATCTGGAGGAGCAATTGAATGGAATGGACAGTGTTTTGAAAGGGAGATATAAGATGAACATTAACAAGAGTAAAACGAAGGTAATGGAATGCTATGTCAGAAATCAGGCGATGCTGAAGGAATTAGATTAGGTAATGAGACAATAAAAGTAGTAGATGAATTTTGTTATTTGGGTAGCAAGATTACTTCCGATGGCCGAAGTAAAGAAGATATAAAATGCAGAATGGTTATGGGAAGAAAAGTGTTTCTAAAGAAGCGAAACTTGTTAACATCCAATATTAATTTAAATGTAAGGAAGTTCTTCCTGAAAGCATTTGTCTGGAGTGTAGCATTGTATGGGAATGAAACGTGACGACAAGGAGATCATATAAAAAGATGATATAAGCTTTTGCTACAGACGAATGATGAAAATTAGATGGGTGGATCACGAAACTAATGAGGAGGTGTTTAACCGAATCGAGGCGAAAAGGAGTTTCTGGCATATAGTGACTAAGAGACGGGTTAGACTTGTTGGACACATTCTGAGACATCAAGGAATTGTCAACTTAGCATTATAAGGAAGCGTTTGGGGTAAAAATCGTATAGGGTGACCGAGGGACGAATATAGTAAGCAGATTCAAAAGAAAGTAGTTTGAAAAACGTATTCTCAGCTGAAGAGACTTGCACGGGACGGGTAGAGTGGATAGGTGCACCAAACCAGTCTACGAACTGAAGACCACAACAACAACGATGTAATGTAATAGGTGATGGGTTTTATAGATGATTATGAAAATAAAGAATTTAAAAACAAAGCTTCAATGTACTTTCCACTTCTCTTGGGAACTGTAAATGTGGTTCATCTCAGGTCGTATTTGGCGTTCTTTTATGAGGACTGCACTATTCACCATTCGATCAAATCATTTATTATGTCTACTTTTTCTTGTAGTCTTCAGATTTCAACCAGATCCGGAGACTTTGATGACCAAGAAACATCCCCATCCATCTTCCGAGGAATATTAGATTTATATGTGGTGTCACCTGATGACTAGAACTGGTAGGAACCTCGTCACGCTGGAAGGACATATGCATTCTGATCGAATAACGCTGGAAGCTCATTTTCAAAAATTGTGGCTTACGGGATACTGTAAGACGATATGGTGACACAACTGGCCCAGTCAACAGATTGTCTATCAAACCACATCACACATTTATGGAGGAGCGTTCTTGTGGGTTCTGGATCGGTTACGCTTTATGTGGTTATTGTCACAGTATTTTGCCAGATCTTCGAATGATGCAGTCAGTTTCATTTCCGCTTCCTCAAACGTTCTTCCCAGGCCTGCAGCTATTGTGTCGTCGGCATAAATGATAGAGCTTGTGTTTGTTCCAACAGATTGTTGCACGACAACGTTCACCCACACGTAATCAACGTCAATTCCTGGCAAAATGGGGCAGGTGCAACTTGAACATCCACTACACTCACCGGATCTCGATTCTCAAGATTTCTTTCTATTTCCTCGACTCAAACTCGCTTTCAAAGGAAAGAGATTTGACGATATTGCTGACATCCAACGAAACGTGAAGAGGCTTTTGAACACCATCCCAAAGAAAGACTTCGTGCAAAGTTTCCAGGACATTTATCGCAGATATTAGCAGTGCATAGTTACGAGAGGTGACTGTTTCGAACGACAGTAAGATAAATGTACTTGATAGTTCATTACGCTAATATTACAGGACTCTTCACCGAACTTTATTATCAGAGGCTACATGGGGCTGGGGCTTGAGCCACAAGGGTATATACACCATGGTGATTAGACCCAGGATCACCTATGGTGGAAGAAGGTAGAACAGCAGGTTGCTGCTAAGGAGCTTGGTAAGATGCAGAGATTAGCGTGCTTAGCCATAACAGGCGGAATTAGCAACACACCAACTGCTGGAATGGAAACCATGCTGGATATTCCCCCATTACACCTTTGGGTGAAGATGGAGGCAGCGGCTGGTGCATACAGGGTTAAATCTGGCAACAACTGGAACTCTTTGGGATATCCAGAATCACACACTAAAATAGTGAGTAAGGTAAAAATAGGAAAGATTGGGGAAATCCCGGCCGACTATATTATAACTCCATACTGCTTCAACAAGCCTTTCAATATAACAATTGGAAGTAGGGAGCAGTGGGAGAAAATAGTTCGACATCGTGCAGGGGACATTGTCTGGTTCACTGACGGGTCGAAATCAGACCAAGGCGTTGGGACCGGGGTATACGAGGTGCAGCCAAGACTGGACGGTGTCATCTCTCTAGGAAAACTGGCCTCAGTATTCCAGGTCGAAATCACTGCCATCATGGCGTGTGTGGAGGAGAATTTGCGTAGGTGCTACAAAGACCGTAGCATCTGCATCTATTCAGACAGCCAGGCAGCCCTGAGATCACTGACAGCTCCTGCAACAAGATATAAAATTGTTGCAGAATGTCACAGGGTTTTGGTGGAGCTAGGGGAAAGCAACAGGGTAAACCTATTGTGGGTCTCTGGCCACTCGGGGATAAATGGCAACGAACATGCCGACAGATTAGCCAGGATGGAGGCAGAGACTCCATTTATTGGACCGGAACCTGTCCTGACAATCACCAAGGCAATGATCAAATTGGAGCTACGTAACTGGCTCAGAAGACAGCACGTAGAATATTGGACCAAAGTCTATCAACAAAAACATGGCTAGGTGATGATGCGAAAACCATGTTTTAAAAGAAGCTCTTTAATCCTGTGCTTGAACAGGAGAAAGATTAGACTCATGGTTGGATTGCTAATAGGCCATGGGAATTTCAAAAAACACCTACATACAATGGGAATAACAGAAGAGGACCCTAAATGTAGGATCTGTGATGATGGTGATGAAACTGCATCACATCTAATCTTCGAATGCATTGCATTGGAGAGCAAAAGGCACAGAACATTTGGGACAACCAGACCCGAAGAAATTGTGTCTAATAAAGAACTGATAAAGGGCCTCCTTGCACTGTTCAAGAGCATTGGTTGGCTTTACTAAATATACAGGGAGCGATAACGCACAATAAACTTAGTTTCGGTGCGGGAAGTGGCGGGTTGGACCAAAACTGTTTTGGGTTCCCTGACAAAATCAATCAATCAATCAATCACTCAGATATTGTATCTATTTCTACAGTCTATCTTACAAGGCGACAATCAGAAGTGAAAATGATTTTGATGGGTCTCAGGTGTGTTATAAAGAGTCATACTCTGAGTAAGAGGCTACTGGCCTTTTTAGCGCGTGATATTAGAGAAAATTGAAGTTCACTAAGTGCCGTAAGACGCTTAACGTTAGCAGAGTTACAACGTAGTGACATTGGTGCTGGAGGTGCCGTGTTCAGATCTTCTTCGTGTTTTTGCTTTTCTCTTTTTTTCCTTAATCAGAATGGTGCGACATTTTTCGTCACTTTTAGGAGTATGTGATAGCGTTAGTAATTTCGCCTCTACTTTGTTCATTCAACTTTCGTACCACTGATGTATCGTGGTCTGGTTCAAACGTTGTTCAAATGTTTGTAAATGTAAGGAACTTAATTACTTGGCCATTAGTCCCTAGGCTGACAAACTACTTACACTAACTTAAAGTAAGTTATGCTAAGGACAACACAAGTACCCATGCTCGAAGGAGGACTCGAACCCCCGACGGCGGACGGTCAGCTAAGCGCAGCTGGGCGCCTTAATGTGCACGGTTACTCTGCCGCGGCTATCTTCGTCTGGATGCACTTCCGTAGACACACACTTGGGTCATCCATTTCACTGTATTCTTCGAACACGCACGGCACTAACAACGCGTTGCGAGCAACGGACGTTGAAGACAAAATGCAAACTACAGGTTTAGGAAGTAGATCACCGCCGTTTGTTTGACCATAGCGCTACATGTTCATAATACAAAGAGGACTGTCCATGGGAACACTGCGTATTATGAAGTTACACCGTCGTAGCCAAATAAATAGCGGTGATCAGGGCGCTACACCGTCACAATACACTTAGTTCACAAGGGATGTCCGCGCGGACAGTCCTCTTCCTGTTTGACCGAGCTTGTATTATTTAACCTTCTTAATAATTTCACACAATTTACACTGTCTGCCGATATTCTGTAAAATAAAAGGGAAAAAGTTTCGGATTATTCTGATTTAATAGAAAAAAAGAAAAAAAAAAAAAAAAAAAACGCGGCGAGAACCCAATCACAGTACCTCCAGCGTGGCAACACTAGATTTTAACCGCTGTCTACCGATACGCGCCTTACAGAGCGCAGTGAAGTTCCAACATCAATTTTCTCGAAAACCAAGGTCCGTCGCTAAAAAAGAGGATACCCTCATATTCAGGGTACGTCCCTCTACAACATATTCGAGACACATCAAAATTCGTTACTTCTGATGGTCCCCTTGTTAGTCAGGGTTATGTCTTGTGTTAGCAGTGTAACGCACAGACTTTTGGAGGGCACACAATGCACGGCCGTAACGGCTGTGCCATAATAAAGAAATCGGAGCAAAATAAAATTAAATATGTTATTACAACCACGGATTCGAGTTGCCAGTAAAATTACAAACTCCCCGATACCAATAACAGACCGGATGGGACCTTAATTAAAAATAGCAAAATTAAATCAATTAATTTAGGACGGTTTATTAATTTTTACCAACCAAGGAGCATCTCAGAATGATTGCTTACTTAGACAATAATCAAATGGAAGGGTCACAGTAATTTCTACATTACCCGTTTGGTTAATCGAGAAATTGCTCAAAATTGAGAATTTCCTGTAGCCGTTAAATTTAAAAGCGACCGGAACCGACGCCGTGGCGGAGGCATACCAGCTTTGTCCCGCGCTCCAAACAGGTGTCCCAGGTTGGAGTCTTTGGTGTGACGTCACGAGTGCTGGACTGCTGTGTCCTTCGCTCTCGATTTTTTATATAATTTTAAGACTAATATAATTATTTTAACTGTTATTTCGTGATAATATTCAATCTAGAGGTGTTCTAGTAAAGGATCGTCAGTTATTTTAGCGTTTGTTGTGCCGTATTTGCTTTAAGTGGTGTTATTTGTGTTCGTGTGTGCGCCGGCATCGACGTCTTACTGCTTTGTTTACATCTGGTGGCGAGTGGTTCCAACTGTAGCGGCCTCCAAAAGCTAAGTTCCAATAAGTGTTTGTGTATTGTAGTTAAATTATTAAAGTTAGTAGATTTCAGGAGGTGTTATCACGCTAGTTATTTATTAAATTTAGTACTTTTCAACCGGTGCCTTCTTGCTGTTTTTGACATAATTGCAGTTGGGAAACTTTCCATTACGGTATTTGAAAACTCTTGTGCTCTCACTGTGTTTAGTTTGTTTATTAGTGACGCTTGAATTTGAACTTGTTTATACAAGCAACAGTGTAAAGTTTCTGTGGTAGTGTTATTTTCTCTTTTCTGATACTATTAGTTGTTGTTGTTACTTGATTTGTAGAGAATGAGGTATGTTGATTGCTGTAGTTAAGAAGTATTTCTTAGTTCTTTTGTAGAAACGTAACTTCATAACGTAGAGGTCTTTTTTAATTTTTATTTATTTATTTATTTATTATTATTATTATTTTTTTTTTTTTTGAGAAATAATTGTGAAATTTTACCATGAGTGAAAAGTGTGGGCTCTGTCGTAGGGTCGTGCGTAGTGGGCTGCAGTGTGGGATTTGTAGTAAGTATTTTCATGGGGGGGGGGGTGAGTGCAGTGGGGAAGCCAGTGGGCATTGTGGTGAGGTTCTCTCCTGGAACTGTAGGATTTGCAGGAGGAATAAGATGATAGAGGAGCAGGAGCGTTTGATCTGCGCCCTTCATGTGCAGTTGAAAAACGCTGAAGAGGAACTATGTAGGTTGAGGAGGGGAAGGGGGGCTGGGGAATGGGAACTGGCAGTTGGCAAGAAGGTAGCTAGGAGAAGGTATTCAGATAGCTTTACATTGCAAGTTGCAAATAGGTTTGACCAACTGTCAGAGTTGCGTGGAGATGAACCTCCTGTATCTGTAGGTGTAGGAAGTACGCAGCAGACCTCAGCTGTTAGGAAGCCGAAATTTGTAGAGAGGGTTCTTAGGAAGAAGAAGATTCTGCTGCTAGGCAGTTATCATGGCAGAGGTGTTGGCCAACAGTTGCGGGAAGTACTTGGGAGTGAGTTCCAGGTCACCGGCATAGTAAAGCCTAGTGCAGGGTTAGCTCAGGTCACTTGTAACATAGGGGACTTAGGTAGGAATTTCTCAAAAGAGGATCAGGTAGTTATAGTGGGTGGGGCCGGGAATAGTCTTGGTAGGTACGGGGAACATGATATAGGTGGTGATCTGGAAAGGATAGCAACTCAAACTGGTGGCACGAATGAGCATTTCCTGCAGCTGTTTCAGCGTCATGATAGGCCTTCTCTTAATACGACTGTCAGCCGTGTTAACATGGGGCTTGAGAAGGCGCTGATGACAGAGGGCATGGATCACATTGCAGTGGTGCCAGTTGAGACTATCCAAAGGTAGGATTTTACTAGGCACGGTCTGCACCTCAATAGGTATGGGAAGGGGAGGTTGGCAAAGCTCATAAGTGACAGAGTAGTAGGGAGTGGGGGTGTCACTCATAGAAAAATTCCTGTAGTAGTTGGTGTTATGGCTGCACCTTTTTTAGACTGAAGACAGCTGATAGGTATTCCTGCTTAAAGAAGTCCCTCTAACAAAGGAACCACCTTTGACAAAGTCTAAGAATATAAGTAATAAGGGAATTACTGTTTTTCATCAAAATATACAGGATATCAAAGATAAAGTTAATGAACTGCTTATTGATACTGATTCTGACAATATTGGTATTTCAGAGCACTTTTTAAGTGGTGTGACAATTCAAAGACTTCCTTTGTCAGGATACAGGTTAGCTGCCTTCTACTCTAAGAGTTCCTCGCAGTGTGGGGAAGTGGCCATGTATGTAAAAAACAATTTTTCATCGGAGTCAATCGATTTTTCTAAATACTGCACAGAACAGATATTTGAATGTTGTGCAGTTGTTAATGATAATGGAACTAAAGTAGTAATAGTTGTTATTTATAGATCCCCTGAATCAGATTTTAAAATGCTTCTGCCCAAGCTGGAATTGGTTCTGGGTTCACTGTATAGGAAGTATAAAAATTTAATTGTGTGTGGAGATTTCAACATTAATTGTGAAGGTGATAGCTCAAGGAAAAGTCAGATGTTAGATCTATTTAATTCCTATAACATGATGCAAACAGTATTTTTTCCAACGAGAGTGCAAGGAAATAGCAGTTCTACCATTGACAATATTTTTGTTCATTCTTCATTATTAGAGTAAATGGCCTATCAGACCAAGATGCCCAACTTTTAATTCTACAAAAAATTTGTTCTCAAACAAATGTTAAACATAAATATCAACTACTCAATCCAGTTGCAATTGAGACCTTTTTAAGCTTAATTAAGGAACAAGAATGGCAGGATGTTTATAGTGCTGATGATGCAGATGATAAATATAATGCTTTTCTGAACACATTTCTTATGCTGTTTG
Source organism: Locusta migratoria (assembly GCA_026315105.1). Lineage (NCBI taxonomy): Eukaryota > Metazoa > Arthropoda > Insecta > Orthoptera > Acrididae > Locusta > Locusta migratoria. The sequence continues at coordinate 133,961,214 of CM048749.1, read as the reverse complement.
AAAGTTGCTTTCCGCTAGAACGTTCACAACAGGGTACTTCCTGTAACAGACAGCCAGGGTGGCTGACAAAGGGGATAAGAGTATCATGTAGAACTAAGCGGGAATTGTATCAAAATGTTAGAAGCAGTCAGAATGAAGATGCAGTAGCTCATTACAAACAGTACTGTAAGGTTCTGAAAAATGTCATTAAGAATGCGAAAAGTATGTGGTATGCAAAAAGAATAGCAAACTCTCGGGATAAAATTAAAACTATCTGGTCAGTCGTGAAGGAAGTGTCTGGTCAGCAGCAGCAGGTAGAAGATATAATGTCAGTGCGTAGTAGGAATGTTTCTGTTACTGACAAGTTAGATATATGTGCAATATTTAATAATCAGTTTCTGAATATAGTAGGGGAACTAAATAAAACTCTAGTTTCTACAGGTAGTCATATAACGTGTTTAGAAAATGCCTTTCCAAGGCTGTTACCTGAAATGGTCCTTCATGATACTTCCATAGGTGAGATTGAGTCAATAATTAAATCACTACAGACTAAGGACTCTTGTGGATATGATGGGGTATCTAGCAGAATTCTAAAGTACTGTTCTCCATATGTTAGCCCAGTACTAAGCAATACTTGTATTTTTTCCTTTGAGAATGGTCAGTTTCCTAACAGATTAAAGTACTCAGTAGTGAAACCACTTTATAAAAAAGGAGAAAGGGATAATGTAGACAACTATAGACCTATTTCTATGCCATCGGTTTTTACTAGTTATTGAAAAGGTTGTGTATTCAAGATTAATTGATCATTTCAGTTCATATAATTTATTGTCAAACGTACAGTTTGGTTTTAGAAGTGGTTTAACGACTGAAAATGCTATATTTTCGTTTCTCTGTGAGGCACTTGATGGGTTAAATAAGAGGCTACGGACATTAGGCGTCTTCTTTGATTTAACAAAAGCGTTTGATTGTGTTGATAACAAAATATTGTTGCAGAAGTTGGAACATTATGGAATAAGGGCAGTAGCCCACAACTGGTTCACCTCTTACTTTAATAATAGACAACAGAAGGTAATTATCCGCAGTGTAGAAAATGGCTATGACGTGCAATCCCAATGGGGCACAATTAAGTATGGGGTGCCCCAGGGGTCTGTTTTGGGACCATTGCTGTTTCTTATTTATATAAATGATATGCCTTCGAGTATAACAGGTGACTGTAAAATATTTTTGTTTGCTGATGATACCAGCTTGGTAGTGAAGGATGTTGCTCGTAATATTGACACAGTATCAAATAATGTAGTTCAAGAGATAAGTTCATGGCTTGTAGAAAACAAGTTGATGTTAAATCACAGTAAAACGCAGTTTTTACAATTTCTAACACATAATTTAACGAAAGCTGACATTCTGATTACACATAATGGGCATGTGATAAGTGAGACTGAACAGTTCAAATTTCTAGGTGTTCATATAGACAGTAAGCTGTCATGGAAAGCCCATGTTTAGGATCTTGTTCCAAAACTAATTTCTGCTATATTTACCATTATCTCAGATATAGTTCTAAGTGATTTTTCAACACGAAAAGTAGTCTATTACGCTTACTTTCACTCACTTATGACGTACGGCATTGTTTTTTGGGGTAACTCGCCTGATGCAAAAAGGGTATTTCTGGCTCAAAAAAGGGCGGTTCGAGCAATATCTGGTATAAGTTCGCGAACATCATGTCGACCCCTTTTCAGTAGTCTGGGAATTTTGACTCTGGCGTCACAATACGTTTTTTCTTTAATGTCGTTTGTTGTTAATAATATCAGCTTATTCCCACGAGTTAGTAGCTTTCACTCGGTGAACAATAGACAGAAGTCGAAACTACATTTGCAGCACACCACCTTAACACGTGCAGAAAAGGGTACAGTATTCTGTGGCATCCAATTTCAATAACCTGCCACAAGAACTAAAGAATCTTAGCACTAATCCACACGCTTTCAAATCTAAATTGAATAGTTACCTCATGGCTCAATCCTTTTATTCTATCGAAGAACTTCTAGAAAAGTTAAACAATTAAGCAATTCATTTTTATTCTTCGTTGATTCTTTCCACTTTGTTTTAAGATTGTCGTGTGCAAAGGACTACTTAAAAATTTTCTGTTACCATTCTTGTTAACAATTAATGTATTGACTTGTTCCATGACCATGGAGTTTCACTCCTCAATTGGGTCCTATGGAACAGAAAAACCAATAAATAATAATAAAAAAATAAAATAAAACAAAAAAAACCGAGTGTCCGAGAAACAGTGCCGCCCGCAAGGGCTAAGCTTCACCAACGGTTTCTCTCCCCTACCTGTAAGGTTGGCTACAGGGACTAGTTTTGAACAGCGGAAGCACACTGCGGTGCCGTGCCCGGCGAACAGACACGCACCCCCATTCGGTTGCAGAGCTTCAAGGTATCCACCTCGCGGACAGTCTATGGCGGAAGTTACCGCCGTATTAGGAAAGTGTGTCTTTGAAGACCGCCCGCGTCTGTTACAATGATGGACGAGTGGAAGCATCTGGTACACTTACCATTCAGTTTATTGTTTATTTATGTAAGCTTCGCCGTTTGCCCCCTGCTCTGATTATAGTATTACGCCTTCATGGCTAGCAACATTCTCTCTGATTCAACCACTCTCCGCTCTCCCTAGGGACTTTAAATGTGTGTAAAATGTGCTTATTTCTTGACTATTGTTAGTAATACCTTGATCTACAGCAAGGTGGTTCCGTGGAAAAAATAGTCTTATTTGTGAAATAATATTAAACATGCAACAGGGCTACCTCAATTCGTCATATCTTTATGAATACAGATTTTACCACAATTCTGCTTATTTATTCTGTAACTTTCCTACTACCCTCTTTTCAATTAATGAATCTTCAATAAGGCGACGAAACACCTGCCAAGAGAAGAAGTCCGACGCATTTATGGTCCAAGGACAGCAGATCAGCAGGTGAGTGTAACTTCCTGTCTGAGAGGAAAGGCGATAGTCAGCGAACCTTCATGCTTCATCTTCGTTAGTAAAACTTCACCACTTACAATAGGGATTGTGAAAATCTACTTTTAATACTCTACGGTGTTATCTATTGCAGTGTTTGTTAGAACACCCTAACCCCATTTGCAGTGTTTTACATGTTGTCTTTTCTTAGAAACCTAATTTGCGTGGCCGGTGCTCACCGAATACGTTCCAATGGGACTGACCCTGGCATCGAACAAGCCTAGTTTTTCTCACTGTGGAATACTATTGTTAGTTCCTTGTAGGTTTCTACAGATTACTAATTACATGTAATCCTATATTTAGCGTATTCGTCTGAGGACGCTGAACACACCCCTCGTGGTCTAGGGCGCGGCGGATTCCAACCATTGCTTCAGGCCAGTCCACACAATAGCGGCACGTTCTGCTACAACTTGTCTAGGTTTGTCTTGTTGCTGTTGTGGACTTCAGTCCGCAGACTGGTTTGATGCAACTCCCCACGCTACCCTGTCCTGTGCAAGTCTCTTAATCTGAGTATATGATCGGCAACCTACATCCTTTTGAATTTGCTTACTGTGTTCGTCCCTCGGTCTCGCTCTATGATTTTTACCCCACACACTTCCTCCTAATGCTAAGTTGACAATTCCTTGATGCCTCAGAATGTGTCCCACCAAATGACCTCTTCGTCAGTATATGCCACAAACTCCTTTTCTTCCGAATTCTGTTGAGTACCTCCTTATTCGTCGCTTGATCTACCCATCTAATTTTCATCATGCGTCTGTAGTACCACATTTCGAAAGCTTCCATCAATTCTTGTCTGGACTTCTTATCGTCCACGTTTCATTCCCAAACAATGCTACACTGCAGACAAATGCTTTCAGGAAGCACTTCCGAACATTTCTACATCTACATGGGATACTCTACGAATCACATTTAAATGCCTGGCAGAGGGTTGATCGAACCACCGTTCCATTCTCGAATAGCGCGCGTTTTTTTTGCAGTTTCTTTAGTAGTACTGTTGCATCTTTTAAGGGTTCTGGCAATAAAACGCAGTCTCTGGTTCGCCTTTCCCACGACATTATCTACGTGTTCTTTCCAATTTAAGTCAGAAGTAATTGTAATTCCTACGTATTTTGTGCAGTTTACGGCCTTCACATTTGATTGATTTATCTTGTAAACAAAGTTTAACGTATTTCTTTTCGTGCTCATGCGGACGACTTCACACTTCTCATTATTTTGAGTCAACTGCCAATTTTTACACCATACTGATATCTTATTCAAATCGTTCTGCAGTTGGTTTTGATCTTCAGATGATTTCACTAGACTGCAAATGACGGCGTCATCTGCAACCTAAGAGAACTACTTAGATTTTCCCCGAAATCGTTTATGTAAATACTGAAACTGATTAGATGTCAACAAATTTCCCTTATTTAGAAAAGCTTTTCATCCCGTAGCCGGTCTGCATTTTATATCTTCTTGTTCTTACCCGAGGTTTTTATGAATGTACTCGTCCCTTACTTTGTTTGATATAGCTTCTGTTAACTCATTCAGAATACTGAAGGGGACTTCCATTTTAATGAGCTCTCTGGTGTCATTAGTTGGTAATTGTGGTTTCTGTACAGATACGACACCACCATATGTGGGGCACTCGGACACGTCATTTTCGCGGATACCCTCTGGGTCTTAACAGCCGCACTCTTGAAGCGTCCATTTTTCGAATCGGCATAGGTATGGCGGATACGAGCTGCGACAAATGATGAAATGTACCAGTCCCCTACTGGCTGAAGTGAAGTCGTTTTCAATCTTCCCTGTATAAGTTTTAAATCTGGCTGTTGAAACAGCAACCGTTCGTGGAGGATTAACATTATAAAATACAGCTCATAGTTGCAAATTTACAGGTTAATTACTTAACTATGATTTAGACTTCAACCACGGAAGTCATCAGCAGGAGTTATTGATTTATTTATTCATTTATTTTTTTGGTTATGTGAAATTGCCAAAGGTTCTTGAGAAATAAAGTTCACGTTCAAGTTGCAAATGTAAAGCCCATGTAATTAATACGCGCCATTTTGGGTAACTTGAACATGAGCTCTGTTGCTCAATAGCCCTTGTCCATTTCATGTAAAAAAAAAAAAAAAAAAAAAAAAAAACAACTCCTCCCGAAGATTTCCTTATAGTTGAAGTCGAAACCATGGTTAAGTAATTAACCAGTAAATTGCAACTGATGAGCTGTATTTTTGAATGTTAATCTTTCCTCTATGTTGGGTAGGAGGTGGTGAGTCCCTCTCCCTGTCTAGCAGCTCCTGCCACTGTGCAGATCTCCTCTTCCTTATACAGTGAAGACCCAAAGAGACTGGTGTAGGTATGCGTCTGAAAAAACAGAGATATGCAACGCCCATACAAGACAACAGATGTCTGGCACAGGCGTTAGATAGGTTACTGCTGCTACAACGGCAGGTTATCAGGATTCGAGTGAGATTGAACGTGGTGTTATAGTCGGCGCACCAGAGGTGGGACGCAGGGTCTCTGAGGTATCGACGAGCTGGGGATATTCACTTGCGACCATGTCACGAGTGTACCGTGAATATCAGCAATCCGGTAAAACATCAAATCTCCGACATTGCTGCTGCCGAAGAAAGATCCTGCGAGAACACCACTACTGAAGAGTATGTTTCATCGTGAGAAACGTGCAACCCTTCCTCAGAATGCTGCGGATTTCATTGCTGAGTCAACAACAAGTGGCAGTGTGCGAACCATTCAACGAAACATCATCGATATGGGCTTTCACGGGTGAAGGCCCACTCGTGAATCCTTGTTAACTGTAGGACACAAAGCTTTACTTCGCGTCTGGGCCCGTAAACACCAATATTGGAGTTTTGATGACTGGAAACATGTTGCTTGGTCTGACGAGTATCATATGTAATGGTATCGACCGAATGCATACGTACCTAGTAAATCCATGGATCCTGCATGGGGACTGTTAAAGCTGGTGGATGCTCTGTACTTATGTGGGGCGTGTGCAGTTGGAGTGGTGTGGGATCCCTGATACGTCTGAATAAGACCCTGACGGTGACACGTACGTACTCATCCTGGCTGATAACCTGCATCCATTCATGTCCACTGTGCTTTCCGACAGACATTTCCAGCAGGACAATTGCTACAGAGTGTTTATACTTGAATAAATTCTGTAGTATTTCCTGATTGTATTGATATATACATTTAGTGTTTGAAATAAAAAATGACCTTTATATACAAAATTTTAAAGATACGGTCATGTGTACCGCCATCAAAAAGCAAAAGAAACTGGTCAAATATACAATCATAAGCATTCTCTTCCTGAGCCTGTTATGTATGAAATAAAAACAAATTTTCATAGACGTGAGTGACCCTGTTTTGTTTAGTAAATGTCTTCAGGCACAGACCAATATGTTACTCTGTGCTTCAGGCAGGGCCGGCGCAAACCCGAGTCCCGCCCCGTGCGAGCAGCAAAATTTCCGCCCCCCCCCCCCCCCCCCCACGATTTTTTGTTTTTCAAAACGTTTGTGGAATTTCATTTAAACAAATCTATAGGAAATGTCAGCAATCAATTGCAATTTTTGTTTTTACTTTTCAGATCTACCTAGTTTTCGGCCGCTGAGTGGCCAGTCTCAGAAGCTTTATTATGTGGTAACATGTAAACCGCCAGGTTGACAGTTACGTTCAGCATGACGGTATAGTTGTAAACATAAAGCATTGAGAATAGCCACACTGTACCCGAAATATATGTAGATCTGGAGAGAAAAAAAAAAAAAAAAAAAAAAACGCGGCTGATTGGTGACTTTCTCTACAGACTTGCACAAAGTCTCTGGGCACCAGCTCAAAGAAGGTGTCAAACCTGATTGAAGAAATCAGGCTAATATTAATGAGTCTTGTGAATTTACGAAAATGTTCAAATGTGTGTGAAATCTTGTAGGACTTAACTGCCAAGGTCATCAGTCCCTAAGCTCACACACACACACACACACACACACACACACACACACACACACACACACACACACACACATACTCAACCTATATTATTCTAAGGACAAAAACACACACCAATGCCGGAGGGAGAACTCGAACCTGCGCCAGGACCAGCCGCACGGGCCATGACTGCAGCGCCTTAGACCGCTTGGTTAATCCCGCTCAGCATAAACCTACAGTTAACGTAAATGAACAGTTTTCAATGGTTGTGAACAGATAATGTATTCAACGGAAAACTGTACACAGTAAATAAATGTTGGCAAAGTATTAGTGTGCGAGTAGTATTGTCAAACAAAAGTGCCGGTCAGAGTTTAATTGTTGCTCCTGCAGGCGCAGACAGATGTTTCATGGCTCAAAAAGCAAAACGTTTGACTATCACTCAGAAACGGATAGAAAAATTTTGAGAAATACGTCGAAACCCAACTTATGCCATGCTTACTACCAATGTCTTTATCCCTTGTAATTAACCGCTGTGTATTTACCCATTCGAAATACCTCTAGTCATTGTACGTGTTGGACATGTTTGAGCCGGCCGCGGTGGCCGAGGGGACTGAGGCGCTTCAGTCACGGTGTGCACGGCCACTACGGTCGGGGGTTCGAATCCCCCCTCGGGCATGGATATTTGTGCCGTCCTAGTTCGTAAGTAGTTCATAAGTAGTTTGTAAGTTTAGGGACTGATGACCCCGTAGTCAAGAACCATAAGCTTTACAAACATTTGAACATTTGGACATGTTTGACTAGTAATGTTCAACCATTTTAACCATAATGCGGGAAGAATAAAACACTCGGAAACTGCCATTGAAGGGCTTAGCAAAATTGCTTGAGACCTATCACATAATCTGCAGTATTTAGGTTTCGTCTTCTGCAATATCCGTTGTAAGTAAACGCAAGGCGCGTAAGACTGACAACGCTCCATAAGAATTCTGGCGTGTACGCCAGACTGCTTCCCACTCTGTGTTCTTACGGCGTAAACACGACGGTGCAGCAACAGGGATGCCGGACCACAAACAAATATATATGTTATTCTGTGGCCGGACACTTGCCACGCCAGACATTTGCCACACCTGACCCTTCGCCAGGTAGTAGGATTAGCGGCCTCTCAGGTAAGGGACGCCCTTCCTCATACTCCTACTGTTTGCTTCCAAACCTCCGTCTCCGATCTTACTTGATACAGTCCTTACGGAAGATATGTTTTTATTCGACATCTCGCCAAAATGTACAACTTCTTTCCAATATCCCGAAATCTAAATATTTATAACTATTGGGAAACTAAAGCAATACTATCGTATATTTCATTGTATAATTAGTTCTTCCAACCACAAATATGGATCCATTCTCCTTCCTGTACGGTAGCTTTCTTGCACATTTACTGATTGCGATAGAAACATTCCATCGCTATGGAAGAAACACGGAAGGAACGACAGAAAGATAATTCGAATTTTCGCTGGTCCTTAAAGTTGATCACTGTAGTTGTACATATATTAATTGCATTAAAAATAGAGGAAAGAAGAATTATAAACTTCATAACTTTACTCTCTTGCTTCGAAACATTAGTTAATAAAGTGTATTGCGACAATGTTCAAAACAATGACAGAAAATACATTTACAAAATAGAGATAAGAGAGTCTATGTTTGATAGGTCACCTAAAGTCGACATTCAATTTTAAAATATTTGAACTAAGGAAATGAAGGAATATAGAATGTTTGTAACGTAGACTGTTGTTCCACATTGGTTAGCTTTGGTATCTACTGAGTCGCAGAGGAAACACCCTAGTTTTTTTTAAGGGAAAAGCCATAATTCCTATGAGCTGCACTATAAAAGAAACAAAAAGCACAAAAGGAAATCGTAATGTAATTTGTGTACTAGCTCACAAGCGAAACTGAAGTCGATAGTTCCAGTGAGTTAGTATGAGGAGATGATGTACTCGACAACCGGGATAAATTAATAACTGACTCCGTTTACCGACCCCCGCACTCTCATGATGCAGCCGCTGAACAGTTCATAGAAAACTTGAGTCTCATTACAAATAGGTACTCTACTCATATAATTATTTTTGGCAGAGACTTAAATCTAAATGTTCAAAAGTTTGTAAAACGTATGGGACTTAACTACGGGGTTATCAGTCCCTAAACTTACAAACTACTTGTGAACTAGCTAATGCTAAGGACGGCACAAATATCCGTGCCCGAGGGGGAATTCGAATCCCCGACCGTAGTGGCCATGCACACTGTGAATGGAGCAAATTCAAAAATGTTCAAATGTTTGTAAATCTTATGGGACTTAACTACGGGGTCATCTGTCCCTAAACTTACAAACTACTTATGAACTACTTACGAACTAGGACGGCACAAATATCCATGCCCGAGGGGGGATTCGAACCCCCGACCGTAGTGGCCGTGCAGACCGTGACTGAAGCGCCTCAGTCCCCTCGGCCACCGCGGCCGGCTGTGAATGGAGCGCCGCAGACGACTCGGCCACCGCGGCCGGCACCTTCAGATAGGTGGCAGATACATCGTCCGAAATTGTTCTAAATGCTTTTTTAATTATTTTGAACAATTAGTTCACAAGCCCATTCAAATTGTAAATGGTTTCGAAAACACACTTGAGCTCTTAGTCACAAATACTCCTGAGATCACGACAGATACAGGCATAAGTGAACACAAAGTTGTAGCAAGTTCAAATCCGTAACAAAGGTATTTACCATAACTAAACGCTAAATACATCTATTTAAAAAAATGAAAAAGAAAATTGACATCTTACTAAGAGACAGTCTCCAGTTTTTCTAAATTAACTATGTAAGTGAAGACCATATGTGGCTTACACTCAAAGAAATAGTATCAACATCGTTGGAGGAAATCCTACCAAATAAATTAATAAGTGACTAAACTGGTCCTCCGTGGTACACAAAATAGAACAGAAAGATTTTGCAGAAAATTTAGACGAATGCAAAATCGCCAAATTTGCCGAAGTTTTACTGAAGCTCGAAATTTAGCGCGGCCTTCAATGCGACATTCATTTAATAGTTTTCATAACGAAATTCTTTGTAGAAATGTGACGGAAAATCCAAAGAGATCCTGTCTTACGTTATCTACACCTGCGGAAAGACTAAGTGAATGCCTTTATTGCACGATATCGACGGTAATATTACTGATGGCAGTGCCATTAAAGCGGAGTTATTAAATGCAGTATCCGAAATTCTGTCACCAAAGAAGACGAAGTAAATATTCCACAATTCGAAATGAGAACTGCTGCAAACATAACATATAAGTAGATACCCTTGGTGATGCAAATCAAATAGTTCTATCAAATAATTGATGTTGCAGACAAAATGATCAAATATATTTTCAAAAAGTTTCTAATGGATAAGAAAATACGCCTAATACTTAGCATTAGAATTTACTTGCCTGATTACAGATAATCAATAGCATGGTAGGAAACTTTAATTTTTAAGGACTACAGCTAAATGTACTTCATGAGATCTGCATCTACTGTAAATTTATTTTTATCCTTGTCTAAGTTTGAAGATATGGCAATTATTTCAACACTATAGCTACCGAACTTGTCAACCTTAGGAGCAGATCTGTTTTAGTGTGTCTCTTTAGGTGCAATTCAGAAGTTCAGATTCTTTTTAAAACCTAGTGTACCTTATCAGTATAACAAAAATGAGATTTTTAAAAGCTAGTTGCCGCTCTGATGTTACAGGAAATAATTTTAAAACTTACAATCTTTGACGGTAGGACCGTAATATTAGAAGGTAGAAAAACTTCTTTTAACATGTAAACTATGGGAACTTTTACTTAAGTAGGAAACTGCAAATTGAAAAGTGGTAGATGTAACTATGAATTCTGGTTACAGGAGGATCATTTGAGTGATGTTTAATGTATTTGCTTCATTGAGTCAAATTTCACTGCCACGCTAGTGAACCGAACTGGGACCAGCTAATTTCATCATTAAGTTATTAATGGATACTGAGGTCTGATACACTCTTTTTTATTTTTACCACTAACAAAAGGTCGCATCGATAGGTGATCCTCACAGGTGTTCTCTACGTTCAATACGTCTCCGTTCTTCGAAAGCAGCTTTCCCATGCAATGATTCTATTTTCGGCGTAAGCAATCCACATCTTATTATCGCGTAACCATTGTAATGGGCAAAAAGGCTTGCCCTTGACCATTGTAATAACTTCCATACTGACGGTCACACTATGATATGCGGGAGCGACTAGTGTGCAGATATCCGAAAGGGAGGGGGGGGGGGGGAGAGGAGGAGGAGACAGGGACACCCGACCCTTCGGAGCCGGTAAAAGTGTGGCAAATGTCCGGCGTGGCAAGTGTCCGGACACCAGCCACAGTGGCAAGGAAGAAATTAGTCCTCCTCCCTTGTGGCGGCCGGCAGGTAGTCGAAGCGCCATGCCACGGTTCCCGAAGCCGCTCCTTCCGAGGTTTGGTTTCGAATCCCTCTTGGGCATGAATGTTGAGTTTGTCCTACAAAAATAAAAAAAAAAAGGGGGACGGCAGATTTGCCGCCCCTCGGAAAGTGCCGCCCCGTGCGGCCGCACGTTTCGCACGTGCCTTGCGCCGGCCCTGGCTTCAGGTGTCGCGAATTCTGGGCCCACTGAATTCTGGGCCCGGAAAAGGTCGGGCCACCAATCCTCCTCCCCCCGCCCTCACGCCGGGGTGGGTGCCGGCACTCTGTCTGTGGTGCCGGCCGGCAGGTAAACGAGCCGACTTCATTATTTTGCGCCGGTAGCGCCAGTAGCTCGGCTCCGAAATACTTTTCTACAAACATTACAAGGCAACAGTGACCGGCATTGTTATAGTACATGTGGCTGCAATTCGAGTGGTTACAGTGTTGCCAGAAAACATTGTGCGCCAGTGTTGTCGGCAATAACAATTTTTTGGCCCGTGCAAACGTAGCTTTACTTGCTGTACTGATGAAAGAGGTATGGAGATGATGAAACAAGACCCAAAAGTGATACAGTTGGAAATGGTCATGTAATTTCTGTTTGACAACTTTTACTTATGATTGGTTATTCAGAAGCTACAATGGAAAACCGGAAACCAAATTACAAACACAAAATTTTAAAATCACGTCTGTTTGACAAAGAACATTTAAATTAACGTAAAATAAAATCTGTTCCACACCCATCGACCTGCGAATGTTAGACCTACATGTAATGTACATGAACCAGGAGTGTGCACGTATAGGTGAAATAATCTGCGTATTGCTTCCCATCTAATTCATAGCGCTAAATGTGCATGGCCCCTACATATGACTTCGAAACGGGAAAACCCTTTCTATTTTGTAATTATAATCCTGCATAACGTTATTAGTATTGCCAAATGTAAAATATATATATAATCAGCAATATAAACTCGCATATTAAGACATATATTAAAACGAGAGTGTATGAACCTCAAAATAATTTACATAATAAGAGTGCGTGTTTACGGCTACAATGAATGACATGATTTTCCATTCCATGACAGAGAATGCATCGTAAAACAAGGAAAAACAGGAAAAAATTAGAGCCAGTGCAATACGCGTTTAAAAGAGGGAACTTTTAAAAGAGGGTATATCGTTGAACATTATGTCAACATTCAACGTTGTTCTTCCGGCAGCAGGACATTTTGTTTCCGTTGTTGGTCATTTGAAGGGCGGTGATGACGCGGCTCTGACAGGACGACATAACATCATAAATCTTAAAGTAGGCATTAGGAGAAAATTAATGTTGCTCATTTCTTTTTGCAATCTGTATCTGCAACATAGAGTCGCTTTTGTGCACCTTTTCCATTTGATCTTCAATATTATCTATGCTAAATTTCTCCTTGTCAAAATGCAAACCTAATGCAATTTTCTTGCTACCATAAGTATTTTCTTCAAATCGCCACGTATGAAGGACTTTAGAGTCTTGCCAGTGGAGGGCTTCTCAGCGACAGGACATTCATAAATCCCGTAATTTGCATATTTGGCTTCTTTTGTGGTATATTATCACGCAATCGCACTTTAAGATTATTTGTCGTTCTGAACGCAGTTTTAACTCTTTGCTTCCAAAAATGTATGTTTTAGCTTTTCTGGCGGCTTGCCAGTTGTTATTCTGTTTTGAAATCACGTACAGGGGATATGCGCATGTAGTGGTAGGAGCGAGAGAAGAAGCCATGTACAGCTCATGTCACCTACGCACTGTATGTCAGTTATCTCCAATGATCTTTAATTATGTGTATAATCCTACCCTTTTTTAGTACACCATCATATATTATGTTCTTTACATTACATATACCATCCAGAGGTATGAGGAGTACATTATATTTTATATTTATTTTAATATAAAGTTTTGTAAAGAAGAATAGATACATTTAAATTACGTTTTTGTAATTAGGTTTTAAGTTTTCCATTGTTTTTGGATGTAGTTGACATTGGCTGAAATTGGTCATAAGTAAAACCTTTTTGAAGATTTAGATGTAAATGATTGCGTGAGAGAGACAATATATTACAAAAAGTCACAGTGCTCATATAAGAAATTCGCTTTTTCCACGAAGTGATCATGTTATGTTTACGGAATTTTCGTAATAAACAGACTCCCATCAAACTTTAGCCAGGCTTTGGACTGGCTAAATGACAAGAATACATTGTCATTCAGGCGTGTTTAAAATCAGTTTTTTTTAATTTTTTATTAACTTTTCAATTATTATTTGTACATTCTTTCACATACGTTGTCTCAAACTAGTCAATGAATTTATTCAAATTTTTGAGGGTAAGAGATCGCTTTCAAACAGGCCCTGGTGTCACCATCCTCTTCGTACTTTTGTATTTTGTATTTTAGCCGTCCTTTCATAGAGTTTTACATTTTTTTTCTTTCGTTTTCCCTCCATACCTAACTCTGATCTCATTAAAGCACATGCCGAGTTCTCTGCTTCCGTCTTCATGCACTTGATTAAGTCTTTAATTTTAGGATTCGATTTCCCAAGCAAATTATTAATCTTGTTGTGCCAACCTTCTACAGCGTTGGTGGTATGATGGCGCAGTCTGTAGCAGCTCCAAACACTGATCGGGACTTCATCGTTTTCTAACCACCTGTCTACGAAATAGTCGAAAAACTGAGACAGCTTGGGGATATCTGGTGCTTGTGAATGGATTTCGAGCCAGCCATTGCAGACATCTTCCGGTCGAAGGAATGACAGAGAAGCACACATCTGAATTTGCAACCTTACTTCTTCATTTTCTCTGTATTCGGAAGCAAGTCCCAAGTCTTGCACTTTCCTCCAGAGAGATTTCTTCATGTGGAAATGGCAGCCATGAACTTGAACCGACGGGAGCACAACTTTTAATGCAGAAGTAGCCGCTATTTCAAAATCAATGGTGACATTTTGAGGATTCCATTCTTTTATATCATTTTTAAGAGTGCCGAAAAGAATAATATATGTCTATTTTCTTTTGTTGGGTAACAGTGCAAAGGCCACCGGATAGATATTTGTTTCATTGAACTTCCAAAGTCTGCATGTATCGTATATATTTGAGCAAATTGCTTGCTATAACATTTGAAGGTCCCATCCTTAAAAAAGTCTCGTTTAGTCTTTAAAGCCTCTCTTCCTGCTTTTCCACTAAAGACTATCACCGTATCTCCAATGTTGTCATCGCTCAAGAGAAAACTGCTACCGTCATTCATATTTAGAAGCTCAGGCGAAAGATCTACTTCTTGTCTCGTCTCTGGCTCTTTCTGATCTCCGCGTGCTTTGGACCGATGCTTGTATAATATCCGCTTCGTTGAAGGCTCTTCTGGCATTTCAGACACAAAATGATAAAGTATATATTTTAGAAATCGAAGTCTCTTCGTCTCTTGATCTCTTCTTAGCCCGATTTACTGCCTTCTGTATTTCTATGCGAGCGTCATCCGGTGCTCCACATTGATGCTCGTTTGCACTGAGCACCTCACAGTCTTTCGTCTCAAGCATTCCGCGGCAATACTTTGTTCTTTGCTTTGAACAGCGCCAAATCACAGTCCCATCTGCTTTGGTTCTCCTTATGGTATATGAGTAGCCATCATAGTGCGCACATGGCTTACCACGGATGGTCGTTGACACTTCCATTTCGAACTTAAAGCACTCTGTGAGACAAGATGCACGCACTGAATACTACGCAAGTTAGAGTCGTACTGGCAATGACTGTCTAAGCTGTCAGCCACTGCGTTGGACGGGGACTCCCAGGGGGGCAGGGAGGCTCTGCCCTCGCGCAGGTAGTTGCCAGGAAACTGGGCCCAGAATTCGCACATTTCTGGTTGGGCCCAGAATTCGCACATTTCTGGTTGGGCCCAGAATTCACTGGTCCCAGAATTCAGTGAACCATGTCTTCATGGGGGGGGGGGGGGGGGGGGGGAGGGGGAGAGAGACACAGAGAATACAAATGAAAGTTTCAACCATTACAAATGCGAAAGATTACCCAAGAATGTTTTTGTAGGACTGAATACATTAAAATTAGGTGTACCAGATGCAGTGATAGGTTTCAGTGGTGGAGTGATAGGAAGGATGAAGTCCTGAGAAATTTAGGCATAAAATGTGGCTCCAATGTGGAAGAATTGCTTGTGTTTGACATACAACGGGTGCATGAAGCTGAAAGATTCGCTCTTCAAGCTACCAAAGAAGCAAGAACTGCTAAAAGGAATGCCAAGAGGAAGCTTGAAGATGATGAAATACTGCAGGATGAAGACTATGCTTCGGGAATGATCTGAGACACATTAATTAGACTCATATCTTCATTCGCAATTTCCCGCAAGTCGTATTTTTCAGGATTAAGGTGCAAAAATTTCCTAAAGTTTATCAAGCATTGATCTAATTTTTTTCTGTAACTTGCAATAGTCCTTACTTATGTGGTATACCTAAGCTTTATTGAAGAAACAACTCAAGTATAGAAAAAATATTTTTATTAGGAGAAAAAAATATAAAAATTAAAATGTACGATTTGATATTTTTTTACCCTTGAAATATACATAATAGGTGGAATTAAATAGGTATAGTGGATGAGCCATCATGTCATACATATCTGGTAAACATTTGGCCTCCTTCAAATGTATAACATACGATTAAATGGTATCTCAATTTGAGAAAGCGTTTTAGAAAACAAAATTGCATCAATATCTTTGTAATTTTCTTTAATAACCCTAAGCAGGAAGAAAAATATTAAAAATACTTCTAATTTGTTTAAAAAGTGTGCTGCATTACCTAATATCAACAAAAAATATGTAAATCATATAGTATGAACAGCCCCTGGAGTAGATGACATTCCCTCAGAGCTACTGAAGTCTCTGGGAGAACCAGCCATCACAAAACTGTTTCACATTGTGTATAAGATGTATGGGACAGACGAAGTACCCTTAGACTTTAAGAAAAATATTATAAGCCCCATTCCACAGAAAGCAGGCGCAGACAGGTGTGAAAACTACAGAACCATTAGTTTAATAAGTCATGGTTGCAAAATATTAACACTAATTATTTACAGAAGGATGGAAAAGCTGGTAGAAGCCGACTTCGGGGAAGATCAGTTTGGGTTCAGGGGAAATGTAGGAACATGGGAGGCAATACTCACTTTGCGGCTTATCCTAGAAGATAGATTTAGAAAAGGCAAACCTACATATCTAGCTTTTGTAGATTTGGAGAAGGCTTTTGACAATGTGATTGGAATAAACTCTTTCAAGTTCTGAAGCAAGCAGGACCAAAATATAGGAAGCGTAAGGTTATTTACAACTTGTACAAAAACCAAACAGCGGCTGTCAGAGTTGGAGGGCATGAAAGGGATGCAGTGGTTGGGAAGGGAGTGAGACAGGGTTGTAGCCTTTCTCCAATGTTATTCAATTTGTAGATTGAGCAAGCTATAAAGGAAAGCAAGGAGAAATTTGGTGAAGGAATTAAAGTTCAGGGCGAAGAATTAAAAACATTGCGTTTTGCCGACGACATAGTAATTCTGTCAGAAACAGCAAAGGACCTGGAAGAGAAGTTGAACGGAATGGACAGTGTGCTAAAAGGTGCATATAAGATGAACAAGAGCAAAACTAGGGCAATAGAGTGCAGTCTAAGAAAATCAGGTGATGCTGAAGGAATTAGATTAGGTAACGAATCAATAAAGGAGATAGATGAGTTTTGTTATTTGGGCAGTAAAATAACAAATGATGGTCGCATTACAGAGGATATAAAATGCAGAATGGCAATCGGTAGAAAAGCGTTCTTGAAAAAGAGGAATTTGTTAATATCGAATATTGATTTAAGCCTAAGGAAGTCATTTCTGAAGGCATTTGTGTGGAGTGTTGAATTGTATGGGAGTGAAAAATGGACAGAAAGAGGATAGAGGCTTTTGAAATGTGGTGCTACAGAAGAAAGCTGAAGATCAGGTGAGTGGATCGCGTAACTAATGAGGTACTGAACAGAATTGGGGAGAAAAGGAATGTTTGGCATACCTTGACTAAAAGAAGGGATCGATTGCTAGGACATTCTTAGACATCAAGGAATTGTGAATTTAGCGTTGGAGGGAAGTGTGTGGGGTAAAAACCGCAGAGGAAGACCAAGAGATGGATACAGTAAGCAGATTCAGACAGATGTAGGTTGCCGTTCTTATGCGGATTTGAAGAGGCTTGCTCAGGATAAGATATTGTGGAGAGCTGCATCAAACCAGTCTCCGGACTGAAGACGACGACAACAACAAAAACAACAACAACCACCCTAAGCGAGTACAAAAATATTCAAAATACTTCTAATTTGTTTAAAATGTGTGTTGCATTACCTAATATCAACAAAAGAAGTCTGTAAATCATATAGTATGAACTAGACTTGCGCATAACAGTTCGTGATCGGGAGCGCTCACTTTAGTTCGTGGCCCTGTCGCGAACCAGTTCGTTCTTTTAGTTCCTCCGCTCCCAGTAGCGGCTGAGAGGCGTGATCTGCGCATGCAGGTGGAGGGGGAAGTTCCCTCACCTAGCTGCCTATGTGCTTGCTACTTGAGCCGCTAACGATATCACGCAAACCAAAAGAAACAGTTTGTGAATAATTTCTCGCGTTTAAGTTTAGAGTTATCTCCGGATCCGGCACACAATTTTAATCTGTCAGGAAGTTTCGTTACTTAAACCTAGGTAAACTAACCTAAGGAGAAACAGACACACACCCATGCCTCAGGGAGGACTCGAACTTCCTCGGCGAGCAACCGCGCGCTCCTCAGCGAGGCGCTTTAGACCGCTCGGCTACTCCACCGCGGCTGTTTCCTGAAGACGTACACGTCCAGTTTCGATAAAGCTGCTTTTTATGTAAGAGGACATAGTACCGAGAGGTGAACAGCCGTGGAAGTGGAGTGGCGAAGGACGGGAACACGGGACGGCGGTTGACGTCGAGGCGGGGTTCCCAGGCGGCGGTGACGGAACAGGCGGCCGGGCGATCACCTGAGATAAGCGGCGCCAAGGCCGGGCTCACTGTGTCAGTGTGCTAGGGGCGGCTGGCGGCTGGCGGCTGGCCGCTCTTGTCGGCCGTCGCCCCCGCCGGCAGGTGACGGCCGCAGTGAAAGTGGGGCCGCGCGCCGATTGTTTATATAAGCGGGCCGCGCGGCGGCGCGCGGGCACTCGTCAGCGATGCTGCGGACCGCGCTGCAGTCGCTGCTGCTGCTAGTACTGGCGCTGGCGCTGCTACTGGCGACAGCCGCGGCGTCGGCGCCGCCGGCGGCGGACGTGCTGGCCGGCGCGCTGCTTCCGCCGCTGGCACCGGGGGAGGCGGCGGCGGCGGACGCCGTGGGCGCCCTCTGCAGCCAGCACGCCGCCCTCTACCGCGCCGCCCTGCGACAGCTGCAGCCCTGGGCCCTGCACAGTGAGTACCGCCCAGTCATCTCAACGACTAACACTGGATACACAACTGTAGTGTTTTGAATCTGTGAAAATCGTGACACTCTATTTTTGTTAGGTTGGCAACTCCGTACGTATAAGTCGTGTTGTTCTTTTGTACTCTTCGTCCTTTGAAAAGCCGGTCGCGGTGGCCGAGGAGACTGAGGCGCTTCAGTCACGGCCTGCACGGCCACTACGGTCGGGGGTTCGAATCCCCCCTTGGGCATAGATATTTGTGCCGTCCTAGTTCGTAAGTAGTTCATAAATAGTTTGTAAGTTTAGGGACTGATGACCCCGTAGTTAAGTCCCAGAAGCTTAACAAACAACAACAACCCCCCCCTCCCCCAGAACCCGAAAGAGAGAGAGAGAGAGAGAGAGAGAGAGAGAGAGAGAGAGAGAGAGAGAGAAATCGTATTACAGCAATTTGGTAAAGGTAAAGATTGGAAACTTGGGGTGTTTTACCATAAGCTTTCATTGGATGGGAGTGAATTAGTTTCTTCAACGGGAGTGATAGATGGTAGTCTGTTCCGAAATTGGCTAAAATTTTGCTCCTCAAGCAGACCAATCCCCCCCCTCCCCCCCAAAGCCAAGTCCTAGTTACGCCACTGGTTCCTATCACATTCAATTTCAAAAATGTGCAAATGTTTGTTAAGCTTATGGGACTTAACTACGGGGTCATCAGTCCCTAAACTTACAAACTACGTATGAACTACCTAATACTAAAGACGGCACAAATATCCATGCCCGAGGGGGGATTCGAACCCCAGACCGTAGTGGCCGTGGAGACCGTGACTGAAGCGCTTCAGTCTCCTCGGCCACCGCGGCCGGCTCATTCAATTTAATGAATAAATTACACTGTTATAGACGCTACTACTCGTGTTGTTGTTGTTGGGTTTTGGAAGGGACGAAACAGCGACGGTTATGTCCCTCGTTCCAGTCAGAGATAAAACATTTTGTTAAGCGATCCGAAGGAAATGCGTTAACAAGTCTACTCGTGTTCATTTCTCTATTTGCCTCTTGTTTATAATTATCGTTTGAGCCCACCGACTGGAAATTACTGCATGAAAAATAACGCTTATGTCAGACACCTCGAATTCAAAAATGTTCAAATGTTTAAGCTTATGGGACTTAACTACGGGGCCTCAGTCCCTAAACTTACAAACTACTTATCTACTACCTTATACTAAGGACGGCACAAATATCCATGCCCGAGGGGGGATTCGAACCCCCGACCGTAGTGGCCGTGCAGACCGTGACTGAAGCGCCTCAGTCCCCTCGGCCACAGCGACCGGCCACCTCGAATTGATAGTTTTTACACCTTCATTTATCTTTCTACAGTAAAACAATAAATCTACAATATGGTAGAAACACTACTTCTGAATAAAAATGTAACTGACGTACACGTTTTAAAAAACCCATGCCGTTTTCTGCTGTTTAGTTTCATGAGTATACGGTTTATTCCAAGTCTCAACTATTTTGTGAATAGTATTAAAATGTTCATAGGTAGTTGCCGTTGTATTTGAGTTACTTTGTTCGAAAAGCAACTAGAACAAAAGATTGCAGATATCACAATGTTAAATTCGGTGTACGCAAATACTACTAACAACTAGATAGACAGATATACGTTCACAAACATAGCGTCGAGCGTCACGCTTCAGTAATACACAGTACTGAATCCAGATTATCTTTGAGCTCACTGGTACCGCCACAGTCTAACATATACAGTCGCGACACTCATGGTGTGAAAGTTGTTGCCGGCCGCGGTGGACGAGGAGACTGACGCGCTTCTGTCACGGTCTGCACGGCCACTACGGTCGGGGATTCGAATTCCCCCTCGGGCATGGATATTTGTGCCGTCTTTAATATAAGGTAGTTCATAAGTAGTTTGTAAGTTTGGGGACTGACGACCCCGCAGGTAAGTCCCGTAAGCTTAACAAACATTTGAACATTTGAAAGTTGTTACCCACTGACAGTTGCAGAGACACTAGCGCTCCTAGTGGTGGGAAAGCCGCCATAGGAGTGTTGTTTGTTTATAATTATTTGTGTGCGTAATTAACGAAATAGTTGGTATAGTTTCTGCGTAACAAGCACTAGATAAATATTAAGAGATATACATAACACGGACATCAGTGTAAAAACAGCCGAATTTAACTGATTCAGAGGTGTAATGATCAACTTCATCATGAACAAATACTTACGAATGTGTTATTTTGCAGCTTATTCCACTGAAAGTAAGTAGAATATAAACATAAATGAAACATAAATTTCTATTATGGTGTGTTCTTACTATGACAAAAGTTTTTTTGACACGTGTCAGTTCGGTGTGCAGTCTAATGATTCGCACATTTTTAGGGTTCACTCGTCTTTCTGATACGCGCATATTCGTTTGAGTGGCATTACTTTAGCTGAAGAAGACAATGTCTTGAAGATTCTTGCCGTTTGTGGTTCAGTTGTAGCAACAATTGTGGAATTAGGTTCTTCTTTGTTGAAAACAGTTTGATTACTTTTTCCGTTTTCTTGCCGGGCCTGTGACGTTTTTCCTCCACCTACAGCTGTGTTGGCTGCTTTCGTACGTTAAATACCGTAGTTATTGCATTCTATATGCGTTTCCTACGTTCCAACCTCACTGATTTTACTGGAATTGTAGTGAAGAAGCCATAACGTTACTGAGTCACATATAAATTACTGGAGAATGGATGATACAACATATCGGTACTTACTCGGTAAAGTGGCTCCACACATTAAAAATCAGTATAAGGAGGTCAGAAGACTATATCGGCAGAAGACAGGTTTTCAGTGACACAGCAATTTCTTGGTACTGGGGTTCAATTTTACTTACGGCGCGGCGGTGTAACATGCTCATGTTGACAATGAAATATTCGCTATAGGAGAAGGATTAACTTACTGGACGGACAAGAACGCTTACAAGAACCTCTCAACAACAGAGCAGAAATAGCGTCGATTATTACTAGACTGAGAAGAGCGGAGAGCTTATAAAATCCGCTTCATATATTTCTATTAATTTTGTGGTTGATGTAACACTGACGGCATTATTCTTCTTCTTCACCCATGCCGAATTTCTCCGTTGAGTACCTCCGTCATTAGAGTTCCTCAATCTGTTCTTATTCAGGGTGTCTGCGGTTATATAGTGCTTCGTCTGCTTCACATGACAGCACCCACCAAATAAACTTCGAAGTCAAGGACGTTTGTTTTCAAATAAGCGCGGTCCAAGAGCTACAGCGATGCTAGCGTTCCAAGCGATTATATTTCGCATTGCAGTGAACAGTAGACAAACGACTTTTATGATAAAATCTACTGCGATGCACTAGATATGATCATATTTTTTTTACAAAAGCAGATATATCTCAAAGTTTCCTATTACACTATCTAATTTTTATGATGTAAATATATGATGTAAAATTTTGACAAAGAAATATGACAGTGTAATACCAGCCTTAGCCGCACGTACTGGAGCGCCGTGTTGCGGTGCGCGCGGACGTCCACCGTCGGGGGTTCGAATCCTCCCTCGGGCATGGATGTATAAGGTAGTTCGTAAGTTGTTTGTAAGTTTAGGGACTGATGACCCCGCAGTTAAGTCCCTTAAGCTTTAAAAACATTTAAACTTTTTTTATTTAATTTTTTTTAGTTTTTTTTTATTTATTCTTACTACATCTACATGGGATACTCTGCAAATGACTTATAAGTGCCTGGCAGAGGGTTCATCGAACCACCGTTATACTATTTTATCTTCCATTCCATTCTCGAATAGCACGCGGGAAGAAAGAACACCCGAATCTGTCCGTTCGAGCTCTGATTTCTCGTATTTTGTTCTGACGATCTTTTCTATCTATGTAAGTGGCAGTCAACAATGTATCTTTGCATTCGGAGGAGAATGTTGGCAATTGGAGCTTCGAAAGTAGACCACGCTGCAGCGATAAATGCCTTTGTTGTAATGATTCCCATCCCAGTTCCTGTATCATTTCCGTGACGCTGTCTCCCCTGTATCGTGACAATACAAAACGGGCGGCCCTTCTTGGGACTCTTTCAGTGGCTTCCGTCAAACCCATCTGATACGGATTCCACACTGGGCAGCAATACTCCAAATGAGGACGGACAAGCGTGGTGTATAGTCTCTTTAGTAGTTTTGTTGCATCTTTTAAGTGTTCTGCCAATAAAACGCAGTCTCTGGTTCCCCTTACCTGTTATTTCCAGTTTAAGTCGGATGTAATAGTAAATTTAATGGAGTTTACGGCCTTCACATTTGATTGATTTATCTTGTAAACAAAGTCTAACGGATTTATTTCGTACTCATGTGGACAACTTCACACTTCTCATTATTTAGAATCAATTGCCAATTTTTACACCATACTGATATCTTATTCAGAGCGTTCTGCAGTTGGTTTTGATCTTCAGATGACTTTACTAGACGATAAATGAGGAGTCATCATCTGCAAACAACCTAACAGCTTATTGGTCTGCCTCTCCGACTTTTACCCCACACACTTCCCTCCAATGCCAGATTTATGATTACTTGATGTCTAAGAATGTGTCATACCATTCGATCCCTTCTTTTAGTCAAGGTGTGCCAGAAATTCTTTTTTTCCCCAATTCTGTTCTGTACCTCCTCATTAGTCATACGATCTACCCATGTAATCTTCAGGATTCTTCTGTAGCATCACATTTCAAAAGCCTCTATCTTCTTCTTGTCTCAACTATTTACTGTCCACGTTTCACTCCCGTACAAGGCAACACTCCACACAAATGGCTTCAGGAAAGACTGCCTTACATTTAAACTGCCGCGCGGGAGTAGCCGAGCAGTCTGGAGCGCCACGTTACGGATCGCGCGGCATCCCGCGTCGGAGGTTCGAATCCTCCCTCGGGTATGGATGTGTGTCTTTCCCTTAGGTTAGTTTAACTTAGTTTAAGTAGTTTGTAAGTCTAGGGACTGATGACCAACGTAGTTAGGTGCCATAGAATCACAAACATTTGAACAATTTTTACATATAAATTAGTATTCGATATTAACAAAATTCTCTTTTTCAGAAACGCTTTTCTACAGATTGTCGTTTTGCATTTTATAAACTCTGCACTGCGATCATCTAATGTACTTTTTATTTAAGTAACAAAACTCATCTTCTACCTTTATTGTTTCGTTGCCTGATCTAATTTCTTCAGCATCGCTTGATTTTATTAGATTGCGTCCCATTACCCTTGTTTTCCTCTTCTTAATGTTCATCTTAAACGCTGATTTTTAACACACTGTCCATTCCGTTCAACTGCCCTTCCACTTCCTTTGCTGTCTCTCATAGAGTTACAATGTCATCGGCAAACTGCAAAGTTTTTACTTTTTCTCACTGAACTTTTATTCCTTTTCTTAATTTCTCCTTGCTTTAGCCACGCAGAAGTAGCCGAGCGGTATGGAGGGCCACGTTACGGATCGCGCGGCCTCCCGTGTCTGGAGTTCTAATCCTCCCTCGGGCATGGATGTGTGTGTTGTTCTTAGATTAGGTTAACTTAGTTTAAATAGTTTGTAAGCTAGGGACTAATAGTCAAGCAGTTAAGTCCCATAGAATTACAAACATTTGACATTTCTCCTCGCTTTCCTTCACAGCTTCCTCCTTGTACCAATTGAGTAACATTGGAGAAAGGCCACAGCACTGTCTTAATCCCTTGCCGAAAATCCTTCACATTTAAGCCCTTCCACTCTAATAACTGCTGTCTGGTTTTTGCACCAGTTGTTTGAAGAGGTAAAATATAGGGAAGATTTTTTATACCCTTCCGTTCCCAATATCTTACTCCTTCTGACTTCAGAATTTGAACAGTTTCAAAAACTTTCTCCAAGTCTACAAAAGCTAGAAATATAGATTTGCTTTTCCTTAATCTATGTTCTTAGATAAGTCGTAAGGGGAGTATTGCCTCTCGTGTTCCTGATCTTCCTGAGATCTGCTTCCACCAGATTTTCCATTCTTCTGTAAATGTACTAGAAAGTCCTTTTTATTAATATGTTTTATGGATCTGATTGTTGGATATTTTATGCGGAGTACATGAGTCCTCATGACTCGAAATCTGCACTGATGACGTTCAATCATGTGAACGATATCGATATTTGATTTTCAAAATAATTATTTCATATCATACCACATAGCCGGCAATTTCTGAGTTTGTTCGAACATTATCGTGACATTAACTCGCATGGCACAAAAGCA
Organism: Locusta migratoria; assembly: GCA_026315105.1. Lineage (NCBI taxonomy): Eukaryota > Metazoa > Arthropoda > Insecta > Orthoptera > Acrididae > Locusta > Locusta migratoria. The sequence continues at coordinate 133,936,180 of CM048749.1, read as the reverse complement.
AAGAAGAATGGGATATGCAAGAAAATACGAATTAACCACACGAATAAGCTATGTGTCTGCTTAAAATTAGAACGTTCCGCGACATAGGGAAAAACAAGCATTTGATTGAATGTTCAAATATTTGTTAACCTATTGGACCCAACTGCCATGGTCATCAATCCCTGAACTTTCGAAGTACATACTTTAACTGACTCTAAGTATAACACACACACACCCATGTCTGAAGGAGGACTCCAACCTCCGGCGAGAACGGTCGCTCAGACCGTAATAAGGGGACTTAGACCACGCGGTCATTCCGCGGAGGACTTCGAAATCATAAATAGGAACCCGTATTTCATGTTGTAGATTTGGATATGTAACTTTTCACTGAAATTTTTTTTTGTTCCATGATAAAGGCCCAGTAATCGTGATAAATAAAGCTGAATTGACAATTGGTTAAAAACGGTAATATCTCAAACAAATACACATCATATTAGAAAATTCAAAGTACAGTTTTTGATATATTTGATAATTCTATCATGTGCCACCTCCCTCAATTGGATGTGATCATGATGCTCACAGACTGGTCATTGTACTTCAATGATTCGAACTGTACACAACTGTACGCAATTGTTCCTCGATGTTAACGGTTGCAGAGAGAAGAGATATCATTGCCTCGTTCTCTGACGCTGTTAGAAATGTTGAAGAAGCTCGTCAAAGGTATGCTAATCTGTTTCCTGACAGGAATGTTTCTTCTGCTTTTCGCAGTATTGTCCAATTTTGGTTGAAAATGAATGTTTTAAACCTAGAGAAAGAGTCCAACGTATATTATCATTTTTCAACAATTTTCATTTCATATTTACTTTTGCCGGTTACTGCGTCAAATATCATGACACGACGAAAACGTTTCATACAAAAGATACGTATTTTTTCAAGGAGACTCCAAATCTCCAATAAAAAACAGGAGTTCCTATTTAAGATTTTAAAGTCATCCCCGCCCCTCTTGTCCCCGGGGGGTGGTGCAAGGGGCTTTATTTTAATGGATGGCCCGTTTCGAGGTGACCAGATTTTATTACAACTTTTTTATAATAGAATTTTTTCAGTATTCCGGAAAACAATTTTAAATGTCTCACCCTGTACTGATATTTAACAGGTAACAGACAAAGTATTATATTAAAAAAAAGGAGGAGCTACTTGATTGCCGACCGCGGTGGCCGAGGGGACTGAGGCGCTCCAGTCACGGTCTGCACGGCCACTACGGTCGGGGGTTCGAATCCCCCCTCGGGCATGGATATTTGTGCCGTCTTTAGTATAAGGTAGTTTATAAGTAGTTTGTAAGTTTAGGGACTGATGACCCCGTAGTTAAGTCCCATAAGCTCTTTGAACATTTGAACATTTTTGAGCTACTTGATTGAGAAGTAGCGTCTCTGGTCTAGAAAAGCGACACAACGGCGCTGACCACGTCCCCCTCCACACCGCATCCGTTGACGTCTTCGGGCGCAGGATGACACGGCGGCGGGTCGGTATTTGATGGTTCTCTAGAGGCCTGTATGACGGAGTGCAAGTTTTTTTACTTTCAAAACTGCCTCAATAGCGACATACTTTCCAAAAGCATTTCACCGCATTGGAAATGTTCAAATGTTTGTAGTGCCCGTGCAGAACGTGACTGACACTCCGCAGAACGCTCGGCCACCGCCGCCGGCACCCCATTGGAATATGGAAAAATCCCTTCTAAGCAAATTTCAAGATCGTCAGTGGTTTGGAATGGGCGAAGATGAATCTCTGATTGAGCCGATCGGGTAATTGTATTTTACATATTAAAATTAATTTGAATGACAGATCAGGCTAGATTTTGGGTACTGATATCCATTTATAGTTCTATGCCTAGATGCTACTGCAGCAGAATTGGTGCGCTCCTGCATTGTTGTTAGAGTTCAAGGGGGGAAGTCATATGGACTGAGGCGGAGGTGAGAGTTTGAATATGTCGGAAATACGTGAGATGATGTTCACCTGCTACTTAAATACAGTATGGTGGCTATGTGAAAGACCAACGAGAATATCTTTCGGAAGTAGATCGCAGTGTTGCTTCTGAGTGTTCACTGTGCTTGAACGTCTCGTCTGATGTCCGGGAAGATTGAGAGCACGTGTCTGCCCCGATTCTGGACGTCCGGTGATAAGATTGCTGCAGCATTCCGAGTAGAACCTGTCGAGTATTTCCGACAGGACAATTGATTTCTCGTCTTTCATTACCTGAAGGCAGTAATTGGTTAATATGACGAAGCCGGCCGCGGTGGCCGAGCGGTCTGCGGCGTGCCAGTCACGGTCATCACGGCCACTGCGGGCGGGAGGTTCGAATCCCCCCTCGGGCATGGATGTTTGTGCCGTGTTTAGTATAAGATAGTTCATAAGCAGTTTGTAAGTTTAGGGACTGGTGACCCCGTAGTTAAGTCCCATAAGCTCTAAAAACTTTTGAATTTGAACATGACGAAATAATTTTTGGAAAACTTCTACGAATTATTTTTAAACGCAAGCGCAATGTTAAATCGTTGAATATATCCAAACATGCGAGAGGTTATACTTCAGATCTTCAAAAAAGTACCTCTTGGAAAGTGTTCTTGACGTGAAACTGGTGTTTATTCCGGAAATACAACATGAGCACCCTTCAGTTCCTATTAAACCCTTGTAACGCGAATTTCGTCACTTGTGACGTCTCTCTCTCTCTCTCTCTCTCTCTCTCTCTCTCTCTCTCTCTCTCTCTCTCTCTCTCTCTCTCTCTCTCTCTCTCTGTGTGTGTGTGTGTGTGTGTGTGTGTGTGTGTGTGTCCTCTCCCTCCTCCTCCCTCCTTCCCCCTCCCCTCCCATATTTTTTTCTTAGGTGTCTGAAGATACCCTCTTTAAATAATCTCTTTAAATAACTCATTTTTCCGTGTAGACTGTCTCTTCATTTTTAAACAAATAGTTCATTTTGCACCAAGCAGTATTTTATTATCACTGACTGCGTAGTTTTGTCAATTTGGACTTTTACACACAACATCTCAACTAATATCACTAACTTCACAGAATTTTATGGTCCATACAACGGTGTGGCGAAAAAACATTTAATGTTCCTAAGAAATTTTTATGCTGTTTGTATCATATATATAAAAAGAGCAATGGAGGCAGAATGACAGTTCTCTACTAGTAGGTTGTGTTAATCAGACGCGTACACTTTCACTATTGTGATCACACGTTAAAGGATAATATCGGGGAAGAGTTATAAAGCTTCTGGAAGGAGGGAATCGTTGGGAAGAAAGATATGTATGAATACGGAAATAAAGCTTTTACATTCAAGAACTGGATAAAGAGTAATTGAAGGTGTGTACCTCAGTCAGTAAAGACATTTCAGAGAAAAATAGTCCGTTGTTCTTATTCGGCCGTTACAGATAGCGTATCAAAGACGATTTCATGCGTTTGCAACCGAAGTAATAGTCATGATAAAATAGTAATCTGCAGAATTACGCTCTCTCTTTCCCTCTCTCTAATGTACAATACAAAAATAAGGCTGGAATAATGACAATATAAATGACTGTAAGACCATTATTTTACACTGTTTTACAAATTCGATTCAATAATTTACGATAGTCTTGAATCATTTAGTTATTACTGAAATTTGTTACACCTGTCACTTGTACTTTTTTGTAATATTTCTAGAAATCTAACATTTTCTGTACATCATACAATGAAATATCCCTTTCTTTGCAGTAGGTGATTACAAACATGTCAATTTTTAACAGTGAGAAGCAGCTGATCCACACTTATTTGCGGTAGTACTGCTATTTAGTCGCTAGTTTGCTGTTCGCGTTGTTTCAAGGCGGGCGACTGCGTTTCTTGCAAACGGATTGCGCAAACTGGCATCGCTGTCTGCCTGGGTTTCGTTGCTAGGTAATGTTTTGTCGCTTCCGAATGACGTGGCTGTTCATTGTCCAGAAGTCTAGTAGTCTCTCCCAAGTTATTCACTTACAGATGCTGGCCGGCCGCGGTGGCCGAGGTGAGTGAGGCGCTCCAGTCACGGTCAGCACGGCCACTACGGTTGGGGGTTCGAATCCCCCCTCGGGCATGGATATTTGTGCTGTCCTAGTTCGTAAGTAGTTCATAAGTAGTTTGTAAGTTTAGGGACTGATGACCCCGTAGTTAAGTCCCATAAGCTTAACAAACATTAACTATTAACAGATGCTGTGATTATTGAATACTTCACGGATACGGTGCATTCTGCAAGTTCAGGGTATACAGAAATTTAAAGGCCGAGGAAGATCTGGCCTTTTCAATTTACCATTTGTTATTTTGGACACTCCATTTATTAACAACATTTACAAACTACACACATTTTGACCCGCCATATTCAAAATATCAAAAACAGTTGACCACAATATAACAAGTAATGAAATCAATTCCGCGGAACAACAATGCCAATGTCTAGGTTATTCTCCAGCAAGGTCAATCTCTAACAGATGGTGATGCAAATTTAACAATCCAGTATATTTAAATATTCTTCTTTTTTAAACAATTAAAAAATAACAAGTGCTAAGTCTCGGAACCAAATACTAACCATTAATTACATCAACCCAAACGATACTCATTTACTGAGACAAGTATAAATGACTCTAATTAAAATTGTTCATAAGGTTTATATAATTAGACAATTATAGGACTCGGCAGTTACATTGCGTAAGATATCAAATGTTAATAGGTACGTCTGCAGTGTAGCATTGGATGGGAGTGAAACGTGGACGATAAGGAGTTCAGACAAAAATATGATAGAAGCTTTTTAAATGTGGTGCTACAGACCAATGGTGAAGATCACGTAACTAATAAAGAGGTGTTCAACAAAATTCGTGAGAAAAGGAGTGTCTGGCATATGCTGAGTAAGAGAAGGGATAGATTTGTGGGGCATTTCGAGACATCAAAGAATCGTCATCTTAGCATTAGAAGAAAGTGTATGGGGTAAAAATCGTAGGTGGAGACCGATAGACGAATACAGTAAGCAGATTGAAAAGGATGCAGGTTGCCATTCTTATTCTCAGATGAAGGGGCTTGACAGGACAGGGTAGCGTGGAGAGCTGCATCAAACCAGCCTGAGGCTGTAGACCACAGAAATTGGTATGTAATTATGTTAAGTGTGGTTTTATGTAATATATGACAGTTACATACAGTTGTTCACAGTAGTGTTATGTCTTACAAAATTGAAGAAACCGGTTAAAATAAAGCAATTTGAAACCAGCGATCTTGCCTTCTCTCCTCATGCAGATACCCATTACAAGAGAATAGTTCGCAAAACAACAACGCCTCAAGGCAGAAACTACGACTCGATGCATAATTTTACGACGGGATTTCACCCATCTGCTTTGAACCATGACGTCATCACCATGTCGGAAAAACTGTATTTCAGTCGTAGCCAACTTTAAATAATGTTCCAGTTGACTAGTATTTTTAATTAAATCAATCGTTAAAATTTTATTGGTAATTTGGAAAAATTACACGCTAGAATCGAGCGCGGTAGCATCGCAGTGCCATCGTTGCTTGTTCACTCGCAACAATTTAAGCTGCACGTTTAGGTTCCTGCTTAACCACATCCTTTAACATTGACACATTAGTAAAAATATTTTGTTAATCAGACATCTGCAGTCTAGCTTGTCAAAAGTACTTTGCCTACTACACAACACGCCGAAATCACGGGTCGAAGCCAACTGATGGAATCGCGTCCTATAAATGACTCACTACGCCGACAATCAGTTCCGGGACGAGAGAACAGACTCACTGCAGCATCTTAACGATGGAAGTCCACGCGAGACACTCAACTTCCTAGTTAGCTGCTGCTCTCACAATCACGATCGATACCGTCGCGTCGTTTCGTGCTTAGGAAAACAGTCTGCGGCAACATTATAGGCCACAAAGCAGACGAAATTACACCTAAAACTGAACAATATTTAAATCCACAGAACATTACTATACTCACATTACTCGCTCACACTAAACAGGAACACCACGCGAGTGCACAACAGAAAATACCATTAAATTTAAGCAGCATAAATTCACAGCAATCTGCAACATTCAGATTACTCCCTCGCTCTGAATGCATTTCACAAGAAGATATAAACAGGCACCTTGAAAGAAGGCACAGCAAAAACCGACAGAACTTGCGGCCTGGGGAAACGGCCTGTTGCGAAACAGTGACAACTCCAAAAGAAGCTAGAACATACTGTGACGAACAACGACTACAGACGAAGAGTTAAGCAACTTCATTCCATACCAAGAGTACACTGATTTCAAAGAAATTTCAACGTCGTTTGTTATGCACAGAAGAACTGTCAGATTGCCCATCCAACGGCATGAAAACCCAACTTCATGATCGTGCGGCGTAGCCATCTCCGCACCGTCACAGAAATCTCCGGCTTATGCAGACATGGCCCCACTGCCCTATCCCCGGGATGACATACAGTTGGCATAAGATGAAGAAAAAAAAGTTCAAATGTTTGTATAGCTTATGGGACTTAACTACGGGTTCATCAGTCCCTAAACTTACAAACTACTAATGAACTAATACTAAGGACGGCACAAATATCCATGCCCGAGGGGGGATTCGAACCCCCGTACGTAGGGGGCGTGAAGACCGTGACTAGAGTGCCTCAGTCCCCTCGGCCACAGCGGCCGGCTAAGATGTAAAACACGCCGGGAAGAGACATGAGGCGAGATGTCTTGTTTTGCCAAGAGCTCGGCAAGCCCGTCTAATGTGAACTGCTCTTGACCTCCGCCCGTCAATCTCCCCACTTAGCCGTATCCGGAAAAGATAACAGCGATATCGAAATCGAGAGGATATCAGCGCCATAATCTAAAGGACGCGTATCGAAAACTTTCGCGCAAAAACCAATAATACCACAGTCTAACATATACAGTCACGACACTCCCACAGATTTTTGTTATACCCTGCGATAGCAGGGCTCCAAGCGGCCGGCAAGCTACGTTTCTGAATACGATAGTTGATGAGTGCGAATAGTATCGTTTAGATTGACTTCAGCATAATTTTTTACTTTAGGGAACGTATGTAGTGCCTTATAAATAGGTAATAATTTAAAAATATCTCCCCATTTGTCTTTCTCAGGTTTCATAAGATCACTGATAAGGTACGAAATAGTACATTACAGGGCAGTTAGATTACAATCATCCTGTAACATACAGGCTTTAAATGAGTAATTTCATTTTCTATAAAAAATAAAAATGCCTAGGAAACACCAGGAGACATGCCCCTTAGCAGAGAGTCGTCAATTTCTACGCAGGAACGTTAAGTACTCTTCATTACAATTCCAGTAAAATCAGTGAGGGTGGAACATAGGAAACGTATATAGAATGCAATAAATATGGTATTTAACATACCAAATCAGCCATCACAGCTGTAGCTGAAGGAAAAACGTCACAGACATGGCAACATAACGATAAAAGCAACCAAACTGTTTTCCAACAAAGAACAACCCAATTCCACAATTGTTGTTACATCTGAAACACAAACGGCAAGAATCATCAAAACATTGGTTTTTTAAAGCTAAAGTAAATACACTTAAAAGAATATGCACGTATAAGAAAGACGAGTGACGTGTAAAAATGTGACAATCATTAGACTTCATATCGAATTGATACACGTCAAAAAATGGCTGTCACAGTAAGAGCAGACCATAATAGAAATTTATTATACCACTATGTTTATATGCAACTTACTTTCAGCGGAATAAGCTGCAAATATACAAATATTCGTAGGTATTTGTTCATGACAGTTGTTCTTTATACCATTGAATCATTTAAATTTGGCTGTTTTTATATCAATTTCCGTATTATGTTTGTCTCTCGATATTTTAATAATGCTTGTAACGCAAAAATTATAGTAAGTATTTCGTTAATTAAGTACAAAAGCGATTATAAACACTGCTTCACTACTTCGGCAGCTTGCCCACCCCTAGGAGCGCTAGTGTCGCAGCAACTGTCAGTTGGTAACAACTTTTACAGCAGTGAGTGTCGTGACTGTATATGTTAGACTGTGATAATACTCAGACCGAAGATAGCCGAAGGCCGAGCTACCAACGCTCGTACGGACCCGGACGATTGCAGTCAACAGACACACTCTCGTCCGTTAAGACAGAAAATTACTATGCGGTGTTTAGAAAAGAGAAGAAATGAAGATTTGTGTAGGGAAACTGAGTAGTTGAATGTATAGGTGATAAAGCAGAGAATTAGTGTTCACGGGCATCTAGTTGAATAAAAATAGGCAAGAGAATTGTCGAACATCACAAAAATATTTTCTTTTGCACATGGCCATTAGAAGTCGAAAATTACCTGAATTGGTTGAAAACTGAAGCTCAAGAAATTCCAAATAGGAAATGACACATCTGTGACGTATTTATAGAGTTCAGGTGAGGGGAGTTGGATGGGGGACGAGGGACGTGGTCGAGGGGGATAGGGTAAATTCTGCGTTTTCCCATACTTTATAGCTTTCGGTTCTTCGTTCTTTCCAAAATTTATTGAAAACTTATTTTTTTCTGTGTTAAATAGCAAACGTGACTTTCATTTTCCTTGCCATATCGCTTAATGTAAGGTTAGACATTTCACATTCTAGCTATCATATAGATTCCACACACGACATTTCTTTGTTCTTTATTTCTATGTACCTTTATTTCTTTATACATTAGCCACTAGCTACTACAATAGCAGTTCAATATTGTAATGAATTAACTTTTCCGTTTTCACAACACAGTGGTACACACACACACACACACACACACACACACACACACACACACACACACACACACACAAAATATATATATATATATATATATATATATATATATATATATATATATATATATATATATATATATATATATATTGGCTCGTTCTTACTGTCTTTACTCACTAGGCTTGTTTCATAAAGACTGTTATCAGAATTTTCTTTTGCATCAACCCTTTTTTATACTCGCAAGGTGCATTTGATGCCTTCTTTGCTTCGGTAATTGTCGGCTATTTTACTGACCAAATAGCAAAATTCCTAAATTGCTTCTAGTGTCTCATTACATAGTTTGATTTGCTAAGAAGCGCCTACATTCCATTACTCTCAATTTGCCCTTAATTATTATCTCTTTATCGCTGAATGGAACGTCTAGTCCGTTCAACTGCTGCTCAGAATCCTCTGTTCTTTGTGCGAGAATTACAATGTTAACGAGAAACCTCAAACTTGAAATTTATTTTCTCTTCGAAACTTAATCTTTGATTTCCTTCTCTGCTTGGTCATTGTGGATATAGAATGACATAGAGGGACATCTTAAACCTTATCTCTCTCTCTAGTTGTCGATTGGAGTTTCGTAAGTAGACCATGCTGCAGCGATAAACGCCGTTGTTGTAATGATTCCTATCCCAGAGCCTGTATCATTTCCGTGACGCTGTCTCCCCTGTCTCGTGACATTACAAAACGGGCTGCAGTTCTTTGGACTGTTTCGATGGCTTCCGTCACACTCACCTGATAAGGACCTCACATTGGGCAGAAATACTTCAAATGAGGACGGATAAGTGCGGTGTATGTAGTCTCTTTAGTAGTTCTGTTACATCTTTTAAGCGTTCTGCCAATAAAACGCAGTCTCTGATTCGCGTTTCCTACGTCATTATCTACGTGTTCTTTCCAGTTTAAGTCTGATGTAATAGTAATTCCTAGGTATTTAGTGGAATTTACGGCCTTCATTTACTTGATTTATCTTGCAAACAAAGTTTAACGGATTTCTTTTCCTATTCATGTGAACGTCTTCACACTTCGCATTATTTAGAGTCAATTGCCAATTTTTACACCATACTGTTATCTTATTTAGATCCTTCTGCAGTTGGTTTTGATCTTCAGATGACTTTACTAGACGATGAATGACGGCGTCACCTGCAAAAAATCTAAGATAGCTGCTCAAATGTTCTCCTAAATCGTTTATTTAGATAAGGAACAGCAGAGGACCAATGACACTACCCTGTGGAACGCTGGATGTCACCTCTGATTTAGTCGATATGTTACCATCAATTACTACAAACTGTGTCCTCTCTGACAGGAAATTCTCTATCCAGTCACAAATCTGGGGCGATGTTCCATAACCACGGAATTTGATTAAAAGCCGTACAGTGTCAAAAGTCTTCTGGAAATCTAGAAATACGGAATCGATTTACGAACCCTTGTCGATATCACCCATATTTCGTGTGAGTAAAGAGCTAGTTGTGTTTCGCATGAACGATACTTTCTAAATCCGTGTTGACCTTGCTCAATAGATCATTCTGTTCGAGATAATTCATAATACTTGAATACAGGATATGTTCCGAAACCCTGCTGCAAATTGACGTCAATGGAATAGGCCTGTAGTTTAGTGTGGGTCACTCGCACTGACTTTGTTGAATATAGGTGTGATCTGTGCAACTTTCCAGTCCCTTGGTACAGATCCTTGTTTGAGCGAGCAGTTGTATATGGCTGTTAAGTAAGGAGCTATCGCATTATCATAATAAAATGGAAATCTAATGGGTATACAGTCCGGACAAGAAGAAGCTCCGGCGGGAGTTGCCGACCAGTCCGTAGCATGACGCCTCAGACCACGCGGCCATTCCGCGCAGCTGTTGTTGTATTTTGAGTGAGGAACAGCGGAGTAGTGTCACGAGAGACGGACTACTCGCTCGTATAGGGCTGGAATGGTTAAAGTGCATTCCACTGATGATGCAGGGAAACCGGATGAAACACAGAGGGATCCGAATCTCGACTACTTCAGAACGAGGGCATATGGATTCCGAATGACAAAAAACAGATAAGGGTCAACAGCCTCCAAAGGTGTCACATAACGTAAATAACAATCGTTAGCACGTTGAGAACCGTATCTTAATGGATGTTAACGACTCCCGGAATCGTCTTCGTTCTCTTTTTTTTTTTTTTTCTTTTTAAGCACTTAGCTTACGGAAGAGGATCCTGGTTCGACGTAAAAGCATATTTGTGTCTCTCCTCTTTAGTATACTAATCTTCGCTTCAGAAGGTCTAGCACACTTTCATCTGTGCTGACGCACTTATGTCATATCTGTCGTTCTGATGACAGATCATTATAGTTACTGCTGTTTTGGTCCAGGAAATTGCGTAGGAATATGTTTGCGTTGCACACACCGTATTTCTAGAGTGAACAGCGCAGGGCACTTAGAAGTAGAATAAGACGAAGAAGAGAGAAATCAGATGTGTGTTACATTCGCATGTATTTATTTTCCGCTTTCATTTTTTGAGATCACGGAAACGCGCAATAATGTACAAGGTACCAGCTGGTCTTAGAACACATTTCATTTTACAAAACTTTTCAGTCAAATGTTTTATATAAAACACATGTAAAAGAAATGAAAAGAATTTCAATTTAGAGCTGTAGGTGGCATTAGTGACCCATTTATTACTTTCTAAGGAGATAAGGACTAGGGAAAGGAGAGAAATGATTATCTATTCATGTTGGAGCGCAATGAAATGATTGATTGGCGACGAGTGAAAATTTGTGCCCCCCCCCCCCTCCTCTCACCCCCAATTCCCGCTTTACGCTCGCGGTTGCCTTAACGATTTGGCTACTTCCAGGACGCCTCCTGTCCACCGCAAATTCGCGTAAGCCGCACGCTACGTAACGGATCTATTGCCCGCAAGAGATCGAATGATTTTTCCGCATCTGCAATGATGTAATAATTCCTGACGCCATCTTCGCAAGATATATCATGTTCGTTCCTGAAGTGCTGTTCTGTTGGTCAGGCAGCGTGACTAGATAAAGTATTACGGCAGGAATGGCTTTGAGACTCCGAAGGACTGAATGAGTCAACAAATTGGAGATGAAGGGGAAGGGAGAGCGTGAAACTCTGAGCAACGCCACCTAGATTAACAAGGCCTGTGCGCTACCAGCCAAGAGTAGTCATAACACAAACCAACTATGAGGGTTGGAACTTAAACAGTGGCAACAGCGCTGTGGACACACTATGCAATGGAATCTACTATTGTCGCTGATAGCATACGTTGGTGACATACCTACTTTACCTCCCAGCAAATAGACTCGCCGTTCCCACGTCACCGGCGTGCGTACAGTCGAGGGAAACAGTCACTTGTGAGCGATCGGTCTAATGTAACGGTGTCACTATGTTTTCGAAACAAGAAAAAAGGAGATGCATAAAGACTGAATGTGCCAGAGGTCGTACAGCACGACAGTATCATCAAAGTATTAAAGAGGCGTGCTGGGAATTGGCAATGCGTTCAGAACAGTGGAAAACTAGGTAAAAGCCTCCAAAGAAGGTCGGTAAACTGTGGCACACATGCATCGGCCAGGTCGTCCTAGCGTCTCTGAAGAAGAAGTGCATACTGTTGCCGCGTTAGTGGACGCTGATCGCCGCCAGACGATTCGTGAGCTCTCCCACGAAAATTGATTAGCGCATGCAGCGCAAGCTGTGGCTACTCGTTCGGTCGATGGGGCTGTACCATCCACCATACGTAAATCTTTGTGACTTTGATTTGATCCAGAAGATGAAGGAACCATTTCGTGGCATTCGACAGGTAGTAGACCGCTCCATTCACGCCATTAACAGAACAAGCTCTGCTAACGGTATTCTACGCCTTCCACATAGCTGGTAACGGGTTCTACACAATGCTGGTGATTACTTTGAAGGACAGTAACAAGTGCAAACATGTAACGCTTTAGTATCGGTTGTGAATAAATAGTTGCCACTATAAAAGTTCCAACCCTCGTATTTGTTTACGTAGCGTTGTAAAGAGTTTGGGAATACGTACTTCTTGCACAGTGTGTTTCAGATTGTTCTTAATTTTATTTACCTGATTCACAGACAAATTTGTGATGGTATAAGGTACGTATGAACTATTAGTAAGAAGTGTTACCGATATTGGAGTCGGACGATTCATATTAGGCATTTTGTCTGCTACCAGCAATGAGTATCTCATAAATAACGCGAGCACGTTCTGAAACTCAGTGTGCAACGTCCATGTATTCCAAAACTCAGCACAATGCTACGTAAGGCAAGTAGTTTGGTAGTGTTCTGACTACTATTGGCAGGCAGCGCACAGGCCTTGTTAATATAGGTGGCGTTGTCCTGAGCCAGCACAAAGCCTACCCCTACACCACATGTGTCACCGAGTTTAACAGCTCCATCACCATCAGTACTTACACATCTGCATCGGTTGTAAGCCAGGACATTGGTGCAAAGACGTGATCAGGACCTTTTCATCACCACCTCTCCTGCCTTAAGGCAATGGGAGAATTGTCAACTGCACGCGGCGTACCCGGATGGTCACCCCTCCAAGTACTGACCACGCCCGACGGTCCTTAACTACCATGGTAAGGTGGGTACCAATGCACCCACCGCGGCATGGCCTTTGGTAGTGAATAGATAATCTGTTTGTTACGACACTGTCCGCGGGGACACGTTTCTGATTTCGAGTTCAGATAGTTTCTTTTTTCCTGTTTCCTAACCCTGAGTTATGATGGTAGATTTTCGCTTGGCTGTAATATCCATTTAAGAGGTTTCTTAGTAGTTTTTGAATAAATACTAGTTTATGGGAGTTGTCCAGAACATTTGATTTTAGTATATAAATGGAAAATTTGTCTTCATTATCTTCATCGCCAATTACTTTCTTAATTAATACAGACACCCAGGGTGTATATTGAGGAGACTTGGGAGTCTGCTACCACCCAGAAATAATGAATATAAAGTAAAAAAAAAAGTATGGTACCTAAATTACTGTAATGAATGATGCGTGAAGGCATTGCCGTGGTAGATAGTTATACTTCCCTGTATTGGTGACTGGATTGGACTGTTAATGGTATGAAGTTCGTGCCAGTTTTTTTTAATAGCTATATTTTTATGATTTAATATCAACGTTAGAAAAGCTTGATCTCGGTTAAGAAAAAGGGATTCAACTCAAATTACCCTAAGAATAGGAACAGCAAAACTGATACAAAATATCATGGTTGGTCACTTAATATTGCTTAACTTATCTTTATCTTAATCTTGGGCCTCACAAAAATAAGAGTATTTCCTATATTCGCCACTACAAACGCCAATCCAACAAGCAGTTCTTTATACCACAATTGGGACCGCCTGGCACCCAATGGAAAGTAACATGACCGAGCAAATCTAGGGAGCAAAGCGACACAGCTACGAGAACAGACTGTACTGACAAAGGCTTTGGTCGAGGTCGATCTATTGTTGATGCTTGGTTCCGCAGCGGCGCACTCTGCGGTATTACTTCGCGGGCCCCCTGCAGCGGATTCAAAGGGAAAAACACCTGAGTAGAACCTCCTTTTAAACTCCTTGCGTCTCTCATCAGATGGATTTATGTGGCATGTCATAAGTTACAACTAATGTAGGGTTTACACATGATATTTAATGTGAAACTCCTTAAGATGGCGATAATTCGTCCACTTACCCTGTACCACTCACGAACTTTCTGATTGTTCAGAAATCAGACGAGATGGTCAAACTATAGTTTTTGATTTATATGATTTCTCATTTTGTGACTTTAGTGTTTGCTTTTTGAAGAAATCTTCAGAAGTGGAACTTTGTCAGAATTTTCTTCCACAATGATAAGATTCCCGATTGTGGTATCATCACAGAACAGACACGCCTAAAGAGATTTCTTGAAGCTGTGATGTGCCGTATGAAGTCTCTTGGTTGAACGTTTTTAAGATTCTAACCGTTTATGAATGAATATAAATTTTCCACCTCTGTTCCTACCCTCATTTCGGTGTTGAGATTTTTCTTAACATTAATTAATTTTCTTCCTGCCGCGGCGGATTAGCCGCGCGTGCTGGAGCGCCGTGTTACGGTGCGCGCGGCAGTCTGCCGCCGGGGGTTCGAATCCCCTCTCGGGCATGGATGTTTGTATCGTCTTTAGTATAAGGTAGTTCATAAGTAGTTTCCATAGTTTGCGCTCCACGACTGTGATATGTTTCCAATACTCTGAGAATTTTCAGCTATCAGTTGATCTTTTTTAAAATTCTTTATTGGCAAATCATGATTTCGGCCAGTAACTGGCCGTTATCAATGCATGTGTTTAACTGTAGATGCTATTAATGTGGAAAAACTAATTCTTTGCGAAGTATGAGGTGTATGACCATACTTTTTATGGAGTGAGTTTTTCCACATTAATAACATCTACAGTTAAACATATGCATTGATAACGGCCAGTTACTGGCCGAAATCATAATTTGCCAATAAAGAATTTTAAAAAAGATCGACTGATAGCTGAAAATTCTCAGAGTATTAGTTCATAAGTAGTTTGTAAGTTTAGGGACTGATGACTCCGCAGTAAAGTCCCTCAAGCCTTACAAAATTAGAAATTTTTTCTTAATTTTCTAACAAATAGAACATACTTACTCGAAACAATTTATTCACAACAGGTACAGCAATTTCTCGAGAAATATGTATGCCACGATTGCTTGTTCACTATTTCCTATACCCGGTTTCGACAAACTTAGTTAACTTCACATCTCTACATTTTTAAAAATAGCACCTTTCCAAAAGTTATTTATGACTGCACAGTTCAGTCATGTTGTGCCAAGATTAAAAAGAATTTGCGTTTGCTCGTCATATAAACTAGATGTGTCGTAATTTAAAATCACATGCCATAGCTTGTCTCTTTCAAAAACAAGTTTTCACACTTGTTCACATTGTATGCATAAGCAACTGCGACAGTTCCTTAGATGTAGTAGACAAAAATCATATGACAGAGCTCGTCACTTTTAAAAATAACCACACAACAAATTTTCTTTTTTTACTAGTTCACACTTGGGTGTAGACGCAAATGTGGCATATGATTTTAAATTGCAACACATCTGGTTTATAGGTCGACGTAGATATCATAAATGACGAACAGACACAAATTATTATAAATAATGACACAACACGATTGAAATGTGCAGTCGTAAATAGTGCATGGAGAGAAGCTATCTTTTTTTAAAATGGAGAGATCTGTAAAAGACAATTAAGTTTGTCGAAACCGGTTATAAATGTCCTATGAGTTCATAAACCATAGATTCGATTGCAATGAAACTTTGGTGAGCTGGTCACCGTACGCCCGTGAAGGTTCCTGACCCAAAAACAAAAGAGCACGGCACATAGTTCAGGAGATATGACGTTATAAATAATGAGTGCCCACCGTGTGAAATATTCAGATTTATGCGTCAATTATGGGAAAATGACCTAGTATCAAATAAAGTTAGCATTACAGATTTGCATGTTTCTATTTATTTTTGTTTGCAAGTCTCCCTTAATTCTCTTGCATCCAAAATTAATCAGTTTTCTTAAGTTCTGTTTACATAAAAGCAAAGGACACTCACTCACTGAAAAAACACGTAATCTCGAAAACTACTTCATCTATGAAGCTGAAATTTGGCAGGACTGTCGTTCATAGGTAGAAAACGTCAGGTAAGAAAGTATTTTGTGATAGGTGTATGGCGGAGCATACTTCTCCTACAGACTCGCGAAATCTACAGTTTCATTCCGATCTTCACGAAATTTTGCACGCTTGACCTTCAAAATAAGAGGAAGGTCACCGTCTAACTTGTTTCATACAGTGCATGGGGAAAGGTACATTGCAACATAAAAATGGATCCCTAAATACCGTGGTCGCACCATAACTTGAGAACAGTTCGACCGATTTCACAGATCCTTTTTTGTTATTTTAGTTATTCTCAGAATAACGGTTGTATGGATTAAAACTGAAATATCTGAGAACAACAAAGTGCGTTTTTCGATGTGGAATGCGTTTCTATTGCATAGAAATCTATAGTTTTGTTCCGATATTGATGAAATTTTGCATCCTCTACCTTAAGAACAAGAGTAAGTCACTGTCTGTATAAAATTTAGTTCGGTGTATGGTGGAGGGTACTTAAATTGTGGAGTTTTACAAAATGCATGGTTTTACTCAATTCGTTATTAATTTTTGCGCACGTGACCTTTAAACCAAGGGGAAGATCACTGGGTACATAAATGTTTGTATGGTACATGACAGAGGGTATCTTGCAGAAAGCTTTGAGGAGAAAGGAAAAGGTGGAAACGAACAGAGATGGGAGAGACAGAGGTGGTTGCAGAGAGAGGGGGGAAGGGGATGTGGACAACCAGAGTGTAGGATAAATAAACACCCGGGCAACACCGGGTTTACAGCTAGTTTGAAATAAAATACTGAACAAGCGATCTTGGCATATATATTTCTAAACAAATAACAATTTAGATCGCTTCCTTGCTTTGAAAATGTCAACTAGATACAGCAACGTTTGCGCCATTTGTCGAAATAGAAACGAAAAGAATTGAGACACTTGTCGTATCGATGGATCAACTTTTATATTCCTGTGTTGTAGAAAGCTGGCACCAACATGAAATGCTTACTTTACTTGAGGGAGCGCAATATATATAGGCAATGCAGAGGGTATCACAAGACATCACGTGACGTCGGCTACGACACTATCTCTGGTATTGCCAACATTCTTAGCAGAGAAGAATCGATTGTCGTTCCGCTGGTGTAAAGCAGAAGTCCAAATTTTGTCTAATTTAACAGCTTCCTCTTTCCTGTTAAAATTATTGCGATGTTTATAGATCTCGATTGCTTCTCTATATGTGCGCGCATGATAGTGCGAAGTTTTTGAGATGACACTAGTCTCATTAAATTTAATTTAATGGTTGCTTTCTTGGTATACATGTTCCGCTACGGCCGATTTCTCCGTGTGCCCCAAGCAGCAATTCTTTTTATGTTCGACCAGACGAGTATTGACGCTTCTTTTTGTAGTTCCAATGTAGACTGAACCACAGCTGCAGGGAGTTTTATATACACCTGGTGTATTCAACGGATGTCGTACATCTTTAGCAGATCTTAAATATTCTTTTATCTTCCTCGTGGGTCTGAAAATGGTTTCTACCCCATACTTGTCCAGCACTTTTCCAATACGGTCTGTAACCTTATTTATGAACGGAAGAAAAACTTTCCCCTTGGGCTGTTGTTGTTTCTTGTTGACATTTACTTTCTCCCTGTGACGAAGGGCTCTATTTCTTTGCTAGAATAGCCGTTCTTCTGGAAGGTGGATCTTAAATGCTTCATCTCAACTTTTTAATAAGTAGGTTCACAAATTTTATGCGCCCTGTCAACCAATGTTTTAACCACACCTCTTTTTTGTCTGGGATAGTGGTTAGTCTTTATGCAGGTAACGATCAGTATGAGTAGCCTTCCTATAGTCCTTGTGGCCCAACGTCCCGTCCACGTGCTTGATTACAGACACATCGAGAAAATTCAGCTGCCCGTTGCTCTCTGTTTCCCTCGTAAATTGTATTCTGGGGTTGATACCATTGAGATGCGTTAAGAAGGCATCTAATTCCTCTGCACCGCCGTGTGTCCAAAGCACAAAAATGTCATCGACATATCGATACCACCTAGCTGGCTTTTTATTAGCAGTCGGCAACGCCTGTTGTTCGAACGACTCCATAAATAGATTGGCCACCGCTGGACTCAGTGGACTGCCCATAGCCACTCCGTCAATCTGTTCATAGAACTCGTTATTGTACTGAAAATAAGTAGTGATGAGGCAGCGTCTAAACAATGATACTACGTCAGGTGGAAAAAATATCCGCTAAGCATGAGATGGCTTCGTTCACTGGAATCATCGTAAACAGAGACATCACGTCAAAGCTAACAAGAATATCACTGTAGGCAACATTCATCTCTTTTAGTTTTTCAATGAAATGAGCCGAATTTTTTATATGGCTGTCAGTTTTTCCAACATAGGATTGCAACAACGAGGCCAGATGTCTAGCTAACTCGTGAGTGGGTGACCCAATGGCACTCACAATTGGCCTTAGCGGAGTCTGTTCTTTATGCACCTTTGGGAGTCCATAGGGCCTTGGTGGATACGCTTCCGTTTTGCAGAGCAACTTCTTATCGTCAGAAGAGAAGGAAGATGCTTTCACCAGTTGATTAGTCGTCTTTAAAATCTTCGTAGTTGAATCCTTCTGCAGTTTTTTATAGTTTGCTGGGTCCAAAATATCCTTAATCTTATTATGATAGTCCTCAGTCCTCAATACGACGGTTGCATTCCCTTTATCTGCGGCGAGAACAATGATGTTGGTATCTGCGTTAATATCGCTCAGCGCCTTCCTTTGTTCGTGAGACAAATTAGTTTTTGGTGGTTTACATTTACGCAAAATTCTGGCTGTTTCCATTATAATTACATCAGCAGACTGTTGTGGAAGTAGTCTGATGGCCGGCCGCGGTGGCCGAGGTGACTGAGGCGCTCCAGTCACGGTCAGCGCGGCCACTACGGTCGGGGGTTCGAATCCCCCCTCGGGCATGGATATTTGTGCCGTCCTAGTTCGTAAGTAGTTCATAAGTAGTTTGTAAGTTTAGGGACTGATGACCCCGTAGTTAAGTCCCATAAGCTTAAAAAAAAAAAAAGTAGTCTGATGCCTGCCTCAATATTTAATATATCTTCCGTGGGTACTTTTTGGGGAGTCACTGCAAAATTGCCCCCTTTGGCTAGTACAGAAATTTCAACTTCACTCAGATTTTTATCAGACATGTTGATAACAGTGCGGGAATTATCGTCAACTGGATCAACACATATATTCTTCTAAAGATAAGAAAATTTCTTCTTCTGTCTATTGACAGAAATCTCTGCACTACGTTCCACGGTTCTGAACGTTAGCTTGTAAATTTTTACCTCTTTATCTACATTATTCCGTGCTTTATTAAGTTTTCAAATGTATACTGACTTTTTGATCACCTGGTACATAACTAATATATATAACTAACAATATATCTACAGTTTTATAATGTACAACAATTTTAGTAGCCATTTTTAACATGCATCTGGATTTTTTTACTGTTTAAAACCAAGGATAATGGTTTGAAAATGGATGGCCCCGACCTAAACTAGTCACAGAACTCAAAATTATGCAACTGCGACGAGAAAATAAAACATAAATAATTTCACAATAAATAATTAAAAACTGTTGGTGACTATGTCGAAAAATAGTTCAAATGTTTCTCTAACTGTTACCAATAAAGATTTTCATGTATTTATGTCGTCTTTATTGAAAAATAAATAAAAATAAGGAAACGTGATCTATGAATGAGCCTCGTATACTGCTGCCCCCAGGGGGCTCGCGGTTCTTTCGTGAGTACGTGTGTGGTGAGCACGGGGCCCCGAGATAAAGCAGTCTTGCTTCCTTCTTTACTTCCCGTACTGCATTTCCTTTCCCCCTTCCCTCCTTTCCTATCCTCACTCCTTCCCCTCCCCTCCGGGGGCTGATAACCTCAGTAGTTTAATCCTCCTATCCCAACTAAACAACCCAACCCGCACACTGCTAGTATCTCTGCCGGCTCCCCCTCTAGAGCCTGTCGCGGAGTCACGGCGCACGCAGATGTGACGGGCGTCGGTGGCAAACAAGGCGCCCGCGTTGAGGCGTCAAGGTCGCGGACTGACCCACTTCCCATGAGCCCCCGCGGCGGGTCAAGGCCGCGCGCGGGCACGCCTCCCAACATACGGCGCCGCGCCTCGCTGCGCACTTGTCACGCACGGCAAAAAGTTGGCCAAACTAACGCCGCGGGACGCACTGTTGATACACAATGACAGCACTGTAGCTCGAAATTCGGCCCGCGCCTCATAAGGCCACTCGACCCGGTTCAGTGACACACTCTCCATCGCGTAAATATTGAGCTCTCGGAGGAAGAAGAGGAGAGACATGAGCTAACAGAAACGAACACAAACTTACAACAGGGAAACACGGAATTTTGTTTATTTTTCTGTCTGCTAACACATTCATAGGGCCAGCATGCATCGGCCGTGTGGACGCAGCTTTTCCATTCGCTGACCTCATAAAAAAAAGTTCAAATGTTTGTAGAGTCTATGGGACTTAACTACGGGGTCATCAGTCCCTAAACTTACAAACTACTTATGAACTAGCTACAACTAAGGACGGCACAAATATCCATGCCCGAGGGGGGATTCGAACCCCCGACCGTAGTGTCCATGCAGACCGTGACTGGAGCGCCTCAGTCCCCTCGGCCACCGCGGCCGGCTGACCTCATCCTACGAAGTCTGCCGCAATAGATCGTATTTTCTACTCTAGGATGATTTCATCCACTTTGTACGAACTCTAGGGTTTGATCGAGGAGAGGATACGGAACAAAACAGGTGCAATAAACTTATGTCCGGAAATGCATGGCTTTCATGCTGTTGTTGTTGCTTTTGTGGTCTTCTGTCCGCAGACTGGTTTGATGCAGCTCTCCACGCTACCCTGTCCTGTGCAAGTCTCTTCATCTGAGAATATGTTCGGCAACCTACATCCTTTTGATTCTGCTTACTATATTCGTCCCTCGGTTTCCCTCTACGATTTTTACCCCACACGCTTCCTTCTAATGCTAAGTTGACAATTCCTTGACGTCTCAGAATGTGTCCAACCAATCTATCCGTTCTCTTAGTCAGGATATGAGAGACCTCTCTAGTCATTTTTACTGTACACTATCACTGAGAATTATACGCGATTGATATACGTTCTGACGTTAACGGATGGGCTGGAGCATCATCATTTAGTAGCCACATAAGCCTTAGAATCATCAATGGTAGAGTTTGTTGTTCAAATGGTTGTTAAGCTTAAGGAACTTAGCTGCGGGGTCATCAGTCCCTCAACTCACAAACTACTTATGAGCTAATGTGTACTACCGACAACACAAACATTCATGCCCGACGGGGAACGGCCTCGCACATCGGAGCATAGCGCCTCAATGCACTTGGCCACTCCGCCGCGGTGGAGTAGCCGAGCGGTCTAAAGCACCTCGCTGCGCAGCGCGCGATTGCTCGCCGTGGAGGTTCGAGTCCTCCCTGGGGCATGGTGTGTGTGTGTGTGTGTGTGTGTGTGTGTGTGTGTGTGTGTGTGTGTGTGTGTGTGTGTGTGTGTGTCCGTAGGTTAGTTTACCTAGGTATAAGTAGTTTGTAAGCTACGGATTGATGACCATTTGATTTGAACTCCGTCGCGGCAGCATATTACTTGAAGTTCACGATTGATAAGTCAACCAGTAGTATTGCGTTCTCGTATAATGGGACGATGCCAGGAATATCAGAGTGTCAAGTGAAAAACAGCACCAAAATAAAATATGACTCGTTTTTTATTGATCTTCCCACATATTGTTCCCTGTAATATAGTCGTCGTTAAGTGGAACAGTATTTGGGATTATCAGCAAAAATAAATATATATATTATTTTGGTGCTGTTTTATACTTGACACTCTGATATTCCTGGCATCCTAGTATAAGAGGACGCAATACCGATGGTTGACCTATCAATCGCTCAGAATACAGATACTTAGGTAGTTGCAATTTTTAAGTAAGTCAGAAATTATTGTTCAGCTATTAAAACCAACTGCTGAGTTTTAAACTACATCTACATCCATACTGTTACTCAAATTCGTCGGGTGTCTTGCGGAGTATGGATGTAGATGTAGTTTAAAACTCAGTAGTTGGTTTTAATAGCTAAACAATAATTTCTGACATAAAAAGTAAATACAGTCTACATCTTTAGAAATCCCTTTTCCGTTCAGCTGATGTCACGCACAACTAGTTTTACATTTTTACTCAGAAAACCTAACAAGTAGGTAGCACAAGAAACGTAAAAATTGCAACCACCTAAATATCACGTATCAGCTAGGAAGGAAAGGAAGAAAGCGATTTAATTGAACACTCTTGTACTACATTTTAGGGAAATGATTAAAAGTTACGTTAAAAAGTGCATATTAAATATAGCAGATTAAATCTAAAAATGTACGACTAAAATATACAAATTCGCAAGAATTATTTCTGCCATTGTTACGAGGAAATAAGCAGATTTGCTTTTATGATGCCTGTAAAGCGTATTGCACAAAATGTTTAGTTACTAAATTATAATATACCTGTAGAATTTAAAGTACTGATTATGTACTCTGAGCAGAATACGCGAGAATACAGTGGTCTAAAATTCAAAAGGAGTCTAAAACACGATGTGAATGAGCGAGAGCAGTGAACAAAACGGACGACACCTCGATATCCAGCAAGCAATTAGCTGGAGCTGAAACATGGTGATCGGAACGGAACCGTGACCGACAGTTTCTGGACTGGTAGTCACCACTACCATTCTGGAACCGGACCGACAATTCATGGAACTAGAAGTCGCCACAACCGTTCCGGCGTTCCGGACCGCGACAGTCGAATGGGGCCGACTAGGAGCACCTAGGTGAATGCCAAACTACCGTACCTCGTATAGTTCCTCGGCCTTTCAGTTCACTTTTGTGGACCATTCCTTTGCAACCGTTCTTTCGCGAAAGATCCATTTCTAGACAAGACTGCTGAGGTTATAGCTCCCTAGACTTATACACTACTTAAACTAAATTACAAAATGTTCAAATGTTTGTAGATCTATCGGACCAAACTGCGTGGTCATCAGTCCGTAGCTTGCAAACTACTTAAAGTAAGGCAAAAGTAACCTAAGGACAACACACACACCCATGCCCCAGGGAGGATTCGAACCTCCACGGCGAGCAACCGCGCGCTCCGCCAGCGAGACGCGTTAGACCGCTCGGCTACTCCACCGCGGCAAACTAAATTACGGTAAAGGATACCACACACACACACACACACACACACACACACACACACACACACACACACACACACACACACACACATCCATGCCCGAGGGAGGACTCGAATCTCCGATGTGAGCAGCTACGCAATCCTTGATATGAGACCTTACCACGCGCCCTCATTACCGCTTTCTTCTGACGCCCATGTGTCATAGGGAGTGTATCGCGCTCCTGTACTCTGTTTGCTAGACCATGATGTCTTCCCGATTACTGTCAGTCATCAGGATTATGGCTCACAAAGGAAAAACCTCAGTCACAGTGAAACAATATAGTTGATTTTTGACAGTTCGCTTGTGTATGAATAAAAGTGAATGACTGTTAGATATTTTTGTTGGTTACACACCAGATTTTTAGAAAACCGCCCTTAAACTTAATGACGCTAAATCGAATAAAAATTACCTGGAACGCTAGATCACTGTTCAAATTTTCAAATGTTTGTAGAGCTTATGGGCCTCAACTACGGAGTCATCAGTCCTTAAACTTACATACTACTTATGAACTAGTTTATACTAAAGACGGCACAAACATCCATGCCCGAGGGGGGATTCGAACCCCCGACCGCAGTGGCCGTGCAGACCGCTCGGCCACCGTGGCCGGCAGATCACTGTAAATTGAACTTTTTTCATCTTCGTGTACGTATTTTCCGACGAATGCAGAAAAGTAACTTTTACCACTGCCGCTTATACACGCAACAAGACCGTGATACGTGGCGCAGTGATAACACTCGAGCATTCGGGAGGTCGGCGGTTTAAACTCGCCTCCGGTCATCCAGATTTAGGTATTCCGTGATTTCCCCAAATCTCTCCAGATAAATACCGGGATGGTTCCTTCCTTACCTCTGACAAAAATTATCCGGACGTGTGCTCCTTCTTTAATGTCTCTAATGGCCATGTTGTCGACGGACGTTCAGCCTAATCTTCATTCCTTACTTCCTTTCATTCCATAACATAAACAGGCGATGCTTGCCGATCGACCGAGACATCTGTTTCGTGATCGGAGATTCAGTGTTCAATTCAAACACGGATGCTGCATTTTTTTTACCGTATGTAACTTTCTCCGTTTCGGAATTAGTAGGAAATTGGAGGTTCCGAAAATAAATAAATCAGTAGGGAATAATAACGGAAAGGTGCATCAGTTATCAAGCGGATGACCACGGTATTGAACACCTTTTTGTGCCAACCGTCTACTGCTCATTTTTAACACCAAGTTTAAAACTGCATTAAAGGTTTCAAAATTGTCACTCACTTCTGGAAACCAAGGGAATTACATACCCTAGCAGACATAATGACAGTCCATAGCCATAGTTTTGATTGTTAACCAATCATGACAAGGAACGTTGTAGTTACTCCGAAATTGCATTCATTAGATGTCTTGGTCCAAGGAATATATCAGCTTTGAATGTTTGTATGGTAAGTACCAATCTTTTGTTTGGTCGAAGACCTGTCAGGATATGTAACAGAGAGGTTGAGAGCGATGCAAAAGAATTAGAATGGAAGTTGAATTTATTCAGCAATCGACATGTTCTCCATATTATTCAGTTACATTCCCTGTTGACTTACTTTCATTCTGAAGCCTCAAACAAATTTGGTACAAAAAATCTTTACCGCCAGAAAACAATCTCTCTGGGTTTTTTGGCGAACGTTAAACATCACAACAAAAGCTTTCGACGGAAAAATATCACGTTCGACAAAAATTACATGTAATGTTCACAGATATTTCATCACTACGAATATAGGATAAGGCATTTAAAACTGTTTTTGTAATATTTACATACATACAAATCGGATTAAAAAAATGGTTCATTTCGAAGAGGAACATCAATTAATAAAAGATCGGATCCCCTGCAGCGCCCCCGGGAACCCTTTTTTTTATTGCAGATTTGAATTCACGGTAAAAAAAATATTTAACTTTTGCTTGAAACATGTTTTTCGTTTCATGACAGATGGCGCTGTAATCGGCAAAAATGAAAATTAGTTGAAACTTGTTGACAAAAAGTAAAATCTCAAATAATTACACATTGCATTCTTCCTGTAGCTTTAACATATCCAGTTTCAGTAAGTAGTAAATACTGCGAAAATTCGCTGCAGTAGTAACCTTTCTATAAGGGAACAGATTAACATACCTTTCAGGAGCTCTTTCTATTATCCTCAAACCAAGAGGAAATGTCTACTTTCTCTGTAAAGGTTGAGATCGTAAGACATTGCGTAGAGATTTGTACAATCCGAATCACTGAATTACAATAAACAATCTGACAGTAGACAGAAAGCATGCTTATTGCTTGTGCTTCATTCGATTTTGGGAGATGTCACGCAGTAGATTTATGAAAAATACTAACATCTGATTTTTATAATTTGATGCTTATTTGTTTGTGATATTACCGTTTTTCAGCAATTTCCATCTCATTTACATTTCTGCCGATTATATCTGTCATGAAAGGAGAAAAACTTTTTATACAAGGGTTACCATATGTTGACACGGGAATCCAAATCTGCAATAAAAATAGAGGTAGCTATTTAAGCTTTCAAAGTCATTTCCCCTCCCGCCTCAGGGGTGATGCAGGGGAGGGGGAGGGCGAGCTTTAGGTTAATGGATGCCCCTCTTCCAGGTGAACAACTTTTTTTAATCATATTTACATTTCCCCAAATATTCCGGGAAACAGTTCCAAGTGTCTCACCCTGTTAATTGCCCATCTTTTTCTCTTCCTTTCTTTGCATTTTATGTAAAAATTTACATTTTATGTCAATGTATACCGCGTGTGACATTTTGCTTTCCATAGTTATTGTGATGTTTAACATCCCCTGTTGGTGTCACAAAATTATCATAACTACACAAGTTTTCTTATATTTTTAGAGGTGTCTTGAAGCAATCTTGTTTTGGTGTTATGATTTTATTATTTATGGACGATGTTAGTAGGACTTATATTTTGATGTTTGATGAACAGGAATCCTGAAAAAGAGTTCAATGTGAAGACGAAACTGGTTGCAGAATAAATCAGAAAATGTACGTCCGAGGGTTACAATTAATTAAGCACACCTCTGGCCAGGTCGCTGATCTGCCTTGCCGAAGCTACGCGCTTATCTCTGCTTAACGACTAGGAGAGGTTTTTTGCGTTAATAGTAATCTTTGACGTTTATAACTCTGAAACGGTTGCAACTGCTCATGTAATGTATAATTTTTGTTGATATATATCATACAGTGGTGAACACTCACCATTTAGAACGCTAAGTTGCCTTTGGGTCTGACGGACGGTGGCGGATCTAACGGCCGTCAACATATTGAGGTCAGCTTGCGGTCAGCCAGCGTACTGCTTCCCGCTATCGCAGTTTTCCGGTGCCCTGGGACAAGGGGACGTTTCCATTGATATCCTGTGACACAGAAAGATCTTCCGCGAATTCTGTCGCTTTCCGCTGGCGCGTAGGTGCTCTTGCGAACTCCTGGACGCCTCCCACGGATGTTCAGGTGGCCTGGTTTCTTCTTCCTGCCACTTGTGTTTTACCTTCCAGTATCAGGCCGCAATGAGTCCTCCAAAATTTCTGACCAATCATCAGAAATACGAATGTCGTACAGGTGCGTTGGGAATCATATTTGCACGTAAACAGTACATTTTACATTAGCTGTTACAACTTTGTTTTGATAGACTCTGAATAAGTGAGAAAAGCAACGTTATTGTTTAGACTTATTATATCTGTGTGTGCGGTGTTCTGTTGTCTTCGCCGCCGTCGTCATTCTGATCTCCAGTGCGAAGACTGGTCAGATACGAGTAACTACACTAGCCTGTTCTGTGCAAGTCTCCTCGTCTCTGCCTAAGTAATGCAACCTACTGTACATCTGAGTACTTCTTACACTTTATCTCTCTCTGGTTTCATCCATTCTGTTACCAAACTGACGATTACTTGACATCTGATGAGATGTTATATTAACCGAGCCGTTGTTTTGATCAAGTTGTACCGTAAATTACATTAAACATTTTCTAATCGGATATTCGGCCTTCCCTTGTAATTTCCAACATTCTTCTTTTGCACTTCTGTCTGAATCTCTTTATCATTCACGTTTCACAGAAATAATATTAAAGAATAATTCAATTGATATTCAAAGAACACAAAAATCACTTGGGTCTTATGAATGTATCTCCTTGCTATTTCTGGTCTCAATTTTATTTCCTCTCTGTTCTGCCATCGCCCGTTTATTTAATACCCAAATAGCAAAGTGCACCTACTTCTAGTTTCCACATCCGGATCAAATTCCCTCAGTAGGCCCTGATGAAGTGCACCTCATTGCCTTTGCTTCAGATTCAACTCATAGTCTCTTTTCAGTATACTAACCATTATGTTTAAGTATTGTTCCGAGACATTTGATGTCTGACGAAAGTACATAGCCATCGGTAAGCCTCAAAATTTCTTATCCTTGAATTTTTATTCACTTTCAGAATTTCACGACTGGTCCACCAATTCTAGTTCAATTAACACGTCGGATAACATCGATGGCTGTAACCACATACTAACTTACACAGTCGCGACACTCACTGACGTGAAGTTCGTTACCAACTGACAGTTGCAACGATACTAGCGCTCCTAGCGGTGGGCAAGCCACCGAAGGAGTACTGTTTGTTTATAATTATTTTTACACGTAATTAACGAAATAGTTACTATAATATTTGCGTTACAAGCATTAGTAAAATATCAAGAGGAATATATATAATGGAGATATTAATGTAAAAAAAAGCCGAATTTCACTGATTCAGTGGTATAAAGAATAATTTCATCATGAACAAATACTTACGAACATGTGTATATTTGCAGCTTAACCTGCTGAAAGTAAGAAAAATAAACTTACGAGAAACATAAATTCCTGTAATAGTCTTTTCTTACTATGATAGGCACTTTCTTTGACGCATAACAACTCGGTATGGGGTTTAATAATTCGCACGCTTTTACACTTCATTCGTTTTTCTTATACATACACATACTTTTGAGTAGCAAAAATTATGGAATTTATTTCTTCTTTGTCAGGAAACAGTTTTAGCGCTTTTGACTTTTGTTGCTATGTCTGTAAGGCTTTTTCTTCACCTACGGCTGTGTTGGTTGATTAAATACATTGAATAATGTAGATATTGCATTCCACAAGCGTTTCCAACGTCCCAAACCTCTGATTTGACTGGAATTGTAGTGAAGAAACCTGAACAAACCACAGTAGAAAATCGACATACAGATCTTCTGGTGTTTCCTGGCCATTTTTGTCCTTAACAGAAAATTAAATTCTTCAGTAAAAACCTGAAAATTGAAAGAGAATAGCAAATAGTGTCTTGTGCTTTACCGTTTCATACCATCTGAGGGTTCTTAGGAAAAGAAAGGATGACAAATGTGGGATTATTTTTTATTACCGCATTTTATAGCACTACATAGTTTTTACAACTATGTTAAAATCAATAAAAAGAGACACTATTCACACTCATCGGATATCGAATTGAGAAATATAGCTTTCCGGCCGCTTGGAGAGTTGCTGTCATAGTGTACAAAAAAAAAAAAAAAACAAAAAAACAAATCACGGACCAGGTATATATTAGACTGTGCTATTACCTGCCTCAATGTCTTGCCAACCTCATTTATATCCTTCATCACTTACAATTGCAGTCGGAAAATCAAAATAATCTTTCACTCGTTGGATTGTATCACTACTACGTTCACGAATTTAAATGTTTTCCAATCAATATTGTCAAATGAATTTTCTAAGTCTGCAGTTCTATTACACAAAAGTTAACTATTAACTCTTAACTACTATGGGCATTGACAGGATCACAAATACTATGGAGGGGTCTCTCAGATTTATTTTTAATTCTTATATATCAGTGGTTTGCGAAATGTATAGTTTCATGACTTCCTGTTGTTCATTACACTACTTGACTTTTTTTTAAATAACACATTATATATAATAGGGCGACAAATAAAACACTGCGAAATGTGCTGTATATTTTTATTTTATGTGTTACGAAAATAACGCCAATTAGTTAGCTCTCTACTCAACCACATACAATCATCAGAGAGATTGTATTACAGCTTCGGAACATAATTAGATGGAGAAATTCCATTTCAGTTCCGATAAATTGTATGCAAAGTCATCTTTCAGTTAACCGTTCGTATCTTCAATGTAAAGCGATTACTACATTCTGTAAGTCAGTGAAGGGATAAACTTCGTCAAATTTTATTTCTGCAATATTTTGACACAAAAATTCGTAGCGGTCTGAGAGACCGATGTTAGTAGTTAAGGGTTAAATGTGCATCTCTTACTTCAATGCGAAATCTTGTCGATCTCCATAAACGAATAAATGTAGTTAAGCTGCCACACTAGTCTTGTCGATATACCGCTAAATCAGACAATGCAAACCCTAACTAATTAATTAATTAGAACAACTCCGCTCCAACGGCTGCTTTTGATAAGTTATATCGCACCTCCCGAAACTAAACGACTGCCAGCCCCCAATGACCAGCCAAATCTTCTCATTCACCTCGATGCTGACTTCTGTATCCGGCAACAAAAGTGTTCAGAAAGTCAGGAATCCCACCTTGACAGATCCTACGCTGAAGGTACCGGAACTGCTTCTTTCCGGAAGGCATTGGTGCTGCATCTGGAGGGTTTACACAGCCGCGGTATCTCGAACATAGGCTGACTCAGTGGGGAGCTTCAGACAGCCGGCGATACCAGCCGGAGAGCAAACAGCCGACCACTCAACCCTGGCGAGCCCACAGACATCCTTTACGACACGCTCAACCCCACCAACAGTATAACAGTGTTATACTGGACTCCAAGTAGTATTGTACTTAGACTTTGAAGTACCTCACTTAAAATCCGTTACAAGATGGATATATATTTTTTACTTGTGACTACTAATTTTATGTTTAACGATGCCTCAACCTGGTTGTACTCTTTTAGTATATAAAAATGTCGTGAAATTATGTAAATTACGACAGGTCTGAAGATGGCGTCGAGTACGCCGAAACCGGTCACATAATAAATGGAAAAATGCGATCTTGGCTGCATAATCATTATTAAACAATTATAGATTGCCCCACTTAACTATGAGTTCCTTATATTTATTACACAAATAAAGATGTCCAATATTGATATGGTCGCTATAAATGTGGTTAGGTAAGTAATTAATAACAATTTATTGCAAAATTATGGCATAAATGCTTCCGTAACTACTAGCTAAAGTAATCGACTTGGTTTTACATAAGAACACACAAGTTTTGCAGTGAAAAGTACGATGCGAGACTTGCATTTTGTACCTTTTATTATTTTAATGGGATATGACTCTCTTTTGTAGGTAGTCGTTTTTTCTTCTCGGATAACATTTCTTGTTGCACTTCGTCAACTACGGATTTAAGACTGCTGCCTGTCTCTCAGTGTAGCATTGTATGGGAGTGAAATATGGACAATAAGAAGTTCAGACAAAAATATGATAGCTTTCGAAATGTTGTGCTACAGACGAATGATGAAGATTAGATGGGTAGATCACGTAACTAATGACAGAATTGGGGTCAAAAGGAGTTTCTGGCATATCCTGACTAAGAGAAGGGATGTTAATACATTCTGAAACATCAAGGAATCGTCAACTTAGCATTAGAAGGAAGTGTGTGGGGTAAAAATCGTAGAGAGAGACCGAGGGACGAATACAGTAAGCAGATTCGAAAGGATGTAGGTTGCCGAACGTATTCTCAGATGAAGAGACTTGCACAGGACAGGGTAGTGTAGATAGCTGCATCAAACCAGTCTGCAAACTGAAGACCACAATAACAACCCCTGTCTCTCTTGGTTTACCTCAGAGGTTTTGATGTAATAGGTCTTGACACACCTGGACGGCAAACGCTTTTTAGTCGATTATATTCAGCGAATGTGGTCTCGAGAACTTCGATCACACGTATGTCGACATTAATTACATGTAATCCAAGCAGAATTGTCACTCGCGAAAGTGCTAACAAGCAAGCAAGCTTGATCCCACCGAAGACGCCTATTAGTGCGTTGTTCGGACTTGGCTCTTCACATTTGTGTGTGGTTGATAGCACAGGGCAAACGTAAATGAATATGCGTCAGTGTAACATTGGATGTCATCGGTGCTTCTTCAATGATAAATAACACGTCTTGTTTGAAATATGATTTCATCAGTTGGAGGACATGAAAGTGGCTTCTACTTGCATGTTTATGTTCCACAGGAAGCTGCAAGAGTATATGTATTGTAACCTGTTCCCAATTAATGCAGTTATTCCTGCGGAGAACTAAAGATGTTCAAATGTTTGTAAAGCTTATGGGACTTAACTGGGGGGGTCATCAGTCTCTAAACTTACAATCTGCATATGAACTAACTTCTACTAAAGACGGCACAAACATCTATGTCCGTGGAGGGATTCGAACCCCGACGGGGAACGGCCTCGCGCATCGGAGCACAGCACCTCAATGCGCTCTGCCGCTCCGCCTGCGAAGTACTGATTTAAATGAAATGTGTCTGAACTTCCGACGTTTCTCGTTAAAAATTTCTTTCCAAGCCACTAGTTCCATTCACAGAAAAGTAATACATCTAAAATAGGTGCAACTTCAAACTCGATGTCAAATCCGTAATTCTTTCTTCCTTCTTCATGGGCGGCACACAATTCACATTAATCAAAATAATTTCAGAAACGTCGAAGCAAGTTTCAAGCAATCACGGCAGCATGATCTACTATTAAAAATATTTCATTTTATGTGATTCTTGACGGTAAGTGTCTCGAAGTCGACTATATTCAGGTATTGTGAACTTATGAGAGCTTCGGCATTACCGAAGTCAACATAAATTACATGTAATCCACCCAGATTTCTCACTCTCGAAAGTACCATGTACTCTTGACTAATTGTGAACACTGAAGAACCAATGATCATCAGTACACGATTTTCACTTACAGTTTAACGTGGAACTTGAACCACGAGTCGGATCTGGTAATTAATCATATCGTAGGGAGGTGAAGGCTAGATTAAAATGAAAACTGGGAAAAAATGTGTGCCCCTAGGAATCGAATCAGTAACAAAGCTTTACTGTGAGATTGTCATCACTGCGTTTATAACAGATTTTTGTTACGAACTATGTTATCAACCGGAAAGATAACAGTTAGTAGGCTTTCGTGGCCATTGTCAAAATCAAAAAAAAAAAAAAAAAAAAAAAATTCTCGGTGTAGGATCGAATTTTCAATCTCAGAACAGAACTAAAAAATAATAAATAAATCTCAGATCCACCTTTGCGGCTAACGGTTATGGGGCGAGAGAGATAAATTATGCCGACAAAGGATACAGGCTATAGGGAAGAGCAGGGAGAAACAAAAAAACTTGCCCTGTTACCATATGTACAAGGGGTCACCGAACGTGTAGGGAATATTCTCCATCGGGCAGGCACCAAGACAATCTACAGAAGCAACAACAAGATAGAGGACGTCCTTGTCTCCACGAAAGATGCAGTAGACAAATTAAATAATGCTGGTGTATACGGTATTGGTTGCGAGTGTGATTTGGTATAAGAGGTGAGAAGTGCCATTAATTCTCTCGATCTTCACCTGAAGATTTCGTCAGAACTCTCGGAACTTTAATGGACGTGGGTTGATAGCGCCACCTGGGCGTTCTCGGACTGGAAGCGACAATTTGACACAAATCGTCAGACTGAAAAATTTCATCGCCTCAGAGACCGTTGTCCGCAAGAATGGAAGTTAGAAGACGGACTGTGTACAAACTCACAAATAAAATTTTGCCTGACGCAGCGGTTTCGGTCTTGGAGAAAGGGCTGAACTTCACGCCCACCCCGAGAACACCGCCCATTCTAGTTATTATAAGTTCTGTTGAACAAGGAATCCTAAAACTGCCAAGGGAAGCTGCAGAGGAAATCAGGCGGTAGACTTGCCGTGCTCTGACAAGGGCGCCAAGAACAACATCTCTGCTGCAGAGAGGTCAGTGCTTCGATCGCTACGTGCGGATACTGAAATTGTGATCTTACCGGCGGACAAGGGCAACGCTACCGTCATCCTATCCAAACCTATGTACTTAAGCAAGATGAGTTATTAGACGACTCTGCGTATCGCCTTCTAAACAAGGGTCCCACAAACAAGATACAACGGAAGACTTTGGAGCTTATTAAGAACGCCACGATACCTGCTGTTGTGGCAAAGAGACTCCGCACCCAGGCACTGGTTCCTCCCAGATTATACGGACTTCCTAAGTCACACAAGGAATCCGTGCCTGTTCGATCTATCGTCAGTACTATTGGGGCGCCTACATTCAACTTGACGATGTACCTGACAGCACAACTGAGTCCTTTGGTCGGAAAGTGTGAGCATCACATCCGAAATTCTGAAGATTTCATCAGTGGGGTCCCGGCCGCGGTGGCCGAGGGGACTGCGGCGTGCGAGTCACAGTCTGCACGGCCACTACGGTCGGGGGTTCGAATGCCCCCTCGGGCATGGATATTTGTGCCGTCCTTAGTGTTAGCTAGTTCATAAGTAGTTTGTAAGTTTAGGGACTGATGACATCGTAGTTAAGTCGCATAAGCTAAAAAAAATCATCAGTCGCCTCAAAAACTTGCTGCTTTCACCATCTGATATTCTCGTCAGTTTCAATGTGGTATCACATTCACCAGAGTGCCCTTACAGGAATCATTGTCGCTCATTGGCGAGAAGTTCGAAGGGGAACTTACTTTTTATTTAATGACCAATATTTTCAACAGACTGAGGTGTCGCAATGGGTAGTCCCCTGTCACCCATTGTGGCGAATCTTTTTATGGAAGACTTCCGAGGAGAGAGCTCTTAAGTCGGCAGAATTGAAACCTACATGTTTTTGGCGAAATGTAGAAGATGCGTTTCTAATTTGGTCCCACGATACTGCATCGCTGGATTCATTTTTTAACCACCTAAATTCTCTTCATCGAAATATCAAGTTTACTATGGAGATGGAAAGATACGTCGAACTACCGTTCCTGGACGTTTTGGTACGGAAGAAAGAGGATGGCACCTTGGGTCACGCCGTGTACCGTAAATCAACACACTCGGATTTATAGTTACAGGCCACCAGTTATCAGCATCCTGCGCAACGAAGTGGTGTGCTTAGGACGTTGGTCCACAGCGCACGTGTCATATCAGACTCGGACAGCCTGTTTGATGAGTTACGCCACCTCCGTACCGTTTTCTTAAAGAACGGATACTCTGAACGGGAGATTCGCCGTGCCTTACACCCGGCGCATGTCAGACAGAGTGAGGAGCAGGAAGAAACCGAAGCCCAAAAAGGAATGGTCATCTTTCCATATGTTGGCGGTGTTTCTTAAAAAATAGGAAGATTACTGAAGAAACAGAATGTTAAATGTCTTCCGCCCGCCAACGAAACTAAGAGCTCTTCTAAGACCTGTAAAGGACGATCTTGGTCTGAGAAGGCCCGGTGTCTACAAGATTCCCTGTAGCTTTGACAAACGTGTCGCACCGTGGAGGAGAGATGCGTTGAACACCGACGACACACGCGTCTGGGAACCCTCAGGGGACTCACCGCCCTGTGGTGAGTACGTGCGTGGCGAGCACGGGGCCCCAGCCTTTGTAGCACTCTTTCCTTTCCGTGCTACATGACGCTTCTTCTACTGTCCTTTTCCCCTCTCTTGGGGACCGAGTCTGTGCATCCTTTGGGGAACCGAAGTTCTGACCCTTTTGGCTTTACAGTCTTCTTTCACCTCTTTCTTTGCCTCCGCGTCTGCGTTTGAGGCTTCTCCTCCTACTATTTCTCTCTTCCTCCTCCCTGTACGCACTTGAAGGCCACCCATATGGGTGACTGGGTAATGCGTAAGTCCCAGCCCCGGGCTGGCATGTAGGGTGCGTGCGTACCCCCTGGTTAAGGCCAGGCCAGGGGAGGGGCGATTGCCTGCGCTGATACCTTCCCGATTCGCCGATTGATCCCTCCGTCTGTAGATCGGGAGGTGTGACCTGGGGTGTGAACAATCACCCAAGGCGGGTGTGCTTCCGTTGGGGGCCCCCAGCAGGAAGGAGCGTGCCATCGGAGACACTGGCAATCGTGGGGGATACAACCGCGATGGTTCTAAAAAAAAGAAAATGGAAAGAGCCTTTAGAAATTGATGTACTAGACAATAGTGTGTCTGAACAAAAAAATTTACAGACATCAAAGTTCCTTGTGGTGACCCGTACTGAGGAAGGACAATCCTTTTCGTCGGTGAACCCATTTATTATTCAAAAAGGGGTTGATGCTATTGCCGGCCCAGTTAAGACCTGCAACCGCCTACGTAATGGAACACTACTGTTAGAAACAGAAAGTGGCTCCCAGGCACAGCGGCTGCTTAAGGCTACTCTGCTCCACAGCTACCCGGTTCGTGTTGAGCTCCATCCGACCCTCAATTATTCCCGAGGGGTAGTCTTCTCGGCCAGTTTGGACGGTCTGACTGAGGATGAACTGAAAGAATATCTGGCAGCTCAAGGCGTCGTCGCAGTACACAGGGTGACAAAAAAAGAGAACAATGTTGTAGTGCCCACTCGCACAGTGTTTCTGACCTTCGACCGAGTGGCTCTGCCGCCGAAGATCAAGGCAGGGTATGAGGTCATCACAGTACGACCTTATATCCCTAACCCTACTCGGTGTTATCAGTGCCATCGATTTAACCACACAAGCCAGTCTTGCAAGAACCCAGTCATATGTGTCACCTGTGGTAAAGAGGCCCATGAGGGGATTTGTCCACCACCGTCCCCTCATTGCATCAATTGTAACGGGAATCATGCTGCTTCCTCCCGGGAATGTCCCGTGTTTGCCGATGAACGAGCCATCCAGGAAATCCGTGTAAAGGAAAAGGTTCCCATACCAGTTGCACGTAAGATGTACGCCAGTCGTAAGCCCAAGACCCCGCCGCGTGGTAACTACAGTACTGTAGTTGCAACGCCTCCACCAACACGGGATATGGCCACACAGACTTGTGACCTACAGTTTACGACAGTAGTTGTCAAACAGTCTACATCGACAACGGCGTCACGTTCAACGAAATGTGTGAGTACCTCTTCCAAGTCTTCATCTTCATCTTCAGCTGTAAAACCACAGATAGAGACGCGAAAGTCTAAGAAAGAGCATTCGCGCGAGGATTTCCTCCGCACCCCTACCAAAACATCTGAGCCAACCAAGGAGCTTCACCAGGGCTCCAAGAAATCAAATAGGGGGAAAACTCTCCCCCCTCCTACCTCACAATGTGACGATGGCATCCCCTGGAAGCCTATAGTCTCTCCAGGTGCATCAGCCAAAGATGGGGCTGCCGACCACACTCACGCAGCTGCTGTGGTAACCTCTGAGAATATGGAGCAAGACCCTCCTGTCTCAGACACCACCAGTTGCGAACATTCGCACTGTGGCCCGCCGCCTTCGTCGGGCTGATGTCCACCTTCATATCATTTTATCCCATTATGGATATTCTTCAATGGAACATTCGTGGTATCCGGTCGAATTGGACAGAACTGCAGCTTCTAACGCGAACATATCATCCAATCATCTTCTCTCTACAGGAGACAAAATTGCTCCCTGGTACTCGAATTATTTTCCCACGCTACACTACCGTTCGCTTTGACCTTCCTCCAGTGGCAGGAATTCCAGCCCACGGGGGCGTAATGTTGCTTATTCGGGATGACGTACACAGTACACCGGTCCCTTTGTGTACTCCAATACAAGCTGTTGCTGTCCGGATATACCTTCCTGGATTTGTCTTCACACTGTGCAATATTTACGCTCCTTCCTCTTTTCCCGTCACTAGATCAGATCTCCTAGATCTTATTGACCAGCTTCCGCGTCCGTTTTTGTTGGTGGGAGATTTCAATGCCCACCACCCCCTTTGGGGCTCCCCACGACCATGTCCACGGGGCTCCCTCCTGGCAGATATACTGAACCACCTTCAGCTCATCTGCCTTAACACTGGTGAACCAACTTATCTTTCAGACACCACAAATACTTTCAGCCATATAGATCTAGCTATCTGCACTGCTCAGCTGGCACGGCGTCTTGAATGGTCTGCTCTCTCAGACACACATTCGAGCGATCATTTTCCGTGTGTAATTCACCTAATGATCCCTGACACCCTTGAGCATCCACACCGCTGGCAGTTAACGAAAGCGGACTGGGAGCTCTACACGTCACTGGCGGATTTTGGTACTTACCATTATCCTAGTATAGACGACCAAGTGGAACACATTACCACAGTTATTCTGACAGCCGCGGAATGTTCCATCCCCTGCAAGACTTCCCACGCACGTCGTCCCCTTGTCCCGTGGTGGACCGCGGAATGCCGTGACGCTCTGCGAGCACGGCGACGTGCCCTTAGAATCTTCAAACAACGGCCCACGCTCGACAACTGCATCCGATACAAACGGCTGTGGGCCTATTGTCGTCGCCTCTTTCGCGACTGTAAACGCGCCAGTTGGCGCTCATTCACGAGCTCTTTTAATAGGTCTACCCCTTCCTCCATCATTTGGGGTAACCTTCGAAAAATTTCGGGCACTATGGCTCATTCCCCAATTCCCGGTCTGTGTGTCGCAACTGACACCATCGTCGATCCTCCACAAATAGCCAACGCACTGGGTCGACATTTTGCAGAGGTCTCTAGCTCTTCCCATTACACTGACGCTTTCCTAGCTAGGAAACGGACGGTGGAGGCGACTCCATTGCCCTTTACCTCTCAGAACCGTGAATGCTACAATACCGAGTTTACTGTACGAGAGCTTCACCACGCACTCTCGTCTTCGCGGTCCTCCGCTCCAGGACCAGATGGCATTCACGTGGCGATGCTGCAACACCTTTCACCAACGAGCTTGCACTTCCTACTGGCCACCTACAACCGCATATGGATAGAAGGCACCTTTCCGCGACGCTGGCGTGAAGCCATAGTCATTCCCATACCAAAGCCTGGGAAGGACAAATGTCTCCCTTCCAGCTACCGCCCCATTTCCCTCACCAGTAGCATATACAAGGTGATGGAACGCATGATTCACGGGCGCCTGGTATGGTGGCTTGAAACGCGACATCTCCTGTCTAATGTCCAATGTGGGTTTCGCAAGCACCGTTCTGCGGTGGATCATCTTGTTGCCCTATCTACCTCAGTAATGAATAACTTTTTACGGAAGCGCCAGACAGTAGCGGTGTTCTTTGATCTGGAAAAGGCATACGACACCTGCTGGAGGATGGGCATCCTCCGCACTCTGCATACATGGGGTTTTCGGGGTCGCCTGCCAATTTTTATCCGCGAATTTTTAACAGACCGTGTTTTTAAAGTGCGTGTTGGTTCGGTTTTATCGAGCACTTTTAATCAGGAGAACGGAGTCCCCCAGGGCTCGGTCCTGAGCGTTGTTTTATTTGCAGTGGCAATCAATTCTATAGCCGATCACCTTCCACTGGGAGTGTCGGCGTCCCTATTTGTTGACGACTTCGCGATCTACAGCAGCTCTGAGCAAACGGGTCTCCTGGAGCGGCGCCTCCATCGGTGCCTAGACAATCTCCACGCGTGGAGTATGGACACTGGCTTTCGATTCTCAGCTGACAAGACAGTCTGCATGAACTTCTGGCGGCGGAAGGAGTTCGTTCCCCCGTCCCTTCGTCTGGGCCCCATAGTACTTCCATTTGTGGATACCAAGACGTTCTTGGGACTTGTTCTCGACAGGAAGTTAAGTTGGTCTCCCCACATATCCCGTTTGGCAGCTCGCTGTACCCGCTCTCTCAATGTGCTGCGGGTGTTAAGTGGCACCTCGTGGGGAGCTGACAGGTCTACTCTCCTCCATCTGTATCGCACCATAGTTCGGTCCAAACTGGACTATGGTAGCATCGTTTATTCTTCGGCTCGACCGTCCATACTGCGCCGCCTTAATACAATCCACCACCAAGGTCTCCGTCTGGCGACAGGAGCGTTTTATACTAGCCCCGTTGAGAGCCTCTATGCCGAGGCCGCCGAACTACCCCTTTCTTACCGTCGGGAACTCCTGCTTAGCCGTTACGCTAGTCGTTTGTCGTCCATGCGAGGACACCCGACGTACGCAGTTTTTTTAACGACTCACTTGACAGTCTCTTCGCTCTGCGCCCGTCTGCTCTGCTACCACCGGGAGTACGCTTGCGTTCGCTACTCGGCCAGCTTGGCGTTACAATGCCTGCTATCTTCTCGGCTGGAGAGAGCACCTCTCCACCGTGGCGAAGCCCCGAAGTCCGTGTTAACTTTGATCTTCATTCTC
This sequence comes from Locusta migratoria, assembly GCA_026315105.1. Lineage (NCBI taxonomy): Eukaryota > Metazoa > Arthropoda > Insecta > Orthoptera > Acrididae > Locusta > Locusta migratoria. The sequence continues at coordinate 133,896,243 of CM048749.1, read as the reverse complement.
TTCCAAAGGACTCCACACCTCGTTTCGTCTACCAGAGAGAATTTCACGCACTCCGGTTTAAATTTGATGACAATTTGTTCATTTACACTGATGGCTCAAAGACAGACCAGGGTGTTGGGTGTGCTTTTGTACTTGGCAACGTCTCTTTTAAATATTGTCTTCCTGAGTGGAGTTCCATTTTTACAGCTGAGCTGTATGCATTATACCAAGCCACACAATACGTCCGGCGACACTCGCTCAGTAAGACTGTCATTTGCTCGGACTCTATGAGTGCTTTGTTGAGCCTTCGCATGCTATATCCGGCCCATCCCCTGGTACAAAGCATCCGCAATTGCCTTACTTCTCTTTCAACGAGCGGAACTACGGTGACGTTTCTGTGGGTCCCTGGCCATGTGGGAGTGTTGGGGAATGAGGCTGCGGATACGGCTGCCAAGGAAGCAGTTCTCCTTCCTCGGCTATCTACCTTTTCCACCAGCTCTGATGACCTTCGCGCTGGTATCTCCCAGCGTATTATCTCCCGTTGGTATCTACATTGGTCATCCCTGTCAGGGAACAAATTGCGAGCCATTAAACCTGTGCCTGATCTCTGGTCAACGTCATCTCGACCCTCCCGCCGAGAGGAGATTGTTCTGGCCCGGCTTCGTATTGGCCACTGCCGTTATAGCCACCAGCATTTATTACGTGGTGGTCCTGCTCCCTTATGTGAGCACTGTGATGCACCTTTTACTGTGAACCATCTTTTAGTGCAATGTCCATTTTTTAACCGTCTCCGTCATGATCTGTGTTTCCCATTTGAATTGTCTGACATTTTAGCTGATGACCCGCAATCGGTTAACAGAGTTTTACTTTTTATACATCGTGCAAATATGGCGAAAGCCATTTAATTTCTAACCCCGGTTCCTTTTTACTATGGGCAGTGTTGGGCGCTAATGACCACAGCAGTTGTGCGCCCTAAAACCACAAAAAAAAAAAAAAAAAAAAAAAAAAAAAAACACGCGTCTGGACCAGCCAGAGAAATCTGTAGTGTCTGAACACTACCTCAGTACAGGGCGCAGTATGGATTACGAAAACACCAAAATTATTTCGTCGACGTGCTCGTACTGGGACAGTGTTATTAAAGAGGCGGTGCAAATTCGCAGCTCTTCAAATCTACTCAACAGGGACACCGGCTACCAACTCAGCACAGCTTGGGATCCTGCATTGAATCTTTTAACATCACGAACACCACCGGGGGAAACGACTGCGTGTGCAGATGAAGAGGTTGGCCGTGGCGAGAGGGACACAGGCCAGCATGGACACACGAATATCGGCATGTGGCTACCAACTGGGCGTTGGGGCAGGCGGCGGCAGCGCTTAGCTTGTGGACAGTTCTGCGCGAGTGTCGAAATGTTTACGTCACAGTCCAACAGGTGACGCAGCTGGCTCTTTCGTTTTTGGAAAAATCTACAATGTTATTACCATCAAATATACAATAATCACTTAAATAAAAATAAATAAGAAGCTTTTAAACCTGCTAATCTAATATATAAAGCAGAGTGTCCGTAGATTTGTACGTGCTGGATAGAAATCTACAATTTTGTTCCAATCTTTATGAAATTTTGCACACGTAAGCTTCAGTCCATGAGAACGGTCGTGGCAAGTGTAAGAATCACGTACGATACATAGTTCACGAGATATGACGTCATAAACAATGAGATGCGCGAAAAACTGTTGAATTTAGCGACAATACTGCTCATTTTCTCCAAAACAACTGGGCCGATTTCAACCAAATTTGGTACACACATTCCTTGCCGTGAGACAACAATTGCTGCATGGTTAAGAATCACATACGGCACATGGTTCAAAAGATATTACGTCATAACCAATTGAAATCGCAAAAAAATGCCATATAATGTGGCGAGACTTTCGAAATACACTGTATGAGAATGACAGTACTTAGCGACTTGCAACAAACTTTAAACATTAATTCAAACCTTTATTAAACTTTTTCTCGCTGACAACCATAGTAAAATGATGAAAGGAAAAAAGTTTCTCGCTTACTACTTTTCCGCTGTTTATGGAGTAAAACTACGGCTCTCGGTATGACGTGACAATTTATAATTTGAACACTACAAATTGTAGCGACAGGAAAATTTATAGACAGTATACACATATATAGTTGAATGTAGCTTCTACATTGTATCATATTCCGACACGTAGTTCATAAGATATGAGCACAAAAACAGTAACATTCACGGAAAACCGCCCCATCACGCACCAAGTTTTAATCTATTACTTCTTTACTACCAATTATATTCCCAAGACACTTACGACAGGCAGCCCTTATTCAAATGAATATACAGGTATACATATGGCAGGAATAAATAAATAAATAAATACCCGGGCAAGGCCGGGTTTTCAGCTACTAAAAATAAAAAAATAAAAATAAATAAAAATAAATAATCACACTGTTCATCGTAAACGAAACTTCCTGAAATCTAGCCGCGGTGGAGTAGCCGAGCGGTCTAAAGCATCTCGCTGCGGAGCGCACGTTGCTCGCCGTGGAGGTTCGAGTCCTCCCTGGGGCATGGGTGTGTGTGTGTTGTCCGTAGGTTAGTTTAACTTAGATTAAGTAGTTTGTAAGCTACGGACTGATGACCACGCAGTTTGGTCCGATAGATTTACAAACATTTGAACATTTGAACCTGAAATCTTCCCTTGTGCGGTATTGGCCACCGTTTCTGTCGCGTTCACGCATGCGCATTCCCTTCTTTGAATGCTCTAAATAGGAATTCGTCGGTCACGGCCCAGCAGTGTGTCCATCGCACCTGAAGATGTCAGCCAGGTGTGCTGACGAAATATTGTGCTGTTTTAACAATAATATCCGACGAGAACCATATTTAGAAATTAACAATTACTTAGATTGTGTCTGTTCTTTTCGGACATGTCCGAAAGAACAGACACGATTCTTTGACATTAACGGCCGTAATTTTACGAATTCGAAATATTAAATATGGCATGGGTATGGGAATAAAACCAATAGCAAAGATGGAAATTTGTGCTGGACCGGATTTCCCTTTCATGCCAGTGGCCGCCTTACAAAGGTTTGTAGAACTTTGCTCGCAGCTTACACTGTATTCCCGCAAGAGACCGAGCGTATGATTGCGTCCCCATTCAGACAAGTCCGAAAATAACGGGCACCGTATCAGTAACTGTGAATATGTTCACAACAGGCAATACTGACGTACTCATACGCCCGATCCCTTGCGGGAATATAGTACGAGGCGCGTCCAGAAAGTAAGTTCCGTTTGGTAATAAAATGAAATTGTACACAGATACAGAAGAAATTTTTATTGCACAAAATTCTATAACTCTTAAACTACTTTTCCACATAACTGCCGAAATTTTGTAGGCACTTGTCATAGTGTACCACAAGTTTTTGCATGCATCCTTCACAGAAGGTTGCCGCCTGTGTATTCAACCATGTGGTAACAGGTCTTTATCATAGTTGAAGTGTTGACCACCAAGGACAGATTTTAGGTGTAAGAAGAGATGAAAGTCGCTAGGGGAGAGACCCGAGCTGTATGGAGGATGATCAAACAGGTAAGAATTGTTTGGTCACATTCGGTGAGTGAGGTCAGGCATTATCGTGGAAAAAAAATCTTTTGACAGTAATCCACTTCTTACACCTAAAATCTTGGTGGACAACACTTCAACGATGATGACGAGCTGAAAGAACATGTTACCACATGGTTGAATAAACAGGCGGCAACACAAAACCTTGTGCCATGCTATGACAGTTGCCTACAAAATTTCAGAAGCTATGTAGAAAAGTAGTTTAACAGTTGTAGATTTTTGTACAATCAATATTTTTTCTGTATCTGTACCCGTCCGTTTTATATAACCAAACGGAACTTACTTTCTAGACGCGCCTCGTATAAGCTGCGACCAAGAGGAACCAACGTGGTAGGGGGCACTACAATCCTACTGTGCTACAAGGTGAAAATTTGGGTTGGTCTAGAAGCGTACCTGGATAGCCTAATTGGCTAAGGCGACCGCTGACCCAAAGCGGGAAATCTGGGTTGGAATTCCGACCCAGCACAAATTTTCATATTTGCCATTGAATTTATTTCAGTGCCCTGAAACGGTGAAAACGTTTAAACATTTCAAATTCGTGAAAAAATTAATGATTTTCGACTGCCAATATTTTGTAAACTGTAAGACGTAAAACAGTATCATTAGGAAAAGTAAGCAGTTATAATAGGTCCTCTTTGCCACATAAAATTAAGGCGTCTAGCTTTATCCAGAATGAAGTTTCAGGGGGGAGGGTTCGAAAGTGACGTGTATGGTTTCTAGTAGAGGAAGGCCAGGCTGTGCCCTCGATTTGGCGGGTCCACGGTGAGGAGTAATGAAAAAGCACCGAAAATTTTTGTTTTAAATGAAGAATTTTTATTAATCTACAATGTTCAACTGTTTGTAAAGTTACGAGGCCTAACTGCAGTGGTCATCGGTCCCTCAACTTGCAAACTACTTAAACTTATCCTAAGAACACCACACAAACATCCATGCCGAGGGAGAATTCGAACCTCCGACGGCTATTAATCGACATCAACTTTATCCCATTCAAAGTACTTCCACTCAGATACAATACACTTGGGTCAGGGCTTCCTTCCATTTTGAAAGTACTTCTGGTAGTCACTTTTCCTTAAGCTCCTTTAGCAATTTGGTCTCGTCATGGGGGTCAAAGCAACTTCCTTTCACGATTACCTTTAGCTTCTGCAATAGATAAAACTAGAGACGGGGTTCTGTTTTGGCAAAAAAACGACGACAAGCATTGAAATACGATGCGAAGTGCCCCTATCTACTGATGGAACCAATGTAGATGTCCTTGATATGCGTGCATGTCTGAAAGAACGAACACTAGGACGACTACAGCAGTCAAATTAAATAAAAGATACGTATTCGCAGGTGCGAATGTTAAGGAGCATCAGCTGAATAATTTTATTGTGATATACGATAACTGTGCCGGACCGGGAATCGGACCCGAATTTCCTGCTTTTCGTAATCGGTCACATTAAGCATTACGCTATCCCCGCATTGAGTAGTTTTTCTAAAAATTCTGGTCTTTTCTTACGATTGCTTCACGTAAACGGTGTATAATTTCCAGGTAGTATTCCATAGTGACACTGCGGACCGTAAGGAAGAAAATCGTGATGCATTATCCCATTGGAATCCAAGAAACAGATGGTCGAGAAATCCCTTTTTTTTTTTTTGGCGTATTGTCTCTTCAGGAAGTTTCTCTTGGGACGATTTGCCCTCCGTTTCTACGTTATACCGATAACCGTATCCCATGTTTATTCTCCTGTTATAACTTTGTTTTAGAAGTTCTAGATCGTTGTCGTTCAGCAACTGCTCAAAAATCAAATGTTTGTAGCTCTATCGGACCAAACTGCGTGGTCATCAGTGCGTAGCTTACAAACTACTTAAACCTAGGAAAACTAACCTAAGGACAACACACACACCCATGCCCCAGGGAGGACTCGAACCTCCAGCGAGACGCTTTAGACCGCTCGGCTACTCCACCGCGGCCAGCAATTGCTGAGCGATGTACTTGATGTAACGTCTTTGGTCAAAATTGAATTAGTATGTCCCAAAAAATCTTCTGACATTATCAGCAACCTTTCTGATGGTGATTCGGCGGAATTCCAGAACTATTTTCTTTACTTCTTGCACATTATCATCAGTAACAGATGTGTTAGGGCCTACAGGACGGTTTTGTCAACTTCTTCTTGACACGCTCTGAAATCACTCGTAAACTGTTGTATTACTCAGATTCAATCAACACTTTGAATACTGTTCTGTGCTTCACTCCATTTTCAGGCACAAAAAAGGAAATTGTTTGATCCGTCTATTTTGAAAGTGAAAATTAGACGAAAATTTAAAAAAAGGTAATTTTTCAAAACAGTTAAAATGCAAACATACAACAGGAACGTGTGTACCTACAACATAAAAAATCTAAACTGGATGTACAAAGCCCGCGAAATTAAATTTACAATACTTTTTTCATCCTACTCTCCATGCTGATTTCAGTAGATTTGTACTTCTTAATTTGTATCGCAATGAGTTTTTCATTCGAATGTATGGCGATGTCGGTTCGCGGTGAGAGGAGCGAAGAGGATTGGCTTCAGATAAAGGAGCTGGCTCTTATAGCAACGAGTTACCGCAGCCACACCTCTGTTCCACTTCCGGTGACGCTATTTGATGCTAGTATGTCTTGCAATAACCTGTCTCGAACCTACATTCGCATGGTTTTCTTTATCCTATGTTCATGTCCCGATTAGTCGGATAGTCCCAGGTTGCGTCACCGGCACGAAAAAGGTAATTTTAAAGTGTATGGTACAAGATTTTTCTTTAATTATCTTATTAATTTCATGTTTTATTTGTGTGGAATCGTGATTTTGTAGAACTAAAAATGCGTTCTTCAGTAAATCTGTCCGAAGCCAGATATCAGCTAGACGTATCTCTAGCCCAGTCATTCTCTTTCATTTGCAACTTCTTCCTTCCTTCCTTCCTTCACATCTGTCAGATTTCCAAACCCTCTCCTTTCTCCTTTTACTTCTTCTTTTCCCTCCACTCACCGATGTAGACAATTTCTACGTATGTCCCATCCAAGATGTTTTCCTATTTTGTATCATCCTAATTAATTTCCTTTCCCGTTTGACCTTGCTCATTTATAATTCTGATGGCGTCAAGTGTCTGTGGTCGCACGATATAGGTAAGCACGAGCAATCTGCCGGAATGATGGACCAGCTCTTAAGAGGGCCCAGTCGATTGTGCTGTGTGGCAACTGATGAACACGTAGCCATAAGAGTCTCTCGCGTGTCACGTTGAAGTCAAAGTTTGCCGTTAAAAAAACGAACTGTAGAGAAAATATCGTGGGTACGTGGATGGAATAAATCGCTTTGCAGTTACTTTTGATCCTCTGTTGATTTCACTAGCCGATAAACGACAGCATCATCCGCGAACAGTCTAAGGGAGCAATTCAGATTGTCTCCTAAATCGTTTATAAACACGATGAAGAGTAGGGGACCTATAACGCTTACCTGTGGAACGCCAGATATCACTTCTATTTTACTCGATGACTTACCGTCAATTACAACGAACTGTGTCCTTTCTGAGAGGAAATCGTGAATCCAATCGCACAATTGGGGAGATATTCCATAAGCACGCAATTTCATTAGAAGCCGCTTGTGGGGTACAGTGTCAAAAGCCTCCCGGAAATCCAGTAATATGGAATCGATTTGAGATCCCTTGTCGATGGCACTTATCACTTCATGTGAATAAAGGACAAGCTGTGTTTCACTCCAGGCAACTGATAGGGGACGAGTGTGGGACATATGCCCGCCGCGGTGGAGTAGCCGAGCGGTCTAAAGCGTCTCGCTGCGGAGCGTGCGGTTGCTCGCCGTGGAGGTTAGAGTCCTCCCTGGGGCATGGGTGTGTGTGTTTGTCCTTAGGTTAGTTCACCTAGGTTTAAGTAGTTTGTAAGCTACGGACCGATGACCACGCAGTTTGGTCCGATAGATTTACAAACATTTAAATATTTGACATAAGCTGCAGTCGGTGCATAAGAACGCAGCAAGCGAGCGGCAGTAGGATGGCGTACCGCGTTTACGTTACCTCCGTCACGAGACCACCAGAGTCGTGGAAAGAAAACAGTTGACGGCGCTATCGCGGCCCCAGGAATTGCTGACGAAGACGGTCGCGCCAGACTAAACACCGAGAACACTATTACGAGCCCGCCACGTGCCGTTGCGAAAATGCAGGGCCTCTTGCGTGACTGGAGGAGTGCAGAGATACCGCCGCAATACCAGCCAACGGGCTGCTGAGTAAGGCGGTCTAAAGAGTAAGTATCTTGTAGCGTCATCCAGGAATTCCAGTCCGACTAAGCTGATTCAAACTCATTCAGCCGCGTATCAGCAACGGTGCAGCAAGAATGCCGAGCACCGTATCTTTCATTCTTGCCGTAGACCGATCGTGTGCACTGTCGACGGGCGCTGACGCCTCGATGCGCGCTGCTCGCGTTGACTTCCTCTCGAACAGGTCGATTAATATACCGTCGACTTTTGAGATTGTAAACACGATAAATTCCATTCTAATTATTACAGTACGACATTGCAAAGAATACTAACGATGCAATACCTATGACACCTACATGGTATACTCTGCAAATCACGTTTAAGTGCCTGGCACAGGGTTCATCGAACCACTATTATACTATTTATCTCCTATTCCATTCTCGAATAGCGCGTGGGAAGAAAGAACACCTGCATCTCTCCGTTCGAGCTCTGATTTCTCGTATTTTATTCTGATGATGATTTCTACCTTTGTAAGTGGGAGTCAACAATATATTTTCTCATTCGGAGGAGAATGTTGGCGATAGGAGTTTCGTAAGTAGCCCACGCCGCAGCGATAAGCGCCGTTGTTGTAATGATCCCAGATCCTGTCACATTTCCGTAACGCTGTCTGCCCTGTATCGTGACAATACAAAACGAGCTGCCCTTCTTTGGACTCTTTCGATGTCCTCTGTCAAAGCCACCTCATAAGGATCTCACACTGGGCAGCAATACTCTAAAAATGGACAGACAAGCGTAGTGTATGCAGTTTCTTTTGTAGTTCTGTTGCATGTTTTAAGGGTTCTGCCAATAAAACGCCTTTCCCACGACATTATCTACGTGTTCTTTCCAATTTAAGTCTGAAGTAATAGTAATTCCTAGGTACTTTGTGGAGTTTACGGCCTTCAGTTTTGATTGATTTATCTTGTAAACAAAGTTTAACAGATTTCTTTTCGTACTCATGTGGACGACTTCACACTTCTCATTATTTAGTCAATTGCCGATTTTTACACCATACTGATCTCTTATTCAGATGCTCTGCATTTGGTTTTGATCTTCAGATGATTTTACTAGATGGTAAATGACGACGTCATCTGCAAATAACCTAGGAGAGCTATTTAGATTTTCTCCTAAATCGTTTACGTAAATAAGGAACAGCAGAGGACCAATAACACTACCTTGTGGAACGCCCGATATCACCTCTGTTTTAGTCGATGCCTCACCATCGATTACTACGAACCGTGTCCTCTCTGACAGGAAATCCCCTAACCAATCCCAAATTTGGGGCGATATACCATAACCACGCAATTTGATTAAAAGCCGTTTGTGAGGTAGTGTGTCAAAAGCCTTCTGGAAGTCAAGAAATACGGAATAGATTTGCGAACCCTTGTCGATAGCGCCCATCACTTCTTGTGAATAAAGAACTAGTTGTTTCGCATGAACGATATTTTCTAAATACGTGTTGACCTTGGGTCAATAGATCGTTCTGTTCGAGATAATTAGTAATATTTGAATGCAAGATATGTTCCAAAACCCCGCTGCAAATTGACGTCAATGAAATAGGCCTGTGCCGGCCGCGGTGGTCGAGGTGACTGAGGCGCTCCAGTCACGGTCAGCACGGCCACTACGGTCGGGGGTTCGAATCCCCCCTCGGGCATGGATATTTGTGCCGTCCTAGTTCGTAAGTAGTTCATAAGTAGTTTGTAAGTTTAGGGACTGATGACCCCGTAGTTAAGTCCCATAAGCTTAACAAACATTTGAACATTTTTGAAATAGGCCTGTAGCTTAGTGGGTTACTCCTACTGCCTACTGTGACATGAGCTGTGCAACTTTCCAATCTTTGGGTACAGATCCTTCTGTGAGAGAGCGTTTGTGTATGGCTGTTAAGTAAAACCAGTGTGATGGTGTACAGAACATCCATCGAATGAAAACAAAATAGTCGTGCTGTAATCGCCATGTGGTGTAAAGCGCCATGCCAAGGATTGCGCGGTCGCATCTTTTACAGGTTCGCGTACTACTTGAGTGTGTGTGTATTGTCCTTAGCGTTAGTTACTTTAAGTAGTACGTAAATCTAGGAACGGTGACCTAAGCTATTCGGTCCCTTAGGATTACAGACATTTCAAAATAAAAAAGCACAGCTTTCAACAGTTACGGTACATGACGTGGGTACCTACAGTCATATCCTAATTCTTACTGGGAAACTTAGGAGAAGCCAAGTAAGTGGTCCTGACAGTTGGGATAACGGTTACTTTGGCATAAGGTTTGTCATCCCGGACATATTCTGAGTCGTGGCCACCTTTATGCTCAGACGGCAAATGTATTTAAGCAGTTAGTGCATAAACTGAACCATTTTAGTAACCTAACATACATTACTCGTTGTACTTAATCATAGACTGTGCTACACAGTCAATCACACAAAAGTTTGTAACAGTATGCTTTTGCCAAATGGTACTATTATTTGTAAGATATAAAATCGATGATTACCTTAAACTAACCGGCTGCCACTTCCTCTTTGCATGAAAACTACACAGTGTGTCATAGAGAAAAAGAGTGAAGATTGTATTATACAAAGACTATTTCAGCAATATTTGCACATAAAGATATTTTGGGCTTGAGGTCGGCAGCTTCAGAAGAAACCTAGAAAACGCTCTATCGATCGCCTATTAATGTGGCTTTCATAGAAATAAGCAACAACTCATTTTCCCTAAACATTTTTTAATAATTCTAACGAAAATAGTCGCTAAAAAGTCCCGGTTATTCTTTTTTGCATTGGAGCACTAAGTTCCTATAAAGTCCAGGTCTTACTGATGTGTTTTTCTATAGTTTCCTTACCAGAAGAAAGGAATTTTCAGTGTATCTTTCTCAATTTCTCTCTTTTTCAATCAAAGCTATTTGAAGGAATGGTTCTACTAAACTGAATTAACACTTGTATAACGGATTGCATCTGATACCAATGTGTAAATAATAAACTGTCTGAAAGAATTAACATTTAGTTGGTTAATAAACATATTAGCTGGTCATTGGCTTCGGTTTTGCAGAACATTTGGTGTATATATATATATAAATTATTTCTTCAGCTACCTATCGAAAGACGCGAAGGAAACGGAGCTACATTCACAAAACTTGGATCTTTGATGATTGGAAGTATGAGGTTTGTTCCGCTGAATCATCGTTTACATTGCTTTCTAGAAACAATTGGGTTTATGCATCGAACACCTCTAAAGAAGCTTACGACACATAAAGCAAGGATGAAGTTCCGTCATGATTTGGATATCTATATTATGGTATTCAACTGTTTCTCGCCACCCTTGTCAACAAACTGTTTACTATGACTACCATATTCCTAACAAACAGAGCCCATTTCTAAAATGGTAATGTGCTCAAGCAAACACACTGCCAAAAAGTTTCACGAGAGATTTCATAGCGCCAGGAAATTATAAAACATATCTCCTGGGCAGAAAAATCACATAATTGAACCGTTACAGGGAGTTCTAGATCAGAAAGAGTGAGAACCGATTTTACAGCTTCAACGTCGTTGACGTAATTGGTGGATGTTTTGGTACAAGAATGGATAACATTCTGTTAGAATCTATAAAGACACTTTACTAATCTGTTCCTCAAAGCAAGTAGTGGGCCAGCTTCTAATAAATGTTGTATCTGTGTTAGGTGTTCAAATTATTGTGTTCATTTCCAGTGTATTAGAATACTCCAGTGAACTGAAAATCGAAATCTATGAGCGTGTTGCTCGGTAGAATTTGTTCTTGGTGATGTTAGCGTTTTACAAAGAGAATAAGCATTGCTGGGCAGTGTTAACTGTGCATTTTTATACATCCCATGCATCCTAGAATGCTCACATTTGCATAATTACCTGATAGCATTAGTTGTTCACCGTATATTGAGCATGAACGCAACAAAATATGCCGTCACAAATGGAAAAGTGTCACACCAAGAACAAACAATGGAGCTTTTATGAACTTCGTGATATTAAGTCCAAACATACATTAAGTATACAAATGTTTATTCCATCCAAACTATCGTCGTCACTAATACAGTTTTGTATTTTAAAGTTTTTATTGTAACAGGTTTGTCACACCTGATAATTAGTTTTCAATACTTTAAGATATTTAGAACTAAAAATAAAGCGCCATTTCCCTGATAGTAAAATAAATAGTCAATAATCTAAATGTATACAAATAGCTTACTATATTGCTCATAGTTCTATTTCATAATTACTGACTACTTACTTAAAAAAAAAACTTACTTTTCGGAACTCGTAATCAGGTACAATTTGAAGAAATTATAATCTATGTTATCTACTTACTGTACATTAATATGACTGCTTAATTGTGTTTTATTTTAGATTCCTATATGAATATGATGGTTAAATGATCAAAAGTAATTACGTGTTACATAAGTCGTTGGTAAGCAGCTGATGTTAGGGTATACGCCTTCTCATTCCATCCCAGAGTGACTCTACGGGAGACAATGTAGGAAGTGAAGAATCCAATATACATTCCATTCTTTCCACAAGGGATTTGTGGCGTGAAATGTAATCTGGCGCATTTCTTTAATGATGCCATTTGTTACCACGGTCATAAAGTGTATGAGAACAGCCTTCACCGTTCTTCCTTCACACTCACAATCGCTAGGCCTCCCTTCACCAATTAAAATCGTCGTTTACCATTTTCAATACTCCCCTCCTCCCAATGATTCCAGAAATTGGACAGGCAAGAGTCAGTTCCCTGTGTCCATTCACCAGGTCGTCTAAGGTTTAAAGTTGATCTGAGTGCCACAAACAAGAGTCAGACTAACCGCTCGGCAATCTGTAGAACGCCAGAGTTCCGGGTGACATTGATTTTACATATTGTAAGTATGTTGTCTGTGGCATGGTTTCAGCGGTAAACGCCGCCAAACGATACTTCAACACAGCTTCCAATAACCTATTCCTGGCAATTTGTGGTGACACATTCCATGTAAAGTCTTCCCGAATTTTTGCTGTCGTCATTAGTCAATATGTCAAGCCAGTCTAACCTACGACCTACTCACTGTGTAGCTCTCCTTAAAGGCCCCGTGCTTCAGTGTTGGCCTGAGTCCATATCGGCACTACTCGTTCTGAACTAGAGCCATCTGTCTGAGTGCTCTGTGATGGTCCTGTGACCCTCAAGCCAATGCTTCGACTTTTAGAAGAGTCTGAAACATAGCGACAAACAGCAAGTGGCCGTTCTCTTTGCATGCTGTGTTGCAATATCCACGTGAAATTTCCATTTCCGTTACACATACCCAATAGCCGTAATCATAACATACTTCTACTCTACGAACAGTTTTTTTCTGCACTGAGAATAATGAAGATAAGCCCCCATTGTAATCTATATTTCCCTCCGGAGTTTCAGATGGATAACACTGGGGTAAGGGCTTCGACTTTATTACTTAGCAATTTACATCATCGTAAGAAAATGTTTAGGTCCATTTATGAATCCAAAAAATTTAGGAAAATGTTTCCGTCTTGCTTTAAAATTTAACATCACAGTTTGTTGAGGATATTATGATCCCATTTTTAAAAGAAAAATTAAGCATACTTTCTACAGCCAAAATAAGCGTCCATTTCGGTCATAAAATATCCGTTTGATAATGGGTGTGTCAGCTAATAAAACTTCAGCCATTAATTGAAGATATAAGACAAGTTAAGCGTTGGAAAATTATACGAAACGTGTTCAGATGAAAATGTATGAAACTACAGTGTGAGTATAATTGAATTGTCGGCCACAGTGACCGAGCGGTCTGCGGCGCGCCAGTCAGTCTGCACAGCCGCTACGGTAGGGGCTTCGAATCCCCCCTCGGGAATGGGTGTTTGTGTAGTCTTTAGTATAACGTAGTTCATAAGTAGTTTGTAAGTTTAGGGATTGATGACCCCGTAGTTAAGTCCCTTCAGCTTAACGAACATTTGAGCAGCATATAATTGAATTCTTTATTGAAGAGTAATTAGCAGAGGCCCAAGCACAAATATCATACTGTTTAACTAGCCGAAAGATTCCATGTTCCCTGTTCCCAGCGTTCCTGTGACTGTGACAAGAGGCAGTTATCTGCCATTTCCTCCAGTTGGTCGTCCGAGTTGAAGCGCTTCTCTTTATTTTGTTTTATTTATTTATTTATTTATTTATTTGCGGACCAAACAGATGGATCTCACAGGGCGACACTTCCGGGCTATAGAGCGGTGCTCAAGCTGCTAGCACTTGAACTTGACCAGTGCACTTTGTTATCATGGGGCCAAATTCCTCCCTCCGTGAGCAGCGTAAGCCGTTTGCTCTTGATAGACTGGCTTAGGCTACGGAGTGTCTCACAGTACACGTCACTATTAATAGATTTTCGTGCTCGAAGAATTCGATGAGTATTGGACTTCCGACAACGATAAAAGACGGTCAGCATCACCTCACCTTTTGTCGTTTCGTAACTTTTCATTTGAACACCTCTCGTACATTATATTCAAATACAGGATTTTCCAACAATTTAACGCAATTAATAAAAAAAGGTAAAAAATTAGAGCACATCATCTGTGGACTACTTATAAAGTATGGCCTACTTAGGGAACTTATCTTGAGATCTAATTTAAAAAGACATAGAAAGTTGCACAATCTAAAAATTCATCGTCCAACTGCCATGTGTTGAAACTGCGATAGATACCGATTATAAACTTTCCTTTTCATCCACACTAGAAACATAGTTTATTAAACCCGATTCAATTTATCAGTCAATAATTATAAATTTAGCTTGTGAAGCTGTGAGTGTTATAGCCCTGGAATTCCAATCTCTTATTATTCTTCAAAGCTTTTAATAGCTTGCACGCTTTCATTAATGTTTACAGTGATCAGTCTATGACTATTTTACAAATTGTAGTTATGTTGGTTACACTCTTACAAATTCGTTTCGGGGTATCACTGAACCAAGAATGACAATGATTTTTCGATACTACAAGATCTACTGGTTACATCGTGGCACGTAACACGGTAATGTCTGTAGGAAGACTGCGATAAGTATGTAAAAATGCATTAATACTTACAAAGAATCAACGTTTGGTATAGAAACCGGCAGCTGACCGAAAGTAGCAAAGAATTAGCTACTGTTAGATTACAGTACTGGAACAAACTGTAAACAATAACTGTCGTAAATTACGAGTATCTATGAGTATTCTACGGCGGCAGACGTAACAACATAAAAAAAACCTGTATGAAAAGTAGATGCCAGGCAAAATTTCAGTTAATTCTCATAGACAAACAGCAGTTGACCGGAGTTGCCTGGCGAAACGTTGTTGTGATGCCTCATGTAAGGAGGAGAAATCCGTAACATCACGTTTCCGACTTTGATAAAGGTCGGATTGTAGCCTATCGCGATTTATCGTATCGTGACATTGGTGCTCGCGTTGGTCGCGATCCAATGACTGTTAGCAGAATATGGAATCGGTGGGTTCAGGAGGACATTACGGAACGCCATGCTGCATCCCTAACATGCTGCATCGTAACATTAGCAGTCTATCCTGCTGATATGTATCGTTTCCCAGGCATCGAATGAAGGGTAGAGCCACGGGTCGTAACAGATCTGAAATGTAACGGCCACTGTTCAAAGTGCCGTCGATGCGAACAAGAGGCGACCGAGACGTGTAAACAATGGCACCCCATACCATCACGCCGGGTGATACTACAGTATGACGACGACAAATACACAATTCCAATGTGCGTTCACCGCGATGTCGCCAAACACGGATGCGACCACCATGAAGCTGTAAACAGAACCTGGATTCATTCGAGCACCAAGATTCGTCGTTGCGTGCACCATCTTAGGCGCTTCTGCCTGTAATGCAGCGTCAAGGGTAACAGTGGCCATGGTCTCCGAGCTAATAGTCCATGCTGCTCCAAACGTCGTCGAACTGTTAGTGCAGATCTGTTGACTCAGGGATCGAGACGTGGCTGCAGAATCCGTTACAGCCATGCGGATAAGATGCCTGTCATCTCTACTGCTAGTGATACGAGGCCGTTGGGATCTAGCACGGCGTTCCGTATTGCCCTCCTGAACCCACGAATTCCATATTCTGCTAACAGTCATTAAATCATGACCAACTCGAACAGGAATGTCGCGATACGATAAGTCGAAATCGCGATAGGCTACAATCCGACCTTTATCAAAGTCGGAAACGTGATGGTACCCATTTCTCCTCCTCACACGAGGCATCACAACAACGTCTCACCAAGCAACGCAGGTCAACTGCTGTTTGTGCATGAGAAATCGGTTGGAAACTTTCCTCATGTTAGCACGTTGTAGGTATCGCCACCGGCGCCAACATTGTATGAGTGCTCAGTAGAGCTTATCGTTTCCATATCACAGGATCTTCTTTATCTTCTTTCTGTTGGTTAAATTTCGCGTCTGCAGCACGTCATCTTTGTGGTGTAGCAATTTTAATGGCCAGAAGTGTATTCTACTGTTCTATATATTTTATTTTTTATTATTTTATTGAATATTGTGTATTATATTATTATTTTTATGTGTTCAGTTTTATATCATTTTTGTTTTTGTTAATTTTTGCTCGAAATATTTGCAAAATCATAAAACTACAGGAAACCTAAGGTAGTCTTAAAAAACGCCAGTGGTTTTTTGTTTTCACTGCTCATATTATTGATAAATTATAAAGATAATATAATTCAAAAAATACGGATATTCACATGAAGTTTTAGTGAACGTCATTTGTTATTGGGCTATTTGCTATTTTTAATTGGCCTGCTAAAGTTGTATAAATTTTTAAGTAAATCCGTGATGCCAATGTTCTGCCCAGCATTTGTGAGGCATAAGGCAGGTGTATCAACTGAATTACTTGGATGAGACACATAACGGATGTATTTCGTGTTTTTAACGCAGTAGTAAACGTCTCCTGTTAAGGAATTGCTTACTTTTCCAGCTATAAGGCTAAGTTTATGGTAGTCTGATTTCCTGGCGAACGACAGTGATATTTCCTACATAGCGGAAAAGTGTTTAAAAATAAGCGGTAACATTTATTTTCTCGTTAAATTACGGAAATGCGTTAGTAGCAGAAGGGGTTATTAAACGACGAGCGCCGTGTTTCGTCACGCTGCCAGTCACCACGAACGCCTTACGAAAGTTTTCCGAGGTGGAGGCTGTGAGAGGCGAGTTATACCTCACGGAAAGATTTATTGTCAAACTGAGAGAATTGCGTTTCTGGAAGAGTCGGGCTTCATGTGAAGATTATCCACGTACACCTACTGAAATGACGACGATAAAATCAGACAAATGACAGTTGAAGCAGAGGTTTACCGACACCCAATCTTTTCCATTCGCAATGGGATCAGCGAATAAGAAACAGTCCCTCGCAAGGGTGGGGCCCCTCCACGCCCACAACAACGTGGTGACCATCACAAAAGTTCTACTGTCACCTCCGTAATTTGGTTAGGTTGCTAAGGTGGATCACGGGATGTGGGAACCGCGATGTTATCCGTATGTGTGGGCACGATCACCCATTAATACGGTGCATCTGGAGATAGAATTGGTCGAAAGATATGCGAAGGGTAAAGGTATGTAAGGGCAGAGGAAAAATGTGCCAAGGCAAGAGCCAAGGAAAAAAAAAAAAACAACAACAACTCAGTGGGGTAGATTTTAAGGGCAGTAGCGGTATGCTATCTGCGACAGATCATGCAAGGTTTGGTAATGTTAGTGAAGGGTATATCTCTCATTACCGTTAACTTTGCTAGGTTCGTCATAAAGAATCAGTCCGGTTGATACGAGGTTCTGCTGCCACTGAGCTCCTGAGTCGGCTGCGGCAGAATACCTGTGAACATTGGCTGCGGCAGAATAGCTGTGAACATAGCCAAGTTTGTCGTGGTAGTTAGGCAGTTCGGTCATAGAACTGGCTAAGTGTGGGGGGCTGTATAGGTTTGTTTGTGTTTAGTGCGCTGAATATGGTTTCCCTGCCTTGCCTGTTGGTCGGCTGTGAGCTCAGCTGGCATTGCCAGTCAGTTTGCTGTTCTACAGGTGTTTGCCATATTCATCGTGTTTGCGAGTTGGTGATCCCTATGACCGTAGGTGGTTAGTCTCTGAGGAGAAGTGTTTTGGGGCGTTTATGTTTCCACTTATGGTTGTGATCGTAGTTCCCCAAACGTAGAATGAAGGGATTTTTCGAGTGTCTCGAGTTTTTGTACAGTTGTGTGGCGAGTTTCTTGAATACCACCGAGAGGCGCTCTAGGCGGTATACATTGTGAAGATCCACGGTGCGTGTGTATCAATGCTTCCTGCAGGTTGCATTTTATACCGTCAAACAGGGTACGATCCTTGGGTAACCTTATACGGAGAACGTCAGAATGTCAGCAGGACGTGTAATACTGTCCCACGACAGTATAGTGGCTTCGAAGCTGTCATGCATGGTTTGCAAAAACGCCTCCCATTGCTGTATAAGGTTTTTTCTGGAGGCTAGAAGAGATCTGTATACTTGGCACTGACGATACGTAGCCTCAAGCTGAGGTACTCCTTACAGCTACATCCATACCTCGCAAACCACTGCCAAATGTGATGGCAGTGGATGATATTTCTTAATTGTGCCACATATTAGGGTCTCTTTCAATTCCATTCGCACTGGAGCACGAAAACATTGACTGTTTAAATGCCTTTCTCTACACTGTAAATAGTTTAATCGTGTCCACGCGGTATGTAGGACGAGGTATTCAAATGTTTGCATCGCTTACGGGACTTAACTACGGGATCATCAGTCCCTAAACTTACAAACTAGTTATGAACCAGCTAACACTAAGGACGGCACAAATATCCATGCCCGAGGGGGGGATTAGAACCCCCGACCGTAGTGGCCGTGCAGACCGTGACTGGCGCGCCGCAGTCCCCTCGGCCACCGCGACCGGCGGACGAAGTATTGCCTCTAGCTGTGACCTAAGACAGCTTTGTACCCTGATTTGTGTTTACTCGAGAAATTCCGTCCTCTCTTTTCATAGGCTTGTTCCGATTGCAAATTGAGCTATCGCTCAGAAGGAACATTACCTTTCAATTGAGTACCTCTGCTAATGCAGTGTACAGTTCAAACAAGTATTCATGTCATAGAAACACATCTGCGAAGACCAGCTCCTGTTTAAGACCAGTCGACTCTTCAGAAACAGCATCTCGGGCAGTGCGTAACTCTTAGAGATTAATATTTTTCTCTTCTCTAAAAGACGCCGCTGTGTAAACTATTGACTGGAGATACCGTGCATTCGAAAAAGTGCAGTCCAGTGTCGTGGTTGGCCCAAAAGATCAAGGGTATACTAGTTCATCTCCCAATAACACAGATAAGTGCTGCAACTGAAAAATGCACTTTCAAGGTGACCGACAAATGTGGAATAGGTCAAACAAGTTGCATAAATATTGGCAAAACATCTTAACGGAATCAACATTTGGGTCATGGTCTACAGCCGCATGCGTGATGAACACCGTCCGGGTTAAGAGTAATATCTCGCTTCGAGTGAATATTCACAACTTTATGGAAGTTTAATATTTTCGCTACCAGCACTTGTCTATGAAACATCTGTGACACATCACCTATATTGATGTGCAATATTTCGAACACGGTGAAGTGTAACAACTACAGATCTAGGTACGATGAGATTACACGTTGAGTCGAAGTAACGCTTTGACGCAGTCGGTCTACCGTGACCACAGTGTTCACCGCAGTACTGTCTTTCTTATGACATTACTTAGGTAAGAGGATGTTTAGGAAACAAAGAATTGATAATAACTCAGATGACGAACGGCAAAGCTCCATAGCGCAATGGGGTGAACAGGAATTAGAGCAAGCTACACTTGTGCCTGGACAAAGTACTTTACGATTTTGATGCACGTATTAATTCATAATAGCAGATTACTATAACCGTACAAGTTTGTTGCGCAGTAGGGAAACATGACGTATAAACTTTTCTGAAAGTGTGAAGAAAAGCCAAACTTGCATGTACACCTTATTCAGTCGGGTGACAAGGTCGACCTGCGGTATTTCGAATATTTGCGTTCATATAGTCGGCTACATGTCTTTAAGTTATTCTAAGATTCATTGCACCGGGACAAACCCAGGATTCACTAAGAACATAGTTTAATAGCGCCGTGCTGAGGACGGAGTTTGAAACTCATATCGTACATAAAAACAAGGAGCATTGCCATTGTTGTGTATCTGTTGACATAGCGGTCTGTTCGTGGGAGTGGTAATGGACATGGCGTTTGTGCTGGGCTGTTTAGACGAACACAATATTAGAACAGTTGTGTTTATCGATTAGGCTGACTGGACAGTGTTAGGAGTGTACCACGTCGTGGCGATTGTCCGAGATAACAATTTGATAGCACCAACAAGCAACATTGTACTACACCTGTATTACTATTAGACTATTGGAATAATAGTGTTTGTATCCAACTGTGATTATGACCATACAGAGCTTTCTGTAAATGGGAGTAGCAATTAATTTCACTTGTACAAATTATTAGTTTAAAATAGTTTTTGCAACCGAGGAACAGTTATTTACTTCCGACTAATGCTTGCCAGCAGTTAGTTAAAAGCCCTTTCTACACGGGAAGTGAGACGTTACGAGATTAGCCATGATGCACCGGTTACGCCGTCCGCGTACAGTGTAGACGCGTGCACTTGCACAAGATGCACGCATACGATCGCTAGTAGACGGAATAGGATGGATCCTATTCTCACGCGTATGGAAGTGCTTCGCGCATGCGCAGACGACCGAATGGGCAACCCAACTGACAAACGAAGCAAGTCGGGAATTTGTTTGAGAATGTGTACTTGTCTCCTGCTCAGAGGAATGTAGTTTTTCGACTCAGTCGTAAGTATTTTAGAAGGTGATACTATAGAGGAAATGCATTAAAATTTAATATAACCTGTGTAAAATTTTTATGGAATACATAGATATAGCTGTTAATATGAAATCCAAACAAACGTAAAGCAAATGTTAATCAATAAATTTTCACTGATTTATCCGTCGGTTCCTGGTAATACAACATCACACTTACTTAAAAGTACAATTTTGTATATCTTCTACACGTTCATTTCCACTTAGTTACTCGGTTTTCGGCTTACTAGGACATATTCAGACTTTAAACTACTTCGAAAACCGGTTATTTAAATAAAAGTCAATATGGTGAGCTACCAAGAACCGACGAAAGAATCAGTCAAAATATCAAAATCAGTTTGTTGTACATACCAAGAGCTGTATCTCTGTACCCAATAAAAATTGGACACACGTTATATGAAATTTTAACTGCAAATCTTCTTTATTACCCTCTTCTAAAATATTTGCTATTTTTCCTGAAACATTCTGTAGATAACAGATGAAATATTTGTTTTTGATGAACATTACTCGAAGCTTTATCAAAGTGAAAGGTCTATGTGTAGACACCTGAGCTTGTGCATCATATACATAGGCGTCTCAAACCGCAGGGGCTGGAAGTATGTAATCGCATTTTATAATGAGGACGTTAACACACGTGAGCGACGTAGTTACGCATGAACTGCACGAAAACAAATACAGTTTCACAGTGGCAGTCTAAAACAAATGTTTTAATCATCACAATATACAGTTTCGAAAAGTGATGTTAACGCGGCGATTCATTTGCTGTAAGATGACAACAAACGAAGTAGACGCGTGAAGCAGACGGCTCAACAAATACGTACCGTTTGAACGCTTATTTGTAGTTCGAAAGTCTTTCGCAAGGGACGTTGCAGCTGACAACAACTTCCTTGTGCGTGTTGCACGTCTCGTATAGAAAGGGCTTTACATGGTTCTACGTTGCAAGGACGTCAAGCCGCTTTACTGCTTGCGCGGTCTATTAGTATCTATCGTCAAACAGCTGAACATAGACTTTCTCCAAGCAGGAACAGCTTCGTGCCAGAGTATTTTGACCACGTTGTCATTGAGCGTGTCGTTTATTTGAAAACCTGTACGAACCCAGATGTCGCTATAGCAATTACCCATTTCCCTGAGAGCAATCTTCAAGCCACTTTTCAATCCTTCACTTGAGCCATGGTCGCGTGGGAATGGCAGAGTGGTTCTGGGCGCTATGTCAGGGACTGCGAGGCTGCGCCCGCCAGAGCTTCGAGTCCTCCCTCGGGCATGGATGCGTGTGTTGTCCTTAGGATAGGTTTAAGTAGTCTGTAAGACTAGGCATGAGTTTGGTCCCATAGGTTTACAAACTCCTTTTTTTTCTATTTGCTGCTGCCTTTTAAATGACTGAGACCGGACGACTTCTACAGAATGTTTACTTGGTCCAATTATAGCAGATCGCTTTCAATTTGGGGAATAACACAGGACCGCGGTGGAGTGGCGGAGCGTTCTACGGCGCGGTTGCTCGCCGTCGGAGGTTCGAGTCCTCTCTGGGGTATGGGAGTCTGTGTGTCGTCCTTGGGTTAGCTTATGTAATTCGTAAGTCTACGTACTGATGATCATAGCAGTCTAGTCCAATAGGTTAACAAACATTTGAATAACAGAGGAGTCGGAAAAATTCCCATTTTCGAATATAATATTAGCGATTTGCTGGTTGACCCAGAAATTTCGATTAAACGTGTACGTGTAACGTTGTAAAGCGGCGTGACAGTATGTTCACCTAAGATCGGTTGTAGAAAAATAGAATGATCGACTTCGGTTTTTTGTGAGAATTCAATCAAATTGTAACCCTTCTACAAAGGAGAACGCTACAGAGCACTTGCGCGATCTATTCTACAGTACTGGTTTTCCCTGCGGTCGGATTAAAGGAAGAAACAGAAACTTTGGAGGCGTACTGCTATTGGCTGTTCCCGGAGGTGAGGGGACACTGTTTTTGCGAAATATTATTGGAGAACAGACAACAGGTATTTGCCTCTCTAGAAGGATTCTAGTGCCGGCGACATGAAACTCGCGTAAGGACCACCCATACGGAAGAATACAGAGAAGCGTTTCCCTGTCTCACTCACCACCGGTAGTGTGTAACGAAGCATGTTGTGATTTATTCCCGTCTGTTGGCATTACTGATCCTCTCGATACCAGTGTTGCGTAATAATAGGTACGAATGTAAGTAATCTATTATCATTTTCTTTTCCAAAACTTTATTCTTTTTTCTAACATGACTAGCTGAAGTTATTTTCTATTATTTGACGTCGCGAAAATTTTTTTATTAGCAAATATTAATTAGTTCATGCAAGAGGCCTTTTGTTATATTTCCGATAGTATGCTAATTAGTATTTCTGATAAATCTAATTAAATTCTTTTCTCATAATATTAAAGTAGGTATCATTTTGTGTTACAAGTAACGTTAAGGAAGTTTTGCCATCATTAGCTTCTTTATAATTACCGTTTATTTCGAAGTAATTATTTAAAAATCTATTTAAATATATTTGAAAGTAAGGCAACATTAATTTAAGCGAGATATGTATATCAATTTACTCAGTGTTATTTACGCTATCTTTTACTATAGCCAGTTGATTGTAATTGTTTACTTTCCATTATAATTAATTTTATGCACACAAGTAACAATTTTTATTGTTTGTATGATAAATAGGATGCTTTCGCGCCATGTAAATGAGTATTGTTTCATCCTTGATCTGAGGCACATTCCAAGCCAGTAGGGAATCTCTTTTCTTGTTGTACCTCAGGTACAATCCGTGTCACTTTGAGCTCTAATTTACACAATTATGTACGAGTTGTTCAGTGTTAATCGCGTGGAAAGTGTTTCTAGCGGTATTACGAATGATCTCATCATAGCCGTGCCACATTAAGATGAACAACTCAGACTTTAGTATTCCACATACGAACTTTGTAAATTTGTATTATTGATGTGTGGAATGTGTGTACTGGGTAGTAGTAACTGTTATTGATGAGACATGTATGCTAACCATAAATGGGGACAATTTATTTAAGTGTCAACGAACTGCAATTCTACGTGTCGCCTGCATTTTTTTAGTGGACTAGTTTTGCCCCATGAAATTTTAGCCAGAACCAGCGGTTACCGAGAGAGCCGATCTACAAGAATTTCAAGAGGCAACGAACTACGACCCGGCACGTTACAAGTGGTGCAAGGTTTACTCTACCACGCTCTGCATATTGGTTTGAGGCTAGCTAGATGTTGTAGTAATGTTGCACCCTTCGATAACGACATTTTATTGCCTTTTTATTTTATGTTCGTTAGACGCCTATGAATTTCTGATCTTAGTGTATTCTAAACTTGTATCCATTCTGGAAGTGTGGAACCTGCGACTGTGTTGGTTAAAAAAAATCAGAAAAAAACAAGCAACCAGTCACCTTTCTTACGTATTTATTTACTACAACCGATTTCTAACTGCCTGGCAGTTCATCATCAGTCGGAATACGTGTTTTATATATTGCTCACTACATTGTGGATCTCGACTGGAGTTGGTTCACATTGCTGTTTGATAATAGGTGATTTTTCAAGCATTTTTGTGCTCAAAAGCTGCCCACAAAACACACACTTCACCACAGCACTCACTTTCCACATGTATACCGCCTGATGATGAACTGACAGGCAGTTCGAAACCAGTTGTGGTATATTAATAGGTAAGAGAGGTGACTGTTTGCTGTTATTTTCTAATTTCTTTTCGTGTATTCTGTCTATACCGTCTCCAATGAATGGATTATCGAGGACCCAAGACTACAACGTCGATGTAGAATACGAAACACTAAAACTATTTCTGTGGGACGGGACATGATAGTCAATTTAAAAATATATTGACTCATATTTTATCAGAGTCCTGCGCTATTTTCATAGTTGCATTATAATGAGGTTTAAATAGCCATGATTTTATTTTTCGCGCGCATTAGTACTTTCGAAGTCGGTTTTTTTCCATTTATTAACATTTATATCCAACGTACTAACACTCCCCTACTACGTAATTTTACCGCTTAGAAATTCAAAATACAACTGAGCCATCAGACATACGCTAATGCGTAAACAGAGTGTACTATCAGTCGTAACTTATTACAGACAGAGTGCTCCCTGATAGTGTGTGTAAAGTCACCAGGTCATAGAGGGACTTCTACGTCGTGAGGATTGACGTGACTTCTCCTTTTATTTCTTAATAGGCGTGTTATATGTCGTCAGGAGCGAATATCTCGTTCGAATTAAGTTCATCATTACAGATTATTCTCACATTAATACATTTAGTAGCTAAACAATATGGTCAGAAAATGCTGTCAGCGAATATGCAGGGACAAAACAAATTACTAACCGAGGCAGCTCGAAAACAGTCGATATTATTGCACTGAAATAGCTTGAAAAACCTTCATTAGTCAAAAATAAATATATAATAAGTTAGCACCACTCTCACGATGTGTGTATCGGGCCCGGTGGTCTTGGGGTAAAGTGCTCGACTGGAAACCGGTCAGACAGTGGATTTTTTCAATCTGCGCTTTAACCCATCCTTCACCTCTCAACGATGTGAGGAATCGCCAGAAACAACACGTGGTTCGGATTCCACGTTAAGCTCTAGGTCCCTTTTCCCCGGTTGTGTAACTGGGGTAGGCGCAGGTGACTCCCGTTTATAAGAAAGGAAAGAGAACTGACCCACACAATTACAGGCCAATATCGTTGACATCAGTTTCTTGTAAAATTTTGGAGCATATTCTCAGTTCGAATATAGTGAATTTCCTTGAAACGGAAAAGCTTCTTTCTATGAATCAGCACGGGTTTAGGAAACACCGTTCATGTGAAACTCAGCTTGCTCTTTTCTCACATGACATCGTGCGAGCCATGGATGAAAGACAACAGACGGATTGTGTTTTTCTCGACTTCAAAAAGGCGTTCGACGCGGTGCCACACTGCAGACTGCGAGTGACGTCTTGAGTAATAGAACGCAGTACGTTGCTCTCGACGGCGAGTGTTCATCAGAGACGAGTGTATCGTCAGGCGTTCCCCGGGGGAGTGTGATGGGACCGCTATTCTTTTCTATCTATATAAGTGATCTGATGGACAGAGTAATTCGTTATTTGCGGCTGTTTGCTGATGATGCTGTGGTGTATGGGAGGGTGTCGTCTTTAATTGACTGTAATAGCATACAGGATGACTTAGACAAAATTTCTAGTTGGGGCGAAGAATGGCAGCTAGCTCTCAATGTAGAAAAATGTAAGGTGATGCGCATGAGTAAGAAAAACAATCCCATTATGTTCGAATACAGCATTAGTAGTGAGTTTCTTGATGCTGTCGCGTCGTTCAAATATCTAGGCGTAACATTGCAGAGCGATATGAAATGGAACGAACATGTAAGGGCAGTTGTGAGTAAGGCGAACAGTCGACTTCGGTTAATTGGGAGAATTTTGGGAAGATGTACTTCGTCTGTAAAGGAGACCGCGTATAAAACGCTTGTACGACCATGTCTTGAGTATTGCTCAAGTGTTTGGGACCCGCAGCAGATCAGTTTAAAGCAAGACATGGAAGCAGTTCAGAGGCGAGCAGCTAGGTTTGTTACTGGTAGGTTCGACCAATGCGCGAGTGTCACGGAAATGCTCCGGCAACTCAGTTGGGGATCGCTGGAGAAAAGACGACGTTCTTTTCGTGATTTTCTGTTGAGGAAATTTAGAGGGCCGGAATTTGAAGCTGAGTGTAGTACGATCTTGCTGCCGCCTACTTATATTTCGCGTAATGATCACAAAGACAAGATAAGAGAAAATAGGGTTCGTACGGAGGCATATAGGCATTCTTTTTGTCCTCGTTCTATTTGGGAGTGGAATAGGAAAGGAAATGCCTAGTAGTGGTACAGTGTACCCTCCACCACGCACCTTACGGTAGATTGCGGAGTATGAATGTAGATGTAGGCTAGGGATACGCAAGTCGCCGAATTGGCGTCCAATTGTAAGACTGCCACCAGGACAATGAGCCACGCGAAATTATTTTTATTATAATGAATTTAGCTTTTTCTCTTTAATACGGAAGCTTACTAAACACTCAATTGTCAACTGAAATGGCGAAGCAAAAATACCCATGTAATGAACGTAAAGTTAAACCCATTACTTCAGTTTCTCACGGCGTGTTACTACATCCATAAAAATCCGAGATTTAAACCGTAATCAGACATTGTCTGCTGCTAATAATACGGCTGTAAGCCGTTCAGTTATCTTTGGAGCCACCAGTTCAAGCTGATAATCAAGCTCTTTTGTGCATTTTATGTCCTGGAAATGCAAGACAAGTCTGGAGAAGTCAGCTTGTATGGGCAAGAAACCATGACACAGTGCTAGATGGCTGTTCTTCAGATTGTAGGTTTTACTGATTTCTGCAATATGGAATACAAGCGAGATAGTGCCTTGATAGGTATTCAGTTGTCTACACTTTACATCATCTGAGGTTGTTGTAAGACTGAAACCGGTCGATTTCTTAAGATCAGATGAGGCTTTTACATGCATTTCTTGAATTACCTCACAGATGCACAGTGTCAAATAGAAATATATTTTAATCAATCAGCTCCTTTTGTTTGTCGTTCTTTTTAAATAAATTACGCGTGGAAGGGAGAAGTCAACATACACCTTAAGTCGTCACGATAAATATAAAATCCTTATAATCAGGATACCAGCTCTTATCGCCAGTAGAAAAAAGATTGGAAATTTTTGTGCAACACGCAATTAATATTTATTGCCGTTGCGTTTGGAATAGCTTGAAAGTTCAGCACCACTTCCTAGTCAGCTAATGCTCTCCAGATTTTGCTGTCCTCTCCCCTGCTACCCTCGCGATGATACTGTTTTCATGCTGACACTGTCCTCTTCAACTTTGCCTGAGAACTGCAGCAGTTTCGTTTGTGAAGTTTGCTGGCAATGTCGATGTTACTGTCATCACGTCAAGCCCGTAACTTGATCGGTTTATTCTTTACGTTTGGCGATACATTTTATGCGATGTAATAACTGAAATCCCACCTGCTTGAAACAGTTTATTTCGATTATAAGATGAAATTGTTTAGCTCATAAAAGAAGATGTATATACGAGTCTGAGAAGTACCATAAAATCCTTCTAACAATTTTCGGGAGTGCAACCGGATGCCGCAGCAGAGTGGCCGAGCAGATTGAGCCACTATGCTGCTATGCGCGAGGCCGTTCCCCGTCGGGGGTTCGAATCCCCTCTCAGGCATGGATGTTTATGCCGTCTTTAGTATAAGGTAGTTTATAAGTAGTTTGTAAGTTTAGGGACTGATGACCCCGCATTTACGTCCCATAAGCTTTCAGGAAAGACACCGATTTGATATTGGACTTTGAGCCATGTATTCGTCCCTATTTAATTTTTAACCAATTGACAGATGAAAGCAACTAGAATGTTGGGACTCAGTAACGAATTATGACGAGAGAAAAAATTTAACACCTGAAGATGCGTCTCTAATGACGCGAAACCGGTAGTGGACCTGTATAAAAAATGGATCTCAATAAAAACAGCTGACGCGGCTCCAGAATTTAATGGTTGTTTCATGAGGGGGCATTTTTAAGTCAATCTTCAAAAAAGTGTTTCTTCTACTATATAAAGTCTTACAATCAATTTTTAAAACAATTGATAATTTTTTAAAACAATTGATAATTTTTTAAAACAATTGATAATTTTTTAAAACAATTGATAATTTTTTAAAACAATTGATAATTTTTTAAAACAATTGATAAATTCAAAAAAGAAAATGTTTACTCAGCTGCGTATGCCCCAATTATAAAATAACCTAATCTAATTATTGTCCACTCTGCTGTATGGAAGATACCTAAAGGCTAGAACAGGTTCAGCTACAGAGTTAGCGGGGAGGGACATTTCAGTATCGCCCATACGTTTGCAACGCGCCACATTTCGCTTAGCCAGTGGCGTTGACATTTGCGATTGTACACCGTACTTTCTTCCATGTATATCGCATCTTTCCTTATAGCGTTCAAAGCTTTTTTAAGAATATGTAACTAATTTTTACAATAAAACTGATCTATTTACATTCACCCAAATACGTATCGATCCCCCGTGATTCGATTAAAAACACTAAGCACTTAAAACATTCTTCTTTTGCAGTGGAAATTGCTTAACAGAGCGCTGTGATGAAGGAAAGTTTTTCTTGTGATTACTGAAAATTTAATGTTTTTTAAACTACGAGTGTGGAAAGAAAACAAAGATTCCCTATTCACCGAGGATCCAGAATTATCTGACATGGTACGTAGATAAACGCTCCGCACTTTTTAACAGATGTTACTGAATGGCAGAAAATTCAGATTTTACGATATTAAATGTAAGAGAATGTCAGGTTTACTCGATGGTGTGTCCATGAAATATTTCAGGGAACAACGCAGAACAACTTTTACCTGAATCTTAACCGTATTAACATGAAAATCCTTTCCGTATATCGATGTCCATTATATCAGGGTTCGAAGCAAATTTGATGGCTTTTCTTAAGACTTTCCACAACATCAAGACGGCCACCAAACAATATTGACGTTAAGTAGTATCTGGCGTGAACCAAAATCTTGGCTTCGCTGTCCATTTATTAGATGTTCGCTCTGTACGATAATTGAATTTATTGTAGTTACAGCGTTAGCGTTTGCGTCTCTTTAATACCGAAAAATTTGTGAAAGATCTATAGGACATTTTCAATCGCAGATATATTCCTGTGTTGTATTCTAGACGCACTATTCACAGAAAGAAATACTGAGGATACGTAACAAAGGGCGGGCATTGAGTACAGTTTAAACGAGCACATCTTATCGGCAACTGTCCAGACAATTACAAATACTGGTAGTAGACCCTTGTACAGTTAAGCCGATAACCCACATACTGTAGACATCGTCGTTTAGAATTGCCACCGTGATAAAACTTCAACTCAGAAAATAGCATTGTCGTTGTTAGAAAAAGTCTAGAAAGCTTGAAAAGGTGTTAAAAGGCAGGTTGTATTGCGATAAATTTGTCACTAAAAGTAGATAATTTGCACCGTTTTCGATTTAACTAGAATTGAAGTTAACCAACAAGTTCGTTACGGGGAGCGTACCACGGGTGGGGTTGCTGACCGTATTCTTCCTTTGGTTAACTGAAACCGAACAGAAGACATGATATCTTTTCGCCCCTCTTCATACGTTATTAACCCTAATACATTTCCATAAACGTTTTGACAGAGGCGATAATAAATAAACCTAACTTGAATTTCCTCAAATAATGAATAAAATATTTTGTCGTCTATCCCAGGGCAGCGAATACGTTACAGACATAAAACGAGGCCTCAGGTGGAAAGTAATACAACCGTCTGAGGATGGTCGTAGTTGCAGTAAATAAACATTCTAATCTACACTTTTGGCTGGTTGCAGTTTTTAACCATGCGACCTTCCTATCGGTTCTCACCAATAAAATTGGGCAATACATAACTCAGGGTAGTAAAAGTTTATGGCTCGTTGTCTATGTTCATAGGGGTGAGTTATGTATGTCAGCTTCTATGCCCTAAACAGCTATCTAATCTGTTTAAACAAGATCAATAATTAATCTGTAGCTTATCCAGTCTATCAATCGGCATATGATGACGCGAAAGTATGTTTACCAAACATAAATTAAACCTCTGAATGACCAACAAAATGGATTCTAATATAAAGAAGTGATACACTCAGTAAGTAATTCCTTATAAATGGAGTTTATTACTCTTATTAGACATGAAACGCGGAAGTGGTCCTACTTTATACATTGCTAAATAACTAAATATTTCCCCAACTCTTGTTCATGAGAGGCATAATAACTATCACACGCACTCGAGAGTAAAAGTTCAAATTATTACTCTAAGTTACAGTAGTCCATCGAACGTTGCAGTTCCAAGTTAATCCACGATAAAGGTATTTCTTATAAACACAGTTTGTAATCACTCGAGTACACTATTGCTGAATTATCACAGTTCCACAGCTCTACTACCGTGCATAGTTTACCACTTTTCAAGCAGAGTCTAAGTTTTGCAGTCACAGACCCGTAAATTTTCGTAAGTCCACACATGCCTATCTCTCAAAGTCACAAGTTCGTAACGCGGCTTCAGTCCGCCCAGCGTCACAACCTTTCTCCACCACGTACAAGTTACCAGTCCCTTCCCAAGTGCTCGAAAGCGTGCTCCGTTTGCTCCCAAAATTGTATCCTTCCGCGCATCCTAACGCCGCGTCTTTATAATACAATCTCCCTTCCAAATATTATACATTTGAATATCACAGAATTAAATGATTTGACCACCTCCCTACAAATGTTGTTTACATTTAACAAGGTAAAAAAGGTAAAGCAGTCAACAATCCGAAGATTGGTTTGAACACCACAGTGCTTTACTAGGCATGGCCCTGTTTGGAGGTGGTATGCCGTTGCCTTCCTCCGACCTTCGAACGCACTTACCCAGCCAGTTATAGGGGGACCTACAGTTTAACGTGGGTTCCGAACCACGGTGCTACTCGGTATTTTTCACATAAGCAATACTGCCAGAGGTGAAAGAAGTGGAAAGTGACAGATAAAAATCCTAGGACCTGGCAGGGATCGAACCCGCGACCTTTGGGTTTGTAGTCTGGCAGTCTACCACTGTGCAACCGAGGCGCACACATTTAACAAACAAATATATATTTAACGATACTAAAAAACGGTTGAGACTGAAGCTCTTTGCTCAGATAGCCATTAAGCGTGGCGTCTCACTGTTCAAATATACTGCCGCCGTCGAAATATTGTTACACAATTAATTTTTAATTTATCATGCCTTTTTATACAATTATATTCAGTTATTGTCCAACTACTTATAATTGTTTATATACAATTATCTGCTGCATATCTACTATTTTTAGTCGGCCAAGAAATATTTCAGTGGAATTCTTACTAAGAATAATGTTAAATATAATAACATACATATATAAATGTAATGCGCGTTGCTGGGTTCATGTTTTGTGTTTCTGCGGTGGAATCTATGTTCTGACACAAGAATATTATTACCTCAACGAAAAGCGGAATAAGAGAGTAAAACAAAGTTTATTGAAAGAATATGGAAATAACGTGGTACGTCTTTTAAGATAGGTAGCGTGGTACAATGCTGCCCATTTGCTTCTTAAATTCTTACTGATAAACACTACGTATCAATAATTGTATATATAAGTCTTATAATGTTATTATTATAGTACTGAAATTTGTCGGCTTTTTTATTTGTAAGGGATATTGAAATTGTAATTACGGCGTTTGATTCTCTCAAGTCTCCTGTATCCATCCATATAATTATATTTGCCGTGTGTTCGTTTCCTGATTTTATATGGATTTTTAGAATAATGTGTGTGGCTATACTGTATTTCAGTTGCATTCTGGGTTAGCCGCACTCGCTCATTCAAGAGCGTTGCTTCCGGTTTCCGACCACATTAGGAAAAACCTGACTACCTGCTGTATCGTATTCACTAGGTGCAAACTGGTAGCCGGCCGGCCAACACCCTGCAAAACCCGTCTTTCACGTGGAAACAATGAGCTTCCCCCTGTATCTGTAATATCACAGTTACTATCAAAGGGCACTCATCCTTCCCAAAAATATATCCCATACTGCTTCGACATATACATAAATACTCTCCAACTCACACTGAAGTGCATGGGAGAGGTTTCATCGACCCTGTTTTATGATATTTCTCTATCCTTCCATTCTGTAATCGCGCGCGGGAACAGGAATTCGTAAATCTTTCCGTTATCGATCTGATTTATTATAATGATCATGCATCCCTATGTAGGTGGATTCTAACAAAATATTTTCGCATTCGCAAAAGAAAGTTGGAGCAAAGAAATTTCCGCAAATATATCTCGCCGCAACGAATAACTCCTTTCTTCTAACGATTTCCACCCCAACTCCTGCGTCATTTCCGTGACATTTTCTCTCCTATATCACGATAATTCAAAACGAGCTGATTTCTCTGAACTTTCTCTAAATCGTTCGTCAGTCCCAATAGGTGGGGATCCCGCAATGGGCAGCAATACTCCAAAATTGCACGTACAAGTGTAATGCAAGCATTTTTTTTAGTATAATTGTTAATCTTCTAAATATTCTGCCAATGAAAGGTAGCATTTGGTTCGCGTTCCCCACGATATTTTCTGTTTGTTCTTTCCGAGTTATGTTGTTCGTGATTCTAATTCCTACGCATTTAGTTGGATTAATGGACTGTAGATTTCACTGATCTATCGTGTAAATGAAGTTCAACGCAAATGGTCACGTTTTCCATTATTACAGGTCAATTGTCGATGTTTGCACTATGCAGATATCTAAATCATTTTGCAGTTGCTTTTGTCTTCTCGTGATTTTACTAACTGATAAACAGCAGCATTATCCGCGAAAAGTCTAAGAGAGTTCACTTCTGATTTACTTGATTATTTTCAATCAATTACAACGTACTGTGTCCTTTTTGACAGGAAATCACAAATACCATCGCATAGCTGTGGCGATATACCGCAAGCACGCAATTTGATTAGATGAAGCTTGTGTGGTATAGTGTCAAAAGCCTCCTGAAGTCTAGAAATATGGAATCGATTTGAACCCCAGGTGGATAGCACATATTACATCATGTGAGTAAAGAGTTAACTGTGGCCGGCCGCGGTGGCCGAGGGGACTGAGTCGCTCCAGTCACGGTTTGAACGGCCACTACGGTCGGGGGTTCGAATCCCCCCTGGGCATGGATATTTGTGCCGTCCTTAGTCTTAGGTAGTTCATAAGTAGTTTGTAAGTTTAGGGACTGATGACCCCGTAGTCAAGTCCCATAAGCTCTACAAACATTTGAACATTTTTAGTTAACTGTGTTTCACAACACTCCGTGTTGACTGTGGGTTAATAGGTCGTTCTCTTCGAGGTAGTTAATAATATTTAGGAAAGTATATTTTATAAAATACTGCTGCAAACCATGTGAATGGCAGAGGCGCCGCGGTGGAGTAGCCGAGCGGTCTAAAGCGTCTCGCTGCGGAGCGCGCGGTTGTTCGCCGTGGAGGTTAGAGTCCTCTCTGGGGCATGGGTGTGTGTTTGTCCGTAAATTAGTTTACCTAGGTTTAAGTAGTTTGTAAGCTACGGACTGATGACCACGCAGTTTGGTCCAATAACAAGAAAAAAAATGGCAGAGACCTGTAATTTTAAGGATCCCTTTTATTGCATTTCTTAAATATTGGAGTGACCTGTGCAACGTTCCAGTCTTTGGGTACGAATGTTTCGCTGAGCGACCGGTTGTATATGATAGCTAGGTTTGGGGCTATGGCATCAGCATACTCTGGAAGGAACCTAATTGGTATACAGTCGGGACCTGGATATTTACTTTTGTCAAGTGATTTAAGTTTATTTAATACTCCAGGGGTATCTACTTCTAAATTACGCATGTTGGCTGCTGTTCTTGGTACGAATTCTAGAGCATTTGCTTCGTCTCACTTCAGGCATATGCCCGAATGCTTTCTATCAAAGGGCACGGCCAATTTCGTTCCTCGTCCTTAGAAATAATCAGTCCGAGCGTGTGCCCCGTCTCTTAAGACCATTATATCGACGAGATGTTAATTCCTGATCTTCTTTCCTTTTCCTTAGGCTAGTACTACATCAACGCCAGTTTCTTCTTCTTGCACATCATCAGGCAAGTCCTCCTTCCTTACGTAGGCCTTCAGTGTACACCTCACACCTATTCGATTTCTTCTCTATGTTTATCAGAGGACTTCCAGCTGTATTTATAATGCTTACTTTCAATATTACCGAACGTTGTTCCGAAGTTTCTGTATGTTGAGCCAGTCCTACAGGTGATGACCCTTTCCTTTTAGATATCTTTCACATTTTTTCCTGCAGCCATTCCCCCTTAGCTTGCCTCCACTTCCAATTATTTTCTATCACAAGTGACTCATATTTCTGTATTCCCAAATTTCGCTTTCCTTCTTTCGTCCATTATCTGTAGTATTTCTTCTGTTCCCCTGATGTCTTCGCAGTTGCCTTCGTTACACCTATGTACGTATTCCCAACATTTGTGATTGCCCTTTCGAACCGTTTCCACTCCTCTGCAGTTGAACTGCCTACTCCTGTATACGTATTGCTACTGTTACTAGAAATAATTCGTAGTTATTCTAAATATTTCTTCTTGAAGATGTAAACGTAATGCTTGAAAAGTCAGAACACAATAGTATGTTTAGATGAACCTCTTTTCTATGACAATTACTACATACGTCCTAGTTACTTTTTACTTCGAGGGTTCTAAAATCGGGAAGGGCTCGTCTAATGTTAGTTCTTCTATTCTCCTCATTAATATTAACGGAATAAAAGTGCCGAAACAAATAATGTCTTAGTTATCGGCTGACGTGCTTTTAAGCGATTGTTAGTCCAGTGTCAGTTATTGTAACTATCACCCCATTTTCAAAGTTGCACACATAACAGCAGCAAAAGACATCAAACATTAATACTGTCGTCCGTCAGGGCACTTGCAGTTATGAGAGATATAGCTGTCCTGACAGTACTGACCTACAAACGTTATCAGTGTTCAAACAGCTTTCCTCTGTTATAACGACGAACGGAGGGATACGATAATTAATCTACAGCGATAAACCACTATCAGGAGCAGCTGAAACAATGCTACTTCTGGTGCGTTTCAGCGATTAAAAAACCATTACGGCAATATTTATAATACAGAGATTCGTCGGTTCATTCCTATGAACATTTTTCTAATACCCCTAAAATTTAAATTGATAATATTTATAATGGTCTTTCGCCTTCAAAAGCTGCACCTATTAAGTGAAATTTCCTGTTTTAATATTGTGTCATAGTAGGATTCGGTGGTATATACACAACTGGCCATTAAAATTGCGAACCAAGAAAAAATGCAGATGATCTGATTACTTTTTCACGCAATTTGGGTGCATAGATCCTGAGAAATCAGTACTCAGAACAATCACCTCTGGCCGTAATAACGGCCTGGATACGCCTGGGCGTTGAGTCAAACAGAGCTTGGATGGCGCGTACAGGTACAGATGCCCATGGAGCTTCAACACGATACCACAGTTCATCAAGAGCCAGTTGCTTTGCCACCATTGACCAGACGTTTTCAATTGGTGAGAGATCTGCAGAATGTGCTGGTCATGGCAGCAGTCGAACATTTTCCGTATCCAGAAAGGCCCATACAGGACCTGCAACATGCAGTCGTGCCTTATCCTGTTGAAATGTAGGGTTTCGCAAGGATCGAATGAAGGGTAGAGCCACGGGTCGTAACACATCTGAAATGTAACGCCCACTGTTCAAAGTGCCGTCGATGCCAACAAGAGGTGGCAGAGACGTGTAACCAATGGCATCCCATACCATCATGGCGGGTGATACGCCAGTATGGCGATGACGACTATACGCTTCCAATGTGCGTTCACCACGATGTCGGCAAACACGGATGCGACTATCATGATGCTGCAAACAGAACCTGGATCCATAAAAAAAATGACGTTTTTACATTCGTGCATCCAGGTTCGTCGTTGCGTACACCATCGCAGGCGCTCTTGTAATGCAGCGTCAAGGGTAACCGCAGCCATGGTCTCTGAGCTGATAGTCCATGTTGCTGCAAACATCCTCTAACTTTTCGTGCAGATGGTTGTTGTCTTCCAAACGTCCCCATCTGTTGACTCAGGGATCGAGACGTGGCTGCACGATCCGTTACAGCCATGCGGATAAGATGCCTGTCATCTCGACTGCTAGTGATACGAGGCCGTTGGGATCCTGCACGGCGTTCCGTATAGTCCTCCTGAACCCACCGATTCCATATTCTGCTAACAGTCATTGGTTCGCGACCAACGCAAGTAGCAATGTTCCGATAGGATATACCGCAATCGCGGTAGGCTACAATCCGACCTTTATCAAAGTCGGAAACGTGATGGTACGCATTTCTCTTCCTTACGCGAGGTATCACAACAACGTTCCACCTGGCAACGCCGGTCAACTGCTGTTTATGTATGAGAAATCGATTGGAAACTTTCCTTATGTCAGCACGTTGTAGATGTCGCCACCGGCTCCAACCTTATGTGAATGCTCGGAAAAACTAATCATTTGCATATCATAGCACCTTCTTCCTGTCGGTTAAATTTCGCGTCTGTAGCACTTCATCTTCGTGGTGTAGAAATTTTAATGGCCAGGAGTGTAGATCCTTGACTTTGACCATTACTTTTGCCGTTGTTAATCCAGTCTTCTACAACCTCATACTCCTGCAGATGACGGCTGCGGCGTTTCTTTTGAATTGTCCACGACAGATTTCCTCTCCCATGTGTTACCAATCGGGTTAGTAAGTTCTCTGAAATGTAATGTATTACAATGCAGATTCTTAGTTTCTACCTGATCTCTGCGAGAAATGATGCACTGTAGCAACGAATATTACTGAAACAATGCTTTGATTTGTCTTCAATGCTGTATCATTTTAAGTGCGTCCTTGATATAGTAGATTGAAAAATGAATTTTGTGCTAACGCAGACAAATTAACCCTTCCCTTATCACAAAACTACGGAAATGCCGTTGCATCACGTGCAGTAACTTCAGATGCGAAATGTGTTGGTTTACAAAACCTGCGCTATAAACTCATTAAACCGCAATTTTAACTATCAAATTTATTTGGAACCATCTTCAGTGCACATTTAAATGTATTATCTAACAAATTGGTTCCATCGTTGTTATG
This sequence comes from Locusta migratoria, assembly GCA_026315105.1. Taxonomy (NCBI): domain Eukaryota; kingdom Metazoa; phylum Arthropoda; class Insecta; order Orthoptera; family Acrididae; genus Locusta; species Locusta migratoria. The sequence goes on along the minus strand of CM048749.1, from coordinate 133,858,742 downwards.
AATGGTACATTACTGCAGTTCCTCAGCATAAAAATTGTCTATCTAGCTATGCGTCTTTCACTCCGACCCGTTAACCGTTATCTTCTAGGCATAGCCTAAAACAAATGTAGTTTCCATATAAGGGATGTAGGAGGTCGTGGCTATTGAAAACGAGGTAATTGAAAATATTAGGAACGTACTTTAATTCTCTGGTAGCAGCACCAGATGACCACAAAATTTTTCATTCAGAGTAATATGCGCAATAGCGACACCAACAAATATTGTTATTCCGTTATCGCTAAATTTTGTTCCCACTGCTGCAAAACGGTCGACCAAGTAGTTGTGCCCATTCTACCGCAAGATGGCTGTCGTGAGAGGCCTGTATCTTTCGCGGCGTGTCGTCTCTAATACCACAGACTAGCGAACTCGCATTTTTGACTGAACCTAACGCCGCCATCTTGCTTTGCCTCAGGTCAAAAGTTTCCGCATAGTGCTACTATGATCTTATGACACGAAATAACGTACTAAGCCTTACTAGTTGGTTTAAACATGCTTTGCATTTGAGTTAATACTTCCGCAGTGGTTTAATGTAACAAATACATTATTGCATAGTATTATGAGAAGAGCATATAACACAGTTAAAGCATACTGTAGTTATCGGTAAAACACTCAGAAGAGTAAAGATAGGTATTATCCTTGACAGATATCAAACGGTCATAATTGAAAGACAAGCCAAAGCTGATGGAAACTGATAAGATTTACAAAAACAGCGAAGCATTACCGTATATGTCAAAGCATACTGTAGTTATCGGTAAAACACTCAGAAGAGTAAAGATAGGTATTATCCTTGACAGATATCAAACGGTCATAATTGAAAGACAAGCCAAAGCTGATGGAAACTGATAAGATTTACAAAAACAGCGAAGCATTACCGTATATGTCAAAGCAGACAGTAGTTTTCTTAAGAAGTATCAAATGAATAAAGATACTGCTATCCATGACACCACGCTGTCGAGGGGATATTAAACACTAATCTTCCTTTCTTCCTTCATCCATGACAAATAGCTCTTTTATATCATCCATACTACTGAAAGAAAGGCCAAAGTTGAACGAAATTGACAATACATTAATAGAAACGACAAATCAATGCAATTCATTGGGGTACTGTATGTATCTTCCGTTTGCTGTACGAATAATTACAGCTATACGTAATACTAATTGATCATTGTCAAAACTCTTAATGACAACGCAGTTATATCATTTGATCCGTATTATTACGATTGTTTTCTGACTCGTTTATACCAGGTGATAAAAAAATGAGTATAAATTTGAAAACTTAATAAATCACACAATAATGTAGATAGAGAGGTAAAAATTGACACACATGCTTGGAATGTCATGAGATTTTATTAGAAAAAAAAGTTCAAAAAATGTCCTACAGATCAGAAAAGCAATAATTAGCATAACAAATTAAGACAAAGCAAAAATGATATTCTTTAGAGGAAATGCTCAATGTATTCACCATCATTCCTCAACAATAGCTGCAGTCGAGGAATAATGTTGCGAACAGCACTGTAAAGCGTGCCCGGAGTTATGGCGAGGTATTGGCGTCGGATGTTGTCTTTCAGCATCCCTAGAGATGTCGGTCGATCACGATACACTTGCGACTTCAGGTAACCCCAAAGCTAATAATCGCACGGACTGAGGTCTGCGGACCTGGGAGGCCAAGCATGACGAAAGTGGCGTCTGAGCACACGATCAGCACCAAAAGACACGCGCAAGAGATCTTTCACGAGTCTAGCAATATGGGGTGGAGCGCCATCCTGCATAAAAATCGTACGTTTCAGCAGGTGTTTATCAGCCAGGCTGGGGATGATGCGATTCTGTAACATATCGGGGTACCTCTCACCCGTAACGGTAGCAGTTACAAAGCCAGAATCATGCAGTTCCTCGAAGAAAAGAGGCCCGATAAAGGTAGATGTGGTAAATTCAACACATACCGTGACTTTCTCGTCGTGCAATGGAGTTTCCACGACAGTTCTAAGATTTTCGGTAGCCCAAATTCTGCAGTTGTGGGCGTTGACAGACCCTCGGAGCGTGAAATGAGCTTCGTCGGTCCACAACACGTTACTCAATCGATCGTCATCTTCCGCCATCTTCTTTAACGCCTACTCCGCAAATGCCCTCCGCTTCACTAAATCACCAGGTAAGAGTTCATTATGCCGATGGATTTTATAAGGATAGCATCGGAGGGTACACCTAAGTGCCAACCAAACAGTAGTGTATGGAATGCCGGTGCGACGTGCGACTGTACGAGCGCTGACTTCCCCGTGCATAGACGAACCCGCTAGTCTCCATTTCTTCCTGAACTGTCTCAGCAGCAATACCCTTTGTACTCGGTCGGCCACTACGGGGTCTATCGTCTAAACATCCCGTGGCTTCGAACTTCGAAATCATTCTCGCCATAGCTGCATTTATCAACGGACCTTTACCCATTCGAATCCCCTTCCTATGGCGATAGGATCGTAACGCTGAACTAGCACATTCCCCATTCTGATAATACAGCTTCACTAAAAACGCCTTTTCAGGTAACGTCAACATGTTGCGACTACTGGGGCATCTGATTCTCTCTCACATTACAGCTCCTTTTATACACGATTTTCATGCGCAGACACTGACATTTTGCTGTCGAGCGCCATCTGTTGGACATTTTTGAACTGTTTTTCCTAATAAAACCCCATGTCTTTCCAAGCAAGTGTGTCAATTTTTACCTCTCTACCTACATTATTCCGTGATTTATTAAGCATTCAAATTTATACTGACTTTTTGATCATCCGGTAGTATAGAATTATGGCGGCGAGACTTCAGTGATAACAATGATACTGTATATGGCATTGCCACTCTAGTAGTATATGTCTGTGTCTAATACCTTTTTAGAGATGCCGGCCGCGGTGGCCGAGGGGACTAAGGCGTTACAGTCATGGTCTGCACGGCCACTACGGTCGGGGGTTCGAATCCCCCCTCTGGCATGGATATTTGTGCCGTCCTTAGTAGTAGTAGTAGTAGTAGTAGTTAGTTCATAAGTAGTTTGTAAGTTTAGGGACTGATGACCTCGTAGTTAAGTCCCATAAGCTATACAAACATTTAGAGATGAAAACATCCACTTCCTTTTAACACTCATAACGTGTCCGTAAACATGTCATTTTTGTTTTACGCAAATGTATAGTAAAACCTCTTTCGTATTAGATAAATTCCATTAGTCTCGTTATATAATTAAAATTGAAAAGCTTATCTCGTTACTGCGATGTTTCCATTTCCACTGTTAATATGGTCGACCCCATAGCTGAATCAAATGTTCTAATCCAGACGGAATCTTTCACTCTGCAGCGGAGTGTGCGCTGATAAGAAACTTCCTGGCAGATTAAAATTGTGTGCCGGAACCGGGACTCGAAACTGGGACCTTAGGCTGTGGCTAAGTCATATCTCCACCATATCCTTTCTTCCAGGAGTGCTAGTCTTGCATGGTTCACAGGAGAGCTTCTGTGAAGTTTGGAAAGTAGGAGGCGAGGTACTGGTGGAAGTGAAGTTGTGAGGCGGCATCGTGAGTCGTGTCGGGATAGCACAGTCGGTAGTGCGCTTGCCCGCGAAAGGCAAAGGTCCCAGGTTCGAGTCCCGGTTCCGACACACAATTTTAATCTGCCAGGAAGTTTCAAATGTTCTAATGTTTGTAAATCTAAGGGACTTAACTACTAGGCTTACAAACTACTTACAATAATTTAAAGTAACTTATGTTAAGAACAACACAAACACCTATGCCCGAGGGAGGACTCGAACCCCCGACGGCGAACGGCCGCACGCACCGCAGCAGAGTGCCTTAGTGCGCACGGCTATTTTGCCGCGGCGACTTTATAGGTCCACCCGTTCTACCGCCAGATGGCTCTCGCCCTATCGCTGCGTATCGTCGCCTAATACTCCCTTTACACATGGAAACCTCCACTTCATATAACCACGCTTAACGGTTCCGTACACATGATTCTGTAAGTATGGGGTTCATTGTGTTCAATCATGTTGCGTAGAACATAATATCCAATAAAAGTCTTAAACATGGCTGCACGCGACGACGATAGTTCATAGCAGTAGGAGTAACAGCCAACCGTTGCAAATTAAAGTTTAGTAAACTTTCCCGCGGCTTGGATTGATATAAATCAATCTTCTTCAGAAGATTCATGGACATTGAATTATTACTGTGGATAACTTACACTCGTCAATCTGTGTACACATAATATAGCCCTTTAAACCAAGGCATATCAATATGTAAAATGATAAAATACGCTGCGAGACATAGCAGATTGCGCGGCGTGCTTACCGCCGACTCAGTCCATGTATCTTCTGAAGAAGATTGATTTATGTTAATCGAAACCGCGTTAAAGTTTATTAAACTTTAATTTGCAACTGGTTGACTGTTACTTCTACTGATACAATAAAGGCATTTTCTGAGATATGGTGAAGTTGAAAAGTTAAAGAGTAAATAGCGCTTCCGACTAGTAATTATTGTTCCATATTTAGCGCTATCTCCTTCTTCTACTTCGTTAGGACCCTTCAGGGTCACGTGTAGCTTGTTTTGCATGTCTTATTTCTTCCCAATACCTGTTAATTGCCACGCTTCTTCTGTTTTTCTTCTTCCGTTAAGACAACTTTGATTTTGTTGTCCGGCCACCTATGCCATCCACTGGCACCCACCCTTTATACTTCTCCCTTTCTTGTACTACTCCCTTCGAATTCCTTTATTTTATACCTAGAGCCTTCTAATCATCTCTGTCTTCCTTGAGACAGTTGTTTTCCTTACGACACGTTGCATTCCATATCTTCGTAGCCAGCCTCTCATCGTTCATCCTTGTGATGTGCCCAACAAATCGTATCCTCTTCCGTACCTCGCTCGATATAGGTTCAATATTTTCATACAGTTCCTGTCGAGTTGTGTTTATCCAAATATCCCCATGGTTTTGGTGCCCCATGTGTCTGTCATAATTCTCCGCTCCTCGTCCTCCAAATGTGTACAAGTGTGGCCGTTTCTGATCCATACAATGCAACATTTCTTACGGTTGTTGTGTAATGTTGCAATTTGGCATTTTCTTGCCATACCCAAGCTTCTGTAAAGCTGTTACTCTTTATCGCACCCTTTATCTTCTCACCCAAATAATGAAAACTGTTGACTATCTCAACCATTTGGCCATCTATCTTCCAGTCAGACCTGTAGTTCAATGCAGGGTATCACGTGGCATTTTACTAGATGCTTCTGGAATGAGATAATTTGCCGATTATACCGTTGCCCCGAGAGCGCCGAATGTGCAGATAACGTTCTTCGGGGAGGTTTCTCCCTTGTTCCTCACCTGACTACGAGGAGGACTGGATGATGTGGAAGTCCCTCAATAGACTGAGGTCCAGCGTAGCAAGAACCAAAGTCAGCATGAGAAGGCAGGGCCTCTCTGGCGCATCTGCCATGTGGAAAAGAACAAACCACCCAGCATCTGATACACTGTGAGCTTTGTCCAGCCTGTAGTACCATGGAGGATCTGACTGGTGCTACACGTAAATGCGCGTGATGTAGCCAGATTTATCTATGCCGAGCACATACATCATTTGAAGCCTGTCCGCCATCTTGGTAAGTGTTCTCCGTTAAAACGATGTGTTAAGGTGACCCTCTTACTGTTAATGCATTGAATTAACAGTAAGTACGAAGTATATACTTTCAAACAATATAATTTCTTGAATAAAAACTAATAAATACTCATCATAAGATATTTGACAAGATAGTTTTTAACGCTAAGTCTCACTGTGTTTAGCACGTTGCACATCATGGTAAAACTGACGGACGTATTACTTCTGTTTCAAATGACGTAAAACACATCAGCTCTACAATACGAACACGTCTCTAAGAAGTACCTTGTAAGCAGTCATGTTTTAACTTACGTATTTTTATATGATTAAGTTCTATGTTGCACTCCCCCCAGGGGGCCCACAGCTCTTTTGTGGGTACGTGTGTGGCGCGCACGGGTCCCCGAGCCATTGCAGCCTTTTTTCCTGCTTTCCCCAGGCTGCATTACCCCTCCTAGTTCCCCCTCCTTCCCATCCCAATTCCTCCTTCCCACCCTCTCCAACCCCGTCTCTCGGTGGTACTCTGGATGACGGCTTGGCTATCCCATGGTACCGATTGTCCTGCACTTTGGTTTTGTCTGCTGTGTACACCGGTTTTTGGCCCAGTTTGGTCCCCCTCGGGGTTTGACCTTCCATACCAAAATTGTCCGATAATGTGTGAGCCAATTGGGGAAGAACTCCCGACCTAGCCCCTACAGCGCGGGTCCTATCCTTTCCTTTCCACTTCCTTTCCTCGCTGTAGCCCCCATCCCCCGCTAGGTCCCCAGCACATGTAGCCAGTCCGTGTGGGGGGGCTGTTATGTACCCTTTGGCTGAGCCCTCTGACACCACAGGGATCACACTACTGGTGTCTGAGCTGCGACCTCTCCAGGCAAGCCAAGGAGTTGATGCCTGTCCTCGGGGGTATCAGAACTCCCGGCAATGGCCATCGTGCCAGGTGGCCTTTGCTGAGGCTGGGTGGCGCCCATGGAGAGAGCCCCGGTTTCGGAGTGGGTGACACCAGGGCGGACGTCTAGCACTATGAAAAGAGTTAGACTCCAAAATGGTCGTGCATCGGCCGTCTCTCAAGACAGGAAGAGATCGTTTAATGCTGCTACTGCGGATAAGAGGATGTTTCCCTCCCTTGCTACCCCTTGGGAGGAAGGCCAGGATCGCCGGTTAGGAGCAAAACCCTTTCCTCGCTATCTCGTTTGCTCAAGGACTGATGGAGGAACTTTTACTTCCACCAAACCTCTGTTCTTTGTCGAGACCATAGAGGACAAGTTTGGTGAAGTGGAATCTATGGGTAAGCTTAGATCTGGCTCATTACTCATTAAAACAGTCTCGGAAGCCCAGTCTGAAGCTTTGCTCGCCTGCACCACCCTTGGCGACATTCCAGTCACAATTGTCCCACACAAATCCTTGAATATGGTACAGGGTGTGATATTCCACCGGGACCTCCTCCTTCAAACTGATGAGGAGCTTAGGGCCTATCTCGAGCGGCGTGGTGTACATTTTGTTCGCCGCGTTCAGAGGGGACCTAAAGATAACCGAGTCGATACTGGGGCCTTTATCTTGGCCTTCGAGGGGGACACACTCCCAGAGAAGGTCAAGATAATGATATATCGATGTGAAGTGAAGCCCTACATTCCACCTCCCATGCGGTGTTTTCGATGTATGAGGTTTGGTCATATGTCCTCTCGCTGTACAGCAGTCCCAGTATGCGGTGATTGTGGACGCCCACTACATGAGGGGAGCCCCTGTGTTCCTCCGCCGGTGTGCGTCAACTGTCAACAACACCACTCTTCACGGTCGCCAGATTGCCCTATGTTCAAAAAAGAAAAGATACAAGAGTACAAATCCCTGGAGCGTTTGACGTACCCTGAGGCCCGCAGTAAATATGAACGTCTGCATCCCGTGCAAATGGCGACGACCTTCGCTACGACGTTATCGTCTAGCCTTTCACCCTCCCCTTCCCCCTCCCATCTCCCCCCTACACCCAGTTCACACCCCTCCCTCACATCTCCCTCTCCTGTAGCTCCTGTAGCCCTCCCTTTGTGTCTCACCCCTTCCCAGCCGGAGAAGTGCACCCCTTCTCCGTCGCCTGCCGGTGACAGTGCCCTGTCTCAGGGCCTTCCGTCCCGGCGTTCCCCAGATCGGAGATCTTCGACCTCCAGCCGGCCATCGGACTCCCAGTCAGTGAGTTCAAAGGTCGCCCGATCCTCGTCAGTACCAGACCTAACTGACAAAAGTCCTCTCTCTGAGGTGGGTCCTGCCCGTCCCACACGAGAGAAGGAGAAGGAGAAGAAGAAACCAAAGTTACAAGATAAAGCCCCTCCGGTACCACCGGAGGTGCCGACTGTGCTTTCGCAACTCGCTCATCCCATTGAGCCCGAGGCTGATCAGCTATTTATGGATGTTGTCCCTTCTTCTTTGGTGACGGACGCTGACAAAGCAGCGTGACAGACGTTATGCCATTCGCTTTCCGCCTAGATCCTCGTGATGTGATCATCCAATGGAACTGTAATGGTTACTACCGTCACCTCTTGGAGATTAAACAGCTAGTCTCTCTCTCTTCTGCGGCCTGTGTCGTCCTGCAGGAATCGAGGTTTATGGATGCACATTCACCGACCCTCCGTGGGTTCCGTGCTTTTTGTCGGAACCGGGTTGGTCCCCTCCAGGCGTCTGGTGGGGTTTGTACTTTGGTCCGGACAGATATTGTCAGTACCTGGATTCCTCTCCAAACTCCATTGGAAGTGGTTGCTGTCCGGGTTCACTTGGACACTCCATTGACCATTTGCAACCTCTACCTTCCACCTGACAGGCCACCTACACTCACGTCCCTAGTGGCCCTCCTTCAGCAACTCCCCCCTCCTTACCTCATCCTTGGGGACTTCAATGCCCACCATCCTTTGTGGGGCAGTGCTTATACATCTAGCCGGGGCCGCCTCATAGACCAGTTTCTTGCTGACCACAATCTGAGCCTTCTCAACGATGGTTCCCCAACTCATTTTAGTGCCGCTCACGGCACCTTTTCTGCCATAGACCTCTCTCTCACTTCTCCTTCTCTCCTTCCTTTATTTCACTGGTCGGCGTATGACGACCTCTGCGATAGCGACCACTTTCCGTTGATCCTTTCACTTCCCTCACGCCTACCACAAGCCAGGGAACCCCGCTGGGTATTCCGTCGTGCTAATTGGCCGCTTTATACATCCCATGTTGTGTTCCCATCTTCCCCCTCAGGCTGTATAGATGATATTATAAGCCAAATGACCAACATGATCACCCAAGCTGCCAACGCCGCTGTTCCCCGGTCGACAGGCCCTCCTACTCGCCGGCCTGTCCCTTGGTGGAATGCAACTGTTGCCGCAGCCATTCGCGAGCGCCGAAGGGCCTTGCAACATCTTAAGCGCCACCCATCGCTCGCTGGTCTAATAAATTTCAAACGTCTGCGTGCCAGAGCTCGTTACTTAATCAAACAAAGTAAGCGGACATACTGGGAGCATTTTGTCTCCTCGTTGGGTTCTTCTGTCCCTTTGACAAGAGTGTGGGCTATGCTCCGATCTATCCAAGGTAGCTGGCGGCCGTCTTCCGTCCCTGGTCTTGCCCTGCCTGATGGGGTCTGCACGGAGCCATCTGTTGTTGCAGAACATCTTGCAACTCACTTCGCCAATGTCTTCATATCCGGCGACCTTTCTCCTTCAGAAACACCAGGCCGAAACCTTCAAATTAGGCTTTACTTCTCACCAGGTGGAACCATATAACGAACCTTTTACTGACTGGGAGCTGTCGCTGGCCCTCTCCTCTTCTCGTGATTCAGCACCTGGCCCTGACGATATCCATAATCAATTGCTGAAACACCTTAACCCCTCACAACGACAATTTCTCCTAAAAGTTTTTAACCGTATTTGGCTTCAAGGGGTGTTCCCCTCCCAGTGGAGGGAGAGTATTGTGGTCCCTGCCCTCAAGCCTGGCAAGGACCCGTCGGCGCTGGACAGTTATCGACCAATAAGCCTGACAAGTGTCCCCTGTAAACTACTTGAGCGGATGGTAGCCCGCAGATTATGCTGGGTTCTTGAATCCCGGGGACTTCTCTCACCTTACCAGTGTGGGTTCCGGGAGGGACGATCCCCTATTGACCATTTACTTCGACTGGAGACTGCGATCAGACAGGCCTTCTCTAAAAGACATCATCTGGTAGCAGTCTTCTTCGATCTGCATAAGGCGTACGACACTGCTTGGCGTCATCATATTTTACGTTTTCTTCATGACTGGGGCCTCAGAGGCTCCTTACCAATTTTTATCCGTCAGTTTTTATCCCACCGCCTGTTCCGTGTCAGAGTTGGCTCTTCCTTTAGCTCCCCTCGGATACAGGAGAACGGTGTCCCCCAGGACTCAGTGTTGAGTGTTACACTTTTTCTAATCGCCATCAATGGGTTGGTGAGCTCTGTTGGGTCACTGGTAACCCCAGCATCGTATGTCGACAACTTTTGCATATGGTACAGCTCCTACTCATTAGCCTCTACTGAACGTCAGCTCCAGAGCGCCATTCGGCGGGCTTCAGTGTGGGCTACGTCCCATGGTTTCCAGTTTTCCTCATCAAAAACGAGGGTGGTGCACTTTTGTCGTCGTTCTACAGTTCACCCTGATCCAGAACTGTTCTTGGGTAATCAGCGCCTGGAAGTTGTAGCACAGCATCGTTTCCTGGGTCTTCTCTTTGACAAAAAATTGACTTGGGTGCCCCATATTCGCCACCTAAAGATTAGTTGTATGAGGAAACTCAATGCCCTATGTTTCCTTGCTCATTCATCTTGGGGTGCAGACCGAACAACTATCCTCCGTATCTATCGGGCTCTAATCTTGTCCCGATTGGACTATGGGTGTCAAGTTTATGGCTCGGCAGCTCCTTCTGCCCTGAAATTATTAGACCCGGTTCACCATTATGGTGTCCGATTGGCTACAGGTGCATTCCCGACTAGCCCGGTCGACAGTCTCCTTGTTGAGGCGGGAATCTGCCCTCTTCAGGTCAGGCGGCATTAGCTTCTGGCGTCTTATGCCATCGCCATCCGGCAATATCCTGCTCATCCCGCTTACCAGGTTCTTTTTGCATATGAAGGGCTTCGACCCCCTGATACCCGGCCGCGGGCGGGCCTTCCCGTCGGACTGCGGCTTGCCTCTCTTTGCCGGGATTTCCATTTCCCTTCGCTAGATTGCGCCCCCCATTTTACTGCACGCACACCTCCGTGGATGGTGCCGCGACTACTAATTCGGACGGATCTCTTCCAGGGCCCAAAAGCTTTAATTTCCCCCATGGTCTTTCGGCGTTTGGTGCGCCCAGTGCTAGAAGAGTTTCAGGGAGCCTCTATCTTCTACACTGATGGCTCGAAAACAGCGGGCCACTCCGGATATGCTTTTACGTCTCCTGTTGGGGCGGAATGCCATTCTCTGCCAGAGGCATGCAGTGTGTTTACGGCAGAGCTGATGGCGATTTATAGAACCCTCTGTTTTATTAAACATTCTGCCGTGGAACGTGGTTTAATCTGTGCTGACTCCATGAGCAGTCTGCAGGCCATTGATCGTTGTTTCCCCTCCCATCCTTTAGTTATTTCCATCCATGAACTCCTTGCTGACCTTCATCGTGCTGCCTGCTCCGTTACCTTTCTCTGGGTGCCAAGCCATGTTGGTATTACAGGGAATGAAGTAGCTGACCAGTTGGCTAGATCGGCAATTACTCGCTGCCCGTCTCCCTTTCAAATTCCGGGTGCGGATCTGCGGGTGCAGATCAGATCTTTGCTTCACTCCTCATGGGATAGCAGTTGGAAAGCTACTGCCCCTTCCAATAAACTCCGCACCATCAAAGATACGACTGCAGCTTGGAGTTCATCTTTACGCCCTTCCCGGAGAGAATCAGTTGTCCTCTGTCGCCTCCATCTTGGACACTGCAGGCTGACCCATGGATTTCTTTTACAAAATGACAATCCACCACATTGTGATTGTGGAGCCGTACAATCCGTGTCTCATATTCTGACTGAATGTCCTCTCCATTCGACACTTCGTGGCGACTATGGCCTACCGCCTGCATTGCCTTCAGTTTTGGCGGATGACCCACGGATGGTTGATCGCGTCCTTGCCTTCCTCCGTGAAAGTAGATTTTGTCAGCTCTAGGACTCGCTTGGTCGGGGTGAGTGGGTTTGTGATTCTTGGCTGATTGTGGGGTTTAGAGACTTATCCCCATCAGCCCCCCCCCCACTCTTTTACATTTTAATGTAGTTTTATTTCTCCCTGCTCTGGAGCTATTGATACGTTGACCACTGTGCCATTAGTACCTTGTGGTTTAGGCTAGAGGTCGCTTCCAGAGCTGTGGGATCGGACACTGTAGCATTTGTTGCCCTGGGTTGGTCTTAGTCTTGTTGACGAGTCGATTTTACTTCCTAGTGTAATGGTCTTTTGGCTTTCACCTATTTTTTGTCGAGTTCCATGGCGTATACAATTTGAGGTTGAAGGGACTGATGACCTCGTTGTTTGGTCCCTCATGTCCACCACCACCACCACCACCACCACCACCATCTATGTTGCACTTATTAGATCGGCCGGAGTGGCCGAGCGCTCTGCGGCGCGCCAGTCACAGTCTATACGGCCGCTACGGTCGGAGGTTCGAATCCCCCCTTGTGCATGGATGTTTGTGTCGTCTTTAGTATAAGGAAGTTCATAAGTAGTTTGTAAGTTTAGGGACTGATGACCCCGCAGTTAAGTCCCTTAAGCTTAACAAACATTTGTACTTATTATTTTATATGCAGTTTTTAAAATAAGATGACCAGCTCGTAAAACATATATAACCAGATGATGGTGGCACAGTCCTCCGAAACCGATCGTCATGAAATAAATTATTAATTCGCGATCTTGGTATTTCATTTTTGAAGAATAGAAAACTTTTTTAAGACTTAGCAATATGGTGAAGTCAGGCTTCACTTATTCAGCGGAATTGCGTCTCCTAAAGAGCTAGAACACAGAGTGGCGATAGGTCCGCCATGTTTGAGCAAATTGAACTGGCTTCCGCCATGTTATTTGGGGTATCGGCTGACAGCTGGTATGCCACATCAACTAGAAAATTTTACCTATTTACAGTTGCCCGTTTTAAATAAAGACGGACTATTGAATATGGATGTTCCGTCAAACTTTATCGAAGCTGCGAATTGACGAGACTGGTAATATATTCTCTAAAAATGCGGTTATGAAATGTCACGAACTTGTCAGTAATACAGTTCCAGTTCGGAGTATAACAGTTGGTTGAGGTTTCCAATAACAACGAAAGTGCCACTTTGAAAATATTTGTGTTGATTTTAATGCAAGTACGTGGTCGAAACGAGCCGCGAAACATACAGTGAATTGTTATGACGAATAATCATAACCACGGATTTGCATCTGTTGTTAATGGCCTCGGCGGACTAGCCGAGCGGTCTAAGGCGCCTCGCTTCGGAGAGCGCGGTTGCTCGCCGTCGGAGGTTCGAGTCCTCCCTGGGGCTGGGTGTGTGTTTTCTCCTTAGGTTAGTTTACCTTAGTTTAATTAGTTTGTAAGCTACGGACTGATGACCACGCAGTTTGGTCCGATAGTTTTACAAACATTTGACTTTATGTTTTTAATGTAACAACTGGTTACATAAAGTTTGGTATCCATTTATCTTGTGTTTACTAAACGAATTAAGTCTACAAACTGTAAAATTGCTGTCCAAAGAATTGGCTGCGAACTTTGGTGGACGAAATCTGAGTACTAAAACGAAAGTGACAATAAAATACTGCAGTTAAAAATGCTCCTTCATCTGACACAAATGCATTCCACATCGAAATACGTGACGTTAATAGCTTTCCTTGATGTCTTGCTGAAACAAGTAACGTTTGGTACGTGAAATTTAAGTACAATGAAGAAAGTGACAACAGAATAGTGCAATAAAAATGCGCCTGGGTGTGTACGTCAAGCGAATCGCAGGATAGGTCATCTGAAACTTCACTCTTGGGGCAGTTTAAATGCCATTAGTCAGGAATTTTGTCTAAGTATAGACAGTCTGAGCGCAAACAAGGCAAAACATCTGGTGTTCTTGTATGAAGTACTTGTCGTTTTATCACTTTGATTTGTCCATTTAAATGTTGAACACACTTTAGACATATTTCAGCACCAAAACTTGTATAGACAAAACACACTAAATGTAATATAAACTAAATTCAACGCTTCAAAGTCAACAACAACAACATACGATAGACAGACTAGGAAATGGTCAAGTATACGATACAACACGTTGGCTTTGAGCAGTGACGTCATATACGAAACGAAGGTATGGAAGTAATAACATTTGAATATCTGACGTCAATCAAGAAATATATCGATTATTAATATACCAAAGATAATACTATAAATGAATTTATATATATATATATATATATAATGATTAGCTAGTTTAAGAAATGTGTATAATAAATGAAATACATCATATCAATTACATTATTTTATTTTTATTAATTGAAAAAAAAAACAACAGTGAAATATGTTTAAATAATTTAACGGTTTGTAATGAACGAAAAGTATAGATTTTTTATAGGTGACAGACTTCCAAGTCTGGCGTCTGAAAAGAAAGTTACAACATTACGTACAAGAAATATACTTTTTTATTATTATATTAACAAATACTACTACAAATGTGTGCAATTTCGTTACACGCTAAATGTACAATAATGTTCATAACTTGAGCAGGGGGACGAGAAGTCTAGTTTACGATATAATTTTTAAATTATACCATATGAGGCTATTTCATGAGATATCTGTATCGTATTCTTGACTTCAGCAGGGAGAGATCAAGTCTAGTTTACGATACAATTTTTAAATCATACCATATGACGCTATTTTATGAGATATCTGTATCGTATTCTTGACTTGAGCAGGGGGAGGTCAAGTCTAGTTCACGATACAATTTTTAAATGATACCATATGAGGCTATTTCAGAAGATATCTGTGTCGTATTCTTGACTTGAGCAGGGCGAGGTCAAGTCTAGTTTACGATACAATTTTTAAATCATACCATATGAGGCTATTTCATGAGACATCTGTATCGTATTCTCGACTTGAGCAGGGGGAGGTCAAGTCTAGTTTACGATACAATTTTTAGATGATACCAAATGTCGGTATTTCAAAAAATATCTTTATCGTATACTTGAGTTGAGCAGGGGGAGGTCAAGTCTAATGTACGATACAATTTTTAAATGATACCAATCGTCTCCATTTCATAAGATATCTGTATCGTATTCCTTAGTCGATTGATGGAGGTGAAGCAAAGAATCCAATACAGGTGACAACTGCGAAGTCATTAGTTGATTTTAGGCTATCTAATACATCGTGTATAAAAATTTTTAATTGTGTCAAACTCATACAATCCGTTTAACCACAAACGAATCAAGATATCAATTGTCTTTCTTTGATCACATCAAACACCATATGCAAATAATTCCATATCTTTCATACAAAGAAAAATATCATCTATGTCTGGGGTGGGCAAATAGTGGACCGCGGAGGGGTTTTGGGTGGCCCGCCAAGACATTTACAAAAATCATAGGAAAAACAAAACTTCCTTCCCCGCGCGACTAAAAAAAAGAAAAAAAAAATTCGCGAACATCTGCGCCACTTGGTAGTGCGTACTACCGACAGATGAGGCACAAGTGACATTTCCCAGTAAAATGAGATTAGTGAAACTATATCATGATAAAGCGTGTGTAATTATTTAGGGAGAGGGATAGAAGTGGACTCACTGTGCTTAGGTACCCGTGCTTCCGGAAAGCACCAGTTCCGGAAATCTTGTGAACTTTTGACTTTAGTCTTATCAGAATTATAAGGAGCATACTTATACCCCTTTACTTCTGACTCTAGCATTTATATCTAATGATTTTTATGATACCTTTTATGAAATGTAAACTTAACTAATCAATCCATTTTAATGCTTTAACTGGTACACCCGAAATTGCAACTCTTTGTGTGATATGTGATTAGAAATAAAGAAAACTTGCATTTTCATATACATTTTGGGAATACTGAAAATGCAAGTTTTCTTTATTTCTAATCACATACAGAGTTGCAATATATATATAATATGCATTAGAAGTGAAAGGTTTATAAAGTGCGGTCCTCAGCTAACCTCTGTGTCTATAATATGGCCCCCGAGCCAAAACAATTGCCCACCCCTGATCTATGTATATATACATAAATATCTTTGACTAATGACGTCATTGGTCAAAGCCGACGGGTTGTATCGTATACTAGACTTGACCCGACAGACTCCTGTCAAGCGTATTGATCACCGCAAATAGGGCAGTCGAGTTTACGCAGGTTGCCGCATAGAGCGCTGTAACTCGTGTGTTAGCCACTCTATGAAATTAACTTCTTGAGTGTTGGGCCCGCAGTGAAGTAAATGTCTCTAAAGACATTGTATTAAGAGGTCCAGATCTTGACCTCTTGCTATTCTATGAAATGTAGGGTAAGGTGGTACAAATTCGATGTAGGTACAATTCTGATCAACATAAATTTTCGCGCTATTTGTCAGTCTCGTAGTGTCTCGTTGTGTGGCATTGTAGCGTACCAGGTTTCTACAGCTCCTCCTGTCTTTTCCAAGAATACACCTCTTTGTGCTAAGGAGAGAGAAATTTTTTCCCGTTATGAGGTAAGTGAAGCTACTTAGTCTAACGACCTCTTATAAATTTTCTATTTACGGGTGACTAGATTCTCTACCGAAAATGCAATGTTTGGTACCACGAAGTATGCTTTGGTGCCTGACGGAAAAAGTACTTTTTTATGTGGAAGATGCCCTTAGTCAAAATTCTACTAGCAAGTGTTCACAATTGAACATAGTGTGGTACATTTTCGATCGATTTTTCTCAATTCTGTAACTTTTTTGTGTGTCTATACCGACATTTGTAATTGTCTAATATTTATGTTACATATTAGTTAAAACATCCAAGAACAAGTGCTATAATTCAAATTACTAAGGTCGGGCATTAGAATCCCCCCTCGGGCATGGATATTTGTGCCGTCTTTAGTATAAGGTAGTTGACAAGTAGTTTGCAAGTTTAGGGACTGATGACCCCGTAGTTACGTCCCATAAGCTTAACAAACAACAACATTCAAATTACATCTTTTCTCAATACATTTGCACTTACAATAACATTTGTCCGAAATGATCGAAACTGTACCACCTTACCCTAAGCTCGTTGGCGTCTCCCTGTATACTAACCTCCTTGGTCCCACGTCACTGTTGTCCTAAAAACTTTTCAGCTCCAATCCTACTGTCGGAGTTGTTCCCGGTGGCAGTAGATAGTGACTCACCCTGTAGAGTTTCGTTCAAATGTTCAAATGTTTGTACAACTTATGGGACTTAACTACGGGGTCATCAGTCCCTAAGCTTACAAACTACTTATGAACTAGCTAAGACTAAAGACGGCACAAATATCCAAGCCCGAGGGGGGGATTCGAACCCCCGACCGTAGTGGCCGTGCTGACCGTGACTGGAGCGCCTCAGTCCCCTCGGCCACAGCGGCCGGCTAGAGTTTCGCGTAGGCACATGTATGCAGCGCTGTTTGCCGGCCTACAGAGCAGTGTGCGGGACTGACCGCCGTGTTGCCGTGTCGCAGTGTACGACGCGAGCGCCAAGCTGTCTGGCGGCGTGCTGACGGGCGCCGTGACGCAGCTGGGACAGCCCGACGAGTGCCTGGCGGTGCGCGCCGCCCACGCAGCCGCCCCCGCCGCCCACGCAGCCGCCCCCGCCGCCCACGCAGCCGCCCCCGCCGCCCACGCAACCGCCCCCACCGCCGCCCCCGCCGCCACCGCCTTCGCCGGCCGCCACTGCACGGCCTCGCTGAGCGCCTCCGTGCTGCCCCTGGGCTTCGACCCGACGCCCGCAAACGGCTCTTTGCGGGAGCTCATCCTGGCAGCGGCTGCAGCGTCGGTGCGTATCCCAGGAAACGCAACAGGTTATGGGGGGCGTCCCGAAGTCCGTAAGGAGACTCAACACTGTGCTAGGTAGGGGACGGCGGGAGTTGTAGGTCTTCGCTGTAGACACGCGAGGTAACCATACCGCACATAAGTTGTAGGTCTGGCTATCAGTCTCTTCAGTAGATGTAACTCTTATTTTGGTGTGGTGTCTCTTCTTTCGGACACGTCCGAAAGAACAGACACTACACCAAAATAATAAGTCCAGAATGAAACTTTCACTCTGCAGCGGAGTGTGCGCTGATATGAAACTTCCTGACAGATTAAAATTGTGTGCCGGAACCGGGACTCGAACCTGGGACCTTTGCCTTTCGCGGGAAAGCGCACTACCGACTGTGCTATCCCGATGCCTCTCACAACTTTACTTCCGCCAATACCTCGCCTCCTACTTTCAAAACTTCACAGAAGCTCTCCCAGGGTGGAGTCCCGGTTACGGCACACAATTTTAATCTGCCAGGAAGTTTCACATCAGCGCACACTCCGCTGCAGAGTGAAAAGTTCATTCTGGAAACATCCCTTAGGCTGTGGCTAAGCCATCTCTCCACCATATCCTTTCTTCCAGGAGTGCTAGTCTTGCATGGTTCGCAGGAGAGCTTCTGTGAAGTTTGGAAAGTAGGAGGCGAGGTACTGGCGGAAGTAAAGTTGTGAGGCGGCATCGTGAGTCGTGTCGGAATAGCACAGTCGGTAGTGCGCTTGCCCGCGAAAGGCAAAGGTCCCAGGTTCGAGTCCCGGTTTCGGCACACAATTTTGTCTGCCAGGAAGTTTCAAAATAATAAGTATTTAGACGCGACGACGGCGTCAGCTTCAACTGCTTCACCGCAGATGCGGTCATACGTTCGACCTCGCACGGGAATTCGAAATGGCGAGTGTAAGAGGGCATGAACGATAGGGGCGCTACAGCCATAGCGTACGACATGTGGGAGTTTGAGACGGCCAGGAGGCGAGCACGGGTGGCCAAGTGGTTAAGGCGACCGCTGGTCCAAAGCGGGAGACCCGGGTTCGTTTCTCGGTCCGGCTCACATTTTCACTTGTCGCCATTGTTTCATTTCAATGCCCTAAAGCAGCCACTGTCAATCCTTTCCTCCCTAATCCTTCTTCCTTCCTCTCCTTTATCAATAATTTGCAAAGATGTAACTCTATTTGTTTCGGAGTGCGGGACAGTGGCTGGTCAAACTAGGGCACCTGGATATAGACGGGCATGCGCATCCGCCATTTTTGTTCCTTCGCTTCGACGCGCGATTGTAGAATAGGACAGTCAATACGCTTTCTGCATATTGGACTGTGCAGCTCTGATTTGTTTTCTAGTCGTAAAAAATTAAATGTTTGTGAATCTATCGGACCAAACTGCGTGACCATCAGTCCGTAGCTTACAAACTACTTAGACCTAGGTAAACTAACCTAAGGACAACACACACACCCATGCCCCAGGGAGGACTCGAACCTCCAGGGCGAGCAACCGCGCGCTCCGCAGCGATACGCTTTAGACCGCTCGGCTACTCCACCGCGGCTTTCTAGTCGTATATACAGGGTGTTTCACTAAGTGTGTTTGACTCTGTAACTTATAAAATAATAGGTGACGGGAAATTTTAATGCGGTAGGTCAACACAAGAAATGTTACACTTTCTGCGGAACTATGAACATAGTTTATTGTATCATTTTCCAAAGAGTTGCAGCACAAAGATATATTTTTTTAAATGTAACAATAGCTTTTTATATCGTGCATTGGATTCTTTGAAACCAGCTGCGTCCAAATCAATTGAAACCATATAAGTGCTGCCGACAGGTAAAATAGTGCCAATAAGAGTAAAAATTTTCCCAAAGCAAATTAACTGTTTGTTTATTCATTCGACCACATCCCTAAACAACACAAGGGTGGAAGTACGACAGCTGGCCAACAGAGAGCACAAGGCGGAGTATTAAATGCTACCCTCTCAGTTGCTGCTTGCGACTCTTATTTGTGACTTGTCATAACGAAACCAATTAACATGAAATACGATAAAGCGCGCGCGCCCGCCTGATACTTCAGACTAGTCACTTGACCATCGGGCTCCGCGTATTTCTACCGTTGTTAGGGGGGATGTGCCTTACGGTTATTTCAAGATTCGCCTTTGGAAAGGGGGGTGGAGTGGATTGGTAGACCCCTCCCGACAATTAGTGACATGTGTCCTAAACAAATCTGGCCTCCTGGTAAATAAATAGCCACCAAAAATTATGACGATAGGGGATCTAACTACTGAATTAGATCCAGAATTGAATGAAAAATATGCTTAATTTATTACACAAAAATCAACAGCATGATAACATCCATTGACTGGAAAACAGCAAAAGTTCTTATAACTTTAAAAATGTCAAGCAATTCCACAGTTTATTGTACATGAATGAACCCAAATATGACACGAAGAAACGACTGGCAGGTCCCTAATAAAATTTCAAATGTTTGCCAACCTTATGGGACTTAACTGCGGGGGTCATCAGTACCTAAACTTACAAACTACTTATGAACTAGGACGGCACAAATATCCATGCCCGAGGGGGGATTCGAAACCCCGACCGTAGTGGCCGTGCAGACCGTGACTGGAGCGCCTTATTCCCCTCGGCCACCGCGGCCGGCTTCGGTTATTTGCCATTGTCAAGCGTTAGCAGAGATTAGCTAATAGCTTAACATGTCGAAATACAACAATACAAAATTATATCACAAGTATTCATTGTCATTGCTCCAGTTATTATCACAGTGGCTACTGCTACAGACTGTAGTGACGGCAGTCTGTAGCAGTCAGCCACTGTGATAATAACTGGAGCAATGACAATTAATACTTGTGATATAATTTTGTATTTTTGTATTTCGACATATTAAGCTATTAGCTAATCTCTGCTAACGCTTGGTCAACATGTCAACATGTCGTTCTGCAAGTGTCTGAAAAGTTAATGCGAAACTCCAAGTCCACAATTCGCATTAGGTGGAAAAAAATCTAATGTTTAGAATACATCCCAGCAAAACACCTAATTCGATCCGACTGTACTCATCGGCTTTCTTAACCCTAGCTTAGTAACATCCGTCAAAATGACGGCGACGTGCCGCGGTGGAGCAGCCGAGAGGACTAAAGCGCCTCGCTGCGGAGCGCGCGGTTGCTCGCCGTCGAAGGTTCGAGTCCTCCCTGGGGCATCGGTGTGTGTGTGTGTGTGTGTGTGTGTGTGTGTGTGTGTGTGTTGTGTGTGTGTGTGTTGTCCTTAGGTTAGTTTACCTTAGGTTAAGTAGTTTCTTAGCTACGGAATGATGACCACGCAGTTTGGTCCGATATATTTACAAACATTTGAACATTTTTGACGGCTACGTTCAAATTGTCAGTGAGCTTTGACGTTTTGAGGGAGAATTGATGAACAAGTGTACACGGATCGAGTGTTAGTTTAGAATCACACTCACCGAAGTAACGGGTGTTACTAACTAAAGTCCAAAAACCCCTGAAAAACGGGTGTTAGTAAAGAGCGTTATAACAAGATATACATCAACATGGGATACTCTGCAAATCACATTTAAGTGCCTGGCAGAGGGTTTATCGAACCACCTTTACACTATTTATCTCCCATTTCATTCTCGAATAGCGCGCGGGAAGAAAGAACACCTGAATCTCTCCATTCGAGTTCTGATTTCTCGAATTTTATTCTGATAATCTTTTCTACCTATGTACGTGGCACTCAACAATATATTTTCGCATTCGGAGGAAAATGTTGGCGATTGGAGTTTCGTAAGTAGCCCACGCCGCAGCGATAAGCGCCGTTGTTGTAATGATTCCCATCCCAGATCCTGTATCATTTCCGTCTCCCCTGTATCGTGACAATACGAAATGAGCTGCCCTTCTCTGGACTCTTTTGATGTCCTCCTTCAAACCGACCTGATATAGACCCCACACTGCGCAGCAATACTCCAAAAAGGACGGACAAGCGTACTTTATGCAGCCTCTTTAGTAGTTCTGATGCATCTGTTAAGATTTCTGCCAATAACACGCAGTCTCTGGTTCGCCTTTCCCACGACATTATCTACGTGTTCTTTCCATTTTAAGTCTGAAGTAATAGTAATTTCTAGGTATTCTGTAGAGTTTACGGCCTTCACTTTTGATTGATTTATCTTATAAACAATGTTTAACCGATTTCTTTTCGTACTCATGTGGGCGACTTCACACTTCTCATTATTTAGAGTCAATTGCCAATTGTTACACCATAGTGCAGTTGGTTTTGATCTTCAGATGATTTTACTAGACGGTAAATGACGGCGTCATCTGCAAACAACCTAAGAGAGCTACTTAGATTTTCCCCTAAATCGTTTATGTAAATAAGAAACAGCAGAGGACCAATAACACTACCATATGGAACGCCCGATATCACCTCTGTTTTAGTCGATGCCTTACCATCCATTACTACGACCTGTGTCCTCTCTGACAGAAAATCCCCTATCCAGTCGCAAATTTGGGGCGATAAACCATAACCACGCAATTTGATTAAAAGCCGTTTGTGAGGTACTGTCTCAAAAGCCTTCTGGAAATCAAGAAATACGGAATCGATTTGCGAACCCTTATCGTTAGGATCCATCACTTCGTGTGAGTAAAGAGCTAGTTGTGTTTCGCATGAACGATATTTTCTAAATCCGTGTTGACCTTTGGTCAATAGATCATTCTGTTCGAGATAATTTATAATATTTGAATACAGGATATGTTCCAAAACCCTGCTATAAATTTGTCAATGAAATAGGCCTTTAGTTTAGTGGGTTACTCCTACAGTCTTTCTTGAATGTAGGTGTGATCTGTGCAACTTTCCATCTTTTGGTACAGATCCTACTTTGAAAGAGTGGTTGTATATGGCTGTTAAGTGAGGAGCTATCGCTTCAGCATAGATAGAAATCTAATGGGTATACAGTCCGGACGAGAAGACTTGTTCCTGTTAAGTGATTTTAGATGCTTCACTACTCCGATGGTGTCTACTTCTACGTTACTCATTACTGCCTCTATTCGTAATTCGAAATCTGGAATATTGGTTTCGTCTTCTTTGGTGAATGAGTTTCTAAAAGCTATGTTTAGTAACTCTGCTTTAGTAGCGCTGTCATCGGCAGAATCGCCATTACTACAACGCAGTTATGTTAGTCTCTCCGGAGCGCAGCTCCGCATTCTGCTCTCTAGTCGCCAACTTCCACCCAACACGGCGACACGGCACCGAGACAGGTGCGAAAAACTGTTCGCCGCAGTACAATGACAACAATTCCCGAGCGATACGCCCACGAATTATTGACAGACGAATGGAAAAACTTGTGGAATCCGACCTCGGGAAAGATCAGTTTGGATTTAGGAGAAATGTAGCAACACGGGAGGCAATACGCAAATTACGACCTATCTTAGAAGGTAGGCTAAGGAAAGGCAAACCTACGTTTTTAGCGTTTGTCGATTTGGAGAAAGCTTTTGACAATGTCGACTGGAATACAGTATTCGAAATTCTGAAGGTAACAGGGGTAAAATATAGGAAGCGAAAGAGTTATATTCAACCTATACAAAAACCAGACAGCGGTTATTGGAGTCGAAGGGCAAGAAAGGGACGCAGTGGTTGAGAAGGGAGTAAGACAGGGTTGTAGGCTTTCCCCGATGTTGTTCAATCTGTACATTGAGCAGGCAGTGAAGGAATGGAAGGAGAAATTTGGACAGGGCATTAAAGTCCACGGAGAAGAAATAAAAACATTGAGGTTTGCTGATGACATAGTAATTCTGTCAGAGACCGCAAAAGATCTGGAAGAGCAATTGAATGGAATGGACAGTGTCTTGAAAGGAAGATATAAGATGAACATTAACAAGAGTAAAACGATGGTAATGGAACGCAATGTCAAAAACAGGCGATGCTGAAGGAATTAGATTAGATAATGAGACAATATAAGTAGTAGATGAATTTTGTTATTTTGGTAGCGCCGGCCGCGGTGGCCGAGGAGACTGAGGCGCTCCAGTCACGGTCTGCACAGCCACTGCGGTAGGGGTTCGAATCCCCCCTCGGGCATGGATATTTGTGCCGTCCTTAGTATTAGCTAGTTTGTAAGTAGTTTGTAAGTTTAGGGACTGATGACCCCGTAGTCAAGTCCCATAGACTTTACAAACATTTGAACATTTTTTTTATTTTGGTAGCAAGATTACTTCCGATGGCCGAAGTAAAGAAGATATAAAATGCAGATTGGTTATGGGAAGAAAAGCGTTTCTAAAGAAGCGAAACTTGTTAACATCCAATATTAATTTAAATGTTAGGAAGTCCTTCCTGAAAGCATTTGTCTAGAGTGTAGCATTGTATCAGAGTGAAACGTGGACGATAAGGATTTCAGATAAAAGGTGATAGAAAAGATGATAGAAGCTTTTGAAATGTGGTGCTACAGACGAATAATGAAAATTGGATGGGTAGATCACGTAACTAATGAGGAGGTGCTTAACCGAGTTGGGGAGAAAATGAGTTTCTGGCATATCCTGACTAAGAGAAGGGATAGATTGGTTGGACACATTCTGAGACATCAAGGAATTGTCAACTTAGCATTAGAAGGAAGCGTGTGGGGTAAAAATCGTAGAGGGAGACCGAGGGACGAATATAGTAAGCAGATTAAAAAGGACATAGGTTGCCGAACGTATTCTCAGATGAAGAGACTTGCACAGGACAGGGTAGCGTGGAGAGCTGCATCAAACTAGTCTAGGGACTGAAGACCACAACAACGCCCACATAGCCGTTTGCGCGGAAAATATTCCTCTGCGGGTAGGTCATTGACCCGAACCTAACTGTACGTCTCTGCCGTTCCCAGGGCGCGTACGACGCAAACTTCGACGCACTCCTGGTGAGTGCCACGCTGACGCCGATTCACAGCGGAATGCTCCTCTTACAAAATGTTGGGAGGTCCGGCAGATAAATTACGGGCGCTTGTTCCGAAAATACCAGTACAGTAGCTTGCATCCGGTTCGCCGTGGAGGAGCCGCATTCCTCACCCTGAGCGCGTGGCCCCTACGTGCGTATCACGCAACGGGCTTCTCGGTGATCACCACTGTCTCGAGAGTGGAGTGATTCGGCGAAAGCGGCCCACAGAGCTGGTAATGTATGGGTTCCTTCCACGAAGGCCTATCTTCCGTCTCACAGAGATTCGGCACCTCTCTCTCCATCCGCTGCTACCCAGAAACGCTTTAGAAACAGGCACTGTCTTAGACTCTCCGTGGAACTCAACTGAACGAAAAATATTAAAATCCGGTAAAAATTGAAATAAAGTGGCAGGCAGGTTTTTCATATAATTGGAACGTTGTTGTTGGACAGCTTTCTCCCTTTACTAAGTCATTAATATCGAGTTCGGAAGTCGTTTACACTGACTCCTCAATTGTCAATGGGCAAAGCGGTTTTGCATACACATGTACATGGTACAATGAACTCTGCTCTCTAACGATGAAATGGTAGCCGTCAAACGAGCCCTTGGTCACGATCGATTTTGCACCGACATCCTGATAGGCTACCAAAGGTACGAGGATGTTGTTGTTGTAGTCTTCAGTCCTCAGACTGGTTTGATGCAGCTCTCCACGCTACCCTCTCCTGAACATGCCTCTTCATCTGAGTACAAGTTCGGCAACATACATCCTTTTGAATCTGCTTACTGTATTCGACCCTCGGTCTCCCTCTATGATTTTTACCCCACACACTTCCTTCTAATGCTAAGTTGGCAATTCCTTGATGTCTCAGAATGTGTCCAACATATCTATCCCTTCTCTTAGTCAGGATATGCCACAAACTCCTTTCTCCCCGATTCGGTTAAGCACCTCCTCATTAGTTACGTGATCTACCTATCTTATTTTCATCATTCGTCTGTAGCACCACATTTCGAAAGCTTCTATCATCTTTTTATCTGAAATCTTTATCGTCCACGTTTCACTCCCATACAATGCTACACTCCAGACAAATGCTTTCAAAAAGGACTTCCTAACATTTAAATTAATATTGGAGGTTGACAAGTTTCGCTTTTTAAGAAACGCTTTTCTTCCCTTAGCCAATCTGCATTTTGTATCTTCTTTACTTCGGCCATCAGAAGTAATGTTGCTACCCAAATAACAAAATTCATCTGATACTTTTATTGTCTCGTTACCTAATCTAATTCTTTCAGCATCACCTGGTTTTCTGACATTCTATTCCATTACCCTCGTTTTACTCTTGTTAATGTTCATCTTATATCTCCCTTTCAAGATGCTGTCCATTCCACTCAGTTGCTCTTCCTGATCGTTTGCAGTCTCTGACAAAATTACTATGTCATCGGCAAACCGCAAACTTTTTATTTCTTCTTCCTGAACTTTATTTCCCTCTCCAAATTTCTCCTTCCATTCCTTCACTGCCTG
This sequence comes from Locusta migratoria, assembly GCA_026315105.1. NCBI lineage: Eukaryota > Metazoa > Arthropoda > Insecta > Orthoptera > Acrididae > Locusta > Locusta migratoria. Next base: position 133,832,735 of record CM048749.1, on the reverse strand, counting down.
CTCAATGTAAAGATTGAACAACATTGGGGAAATGCTACAATCCAGTCTTATTCCCTTCCCAACCTTTGCGTCCCTTTCTTGCCCTTGGACTCTAATAACTGCTGTCTGGTTTTTGTATAGGTTGAATATAACTCTTCGCTCCCTATATTTTACGCCTGATACCTTCAGAATTTGAAAGAGTGTATGCCAGTCGACATTGTCAAAAGCTTTCTCCAAATCTACAAATGCTAAGAATTTAGGTTTCCCTTTCCTTAGCCTATCTTCTAAGATAAGTCGTAATGTGAGATTTGCCTTCCGTGTTCCTACATTTCTCCTAAATCTAAACCGAAATTCCCCGACGTCGGATTGCACAAGTTTTTCCATTCGTCTGTAACTAATTCGTGTTAGTATTTTGCAAGCATGACTTATTAAACTGATAGTTCTGTAATTTCCACATTTGTCTGCACTTGCTTTCTTTGGAATTGGAATTACAATATTCTTCTTGAAGTTTGATGGTATTTCCCCTGTCTCATACATCTTGAATACCAGGTGGAACAATTTTTTTTCATGACAGGCTCTCCTAACTAAATCAGCAGTTCAGACGGAATATCATCTACTCCAGAGGCCTTGGACACAGGGTACTAGGACACGGTGCCAAATCGGCTTATCAGGTTGGACGTTTTATCCGCGAAGATGGTTTCTGGTCGTGCCTATAAGGTACGACTTTGGCCTCATCGTACGCCTGAGCGTTTGGCGGGGCACCTCTCTCTGGGCAACAGGACCACCTGCTAAAATTATCCAGTGATGTGGCCTGGCTCCTTCCTTCTTTTACAAGTGTTGTTGAAATGATCTTGACTGTAGTTTCATCGGCTTGTCTGTGTAGTTAGTTTTCTTACGGGAATGGAAGATCAGGTGTTGCCAGTCGCATTCCTATGGTGAGTCTCTGACAGAATTCCATGCCTTGAGAACTTGCGGCTGCGCCTGGGCGGAGAGACTGGCCCACCTCCCTCCTTCTCCCTCCTCTCATCTCTCGTTGCTTTTATATTTATTTTATTCAATCCTGTTTAACAATGGACATATTAGAATTTGCCTTTTGCGTACTTCCTTTGAGGATTAGACTTGGTTTGGTTTGCCTAGGATGAGGGGACTGATACACTCATAGTCTGGTCCCTTTAATTAAAAAAACCAGCCGACTTTCAGATGTCAGTTTTTTTCTATTTTATTTATGTATGCAAGCAGTTAAAGCCATCTTCAGGCTCTGTATAACGAATGCTTAATTAGAACATAGTATAGAGTGCGACATAAGATTTAACAAGTTACATTCGCAAAGTGTCTCGCCGAACCAGGCGATGCTGAAGGAATTAGATTAGGTAATGAGGCAATAAAAGTAGTAGATGAATTTTGTTATTTGGGTAGCAAGATAACTTCTGATGGCCGAAGTAAAGAAGGTATAAAATGCAGAATGGCTATGGGAAGAAAAGCGTTTCTAAAGAAGCGAAACTTGTTAACATCCAATATTATTTAAATGTTAGCATTCCTTTCTGAAAGTATTTGTCTGGAATGTAGCATTGTATGGTAGTGAAACGTGGACGATAAGGAGTTCAGATAAGAAGATGATAGAAGGATTTGAAATGTAGTGCTATAGACGAATGATGAAAATTAGATAGGTAGATCACGTAACTAATGAGGAGGTGCTTAACCGAATCGGGGAGAAAAGAAGTTTCTCGGATATCCTGACTAAGAGAAGGGATAGATTGGTGGGACACATTCGGAGACATCAAGGAATTGTCAACTTAGCGTTAGAAGGAAGCGTGTGGGGTAAAAATCGTAGAGGGAGACCGAGGGACGAATATAGTAAGCAGATTCAAAAGGATGTAAGTTGCCAAACGTATTCTCAGATGAAGAGACTTGCACAGGATAGGATAGCGTGGAGAGCTGCATCAAACCAGTCTGCGGACTGAAGACCACAACAACAAGGTATAATCAGTAATTACTACACCAATTTATAGCTGCCCATAGCAGTATTTATACATGTTGGCCAGCCTTATAGATAGTGGTGTAATAATGAATACGACAGGAAACTCAGGTACCATTCTAACATTATGATTATTTATGCCACTTCGCTGTATAACCAATTACGAAACCCGTTTATGGGTTTTGCTATAGAAATTTCGTAAACAATAATACAGCCGATAATATGCACACTAGATAAATGATGCAGTTCTGCAGTTGTGCGTTGAGCAACTTGAATCATCTGTGTTCCAAATAACACTGTCAGGACCATGAAAAGCAACTGTAAATGTAGCTTTTTTCCAGGCATACTTGATCATTTTGTTGAATGAGGGTGCACTGATCTGTTCATGGATGAGTGCATGAAGGTTGATGATAGGGTTGCGACTGTGGTGTTCATTATAAATGTTGTCGACAAAAACTCGCTCACAAAAAGTTTTGCGTATGTTTTCTACTGGCGTGAGAAATATATATCCAAAGGTTGCACAAGTCACTTTGCGTCAGATGGAATGGTCGTTACCTGTATGTGTTTTTTGAAATTACGAACGAATGCTGTTGATGTAGTGAAAGTCTCACCATTGTTCAAGAATGCGCCTGTCTTTGCCTAATTTTGAAGCCGTTATGTAAACGTTCGTAACATTTCAAGTTCTTTTACAGAAGGTGACCAAATACACACAAAAACAAAGTGTCCATTTCGCTTTATCACTCTCTCGGGGTCTGTTACTCACTAGTCAGAATGGGCTGCTAAAATGTTACTGCTGTCTAGTGGATCGGTTATGCCTATGTACCAAACATAGTCATTCCCCGCGAAACATTTCGCGAATCTACCTTATAAGAGACTAACTCTATATAGAAGTATCACTATTTAAGAGAGATCCAAATGTGATATCAGAGGCAGTGAAAATCGAGATGGAAAGTGCTGAAACAGCTGTATGCTGTACTAGCAAAACACGGGGGATTATATTGATGCGTATCGTAGTTACGATACTTAATACGAGGTCAAAACTGATTTCCAATCCAAGACAGGAAATTTAAAAATAAAAATAAATTGTGACTCAAATGTAATGCAGTTATTAGTGTTGTCGGTTCAATACAGTACAAACTAACGGAAGAATATATTAGATATTTAGAAACACAACATGATTTATACAAACACTATGAAGTGTGAATTAGTTTTCTTGGTGGTCATGTTCTACGCCATCTGTTGAACGAAAAATGTAGAGTATAAATTACAGAAGAATTATTGCTTTACATCATGCAAATACGTTTATTATTGTCATGAGACGTCATATATTTAAAAGGATACTGTAAACTGTTTCACTGGAATTACGGTACGACATTCTCCTGAATAGTGATGAGAAGCTGTAGAAGTGGTCCATAATTCTGTGTGTATCTTTGTTCAAAATGTTCCAATGTTTGTATAGCCTATGGGACTTACCTACGAGGTCATCAGTCCCTAAACATACAAACTACTTTTGAACTAGCTAATACTAAAGACGACACAAATATCAAAGCCCGAGGGGGGATTCGAAACCCTGACCGTAGTGGCCGTGCAGAACGTGACTGGCGCGCCGCAGACCGCTCGGCCACCGCGGCCGACTGTGTATCTTTGATCACGTCATTTACGAGTCGTCACATTTTCAAAAGTTTGTAGATTTATGGGACTTAATTACAATGGTTATCAATCTCTAGGCTTACAAACTAACCTAAGGGCAACACACACATACCCATGCCCTAGGGGGGGGGGGACTCGAACCTCCGACGGTGAACTCGTCTTAGAGCGCTCTGCCATTCCACTGCGGCTATTTACGAGTATGCAGAAACTCTTAACTTCATCCTCCTACAGTGATGTGCACTAATATGACAGATGCTTTCGACGCCGATAGTGACGGAAATCAGCTCGAGGCGTCGTTAGTGTCTGTTCCGCGCATCACGCCTCTGGCGTTGCTTACCACAGCTGGTAACGCTGGGCAAACACAAAACGGGGCCACTCTTTCTGACTCCTCGTAGATAAAGTTATGTGCTCAGAAGAACTATCATGGTCTGTTCCTAACTCAATACTTGTCATGTTTGCTTTATCCACAGAGGCGCTCATTGTGGATGACATAACTGGCATAAGATAAAAGCTGAATGCTCTACGCGCCTTGAGAAGAGCGTCACAGTCTTATCCGGTATAATGGGTTGATTGGTTATTGCGAATACTCGCCACTATCTACCACGCTACTGCTGAATTTCTTACATGCACACCACTGTAGTAGGTAATATATAATCTGAGGTAACTGTACCTCACGTGACTGTACCTTACGTGACTGCAACTGACGAGATTGTAGCTGAAGTGACAGTACCTGACATCACAGTAACTGACATGAAATTACCTGACCTCACAGTACCTGACGTTCCAGTACCTGCTATGTTTTTACCTCACGTGATGGTAACTGACAGTGTGGTACCTGAAGTAACTGTACCTGATGAGATTGTACTTGACGTGATTGCAATTTATGTGATGGTTTCTGGACTTTGTTCAGGTAGAATCCTATAATACACCGTCACAGCGCCATTTTGTTCTGTGAGGTTCAGCTTTTGTACTGCCATGTGCACAACCACAAGACCGTCTTTGTATTGGTATGTATTCAGACTTCGTTTCTCTCAGTTCTTGAGGGACCGTCTTTTTTAATTTGTTTGCAATTTGATTCTTGCGTCTTATTAATGATTTACTATTTGTTGCTCCAATAATTCCATAAACCACTGTAATCCGTAACTCCTTCAGTGACATTCTTGCTCCATCGCTTCTACCTTGGAACAAGGAGAATGAATTTACTATGGAGACATCGTGCATACACCAAAAAATTCTAAGCCACTATCTTTTACTTTTCCTATCAATGACATGTAGAGATTTCAGCTTGTCTACTTTATTGACGTACCCCCTAAGCATTGTATACTGTTTCACAAGTATGGAACATGAGATCTTGTGTGGTTGCGTAGACTTTCCCTGCGTAAAACTGAATATTCATCTCGGGTATGCAACCGGATATCGTCGTCAGCTAGACGCGATATTTCGGCAGACCAGCTGGCTGCCATCTTCAGGTGAGAGCGCTAAAACACTAACTCGCCGGAAACTGAGGCAGAACAAGTAACAGCGGCCCCTTTATACACCGATGACGACCCACCGCGCGTGCGCGAAACCAAAGTAGAAGCCACCTAGGCGCAATAGAACTAGTAGCGCACCAGTGGAGAAAATCGGCAAAAACGATGAGTCGAAAACAAGGCTAGTTAAAAGAAACAGCAGGTCGAAATGAAGACCGTTGTTGCTTAATGTCAGATAAGATCGGGTTCCAAGTTTTACTTAGAGGAAAGCCCTTGCCCCCTATTAATAATATTATCGGCCATAAGAATGTCCATGGATTCTTTAAAAACACATTCCCAGTAGCAGGAAGCAGGAGCAATCAGTTTAGTTTCATCATATAACATCTTGTGTCTCTCATTCAATATTTAGCAACAGCTGACTTTTCAGGTTGAAGCAAACGAGTATGACGGTGGTGTTCCACACACCGATCCTGAACTGTGCGGATCGTTTGGCCGATGTAAGTCTTACCACAATAACATGGAATACTATAAACACGGGGTTTCCTCAGTCCTAAATCATCTTTGACTGACCCAAGGAGGGCCCTATTCCTCAGTCCTAAATCATCTTTGACTGACCCAAGGAGGGCCCTTCTTACACGAGGCATCACAGCAAAGTTTCACGAGGCAACGCCGGTCAACTGCTGTTTGTCTATGAGAAATCGGTTGGGAACTTTCCTCATGCCAGAAAGTTGTAGGTGTTGCCACTGTCGCCAACCTTGTGTGAATGGTCTGAAAAGCTAATCATTTGCATATCACATCTTCTTCTTCCTGTCGGTTCAATTTTGCGTCTGTAGCACGCCATCTTCGTGGTGTAGCAATTTTAATGGCCTGAAGTGTAGAGATAGACAACCAGTCATTACATTCGGTGCACTCATATGAGGCATTTTCCAGCCTCTCCTGTTTATCATATCTTGACTTACCAACGTATAATCCGAATCGTCATCAAACAGCCGTATTTAACCCCTGAAAACTCGTCAAGGACTTTATAAATCATTTGCATCAAACGTTTGTCCCGTTCATTGCACATATAGAACAGAAAATCAACAGAAAAACACTCAAAACGAATGAATCTGAGAGGATGCCAACGCCAGACAATGTCTATGAAGTACGCTACAATAACAACGCCTCTCCCAAACAGAAAGTATTCTACTGAGTTCGCTACTGCCATCTAGCGCTCGAGGTTGAAACTACGAAGCCTGCAGATCACTCAGACTTCGCGGGAGTCGTAAATAAACGTTTGACGCAACAGAGAAACATCGTAACCGCCGAGACGTAATATTACGTATGCTGCACAGTGCTGTTTCCTTCTCAAGACGTAATATTACGTTCTCCTCTCACTAAGTGTTACCAAGACGTAATATTACGTCTGCCGCACAGAGCTGTTTCCTTCTCAAGTCGTAATATTACGTCGGCCTCTCACTAAGTGTTACCGAGACGTAATATTACGTCGGCTGCACAATGCTGTTTCCTTCCCAAGACGTAATATTACGTGAGCCTTTCACTAAGTGTAACCAAGACGTAATATTACGTCGGCTGCACAGTGCTGATTCCTTCCCAAGAAGTAATATTACGTCGGCCTCTCACTGTAACCAAGATGTAATATTACGTCTGCCGCACAGAGCTGATTCCTTCTCAAGACGTAATATTACGTCGGCCTCTCACTAAGTGTTACCGAGACGTAATATTACGTCGGGTGTTTCCTTTCCAAGACGTAATATTACGTGAGCCTTTCACTAAGTGTAACCAAGACGTAATATTAAGTCGTCTGCACAGTGCTGTTTCCTTCTCAAGACGTAATATTACGTCGGCCTCTCGCTACGTGTTAATCTGTTACTGCAGCACTCATTCCCATTTTTGCCTTTAACCTTTGTTTCTGCGCACAGGAGCTGGACCGGAGCACGCTGCAGACGACGGTGACGTACCGGTGGTCGTTCTGCGTGCCGTCCACCTGCTCGGCGGCCGACGTGCAGGCCGAGCTGTTGGCGAAACTGTCGCCGCTGTCGGCTGACCTCACGGCCAACCTGAGCGTCGCGGTCGCGCCCTCCGACTGCCTCACCGATGGCCCCTCGGAGCCGCTCTCGCCAGAGCTCATAGCTTTCATGTGAGTAACACCGACTGTCGATTCACATTGATTCATCGACGCGATCAGGGCATAGTGTACTAGACCGCAGAACGTGGATGCTGCAAAATGGTTTCAAATGAAAAGCTCATTTTTTCGGAAACCATTTACTTGTGTTCAGGGCCGGCGCAAGCCCAACTGCTGTCCCGTGCAATACGCAAAATTTCCGCCCCCTCGTAAAAAGTCTTGTTAATGTTAAAATCAGTTACTTTTATGAGCTGTTTCACATGTTTTGGTAAGAACAAGTGCGTTTGACAGTTATACGAGGCGCGTCAGGAAAGTAAATTCCGTTTCTATTAATCTTCGCTGCAGCACTGCGACTGCAGTTCCGCACATGCGCTGTAGACGATGTGTATCAAGTAGAAGAACGTGCGCTATTTGGAGATCGCTGTCAGTTACGTACGCTTTGTTGTGCTTGTTTGAAATGTCGGCGTTGATTGAAAATCCCGTCGCCTGTGAAATCAGGTCGGTGATTCGGTTTCTGAATGCGAGGAAAGTGAAACCAAGTGAAATTTATCGGGAAATTTGCGATGTTTACGAACCAAATGCGTGGAGTGATTCGATGGTGAGAAGATGGGTCCGACAGTTCAATGGCAGGCGTAGTGATGTGCACGATGAAGAACGAAGTGGGCGTCCACCTTTGGTTACAGAAGAACTGGGTCACGCGATTGACGACAAGATCCAGGACATCTTAAGTCTTTACTTGGCGTTCATTACCAATGACGGCGTGCTCAAAGAAACTGTTTCCAACTGGTTGAAGACACAGGTGGCAGATTTCTATGAAGAAGGTGTCCAAAACCTGGTGCCACGCTATGACAAATGCCTGCAAAATTTCGGCAATTATGTGGAAAAGTAGTTTAAGAGTTGTGGAATTTTGTGGAATAAAAATTTCTTCTGTATCTGTGTACAATTTCGTTTTATTACCAAACGGAATTTACTTTCTGGACGCGCCTCGTATAAAAGACATAAAATATATGTGTAGGCCTAATATACAAAGTTGGACAGCGACTCCTCTGCTGCTATGGGGTCCAATGACAGAACACAAATTGTTAAGCTACCTCCATCACAGCTTTAGATAGTTCTGTGGCTCCATCTCCGCGCAATCTGATGATGCGCTAGCAGCGCGAAACGCGTAATTGGTGTAATAAAGAATACTGCGTAAGATTTTGCATATACCCCGACGTTTCTATAAAGGGCATGAAGACTGCGTGGTCCACCGAAACTGATATATAGCAAACAAACAGATCAACAGCTGATGGCGTTCATATCAATCAACAGACATTATATAGCTGTAATCCCGTCATCCAGTTCCTCTGTGGCTGCTATTGCAATTGCTAGTAAAAGAACGGCAGCATTACACGGAATATTACTGGTATTCCATGCCATTGCGACTGCATCAACTCCCCTCAAACCTCACATAAAATTCTGAACTCTGTCCTTTTGTTTCACTGGTGTCGGCACCTTTCTGTCTGTAGCATCCCTGACGTCAAGGGATACGTCACAAGGCGCCACACTTTCGCACCAGATTGCAGGCAACTCTGAGACATTTCAAATTTCTTTGTCACAACGGTGTATAATTCCGGGGTTACGAAGAAGTGACGCCTTAATTTTGCTGTGCAGCAACCTTTAGATTATTGATACAACTATCTTTACATGCGAGAGTTGACTTCACCAACGGAAATTGGTCGATTTCGCCACAACGTAAGGTCGGTTATTCGTGTACAGAGTAGTAGTTCTGTTCGGTGACGATTCTTCGCTACAGCATGGAATGTGACACGCATTTTGTTTCTTTCCAGAAGAACACGTGAATCGAATTTTTGATCTTGGCTTTTGAACAAACAGAAAACCTGCCTCGTATTGTGACACGTACCGATGTAGTGGTAGTCCAAAGTGCTCTGTGATGGTATAGACGACATATGACGTCCAATGTAATGTGTAGGCTAAGAATCAGGGTACATCGCGTACATCATCTGCACAGCTTTGAATGCTCTAAAGAGCAGGTCATCGCTGCTGCACAACAGCTGCCTCCAGTGCAGTATTTGAAACGCGCCTATCAGGGTTAGGGTCTCTTGTTTCACATCGCTAATTAGTATCAGGTGTCTGCTTCTAATTAATTGGGAAGGACTTTCATTAAAGTCAAAGTGTTGCCGATTTAGGGTAGCTACTCGGATTATGTACTCATATTTATATAATCTTACACTATACAGTAACTCGTTTTAGAATAATAATTATGCTATCTAGTTTTTCATTAATTCTAGTAGCATCTCGAAGGGCAACATTTATTGACTGCTATGCTGAAGTAACAGTACAGTTGACACAGTTATCAGTGACAAGGCCGTTTTCATAATTTGTATGCGTGAAATTTCACTGCGAAATTAGAATACCACAAGTACACACGACAAATGTACAGGGAGAGCCGCGGTGGAGTAGCCGAGCGGTCTAAGTTGCCTCGCTGCGGAGCGCGCGTTTGCTCGCCGTCGGAGGTTCGATTCCTCCCTGGGGCATGGGTGTATGTGTTTGTCCGTAGGTTAGACTACCTTAGTTTAAGTAGTTTGTAAGCTACGGACTGATGACCACGCAGTTTGGTCCGATAAATTTACAAACATTTAAAAGTTTGTACAGGGAGATAACATCAATCAGCATATAGAATGTAAGTTGATCGGTTCGGCCTTAGGAAAGGTGAAGGCACCAGAGAGGAAGTTCTCAAGTTCCGCTAGGTAATGGAATGAAGATTGAAGAAATATTAAGACACGTTAATGAGATTTGTAGACTTGAAACATTAAACTATGTACAATGATTCAAAAAGTTGGGAAACACTGAGAAAAATGGGAGTGAGAAATAGGTAAATATGGGTAATACACGGTATGTACAAGAACAAAGAAGCAATAATAAACTTTAAGATGAACAACGAAGTGCTCGGATTAAAAAGAGTGTAATGTCTTACTCCTAAGATTATATCTATACACCGAAGAAACTGTAATGAAAATAGCACAGTTTCAAGAGTGAGATAAAAATTCCGACTGAAAGGGTAGCAATGATAAGTTTCGCAGATGTGTATGATTCCGTTTTACTTTAAAACTTTCGTGTTTTAATTCTGTTTTATTTCATATCTTAAGCTATGGCACTATGATTTCTTGCTTTTATTTAATGTACTTTGTAACTGCGTATACTTACGTGCCACTTACAGGATATTCTGAAAAGACTTTCTCCAGCACACATAACAGTTAAACTTGTTTCGGCTTCAAATACGTCAATGAAGTTGGACCTACATGGTATATGTAAATTATTTTTTTTTGGTGCTTCTGACAAGTTACGATTTGTAAAGATTAAATTTTTATATTGGGCTATAGATTTCGTAAGCACCACTTTTTCTTTCATATACAATCACAACTAGTAATTTTACAATGTTTAATTTCTTTGTTATGCATACGTTTCACTTATTTCTGTTGACTTAGAATCAATCATTTTATCTCGTTGGTATAGGCATCAATTTATGGAACTGTTATATGGACGTGGTGCGATTTATATTTACTTGTATTACTTCCACTGGAGCAGTTTCTACTTTTGACTTTCTTAATGTACTGCTCTGATTACGGCCTTTTGCATATAACCAGACGCCAAATGTTGACTGCATTACAGTATACTGCACCCGGTGGCGCAGTGGTTGGCACTCTGGACTCGCATTCGGGAGTCTATGGTTGACATTCGCCTTGGGCCATCCTGATTTGGGTTTTCAAAATTCGCTTCGGTAAAATACGGGGTTGGTTCATTTATAATGGCGCGGCCGATTTCTCTCCCCATACTCATCAAACGAATTCTAGCTTGTGCTCCGTGCCTAATTACCACGTTGTCGCCGGTACGTTAAAAATCTGTTCCTCTTTTCCTTCTTGCAGGCAGTGCTTACGCACATGTATTTATCGACAGCAACCAAATCGAGTCAGGACTGATATCTGAGGTCACTAAAATGAACTGTTACTCGTCTCTAGTTCCCCTTTGTTAGCATCACTTTTTAATCCTTCTACTGATTTACATAGCCACGAATGGTTCACCATTGCCGCGGTCGAGTAGCCGAGCGGTCTAAAGCACCTCGCTGCGGAGCGCGCGGTTGCTCGCCGTGGAGGTTCGAGTCCTCCCTGGGGCATGGGTGTGTGTGTTTGTCCGTAGGTTAGTTTACCTAGGTTTAACTAGTTTGTAAGCTACGGACTGATGACCATGCAGTTTGTCCGATAGATTTACAGACATTTGAACATTTTTTGGTTCACCATTCCTTGCAATCACTGTGAACAATTCGCGATGATAACCAACAAATGCAATTTAATTGACGGTGTGGTTACGGGGACGTCTAGAAAAGCTGTTTCCTTTCTACCACTTTTTCTAACACTTCTACTGCACTTGTTCCAAGCAACACACACACACTCAATTCACTGCTGTGACACACATCAACGAGGGATGACGTGTACAGATCTCTATGGCGTCCAGTGCGCTAATATGTTGTCCAGCGAGCATACAAGTAGCAACTCCAGATGAGAGTTAGAACTACTTTTGCTATTTGGCAGCTATAATTAGATAATGCTGTTTTTGATTGTACATCGTAGCTTGCAAGAGCAAATAGTTTGTAACGTCATGTAATAATGAACTTCCTCCTGTCTAGACGGTAACCACCATTGCTCAGTTGTATAGCAGAGAAGTATATGTAGCAGGCGAATAACTCGGTCAGCGAAGTCCCCTGATCTTGCATGGTCTGTGCAGAGGAACTCCTTACAATGAAAGCTCACTGAATAATTATGAATTTATAGTTATGCAGCCAATTACAAAGGTGAAATAATGATGTACAATCACCCCCGTTCCATAGCCTCCTTCTCTCTCGTTTTCTCTCTTTGTACGAAATTAAAATGAAGTCGTCCTTATTATTAGTAAACATGTTTCGCCGCTGCGGCGGAGTGGCCAAGCGCATTGAGGCGCTATACGCCGATGCGCGAGGCTGTTCCCCATCGGGGGCACATGCAACACTACAACATGTCTATCAAACCGCGAGAGGTGCAGATCGCGAAAGCCATCTTGCGGTACACGGGTGTAACTATGAGGTCGACCGTGTTGTGACCAGTGGAAATAAATATTTTGCGGTAACGGAACGACATTATTTCGTGACGCTGCTATTTCGCTTTTAATCCTGAGAGAATAACTTTTTGGTCACCTGCTGCTGCTTCAAGATAATTAGAGGAAGTTCTTAATTCTTAATTACTTAATTTTTAAAAGCTACGACTTCCTACTTCCCTTATCATATGGAAATACGGGGTTCAGGTAAAAACTAAGAATCTGCATACCAATAAATTCCAATTACGGTAGAATAATTAAGTTTCGATAATTTGTAAACGCAGTTGCTCAGAGTTAATAATTCTGAATACGACAGTAATTTAAAGTGAATGAGCTCATTGATCTAAATACTAAACGGACGCCCAAATTTGCGTTCTTCATTACGTCAATTAACCCAATATGAGTAGCACGTCACGCTGTATACATTACAAACTGGCTTAGAACAGTGTACCTCCTACGTTATTGCAGAACGTATATCGACGGTGCTGAGACGCACGCACATGAGCGAATACATGTTATTCCCTTTAAACTGTTTCAGTCGCTCCATGGAGTCGAGCAATGAGGTCGTCCACAGACGTTACAGGGGTGTCATACACCACTCTTAATGCTACCTCACAGAAAATAGTCAAGAGGTGTCAAATCTGGCGACCCTGCTGGCCAGGGAACTGGTCCACCTCTACCAATCCATATATTGGGATATGCGACGTTGAGGTGGTTCCGCACAGCGACATAAAAGTGTGCTGCAGTTCCGTTGTGTTGCAGCCACAATTCCATCCTAACATTTAGTGGCACTGCGTCCAATAGGGTAGGCAAAACGTCTCGATGTAATGTGAGGTAGATCGGCCCTGTCAGTCTGTTTGGCAGTAGGCATGGCCCAACGATATCGTCACCAATTTTCGAGGCCTAGATGTTAATACCGAACTTCTGTTGGTGATTGTGAACCTCCTGGACATGCGGATTTTCTTCCGCCCAAACATTCATGTTGTGCACGTTTACCATTTCGGCTCTAGTAAACGTGGATTCATTCGTGAATAGCACCAAGCTCGGTATTTGTAGCTGGAGTATGCATTGCAGTAAATACCGTTGCAAAAACTGTACCCGACGTGGGTAATCCTCTTCCCATAATGCTCTGGTAATCATGAACAAGAGGACACACGGCACTTTTATCCTGCCGGGTGCTGATAAATGGGTCCTCTTGGAACATTCTCAGCACGTTCTCCTGCAACAGAGTAGCCGAGCGCGAACGACCCGCTTCACTTTTCGGCACCTATCAGAGTACAAACAGTATACAGGGGACAGTATTTGCGGGTACCAAGCACAAGGTGTTCCTACTTTACTGTACAATGGGCCAACCTCAGGCAGAAGATATCTAACAAGGAAAGTACTTGGGCTCGAACAAACACATATACACCAAAATCATATGAGAGATAATGTAAAGATCCCTTATTGCACTAATGATACTCCCACATCTGAAAAACTCTGTAGTCGTCCGTTAGAGGCCTCTGTGTGTGCCATGCTGCATTGCACTTTGACCTGTCGGCTCGCCACTAGGGACGGTGCAGTGTGCCTCCGAAGTTGCGTTTTGTGATGTTATTTGTGTGGTGAAGCGTCAGATGTGGCGGCGATTACTAATCAATCCTGCTAATGTATTGCGATTAGTTGAGAAGAAGTTATGAAGCATAAGTTAGATACTGTTGTTACAAACTCATAATAATGATATTAGGGATGATAATGACGAACAACTCATTGCAAGCGGTAGTGCTACGGTAAGTGCGGAAAGAGGCGATGGAAGCAGTGGCAGTGAAAACCAACAGTCTTTCGGGAAGAAGGTTAAAGTTGCAACTATCATCACGGCTTTGGAAGACAATTCGCTAGAGAACATGTACGATGATTATTACATATGTTATAGTTAAGATATCTGCATTACGTATGGCGTCTACAATGACATCTACAGTGCTATCTACAGCATGGTTGCAGAGCTTTGCAGAAAAACGACACCCACCACTACATTGAGGTGTACGTAGAGATCCTGTAAACAAACGTTCATACATATATGTTTGTTCGAGCCCATGTACTTTCAATGTAAGTGAAACTTTCCGTCTTCTCGTAGGCGTCTTTCGATGGCCGCGAACGTGGAATGATGTGAGATATGTCTGTTTGGAAAACGTTATGCATACAATCGTGCAGCAACTCTCCCATTGCACTCCGCTTTGCAGTATGCGAGCACCATGTCTTTCATTTCCGCAGCTGTGAATTGATACGTGACACACCGCTGACAACATTACTGCAATGGGCGACAACACGAGTTAGCGTTAGGATGGGCACAAGGGCTGTGTGGATGAATACTGTAGCACGTGACAGAAATGTTATTGCGATCAGGACGTCCATCCGCAATACACAGATGTCTGGAGGGTAAGCAGGCACCAAAACGGATCGGAACACAACAGTTGGTTCTCAGACTTGAATGCTCACCAGCGCCCAAGCCGAGCGTTCCGGGATATGGATTACTTCTTAAAAACCGATCACTTTGCCGTGCCGCACAACATGCTAAGCGTTGCCGGTGTTCTGTTGAGGCAACCAATACAGTGATCAATGGAAATTGCCAAGATATGCACAAAATGCAGAATCTGTCGTAGGTATTATTTTACCGGTAGTGGTGCTACCGAGATACCCGCGCCGCTGTACGTAGCCATGGTGGAGCAGTGCGCCGCAAAAGAGAGCCGTGTAGTTGGTAAACAGGCCTATTCTTGTATCGCGCTAGCAGAACCGCTGACGACGTCGTCTCTGCGGCAGCGCTGGTGAGCCGGCAACTTGTTGATCGTAACTATGAAGCGGGTTGCCGCTGCTGCAGGCGAAAGCCGTGAAAACGGCAGGCCCTCTCCTTCCGTCCCTGTCTTACTTTCCTCATCAGCAGCTGATTTTTTTCTCTAAGATACATCAGTGGCCGTCCCTTGGAATTAAGGGGATGAGTCATTTTCGTAAATTTTAATCAGGAATAATATCTTTCAATACCGAGGTGTAAAGCTGAATTTTCATTACAAGATACATTCCCAAAGTTATTCACTGATACTGAAAAAATATAGATGGAATTACACTACTGACCATTAAAATTATTACACCAAGAAGAAATGCAGATGATAAACGGGTATTCATTGGACAAATATATTATACTAGAACTGACATGTGATTACTTTTTCACGCAATTTGCATGCATAGATCTTGAGAAATCAGTACCGAGAACAACCACCTCTGGCCGTAATAACGCCATTGATATGCCTGGGCATTGAGTCAAACAGAGCTTGGATGGCGTGTACAGGTACAGATGCCCATGCAGCTTCAACACGATACCACAGTTCATCAACAGTAGTGACTGGCGTATTGTGACTAGCCAGTTGCTCGGCCACCATTGACCAGACATTTTCAGTAGGTGAGAAATCTGGAGATGTGCTGGCCAGTGCAGCAGTCGAACCTTTTCCCTATCCAGTAAGGCCCGTACAGGACCTTCAACATGCGGTCATGCATTATCCTTCTGAAATGTATGGTTTCGTATGGATCGAATGAAGGGTAGAGCCACGGGTCGTAACACACCTGAAATATAACGGTCACTGTAAAAAGTGCCGTCGATGCGAACAAGAGGTAGCCGAGACGAGTAACCAATGGCACCCCATACCATCACGCCGGTGATACGCCAGTACGGCGATGATGAATACACGGTTCCAATGTGCGTTCACCGCGATGCGACAAACACGGATTCGACCATCATAATACTGTAAACAGAACCTGGATACATCCGAAAACATGACGTTTTGCCATTCGTGCACCTAGGTTCGTCGTTGCGTACACCATCGCAGGCGCTCCTGTCTGTGATGCAGCGTCAAGTGTAACCGCAGCTATGGTCTCCTAGCTGATAGTCCATGCTGCTGCAAACGTCCCCATCTGTTGACTCAGGGATCGAGAAGTGGCTGCACGATCCGTTAGACATGCGGATACGATGTCTGTCATCTCGACTGTTAGTCATACAAGGCCGTTGGGATCCAGCACGGCGTTCCGTATTGCCCTCCTGAACCCACCAATTCCATATTCTGCTAACAGTCATTGGAACGCGACCAATGGGAGCAGCAATGTCGGTATATGATAAACTGCAATCGCGATAGGCTACAATCCGACCTTTGTCAAGGTCGGAAACGTGATGGTACGCATTTCTCACAACAACGCTTCTACAGGCAACTTCCGCCAACTGCTGTTTGTGTAAGAGAAATCGGTTGGAAACTTTCCTCATGTTGGCGCGTTGTAGTGTAGGCACCGGCGCCAACCTTGTATGAATGCTCTGAAAAGCTAATCATTTGCATATCATAGCATCTTCTTCCTGACGTTTAAATTTCGCGTTTATGGCACGTCATCTTCATGGTGTAGCAATTTTAATGGCCAGGAGTGTATTTTACCGGTAGTGGTAATACCGGGATTCCCGCGCCGCTGTACGTAGCTATGGTGGTGCAGCTGGCGACACTAGTTTCTGTGCAGGCAATGAGTAGCGCCGCAAAAGAGAACCATGTAGTTGGTAAACAGAGCTCTTCTTGTATCGTGCTAGCAGAACCGATGACATCGTCGTCCCTGCGGCAACGCTGGTGAGCGGGCAATTTGTTGATCGTAACTGTGAAGCGGGTTGTCGCTGTCGTAGGCGAAAGCCGTGAGTAGGACAGGCACTTTCCTGCTGTCCCTGTCTTTCTTTCCTCATCAGCAGCTGATTTTTTTCCTCTAATATGCATCCGTGGCCGTCCCATGGAATTAAGGGGATGAGTCATTTTCGTAAATTTTAACCAGGAATAATATTTTTCAATATCAAGGTGTAAAGCTGATTCATAGGAAAGACATTCGTGGGAAAACTAAATTACTGAATAAAGAGAAATAGTTTTTTGATAAAATTGTTTATAAACAATGAACATTAGATTGGAAAACTCAATATGCTCGTACATCTTTTATGACTGAAAAACGGGAAAAAAATAGAGTTTCCTTATCTCAAATTTTGCAGTTTTTCAAATTGTTAATAATAATAAAGGAATAGATCATTAACAATAAGTTTGGGAATAAGTTGTCGCGTAATTTTATTAACGACATACTACATTCAACTATAACGTATGTACAGACTAATTAACAACAAAAGAATAATTACACATAACAAATGAACAGACACAAGTCAGAGATATGTATGCACAGAGTAATCGCATTTCGATAAATTATCACACTCCATCACTCCCCCCTTTAGTATCAAAGATATTTAGGGTTGAATTTGACATCTGTTCGACTCGCGCACGTCGATATCTCGATGTATACCACTGCACAAACTTGAAACCACCACTATACTGACCACTAGGTCAGCATACCAATTACCAATGGAAATAATATATTACACGGAAGCATTATGACAGGGGAGTCGTTACATTGATCCACAACAAATAAATGGTATCTTATCATAAATCAGTGGAAGATATTGCTGGGAAGTCCATGGCACTGATATGGAGGCATAGCACAATGCTGCATTTACCTATAGAAATTAAGCAGTGTGTCTGTGCAGCTCATAATAATTAAAAATAGATGCGGTATCTACTCATTTGCTTGGGTGTAAGCATTCAAGTGGCAGCTGTAGTAAGTAATTAAGAAAAGTTTTAAGATATTAAAAGACCACTTGAATTTATTTAGTGTAATCGGCTTTCACCGCAGGGAGATGAATAATTAATTCCAAGTGTTTGTTTTCATACGTTGCAGCTGTCTGGTGACGTTGCTTGCAGCCGCAGTTATTGCTGGAACTGCCGTGGATGTTTTCACGACGTCGGAGATGCCACCTCCAAGTGAGTACTGATTTAGTGGTGTTGTGCATAATTCTTATTATCAACTTTTTAAATAACAGTTCGTTGTTAATATCTTCTTTCTTTAATTCAGAGTAATATGGTTAAAGTTAGTCTCTTCAGCAGAAGGTAAATGTTTAAATATGCCCTCTTTTCTGGTACAGGCTTAGCAAAGCTTGCCGTTTAAAGATAGTCAATTTGTTTTGTACTGATAATGATTCATACGTTATGTTGATAGTGACGAAAGAAGAGACTACGTGCGTACAACTGTCGAGTTAGCTTCTTCAACACACCCTCAACATCTGGGTAACTTCAGAGTTTCTAAATGTCGTTAATTTATTATGCTCATGCACTGACAATCGTAAAAGTGAAACAATGACTGATGATTGTGAAATGTAGAGCAGCATGTATGACCTGATCTTTTGTAATGATAAGTTATGCTGTTTATTAGCGACCAAAGACGGAAACTCTAATAGAAATTTCAGAATATTTTAGTAGCCAGCTCTGAAAAGTTTTATTTCTTCCCTATCTTTCTCTCTCCGTTGATTCGACAGTGACCCCGTCAGCACATACGATTGTACACTACTATGGAACAGGAATAATGGCAGCAAAACATTTCACAATATTAATGTTTATTTTTAGGATTTCCATAATCGGCACCCATTATGAGTAGTTTTCAACTATTATGTAATCATATTAGGTAGGTAAGGAACATGAAACATATCGTTATGCATGAAACACTGAAAAGCATTTGTCATACATATTTATCTTAGATTTGTGGCGTATTTCGACAGTTTTAGAAGGTACTACTCTTCTGAAACGACCACTGAGAATAAATGTTTTCTTAGAAAAACAGGCGCATTAGTCCTCATTTGCTGCCGTGGAGCAAGCTGAGTTTTAGCATTATACACTCGCTACAGTAATTCTGCAAGCAGTGAGGAATCGTCAATTTCAACAACAACCAGGAACATCAAAAAGGAATATACCACTTTTGCTTCTTACGCCAATACGGTGAACTGCTTCGTTAGTGACCAGTCTTTTTATATCACTCATAAATCGCTTGTACTGATGTGCATTGTTTGTCCGATTAATATCAGTGGTTTGTTCAGCAAGAACTGGATATCGGCGTGCTTTTTGCATGTGATGTACTACAAAATCGTTAGTTACAGCGTAAAGCGATGGTTTAATCATGCCTAGAAATTGTTATCGCTACTTTGTGATGATTCTTCCTGCTGAAGAAGCAAATCTCTCTGTATTCATTTACGTGGCCTGACGTTGCGGTGCCTTTTGTGTGATAATTAAAGTCTATCAGAACTACCGTCGCCCCGTCAGCCTACGAACGCCGGTTGCTTATTCTTCCCACCTGACGTGTGTGTTGTGCGAGTCAGCCTATGTGGCTACCTTTCCGAATCACAGCAGAGTGATTTATAACTCTGAGCATATACGGGTTACGTAAGGAATTAGTCTTCACAGCTCATTATTTACGGTTCGCTACAAGGCCACAACCCAAAAGATATTTCTCTGGCCATTAGTTGTTGATACACTGTGATGCAAGATAGGCATTTTTGGATAGTAATCAAAATGTCTCGTCTTTCAGTCCCAGGAAATGCTTAAATTTTGTTGGCTGAAGACTTCTTGTATAAGGACTTACAGTTACTCTGCCAACGGTCTAGTTAAGGGGTTAGGCCACTCTAGCTTGCAGAGAGATTGCTGTCTGGCCGAGGAAAAAAGGCAAGGATCGCTTCAAGATCAAGCAAAATAGAAATGCAAGAGCAGGACGAAAATCTGGAAGTCCATTTGTATGGTGGGGGTATCGCAGATTAAAGGTACTGCACATGTATTTATGATTTTCTACTACTGACAACTACAAACTCGTCCATCTCGGATCGTAATATTTCAAATTCATAGAATGGTGTAGTGGTCAGCGCAACTGCCTAGAAAGCAGGAGACCCGGATTCGAATCCCGGCGGGGTACACATTTTCAGCTTTGCCCGTGCGCAGTTGTCATATATTCTGTGAATATGAAAGAATAACAATTGCAGGATCTGAAGTGACGTCTGTTCTTTCGGGATAGAGGGCACATGTATGTATGTAATATTTCAGTGTGGCCAGAAATATACATCAGACAATTTTCAACCGATTCACTTGTGAATATATTGAACTATACATCTATGGAAGTACATATAATTTTTTGTTTTCTATTGCGTTGTTTTATGTTTTTAACATTTATCTGACGGGTTTGTAGGCATCCTTTTCATATTCCACTTTTAAGTGCACCACGTGGCCAAAAAGCAATGTATCGAAAAACTTCTACGTTATTTTATAGCTGTTATCCATACTAAGATAAATGCGAAATAAGCTCTGTTTGTCACGCTTTCACACTAAACCGCTTAACCTATTTTTATGCAACTGGTTATGAAGATAGCCTGAACGCTGAAGAAGACCGTAGGCTACTTTATAAAGTTTGTAATAGTTGTTAATTTGAAGTGTTTAACTCGAAGTATGGAACAACTGAGCATTAACGTTTTTCTTATGACTTCTGAGTCGCTTGAAAACCCCTTGAGAAGGCTATTTACTCTTTGACGTTTGAACTTTATCACATTTATTGAAATAGCATTAATTGTTGACATATTATACGTAATACGATTCAACATAATGATTACAGTACCGGTACTCATTACAAGATGTCAACGTCTTCAAACCGCCGAACTGATTTCGATGGTATTTGCATCCTGCATAATTTACACGTTGTGTAACGTATAGCTTCTTCAGTCAGCGGTTTAGTCTACTTCTAAACTGCGCTTGGTGGCAGCTGCTCTTGTTTCGAATTCTGGAGTATTTACTTCGTTCTCTTTTGTGAAGGCATTTTGGAAAACTGTGTTTAGCAATTCCGCTTTATCACCACTGTCCTCAGTAGCATTAGCGTTGCTATCACTTAGTGAAGGTATTGATTGTATTTTGCCGCTAGTATACTTACGTACGTGCAGAATTTATCAGGATTTTCTACCAAATCACGTGACAGGGTCTCGTTGTGGAAACTATTACACACACACACACACACACACACACACACACACACACACACACACACACACACAAGCTGTTCTTAATATAAATTAATGACTTGCCATTTTATATTCAGCTGGTTCCTTTTGCTGATGATACAATTATAGTTATCACAACTGACAGACAAGAACTAACCGATGGAATGATAAACGACGTATTTCAGAAAATTATGAAGTGGTTGTCGCAAATAGACTTATGCTGTTAGGGACATTGCGAATTTTGGTGATATCGATCTCAGTAAATTAGCTTACTGTGCCTATTTTCATTCTCTAGTTTCCAGGGTAATTCGTCATTGAGTAAAAAAGTATTCATTGCAGAAAAGCGTGAAATCACAATAATTGCTGCAGCCTATCCAAGATCATCCTGTAGAAACTTATTTAAAGCGCTAGGGATCTTCAAGGTAGCTTCACAGTTTATATAATCACTAATGCAATTTGTTATTACCAGTCCGACCGAATTCAAAAGCAATAGCAGTGTGCATAGCTACAACACTAGGATAAAGAGTGATCTTCAATATTCAAGGTGAAATCTAGCTTTGGCACAGAAAAGGATGATTTACGTTGCCACAAAAGTCATTGGTCACTTACCAAATGCCATCAATTGTCTGACATATAGCCAACTAGCATTTAAAAACAAATTAAAAGAATTTCTGAATAGCAACTTCTCCTACTCATTAGATGAAATTTTAGATATAAATTAGTAAATCAGAGAAAAAATAGTCTCATGTGATATTTTGTATAACGTAACATCTTCTAAAGACACCTTTTATTGTTCAAAAAAGTTTCGGGCGTGCAGCCGCATAAAGGCGACTTCTAATATTTCGGGTGAGTACCGTCCAGCCACCTTCAGAGAGAGTCGAAGACTGACGCTTCATTTTTTTGTTCTTTTTTTACTTTTATTTATTTATTTTTTCTATTGGTGTTGTGTGTGTACAGACCGTCACTTGGCGACTTGCCAGGGATTGTTGAGGTTAGGGTTTTTAGTTGTTTATTGATACACAAATATTTGCTCTTGTAGGTTTCAGCATAATGGAACTTAGGGTTCCTCATCTGGCCTACATTGTTGATATTTCTGTTTACTGTGGTGTTACGGCTTGAAATTTCATGTCTTCTGTAAGGTGTGAGGCAGACTTCTGCAGTGATTTCCCACTGCTGTCGAGGAATGACAGGATGGGAGTTGAGAAGTTTAAATTCTTGATGGGATATTATGTTTAGGATGGTTTGGCGCTGCTTAGAGGATAGGCGATGGGCTGCGTAGGGGAGGAGTGGTTTAGCATCAGCGGGTAGGAAGGGATACGGATTGTTAAGTCCTGCGATCTGCAGGAATGACAACAACGCCTAAAAATTGCTATCGGTTTATTAAACAAAAGAACCTTCTGGGCGTACAATAACACAGCGTCAAGAAAACAGATGGTCAGTCACGTAGGGACAACAAACAACAAGTATAATATGAAACATACAAACAGACCAACTATTCCAAGTGGCGCTAGCCCAAGGCAAAACAACTACGCCGAGTGCGGCGGCAGCTGGATCCGGCGTAGGAGCGGCCGGTGGCTGAGTATGCACTGCCCTCCACACTCCGTCGGTGCGCTTATGAAGCCGGCATCGGCGGAGGGCTACAACCGGTTACTGCGCTGTCATTGGCTGGGCACTGTCACATGGCGCACCTTAATGTAGTGCCGCCGTACAGCACCGTTACTTATGCAGATTGCCGTTTGTGGTTATGTTATTACGTGTAAGCGCCTACGAAAGGGAGCTCAGCAGCCCGCCTTGGCTGCCTGTTAAGCGGGCACTCCACACGGTCAGGGGCTGCCACAGCACGGAGCATCTAAATGAGGATAAGATCCTTCGTAGGCTTTCCCGACGTGATAAATCTTCGAAGTCTCTGCGTTTTTTCTGCCGGATAATAAAATCAAACTTTCAATATTTCGACGGTACAGCTGTCCGCCATCTTCAGGAAACTGCTGCTGCTGAGTCCCGCTGAATACTGGTGCAATATCAAAGTACCGCGTCCTACATAGGCGTCGATCGCGTGCACGGCGCATGCGCCGGCCCTCTCAGTTGTTACCTCCTAGGCAGGGCTGGTGGCGCCGCTCCTAGTGGAACAAGGCACAACGATATGTAGCACCTTACATTAATCCAGGTGCTGGAATCCGGGTCGAACATTGAAATTTGATATTATTTAATAATGGATTCCATGTTCTACTAAGAGGAAACCCCATGTCTCTATTTATTAGAATGTCCGTCACCCTGATTTCAATGGCTCCTCTGTAAACACTGTTCCAGAAACCGGAACTTCTTAAATGGTCAACTTCTTTAGATAATTCAGCCACAATTATTCCATCGTTGTCAACGGCAGTGGTCGCTGCGGGGGTTTCGGAATTAGTACACCTACTGATTTCCTAAACGGAATTATTTACACAATTTACGCTGTCATCCTTGTCATTTGATGTTAACAATAACTTTTGTACTTCTTTTCGGTTGTTCCGTCTTTCTACTCTGACTTCACGGCATTCAGAAGAACCTTTCTTGACTACGTCGATGCACATAGGCAGCTTCTAAGTAGGAACCGCATCTGCCTTTAATATATATTTCAATGGAAGATTTAAAAGTTCATTTTGCAAGTCTCGAACGTAGTCAGACTCTTTAAAATGTTCTGAACATACACGATCAGTATCATGGCTGAGAGCATCTAATCGCTTACACGCGTTTATCCACTTTAACCTTACCTCTTTACCTCTCGGAAATCTGTGAAATATCGCATTTTTCTACCTCCCGTGATTAGTACAGCACGCAACAGCACCACACACCATCGCCACTAAGGAGGCATCACTTGTTGAAGGGAAAGGAACTCGTGAACAGATTCTCAACGTGAGACAAATAATAAAAAAATCACGAGAGTTCTGTGTTTCTGTTTTCATCTGCTTCCTTGACTATAGAAAAGCCTCTGACTGTTGTGTGGGAAAAGTTGTGGCAGGTACTTGCAGAGATCGGTGTCCCTCCCCACTTGACAGAATTGATCAAAAATCTGTACTGTACAATGATCACTCCGCAGTTGTAAAGACAAGTGCTGGCACGTCTGATTCCTTCAGAGTTTCAAAAGGTGTGAGACAGAGTTGTGTTCTATCCCCACAACTGTACAACATCTATGGAGAACACGTCATTAGGAAAGCTCTTGATGGTTGGACCAAAGGCATCTCAGTTGGTGGAAGAACTGTCAACAACCTCCATTTTGCTGATGACACTGTACTTTTAGCCAACAGCGAAGATGAACTTGCTGAGCTACTAACTAGAATAAAAGACATTAGTCTAGCATATGGACTAGACATCAACCTCAGTAAGTCCAAACTCCTGTTAATTGATCGAGAACAACAGATCCAGTTCACAGGTCCATTAAATGAACTGGAAGTCATGCAGTCCTTCACCTATCTTGGGTCAACCATCAGAAGAACAGGTAGTTGTGAGGAGGATATAAGAAGACGGATCACGCTAGGACGAGTGGCTATGAAGAAGCTCACGAAGATCTGGCAGAGCAGAGCAATAACAAATAGCACAAAGATCCAGTTAGTTGAAACACTCGTGTTTTCTGTCTTCTTTTATGGCTGTGAATCATGAACACTCAAGGCCAGAGACAAACAGCGCATTGATGCGTTTGAGCTTTGCTGCTGGCGTAGGATGCTACGCATAAAATGGACCGAAAGAAGAACAAATGTGTCCATTATTGAACAACTGAATATCTCCAGACGCCTTTCTTCTCGAGTCGACGAAAAAATTCTCCAGTTCTTTGGCCATATTGTGAGAAGAGACGGAGAAAACCTAGAAAAAAAAATCTTATAAGGAAAGATCGAGGGCACAAGACCGAGAGGAAGAGCAGCGAGCAGATGGATAGACCAAATCAAGAAGATCTCCGGTCTACCTTTTCAGCAGGCACTGAGAGAAGCTGACATCCGTCCGGGATGGAGACGCTTGGTTCTTGGGGTCACGACGCTCAGCAATGAGCACAACGACTTATGATGATGATGATGATGATGTGTATGTATTCATCATCATCATCAAGTTATAAAGAGCCAGTGGGAAACCATTTCTGTGGAGATATAGCAACGCGATGGTCGCGCGGGAAAACTGTGCTGGTCTCCTGGCGACGTCAGTGGCGCGAAATACGACTGCGCATCCGGCGGTTGACCCCCACCGTCTATTCCAGTACCCGTGATGTTCCCCACGCATGGCTGCGTCTGGTAGCGCCGATTCTCGGTGCGTCTCTTTTCCCGCGCGAGAGTAATGGTCACAGCGGCCGCGACGTCGCTGTGTCTTGTGCTCAGCTCTGAGCAGTGCGCAGAATTTCCGCGTCGTGTGGCACTCCTTGATGTACCAGCAGCCTCGGGTATTGTCGGCGTGGGAGCCGCCACGATCGGCGCACCGTTTAGCGGCGTCCCTCGGTTCTTTCCATTCGCGCGTGTCGCGTGCGCCGGAACAGCGCGTACACGCGAATGCCGCCATGCAGTTTCCTGACACATGGCAACGCAAACATTGCCACGGTTTCCTTTTCGTCCTCTGTCGCGTCTTCCTTCCGTTCCCTGCCAAAGCCATCACCTCGGCCGCGACGAGTTGCATAAATGCTGCCCTGCGGCTACTCCACGTAGTCGGCAGGACCATCGCCGTTGAGGGTAGGGATGGGAGTGTGAGGCGCGGCGACTCGAGCGCACCGAGAAGTTCTCGAGCTGCCGGCGCTCGAGCAGTTCTCGAGAAGCTCGCGAGAAGCGGCGCTGCGGCCCGTGCGGTTGACTGGGGCAGCACGTCACGCCACGCGCTGCCGTTACTTGCAACTTACTTACTTAAATGTGGGCACTTAATACACGATAACCAAAGTCAAGGAGCTGGCAGTACTTAACGGAAGACGAAGACGTCTATTCCAAAGTTCCGTAGTGTACAGGCATGCTCAGACGTTTAAAATTACACAGTATGTCTAGCAAGCAAACATATGTTCACGTTACAAAAGTACATTTTTATATCAACACAAGTCAGACAGATTACCTAGCTGTTGTTTATGTTATCCATTCAAACACACATACAAAAATTCGATAAAAAGGTTTGATAGTGTCTGAAACAGTCCGCCACTATCTGAAAATTGTAATTTCTAATTTGCCTCCAATAATATGCAAACTGAGTCGTAATCAACACTATACACGGTGTTATAAAAAGGTACGGCCAAACTTTCAGGAAACATTCCTCACACAGAAAGAAAGAAACTATGTAATGTGGACATCTGTTCGGAAACGCTAAATTTCCATGTTAGAGCTGATTTTAGTATTTCGCTCACTGGAGCACGTTGTTAAGATTTCATACGGGATACTCTACCTGTGCTGCTAGAACATGTGCCTTTGCAAGTACGACACAACATGTGGTTCATGCACTATGGAGCTCCTGCACATTTCAGTCGAGTGTTCGTATGCTTCTCAACAACAGATTCGGTGACCGATGATTGGTAGAGGCGGACCAATTCCAAGGCCTCCACGCTCTCCTAACCTCAACCCTCTTGACTTTCATTTATGGGGGCATTTGAAAGCTCCAATCTACGCAACCCCGGTAGCAAATGTAGAGACTCTTCGTGCTCGTATTGTGGACGGCTGTGATACAATACGCCATGCTCCAGGGCTGCATCAGCGGATCAGGGATTCCATGCGACGGAGGGTGGATGCATGTATCCTCGCTAACGGAGAACACGTTGAACATTTCCTGTAACAAAGTGATTGAAGTCACGCTGGTACGTTCTGTTGGTGTGTGTTACCATTCCATGATTAATGTGATTTGAAGAGAAGTACTAAAATGAGCTCTAACAAGGAAATTAAGCGTTTCCGGACCATGTCCACATAACATATTTTCTTTCTTTGTGTGTGAGGAATGTTTTCTGAAAGTTTGCCCGTAGCTTTTTGTAACACCTTGTATAAACTTTTGACCAGAATGAGGGGATAACAACCAACATTGAGTATTGTAGTTGTAAATCGTGGTGGCTGTGTTGACAAAGTACCAGAGCTTTAAGCTGCAATAAGTACGAAAGCTTAGGTACGTAACTCTGGCTAATACTGTAAGCTCCGCCGAAATTTTTTTCTACAATTAGTAAATGTATGCAAGGAGTTTTTGGATGTAACATGTTGTAGCGTTTATCTCATGTATCAATACATGCGGAATGCATATTTGTTTTTGGTAACAATGAACTTATTGTTTCGCGAAAGATACGTGTTTAAGTAGTAATCTTAAGATTTTTGTCTTCTGCCAAACATACTACTACTACTACTACTAATAATAATAATAATAATAATAATACGGCTTCTTCCTTGCACTTACGGAAAACAACGATTACGGCTGCTGTGTCGCAATGCTTTCTTGTAGTTTCGCTCAGCCTCCAGAGAGCGCAGCACTGTGGACAACTCTTCGAGAGTACTCGAGAATTTCTCGAGAATTTGCCTTAGCGTCGCGCGTTTCTCGAGAGAGCTCATAGCCCATCCATAGGAGAGGGCCGGCCGCGTTGGCCGAGGGGACTGAGGCGCTTCAGTCACGGTCTGCACGGTCACTACGGTCGGGAGTTCGAATCCCACCTCGGGCATGGATATTTGTGCCGTCCTTAGTTGTAGGTAGTTCATAAGTAGTTTGTACGTTTAGGGACTGATGACCCCGTAGTTAAGTCCCTTAAGCTTAACAAACATTTGAACATTTTGAACATAGGAGAGGGGCTCGAGCGTAGAGTACGACCGCTACTTGTAGTAGCGGCAGCGACGCTCCGTTCCTCGCGCTGGCTGCAACGACTGACGCTCCAATACGCGCTTCATACCGCGCCGACCGCGCTACTGCGCATGCGCTCACCGATACAACAAGGCGCCAAAGACGTTACTCGGCAGGAAGTACAGGTGCACTTGTGTACTTGTATCTGTGGCTGCATGCCGAGTAGCGCGGTCCGCGCGTTTTTGAGCACGAAGCGCGTGCTGGAGCGCCAGTCTTCGATTCTGTCTGAAGATGGCTGGAAGGTTGTTGTTGTTGTTGTTGTTGTGGTCTTCAGTCCAGAAACTGGTTTGATGCAGCTCTCCACCCTACGCTATCCTGAGCAAGTCTTTTCATCTCCTCATATGAACGTCAACCCACATCCACTTGAATCTGCTTACTATACGCGTCTCTTGGTCTCCCTCTGCGATTTTTACCCCACACACTTCCCTCCAACGCTAAATTCACAATTCCTTGATGTCTAAGAATGTGTCCTACCAATCTATCCCTTCTTTTAGTCAAGGTATGCCAGAAATTTCTTTTCTCCCCAATTCGGTTCAGTACCTCCTCATTAGTTACGCGATCCACCCACCTAATCTTCAGCATTCTTCTGTAGCACCACATTTCAAAAGCCTCTATCCTCTTTCTGTCCACACTGCTTATCGTCCATGTTTCACTCCCATACAAGGCAACACTCCATACAAATGCCTTCAGAAAGGACTTCCTTAGGCTTAAATCAATATTCGATGTTAACAAATTTCTCTTTTTCAAAAACGCCTTTCTACCCATTGCCATTCTGCATTTTATATCATCTGTACTGCGACCATCATTTGTTATTTTACTGCCCAAGTAATAAAACTCATCTACCTCCTTTATTGTTTCGTTACCTAATCTAATTCCTTCAGCATCACCTGATTTCCGTACACTGCACTCCATTACCCTAGTTTTACTCTTGTTAATGTTCATCTTATATGCACCTTTCAGCACACTGTTCATTCCGTTCAATTGCTCTTCCAGGTCCTTTGATGTATCTGACAGAATTACTATGTCGTCGGCAAAACGCAATGTTTTTAATTCTTCCCCCTGAACTTTAATTCCTTCACCAAATATCTCCTTGCTTTCCTTTATAGCTTGCTCAATGTAGAAATTGCTGGAAGGTACTCAGCCGAAATATTAGAAGAAGTCAACTTTATGCGACTGCACGCCCGAAACTGTTTTGAATAGCCTTTGCCCCGTGAAACACGAAGATGCACACCTTTTATTAACCTGACACATTCCACATCATAATGAAGTGACGTGTTCATGATGTATGGAACAAGTAGCAACCTAATGTAATGTACACACACAGTAGCTGGACTTCAGTAGGGCTCACACTGGCCACTTGTCGTTTTGCAGGGTGGCGGCGCGCGCTGGCGGCGTTCTCGCTGCGCGCCTCGTGGCGCTCGCTGTTCAGCCCCGGCGCCCCCGCAGGGCGCATCGACTGCTTCGACGGCGTGCGCGTGCTCTCCATCCTGTGGATCGTGCTGGGACACACCTACTACATGACCGCCATGCAGCCGCTGCTCAACAGCATACAAGTCACCGACGTGAGTAGCCCAGCTGGCGTCGCGCTAACCACTCACCACCGACCCTCTAGCCACACCAGCTATTTCCGTTGTCCTACCTGGCCATCAATTCCTTTCTTCGTCGCACCACATTCCAGAGAGTAATTCTCTCTTTCTGCCGTGACCCGCTCGGCATATCGCGTGCCTTACCTCGCTGCTTCCGGGGTATCGGAAATACGCACCAACGCGGGGTCAAACCAGCCCGGTGCGTTAACTTCTTCGTACACACGCATATAAGAAAAATTTACACCCTTGTTGCACAACACTTTATTTGCAGACTGATATTGTCACTCTGCAGCTGAGTCTTCTACGCCCAGTTGGACCTTTCTGGCAGATTAAAACTGTGTGGCCGACAGGAATTCGAACCCGGGACCTTTACCTTTCGCGGGCAAGCGCTCTACCGACTGAGCTACTTCAAAGGCAAAGGTCGCAGGTGCGAATCTTGGTCCGACACACAGTTTTAATCTGCGAAGAAGCGCAAGACTTTATTTGTTCAACACGATATAAAGAACACAAACGATCAAGGAAATATGGCAACAGCCATTCAACATTTGCACAACACCTTAGGCAAGAAAACCACTATACCACCATCATTGAAACCGACATGAAAATATTCAGATTTAGCCACATCTCCTAACGCCGGTCGCGGTGGCCGAGCGGTCTGCGGCGCGCCAGTCACGTTCTGCACGGTCACTACAGTCGGGGGTTCGAATCCCCCTTCGGGCATGGATATTTGTGCCGTCCTTAGTATTAGCAAGTTCATAAGTAGCTTGTAAGTTTAGGGACTGATGACCCCTTAGTTAAGTCCCATAAGCTCTACAAACATTTGAACATTTGAACATCTCCTAACCCTCCAAGAGAATTTCCAAATTCAAAAAGCGTTAATTAAAAAAAACAAATGGCCAAGTAAACATCAGCAACCCAACATTATTTAAAGTAATAGAACACATAGTAGACAAAGACAGACCTCCCCCTCCCTCAAACCCATCACATAATACGAGCACATAAACAACTACAAAACCCTACCCACAAACACACCTACAGAAAATCATATATATATATCACACAGAACTTTGCTAGTTAAACTAAAATCGTATTTATAAACACTTACACAATACAGTCAGAACATCACACACAAAGTTTCTATCAGACGCCTGTTTTGGCAGAAACGAAACTAAAACACATCTAACAGTGCGAATCAAAGAACTTGTAAGCAAATAACACAGACACAGAGGATAAACAAGACAAACGACATACTAAGCCTGCCAGGCCAAAGAAATGGCGATTTTTAAAAATTTTTCAAAGAAAGTGTAAATGTAAATAGTGTAAAAAATATATGCTACAGAACACACATGAAGAGGACAACATAAAAATACGTGAGTAATGTTAGTAGTCCATTTTATTCAGAATCAAAATAATCCTATTGCATGAGAACTGTTATCGATCGAATTTAATCAAAGAAATAATGGAAAACAAAACATTGCTTGCGAAGTTGACCACTGAAGATGCTTTATAATAAAGCGATACGCGTCTTGTCTAAATTAGACTAATTTACAGTTGCATAAGACGGTTCCCTAACCTATACAAATTGTCGTCAGTTTTATATGTAAACAAAAATGGAAAAAGACGGTGACATGATATACGGTTGCATTATAATGACAATATTACTATATTACTGGGCATTTAATATTTTTCTAGAACAGTCTTACCAAAACGGTAATGGTACCATCTTTAAACTTGACGATCCTACAGGGATGTTCTGGGGGAATTTCAAACTTATTTTATGCATGACATATGTCTATGACAGTAATAGATTTGAAGGAAATTTTTACTTTTACTTTTTATTACTTTCTAACAGTATTTCTTTGATAATGACGCCATGTCGAAACGCTCAATCGATTGAATTTGTGGTCAAGACAGTTAAAGTTATTGCAAGTGCATCAGAATGGCCACCACGTCTCATAAATGTCTCATGCAGACAGCAAGGTTAGATGAGAATATTACATGTTGAATTTGTTCCCGCACAACTAGGGAAAGCTGCTATGTGTGGCTTTTCAAGCAGCGCGGTGGTCCTGGCGCCGGGAGGTACCTCGCTTACGGTACACACCCACTCATTTATCCTCTCATGAAATTATTCTGCACCAACAATGCACAACATGTGTGTTGCACGCAGTATCTTACTGAAACAACTTTCGTACGTGGTGGTACAAATTTTGAATTCTGAGTTGCTCAGGGTTTAGTCGTCTTCTTTAGTCTACAGTCTTGTATAGTCTACAGCGGTTCTGAATATATAGACGTCATTATCTTACCCACAAAATATCACGTAAAGACGGAAGAAATTACGCACTCGCTCACAGTGGGCAAAAGCCAGCAATCATGTGCTCACGCGGAAAATAACAATCGCCGGAGACTGACCGTATGCTGTCGGCTACCACGTCACATATAATGGACGGTTTCTTTTCTGCCACTTTGAATTAACGGGAGACGGAATGGTGGTACACAAATTGTACCACCTACCCTGAAATGGTTAACGACATGTGCCGATATATCGGTCACCTTGGGTGTGGTTCACACTTCACACTTCACTGGTTGTTTCCCACAATCAAGTGAATGCTGGGCTGGTTCCACTAAGGCGATTAGCAAACATTTTGCATACGTTAGCCCACTCTTATGGTAAAAGACTATACGCAGTTAGCTATTGGGGTAGGGCTTGCAGAGGTCACCGTATTTCGCTCGTTCAGGCTTGGTTTATTAAACTGTAAGTTTTCAGTGCGGGCAGACCGTGCTCGAACGAGGCTCTGTTGGGAGCACAGACACCCTACTCGGTGCGCTCGCCGCTCTGCCACGGTGGGCTGTATCGGTCTGCAGACTGATGACGCTTCTTATACAGGGTAGTCGGAAATCCCCCTTACACACTTCTAGGACTTATAGACGGTAGTGAGTACATACCATTTTCAATAAGAACCCGTGTCTGGAAACCTATCATTTCAGTTCTACGACACTTTCAATTCAGATGAGTAACTTCGCCTGCTTAGGGACAGAGAAACGTTAGTTTACCTATGTTTAAGTAGTTTGTAAGCTACGGACTGATGACCACGCAGCTTAGTCCGATAGATTTACAAACATTTGAACATTTTGAAGTCTCAGTACTCAGATATAAGTTGGAAGTACTTCTCTGTACTGGCATACGCACTCTCTGTCCCCGTATGACGCTTGTCGTACAGGAAGATCGTGGTGTTCGGAATTTTACCTCCACGCTGGTTATTCCAGGATCGCCGCGCGGGTATGGACGTGCGAACTGGAGAGCAACGTAACGGATCGCGCGTCCGCTGGCGTCGGAGGTTCGAGTCCTCCCTCGGGCACGTGTGTGTGTGTGTGTGTGTGTGTGTGTGTGTGTGTGTGTGTGTGTGTGTGTGTGTGTGTCCTCTGGATTCACAACCATTTGCACATTTTTTGGCACTTGGTTAGTATTAGTAGTTAGTTTCATTAGGAGCCTTGTACTTCACGTGGAGTGTAAAGGAGAGGCTCAAAGCTTCAGGAAGTCTCCACAGCACGTGATGATTTGTTGATACGTGGATGTGTCCTACTGCGCCAGTGGCACTTTTGTTCCCTACCAATGCAGTTGTTTCGCCAGCTGTAGCGCTACTGCACGTGTGTGTTCCAAGTCATTCGGTAACGACCGTGCGTGACGTTCAAACTCTCCGGCGCGCCGTTTTCACGCCGCTGAGCAGTGTTCAGCATGAGACGTCAACACCTTCTGAGGTGGCACACTGATTACTGGGGTCGCCCAGAAAACAATGTTGCGAATGCGAAACGTTAAGTATGTATCATTCGAAGTTTCCTGAGTGCATGCGCAAAGTTTATGGCGTCTGTAAGTGATGCACGTTGCTGCTGGCACTATTTTCACATCACATCAACAAATTATAAGAAGTGTCAGGTCCGTGTTACGATACGAAAACGGAGAGCGACAGCAGCGCGCCAAGTGAGGGGAAAAAATCAAATGTTTGTAAACCTATCGGACCAAACTGCGTGGTCATCAATCCGTAGCTTACAAACTACTTAAACTAAGGTAAACTAAACGAAGGACATCACACACATCAATGCCCCATGGAGGAGTCGAACCTCCGACGGAGAGCAACCGCGCCCTCCGCAACGAGGCGCTTTAGACGGCTCGGCTACTCCACCGCGGCTCCGAGTGAGGGACAAATATACTTAGAATACGATTAAACAAAGTACGAAAATCTGATTTTTTTAAAGTTAGAAACATGCGATTCAGATGCCAATATGTTTCAGCCTTGCAAATTAATATAGTAGAGAAATATAAAAAAATGTTGTTAAGCTTAAGGGACTTAACTGCGTGCTCATCAGTCCCTAAACTTACAAACTACTTATGAACTAACTTATACTAAGGACAGCGCAAACATCCATGCCCAAGGGAAGGGGATTCGAACCCCCGACGTGAAACGGCCTCGCGCATCGTAGGATAGCGCTTCAATGCGCACGGTCGCTCCGCCGCGGCTCGAGAAATATCACTTTAAAATTTAACATTAACTTCCGGTAGCTATTTTATTGCGAAATTATTTATTTTTGAGAGCAAATATTGTAATTTAGAGCTTGTGGCCTCTATCAAGAGGACATACTTACGCCTTAGAACACGTCGAAATCTTGCATGACATACACAGAATGGCCCCCTTTCCTCCCCCCCCCCCCCTATCCCTAGGGTTCACTGTTCTTTCGTGAGTACGTGCATGGCGAGCACGGGGCCCCGAGGTAATGCAGTCTTCTTTCCATATTTAGTTTCCGGAATGCATTTCTTTCCCTCCTCCTCTCCTTTCCTATCCTCACTCCTCCTCCCCACCAGGAGACTGATAACCTTAGCAATTTAGTTCCCCTATCCCAATAAAAAATGTTCAAATCTTTGTAAATATATCGGACTCCACTGCGTGGTTACTAGTCTGTAGGGGTTTCTTCCGTGATCTTAAGAAACTTTTATAATTATAAATTTACAAATCCTGAGACTGTTTTGCCTCTCGAAAATGTCAAAGACATGCTTCATCTTGAACTTTAAAAAACTTTTATTTCATAATACAATTTTATCTCTTTAATAGAAAATACCAGTACACAAGACAGAAACAGGTTATCCTGCGTGGAATAAAAACACCACAACTGAAGAATAATTAAAGGCTGCTTGTTCTGAAACGTATTTAATTATTAACTGTGAAGACCCCAACGGGAATTAACTTCCTCATAGGAATCAACTAGAAAATGTGTGTGTGTATGTATGCGTGGTAAAACAACAGTGCTTGGTAGACCAACTACACTATAGTACAACTAAGACAGAATCATTTATTCCCTATTGATTAAAAATTAATTGTCCTAAGACAACATTCATCTTAAAAGCTATTGCTTTATTTCAGAAGATGAGCAATGAAGGCCTGCTCGACAAGTGTCATTCCTAGTGCGCCTCGGTTGCACAGTGGAAGAGTGCCAGACTACAAATCCAAACGTCGCGGGTTCCATCCCCGGCAAGTCCTTAGATTTTTTAACTGTCACCTTCCATTTCTTTCCGCTCTGGTAGTATCGCTCATGTGAAAAATACCGAGTCGCACCGTGGTTCGGAACCCACGTTAAACTGTAGGTTCCCCCTATAACTGGCTGGGTAAGTCAGTTCGAAGTTCGGAGGAAGGCAAAGGCATACCACCTCCAAACAGTACCATGCCTAGTAAAGCACTGTGGTGTTCAAATCAATCTTCGAATAGTTAACTGACTTTTTTTTTTACCTTAGTGTGCAGTTGCAGTACTAGTACCCCTTTTAGTTACGGTCTCTGGGATGTGTGAGAATCATTTAGGTTTACAATTATTTATTTAGGTACAGAAAGAAGGTGTACAATTACAAGTAAGTTTCCACTTCTTGCTATGGCACACCAGCCACATCGCATAGCATGCCTGCCACTGTACACACAGCATCACTACGGCTAATGGTACAAAAACCTGTAAGAGGTTGCTCCTTTATCGGTGGTGTCGACACTACAGTATATAGTTAGGATGCTAATACTCACAGCTCCAATGCAAACGACTTTCGTGTGCAAACATTATCAGTCTCCCTTCCGTTTCTCATAACGGAAAGGCATGTGTGACCACAAAACCGCGACCACGCAAATCGATACAGCCGCGGCTTACGCATACACGATGTTTTAACATCACTTACGCATGACTTTCGCATGAAAAGAAACTAGTATAGGGATTTCCGGTACCACGACCTTGTTTCGCTTCCTTCCCACTTGGAGCGCTGCAAGTTTATCAATTCGTATTATTATTGAGTGATTTGCAGTCTGCCGTATTTGTTTTGTTTTCATTCAAAACAGTAAATGGACTCGTAACACAGTGTTTCCGATTACGATTTTATGTGTGTGTTGTACTCTAAATCGTTCTGTAATATGTTATTCTGCTTAATTTTTGTTCATATCTGTTTTTCGAAATTTGTCGTGTTTAATTGAGTTAGCATCTGTTTACATAATTGTTCAAAAAAATTCAAATGTTTGTTAAGCTTATGGGACGTAACTACGGGGTTATCAGTCCCTAAACTTACAAACTACTTATCAATTAGCTTATCCTAAAGACGGCAGAATTATCCATGCCGGAGGGGGATTCGAACCCCCGACCGTAGTGTCCGTGCAGACCGTGACTGAAGTGCCTCAGTCCCCTCGGCCATCGCGGCCGGCACATAATTGTTATTCCACTTTATTACTTACATCTAACCACGAATATGGGTATTTATGCTTTCAGTGATGTGAAAATTTGTATTAGATAGGAATGATGAATCTAGCAAGTATATTAATTACTGCTAAGATGCATTTTTTGTAGTTAAGAGACCGTTAAAAACGTGTGTACGCTTCTCCATAACTACTGCTTCATTTTTGCGTTTGCAAGTTAGAATTCCTAGTTACAACGACTACATTCGTGACAGGAAGTGACACCATTTAAAGCATAATTACGTACTCATTCTGCGACAAGATGCAATAACGTAGAAAACCAGTATGTCGTTAACATGGAGTTCTCCATTTAAATGTGAGAAAGTACGAAAATCGCTTGCAAACGGAAATAAATTAGAACACGAACTAAATAATTACAAAACATTTTAAAAGAGCAGTATTCAAGAAGAAATTTACACGAGTCCACTGTCTTACCACTGCGCTACCCTCTCGGTGAATTTTATTCACTTTTTCTCATTCCCTTTATCCACGTGTTTAAGTTTTTCGGTCTAAGGTTTACAATCCGTACACAAAGACATGTGAGAACAGAAAATGGTGACTGAATAGTTTGTCTGCAGTGAGAAGGATTGAGACAGTGGCGTGCACAAAGACGTCTGAGAAGATAAAATGGTGACTGAATGGTCAGTCAGCAGACAGTGAGAAATGAGATGAAAATAATGGGTCATAGGCAACGGCAAACAGGCAGTGAAAGTGGCAAAGACAGAAGTAAGGAAGATGGATGCAGAGATTAATAGTGGGAGAGAGAGACAGGAGAAAGTGTCAATGGAAGAAATACGAGGCAATGGGAGAGGGAGACACATATCTAGACAGAGGAGTGAAAGGAGGATACCACATATGTAACAATTTATAGCCACATTTCAAAACTCGTTTCAAAGAACATACTGATTGTTTCAACTTGATAAAAGCAACAAAATGAGCCTTAGGAAAACATATATATGAAACTGGACACAGTTTTTTAATATATGACCTTAAAGTAATGTATTCTTTGGAAAATAACTGGAAAAAGGACATCTCGGATGAAATGGAAATCTTCATCCATATGAATAACGAGAGTAATGAAATCTTAAATGACAAAGAATTCCTA
This sequence comes from Locusta migratoria, assembly GCA_026315105.1. NCBI lineage: Eukaryota > Metazoa > Arthropoda > Insecta > Orthoptera > Acrididae > Locusta > Locusta migratoria. The sequence goes on along the minus strand of CM048749.1, from coordinate 133,795,288 downwards.
TTTATTCGATTATTTCACTTCTTTTCTGTCAAAATGAAATTTGTGCATGCATCCAGTGTGTAATTCGTTAGGATAAAGTTTTTCTGCCATAGCGAACATAAATTCACCACAACTTGTCATTATATAACCAACCATACCAGAAAGTGCAACAAGACAACATAAGACTCTCTAAGCGACTCACAACTCAAAATTTTAATCGAAACAAGCTTTTTTCGACCGCCATCTTGTTTCTAGTAACAGCTGTGATAACAGTGAAATCGCCATCCTGTTTCAAGCAGCAGCTATGTTGATAGCGAAATCGAGTGTTATAGTGTTTTATGGTTAACAAGTCCAGAAGAAAAATGGTTTTACCTTCAAACACCAGGAACCTGGAGCTACTCAACATGAACAAAGTGAATTGATAAAACAAACATTTATTTATATTTATGGTCTCTTCCGTCAGTTATTGATGGAACACAGACATATTAACTAACTGGTGTTCACGGGGATACTTTTATAACTAAGTAACTGTATGAGTTTAGCTTTCTGGAGTGTGAACATCAAATTAGTTATTGTGGAACAAATATGTAGTGCATCATTCTCATCATCATCAGCCAGTTATATCACTTGGTGATGTGGCCTCTAAGTCGGCGTGTAACAAAGGATCCCAGTAGCTTCTTCCATTTCTTCCGATCTTCAGCTTCCCGTTGCCAACAGTCTTGCTGTCTTCCTTAGGTCTCCGTCCCATCTGTCTGGTGGTCTTCCTCTAGGTCTTTTCTGGTAAATTGGCTGGAGTCTAGGACTTCTCTAGACCTTCTACCATCTTTTACTCTAGCAATATGACCAGCCCATTGCCATTTCAGTGTAATCACCCTTTCCATAATGTCGGTGACCTTTGTTGTTCGTCATATCTCGACTGCTCTCTTTCTGTTTTTTTTTCTGCAAACCAGCATTGATCTTTCCATTCCTGTTTCGGCTACTGTTGGTTTCCTAACAATGAGATCATTTAAAGTCTATGTTTCACAGCCATAAGTTATTACTGGCAGTATACATTGATCAAAAATTGTTTTCTTTACCTCAACCGGCATCTTAAATTTCAAAATTGAAGAGTGTCTCCCATAAGTTTGCCAGCCCATTTTAATTAGTCGCCATACTTCCGGTTTTAGATCGCCCTTCATGTATATCAGGTTTTCCAAGATAGAAATATTCTGCGACTGTTTGCAGTTGTGTACTTGCAACCAATATACTTCTTCAGGTGTTCACTCATTGATCATGATCTTGGTTTTATCAATGATCATTTTAGCCCGGCTGCAGAGCAAGTTCGTTGATTAATATATGAAGTGCGTCACAGTTATTTAATAGAAACATTTACAATCAAATAGATAGTCAAGGACATACCATCTTAAATGTATTATCTTCTTGTTCCTCACAGGTTTATTGTTATAGGCGGAAAGACTACACAAATATTTTTGTAATGCCAGAATAGCCTGAACAGGAGGCGCAGCCTCGAAACATGTAGTGAAACAAACAATATTTACAGTTGTAAAACAATTTGTGACTGGTACCGATAATATAAGTAACCTGTTAATTGCTGCGTATGCAAAGTTCATTACAGTGAGGGACTGGGTAAAAGGGTTTAGCCTGCTTTTGTGTTAGGAAAGCGCGTATGTATACACATGCCAAAAGTTTTGTTCTGGTAGTTGGTTGAGAACTGAGGCAGTCGGTCCCTCACTTTTCTGCCAATGTTTTCTTTACAGGAACATATTTGCATTTTTTTTGGTGTGTTTCAACATAAGCGTTTTTCAGCTGGTATGCAATTATTACAAAATTGTATTTTTTTGAAAAGATTAGTATTACAAAGCACAGGAATGACTTCTGTGGTTTTACCCCTCCAGAATCCCCTCTCCTCTTCCGTTTCACTTCCATCTCAATTGCTATTCACTGTAGTTTCATGTATGTGCAGACATTAGAGGACATTTCAGTATTTTAATTTTATGCTTGTTAACTTCAGATTTTTTTTATCTAGTCCAAATCAACATTGCGAAATCAAAGAAAGGACAGCATGTGTTTTTACCGTGACGAATATGTTGGTAACGACTACCGCGAGTAGTAATCTAAAGTTAACATGGCAGAGCAGCTGATAAGGGTAACCAACAGCGATGTTTTAGTTTCAGTTATGATTTATGTGCTTTAGCACAATTAAGTTTTTGTGTTCAAATACGGTGGATTCGGCAATCCTCAACAAAAATGTTACCTTCCAACCTAAGTTCGATTTCGGGATACGCTACAAATCAAACTGTCACCAAAACCAGTTTTTCTGTTTCAAATTCGTAGACTTCGCCAACTCAGAGCCGAATTGTTACCTCCAAAGCTAACCTTGAGCATGGGCTGCACTATAGATCAGCCTGTCACCATAACCAGTTTTTTTAAATTTCGTGTTTTCCAGTACTAACGGACTGCCAAACTCGCAGAAGCGTCGACAACATTTGAGTCGAGAGCAAGAGCAACATTGCCCCTTCTAGAATTCAGCCTTAAAAACATTCTCTGCATAAACCGGTGTTATAAATGTATGTTAAACTTCCTCTAACCTATATTGTAAAACATGGCATAGCCAGTACTGACTCCTACACATCTCCATGTCCTAAAGTGACCATTCTTACGGTCAGTTAGCCTTACCCGTAATTTTTTTTTCAGTTTTTACTCGTGTTGATATTATGCAACCGTGAGTGGATCACTGTCAGTATACGATTATTTATTTATTTATTTTTTTTTTTTTTTGGAACAGAAATAATTGTATCTACCTGATTCGCAGAGTATTTCACCTGTCTCAAATCTTGCAAAGTACATGGAGTGGTATGTCTTGGCCGGGTGTTTTCACTTATGGCTTACAGTGCATTTTGAAATTATTCTCACAATATGATACTTCAAACTTTCATTTAATTTATTATAGTATGGTACCAAGTTAATTTCCCATGTGAACAAGAGCCCATATTTGGCCAAGCAATATACAGGGTGTTACAAAAAGGTACGGCCAAACTTTCAGGAAACATTCCTCACACACAAAGAAAGAAAATATGTTATGTGGACATGTGTCCGGAAACGCTTAATTTCCATGTTAGAGCTCATTTTATTACTTCTCTTCAAATCACATTAATCATGGAATGGAAACACACAGCAACAGAACGTACCAGCGTGACTTCAAACACTTTGTTACAGAAAATGTTCAAAATGTCCTCCGTTAGCGAAGATACATGCATTCACCCTCCGTCGCATGTAATCCTTGATGCGCTGGAGAATGGCGTATTCGATCACAGCCGTCCACAATACGAGCATGGAGAGTCTCTACATTTGGTACCGGGGTTACGTAGACAGGAGCTTTCAAATGCCCCCATAAATGAAAGTCAAGAGGGTTGACGTCAGGAGAGCGTGGGGGCATTGGAATTGGTCCGCCTCTACCAATCCGTCATCGGTCACCGAATCTGTTGTTGAGAAGCGTACGAACACGTCGACTGAAATGTGCAGGAGCTCCATCGTACATGAACCACATGTTGTGTCCTACTTGTAAAGGCACATGTTCTAGCAGCACAGATAGAGATTTCCGTATGAAATCATGATAACGTGCTCCAGTGAGCGTAGGTGCAAGAACATGAGGCCCAATCAAGACATCATTCACAATTCCTGCCCAAAAGTTAACAGAAAATCAGTTTTGGTGACGTGATTGCACAATTGCGTGCGGATTCTCTTCAGCCCACACATGTTGATTGTGAAAATTTACAATTTGATCACGTTGGAATGAAGCCTCATCCGTAAATAGAACATTTGCATGAGCTCTAACATGGAAAGTAAGCGTTTCCGGACACTTGTCCACATAACATATTTTCTTTCTTTGTGTGCGAGGAATGTTTCCTGAAAGTTTGGCCGTACCTTTTTGTAACACCCTGTATAAGAAAATAAGGTAGAATGTTGGTTACAAAATTGTGGCAGAATAAGGTGTCGTTGTACAAAATGCACACACAATCAGATAATTTATTCATTTTACAACAGCACTAAATTTTAAAATTTAGTCACTAATCACGCGTAATACTCAAAAATCAAATTGCTCTGGAAATGGTCAGATTAGCAAGGTGCAACTGTTAACATGTTTTTCTGGTAGAGATTAGAGGTGGTACCATGAGACAACCACACATATGAACACTTTCTGCTATTCAGAGATACCCATGGTAAACATTCCACCCACTTACAGCATTCATTAATCTTGAAAATTGTGTGCCGCGGCGGATTATTCTAGCGCGCTGAAGCGCCTTGCAGCGGTGCGCTCGGCTGTTCGCCGTCGAAAGTTCGAGTCTCCATCGAGCGTAGGTGTATGTGTTGTCCTTAGGTTAGTTTACCTAAGTAGTTTGTAAGGTAGGGACTAATAACCAAGCAGTTGACAGCCATAGATTTACAAACATTTCAACATTGAAAATTGTGTAATAAAGGTCCTCATCGTTTTCTTCCCGTAGCAAACACCCGACATGCCCAATTATATTTTCAAACTTAAAGTTAATTAAAGTAATAAGTGTAGCGGCAATTTAAAAAGCATAATATTTTGTTTCCAAACATCATAGTGATGGAAAAGTACTTGTCGCACTGCGATGTGAATTCGCGCTATAAACCTAAATATGTCCTTCAGCGCAAAGCATGTTTTTCAGTATGAAGTATTTCATTTGAATACGGCGCGATGCCTATTTGGAATCAAGAGTTTATTCTAGCTACGAAGTGACTTGTGCTTTTCTGTGAAGTTTAGCAGTTCATGCTGCAGTCGCTAGATGGCGCGCACATCTGAAAACAGCGCAGAAGCTATACAAGTTACTTCTCTTTGTGAATGAATCTAAACCTAACATGACAAGGACACAGATTATCACGAGAAAGAGCACGTGAAGGAAGGGAAGTGAAGGGACACACACACACACACACACACACACACACACACACACACACAATTTATTTGAACTTCTCCTGATAACCTTCCTAGTCTACGATGCCGCTACAGAGTGAATGAAATACTTTTGATTGCTTCAATGAAAAGAAACAACTTAGTTCACCCCCCCACCATCTTATTAAACAAATTGCCTAGTCTTTCGCCACAATTTTTTTTTTTTAAATTAGGAACGTGAAACTACATTTGACCAATCCTTGCCTACAAGTCGCTCTATGAATATATCTTGGAAATGAAATCTTAACAATGGACCATAATTCCAGCCTGGATCGATACTGATCTATCGCCAAATTTTAACTTTTTAATTTTAATTTATACAGGGTGTTTCAGGAGGAATAGTAAATATTTTAGGTGGTGGTACTACAGCAGAAATACAATAAAATACCATATGACATGTTCCAATTTGTAAAGAAAAAAGAGATACAGCTGAGTTCAAATGCACTGTGCCGCAGCGGATTAGCCGAGCGCACTGGGGCGCCGTGCTGCGGTGCGCGCGGCCGTTCGCCGCCGGGGTTCGAGTCCCCCCTCGGGGATGGGTGTTTGTGTTGTCCTCAGGTTAGTTTCCCTTGGTTTAAGTATTATTGAATCCATCATTGGTGGTGGAAACGGGACAGCGGCTGCTGAAGAGTCTGAAGGAACTGAGGTACCAACAGTCGTAAGTATAATAAAATATTTATTGTATCACAACCAGTTTCGGCATTCCACTATGCCATCTTCAGGTCGCTAAGAGACAGAAGTCCACAATCCAGATTTAGTATCCCTATTTTTGGATATTATGCTCCGATGTAGGGACCTGAAGAAGACATAGTGGAATGACGAAACTGGTTGTGATACAATAAATATTTTATTATACATACGGCTGTTGGTATCTCAGTTCCTTCGGATTGGTTTAAGTAGTTTGTAATCTATGGACTAATGCCCAGGCAGTTTAGTCCGATAGATTTGCAAACATCTTAACATTTTCAAATGCAATGTGCCGGCCGCGGTGGCCGAGCGTTCTGCGGCGCGTCAGTCACAGTCTGCACGGCCACTACGGTCGGGGGTTCGAATACCCCGCCGCCCTCGGGCATGGATATTTGTGCCGTCCTTAGTATTAGCTAGTTCATAAGTAGTTTGTAAGTTTAGGGACTGATGACCCCGTAGTTAAGTCCCATAAGCTCTACGTACTTTTGAACATTTTTTTCAAATGGACTGTCCTTCCCTGTGTTAGCAGACCGGTTGCTGTGGGCGTATTTATCGAGTTTCAGCAGTAGACAGTTGGCCTTCAGATTGTGAACCCGTGTATTGAATTTATCAATGCGATTTGTTGGTCTAGTCTACTTCACTGTAGCATGTAGACATGCCGCATGTATTTACTCATGCTGAGTGTACCAATACGGTATTTCTCTGGCCCTGCTTGTACAGAATACGGCATACGATGTCTTAAACGCAGATTACCAGATTCAAGAGTGTTTACACAGGTGATTAATACACAGATATAGTGCTCAGCAGTCATATTGCATTTGAACGTATAAATGGACAGTGTGTGAATGAAGTATTAGGGTATTTTCCACGATAGACTGAAATATGCTATCTTTAAACCATTGCATAAAAAGGGATTCGTCTCATGTCAACAACTACCGTTCACACTTCTTATAGCTTTATCCAAAACTAGCTGTAAACCCGGCGTTCCCGGGTATTTATTTATTGAAGCCTTCAGTTAGTACTTCTCCTATCCCGCCTGTCTCTTTATCTCTACCCATCTCTCTTTAAAAGGAAAAGAAGTTATATTTATGGCAAAATATTAAGGAAATAAGGCTGTCTTCCATAATGTACAAAATAATAACTGCAGTGTCCTAACAAAGAAAGCTAGTCATCAAGATGCAAATTATATGTAACATTAATACATTAATTTAACTCAAAACTTGATTATAAACAATACTTCTGGTTACTTGTCCAGGAGCTAGTATGAATAAAATGTTTGGTTAGTCATCCCTTGAGCAGTCGACATAGCGTTGTCCATGTGAGAAACACTGGCTTGTCAAATCCACTCCACAGTATTGATTAGACTGTCCTGTGGTCTATTAATCGCAATAGAAAATGCAAGTGTCACTGGAAACTGCAGTCTCCTGAAGTTAAAAGCTAGATCTATCGGAAATAATGGTTATTCGTCCTGCAGTTTTATTTTCAAACATCTCACTGGTTGTTGTTGTTGTTGTTATGGTCTTCAGTCCGGAGACTGGTTTGATGCAGCTCTCCACCCTACTCTATCCTGAGCAAGCATTTTCATCTCCTCATAAGAACGGCAACCCACATCCACTTGAATCTGTTTACTATACGCGTCTCTTGGTCTCCCTCTGCGATTTTTACCCCACACACTTCCCTCCAATGATAAATTTACGATTCCTCGATGTCTAAGAATGTGTCCTACCAAGCGATCCCTTCTTTTGGTCAGGGTATGCCAAAAATTTCTTTTCTCACCAATTCTGTTCAGTACCTCTTCATTAGTTATGCGATCTACCCACCTAATCTTCAGCATTCTTCTGTAGCACCACATTTCAAAAGCCTCTATTCTTTTCCTGTCCGCACTGCTTATCGTCCATGTTTCACTCCCGTACAAGGCAACACTCCACACAAACGCCTTCAGAAAAGATTTCCTTACACTTAAATTAATATTCGATGTTAGCAAATTTCTCTTTTTCAAAAATGCTTTTCTTCCCATTGCCATTCTGCATTTTATATCCTCTGTACTGCGACCATCGCATGTTATTTTACTACCCAAGTAACAAAACTCATCTACCACCTTCATTGTTTCGTTACCTAATCTAATTCCTTCAGCATCGCCTGATTTTCTAAGACCGCATTCCATTATTTTTGTTTTGCTCTTGTTAATGTTCATTTTATACGCTCTCTTCAACACACTGTCCATTCCATTCAACTGCTCTTCCAGGTCCTTTGCTGTCTCTGACAGAATTACAATGTCATCAGCAAAACGCAATGTTTTTATTTCTGCCCCCTGAACTTTAATCCCTGTTCCAAATTTTTACTTGCTTTCCTTCACCGCCTGCTCGATGTACAAATTGAATAACATCGGAGAAAGGCTACAACCCTGTCTTACTCCCTTCCCAACTGATGCTTCCTCTTCATGCCCTTCGAGTCTAATAACTGCGGTCTGGCTATTGTACAAGTTGTAAATAACTCTACTTTCCCTGTATTTTACCCCTGATGACTTCAGAATTTGAAAGAGTGTATTCCAGTCAACATTGTCAAATGCTTTCTCCAAATCTACAAAAGCTAAAAATGTAGGTTTGCAATTAAAGAATCCCTGAGAGGGATTTACGTCTCTAATATGTCAAAGACATTATTGATAGATCTGAAGCATTGAATTAAAATTTGTGGTGCGGCCGGGTATCGAACCTGGACCTCCATGCTTACTAGGCAGACGTCTTAACCGTTAAACTACCACACCACTAACGATTAAGGCGCCTCGGAATAGTCTATGTACGATTTCCCTCCACAACACAAACTTTAATTCAACTTTGGAACAAAGAAGCCGAATTAAAGTTTGTGTTGTGGAGGGAAATCGTTCATAGACTATTCCGAGGCGCCTTAATCGTTAGTGGTGTAGTAGTCTAACGGTTAAGACGTCTGCCTAGTAAGCATGGAGGTCCGGGTTCGATTCCCGGCCGCACCACAATTTTTAATTCAATGCTTCAGATCTATCAATAATGTAGGTTTGCCTTTCCTTAATCTATCTTCTAAGATAAGACGTAAAGTGAGTACTGCCTCCCGGGTTCCTACGTTCCTCCTGAATCCAAACTGATCTTCCCCGAGGTCAGCTTCTACCAGCTTTTCCATTCTCCTGTAGATAATTCTTGTTAGAATTTTGCAACCATGACTTATCAAACTGATGGTTCTGTAATTTTCACACCTATCTGCACCTGATTTCTTTGGAATGGGGATTATTACATTTTTCTTAAAGTCTGAGGGTATTTCGCCAGTCTCATACATCCTACACACCAGTTCAAATAGTTTTGTCATCGCTGGCTCTCCCAGAGACTTTAGTAGTTCTGAGGGTATGTCATCTACTCCTGGGACCTTGTTCCGACCTAGGTCTTTCAGGGCTCTGTCAAATTCACCTCTCAGTATAGTATCTCCTATTTCACTGATTATGACGTATCTGATGATCAATGTGTCGTTCAGTGCTGTAATATTGTAGCTCCTTTCAATGATATATTTGGATATTATTTGCGGAATGTGCAGCGAACAGAGTAATAAAGACAAAATGTCAAACATAATGCAGTACCTATTTACGGATGTCACGTTTATGATGTAATATCTCCTGATTTGTGTGACCTACTAAAACATTGTTTACCACGTTCGTAGAGTGGAATATTAGGAAGCTGCCTGGGAAATGTGTTGTAAATGGAGTTGGTAATAAATTAAAACTTCATGCTTATTAAAGCGAGTTTACGTGCATTTCATTGTCTCTGACGACATAGCACCTGAATAATATGAAGTGGGCGTTCACCTTTGGTTACAGAAGAACTGGTTCACGCGATTGATGGCAAGATCCAGGAAAACCGTATGTTTATTCAAAAAAGTTCAAATGTTTGTAAATCTATCGGACCAAACTGCGTGGTCATCAGTCCGTAGCTTACACACTACTGAAACCTAGGTAAACCAACCTAAGGACAAACACACACACCCATGCCCCAGGGAGGACTCGAACCTCCACGGCGAGCAACCGCGCGACCCGCAGAGTGACGCTTTAGACCGCTCGGCTACTCCACCGCGGCAAATTTTGTTTGAAGTTTGTTGCAAGTCTCTAAGTGCTCTCATTCACAAATAGTGGACTGATAAAATCAGACTATCACGTGCTGCAAGACGGGAACGTTTTCATTGTTTATGAAATCATAGCTCCTGAACTATCTGTCCTATCGCAAAATCCTTCCTTAGCTGATGTCTTCTCTCTATAAGCTACATTCCTGCCAAATTTCAACTTCATAAGTAATTTTTTTACGAGATTTCGTGTTTAGTGAGTGATTGAGTGAGTGAATAAATGAATCTTTCGCTTTCATATAGATAGAGATTTTTGAAACAATTTGTACTCTGGAGTAGCTTCACATATTAGTAAAAATAAGATTCTAACAAAATATCAGTTTGGCTTAAAAAAAAACTTTTCAACGGAAAATGCTATGTATCCTTCACTGATGAAATATTAAATTCTTTGAATAACTGGACATCAACCGTTGTGGGATTTCTGTAAAACGCTTTTGATTGGGTAAATCATTGATTTTTTCTAGATAAGCTTAAGTATTGTGGTATGAGTGGGACAGTGAAAAAATGGTTTAAATTATACTTAACTGGAAGAGAGCAGAAAGTTGAAATAAGCAGTTCACTTGATATAGGAGAAAAAATTGATTTATCTAACTGGGGAGTTATCAAAAATGGGATCCCACAAGGTCCGGTCTTGGATCCTTTGCTGTTCTTAATATATATTAATGACATGCATTCCATATTCATGAAGATGCTAAGCTCTCTTATTGCACCAGAGTAGCGCACAACAACACGTCGAAGGCTCCCGTCTCTATACCTCTGAGCAGTCATTCCGCCATTATGAACGACAATACTGACTCCTGTCTATACATACTTCCACCACCATGATACGGTGATGTTTCCTGCACATAAGCAGGATTGTTCCGAGTTCCAAATTCTCTCCAAACATCACAATATCTTATCGATGATCAGAACCTGGCGCCATTCGTTACGTCTGCAATACTGATGTTCCTCCGTCCAGTTTCTGCGAGACAGAAGTGTCGTGGTTTTAATGGGACATACACCATGGGCCTCCGTGCGTACAGGCCACATTCCCGAAGGCGATTTCAAACTGTTTGTGTTGATATTGCGCGTCCTGCTGCTGCCTGGAGGATGCGTTGCAGCTGAGTTGCATTCAGCCTCTTGTCTGTACGGGCTGTTAACCAGAGATAACGGTCACCTCATGCTAATGTTACCCGTGGACAACCTTGGTTTTGCCTTCTTTTAACGGTTCCTGTTGTGTGAAATCGCGTGCAGTTCCTGGAAATTATACTTTGGGACACTCCAATAGCTGCAGCCAACTCCCACTGTGTCTGTCCCACTTCCAACCTTCCTGTAGTTGTCCATGCCTCAGCTTCGGGTAAATCACGTTTTTGTTGCATTGCACTACCTACTCACTACATTATATGAACCCAACTGGTAAACAAAAATTAAGACCCACCCCAATGCAGCAACTTTGTGTTATTACCACTGTCTCAGTTGTGGTAATGTTGTTTCCACTCAGTAGAACAGACAGAAGGACGTCGTACCATTTTAGTTCATTCCGCTGATGACAATACTTCAGAACCTAAACATTTCAACAGATCCCGTAGTTCATAACGTGTAGACTTAAAAATGTTCAAATGTTTGTAAATCTTATGGGACTTAACTACGGGGTCATCAGTCCCTAAACTTACAAACTACTTATGAACTAGCTTACACTAAGGACGGCACAAATATCCATGCCCGAGGGGGTATTCGAACCCCCAACCGTAGTGTCCGTGCAGACCGTGACTGGCGCGCCGCAGTCCCCTCGGCCACCGTGGCCGGATTTCTAGATTTCAGGAAGGCTTTTGATAGTGTACCATGCAAGCTTCTTCTGATGAAATTGCGTGCCTATGGAATATCGCCACAATTGTGCGATTGGATTCTTGATTTCCTTTCAGAAAGGACACACTACGTTGTAACTGACGGTAAGTCATCAGCAGAAGTGACGTCTGGCGTTCCCTAGGGAAGTGTTGTAGGGCCCCTACTGTTACTTATTTTTATAAGCGATTTAGGAGACAATCCGAGTAACTCGCTTAGACTATTCGCGGTTGATGCTGTCATTTATTGGTTAATAAAGTCATCAGAAGATCAAAAGCAGCTGCAAAATGATTTAGATAAGACATGTACATGGAGTAAATTGGCAATTGACACATAATAATAGGTGTGAGGTCATCCATATGACCACTAAAAGAAATCCGTTAAATTTCAGTTACACGATAAATCGGTCAGACCTACAGGCCGCAAATTATACTAAATACTTAGGAGTAACAATTATGGACAACTTAAATTGAAAGTACGCATAGAAAATGTTGTAGGGAAGGCGAACTAATGACTACGTTTCATTGGCACAATAGAAGAGCAGTTCTACAAAGAAACTGCCTACACTACAATTGTGCGACCTATTGTGAAATACTTCTGCGCTTTGTGGGATCCACACCAAGTGGGACTGACAGATGGTTTAGAGAAAATTCAGAGAAGGGCAGCATGTCATAAAGGAGAGAGTGTGTCACGGAAATGATGCACGAGTTGGGATGGAACTCAATGAAAGAAAGGCGTTATTTTTTGCGGTGACATCTATTTGCGAAATTTGTCTCAGCAACTTTCTCTTCAGAATGTAAACATATATTGTTAGCAGCCACCTACATAGGGAGGCATGACCATCATAATAAAATAAGAGAAATCAGATCGAAAACAGAAAGATTTAGGTGTTCCTTCTCCCGCGAGCTATTAGAGAATGAAACTATAGAAAACATCGTAAAAAGTGATTCGATGAACCCTCTGCCATGAACTTCAATGTGATTTGCAGAGTATCCATGTATATGTAGACTTCACACTATTGCAAATGTATGTATAGAGTGGTTATTCAAATTCACAAATACCAAAACAATTTTAATAGAGAAGATGATGTCTAAAATTAGACAAGATATGACGGTCGACTTTGCACCAACTATGTGACAATCGATTTACTGCAATCGCGAGAAGTGACGATAATCACAGATAGTTGCATAGTCGGCAGCACGTGAAGTGTAGTGTCGCCCTCAATGCGGTCTATATATGCAGCAGTTCCAGCGCCTAGCTGCCAGTTGTTGGTTCACCTCAGATGATGTCCGCAGTTGAAAACGAAACGTTAGGGAGAGGACGTTTCGCCGATCGACCACAGCAATTTATCCTGGGAATTTTAATTTATGATGCCGTAATTGTTTTGACCATTGTCACAGAGTAACATATACATTGTCCTACGCACCCCTCATAGTTCTGTAAGATGCCAGCAGATGTCAGGCGGTTCCCCGGCTTAGTACTGGTAGACCCCACTAGAGGCGCTTCTGAGGGTGCCTCTCGTCACAGAGAAACATATACAGAGAAGCAGCCACTCCTAAACCACTGTCCTACGCTCCCCTCGTAGTTCCGTAAGATGCTAGCAGGTGTCAGGCGGTTCCCTGGCTTATAGGGATGGGTCGAAAATCGCGTATCTGTTAATATTCACCGTGATTTAGAAGTAGCAGTATTCACAGTCGCAACTTTACGGATTCTGACTGCGATTTCAGTCGCAGTTTAGAAGCGCAGTAGCACTAAAAGTAGCAAGTCGCAACTAAGAGTAGCAAGAAGCAGTTTGCACTCTGCCATCTATGGTCGAAGTTTGTACTAATATCTTTGCATTGGGCAAGCTATAGAGTCTACCTGCGATTTCAGTGACAAATCGCGTTTAAGAGTCGCAAGTAGCAACTGAGAATAGCGTTTAATATTCCGCCTTATGCTACTTGTTGACCAACTGTCGTACTTTCATTCGTGTGTTGTTTAGGGATGTTGTCGAATTAATGAGCAAGAAGATAATTTTCTTTGTGAAAATGTTTACACTTAGTGGCACTATTTTACCTGGCGGCAGCATTTACATGTTGTGAAGCAAAGCCTGGCGCATGTATGTTTTTAGGTTATAGTTGGTAGATTAGATTAGATTAGATTATTTATTTGTTCCGTAGATCCATATTGAGGGGATCCTCGTGGATGTGGAACATGTCAAGAAACAAAATTTACAAGTTGAATAACAAATAATACTAATAATATAAATACATACACTTATAATATAAATACAGATACATACTTTTTTAAGGTTTTTTTTTTTTTTTTTTTTTTTTTTTTTTTTTTTTTTTTTTTTTTTTTTTTTTTTGCTGATAATATAATAATACTAATATAGTATGAGTGCATGCATCATTTGGTACAATTTAGAAATTCACTAATGGAGTAGAAGGAGTTGGCCACTAGAAAGTCACTTAGGTTCCTCTTAAACTGATCTTTATTTGTAGCTAAATTTTTTATACTTGATGGTAAATTATTGAAAATGTGTGTTCCTGAGTAGTGGACCCCTTTTTGAACTAAAGTAAGTGCTTTTAAATCCTTGTGTAGATCATTTTTATTTCTAGTATTGTACGTATGAACTGAGCTGTTTGTTGGGAAAAGGGATATATTATTTATGACAAATTTCATTAAGGAATAAATATACTGAGAGGCAGTAGTTAATATACCCAGTTCTTTGAAGAGGCTTCTACAAGACGTCCGTGAATTTACTCCACAAATAATACGTATTACACGTTTTTGGACTCTGAAGACTTTTGACTGACTTGAAGAGTTAGCCCAAAATATTATACCATATGACATTAAGGAATGAAAGTAAGCAAAGTATGCAAGCTTTGTTATTTTTATGTCTCCTATGTTTGATAACACTCGTATTGAAAATACAGATTTGTTGAGTCGTTTCTGCAGTTCTGTGGTGTGCTCCTCCCAACTAAATTTATTATCAAGCTGTAATCCCAGGAATTTAATTCTGTCAACCTCTTCTATCTGCTCTTCTTCATATTTAATGCATATGCTGTCAGGAAATCTCTTACATGTTCTGAACTGCATGTAGTGCGTCTTTTCAAAGTTTAATGACAATGAGTTGGCTTTAAACCATTTATTAATGTTCATGAAAATATCATTAGCAGACTTTTCTATCAATATACTTGACTTACTCTTTATTGCAATACTTGTATCATCTGCAAACAAAACGAACTCTGCTTCTGGTAGTGTAACTGATGAGAGATTATTAATGTACACAAGAAAAAGCAATGGCCCTAATATGGATCCTTGTGGGACACCACATGTAATTTCTTCCCAACCCGATGATGACTGTTGGCCTAATTCACTAGTCACTTGCACTGACACCCTTTGTTTCCTGTTAGTGAGGTACGACTTGAACCATTTTGCAGCATTTCCCGTGACCCCATAGAATTCTAATTTACTTAAAAGGATGTTATGGTTCACACAATCAAATGCCTTTGACAAATCACAGAAAATACCTGCTGCTTGCAACTTATTATCTAATGAATTAAGTACATTCTCACTGAAAGTGTAAATAGCCTTCTCAATATCGGAACCTTTCAGAAATCCAAACTGTGTTCTAGACAATATGCCATTTGTGGTTAAGTGGTTGAGAAGCTGCTTGTACATTACCTTTTCTATAATTTTTGAGAATGCTGGCAAAAGTGAAATGGGTCTGTAGTTTGATGGTATCTCTTTATCCCCCTTCTTGAAGAGAGGTTTAATATCTGCATATTTTAGCCAATCAGGAAATGTTCCCGTTATAACAGACTGGTTACACAAATAACTTAAGATTGTGCTAAGTTCACAAGAACACGCTTTAATTAACTTTGTTGATATTTCATCGTATCCACTGGAATTCTTTGTTTTTAAAGATTTTATTATGGAAGATATTTCTTGTGGTGAAGTGACTGACATATTCATGTGTGTGAAGTTATTTGTAAATGCTAGTTTCAAATGTAAAGACAACAAATGTGAATGCCAAATAAATATTGTCTTACGGACTTGATCCCTGTTTAAAATAATTTCTCGTCATAGAACCTACAACTATTATGGGAATTCAGAATACGTATGTTACATTGCAAATCTGGTTTCGACGAATATTTTTGCTTGCGTTATACATCGTACATAAAATAAAAATTCCAAGTGGGTGGTATCAAGTGGTCAACTAAGTAGGTAATTTTACGAAATGTTTAACAGTAGGCCAACTCCATTTTCAATGTGGACTGTGTTAAGTACTGCTCTATAGGAGTAAACTTGTATCTTCCAGGATTCTATAAAAATATTACACTTGAAAATAAACAAGTTTTTCGCGTAATGGAAAGTTTTATTTTATCAGATTTGTTTTAGGTTTAGGAATGTTGTTTTCCGTCTTTTTCCTTTTCGTACATTCCGTCCTGTGATGACATGAGTGAAAGCAGATGGGTGGTATCGGATCCTTCAGTATTATTAAAACTTTTGTTTACTGCAGTGGTGGCATAGTGTGCTTATGTTGGTAACGACCGATGAATGATCCTAGAAATCTAAATCATACAGAATGATTGAAATAATATTTTGTTTATCATAAAATAAATAATGTTGTTCTTAATCTGTGGTAGTATGTAAGATTTCTTGTGTGTACCCCTGTACAGTCAGTAAGTTAAAAATTCTTATAAAATGAAGCTTTAGTTGCCAACATGAGCACACTAGGTCGGCACGTCGATTAGTAAAATATAACGCAACCTCTTATCTATAGTTATTTGGCAGAATATGTAGTGATACCGAAAGGTTTTAAAGAGAAAATGGAATTTTCAGAAGTCACTCGCGTTGTATTTCACATTTACTTATCTCTTTCAAATTGGTAAGAGACTTATATCACACAATGTTAAAAAAATCTATTCATTGATTCTATCGGCAAGAACATAGCACTTTCGTTGCACTGTTATAGTTGCTGTGTGCCTAATCTACCAAATGTTTCTGTTAAGATACACTATAGGCCTACTTGCCGATTTTGGTTACACATTACTTGCGAATAACCTCACTTTTAACTATACATTACACACCAAACACTGAAATAGCTTTTATAAGACTAATTGACATTTGTCAATGTGTAAATAATCCCAACATTACACGTAAATTGAGCATCAATATTCTTTTTTTGTATATATTTACATGTAGGAAGAGGATCTGTTATGGGTGATATATATCTTGCATTTGCCACACACATCACATAAGTCACGGAAGTAGCAGAAATCGCAGAAGTAGCAATATCAGTAGCAGAAATCGCAGAAGTAGCAATGTAGCAATATCAGTAGCAGAAATCGCAGAAGTAGCATTCAGAGTCACCGAAATTGCAGTTTGAGTGCGGAGGGATACATGTCGAGGATTTGTACAGTGCGATTGTAAACAGTGACAAATCGCAACTAAGAATCACAGATATATAGAAGTAGCAGTCACAGAAATCACTGATATCGAAAAATCGCAGTTTAGCTCATCCCTACTGGCTTAGTACCGGTAGACCACACTAGTGGCACTTCTGAGGGTGCCCCTCGCACGTCAGAGGGTAGCGTGGAGGGGAGGCTGAGGGGAGAGCTCGTACCGCCTGCCACGAGGCCACGGCTGTGTCCGGCTTGCTGGCGTTTGAGGGGAGATGGTGGTGGGGACAGCCGCTACCTGCCGCCTGCTCTGGCCAGTTTAAAGGGCTGCTTCTGACCGCAGCGCTATCATGGGACATCTTACGGATTTGCTTTACCCCCCCCCCCCCCCCCCGCATCGCTGAGCGTGGGACCGAGCCCTTCTTAAGGAGGTTTCCCGTCTGTATATATTTGTCTGTTCTCTCGCACGTCAGAGGGTAGCGTGGAGGGGAGGCTTATGGGAGAGCTTGTGCCGCCTTCCACGTGGTCACGGCTGTGTCTGGTCACAGAGTAACACATAAAGAGAAACAGCCCACCCTA
Organism: Locusta migratoria; assembly: GCA_026315105.1. Taxonomy (NCBI): domain Eukaryota; kingdom Metazoa; phylum Arthropoda; class Insecta; order Orthoptera; family Acrididae; genus Locusta; species Locusta migratoria. The sequence continues at coordinate 133,777,720 of CM048749.1, read as the reverse complement.
AACCACTGTCCTACGCTCCCCCGTAGTTCCGTATGATGCTAGCAGGTGTCAGGCGGTTCGCTGGCTTAGGGTGCCTCTCGCACGTCAGAGGGTAGCGTGGAGGGGAGGCTGAGGGGAGAGCTTGTGCCGCCTGCCACGAGGCCACGGCTGTGTCTGGCGTGCCGGCGTTTGAGGGGAGGTGGTGGTGGAGACAGCCGCTACCTGCCGCCTGCTCTGGCCAGTTTAAAGAGCTGCTTCTGACCACAGCGCCATCATGGGACATATTACGAAACTATTTCAGCACCCCCCGCCCCACACCCCTTAGAGTGGGACCGGGACATTGTGGAGATTCTCGTCTGTATATATTTGTCTGTGCCATTGTGTTTAGTTACACTGTGTATAAGTGTGGTGTTAGGAGCGGGGTCCCGTGTTGCAGTGGCACGACCAGTGGTACCGCATGCCGGTGATGAACGGCACGGTGTCGACGGACTCGTTCTTCGTGCTGGGGGCGGCGCTGCTGGCCATGGGCTTCCTGCGCGAGCGCGAGCGCCTGAAGGAGCGGGGGCGGCGCCTGGGGGCGGCGCTGGGCCGCGCCCTCGCGCTGCGCTACGTGCGCCTCACGCCGCCCTACGCGCTCGTCATCCTCTTCTACGCCGCCGCCCTGCCCCGGCTTGGCACCGGGCCCCTCTGGGAGACCGTCGTGGGGCCCGAGGTCTCCAACTGTCGAACCTACTGGTGGACCAACCTGCTCTACGTCAACAACTACGTGCACATCCAGCATCCGGTAAGCAGCGCACCCTTTCTACATCATCTACATCATCCATCAACCAGTAGCGATGGGGACAGGCAGACTGAAGTACTCACCAGTGAAACCACTTAATGTGGGCAGTGCTATATCGTAGGTACGAGGGTTGATAAATAGATGATAGATGTAGTGGCAATGGGAGCAAAAGAACAGGCAGTGGAATGAGGAAGAAAGATTAGTTGAGACCATCGTGAGATCTGGGGATCGGGATCATAGAGACAGGCGTACTGTAACAAGAAAAGAAAGGAAGGAAAGTTAATGTTTAACGGCTCGTCGACAATGTGGTCACTGGAGCTCACGTTCAGATTAGTTAGGGACAACGAAGGAATCGACCGTGCCCTTTCAAAGGTAGTATCCCAGAGATTTAGAGAAATCACGGGAAGCCTAAGTCTGGGTGGTCGCAGGTGAATTTCAACCACTGTGCTCCGGAATGCAAGTCCAGTGTCTTACCACTGCGCTATCTCGCTACGTCTTTAACACGAAAAATTTTGTCCACTTTTCCTCATTCCCTTTATTCGCGTTTAAATTCTCTCGAACGATTTACAAGCCCGACCAGTCCATCCACAAAGACATGTTGTTGTGGTCTTCAGTCCGGATACTGGTTTGTTTCAGCTCTCCACCGTACTATATCCTGAGCAAGCCTCTTCATCTCCTCATAATAACGGCAACCTACATCCATTTGAATTTGATTACTATATGTAAGAATAGAAAATGGTAACTGACTATACAGTCTGCAGTAAGTGAGAAAGAAAGAGGCAGTGGCAAGAATGGGACATAGGCAATGGAAAACAGGCAGTGAAAGTGGCAAAGACAAAGGTAAGGAAGATGGGAAAGGATGAAGAGATTAATAGTGGGAGAGAGAGAGACAGGAGAAAGTGCCAATAGGAGAAGTATGAGGCAGTGGGAGAGAGAGATACACATATATAGACAGTGGAATGAAAGGAGGATGCTGTGTATGTAAAAATTTATAGCCAGATATCAAAACTCGTTTTGAACAACACACTTATTTCCAGAATGAAACTTTCACTCTGCAGCGGAGTGTGTGCTGATAGTGCGCTTGCCCGCGAAAGGCATACGTCCCAGGTTCAAGTCCAGATTCCGGCACACAATTTTAATCTTCCAGGAAGTTTCAACACACTTATTGTTTCAGCTTGACAAAAGCAACAAATCAGCCATAGCAAAACATATACGACGGCTGGAACTTAAATACTGACAACCATTTAATCATAGCCGATACAAAAGCGTCACATGTTTGTACCTGTTACAGTCCTTCAAAGTAATCACCAACGATGGATAGAACCCGGTGGCAGCGATGTGGGAAGGCGTAGTATGCCGTTATCAGAGCCTGTTCTGTTGATGGTGAGTATGGAACGGTCTACTGTCTGCCGGATCTCGGGAACAATTATGAAGCGAATGCTACATAGTGGTTCCTTCATCTTCAGAATCAAATCAAAGTCACAAGGACGTAATTCCGGACTATATGCGTGGATGGTACAGTTCTCCCAGACCCATCGACCGAACCGAGCAACTTGCGCTGTATGCGTCCCGCGCATTATCGCGCAAATTGATGGGTGGGTTGCGCAGAAAGTGATGTCGATTCTTTCACAAAACTCGTCGGGATAATGGTACAAAAACATACTGTAATACTGTGAATTAATGGTCTGCCATGAAGGAACGTAATGCGTTTGGATAACACCATCACAGTCGTACACTAGGATCACCATAATTTTCACCATACTGACACACTTTAGATTTTCGCGGCGACCCATAAAGACGCCATTCGTTCCATTGGCGTTTCAATTTTGACTCGTACAATGTGGCCCGTGTCTTATCTATTGTTACGATACGTCGTAAGCAAGCCTCTCCTTAGCGATTATAGCGCTTAAAGTGCGTTTGAGCAGCGTCGTAACGCATACATTTTTGCACTTCCGTCAATTCATGCGGAACCCATCGTGAGGTTTTCGCTATGTTTTCGCATATCCAGACAAATTCAATCTTGATTCAACTCCATTGTTCCTGTTTAAAAAACATAGTGACACCGTTACGTTAGAGGTAAGGTAGGTATGTCAAATACGTGCACGGCCACTACGGTCGGGGGTTCGAATCCCCCCTCGGGCATGGATATTTGTGCCGTCCCTAGTAAAAGGTAGTTGATAAGTAGTTTGTAAGTTTAGGGACTGATGACCCCTTAGTTAAGTCCCATGAGCTTAACAAACATTTGAACATTTTTTTCATATACGTGTGCTATCAGCGACAGTAGTAGATTACATTGCATAGTGTCTCCACAGTGGTGTTACTACTATTTAAGTTCCAACCCTTGTACTGCAAAGGCTGTATATTAAAAGTTAATTGATCACTTCAGTTACCATAATTTGCTGTAAAATATACCCTTTGGTTTTAGAAGTGGTTTGACAACCGAAAATGCAATGTTCCGTTTTCTCTTTCAGGGATTGGATGGATTAAGTAAAAGGTTGCGAACGTTAAGAACATTCTTTGATGTAACAAAGACATCTGATTATTTATAAAGAAGACTTAAAAACGTTCATGAGGCATGCAGCCATTCTGGGTAACACAGTACACGTAATGCTAATTGCTCGCTACATGTAATACGACGGTTGGAACTCTAATAGAGGCATCACTGCTGTAGAGACACTGTACAGTGGAATCTATTATTGTCGCTGGTAGCACACGTTGTTGACGTACCTACCTTGCCTGCGGGCAAATTGTCTCGCCCGTCCCACGTCACCAGCGTACAATCGAGGGAAGCAGTCATAAAATGTTGAAATGTTTGTATAGCTTATGGGACTTAACTACGTGGTCATCAGTCCCTAAACTTACAAATTACTTATGACCTAACTAATACTAAGGACGGCACAAATATCCATGCCCGAGGGGGGATTCGATCCCCCGACAGTAGTGGCCGTGCAGACCGTGACTGGAGCGCCTCAGTCCCCTCGGCCACCGCGGCCGGCGAAGCAGTCACTCGTGAGCGAGCGATCTAAGGTAACGGTGTTACTTTCCTCGACGGCAAACCGTCGATGAACAGTATTACTGTTCGTTTTTGGAGCATCACTTGCGACCAGATTTGCTAAATAAGTGGCCACAATTCCTGCATAAACAATCATCATTTTCACGACTATGCTCGGGTGCATGCAGCGCAAGTTTTGGTTGCTCTAGTCAGTCGATTGGACTGGGAAGTACAGTACTATCCACCATACTCCCCGGAATAAGTCCTTGTGACTTTGATTTGATTACGAAGACGAAGGAACCACTTCGCGGCATTCGCTTCAGAACTGTTCCAGAGATTCGACAGGCAGTAGACCGCTCTATCCGCACCAACAGAATAAGCTCTGCTAACGGTATATTACGCAAATTCAAATGTTCAAATGTTTGCATAGCTTATGGAACTTAGCTCTGGGGTCATCAGTCCCTAAACTTGCAAACCACTTATGATCTAGCTAATACTGAAGACGGCACAAATATCCATGCCCGAGGGGGGATTCGAACCCCCGAGAGTAGTGGCCGTGCAGACCGCGACTGACGCACCGCGGTCCCCTCGGCCACCGCGGCCGGCGTATATTACGCCTTCACATCGCTGTCAACGACTTCTACACAACGCCGGTGACTACTTTGAAGGACAGTAACATGTGAAAACACCTGTTTTCTTTCTGGCGCAACCGTAGACTTTTTAGTCGATCACATCGAGTTGTACCATCTGTGTAATTTTGGCTGCTTATACCGCTTACACCCTGTACAGATTAGCAGTAATGTGTGAGGACTGCTGACCAGTGAGCCAGCCGCGCGCTGTTAGTAAGACGGTGCTGTGTTGTTGTGCCGGCGCAGTGCATGAACCAGACGTGGTACCTGGCGGTGGACACGCAGCTGTTCGCGGCCGGCCTGCTGGTGCTGTGCGCAGTCTGGCTGTGGCCGCAGGCCGCGCCTCCCCTGCTGGTGGTACTGCTGGCCGCCGCCATCGCCACGCCGCTCGCCATCGCCGCCGCCTACGGCCTCACCGGCTCCATGCTCTACACCACAGAGTGAGTACCTGCCGGCATCCACACTCCCACCTCACCCACTACTCACCTGCTGTACAGGGTGTCCCAAAAAGAATGACACGATTTTGAATGAAATGTTGGAATATGAGATCATTAGGCTGTCTGTATCACTATGCAAGTCGCCCATTTTTGTTGCACGTCTCGTTGTGCGATTGGATTCACGATTTCCTATCAGAAAGGACACAGTTCGTTGTAATTGGCGGTAAGTCATCGAGTAAAACAGAAGTAATATATCTGGCGTTCCACAGGGAAGCGTTATAGGTCCCCTACCCTTCCTCGTGTTTATAAACGATTTAGGAGACAATCTGAATAGCTCCCTTAGACTGTTCACGGATGATGCTGTCGTTTATCGGTTAGTAAAGTCACCAGAATCAAAATCAACTGGAAAGAGATTTAGACAAAATTTCTACTTGGTGCGAAAATTGGCAATTGACACTAAATAAAGAAAAGTGTGAAGTAATACACATGACCACTAAAAGAAATCCGCTGAACTTCAATTACACGATAAATCAGTCAAACGTTAAGGGCGTAAATTCTACCAAATACCTAGGAGTTACAATCACGAACAACTTTGACTGGAGAGAACACACAGAAAATATTGTGGGGAAGGCGAACCAAAGGTTACGTTTCATTGGCAGAACGCTTAGAAGATGCACCAGCTCCACCAAAGAGACTGCCTACATCACACTTGTGTGTCCTCTCCTGGAGTACTGTTGCCCCTTGCGGGACCCTCACCAGGTGGGACTGACGGAAGATATTGAGAAGGTTCAGAGAAGGGCAGCTCGTTTTGTTTTATCACGTTACGGGAGGGGGGGGGGAAGCGTCACGGAAATGTTGCACGAATTGGGGTGGAAATCATTAAAAACAAAGACGTTATTCATTGCGGCCTGATCTGTTAGCGAAGTTTCAATCACCGACTTTTACTTCTGAATGTGAAAATATTTTGCTAGCACCCACCTACTTAGGGAGACATGACCATCCCAATAAAATAAGAGAAATCAGATCGAAAACGGAACGATTTAGGTGTTCTTTCTTCCCGCGCGCTATTAGAGAATGGAACGGTAGAGAAAAGTTATGAAAGTGGTTAATGAACCCTCTGCCAGGCACTTAAATGTGATTTGCAGAGTATCGATGTAGATGTTGTGGATAAAGGAGACTTGAACCAGAAAGTGGTTTTGTTCTCGATGCCATTACCGCGAAATCGTGCTTGTTACGGTTGGTTTAGGAGTTTGCATGTTTCACTACTGGCCAAAATGAGGCCAAATATTAGAAACCAGAGGCTAAACCAGAGGAAGACAACTTCTCGTGGTGTGACGTGTGAGCAGGGAAAGCAAGCCTGTCAGTTCGTGTGACGCCTTCGAGAGCTGTGTTCGCAATGTTGCCTAGATAAACGGGGCTGCGAGTACGGAGCTGGAGGGCTCAGTCGATAATAGCGCTCTCGACGACAATGACATGCCGAGTACGAGCAAAGCGAAGAAATAAGTTTTTCTTTCTGTGTGTCAAAATCTTTATAACCAGTGTGAGTCAAGGTTTGAAAGTTTGGAAATACTGTTTTCAGTGGATGTTAACAATTTTTCTACCAGGTTTCAAACAGAACTGTTAAATTTACAGTGTGACGATTTAATGAAGGACAAATATAAACACAACAAAACGACCCAGTGAACTTCGCATCACTTACCTCTTAATATAAACCATACTAATTTAAATCATATGTATTTATACCCAGCAGCTTTATAAATGCATCATCGGATAGTCTTAAGTATCGGCTCGATAGTGGGCTGAAAGAGTGGGTGAATCACGCACATATTTCCAGGATAATGTTCACGTCACATTCGTGGAAATTCAGGGAAGGTTTAAACGTTGATAAAATATGGAAAAATTGCGAAGAAAATTTAGATTTAAAACATGTAAAATAATGACATGGTTGTTGCGTTGGGTGCGTTCAGAAATATACTTTGAATGAGTAAAGTTCGCTTTGCACGATCTGAACCCGTACATGAACTGTCAAAGATAAAAATGGATTGCTGTTCGTTAGTCTCGCAAAAACTCGAGAACGGCTGAACCGATTTTGTTATATATAGTTACATAAACCACTGAATCTATTGTAATGAAATCTGTCGACCCGGCAATGCTTCGCAATTGCTAATACATATGTACTCTTGCTGTGAACGTCAAATGTGCAAAATTTTATCGGAATCGTACGAATGATATTGATATCCAAAAGAAAAGAGCGCTTTCAGTTTTCCACAAATTTTCCATTTTTCTGGCCAACTATTCCAAACTTTTACTTCACTCAAACCTTCCTCTCGCTTTGAAAGTCGAATGTGGAAAATTTTATCGCAATCAGACGAATATTTATTTAATAGAAACCTTGTCCTGCCAACTCGTACCGTACTCAAGTAACGCTCTTACAATCAGGTGGCAATTGATTCATAGAGAAAAAATCGCTTTCGATTTTTCCTAAATTTTCCTACTTTCCGGGCGACTTTTCCAAATTTTTATTTGATGCGTACCTTCCTGTTGCTTTCAACATGAAATGTACAAACTTTTATTGTAATTGGACGAACGGTATTGATAGCTTACTTGAAAAAAGCTGTTTCAGTTTTTCCCGATTTTCATCGTTTCCGAAGTAGTTTTCCATATTTTACCACCGTTTAAACCTTCCCTGGACTTACACGAATCTTTCTAGACTAAAATTAGCCAAATCCATTAAGCCGTTCTCGAGTTTTAGCGAGACTAAGGAACAGCAATTCATTATATATTATTCATTAGAAAGAAGGGCTTAACACCAACAAATTGCATTCTAAATTATTCACAAAAGACTATAAAAAGCCATCACAAATGTTCGCTGTGTCCTCCATTGGCTGCATGGACGACATCTAGCCGATAGCTGAACTCATCCCAAACTGAGCGTAAGGTGTCTTCTGTCACTGAAGCTACAACAGCTGATATTCTTTTAGTTCGTCAGTGTCACGAGGTAAGGGAGCAACATGAACACATTGTTTAACGTATCTCCACAGGAGGAAATGACATGGTGTTGAGTCGGAGACCTAGAAGGCCAAGAGTGTAAAGCCTGGTTGCGTCGACGCCATATTGCACGATACTGGATGCACGCGTCCAGTCAGCACTTGTAGTGACATCTAGTTGATTTTTTCTGAAACCTATGAGGCCATGAGTGTAAAGCCGAAGTCCCCACAATCGCGTAAGCGGCCGACTGCGAACAGCAGACAAATTGAAGAGCGCTTCGGCGGCCATTGTAGTGGCAAACTTCCGCGCGAACTTTAAATAGGCGTAAGATTCTTTTGATTAGAGAGAGTATTCATTTAAGTCGCGAAAACTATGTCTAATTGAAATATATAACTACAAAACAGCTTCTGACTCCTTGAATATATAGCAACTATCGGTTGTGTGTAAATTTATTACACATACGGTGTAGAAATTGGCCAACAGCGTTTCCTCTTCCTAACGAAACCGAATTATAACATGTAGTATTTTTGCGTTCTAAGTGCAGCATATGAACGGAATTTATCGCTAGGCACGATTTTTTTGCACTTTCTCATTATATTCTACGATTACGAAACTTTTGTACAAACATTAAATTCGGAAGAGTTTCACACTTTACGTCTTTGCTTTAATGCTGTATTCTCCAATATTTAGATATTTCATAGCATGGAAAAATCAAACAGGGCTGACTGAAATAGCTAATGTTAAAAATCGATTGCGAAAGTGAAATATGCCATCAGATACATAACTGAAAAATAGCTTCTTACGTTGTGAATACAGCAATCAGACACTACCAAATTCTTTTAAGAACACGAAGTATGACATAACTTTTTCTTGACTAAGGCATCTAACATTAGCATTAGGGTACCTTGCAAGAAAATTAGCATTTTTGATGGTGTAAGCCAAATACCTTATAGCAGAGTGAACTGCTCAAAAGGCAGCAACTATCGTCTCAGGGTTCAACTTCACAATGTGCATCCACTGTGGCTATGTACCGTTCATATATGGAACTATACACAGGTCTGCAAACCCTTTTCAGTTGTTATACCTATATGTAAATCAGACTACCTTTAAATTCTTCGTTACAAGTTGCTAATATTAATACCATTAAAAAACGTTCTAACTGCAGTGAGGCAATTAATTTCGAGACACCAATATTTATTTTACACAATCATAAAATGAAACTTTTTGAACTTCCTGTCCACCAGTAGTGCCTAAAGTAGGTCTTTTTTAAGAGCTACCAGTATTATAAAAGCCTGTTATTTATTTCATTCAATCCTATATTGTCTTGACTAACAGTCTGTTAAGCAAGAGTAACTATCTCTGAACACAAGTAGTAGGGCGACTTCTATTCCTGAGGAATATAAATGGGAATACAGTATTCGATCTTTTTTCCTTTCTTAAATTGATTTGTGTATTTAAACGATGAGCAGCTCTTCACCATCGTGCTTCATGTACACTGCGATAGTCAAACAATACAGATGTGACTATCAATTGTGTATATGGCCCGCAGTAGCTATTAATACTCGATTTATCTGCTAATAGCTCTCGTATTTATGTGACGCCTGCCACTATCATGGCGGCCGGGCGAAGGTTCAAATTATCCCGCGACAGTAGCGCCGTCGGGGAGTCTAGTTATTCTTACAAGGTGTTTGGTAAAGCCTGGTTGCAAGGACGCCATATTGCGCGAGACTGGGTGCACGCTCCAGGTCAGCGCTCGTAGCGGATACATATTTATTTATTCATTTTTTTTTTGAAACTCTAGACAATGACTATTACATCTATCACTGTTTCAGTTACCAAGTGACATTTGTCTCAATAATATTACAAGTTAAAACTGGGTCATTCTTTGTGGGATACCCTGTATTTTTGTCACAGCTACTGGTACGTATTGTACAAATGTAATGTACTGCAGGGTCATCAGTCCCTAAACTTACAAACTACATATTAACTACCTTGTACTAAATAAGACACAAACATCCATGCCTCACTGGGAAAGGCCTTGTGCATCGAAGCGTAGCGCCTCAGTGGGCTTCGCTACTCCGTCACGGCATACATATTCTAGTCAAACAACATGGACACATGAAAATTTCTACATGCTCCAGAATTCGAACCTGGGTCTCCTGCTTACTAATCAGTTGTGCTAAAATACAGCGTACGGAATGATATTCGTAAATACTTTTACTTGGTGAGCTATTAAAGTGCTCTGAAAATTGGGGCTGCTGAATGTGTTAAACGGTATTTCAAACTAGGACAGATCATACACCATCTCTCTCCCAACAGTCAAGTGGGTTTTCACTGGTATTTCGGCAGGTATTTGCAACTTTGTTCTTGCAGTGTATAGCTGGAGTCAGCCCAAACAAACAATGCTCATCACGTCTTTCGTGCGAAACCCACTGTCGACGGAATAGGCTTGTTTCCTGTTACAAGAAATAAGATTCCTCAGAGCAGTGCCAAAATGTATTCAGGTTAGCGACATGCCTTAAGAGGGACAGTAAAACATTAAGATTAGACATACCTCGAGCAGTGACAACACTGATTTGACCCAGCTAACACAGCGCAAAGGAACTCTGGTTATTCTTCGTGTTTCACTGTCCCTAATAGACATATAACTAAACCGAGTATAGCGATAGACTAATCTGAAACGGCTCTATCGAATATGAGCCTAAAATTTCACTTTCAAAACTGATTTGTTTGTTATTGGAAACAAACCAATGTTTTCAGACATTAGAGTAGATGAATACTTGTTCCATAGCTCTTGCATGCGACATTTCCTAATGTTGTGGAAAGTTCGTTACCTGAAATGAAAACTCCATTAGGAGCGGTGTGCACCACGACCATAATATGACAAATATGAAAAGAAATTTCAGCACTGGTCGTAAATTACCATTTATGTTTTCCAAATCGATTTCTACTATCGAATAGTCGTCTTCAGTACAACATGCACACTCGAATTGATACATATCTGGTGTTACATGTCAAGCCCCAAGGCATAGCTACAAAGTATATAAGATATTCCACAGTTCCGAATCGAGTATAATACAAATTTTCCTTAATGACACTAAATATTTAGTTTTATTATTATTATAGGATTCTCTCTATAAATGGAAGACGCAAAGCAAAAAATATGGCTGAAGAACAGCAACCCCATATCCATATTTTAAGAAATATTTCATTACTTATGTTTTAAAATTAAAAAAAAAAAAAATAAACAAAAGTGATGCTAAAACTCGCTCCACACTCAACCACATGGGTTTCAGACACCTTCATGGTCTCAAATGTTCGTAAATTGCGGGAACTTAATTTCTTTTGTTATTCGTCCATAGTCTTACAAACTACTTGAAATAAATTAAGGAGATTACACACACATCCATACCCGGAGGAGGTCTCGAACCTCCGACGGCGAGCAACAGTGCACTCAGCAGCAAAGCGCCTGAGACCGCTGGGCCACTCCACCGCACGCCACTTCACAAAACAACCAATATTTTCAAAAGAAAAGCATGAACATAGCATTCAGTACAGACAATTCAATCCAAGAAAATCATTGACACAGACGTCTACTAGAAAGCAGGGGTATACCAACCACAAAGTAATACATGTCATGGAAGGATTGTAGAAACAAACCAGCAGAACTTTTGCCACCCAGTACAAAAAACGAATCAGAGTATGGAAATGTGTGACAAACCACTCTACCTTTCCTGAATGTTTAACAGAAAATAAACACAAACACCTACAACAATAGAAAAGAAATGACAATAGAGTCAAAATAAAAATAAAACTCCTCCTAACTTTCCATGAAATATACCGGCTGAAACTAAGATACTTCTAATTGACCAAGTAAATGTGACTAACCACTCGATGTTTAGACTGACAGAAATCCGAATATATAACAAGACGGTAATACACCTCCACCAATATAACAAGCTACTGTTGAAATGCTGAAGCAGTGGAAGTTGGCAACACCTACGGTAATGTAAGACACTAAATTCACAGACACAGTGCACTGCTCGAAAATCAGATTGATCACTTGAAAATGTATGCCACCTAATGAAAACTGTTTGCCACGCTAGTAACAGCCACTGTTCTGTAAATACCTTAAAATTTTATTACAAAGAAACTGATTTACTATAAAGAAACTTTTAAATCCTAACCTACATGTTCAAAACCTTAACCCATATCTGCAAACGAAAACACATGTGACATTTCAGACACCCACTGGAAATGGCTTGCAAATAAATGGAAACAAATTTCAATGAAAAAATAATTACTCAGTGCACAGTTTCTTTCAAAATTATTATATTAAAGACTAAAGTCTGAATGTAATGCAGTGTACATAATTAATTACAAATATCTGTTTTCTGTTATGTGACTACATGAAAGTTTGTTTTCAATGAAAAATTGTAGTTACAAATTGGTAAGCAACCATGTCTTGGATCTAAGATGACATTAATCTGAATCTTTTTATTAGAAACTTTCTTCATGTTTTCTTACATTCAGTACTTATTACTAAATGTAAGTATTATTTATCAAATATTGAATATTAACATTTTAAATAAACATTTTTAAAATAATTAGACGAGAATTTAAAGTAAATACAATAAATTAAAATTTGGTACACAAGTGCAAAACATCAAATGGAAGATAAAATACAGTTTTTCTACCCTAATACTGATGTATATTATTATTTTTATATAACAGTAAGGTATTTTGCAGAGATGCATCAAATTTTCATTTGTGGTAATTAGTAATTAAAAGATATATTTTTTATTAAAATTCTGATCGAAATTTTGATGATTATAATTCTCATTTTGTAGGAAAGGATTTACATAAAATTACAAAATAAAATAGCTACTTGTTATAGTTGAACCTGTGACGTTACAGTTTCATAACTGCACAACACACAAAGGACTACTAAAATCAATTGAAAATGTAGTAATCCTAAAACATTTGAAAAAAATTAAAATGTCTTCAAATGTATCTTGTGAAACTAAAATTTGATGTAAATTTTTATTTCTCTCAGATTTGTATCGAACAGCACAGATATTTTTTTGGGTTTTTACTTAATTCTAATGATGCCTTATTGTACAACACCTACCAACAAGTCACGGGACACACCTACTGCATTTGGTATAGAAGAATTCCCAAACACAATGGCTCGAAATTCATTAGCAGCTTCGTCCTGCATCCCTATAATTTCGAGAAGAGTCAGACAATATTGAACATACAGGGACTTTTCAAAAGTTCTCTTCCTGTCGTACCATTCGTACATGCAACAGACTTTCGCGAAGTAACAGCCTTATTGCAATGCACAAACGTGAAGCTGTTTGGGCAGTGAAGGTGCGAATGAGTTGAATTCCAAATGTCGTCCGACACATCACACAGCTTTCTCTCCATGGATTGTTTGCTGCGAGACTAATCTGGAACCGATCGAAAGAGAACGTAAAATGTCAATTTATTATTATTTTGTAATGGGGAACAAAGCAATGTTTTCAGGCATTAGATAAGGGCAGCTGAATACTTGTTTCATAGATATTGCGTACAACATTTCTTAATGACATGGAAAGTTCAGCAAGATTTTTCCTGACATGCCATTAAATTTTTAAATTTGATTATTGTTATTAGAGAATTCTCGACAGAAATACAACACGTTAAGCAAATAAGTCGATCTATTTTTCTTTGCTTTTTCCTTGTAGTTTCATTGGGCTTTCATCCATCCCGAAAAGGCTTGTTTACTACCACTTTGATATGTACTTTTTTGTTTTGCTTGCTCTGATATAATTTCAATTTGTGTACTTTGTGTGTGAAGTTGTATCTTTCTAAAATGTCGGATGGTCCTATGTTTGCATTTTTGAGGCCCTTTCAAATTTCATCTAGTCAAGGTGTGGAGTTCTTAAGTGAGGTTACATGGGCTGAGATAACCAAAGGATTTCATTGGCCTTTTTTAATATTCATTTTGATATCTGAAAACATTTCTGAATTATCCAGCTTTCGGTCCCTATAACGATTTGAGATTCAGTACATTATATTAGCGCTTGGAGCTCTGGCACTTTCCCCACACAGCTACGACAATTTACTACTCTTAGACCAATAGTTTTTAGATCTGTGTTCTTCCTCTTCCGATTTGTGCATTGAAGTCATCGAGTAGAATTTTCACATTATCTTTTGGAATTTTGGCCATCTTTGTTTAAAGTTCTTCTCAGAGTTTTTCAGTTTTTTTTTTCAGACTCTTTTTCAATTATCGCCACTTGTTGGTGCATGTACATTAATAAAGCTTCTGCTATTATTCTGATTACACGCCTATGTACAGTGAATACGTTTTCGCTCAATGATGATTCACCCCCCCCCCCACACACACACCAAAGTAATGATGCCATACGAAAGCAGTGACTGAAAAGAGTGACAGTACTTAATTTACTGAGATGTTTTATAGCTAAAATTTCTAGTAACGATATGGGATATGTAGCTGATCTCAAATGTTGCAGCAGATAAGCAACGTATTTCTTCCAATTGAAACTCCTATCAATACACACACCTACATGTTTTGAATAATTTACTTCTGTTAATATTCTACATTTATTAACGGGTGTAATGCCATTTACTGCACAGAATAGTATACAGGGTGTCCCACTCAACTGTTTCACCCCAGATATCTCTGAAACTACAAGAGATATTAAAAAACCACTTTCACGCTCATGAACGTACGGCAGAGGCTTATGAAAGTAGGTAATATGAGACACTCTAAAAAGTGAAGAAATATTTTTTTCAACACAAACTTAGGTTTTTTTTTTTTTTAAACGGATACCCCATATTATTTCTTAAGCAATAGATCGGATGAAAAATCACAAGAATGGCGTCAGTTGCATCGCGATGCGTCAGTTTCATCCGGAGAAACTGCGAAGCGAAGTTGATGTTACGCTCGAGCCTCGGACACGAGCTAGCAGCGCGCCTCATGTATTTCAAACGTCAACTTCGCTTCGCAGTTTCTCCGGATGTAACTGACGCATTGCGATGCAACCAGCGCCATTCTTTTTGTGATTTTTCATTCTATAGATTGCTTAAGAAATAATATGGGGTATCCATAAAAACACATAAGTTTGTGTTGAAAATAATATTTCTTCACGTTTTAGAGTGTATCATAGTACCTACTTTCATAAGCCCCTGCCGTAGTTCATGACCGTAAAAGTGGTTTTTCAATATCTCTTGTAGTTTCAGAGGTATCTGGGGTGAAACAGTTGAGTGGCACACCTTGTATACTAGGTTCGATCAAAATAATGTGAGGCCGAAATAAACCATATCTGCCCTCATACCAAAGTAACTGAACTTATTTAAAAGAATTCCACGATTTACACAATCAAATGTCTTTAAGAGATTTCAAAGCATCCCAATGGGTGATGTTCGGTTGTTTAGAGGATTTAATATTTGATGAGTAACAGCATAAATAACTTTTTCTGTTAAAAAACCTTTCTGAAAGCCAAAGCGACGTTTTATAACTACTTCATTTTTACAAATATATGAAGATATTTAATATATATTTTTTCAAGAATTTAGGATAAAGCTATCAGACTGGGTTGTAGTTGTTGATAGCATACCTGTCCCCGTTCTTACGCAGTAGTTTAACAATAACAGATTTCAGTCCTTCAGGAAATATACTATGTCGCCAGAGATCTATTACGTATGTAGCCGAGAATTTGCTGGGAATAAGCTTTTACTATTAAAAAACTGCAAAAAGCATAGTCTGCATAAAATCACTTCAAAAAAATCTTTATTACTGATTTCTACACATATAGACTGCCATAGTCAGTTCTTGTATGTTATTAACAGTTCATGACTCACGCGTCAACCGTTATCACTTCTTAATAACAGGAATCTGGGAACATCGGTGTGAGAAAAGTAAACATAATACAAAAATAAAATATACATAATTTTGCTGACGTTCCCACTTATTGTTTCACTCAATAACATAATGGCGCCTCTTGACATCCTGCTGTTCCGAGCATCGTGCTATTATTACGATCAGGTAGTAAGATTGCGTTGCACGTACGCCGACCGATATTACGCCGGCGCAATGGAGGCATTGTTCTAAAAAAAACAAAAAAAAAACACGATCTGTACTTAATTTGTTTGTAACACTCAAAAATACCACGAAATAACATCAATTCTATCTTTACAATGCCCCAAAGATGATCACCACCAATAACATCGTGGAGGTAGGAATAATACGGAGGGGCTTGTAAAGAAACGACGTTTCATGTTAAATCTGTCTGACAGTTTAAACCTTGTGTGCATAACGCCATCTTCCTTTACTCTAACCTCCTTGGCGTATTTGTTCGTTCTGTTACAGCATATTTGGTCGCTAGGCGAGTAGCGAATGAATAATCTGATTGTTGGAGAATAGAGAAATTGATCTCAGCTGCAAGCGTACTTTCAGTTTTTCTCAAATTCTGATGTAATACGCGGTCAAACGGGACAAAAAGTATCCTATGTCCGTCTCCTGCTTATAAACTACCTCACCACCAATTTTAAGCCAATTCGGTTCAGACGTTCTTTAGTTATAAATAGTGTAACTAAAACGACTTTCTTTTATATACATAAATTTCTGGCATTCGGTTCGTCTTTCCATCCTTACTTGTTACAGTTTCACAAGGCGGTAAATTGAAATTGTCTGTTCATCTACTTCTGTAATGTTGTGTGAGGGAGGCTAAATTCTAGATCAAAGTTTACACCCTTGGTCTCCGTCTTTCAATATAGAATCAGAACAGTGCTTCGAGTCTCGTCGTTCCATTGTTTAACTTTTCATATCCGCTCTGAATAGTCGAGGATTATAAGCTAGCTTCCCTCGCGGAGTTTGGCGTGCTGCTGTAGTCCCTCCAGCTGGTCGCGGTCGGCCTCTACACAGCTGTGCTGCCGCTAACAGCGTGAACCCCCGGCTGTTGCGCCTCATTAGAGCGCCTCATCGCGACTTAACAGCTCACCGTAGCCAGAAGCAGGCACCGCAACTCATGATGCGAATCTGCCTGGCTTTACACTGTCGTCATTAGTCCCGGGAATAGTGACGCAGGGCAAATGGAAGAAATGTGACACTCTGTTATTACTCTCCTTTCCTTACGAGAGTTCTTCTGTCTCAGCTAAGCTTTTACTTTAGAAATAAGACAATTTCTTTGCTGTAAATCAAATACCGAATGATCAAAAGTCAGTATAAATTTGAATTTGAATAAATCACAGAATAATGTAGATAGATAGGTAAAAATTGACACACAAAGTTAAAAAAAAATAAATCAAAGTATTGCTAGACGCGTTAAAGATCTCTTGCGCGCGTCGTTTGGTGGTGATCGTGTACTCGGCCGCCACATTCGTCATGCTTGGACTCCCAGGACCCCAGACCTCAGTCCGTGAGATTCGCTCTGGAGTTACCTGAAGTCGCAAGTGTGTCGTGATCGACAGACATCTCTAGGGATGCTGAAAGACAACATCCGACGCCAGTGCCTCACCATAACTCCGGACATGCTTTACAGTGCTGTTCACAACATTAGTCCTCGACTACAGCTATTGTTGAGGAATGATGGTGAACATATAGAGCGTTTCCTGTAAAGAACATCTTCTTTGCTTTGTTTTAATTTGTTATGTTAATTATTGCTTTTCTGATCATATGATGCGCCATCTGTCGGACATTTTTTGAACTTTTTTTTGTTCTAATAAAACCCCATGCCATTCCATGCATGCGAGTCAATATTTACCTATATACATTATTCCGTGATTTATTAAGTTTTCAAATTTATACTAACTTATTGATTACCCGGTATAATACCAAAGGAAGACTTCTATATGTATTGGTCAAGGTGGTAATTTGTTTTAGATGATTAGTTTCTGAAACTGCGGCGGAGCGGCAGAGCGCATTGAGGCGCTATGCTGCGATGCGCGAGGCCGTTCCCCATCGGGGGTTCGAATCCCTCCCCCCACCCCCCCTCTTACATGGATGTTTGTACCGTCTTTAGTATAAGGTAGTTCATAAGTACTTTGTAACTTTAGGGACTGATGACTCCGCATTTGAACTTTCAGGTCTGAAATAATACAGAAAAGTGCAGATCAGGGAAACGATATATTACCCCCTTCTGCCTGAAAGTGGAACTAACATTACAACAATTAAAAACGTGCATGGTCTTCATAAGAAGAGAATTTATGGATGAATGAAACATTCTTTGCATCAGGAAAAATATGCAAACAACCATTTGAATTACATTACAACGTTAGAATCAGTAATGAAATTAAACATTACCACACCACTACAAAGAAAGGAGGCAAAACTTTCATGTACAAGACTGTGTAATTCACATAGACTGCTGATCTGCAGCCTGATCCTGTTAAGTTATAATACATGTGAGGTATGCCCACAAAGTAAGTTCCGTTTGGTTATATGAAACAGACATGTACAGATACAGAAAAAATACGTATTGTACAAAAATCTACAACTGTTAAACTACTTTACTACATAGCTTTCAAAATTTTGTAGGCACTTGTCATAGCGTGGCACAACTATTTGTATACCTTGTTCATAGAAAGTTTCCGCCTGTGTATTCAACCATGTGGTAACATGTTCTTTCATCTTGTCATCATCGTTGAAGTGTTGACCACCAAGGACAGATTTTATGTTTAAGAAGAAAGTCGCTAGGAGCGATTTCCGGGCTGTACGGAGGATGATAAAACACATCCCAGTGAAATTCCCGCAAGAGTTATTTAGTCACATTCCCCGTTTGCGATTTGGCATTATCGTGGAAAAAAACTTTACCTTTTGACAGTAATCCTCGGCGCTTGTTCTGTATTGCGAGGCGCAATTTCTTAATGGTCCCGCAGTAACCATGTGCATTGATTGTTTGGCCTAGTGGTAAGAAAAAATCAGTAAAGCCATTTCAGTTCCAAAAAAAAAAAAAAAAAAAAAAAAAAAAGGTGCACATACTTTTCGAGGTGTCGAGATTTGCTTAGGCTTTAACCTTCGTTGGGAATGAAATGTGCCTCCATTCCACTGATTGCCGTTTTCTTTCAGAAGTGTCGTACGATACCCAAGTTTCATCCCCCGTGACTATCCGAGAAAGAAAACCATCGCCTTCTTCATTGTAGCGTGTCAGAAACTGAAAGTGTTTTTTTTCTTTTTTTTTCGCGTTTTTCAGTATGAATTTTGGGTACCCAACGTGAGCAAAGTTTGCGAAATTTCAGATTTTCAGCAACAATTTCATGAATTAATTGATCAGGAGTTTTGCGGAACTTCCATGCAAGGACACAAAGTGTAAACTTACGGTTGTGCTTAATCTTCTCTTCAATTGTGTGAACCAGTTCATCAGTAACGACAAACTGATCAGTAACCACTTCTTTCTTCATCTGCACTCGATCACGTCCTTCATTGAACAGTCTGACTCATCTTGTAACCATCGAATCACTCATAGCTTTTTGTCCGTTAAATCGCAGATTTGATGAAGAATTTCGTTTGGTTTAACTTTCTTTGCATTTAGAAAACGAACCACAGATCAAATTTCACACGCGGCGGCATTTTCAATTACGTCTTACATTATAAAGATGTACTACAAAGCAGTCAGAGTAACTACCGCGCATGCTTGGAACTGCGATCGTAGCGGTGCCGCGGATAGAAATAGAAACTGAATTGACTTTGTGGACGATTCTCGTATGTTACAGTTTGTCTTATTGGATTTCGAAGGGAAAAATGTTGTTAACATTATCTTGAGGATACACAATACTAGCAATCGAAATCACTATAGAGTTATTTCAAAAGGCGCATTTGATAGCAGTGTCACAGAATTATTTTCTGACAAGAGGAAAGAATGAGGGCAAAAGCATACAAAAACCGAATGTGTAACTGTGTGCGGTGAAATAATACAGGCATCAGAAGGTCCATTGAGACAAAGACAAGACGTAGTAGAAATGCTTGTATATCACAGGCGGTACTGAATTTAACCGACAGGAGAAAATATAAAAATCGAACAAATTCATAAAGTAAGAGAATTCAAACGTAAAAAAATGACATTGACAGAAAGTGAAGAATATGTAAGAAAAAGAGGGTAATTGTAAATCATAGAGGCATGGTATAGCTGGGTAAAAGCTAGATGTCACCTACAGTAAAAAGAAACTGTATGAATGTTAAGAGCTCAGATGGAGAACCACTATTAAGAAAAAAAAGTAACAGAAAGCTGTAAGGTGGAAGAAATGTTAAAGGGGCTTTACGTGGGAAGTGAAAATAACCTTGAAGGCATCACCGTGGGAAGGGAAGAGAACGTACAAGAACCCCTCACGCGGCTAACGGTTCTTTCGTGAGTACGTGCTTGGCTGAAACGGGGTCCTAGCCTTTGCAGCAGTACTTTCATTATCTGTGCTGCAAATCTATACGTCTCTACCTCTGCCTTTCCATTATCTAGTCTCTTTCCTTACAGACCCGGTTACGACCTGGTTCACGAATTTGGATTCGTATTTTTCGTTACATTTCTGGAATTCCCTACAACTTAGACTAATAAATACGTGGTCACCATTGATGGATTTGAGGTGCCACAACCGTTTCAAAACTGTACAGAAGTGCATGCCAAAAAGGGAAGCTAGGTGAATATGGTGTGCGCTCCAGAGTTCACCCAAAACGCAACACAGTAGCCATCTCGTTGTGTGGCATCATCAAGAACCTACACAGTGGTAAGCCCCCTGAACACGTAGGATTTCACCGCTGATGCCTGAGCTATAAACTCACCACGCATGTCAGGGAGTATGCGTGATTGGAGCACAGGGACTTCCAGCAAAGGATTAGTGGCCAGGTAGTCGTTGCTGAGGCTGGGTGGTGCCTAAGGAGAAAGCTCCTATTCGGAGTGGGAGACACCAAGGTGAATGTATGTATGTAAAGTTTCGCGGCGAGTTTTTATGATAAAATCCTTTCGGGCTTCCAGCCGCGTCAAGTGGTTTGATATTCACGAGCTTTCCGCCCAGATCTCATCGGCCATTGTCAAGTGGTGACTGTCGCGTCATTGCTGCCGCCGTCCTTATATAGCTGCGCGGCTTAAACGCCTAGGAAAGCTGCTTGTCAAGAAGGCCAATTTGTTGTTCTTTAGTCTTCCTATTGCGCTGTCGCGAAGAGAAGACGACTCCACGTTTTTCTGTCGTGAACCACCATGTCAATACTGCTGCGGCAAGAACAATATTTCGTCGAACGAGCTTCGAATGGTGGAGAATGTTTTAACCAGACTGGCGGTGTCGCAATGGGAAGCCCATTAGCTCCTGTTATTGCCAATCTGTTTATGGAACACTTTGAGAACATCGCCCTGCAAACGGTCCCTGAAAAGCCTAGCTGTTTTTATTGTTATCTTGACGATATGTTCGTTGTCTGGCCTCATGGACGTTAAAACTGGGCGAATTCTTGGACCACTTCAACATCCATGACAAAATCAATTCCACGATGAAAGTAAAGAGATATGGTGCCTTGCCGTTCGTTGACTTACTTGTCGTAAAGCAAATGGATGCCTAATCCATAGTGTTTACTGGAACCCCACCCATACGGACCGGTATCTGCGCGCCACGAGCCATCGCAAAAACGATCTGTTATAAGGACGTTGGTGCATCGAACAGAAGTAGTCTGACAATGAACATCTGTAGATGAAACAGAGCCACTTACGGAAAGTGTCTAGGAAAAATGGCTACAGCAACCGCCAGATTTCACAAGCCATCCATCCGAAGACACGCATGCAGGAGAGGAGTAGAGATATAAACTTTCGATTCTGTCGTTTTGTGGCTCAGTAACGGGAAATACTGGTCCGGCTCCTTAAGAGACGCGATTAGACTCGGTCTTCAGGTCTCCTACAAATTTACGACAGCTGATTAGACCTGTGAAAGATGACCCAGGGCTTAAACGCCAGGTGTATACAAGATGCCGTGAGGGTGTGGATAGTTTTACATCGGCAGACAGTGCGAAATACTGAACAGCGCTGTGTTGAACATGATAGATATTTCCCGAGAAATCAGCAATTGCGGAGCACGCTCTGGATGACAAACATCGCATTGCGTTCGATGAGTCATCAGTCAATACCAGAACAAATCCTTTTTGGGATTGCATTATAAAAGAGACGACCGAAATTAAAAATATTTGGAAAAACTCTTAATAAAGACAGCGGCTTCCAGTTGAGCACAGCTTGGGATCCGGCCATCGGATGGTTGAATCGTGCGCACAGACACGCGACCAAGACATTGCTATATATGACGATGCGACGAGCACCAGTGACGTCAAAGGAAGCCGTGTGGCTGTATAAGGGCGGCGGTAGCAATAACTCGGCAGTCATCACTTGACAATGGCCGAGGAGATCTCCGCCGGAAACTCATGGATATCGAAGCACTTGACACGGTTGGAAGCCCGAAAGAATTTTATCAGCACGGTGGATGATTAGCATATGAATTGAATCAGTCTCCCTTCTGCAGGTGGCTGCTCAACATACAGTGATTCGAGATACGACTCCAAAACGTTCCCTTCGTAGACCATACCATGGAAGGAACATAAGCGACAAGGAGAGGTATACAACACCACCCCGAATACGCTGGATAATTTGAGACTCAATTTTGTGCACGATGCCATTGATCTTTGTCGAGAACATAGGGCAGTCGAGCTATTTACAAGATTAAGAACGGGTTTACTCTTATTTAAACATCGTCTTCTGCCTAGTCGCTGACACTGTTTGCGTGTCAAAAGCGCGAATCCCCACAATAGACTCAACATAGTTCAGGTTGTTATCTTGCATAGTGCCTTAGTTCTGCAGTCTAATGAAGTTTTACGTTCTGACTTGGAGCGACGGGGTGTACACTTCGTCCATAGGAAACAAAAGGAAAACGGCGTATCTACCCAAGCCTTCATCTGGGCGTACAACCCTCAACTGGGCTCACAATTGTTGTTCGCTTACAGTGTCCGTGTCCTCCATCTCGTGACACGTGTTTTATGTGCCGACAACGATTTACTTCAAGCACCATGAAGTGTGATTTTCATGTAATTGTGAGAGTCCTACATTATTTCTGGTGGAGACAACATATTTCTTGCGAGAAACAATTGGTAAAGGGTGAATAAATCCATTCTCCGCATCTAGTTGGCTATTATCTCATCTTCTAAAATATCAATTGAGTAATATTATGGAACATGTATTCTTTAACACTACCTATTTTTTATCTGTTACCTCTCTCTCTGTCTTTCTATTTGTGTCGTAACACGAATACACTGAAGTGTTCAAAGGGGAAGAAACTTCTTTACATCTAATGAAGACACCTCTTAAAAAGATACCTTTTGAAGAGTTAGGTTATTGCTTTGCTAAAGAATGAACATTTATCAATAACTTCAATGCATTTCCCTATTGTCAGGATGCCAAGCTCTAAATATACAGTAAAATTTTATTATCAGGATAGTATTTTTAACCTTAAAAAACTTGTGGGTATGTGGGATCTTTTCATTGGCTCGGGTATAAGGCGTAAATCAAACTAGCAATTACACAAAATACATTAATTAAACTGCTGCTGTTAACGCCGCTGCTGCCAATACTGGCGACACTAACTTTAAGTATCACAGTGTCTTCTTGGCCGTGTTATTTATTTCATGGACCTGGCTGGAGGTGAGCGATTTCAGGATCATTGTCTCTTCTATCACGTTGAACAGTTTCTAGAAAGATCGATCGTCTCGTTGTTCTGGAGGTCAATACTTCTGGTCACTTTGCTTCGAGATGTAAGAGCAGGCCACGTTTGACAGTATAATAAAATAATGCTTGTAAATCTATCGGACTCAAATGCATGGTCATTAGTTTGTAGACTACAAACTATTTAAACTAAGGCAAACTAACCTAAGGACAACACAAAGACTCATTCCCGAGGGGGGGGGGACTCGAACCCCCGACGGCGAACGGCCGCAGGCACCGCAGCACGGCGCCCCAGTGCGTACGGCTAATCCGCCGCGGCATGTTTGACAGTTTGTGGTTTCACGTGAGGTGGTCGGTCCACGGCCTGATCGCTGAATCAACGGCTTCCGCTTGTGGAGAGAACGATGGACTCCTTGTCGCGTTCAGCCACACGTGAGACAATGGCCTGATGAATCTGCTGCAGTCGACGCACTGTCGGAATGCAGCTTCAAGTCTCGCCTGTCCCTCTAAACTGAACTAAATTTTCGCCGGCCGCGGTGGCCGAGGGGACTGAGGCGCTTCAGTCACGGTCTACACGGCCACTACGGTCGGGGGTTCGAATCCCCCCTCGGGCATGGATATTTGTGATGTCCTAGTTCGTAAGTAGTTCATAAGTAGTTTGTAAGTTTAGGGACTGATGACCCCGTAGTTAAGTCCCATAGACTTTACAAACATTTGAACATTTTTGAACTAAATTTTCATTTGTACATCACTTATTATTCACTTTTCAGTTATTATTGCATTTTATTCCACTACTTTCTTAACACATTTTACTGCACTGAACAACACAATAAGGTAGAGAGAAGAATTCCCTGAGTAGAGTTAAGAGAGCTCTTGACTCCTTGACCGGGACTCGAACCTGGGACCTTTGTCTTTCGCGGGCAAGCGCCCTACCGACTGAGCTATCCCGGCACGACTCCGGACCAGAGCGAAAGTTTCATTCTGGAAACATCCCCTAGGCTGTGGGTAAGCTATGCCTCCACCATATCCTTACTTCCAGGAGTGCTATTCTTGCAAGTTTCGCTGGAGAGCTTATGTGAAGTTTGGATAGTGGGAGGCGAGGTACTAGCGGAAGTAAAGTTATGAGGCGGCATCGTGAGTCGTGTCGGGATAGCTCAGTCGGTAGAGCGCATGCCCGCGAAAGGCAGAGATCCCAGGTTCGAGTCCCAGTTCCGGCACACAATTTTTAATCTTCCAGGAAGTTTCATTTCAGCGCACACTCCGCTGCAGATTGAAAGTTTCATTCCAGAGCTGTTGACTGCCAGTATAGGTGACGTGTGGTGTGTTGTGTTGCAGCGACAAGATGGTGATCCAGGTGTTCACGCTCCTGTACACGCCGGCGCACACGCGCGCCGCCGCCTACGTGGTAGGCCTGGGTCTCGGCTACACTCTGC
The DNA here is from genome assembly GCA_026315105.1 of Locusta migratoria. Classification (NCBI taxonomy): domain Eukaryota; kingdom Metazoa; phylum Arthropoda; class Insecta; order Orthoptera; family Acrididae; genus Locusta; species Locusta migratoria. The sequence goes on along the minus strand of CM048749.1, from coordinate 133,752,801 downwards.
ACAGGCTCAGGGGCAAGCAGCTGCGGCTCCCTCTGGTAAGACCACCTGCTCACTGCACTTTGAGAAAGCCATTCCCACAGTGCCGAATGGCATTTATTCGGACTTTTTTTGTTGTTGTTCAGATTTAAAAACTATAGAGGTATCTCTTTAATTAGCGTTGTAGGCAAAATATTCTCAGGTTTTGTTGAAAGGGTCTGATCACTGACGGGTCAAAATCAGACCAAGGCGTTGGGGCCGGGGTATACGGGGTGCAGCCAAGACTGGAGGGCGTCATCTCTCTAGGGAAATTGGCCTCAGTATTCCAGACCGAAATCACTGCCATCAGGGTGTGTGTGGAGGAGAATTTGCGTAGGTGCTACAAAGATCGTAGCATCTATATCTATTCAGACAGCCAGGCAGCCCTGAGATCACTGGCAGCTCCTGCATCAAGGTCTAAAATTGTTGCAGAATGTCACAGGGTTCTGGTGGAGCTAGGGAAAGCAATAGAGTAAACCTATTGTGGGTCCCTGGCCACTCGGGGATCACTGGCAACGAACAGATTAGCCAAGATGTGGGCAGACACTCCATTTATTGGACCGGAACCTGTCCTGACAATCACCAAGGCAATGATCAAATTGGAGCTACGTAACTGGCTCAGAAAACAGCACGTAGAATATTGGACCAAAGTCTATCAACAAAAACATGGCAAGGTAATGATGCCAAAGCAATGTTTTGAAAGAAGCGTTGCAATCCTGGGCCTGAACAGGAGAGAGATTAGACTCATGGTTGGATTGCTGACAGGCCATGGGAATTTCAAAAAACACCTACTTACAATGGGAATAACAGAAGAGGTCCCTAAATGTAGGAACTCTAATGACGGTGATAAAACTGCATCACATCTAATCTTGGAATGCATTGCATTGGAGAATAAAAGGCACAGAATATTTGGGACAACCAGACCCGAAGAAATTGTGTCTAATAAAGAACTGGTAAAGGGACTCCTTGCACTGTTAAAGGGCATTGGTTGGCTTTACTAGATATACAGGAAGCGATACCGCACAATAAACATAGTTTCGGTGCGGGCAGTGGCGAGTCGGACCAAGACTGTTTTGGCTTCCCTGAGAAAATCAAATCAAATAAAATTGTTGAAAGGAGAGTGCGAGTATTAATTGAGGACAAGTTAGATGAAAATCAGTGTGGGTTTAGGCCTCTTCGAGGCTGTCAGAACCAGAAAGTGCTATGAGTGGAACGGGGAATCGTATCTACGTTTCATAGATCTAGAAAAGGCTTATGTCCGTGTTCCTAGAAGGAAGCTACTGTCAGTTCTACAAGATTATGTTATAAGAGGCAAACGTCTGCAGGCAATTAAAGGGCTTTACGTAGACTGTCAGGCAGCAGTTAGGCCGGCCGCGGTGGCCGAAGGGACTGAGGCGCCCCAGTCACGGTCTGCACGGCCACTACGGTCGGGGGTTCGAATCCCCCTCGGGCATGGATATTTGTCCCGTCCTTAGTATTAGATAGTTCATAAGTAGTTTGTTAGTTTAGGGACTGATGAAACTGCAGTTAAGTCGCATAAGCTTTACAAACATTTGAACATTTTTTTGAGCAGCAGTTAGATGGCAAATTAAGCTCATGGTTCAGGGTAGTTTCGGGGGTAAGACAAGGTTGTAACCTGTCACCACTGTTGTTCATACTATTCATGGATCATAAGCTGAAAACAATAGACTGGCAGGGCGGGATTAAAATAGGTGAAAACAAAATAAGTAGTCTCGCATATGCGGATGACTTAGTTGTAATGGCCGATTCAATTGAAAGGTTGCAAACTAATATTTCAGAGCTAGATCAGAGGTGCAAGGATTATGATATGAAGATCAGCACCTCCAAAACGAAAGTAATGTCTGTGGGAAAGAGATTTAAACAGATTAGGTGCCAAATAGGAGGAACAAATATTAGAACAGATGGACAGTTCCAAGTACCTGGGATGTATTTTCTCACAGGATGGCAACATAGTGAAAGAACTGGAATCGAGGTGCAGCAAAACTAATGCAGTGAGTGCTCAGCTAAGATCTACTCTCTTCTGCAAGAAGGAAGGAAGTACCAAGACTAAGTTAGCAGTGCACCGCTCTATCTTTCGACCAACTTTGTTGTATGGGAGTGAAAGTTGGGCGGATACAGGTTACCTCATTCACAAGGTAGAGGTTACAGATATGAAAGTAGCAAGAATGATTGCAGGTACTAATAGATGGTAACAATGGCAGGAGGGTGTCCATAATGAGGAAATCAAAGAAAAACTGGGAATGAACACCATAGATAAAACAGTTAGAGCGAACAGACTGAAGTGGTGGGGTCATGTTACACGCATGAGAGAAGCAAGGTTACCTAAGAGACTCATGAGCTCGGCAGCGGAGGGTAAGAGGAGTCGAGGTAGACCAAGAAGAAAGTACTTACTCTAATGATGAATTTTTTTTACGAAGTTCTGATCGCTTTTGAATGTTCATATACCTGTACGGCGACCGGGCGATCAGGCGACCGTTAAAGGTTTCACTTTATTTATTTTAGTTTAGGATTGGGCACAAAAATTTGGCGCTTTATCGTACCGTGGTGGCGAATGTCGTTTTTATGAGTGTTGTAAGGGTTTTAGTATTACACGTCTTGGATGTATTTAACCATAAATTAGTTCGAAAACATTCGATTGTGGTACTATGATCATATTAAATTAAATTAGTGCTTGTACCATAGATCATGAATTCGGCGTTTCATAATGATGTGGAACGTGTCAGTTTAATAAACTCTGGATTCGAATAATCTTGGGTTTGTGAGGGTGGTGGTGCGGGCCACTCGTCTGTCAGTGGGCATTTACGATACAAATGGAAGCATCTCGGTTGTGTACAGGAGAAGACTGTGGTGGTAAAATGTTCATTGGTCAAGAAACACATCGGTCATTTAATCTCCAATAGTTTAATGACTACGTTCCAACAATATGAGTGTATAGATAAGGAATAACGTTTGTTTGATTGCTCATTATGGTAAAGACAACCATTCTCCAAAACCCAAACCCTTCCTTTGGATTGCCTATGGGTAAAATGTGATATCTCGCTCCAAGCCGCCCATTTGGAATCATCCACTGACCAGTGGCTTTTCTCTTTATGCTACCTCAAGCAGTTAGTCTGCAAAGTTATGGTTAATGGAGAGCTGATGGATCATCTTCCCTGCACACTCTTTTTAACTACTTATGCCCAGTCAATGTGCTAATTGGATTGCTGATATTCTCCGATTTTATTCAATCATCCTCAGCAATGCTCCACCACCTCTACCCGTTAGGAAATTACATTTACCTCTTCATGGTAGCTGGGTGTGTGGTGAATGGTGCAAAATGATGTAACTCTTGTTTTCCTCCCCGCACAGGCAATACTCAGCCTGCATTGCCTGTTTTCTGTGGAAATAAGCTCAGAAGTATGGTCATGTGGGGGCTTGGAGGATGTTAATAAGGAGTAGGCACATTCGCTTCAGGGAAGCAAAGTCGTGTGATAATTGACTTGTATTAAGTCTCGACTCAGCTGCGCTGAGCTGTCTTTGACATATTCAAATGACCCTGTACATGCAGATGTAAGTGATTTAGAGTGGAGCTGTTAGGAGGGTAAATGTAATCAATTCGTTTGTGAATTTGTCCTACATACATTCACATACACACATTTTTTTTTACTTGAAACTAGCATTGGGGTACTTGCTTTAAGAATATGGAACGTTCGTTTAAGATTTAAGATGGTTTCGGAATGAAGCTAATGTTTTCTTATGCCTACTTCCAACATTTTTACTACAAACAATAGATGTTTACACTGTGCATTGTACATAAAACACACAGATTGTCGATTTTCTTTACCTGTGATACTAATATTGGAACAATAGTCGTCCTAGGTTGTTGTGTCAATTTTGTGTAAAATACTTATTTTGATGCCTTCATTGCACTTAGATAGCGCGTGTTTAGTGTATTTACTGTCCTGTTAAAGTTGGGCAATATCCTCAACAAATTGACTGTAATTACAGCAATTTATTTCTCTTGTTCGCATAGCTGGGTCTAGAAGTAGCTATAGTTCACTGGATGTACGTTTTTTTTTAGGTATTACATTCATTATAACATTACGATATTCGATATAAACAATAGGGTGCTTTCTCCTCGTGTAGAGAGTAGATATTTCGACTTTTACTATAATTTAAAATTTTATTAGCTCAGTTAGGCTTGAGGATGTTTACTTTAGAGATGTTGGCTATTAATTTTACTATTATTTTGCGGTAATTAATGTAATATTACATTTTTTACACTTCGAATATTTTTAACGTAAACGTCGCTTTTAGTGCATACATTCTGTACTACTATGGTATTTGAGTTGAGGGACATCTTTTTTTAGTGTATTGCTGTGTCAAAAATTATGCAGGGAAAAATTGTAATTTTAAGACTGTGGTATAGAAATCGTACTAGACACTTTTTTTGGAAGGTTATGTTAATGGTCTGATGAGAAAGAGTCGACAACCTTGTTGCAAATGCTATAGTGACATTTTATGCGTCAGTAACATGGAGAAAAACTGAGAAAACAGAATAAGATTTTTTTTCACATATCGTATTATTAATACTGACAGAACACTTTTCATGTCAACAAATTATTTCCACCTTACTTGTAGAATTAAAGCTGTTATTCAGCAAGGAAATGGGATCAGAGAACGAATTCTTTTATTGAGGTGATATGCAGTATGTTTTTATTGTAAGTTGAGTAATTTCGATATATCGGTTATAGAAATGTCTTTAATATTGCAGTCTGACTTTCTCTGTGACTTAGTGTCTTTGGCAAAAACAGCTGTTCATCATAAAAACATGATGTACAATGTGTCACTTTTCTTAATAATACCCTTCCTAGAAATGAGTGCCTTCTTTTTACCACCGTAAAGTCATATATATCGTTATTGTAGAGGATTATCTGCAGTTATAGGGCCGAAAAGGTTAGCATCACAATCTTGTGATATTTTCTTTATATACTACTATTTACAAAATTTTCACCGTTTCTTAGCTAGGTTAAAGTTGTAGGTAGTTTGTAGATGCTGAAATAAGGTGTATGGGCACTGATTTTACGATATTCACAGTAAAACATCACGTTATTTTGTACGAAAACATTTCGTATTTTGATATAATCATGCCATTAAACGTGGAAATATTTAAACTAATGTTGGGCTTTTTAAGAATGAAAATGGCTGGAGGAAGTTTGCTTTATGGATTTTAAGCGATATCTTTACTAGAAAATTGCAGGATTAGTGTTTTTTTTATTCCCAGTTTAGTGCTAAATTCTATTTTCCTAAAAACTACTTTTTTGCATGCATTCTGTACTGGTATATTATGTACGAGAGATATATAAATCTGCGAGAAAACTGCAGAAATACTGTAAAATTTTCCGATTTTAGGGTAAGTTCAATTTTACTTTTGTTTTACCATAATTTTGCTTTTTCTGTATACATGCTATACTAGTATCTCATTTAAGTTAGGGATATACTTAATTTTCATGAAATTTCCGAGAAAAAACACTGAATTTAATGTAAAAATCAGATTTTTTGGTGTTAAGTTCATTTAACTTCTTTACCTTAAAATCGCTTTTACTTCATACATCCTACACTAATATGTCGTTTGGGTCATGGACCTACTTAATTTTTGCGAAAGTTCCTCGAAATAACACCAGGATTTAATTTATAATATTCCGATATTTTGTTTGATGATGATGGTGCCATGTGTTGGCAGGGTGATAAACTTGATGAATCTTCTTCTCCAAGATACAATGAGTAGGTTGAGGCGGGACATGGCTTTGTGTCGGATGTGGGGGCACCAGGAAAGGGCTGGGTGAAGGGTGAGGCTAAGATATTTAAGTGTGGGAGTATGACAGATGGGACGATCGTGGAGGGTTAGGCAGAAGGCAGAAGGAGGGGGTGGTGTGCCCTATGATGATTAAGCGGATATTTTTGATCACATAGTGTACAGGGTGTTACAAAAAAGGTACGGCCAAACTTTCTGGAAACATTGCTCACACACAAAGAAAGAAAATATGTTACGTGGACGTGTGTCCGGAAACGCTAAATCTCCATGTTAGAGCTCATTTTATTACTTCTCCTCAAATCACGTGGAATGGAAGCTCACAGCAACAGAACGTACCAGCGTGACTTGAAACACTTTGTTTCAGGATGTTCAAAATGTCCTCAGTTAGCGAAGATACATGCATCCACTCTCCGTCGCATGGAATCCCTGATGCACTGATGCAGCCCTGGAGAATGGCGTATTGTATCACAGCCGTCCACAATACGAGCACGAAGAGGCTCGACATTTGGTACCGGGGTTGCGTAGACGACAGCTTTTAAATGCCCCCATTAATGAAAGTCAAGAGGGTTGAGGCCAGGAGAGCGTGGAGGCCATGGAATTGGTCCGCCTCTACCAATCCATCGGTCACCGAATCTGTTGTTGAGAAGCGTACAAACACGTCGACGGAAATGTGCAGGAACGACATTTTGTGTCGTACTTGTAAGGGCACATGTTCTAGCAGCACAGGTAGAGTATCCCGTATGACATGATAACGTGCTCCAGTGAGCGTAGGTGGAAGAACATGAGGCCCAATCAAGACATCACCAACAATTCCTGCCCAAACGTTCACAGAAAATCTGCGTTGATGACGTGATTGCACAATTGCGTGCGGATTCTCGTCAGCCCACACATGTTGATTGTGAGAATTTACAATTTGATCACGTTGAAATGAAGCCTCATCCGTAAATAGAATATTCGCACTGAAATGAGGAGTGACACATTGTTGGATGAACCATTCGGAGAGGTGTACCCGTGGAGGCCAATCAGCTGCTGATAGTGCCTGCACACGCTGTAAATGGTCCTAAAACAATTAGTTCTCCCGTAGCACTCTCCATACAGTGACGTGGTCAACGTTACCATGTACAGCAGCAACTTTTCTGACGCTGACGTTAGGGTTATCGTCAACTGCACGAAGAATTGCCTTGTCCATTGCACGTGTCCTCGTCGTTCTACGTCTTACCCAGTCGTGAGTCATAGGCTGCAACGTTCCGTGCTCCCTAAGACGCCGATTAGTTGCTTCGAACGTCTTCCTGTCGGGACACCTTCGTTCTGGAAATCTGTCTCGATACAAACGTACCGCGCCACGGCCATTGCCCCGTGCTAATCCATACATGAAATGGGCATCTGGCAACTCCGCATTTGTAAACATTGCACTGACTGCAAAACCACGTTCGTGATGAACACTAACTAGTTGATGGTACGTACTGATGTGCTTGATGCTGGTACTGTAGAGCAATGAGTCGCATGTCAACACAATCACTGAAGTCAACGTTACCTTCCTTCAATTGGCCAAATGGCGGTGAATCGACAAAGTACAGTACACACTAACGAAACAATTGGGTATTTTGATAATTGTCTGTACGAATTATTTCAATTTACATTTGAAGAGAAGTAATAAAATGAGCTCTATCATGGAAATTAAGCGTTTCTGGACACATGTCGACATAACATATTTTCTTTCTTTGTATGTGAGAAATGTTTCCTGGAAGTTTGGCCGTACCGTTTTGTAACACCCTGAATATCTGTAATCCACTTTTATCTAAGTGATCGTGAACCCATAGAATGGTGGTGATGCAGCACTGGTTTGGAATGTGTAAATGTCACTTTTGTGCACTTTCAAAATGAGGTGCAAAATTAAAAGGGTCAGCCCATATAAGGTGGTGTGTGTTGCAGTGGCAGGAGGCGTCGCTGTGGGCGCTGAGCGCGGCGGTGTGGCTGGTGTGCGTGCCGAGCGCGGTGGCGCTGTACCGGCGCTGGCCGTCGGTGCCGCAGCCGTGGTCTGCGCTGTACGCGGGGCTGCAGCGGCCGCTGTGGGCGCTGGCGCTCGCCTGGCTGCTGCTGGCCTGCGCCAAGGGCCGCGCCGGCCCGCTCACCTGGCTGCTCGCCAGGCCCGCCTTCCGCCCCCTCGGCGCGCTCGTCTACTGCGTCTACCTCACGCACTACGCCGTCCTCATCTACGTCGACGGCACCGCGCGCACCACCGGGTTCCTCTCAGACTTCCGAGTGGTGAGTACAGCTTCTCCAAGGCTAGGCGCAAATTGAGACGCGTGTCAGACTCGCGCAGTGCCGTGACCATCCAGCGCTACACGCGCCTTCCACACGCGCTGCGCCGGACCGGCGCACACTGCGACGTGTGCGAGAGCGACAGTCAGGCGGAATGGCGTGCCCCTACAAGACGCTGGTTACTCGCCAGTCTGACAGTGTGTGATTCGCAGGTAAAGCAGTTGTTGTTGTTACAGCAGAGTTCCGAAACTGATTCGGTTACCAACGCTGAGGACGAAGCTTTTCTTGAGTCACTAAGAAATAAAAAGTTAAAATTTCCGAACAAATATATTTTGAGTGAAAGGAAATGGTGTGATCAGTTTGAAATTACCAAGATGATGAGTGATGCCGATTTCACAAATTATTTCAGAATGAACAGACAACAGTTTTCAGAACTGCATGGGATAATACAGGAAGCCATCGATGCAAATGGATGTAATGCACAAAAGCCGATTGGTACCGCGGAAAAACTGGCAGTTTTTTTTTTTTAGGTAAGCGATAAATAAATAATACTTTTCTTCATGTAAGGTATCATTAATTCGTGCAACCGATTGAACTATGGTGTTTTCCCACCCTAGGAAGACGAAATTCATGAGGAACAGTACTGGAGTGAGAAAGGTAGACACATTAATAAATGAGAGGATCAGAGAGTTAATGAAGGTGGAACCATTACAAGAGGAGATAGAGAAATCAAGGCTGTAGTGGTATGGGTATGTTAAGCGAATGGAGAAAGATACAGGAGGTGAAACTGGAGGGAAAGACCACGAGAAAGACTGAGAGACAGATGGGTGAAAGGAGTGGACAAATGTGGCAGGAAGACAGGAGAAGATTGGACCAAGGTGAAGACTGAGGAATAGTGGCAAGACAGAAGACGATGAATAGGCTAATGTTCGAAGCAGACCCGGCCAGAGGCTGCAGACTGTCCATGATGATGATGATGATGATCATGATGATGATGATGATAACCTTCTCATTGGCCTACTTCGAGTTCTCCGATGATCCCGTCTTCCTTTCATAACCCAGGTTTCGGATGCATATATCAGGATCGGGGCATAGTATGACCGGTATTAACTTTTTTACTGGTTCAGGGCACATCCCTGCTCCATATTAGGCTTCTAACACTCTTCCGAAATGCGTCTGCTTTTCTCCTCCGCTCGTTTATTTCTCAGTCATTTTCTCCTCTATTAGCTTCCCTAGGTACTCGAAACTCTCCACTCTCCTCAATCGTTCCCCACCGATAGTTAATTGGCCGGCCGCGGTGGCCGAGGAGACTGAGGCGCTTCAGTCACGGTTTGCACGGCCACTACGGTCGGGGTTCGAATCCCCCCTCGGGCATGGATATTTGTGCCGCCTTTAGTATAAGGTAGTTCATAAGTAGTTTGTAAGTTTAGGGACTGATGACTCCGTAGTTAAGTCCCATAAGCTTAACAAACATTTGAACATTTTTTTTTGTTACTAGTTGTTCCTATCTCCTTCGTTCTTGTTATGATAACCATTTCACTCTTACTTATACTAAATGTCATCCCATATTCTTGCACTGTTTGTTCCCATACGGCCAATTGCTCTTGTACTTCCTCCTCCTTATTCCCCCAAATCATCAGATTATTTGCAATGACCATAGCATTCACCTGTCCTTCACTAATTAAAATGCTTGTGAATCTATAGCACCAAACTGCGTGGTCATCAGTCCATAACTTACAAAGTACTTAAACTAAGGTAAACTAACTTAAGGACAAACATACACACCCATGCCCCAGGGAGGACTCAAACCTCCGACGGCGAGCAACCGCGCGCTCCGCAGCGAGGCGCTTTAGACCGCTCGGCTGCTCCACCACGGCCTTCACTAATTACTTGAATTGCTGTACTCATTACATCATCGATCACTACAATAAAGATTAATGGTAAAAGTGCACTTCCCTTCCTCAAGCCATTCTTCTGTTCAATCCAAGCTGATGTCTCTCCTCCCTTTTTCACAAAGCTCACACATCCATGATGCATTTCCATTATCATCCAAGTAGTCTGTTTTGCTACACCTTTATTTTCTAGGGCTTTCGACACTTTGCTTCAATGTACACTTTCATATGCTTTTTCAATGTCCAAGAAGGTCATTAGTAGATCTATTCCATATTCATAGTGTTGTTCCTGCATTTGCCTTACAGGACAAGTTAGATCCACCGTGGACGTTCCTGTTCTGAATCCATGTTGCTCGTCTCTGATTCCTCCTAATTTTACCAGAATTCGTGCTTCAAAAATTTGTTCAACATTTGGGCATATTATTTTGTACCGTCCTTCCTCTTACTTTTAATCATCTCATACAACACCGTTTCTGAACGTTCATTATCCTCCTCCATCATTTTGGTCCACTGTTCCATCCACTTTCTTCTTTCCTCTGCCACCACTCTTTTTGCTTCTTTCTTTCTTTCTTCCTTGATACTCCTCTCTCGAACTAAAACAAATTATAATTAAAATTTGGGAAGAAGAGGAGCTTCCAGAAGGTTGGACATCAGCACTAATTCAACCCAAGCAACAAACAGGAGAACTACAGGGAAATATCGTTAAAACCTGTGACCTATACCGTATTTTCAAAAGCATCGTTAAATAGAGTGGAAAAACAACTAAATCCACAGATTGATGAGTACCAAAGAAGCTTCAGAAAGAGTAGATCATGGGCAGAACAAATTCTGAATCTGAAAATGATAATGACGTATAAAAAATAGAGGTGCAAGAAATTCGTATTTACATTCGTAGACTATTTAAACGCGTATTATTGAGGAGGTGAAATTAGATAGGATATACAGTGAACTAGTAAAACAGACCCTAAACAACACAACATCCAAGGTCAAGTTCAGAGGAAAGCTGTCGGAGTCCATCCAGATTAATACCGAAGTGAGACAGGTAGATGGAATGACCCCTATGCTCTTCAATTGTGTGCTCCACAAGGCGATCGGAGAGTGGCGATAAAGAATGAAAGGAGTAGAATGTCTTGCATTCGCAGATGATATTGTCCTACTGTCCGAATCATTAGAATGGGCAGTTAACCAAACCACAGACCTACAGAGACAAGCAGCGAAAGCTGGCCTACAGATAGCTATCGGAAAGACAAAATATATGGCAAACATCACGGCAGCTCCAGGATGGATGGCTATAGGAGGAGGGAAAATTCAGAAGGTCAATAAATTAAAATACCTAGGAGAATGGATAGACACTGGACTGACCGAAAAGGATGCACGAGTAAATAAAATTGATTTTGTATATAAACTAACGAGAAACATCTATAAGAAGAAGAATATTTCCATGTTACCGGACAGTGATCCGCCATGAAGCTTTATATGCAGCAGAAACAACCTAGTAAGAACTGGAGTGATCAGGATAATGGAACTGGTGGAACAGAAGACGGTCAATTTAGAAAGCGATACAACCAGGAACTGTATTCAAAGATAGAAAAAAATCCAATGTCGTTAGGAAAGGAAGGAGCATGTTCTTTGGACACATTCGCAGAATGGACCAGGGAAGGTTAACGCAACGAATTACACGATTCTTGTTGTACAAGAGGAGCAAAATACAGTAGATCGAAGAAGTACAAAGAGATATGGAAGAAATGGGAATACGGAAACCAAATATACACAACAGGGTGATCTTCAAATAAAAAATTCAGGCCTTTCGGGTTTTAAAGACAAGGGAATCCAGAACAGAATATAGTTGTTACGCAAAGAAAGCACTTTGACACAAATGATTAACTCACAGCAGGCTCAAGAACAATGCAAAAAACTCATTGAGTTTTGTAGCTCATCTGAACGGTACACTAACTTTTTTTTCTAGACCTCACTTTCCAGTTTTAAAGTCTCTAATACATAGTCAGGTCTTTCACCTTTTCCGATTTCGTATTCTTTGATTTGGTAAGATATGTAGTACATTTATAAAGCGATCTTCAGAATGTTCGATCTCATATGATACACCAACCATATTACGAACATGTCTTTCTGTGTTAAATAAGTTCCTTTGCAGAGATTATTGAAATAGGAATGCAATGCCGGTGCTATATAGTGCCGACTGGACACTATTATATGCCACCACTATCAAACCCTAACATCTCTTAATTTACTATTGTCGCGGCAAAATGATGCGCCCATTTCCCTACATCCACACCACGTCAAATCTGATCTGCTCACTCAAAATCACGGAGCTGTTAACCACTGCTGTAGAGAACGTATAAATGGTACCAAACAAAATAATGATAGGGACGCGGACCGTGATTTCCAGTCGGCTCTGTAGAATGAGCGCAGCAAAGTGGGTCGACTTAGATGTGTGATTCAATTTCAGAAACGAGATAGTGAGTTAGGACGTATCAAGTAACACATCAACGAAGTTGGCAGATTAAAAATTGAAAATAATGAAACACTAATTTGTATTTTTACTTGTGCTTAGGCCTTTCGTGGCATTGGATTCCTAAAGGTTTAATTATATCTATTACCGATACTAATTTTCTGTTACAATTTCATGTACAGACTCATTCCATAACCATGGAGACTTGCTCCTCAATTGGTCCTGCAGAAATAGTAAATCTCTCTTCTCGTGGCACATAAAATATTTTTCTCTCGAATGTTTAGTTGATCGAGCCTAAAACTGGTGATTGACGAAAGGCTTTAGACCAAACAGACCACATCCACAACAAATTCTCAATGTAAAACTTCTCCTCAGGCACTAAAGTATTTCTAGTAAGAATACAGTATGTAATTGTAAAAAGGCCTATGACATAGTTGATCGTGAATTTCTTTTCCAAATATTTAAGGAGCAAGAGGAAACTTTAACCAATACTAGCTCTTAAATTAATGAGAGAAATTGCGGAACCATTTGATATAACGCCTGGTGTTAGACAGGGACATGATATCTCCCCTTTACTGTTTGAGTGTGTTTTGGAGAAGGTGACTACAGGATTACGAGAGCAAAAGCCCAGTCTAAATGAAGATGAATCAATCAAGTTAGGTGTAAATAATATTACAGCAGATTGCCTCCCTTTTGCAGATAATCTGGTAATTTTAACTAGGGATGGTACGATAGTTCAAAAATAAATTTAAATTTTTAAAGAAATTGCGGAAAAAGTAAGATATTATTCGAAGAAACGGAATGTATGACATGCAAAAAATAAGTACGTAAGATTTTGAAAGAAAATATGGAAAACTAAAAAGGGTATCCCATTTTAAATACTTGGGGGAAATGATACACAAAAATGTCCGGAAGAATCTGCAAACGAAGTTCGCTGTCAAAAAATAACAAATGCAGTCAGATTAACAAAGATTATTTATAATAAAAAGTCACTTTCTAAATTCAGTAAACTTAGGCATTACAGCACTATAGTCAACCTGCTGTCTTTATAGAGCAGAAACTTTAATTTTAAAGAGAAAGAGGGTTATTAAGTAAATTCAAGAGAAAAAAAGATTATTAGGAAAATATTAGGCCTCAGATTTATTGAAGTAGAATCTTATAGGCTGAGGAGTAGTAAGGGAATAGAATACACCTGCATACATTGTTACATGAGAAAACGAGTTTAAATTTTATGGACCCATTAAATGAATGGCATCCACTAAGTTGACAAAACAAACAGTAGATTACAGAAAAGCAAAAATAAGGCCAAAACCGCATCAATCAAATTGATCGCTGCGATTAAGGATGGTTTTAAAATAGCTGGTATAGTTCAGGGAGTTGTTACAGATAGAAAATCATTAAGGAAAACTGATATTTGATTTTTTATTGGTCAGAGGGAAATTAGAAAACGGTCTGGAACACCGTGGTCTGAGGAAAGAAAGAGAGACTGACATGATGAAACAAATTTCGGCAGAAAGGAAAGCATGTATCAAAAGAGACGTCGACTGATTGTACCTCGCATGGTCCTATTGGGTACATACGTGAATGTATATCTATAAATGTGAATGTCTGTTCGGTGTACGTTTATCACGTCTGAACCACAAAACATAAAGAGATAAACATTTGTACAGTTACTAATGTCTACCCGGGGTAGGCCTTAGGCACACTTTTATGGCGATAGGATAGCTATTTATTAACGTGAATGTCTGATCGGTGTACGCTTATCACGTCCGAACGACAAGACGCAGAGACTGAAATATTTGTACCCTACTAATTTATACCTGAGGAAGGTTTCGGGCACGGTTTTATTGCGATCTGATAGATATTTAGTAATTTGAAGAATATAACGCGAAATGCGGAACAATAATTACTCTTTGAAAATTGTATTTACTCTTTGAAAATAGTTTTATTGGTTGCATTGTTGCTTGAGGGTTGATAATAATAAAAGGGTGGAGTATATTGGGATGGAAAGTTACCGGTGTATATAAAATTCTACGTGTACGCAAACGAATGGTCTGTATGTAATTTCTGTCCTAAGTCTCCGGTTGTACACCATAGCAGTTCGATGCCGATAGCTATGGGGGTGGAAGATATGGTGGTGAAAGTCGTAAAATTATAAAAAAAATTCGGACTGAAGGCCAGCGATGACGTTTGCGGCTCTATAAAAAATTATTAAATGTTTGTTAAGCTTATGGGACTTAACTACAGGGTCATCAGTCCCTAAACTTACAAACTACTTATCAACTACCTTATACTAAGGACGGCACAAATATCCATGCCCGAGGGGGGAATCGAACCGCCGACCGCAGTGGCCGTGCAGACCGTGACTGTAGCGCCTCAGTCCCCTCGGCCACCGTGGCCGGCGCGGCTCTATAGCAAGGAGGTTACATACAGAGAAACGTGATGGCACAGACCATATCTTTGGTATATGCGTGCTACAATGTCTTCAGCTCTTTCTCTGTAAGGATAAACATACGAATAAGGAAATGTAAGAATAAATAAATAAAGCAGTAAAAAAGAAATTTCTTTTAATACAACTCTTTAAAAAATCGATTTGACGTTTCGCGCATTACCTCAAGTGATCGATCTGTGATATTATTACAATCATTATTGTTGAATTTCCTGATTGGATTTTTCGCAACGAGTGCTTTTTCACGTGTGATTTGATCTCGTAGCACACTACTGAAAGATAGCTTAATTATCATAATCAAACAACACGCGGGCGGAGCCGCGGGTTTAAGCTGGTAATAAATAATTACATAAAGAAATAAATCATTTGCTTTATCATTGAGCACATTTGTGTTAAGCAGTTCAAGTTGTGCATGACGAAAGTGGTTACCGGTGTTCCCCGTAAGCTTTTACCTGCTGTTGAGCCTGTGCAGCTGGCAGCCGGCAGTGACGGCGTTGTGTGCTGATGCAGGTGCAGTCGGCGATCGGCGTGCTGGTGACGTCCCTGGGCGTTTCGCTGGTGCTGCACCTGACGGTCGAGCTGCCCACCGTCGCCCTCTCCAAGGAGTTCCTCAGGCCAGCGCCACCAGCCCGTGAGTCACCCGGTGAGTCTAGCTAAACAAATACTGAGCGCTCACTGGTCAGCAGTCGTAGCACATGTACACCGGGGGTGTTACGCTCTTGCAAGTAGGTCTTACTTACACTATGCGATGTAAAGTATCCGTACACACGGTTGAAAATGAGTTACAAGGTTCGTGGTGTCCTCCATCGGTAATGCGGAATCCAATACGGTGTTGGCCCACCCTTAGCCTTGATGACAGCTTCCACTTTAGCAGGAATACTTTCAATCAGGAACCTGAAGGTTTCTTGGGGAATTGCAGCCCATTCTTCACGTAGTCCTACAAGGAAGAGAGCTATCGATTTATGTCGGTGAGCCCTGACACGAAGTCGGCGTTCCAAAACATCCCAAAGGTATTCTATAGGATTCAAGTGGCCGGATCATTCCATTTCAGGGGTGTTATTGTCGTGTAACCACTCCGACACAGCCCGTGCATTATGGTTGTGTTGAAAGATGCAATCGCCATCCACGAATTGCTCTTGAACAGTGGGAAGCAAGAAGGTGCTTAAAACATCAATGTAGGACTGTAATCTAATAGACACGAAAAACAACAAGGGATGTAAGCTCCTGCCTTGATAAACATGAGTACACCATAACGCCACAGCCTCTGAATTTTACTGTTGCAAGACGCACACTGACAGATGACTTTACTGGGCATTCACCATAGCCACAACCAGCCATGAGATGGCTACATTGTTTACCATGATTCGTCACTTTACACAACGTTTTTCCACACTTCAATAGTCCAATGGTTACGCTCCTTATATCAAGCGAGGAGTATTTTCACATTGATCTCCTTATGGGCAGCCACTGACAACGAAATCTAATTTTTCTCACCTCCTACCCAACCGTCATAGTAATCGAAGTGGATCGTGAAGGAGTTTGGAATTCCTGTGTGACGGTCTGCATAGATGCCTGCCTATTACATTGTGCGACCCTCTTCAACTGTCGGCAGTGTGTCAGTCAACAGACGAGTTACTTTTGCACCTCACATCAAATACAATGGCCCTAGGCATGTTTAGGTGTGTGGAAATCTCACATACACGCCCAATCACCTTACCGCTTAGAAGTGCGTGAGTTCTGTGGAGCGCCCCATTTTCCTCCCTCACGATGTCTACTAAGGTCACTGAAATGGAGTACCTGGTAGGTGGCAGCTCAATGCAAGTAATATAAAATGCTTTTGGCGGTGTCCGGATACGTTTGATCACATACTTTAGGTCCCACTTATGTGTTCCGTATCTTGTACTAAAGGTAAAGCAGTCAACAATCCGAAGATTGGTTTGGAAACCACAGTGCTTTACTAGGCATGTTCCTGTTTGAAAGTGATATACCGGTGCCTTTTTCTGCCCTTCGAACTGACTTACCCGGCCAGTTGTAGGGGGACCTACAGTTTGTTTCTGAACCACGGTGCTACTCGACACATTTTTCACATCAGCAACATTGCCATAGGGAAAAGTATTGGAAAGTGACATATAAAAATTCCAGGACCTGGGGGTAATTCTTCTTGAACGCTGTATGGGTCCTCTAACCTGACTTGTACACATAGGCTGTGTTGTGTAATAGCGGGTTAAGAGTGCTGGCAGCCAGTTCTACCTACATCTACATACATATTCCACAATCCACCGTAAGATGCGTGGCGGAGGGTACACTGTACTACTACTAGGCATTTCCTTTCCTATTCCACTCCCAAATAGAACAAGGAAAAAAATGCCTATATGCCTCCGTACGAGTCCTAATTTCTCTTATCTTGTCTTTCTGATCTTTACGCGAAATATAAGTAGGCGGCAGAAAGATCGTACTACACTCAGCTTCAAATTCCGGCCCTCTAAATTTCCTCAATAGAAATTCAAAAAAAGAACGTCGTCTTTCCTCCAGCAATCCCCAATTGAGTTGCCGGAGCATTTCCGTGACAGTCGCACATTGGTCGAACCTATTAGTAACAAACCTAGCTGCTCGCCTCTGAACTGCTTCTATGTCTGTCTTTAAACTAATCTGCTGCGGGTCACAAACACTTGAGCTATACTCATGACGTGGCCGTAAAAGCGTTTTATACGCGGTCTCCTTTACAGATGAAGTACATCTTCCCAAAATTCTCCCAATAAACCGAAGTCGGCTGTCCGCCTTGATTGATTGATTTGATTTTTCCAGGGAAGCCAAAACATCTTGGTCCAACCCGCCACTGCCCGCACCGAAACTAAGTTTATTATGCGGTGTCGCTCCCTGCATATCTAGTAAAGCCAAACAATGCCCTTGAACAGTGCAAGGAGTCCCTTTACCAGTTCTTTATTAGACACAATTTCTTCGGGTCTGGTTGTCCCAAATATTCTGTGCCTTTTATTCTCCAATGCAATGCATTCCAAGATTAGATGTGATGCAGTTCTATCACCGTCATCAGAGTTCCTACATTTAGGGACCTCTTCTGTTATTCCCATTGTACGTAGGTGTTGTTTGAAATTCCCATGGCCTGTCAGCAATCCAACCATGAGTCTAATCTCTCTCCTGTTCAGACCCAGGATTGCAGAGCTTCTTTTAAAATATGGCTTTGGCATCATTACCTTGCCATGTTTTTGTTGATGGACTTTGGTCCAATATTCTACGTGCTGTCTTCTGAGCCAGTTATGTAGCTCCAATTTGATCATTGCCTTGGTGATTGTTAGGACAGGTTCCGGTCCAATAAATTGAGTCTATGCTGTCCGCCTTACTCACAACTGTCCTTACATGTTCGTTCCATTTCATATCGCTCTACAGTGTTACGCCTTGATATTTCAACAACGCGACAGCATCAAGAAGCTCACTACTAACGTTATAGGATTGTTTTTCCTACTCATGCGCATCACCTTAGATTTTTCTACATTGAAAGATAGCTGCCATTCTTCGCACCAACTAGAAATTTTGTCTAAATCATGCTGTATGCTATTAAAGTCAGTTAAAGAAGACACCCTGCCATACACCACAGCATCATCAGCAAACAGCCGCAAATTACAACTTACTCTCATTTATATAGATAGAAAATTATAGCGGTCCTGTCACACTCCTCTGGGGCACCCCTGACGATACACTCGTCTCTGGTGAACACTCGCCGTCGAGAACAACGTACTGCGTTCTATTACTTAAGAAGTCTTCCAGCCAGCCACAAATCTGTGAACCTATTCCATAATCTCGAATCTTCATTAGCAGTCTCCATTGTGGCACCGCGTCGAACACCTTTTTGAAGTCGAGAAAAACACAATCCGCTTGTTGCCCTTCATCCATGGCTCGCAAGATGTCACGTCACAGTGCGCGTTGGTTGCAGGTGACCGCGAGCCGCGGCCGCCCGCGGTCCCCAAGGAGGAGGAGGCGGGCAGCGACGCGCAGCCGGTGGCGGTGGACGTGGGTTGCTACGAGAACCGCGGCCTCGACCTCTCGCAGGAGAGGCAGGGCCCTCCACCGCAGGAAGACTCGCCGGCGGTCCACCTGCACCCCTGAGGCGCCGCGCAGTGCTGCCAACCAGTCTTGTGGGAACACACCAAACCGGACCTTACGCGCAGATCGGCTACTGGGGCTCCAACTCCGAACACTAACGAAGGTTACCGAAATGCTACGAAGCCGGCGATGTGGGATCGGGTGCAAACCCTCCCCCCTGGTACACGCCATCTTGTTTCGTGTATTTCATTATTTTCTTATTGTAACTCAGGCATTGTTGTTTCAAAGAAATGATGCACTCTAGAATTGTCACAAACACATTGTTCTTAGTACGACTAATTATAATAAAGTGGTGTATAAAAGTGCCATATTAACAATTAACGTTTGTTGTAAATGACTAGAGAATTAGGAGCTACTCTACTGCCCATTGTAGCATAGTAGTTAGTGCGTTAGATTTTGAAGTAAATGCACCCTGGCGGTGTTTCGTGACATACAATTTTTTTAACCTTTTAATGCATGGTGTAGTTGATCAACTATGTACCTTATTTTTCCCATTATATCTCAAACTGATCAAAATTTTACCACAAATTCATTTGTAGCTGCTTCTACACATAGTGTTACATACGCTAGTAGCTCGTGGTAGAAATTATAAATTGCTGGGTGCTACTGAATTAGACAGTTAGATGCATTGAGTTACTTTTATCATGTTCGTTTGTTTACTATAGTATTCCTCCTTTGACGTGTAAAAGTTATGAATCACATATACTGTTTAGTTATGAGTTACTTTCTAGAAAGATTAGAGACAAAATAGTGGCATTTACTGTATCAGGTACATCATTGAAGCACTATATAGCTGACCAGCTAAGAAATTTTTGTTGTTAGTTGTGCATAATAATGTTAAAGAATTATGTTGTCAATATTTTTCTCAGTATGTACGCACTATACATTAATCGTGGTACTTTCTATAGCTTCAAATAAAAAGTCAAGCATTTAAGGGTTAATATACACCAATGAATTGCAAACATGTTGTTCTAACGCACGAGCACATACACTGTGGGGATAATGTAACAACGACTGTCTAAAGGATATGATATAGTAAGAGTAGATTAAGTACTAGAGTTCTATGGAATTCAGTATTAGCACATTATACTGTCGTTAGTTTAGCATCATCATCATCATCATCATCATCATCATCATCATTAGAGACTGATTATGCCTTTAAGCGTTCAGTCTGGAGCATAGTACCTCTAATAAAATTCCTACATGATCCCCTATTCAGTGCTAACATTGATGCCTCGTCTCTTGCTTCTCCCATGCGTATAACATGACCCACAATCTCAATCTATTCGCTCTAACTACTTCATCTATGGCGTTCATTCCCAGTTTTTCTTTGATTTCCTCATTATGGATACCCTCCTGCCATTGTTCCCATCTATTAGTACCTGCAATCATTTTTGCTACTTTCATATCTGTAACCTCTACCTTATGAATAAGGTAACCTGTATCCACCCAACTTTCACTCCCATACAACAAAGTTGGTCGGAAGATAGAGTGCTGCACTGCTAACTGACTTCCTTCTTGCAGAAGAGAGTAGATCTTAGCGGATCACTCACTGCATTAGCTTTCCTGCACCTCGATTCCAGTTCTTTCACTATGTTGCCATCCTGTGAAAAAATACATCCCAGGTAATTGAAACTGTCTACCTGTTCTAACTTTGTTCCTCCTATTTGGCACTCAATCTGTTTGAATCCCTTTCCCCATAGACATTAATTTCGTTTTGGAGATGCTGATCTTCATATCATAATCCTTGCACCTCTGATCGAACTCTGAAATATTAGTTCGCAACCTTTCAATCGAATCGTCTATTACAACTCAGTCATCCGCATATGCGAGACTGCTTATTTTGTTTTTACCTATTTTAATCCCGCTCTGCCAGTCTCCTGTTTTCAACATATGATCCATGAATAGTATGAACAACAGTGGTGACATGTTACAGCCTTGTCTTACCCTTGAAACTACCCTAACCTTGAGCTTAATTTGCCATCTATTCTAACTGCTGCATGACAGTCTACCTAAAGCCCTTTAATTGCCTCCTATACCATAATCTTGAAGAACTGACAGTAGCTTCCTCCTAGGAACATGGTCATAAGCCTTTTCTAGATCTATGAAACATATATACAATTCCCTGTTCCAGTCGTAGCACTTTTCCATTACCCGCCGTAAGCTAAAGATCTGGTTCTGAGAGCCTCTAAGAGGCCTAAACCCACACTGATTTTCATCTAGATTGCCCTCAATTAATACTCGCACTCTCCTTTCAACAAAACCTAAGAATATTTTGCCTACTACGCTAATTAAAGAGGTACCTCGATAGTTGTTACAATCTTTTCTGTTTCCATGTTTGAAAATTGCCGAGTTCCGGCTTAATTTCGTCCACTATATCCGCTTTATTGCACTGTAATCCACTGACCATTTTATCCACTTCTCAAATGAGATCCTGTTTTCATCGTCGTTCCTATCCCTTTCTACCTGACAATCTGACACATCATTGAACGTTTCACCTACATTGAGCAATTCTTCAAAATATTCCCTCCATCTGCTCAAGGCAACCACAGGATTGATAAGCAGCTTTCCTGACCTGTCCAAAACACTTGTTACTTCCTTCTTCCCTTCCTTTCGAAGATTGCTAATTACGCTCCAAAATGGTTTTCCCGCGGTTTGACCCAGAGTTTCTAGCTTGTTTCCAAAGTCTTCCCATGATTTCTGCTTGGAGTCTGCAATTATCCGTTTGGCTTTGTTTATTTCTTCAACATAACTTTCTCTGTCTGCCTGATTTCTAGTATGGAGCCATTTTTAAA
Source organism: Locusta migratoria (assembly GCA_026315105.1). Classification (NCBI taxonomy): domain Eukaryota; kingdom Metazoa; phylum Arthropoda; class Insecta; order Orthoptera; family Acrididae; genus Locusta; species Locusta migratoria. The sequence continues at coordinate 133,730,984 of CM048749.1, read as the reverse complement.
AAGACTTTATTTTTTACAGGCTGCCTTGACTGTGTCATTCCACCAAGCTGTCTGTTTCTTCCTGCCTTTACACACTACTGTTCCAAGACATTCTCTAGCTGCTTCCAGTAGTGTGTCCCTGTACCTTGACCATTCCTCTTCCAGTGATTGTAAAACATTACATTCAACTAACTGGTACCTTTACGAGATCATTACTTTGTATGTGTGCCTAAATTCCTTATCTTGAAGCTTCTCCTCTCTTATCCTTCTACACATGGCTCTGACTTTCTGCTCTTTTGGCCTCACAAAACCAATTTCACTGTAGATTAAATAATGATCAGTATCATCAAAGAATCCCCTGAAAACACGATTGTCCTTTACTGTCTTCCTGAATTCCTGGTCTGTTATTTTATATAGTCAGTGATAGATCTGGTTCCCCTTCCTTCCCAAGTGTAGCAGTGAATGTCCTTATGCTTAAAGAAAGAGTTTGTGATAATTAAGCCCTGTTGGCCTCCATATCCTCTCCAAACTTACCCATAACCTTTTCATAACCTTATGTTCGATTTCCTATCCTGGCGTGAAATCACCCATGAACAAAACACTAACATTATCCCTCACTCTAACAACTACATCACTAAGTACGTTGTAAAATCTGTCCATGTCATCTTGATCTGTCCCTTCACAGGGTGAATACACTGCCACAATCCTAATTTTCTTGCTGGAGATGGCCAAATCTATCCACACCAGTCGTTCATTTACATACCTTATTGCAATTATGTTGGGTTAGATTGCTTTCCTGATGTAAAAGCCTACACCCCACTGTGATCTTCCTACTTTGACTCCTAACAGGTAGACCTTGTATTCTCTCTTCTTCGTCCTCTTTCTCTCCCCTTACTCTAACGTCACTAACAGCTAAAACATCTAACCCCATCTTACTTGAAGCCTCCGCCAGCTCTACCTTCGTCCCATTGTAATCCCCATTGGTATTAATAGCTCCCCATCTCATTCTAGATCGTTTGCCAAGTCGTATCTGAGGAGTCCCTGGTCTGTCAATTAGAGGTGGGACTCCATCACCTCCAAAGGTCCGAGGCATTTTGCTCTGATTGTTGCCAGCATAATATTGAAGTACCTGGGAAGTAGGTTGGTAGCCTTACTTGTCCAGGGCCCCACTGGGTTTTACCTCTAACGGTTGAGGGTCTAACCGGTGGATTTGGTAATCTTTGCCGTCTGAACACATAGGTGGCCACGAATCAGAATATGTGGCCACCGTTGTGCTCAAACGGCATAGACTACCAAATCCACCGGTTAGTTTAGCTGTGAAAAGAAATGCTGTCACAGTTTAATAATTAATCTTTATATGAAAATAGTATACTAGTACCAGCACATTGTTTACAATATTCATTATTACAGTACTTCCCCATTTTATGTGCCTGTGAATGTTTGTAATTCGTTGGTGCATGGCATGTTATGTTCATGAAATAGAACAAACGCATATTTAAGAGGGAGGTCTCTTGCATGAGCACAAGTCTGAATATCAAAAAACACGGCTTTATTTAATTAGTAAGAGTGCCTGAAAACCATTTAGGACCCTAGGTGAAAACAAAAAATATTGTCTGTGGTGGGTTGTAAACCACTGCCCATGCTGTCAAAAATCTAATGAGCTATCCACTAAGCTACAATGGACAGTTAAGGAAGGAAGGAAGGAAGGAAGGAAACTTGGGGTTTAAAGTCCCATTGACAGCTTGGTCATTAGAGTCAAAGCTAACGCTGAGAGTTTTGGGGAATGATTGAGAAGGAAATCGGCCGTGCCCTTTCAAACGAACCATCCCGGCATTTCCTGGAGTGATTTAGGGAAATCACAGAAAACCTAAATCTGGATGGTCGGTCGTGGATTTGAACCACCGTCCTTCCGAATGCTAGTTCAGTGTGTTACCAATACGCCGCCTCGCTCGTTGGACAGTTAAGTATTACCGCCCTTAAGGCAGATGTTAATTGCTAATGTGGCACTTTCAGACGTCGGATTATAATTAATCGTACCAAGAAGACGTGTTTTTGATAATTCTTGAGTGCGCCATTTCTTTGAAATAACAACACCTAAGTTATAATAAGAAAATCATCAAATACACAAAGCAAGATGGCGTATGCCAGGGAGAGTTTGCACCGATCCTGAATCGCCGGCTTCGTAGTAGTTCGGTAACCTTCGTTAATATTCGGATGTGGAGGCCTAGTAGCCGGTCTCTATGTAAGCTCAAGTCAGAGAAACAACGCCGTTCTCCTGTCTTAACAGATAATTCTGCAGAGGAAACTCCCTATTCCAGAAAAGCGATACTACTTACAGTTTTGCTACCTGCTTCGACTGCATTAGTTCTCCACATGTAGACCATTACTGTAATACCACACTGACGCTGTTGTTACTCAGAAATCCTAGGATTGGGAACGAAGTTTGAGCAGTTCCCACATTTCTACATTCATAGGACCGCAAACTTATTTTAGCTACATAATGTATTTATTACTCTTGTACCTGAACAGTATATACACTCTGCATTGCTTTAATGTCATTTTGAGGTTTGGGAAATTTAATTTGTACAATGTCGTAGAAAGATTGCTAAAATCATTGTCTTGCCAAGTAGTGAATATAGGAAATACATGATTATACACTGGCAATGAAAACGTAGACGGAAACTTCATGCCTGTCATCGCTAAGCATATCGCAGGGTTTCTCAGTTAATCATTTTACAGAGCAGATCATTATCTGCTGTAGACTAAAGTTCCTATTATAACGTACTTAAGACATTATCACATACTTTTTTAGAAGAAGTCACATGCCATAATTTTTAAGAAAAACTTAGTAGTGCTATCATTCTTTGAGTAATATTAACTTTCCCGTTGTCAGACAAATAAGCAATATGTAAGGCGAACCATTAACGTCATAGTGAGCTGGGGCAACCATAACATGTAATATAACGACTAAACTTTTAATTGGACTATTCGTTACATTGTGCATATATTATCATCATCTATTATAGCCATCCATAACGATGTACTGTAATTTTTTATTTTACATAACCCATGTTAATTTGTATGACTTTGTTTGTTACACAAGTAAGTCCATATTTCTGATTAATTATTTTATATGTGCAGTGTTCAAAAGTTCCTACTATTGTTTACAGATGAAGCTAATTGCAAAGTATCTTTAAGAGAAATCGTGTTACATAATGGCAATTCAAGAAACATAAATGTAAATAAAATTTTGATGCAATAAATATATTTTTATCCAATTCTAGTGTTAACTATTTGATAAGTTTTGTATTTACAACATTTTTGTGTTCTGCAAGTAGGTTTCATCGACGATACTAACACCATGGAGTAAGGGAGGGAACGGGTGCACTGATTATATTTTACAACAGATGTAATCTAAAGGTGCCAGTATAAGAAGTTGTAGACTAATGCGACCACTGGATGTTACTCAGACGGTGTGTAGACTACTACCATTATTTCTCATCATTACGAAAACAATTCGTCGCTTCAATCTTGACTTGCACCTTTGCGGATTTCGTACCATCCACGCATATTACACTGAGTATCGAAAGAAAATACTACAATATACTAGAAACGTTTGTAGTGGCTTATTGAGGGGGAGGGTAGGTTGGGGCAGCGATCTCGCCTTTGCATTTCCCAAAGAGAAAAGCATTTCACTAGTTTCAGAGGACAACAGTCTCAATGATAAGCTAGCGTCGCTTTTCTGTACTGCTCCTGCAAATGGCTAGAAGTAAGGAATAATTACTGTCTTCCCCTTTTCTTCGATGTTATGCAGTTGCAAGATATGCTCTTGGGTAAAATGTCCCTGCAACAAAGTAGGCCCCCAGTATCGATTTCCATGTGGGGAGCACTTAAGAGGATTTCAAAATCACAAAAATCAAAACGGGCTTCCTACGAGTCGAAGCAGGGTATGCCGGATCCCTTAATCAGGTAAGTAGGTTAGTGAATAGAAAAAGGGATAAGTATGGTCGGATGAATAATGTGTCACACTTTCAGTTATAAGCCTAATATCAAGTTTGGGTAAGACAGAAATGCACGGATCTTAATGAGATAGAAAACAAAAATGCGGATATGCTGTTACGTTTACCACAGTTCTTGTTTCACGTACATTATATATGAAGTAGACAGATTTTACCGTCTGCGCAATTGCCATGAATTTTAGGTTATGTTATAGATGCATAACATTTCAACAACTTTTTATCGGCAATTAGAGGTCGTTACACGAAAGACGTTTTCCAGGTACTTGGGACAGTTTCCTCGACTACACATCTTAGAATGATCAAAATCCGTGATTAACAAGTCTGATACTGTTCCTGTGAGGTGAAGAAGCTTAAAAGACATCGACCATCGTAGAGAGGTGCAGCAAACGAAATAACATCAAAAGTCTTCATTCAATCAAGGAAATGAATGCTGCAAACTGTTGAGATTAGTAGATTGTCATTACGCTCAATAGCAGGGTAAGATGTTTCACTCGAAAGAAGACAGAATCTATGCGTTTCCTTACTAAGGACAATATTTGCTTGTAACTTAATAGTGAACAGCTTTTGTTTGTGTCACCATCTGTCGCAGCAGCTGTTATAATTATGATAGGTTTCCCGTTTTATGCTGATTGCAACAGCAAGCGCGTTTCGCTGCTTATTTATAAAGCATATTTTGCGGTTCTACTGATGTTGATACACAGGTCTGGCTGAGGTTTGTAGATTTGTCATGCTGGTTGTGTTTACACTCGGCAAATTTTGTCTATTTGTGACCAAATTTGTTTTTTAATTTTTTTTTTACATATCGTTGGTGTTTGCACTTCATCTCCCTTTTTTCTAGAGGAATAAAGTTCGTATATCAGATTACGTTTTACTGTTGGGATAATCTTTCGATGATGTGCAAACCTGAAACCACTAGGAAAAAGTGAAGTGAAGTGCAAACACCAACGAAACCAAAAAATATGAAAAGGATAAATACGACGTGTCAAGATTGCCAATTTTAGTATTTAATTACTAGTTTCGCCTCTTAACATGCCATCGAGCCATCTGCAGATAAATGTCAGAAAACAGCGAAATAAATTTTAGCGTCATTACGTTCAAAAATGCACGTACGACATTATAACAACAACGCATATGAACGTAACTATATGCTACGTACCGTAAAGGTATAATGCATGACTATCGTCATATTAATAAAACGTATCACATTATGAAACTTCCTGGCAGATTAAAATTGTGTGCCGGAATTCTGGAAACATCCCTTAGGCTGTGGCTAAGCCATGTCTCCACCATATCCTTTCTTCCAGGAGTGCTAGTCTTGCGTGTTTGCAAGAGAGCTTCTGTGAAGTTTGGAAAGTAGGAGGCGAGGTACTGGTGGAAGTAAAGTTGTGAGGCGGCATCGTGAGTCGTGTCGGGGTAGCTCAGTCGGTAGAGCGCTTGCCCGCGAAAGGCAAAGGTCCCAGGTTCGAGTCTCGGTTCCGGCACACAATTGTAATCTGCCAGGAAGTTTCATATCAGCGCACACTCCGCTGCAGAGTGAGAGTTTCATTCTGGATATCACATTATTATAACAATAAAGTCATTACAACATAAAACAATTTTTAATCCCATACATCATAAAAGAGCATATAACCTTGAGATGGGCTAAGTCGTGCATCTGAAAATATATACGTAGAACACAGTAAGGAAATTTGAAAGGATAAACTGCACTACATATTCAGTCTTCCACATACAATTGAATGGCAAGATGTTAAGCCTAGGTACGTACCAAAATATACCTGTCTCGTGTAAAAGTCGTAAAAGTTGAGTTTGTTTATGTTCTAGGAGGCGATCCAATTTATGATATTGTAGAAAGATATAAGAAAAGTCATGATCGCTAATCATAAATTTTTATTTATGACGACCGGTTTCGCTGAACTACGTCAGCATCATCTGGTCCAATAAAATCATTTTACAAGGCCGTAACCTGTAAAAAAAAAGGGAATGACGAAAATTTAAAACATACATGTCATTGTAATAAAACGAGAAGCTACATCAATTAAATTCATAACAGCAAGATCGGCCATACTTAGAGATGAGACATACCCCGTAATGTCAATCAGTTGCTACGTAACATAATTTACAGTGCATAGGTCCACTATGTCATTATAATAACACATAATTATCACTGTGAGTGACAATAGCAAACTGATACATGATACAAAGAATATGACGCCAGACGGCAGCACACGCCAATGTAATATTAAAACCACAATGAGGTTAAAAACGTGTTGTAGAGATTATAAAAATAATGAGAAGTCATTGATAGCGTAATTTATAATACTGGTTTTTGCATACCACAAAAAATATCTGTATAAACTGACAGTCAGTTATAAACGAAAAAAACAACACAGTTACAATGTGGCGGTCATACAATATTGGTTTGTGCATACCATAAGAATATATTTTACAGGTTACGGCCTTGTAAAATGATTTTATTGGACCAGATGTGCTGACAATTCAGCGAAACCGGTCGTCATAAATAAAAATTTATGATTAGCTATCTTGGCTTTTTCATATCTTTCTACAATATTTTTAAACTTTCTTAAACATGCTCGAACCAGTACGATTAAAATAACACGTGAAAACAGGTGTGGCTGACATAGCGGTGATTTTGAAGTTCAAAATGTTCAAATGTTTAAGCTTTAGGGATTTAACTGCAGGGTCATCAGTCCCTAAACTTACAAACTACTTATGAACTACCTTACACTAAAGACGACACAAACATCCATGCCCAAGGGGGGGGGGGATACATACTTCCGACCGTAGCGGCCGTGCAGACTGGGACTGGCGCGCCGCAGACCGCTCGGCCATCGCGGCCGGTTGGTGATTTTGAGACTTACGGTTTAGCAAGTATCAACAAGTTAGCTGACTATCCTTTGCCAGAGTGTACTGCAGCCAATCAAGCTTACATATCGATCTCTCAAAGTCCAAATAAGATATAGTTATGAGCTAAAATTTATAACAAATAGATTACAACTGAACTCATGAGTTTTCAGAAATAAGACATGTTTGCTGTAAAGAGAAACATATAGCGCCACAAATTGCATTGAAATAAATATTTGTCTAGCATGTATTTTTATGAACAAACTTGTCATTTTATACGACATGAGCATAATATGCTCTAAGTCCTTACATCTGATGTCATGATTTTATTCTTCTGATGCAGACACCTTAGATGGTGTTGAGAACTCAATGCAATGTGTTTACTTCAAAACTACTTGTGGGGTTGCGTGTTTCCTGTTACAGTAAATTACACTGTTGTTACGGTTACTGCTTTAGATAAGATATGTTCATAATCAGAATAACAGACGCGAAAAAATAACTTCATTATAACAAGAAGTTTTTATGCAAGAATATAAATCAATACACTTGTAGACGATTACTGGCAGTAATTGAGTAGTAAGTAACCCAGAGTCTATATTTTCTTGTTTTAACCATCTTTTGGCAAACTGTAACATAAAATTATATGAACAGCTTATTATCCGGTGTAACATATCAGAAGTAATGAAATGTGTAATGTTATCTAGCTCATTAAATTATTACCTATGTGTTACATAAATTTCTCTCAAAGTTTGGTAATTCTCTTAAGATCTAAGTTCAGGGAGTTACAGGAATTAGAGAAACAACACATTATATTATTGCTAAGTATGTTACAGATTCAAGAATAGTTTAACAATTAAGTTTTACAAATTTGCTAATTATAGCTCACGAAACCAATATCGTCATCTGGATGCTGTACCTAATGGCAGGGCAAGGTAAAGATCTAATTTGAAGATATATTTTACATAGAAATTCTATTAATATAGAATTTCAACTTAGATTCCACAACGAAACCCTGTCACGGAATTTTTTAGAGAATCCAAAGAAATTCTGGTCGTATGTATGTGTGTGAAGTATACTGACAGTAAAATACAATCAATAACTTCACTACGCGATACTAACGGTGATGCTACTGACGACAGTTTCGCTAAAGCAGAATTGCTTAACACAGCCTTCCAAAGTTCCTTCACGAAAGAAAACGAAGCAAATACTCCAGAATTCGTATCAAGAACAGCTGCCAGCATACGTAAGTTAGAAATTGATACCCCTGGTGTTTTAAAGAAACTTAAATCACTTAACAAAAGTAAATCTCCCGATCCCGACCGTACACCAATTAGTTTTCATTCCGATTATTTCGAGTAAGACGGAATAGCCCCTTACCTACTTATCATATACAACTACTGGCTCAGGGAACGTTCCGTACCAAAAAACTGGAAAGTTGCACAGGATATTTAGGAAAGGCAATAGGAGTGACCAGGAAAATTACAGGCCGATATCATTGACATCGGTTTGCAGCGGGAATTCAGAACATATACTTTTCTCAAATATTATGAGCTACCTCGAAGAGAACGACCTATTGGCCCATAGTCAACACGGATTCATGAAGTATCGTATTTGTGAGACACAGTTAGCCCTTTAGTTACATGATGTGATGAGTGCTATCGACAAGAGATAACAAATAGATTCAGTATTCCTAGATTTCCGGAAGGCTTTCGACACTGTACGCACAAGCGTCTCCCAATCAAACTGTGTGCTTATGGAATATCGCCACAACTGTGCGATGGGATTCGTGATTTTCTGTCAGAAAGGACTCACTACGTTGTAATTGACGGGAAGTCATCGAGTAGAACTGAAGTGATATCTGGTGTTCCCCATGAAAGTGTTATAGGGCCCCTACTGTTCCTTATTTTTATAAACGATTTAGGAGAATCTGAATAGCTCCGTTAGACTGTTCGGTTAGTATAGTCACCAGAAGATCAAAAGCACCGGCAAAATTATTTAGATATCTGCATGGTGCAAAAATGTAAATTGACCTTTAATAATGAGAAGTGTGAAGTCATTCATATTACCACTAATAAAAATCTGTTAAACTTCAGTTACGCGATAAATCAGTCAAAACTACAGGTCGTGCCTAGGAGTAAGAATTATAAACAACTTAAATTGGAAAGAACACACAGAAAATATTGTGGAGAAGGCGAATCAATCACTGCGTTTCGTTGGCAGAACACTTAGAAGATGTAACAGTTCTATTAAAGAAACTGTCTATACCACACTTGTGCGTCAGATTTTAGAGTATTGTTGAGCACTGTGGGATCCCCACCAAGTGGGACTGACAGAGGCTTTAGAGAAAGTTCAGAGAAGGGCAGTTCGTTTTGTATTATAGCGATTTAGAGGAGAGAGTATCACGGAAATGATGCACGAGTTGGGGTGGAAATCATTAAAAAAAAGGCGTTATTCGTTGTGACGAATTTTCTTTTACCAACAGATTTTGTTAGCACCCACCTACATAGGAAGACATTATCAAAATAAAATGAGAAATCAGACCGAAAACGGAGAGATTTAGGTGTGTTTTTTCCGCGAGGTATTAAAGAATGGATTTGTAGAGAAACATCATAAAAGCGGTTCAATGAACCCTCTGCCATGCACTTCAATGTGAGTTGCAGAGTATTTATATGACTATTTATGTAAACATATATGTAGTCTTTATGCAGATGGACGATGCACACCTTGACCATAACCTTGATATTACAGCGTCAAAATAACAATATTGGTCTCTTCAACGATAAAATAATCAGTAAGGTTGTGAATCGATAGTTGTTTTTCAGTCGGTAGTGATTTAGCAATAATATAACGTATTCTTCTTGTAATTCATATACCTTCCTGAAACTAGATATTGAGTAATCGCATTACATTAACATTCTGAGATAAATGCGTGAAGACATGTTTAGTAATTTAATGAGTAAGGCAACATCATGCATTTCATTACTTATGACAAGTTATGTCAGGTAACAAAAAGCTCATGTCATATTACATTTTGACAAAATATGAACCCGTCTGACCTGCTGACATTGTTGCGAGAGTCACGAAGAAAATGTTCCAGCTTGTATGCAAAATGTATGATACAGGGGAATTAGCCTTAGTCTTCGAGAAGGATATACCGAATTTGCCGGCATATAAGAAACCCCACTTTTAAGACTTATTTATTTTTCCGTAAAAAAAAAAGCTAATATATCTATTGCAATATACGACGTATGTCAACAAAGTAAGTTCCGTTTGGTTATATAAACCAAACGTGAGCAGATACAGGAAAAATATTTATTGTATAAAAATCTGCAACTGTTCAACTACTTTTCTACATAACTTCCGAAATTTTGTAGGCACTTGTCATAGCGTGGGACAAATTTTTGTGTGCCTTCTTCATAGGAGGTTGCCGCCTGTGTATTCAACCATATGGCAAACATGTTCTTTCAGGTCATCATCGTTGAAGTGTTGACCACCAAGGACAGATTTTAGGTGTAAGAAGAGATGAAAGGAGTCTTCTTCTTCCCTTCACGTTGCCGCCCGACCTGACAAGGCGAATGTGACCAAACAACTCTTACGGGAATTTCACTGGGACGTGTTTGATCATCCTCCGTACAGTTTCGCTCCTAGCGACTTTCTTCTTACACCTAAAAACCTATCCATGGTGGTCAACACTTCAGCGATGATGACAAGCTGAAAGAACATATTAGCAGATGGTTGAATACACAGGCGGCAACATATTTGAAGAAGGCATACAGAGACTTCTGCTGCACTATGACAAATGCCTACAAAATTTCGGAAGCTATGTAGAAAAGTAGTTTAATAGTTGTATATTTTTGTACAATAAATATTTTTCTGTATCTGTACACGTTTGTTTTATATAACCAAACGGAACTTACTTTGTGGACATACCTCGTAATTATAATACATTTCTTCATGTACATAAAATATCTAAGGCAGTTCCTAGAAGTAGTGTTCATAAACTTTACGCAGCCAAGTTTCTTGACAGTTTGCTGTTATTCAAACGGGTATTTCGCCTGTCGCTGTTTACAGTGCGCGCCGACTATATGGCGCGATGTTTGAAGAGAGCGTCGTAAAAGCTTCCGACATTGACATCTAGGTGGCTCTGCTTACGATTGCTCCGATCAGACACCGCGCCGAGAATCAGTTCGCGAACTTCGCGCCATGAGTAGTGGGTTTTAATGTGTAAAATGGCGCGTTTTGAGAATTTATTGTGAAGCGCAAATATTTATTCCATAAACTGTGGTAATGATGGATAGTTTCCGTCTGTGTATTGGCCGGGGAACTGTATGGGGCACAGCACGTTATAACCTCAAAAATACAATAACTGTGAGATGCACAAAAAGTGCAAACATCACAAATGATACTTGTGTACAGAGATGGAAAAATACGCGAGCAGTGTTCATTATTCAAATAATAAATGACACTGTTACAGGATTGCCGAAAAATCGATTATGATGAATCGTCGAAAGTTTCTGCTTCCTATGAGCTTGCCAGTTTCAATTACGCTTGGCACTAAAAATAATACAATATTCAGAAAATGTGTACTGCATAATAAAGCTCATTACGGGTATTTTGGTGCATATTATGTACATATAAAAACTACGAAAGTGTAAGAGAGAACCTTATATGCAAATTTTCCCGCTTAAAACATTATTTCCCCCATTTTACGCCATTTTTAAAATCCCTTGAAAGAAATCGAACTTCTAGGTACCTACTTTAACTGGCAACCGGCTTATAACTCGCATCCAGTTTTTGGACCAATTTTTGTAGGAAAAGAAGTGCGTCTTATAAGCCGGAAAATACGGTAATTATTTCAGTTCATAAGAAAGGAAGTGCAGCTTAATCAGTCATTGTTGCAAAATACTAACACGAATTATTTACAGACGAATGGAAAAACTGGTGGAATCCGAACTGTGGGCGATCAGTTTGGATTTAGAATAAATGTTGGAACACTCAAGACAATACTCACATTACTAGTTATCTCAGAAGATAGGTTAAGAAAAGGCAAACCTACGTTTTTTTAGCTTTTGTTGATCTAGAGAAAGCTTTTGACAATGCTGACTGGAATACACTATTTCAAATTACGAAGGTAGCAGGGGGTAAAATATAGGAAAAGAATTATATGAACTTGTACAAAAATCAGAAAGCAGTTATTAGAGTCGAAGAGCATGAGCCGCGGTGGAGTGGCCAAACTGCGGAGAGCGCCGCTGCTCGCAGTCGGAGGTTCGAGTCCTCTGTTGGATATAGGTTTTTGTTGTTGTCCTTAGTGTAAGTTAGTTTAAATAGTCTGTAAGCCCAGGGACTGATGACCAGAGGAGTTAAGTCCCATAAATTTATAAGCATTTGAACATTTGAAGGTCATGAAAAGGACGTAGTGAATGGGAAGGCAGTAAGACAGGGTTATAGTCTTTCTCAAATGTTATTAGATCTGTACAATGAGCAATCTGTGAAGGAGTGTAGGGAGAAATTTGGAAAAGAAATTCAGGGAGCAGAAATAAAACCTTCCGGTTTCGCGACGACATTGTAATTCGGTTACAGATAGCAGAGGGCGTGGAATAGCTATGGAACAGAATGGACAGGATCTTGAAATGAGGGTAGAAGTTGAACATTAACAAGATCATAACAATGGTATTGGAATGTAGTTCAAGAATATTAGGTGATGCTGAAGGAATTACGTAATGAGACGATAAAAGTATTACATGAGTTTTGTTAGGCCTATTTGGGTAGCGAAAAAACTTCTGATGACCGAAGTAAAGAAGATAACAGATGCAGAATGGCTATGGGAAGAAAAGCATTTCTGAAGAAGTTAAATCTGTTAACATACAATATTAATTTAAATGTTTGATAGTCTGTTTTGAAAGTATTTGTCTGGAGTGTAACATTGAACGGGAGTGAAACGTGAACAGTAAGGAGTTCAGACAGAAACATGATATAAGCTTTTGAAATGTGGTGCTATAGATGCATGGTGAAGATTAGGTCGGTATATCGCGTAACCAATAATTGGGGAGAAAAGAAATTTATGGCATATCTTAACTAAGAGAAAGGGTAGAGTGGTGGGACACATTCTGAGACATGAAGGAATCGTCAATTTAGCACTGGGAGTGGGGCGGAGGAAAGCGTGTGGTGTAAAAATCGTAGAGGGAGACCGAGAGACGAATACAGTAAGCAGATTCAAAAGGATATAGGTTTCCGATCTTACTCAGAGATGAAGAGACTTGCAGAGGATAGGGTGGCGTGGAGAGCTGCATGAAATCAGTCTCAGAGCTGAAGACCACAACAAAAACGTGATGTAGGTGATTTGTTTGACTGCATTTCATCGTCCCTATTGTCTGAAATTTTGAATGAAATTTATGACCTCAACAATAATGACAAAAATCTGCACTCGCATTTACAGTTTACAATTATATACACAATCCAAACAATTACATCAAAAGAAAAATTACGTGCCAGGAAATATTTGATATTCTCCTAAACTGAATAATTTTATTACCACACGGAAAATTTTCCTAAACGTTATCAATAGTCATTATGCATACTAATAGACATAATGGCTGCTTAATAAAAATACTTTATGCAACTACCTACATAAGCTATTGAAAGATGAAAATTTTAGAGTAAATTCTAGAGATTTTTGCGAAAGGGTTTGCTAGAATCTATCTCATGTCAGAAAAAACGTATGGACAATTGTACATTACCGCATTGTTGTTGTGTATATAATTACCAGCTTCATCTTTATAGTTTTCCTTGAATTCTCCTTGGTGAAATATTTCCGTTCATGTAAAAAATAAAAACAATTCATATGAGATTATATTACAGTATCTGGCCATCCGGTTGGGCGCCAGTTTATACTATTGTTTTTGGTATGATTACTTAAATTGGTACATAAAATTCTGATAAATATACGTTAAATATTATTGAATGTTGCTCAATAAAATTTTGAACCGAAGATTTAATACAAAGTTACGTTTGTATTAATGGAACATTTTAAGTAGTTCAGATAGATTATTTCAATCATTCTTAATCACTCATTTTACGTAAATATATTAATCTCAGGGTCGACGGTTCGTGGATTTTAAGGCCATTAGTGTATAACATTAATTAAAGAACGCGATTTTGACTAATAAAGTTTTAAAGAACTGTATTTGCAGCACTGTAAGATTTTTTTCATACAGACTTTTATAAATTGATTTTCTTGATTAAGTTGCAAAAGACAACCAACCAACAACTTGTTTCATTTATTCTAAAACATAAGAAAGTAACCAGAGTCATTTAATATACATCCTGCAAGTATTCTATGTTTAAAATTGTAACATTTATGGCAATATAAGAAATTAGTTAAGGCAGAATTAAAAAAAAAATATATATATAATGACTTCCCTACACCTCTCCTTATTCCCTATCCTATAAAGGTTCATTCTGCAAAATATCGAAATAAAATATCTTGATATCCTTACACGTCTACCCCATGTAAAGTCACACTGTTTGGTTAAAATAAGACATCATTAACCTCGTCTTACTTAATGCTCAAATACTGCCAGTAATCTTTCACAAACGTGCTTAAGTATCATAAAAAGTTGTATTATAAAAAAGTTAGTTTTTAGCATCTGTTATTTCTTAGAACTTGTGAGTCAGTTGTAATCTGTTTGTTTTAAATTTTACCTAATTTTACGACTGATATTATTGGCACTTTGAAAGATCGATTTATAAGTTTGACTACAGCGCCAGTTGACGAAGAGTAATCAACTACCTTGTCAATACTCAGTAACCAACAGTCTCATGATCGCCGCTGTATTGACCACACCTATTGTCACGAGTAATTTTAACCGTAGTGGTGAAGGTATTTTTAAGAAATTTTAAAATGTTGTTGTATGATACAGTTTTATTTCTGAAAGCCATTTTATAGTTTGTACATAGATCTTAGTTTTATATCTCGCTATTCAATTACGTATGGGCGATTAAATATGTAATAAAGTTTATCCTTTCAGATTTTCTCATATGGTTCTAAGATGTATGTAAATTTTTGGACGTGACACTGTAATGATGACAGTAACATATTGTATTTTGCTGCTTTATAAATCTGCAGATGGCTCGTTAAGAGCCGAAACTAGGAGTCAATTTATAAAATTGATTGTCTTGACTCCGAGAATTGGCCCATTTTCAACTAAGGATCGCGGTTTCGAACAGTTGACAATGTCAAAACACGAAAAGTAAAAAAATAAAAAAAAAGGGTGACTGACCTCAGCTAACAGGACGAAAGATAAAGCAATTGGATGGCATTAACACCGCAAGTAAATTATATAGGGCCTACCAACTTTAAAAAGAAATAACGTGCGGGAAAAGTTGAAATTATTTTTTAGTTTATAAATACAAAATAAACTGTAAAAACCTATATATGCATATCTGTAGAAGCATGGAAGATGCTTCATAAAAATTGAAACGTGTTTGGTGTTAAAGTTGTTCTAATTGCCTTCAGCATAAGACGGGAATTTAATTTAATATTGAAGCTCATAAGCAACAGCATAGGGAGGCATGAACAGGCAATTGGGCAGTACAGACTCTCTATTCGTTTCAGTATTGTTACGGGTTTCTAGAACTTATGATATGAGAGTGTATTGGATCGTACACCTAGTACTGATGAGTGCGATAATAAGTATTGTAGCCTCAGCAGGGAGCATCTACCTTAGCTTTGTTTGGTAGTTATTCAAGAGTATGAATCCCTTTTCCTTTATACGGTGGTGGTTTCTTCGCCGTCCTGCAGTCATAGAAAATGTACAAATTTGCAGAAAATTGCAACATATTCTCTACCTTACCCGTGTACATCCCTAAGGGATTGCGAAAACTTTGAATCATAACAAGCTGAATGTTGATTTTTGCGTCCGATAGCACAACAAAATTAACTTAAATCAGTAAATTTATTAACATGACGAGGTGTACAGTTCTGTAAGCAAACGAATTTTTGTAGGTGACATAAAAGTTGCGTAATCTTGTCTACAGATTGTATCCTATTGTTCAACTTTATACAGTACACATCACTGAAATTTTTTCTGGTAGGTTTTGTTAAAAACGAATAGAATGTATTAGATTTCAGTCTGTCGCGTTGGAATGGGCGAGCGTTCTAAGGTGTCTTGCTGTGGAACGCGCGGTTACTCCCTGTCCGAGCTTCGAGTACTCCGTTGGGCATGTGTGTGTGTGTGTGTGTGTGTGTGTGTGTGTGTGTGGGTGGGTGTGTGTGTTGTCCTTAGGTTAGTTTAAGTAGTTAGTAAGCCTAGGGACTGTTAACCACAGTATTCAAGTCCCATAGATTTAACAAACATTTGAACATATTTAAGATTTCAGTCTCCCTTTGCGTTGTTGATATTACGTTTCAAGGTAAAACATTACTGGAATGTAAATAAAAATATTTTTGTTAATATATCTAGTGTTATTTTCTACTTTTTTGGGTTACCTTGATGTAATTTCTTGCTGTTACATCAAAGCAGTGATATTCACACTAAGCACAGTAAACGATTGCATATATAGATGAGGTATGTTTACTTTACCTCTTAGGTGTGAACGTAATCTACTTTTAAAAATATTCAATCACAATCGTTTGACGTACAACAAATTCATTATACTCACAGTCACATACGATTTCAAAGAATTATATGTATAAAAAACTAGTAAGTTTCGAAGCTTGTGCTCTTTCAAACCGGCTGATCTCACGTCTAACATACGCCGAAGCACGACACTTTTCCGTAGGAAAATTACCAGAGGTTGAAATTCCGACTACGGAGTATTTAAATAGTCATTTTTTGTGTGTTTCTAGCAACTACTCGCACATAAAAGGAGCAATGCATCGATGATTTTCCAAAACACTATGCAGGAATTTTCAATACAAATGTATTGAAGTTAAAAGGACTGCAAGTATTTTCTGTGTGATCTAAACGTCTGTTAATACTTTATCTATTAATTTACATTACGAATCACAATGGTAGACCTACTTACGGCCCAAAACCGAGCACCGCTTGTGGGCTCCCATCTCTATTGATTTTCAGCTGCCAGACTGTCTTGCCGTATTTTAGCAGTTGAAGACAATGACGGCTTTTCCCAATAAATAAATATATGTTCTTTACCTGAAGTGCTCATAGGTTGACAAGCCAGTACTGGGGTTGGCAAGTGGAGTTTTATATCAGAATACAAACGTTAAATTCACACCTCTCTAAAACAACTGTAGTGGCCCATCTGTGCTGTATTGCGAATACCAATGCAAAAAGTTAGGGAAAAAAGGTCGTGCCTGGGTGATAAGCGCTCCACGCCCTGTGTACACGTGATCAGCTGGTGGCGTTGCCCTGCGAGGATCCGGCATCAGCTGGAGCGTACCAGTTACAAATCATTTTGCTCGGTGGCGACACGCTCTGTGAGGGACGCTACACAAACACAGATATCATGCAGAGCAAACAGCATTTCGGTAGGGGGTATAGGTTCAGCTAAACGCCGAAACCATTGGGCGGTGGGGCTCGACCACGAGGTGGAAGATTAGAATTATGATGGTTGAAAAGAAATTGTCACTGTTTGAAGAGAACGACATAGAGTTTCAAATCACCGGATTTTGATCCATTGTCCCAGTTAGTGGACTTTAATATGGGGTGTTTCTATTTTCTGCCTTGAGATTATTTAAATTCAAAAGAACTGTCAGAAATGTTTGTGTAGAAATATCTGTCCATTTTTCCTCCTTTTCAACTACCTTCGCACAATCAAGGTGCTAGATATTGTGCTGGATGAACTCTGAACCTCATGAGTGATTCCTTCCGGTGATATTCCGCCATTTCCTAATCACTCTTTGCTGTGCTCGACGGGGTCCGTCCATGAGCACATGAGGCCTATCTGGTCTTGGATTATCGGGCGTTCTTCATTCGGGTTTCAGCTTTACAATAAACAGTCAACTGGGACATCTTTATAATTACTGTAGTGTCCATGATAGACGTTTAATGTGTAGTTAATGTTGCTGAGTCGTCTTGCCTAAAACACAGTCTTGTTTTCGGCTGAAAATTCCTTATGGCACGGTGACTACCGAACAGTACGTAAATATATTGGAAGATGATTTCATCCCCATTATCCCATACTGACCCTGATGTCGACACGATTTGGTCAATGCTAGACGGAGCACGACTCAAACGAAGCCGGAGGGTGTTTGATATCCTGGCGGAGCACTCTTGGGACCACATTCTTCCTCTGGGTTACGCTTAGGCCACTGGAATGAGCGTCGGTTGGCAGCCATATCCTCTGGATATGAACACATGTGACTCATATTTGTGGGACTATATTAAAGACAAGGTGCACAGCAATATCCCAAAAAGCATTGCTGACCTAATAACAGCTAGTCAGGAGGTCATCAAGAGCACAGATGTTTCGACCCTTCATTCGTCTGCGGCACACCATTGCCACGGAAGGCAAGCTGATCGAACGTGTCAAAACATAAATCCAAATCCCTTATTGACGTTTACGCTTTGAATAAAGTGTACGGACGCCGTAGTTTGTATCTAATACACTGTTACATATATTTCAATAACTGTTACTCTGCGTGACCTACAACCATAGCTGGCGTCAAGGTAAATTGTGGGAATAAAATTCCTTTTCACCCAATTTTTGTGTGAAAAGAAATTCCTGTTTTTTTTTTTTTTTTTTTTTTTTTTTTTTTTTAAGTGCGCCATTTTAACATTATGAACTAGTGTGTGTCGTCTCAAACTTTGCACGAAGGTACACAAGTTATTAGTCTAAACGAATTTTTTATCGAATGATTATCAGTAGTTTGGATGCCATGGTTTAAAATACAACTAAATTTAGCACGTTTTAAGACTCCTACGTCCAGACAATGGAGGACTTAAAACATAATATTCTTTCGTGGAATAATTATCGTTTCGTTGATTACACTTTAATTGAAGTAAGCCTTTTAAGTGAAGTATGATAATCGAAAGACGATTTTTATTTAATTTTTCATGGAGAAATTTTGATGATGTACTGATTAACAAGCCCTGTCGACTTTGGCAGCTATTATGCTAGAATAAACAATGGGGAACAGAATGATGAATATAACTATTACAACAAACAAAAGACGAATACGTCCTGCGTAGAATCATAGGGGAAGTACCGGACTTATCTGATGGTTTCAAAAAGTTAAGAAAATAAAAATAAAATAAAAAACAACCAGTCTTGACATATTTGCGCTTTCTTATTCTTCTAATTCGCTACCGAAGTGAACTCTCAAATGAGTCCATCTGTAATAGAAAGTGTCCTGTAATGGATATTAATAAACGTCAATGACATGTAATATTCCACGACAAGAGAAATACAATGTTGAATGGGATTATGCCTTTGTCGTGTTATACATTACTTTATGTGTCGAATTACATCACGTATGCTAGAAAATCAGAAGACTTCAAGGTCGATCAATCGATACAACGTATAAAATTCCAAAAAAGAAATATAATCGTTTTGTGAATAAATATATAAACGTAAACATTAAACCGCGAGGACTCGAGCGTGAACATCTTGCTCACAGTAAATTTTAAAAAATCGGCATTTAACCAATTTTAAATAGTCAAATATTTGTGTTTTCTTATAAACGGAACTAGAAATACTTATTTAGACATATAAAGTACATTACAACTTTTCTTTGACTCTCAGAAAAATGCTATACACGCGATCGATCGCGTAACTTCTAAAGGAGCAAGTTCTCGAGGGTTAAAGTAGTTCTCCCTGCGTTAAAAAAGCAATGCTTACGGCAGACAATATGTGGTAAAATTCAAAATCAGATCCCTTCATTCGACAAAACAAGAGCTACACTACGCATTATATAAAACAGAACTGAAATTTGCGAACATCATCAATAATTTGACTCTTCAGGCTTTCCTGGCGATCTGATGACATCATTGAAGTGTATGGCATTCTGCCGGATATCAGCGTCGTTCTCGCACGATATTTCGATAGCTTAACTCGTTCCCTTCATCAGGTGCGACCTGTGACTACTTCTCGAGAGGAACAGGTCCAGTTTCGGCGTTCTGTCTGCAGTCCACGGTCCGCACCTGGAACCGACCGTTGAGAATGCCGCAGATTTAAGTACTGGACGCGTTCCTCTCAGGTTGTTCCTGATGAAGACAACGAGTTATGGTATAGAAATATCGTACGAGAACGACGCTGATATCCGGCAGAATACCCGACACCTCAATGATGTCACCATCAATAATACTGCAGTTTCCGCACTTCTGATCAACAAGGTCGAAAGTCATACAAGTACTACCTTAAACAGTGTTTGATTTCAGCCTGTGTCCAGGTTGTAAGAACAACAAAAAACCAAACTAGCTAGACTATAAACTATAAATCACCGACTGATGATGCCTTGAAATAAATAAAAGACGAAGCGCATCTGGATAAAATAAATTTCAGCAAGGAAAAGGCGCATTCAGTCCCAAAAAAGAACAATTTGACGCTTGCTGCTTAAGATAACAACAAAAAACAAAATTGTTATGTGAAGAGTTTTTGAATTGAATGTTTTGAAGGTTGTCAGATAAATCAAGAAGGTAATTTTCCTCTTTTCCATCTTTGGTCAGAACATATACGCCTTTAGTCGTGTTGTAATAGGATCGTTTGTCACGATGCGGTTGCGGGGCATTCGCCTAGGCTTCCGCGGGACAAGCGATGATGGAAGGCGGCATTGGTCTGAGAGGTTGGCTACCACGGTGATGTAATCGGCGCAGCAAGGATGCCTGCCGTGGCACATACGTCGGCCACCGTGTTGGTGAGTATGACTGCGAACTCCAATTTATGTAAAGCAATAGACTCTGAGAAGCACTTAAAGACACATGACGAGGCTGCAGTCTCAAAATCAAGTGTTTGTAAACCTTTTGGACCAAACTGTTATGGCCAACAGTCCCTAGACTTACATACTACCTAAAGTAACTTACACTAAGGACGACCAGAAAAAAATGTTCAAATGTTTGTAGAGCTTATGGAACTTAACTACAGGGTCATCAGTCCCTAAACTTACAACTTACTTATGAACTAGCTACAACTAAGGACGGCACAAATATCCATGCGCGAGGGAGGAATCGAACCCCCGACCGTAGTTGCCGTGCAGACTGTGACTGAAGCGCCGCAGTCCCCTCGGCCACCGCGGCCGGCAAGGACGACCCGAACGTCAGGCGGAAGCGACCGCCCTGTCCGTAGCATGATGCCTTGGACCACGTGGCTACTCCCGTCCGTTCATATCAGTCCTGAAGACAAAGGAAGAGCTATGAAAGTAACCCTGTGATTCTTATCAGAGAAATTCCAAATTAATTTACGAGTAAACTGATAGTAAACACAGCCCGATAATTCATTAATAATTCGTAATATTTACTAACTAATACACAACATTGCAGTATCACACCATGTTCTCGGGTTAACACACCAGGAAGGACTGGACGAGATGAAGGGTAAATTGAGTATTGTTCGTTTAAAGCGTCTTTCAATTTATTGGGAGACAAAATTTTACAAATGTAAATTCAGCAGCAACAAACCGTGATTCAAAGATAATTTTAACAAACTCTCGCTTTACTAGCAACATAAAACACCACTGAAATTTAGTTGCTCAATATCCAGTTAAGTTTGCTCCACGTATAACAAAATACGTTTAAAATAAACTTTGGTAAAACATCATTGCAAACTGTTATACCTACTACGGCAGAACCGTCTGCACAGTTTAAGGAGCAATGAAAAGTAAATCTGAGTAAAAATGTTTTTATTCTCTAAATTAGTACCATGGACCATTTCACATTCATTTAATATTTGAATAAAATGTCCTCAAGATTACGGCCGTTAGCATCAATACATAGTTGTAGACGATCCCTGAAGTTTCGAGAAGCTCTTGCATACATATCGCGGGTTATAGCATTCACTTCGTCAATAATCCGATCTTTTAACCTTGGTAAGGTGTGAGGGCGACATTTGTAAACTGTGCCCTTCATATATCCTCAAAGAAAGTAGTCAGAAATGCTCAAATCCGGTGATCGTGCAGGACTCCCGACATCACCCCTGAAAGAGACGAGGCGTCCCGGAAACATTTCTCTCAAGACATTCGAGCTGTGGGAGCAGTACCTCCATCCTGTCGGAACCACAAATCCCCAAGTCCATGTTCTTCAACAGTCTCGTAAATTCTGAATTTCAGAAAGTTTTGCAACATTGAAACATAACGTGCTGAATTCACTATCAAGGTCACTCCCTCCTCGAAAAAGTGTGATATGGCACACCACATCGTCACTTTAGAAGAATGTTGCGGTCTTTCATGAATAACTATGGTGTTATCTTCGGCCCAGTACCGAAAGTTTTGCTTCTTCACGCACCCACTAAAATGAAAATGTGCCTAGTCACTACTGAAGAAAGCTGCATTCGGAGGGATCTGAGCAAGCACTTGCTCACTCAGATTTTGATGGTTGGCGTAGTCGCTGAGCGTAATTCTGGATAAATCATCATTTATTTGTAGTATCCTTTTCAAACTGCAGTCTGAAATCTCCAATGCAAACAGCATGTCGTCGCGCAGAATGTTGTGGCGATTGTTGAGCTGCTGTTCTCACCTGCAGCACATTTTCTGGCGTTCTGATGCATCTGTGTGGGGCATGTGTCTCTATTCCTAGTGTGCTACCATTGGCCACCAACTGCCGAAGCCAGGACCGAATCGAGTTTGCATTAGGAACGG
Organism: Locusta migratoria; assembly: GCA_026315105.1. Taxonomy (NCBI): domain Eukaryota; kingdom Metazoa; phylum Arthropoda; class Insecta; order Orthoptera; family Acrididae; genus Locusta; species Locusta migratoria. The sequence continues at coordinate 133,708,373 of CM048749.1, read as the reverse complement.
CATTGCTGCGTGGAATGTTGAACTGTCGCCGAAAAGTTCGTTGTGTAGCGATCACAGATCTGTTGTTTCTCTCAACTAGATGTATTTGATTTAAAGCATTTTATCATTCTGCTTTAACACCTTTTTATCTATGAAGGGGTCTATTGACCGAAACTGGTTGATATATAACGTTTTTAATAAACAGCCGATGGTTTTAAAAATGCATTTTATGAAATATATGACGGCTGTTGACACTCGCCTCACCAAAGCATTCAGATAAATTAAAGTTTTAACAAATTTCCAACAATACTAAAAGATGGTTTGGAAACGAAAAATGCTACTTAAAACTGCAACGGGTACACTAGCTCTAACATAAATTTCATCATCAGGAGAAGGTCGCTTAGCAGTAGAATGCAAATAGGAAACAGGAGTAGTGTTGCTAGGTCAACGTGAAAATGCCTATAAGGCACTAGAAAAGTAGAACGGACACGAAATAGAAAAATAGCACCACACGTTGGGGCAAACAACGTGTCGAATAGTAGTAACTGTTTTAAATACTCCACTAGCCGTCTCTGTGGAAAATCACCAAGGCACGAGGATAATTATGGCCCTCACCCAGTCTTTAATCAGCACGACCCCGTCCTCTGGTTAAACCAGCAGCCCCAGCGAGGACTGCCCACCAAAAGTTTCCACGCGCCCCACCACACTTCCTTTCGTCGTAGCACAGGAACGTCCACCTCGGTGCGTTTCCGCTGTCTTACTTTGCTCACCCAGGGAGCTCAAAAAGTCCCTCTCTCGTCGACCGTCCATCTCAACATCACGCGCCGTCCCCAGCACTCTTCAAAAGAGAGCCTTTATAGTAGCACCAGAGAAATACTCTCTAGGGACTGATGACCCCGTAGTTAAGTCCCATAAGCTCTACAAACATTTGAACATTTGAAATACTCGCGAGTTAGTCGGGAGATATTGACCTTGCAGCACGGAAGAGTAATTACTCCGTTAATACCATTCAATGAATTATTCTAGGTGCAACAGATACTACCAACGTATTGGCTACATACACCAAGAAGGCGAAATTCAACTACCTTTTCCTGTACGTTGTTTCAAATCGTCGTTGGTACCAAGTGTCAGAGATGGGTTTTCCTGCGATCCGTGAATTCTCGCCATTTCATGTCGGGGGGTAGACAGCTCGAACAGCAGTAGCGCTTACTCCAAGCCGGCCGCGGTGGCCGAGGTGACTGAGGCGCTCCAGTCACGGTCAGCACGGCCACTACGGTCGGGGGTTCGAATCCCCCCTCGCGCATGGATATTTGTGCCGTCCTAGTTCGTAAGTAGTTCATAAGTAGTTTGTAAGTTTAGGGACTGATGACCCCGTAGTTAAGTCCCATAGACTATACAAACATTTGAACATTTTTTGCTTACTCCAACCCCCCCCCCCCCATCTTCTCTGTTTGCTTGGCTACAAGAATCTTTTCATGTACGGCGAAGTCTTGAAGTAACCTGCCGGAAGCTGTTGGTTGTTTCGAACAGGAGGACCAAACTTCTAAGGTCTGATGACCTTAGTCCCACTGTGGGGAGGGTAAGAGAAGGGAAATACAGACGTGGGACGAAAGAAGGAAGAAAGACTGCAATAGCTCGGGGCCTTGTGCTCGCCACGCACGTACTCGCTAAATCACTTCTAGCAGCCTGGGTAGGGGGGATCTGGAAGTAGTTCTCCAGTCCCATTCCGTTGCAGTGGCTAGGGGTATCGACATCGCGTCATTGGTAAGCCACAGTTAACGCAATTTATTGGCATGTGTTTTCCAGTATCTTGAAAATAGTCTTATATAACTATCACAGAACTACTCATGATGTTCAGAGCTACGAAGCTCTCCGAAATCGCAACGGTTGCGATTGCGTTATCACTGTTTGTACCGCAAGATTCGGTCTCTGAAAATGCGACGTGTAGCATTCGACGCCTGCTATTGTGATCGTGAGCGTAACCTACAGGTAGTTTACTCAGTTTACTCAGTTGTAGTGACATCCTTCATTTCTGACCTCTCTCTAAGGACTGGTCTATATTCTGAAACTTTTTATTTCTGACTGGTCCTGCAGCATTTCTATTGCTCACCCACCTTTACGTTCTGTGAGTGACAGTTTTTGGAAACTTGTGAAACTACTTGTGACAGGGCTATCATGTATGTGCTCAATTATGAACATCTGGTTCGACCTCCTATCCCGACTTTCATTGTTTGTAGCTTCCCCACTGCCCCTTTTCCAAATTACTTACTAGGCCTAACGTCTGGGAAAGAATATCTTCAGGTGAGTGATCTGCTAGGGAACAATGTTAGACGTTGCTTCTTAGAAAGTTAATTACACCAGCTTTTAATAATATTTGTTAATTGAAACTTAACAGGAGAGGTCCCAGCTACAGTTATTTCGACATGAAAAGGCTTCAAACTGCCCACCAAATTAGACAAATAGGAAGCTGATGAAACATATCTAGAAAAGTATGGGCGACAAAATATTCGCCACGGCGGAGCGGCGGAGCGCATTGAGGCGCTATGCTGCGATGCGCGAGACCGTTCCCCGTAGGGAGTTCGAATCTCCCCCCCCCCCTTGCTCATGGATGTTTGTGTCGTCTTTAGTATAAGGTAGTTCATAAGTAGTATGTAAGTTTAGGGTCCGATAACCCCGCAGTTAAGTCCCTTAAGCTTTACAAACATTTTAACATTTTGAACAAAATATTCAAATGTTAGTAAATCTGTCGGACTCAACTGCGTGGTCATTACATCTTAGCTTACAAACTACTTAAACTAAGGTAAACTAACCTAAGGACAACACAAACACCCATGCCCAATTGGGGACTCGAACCCCCGACGGCGATTGGCCGTGCGCACCGCAGCACGGCGCACCAGTACGCACGGCTAATCCTCCGCGGCATATCGGACGACTTCTCCGTACCTGTAAACCAGAAGCCTGCAATTTATGAGAATTTAGTGTCATACTGCGTGTGAACACCTACAGTCACGTATCTGTGGAAACCCACTATTCTATATCTACTCTACATAAATACTCCAAAAATCACATTTAATTGAGCCTCACAAGGTTCATCGAACCGTGATATTTCTCTATCGTTCCATTCTCTAACAGCGCATGAGAAAAAGGAGCCCCTAAATCTTTCCGTTTTCGATCTGATTTCTCTTATTTTCTTATGATGATCATGTCTCCCTACGTACGTGAGTTCTAACAAAAAGTGTTCGCATTCGGAGATAAAGGTGGTGACAGAAATTTAGCAAATAGATCTCGCCGCAACGAATAAAGCCTTAAAGATTTACCTCAACTCGTGCATTATTTGTGTGAAACTCTCCCCTCTGTATCACGATAATACGAAACGAACTGCCTTTCCTGAACCTTTCCTATGTCCTCCGTCAATCGCAACTGGTGATGATCCAATGAAGCATAGCAATACTCCAAAATATGAGAGACAAATGTACTGTAGGTACAGGTATCTTGAATTTATAACTCAAAATATGTTTGTGAATAAATTATTTTTGCTTCAGAAGAGAGTATGTTTAGTTGCTCCTATGCAACGATAATCTCGGATTTGGTTTACTTTGTTTTAAGAAACAGTTTGACTGGCTATAAATTTTATTATCGTGTATGGGTGGTTTTATCTTTAGCTACAGATGAGGTGGCGTATTTTGCATGTTAAATACTAAAGTTATGCGTTCCATACTAGTATCCTACACTCCACATTCACTAATTTGGCTGAAGTCTATCGAGCATAATTTGGGGTCATTGGATACATGTAAGACCTCTTTATGCCATATTTTCTGGTGTTCGCTAAGAAGTTTTTGTTCTTAAAGGTTAAATGACAGAATTCTGTAAATATCGTAGATTACAAAGGAATCTTAAATAAATAAACTGCTCTGTAACGCACTTATTCACATCTCCAACAATAACCTTCACTACCAAGCTAATTTAATCATTTATATCTTAGAACTACCTTTATACTTGAAGGAATATCATTTATATTGGAAGCAGGCTTGACTTCGAAGGCAGGGTTATCAACTGAACACAGCACGTATACTGAAAGCAGGTTTATTGCGAAATGAAACATACACACAGCACTGACCGCCTCTCTCTCCCTTTTTTCATCTGGTAGATCTATGGTTTGCGGTCGTTCGTTAAGTTACTTCGTGGTTGTTCGCTGAAAGGTTGGATCAGCTCTTTTTTTTTTTTTTTTTTTTTTTTTTTTTTTTTTTTTTTTTTTTTTTTTTTTTTTACAGAGGGCGTTCTGCCCCCTGACCGGGCGCGTTGAGCCACGGCGCCCGGCAATTTCTCGGGCAGCGTGCTCTGATATTTATACACAGACAGAATGTACCAGAAATTAGATGAATAGTAAACATAATAAACATGTAGAAATTACAAATGAACATAAGAAATATGTAGAACATTCTGGAAATGATAAATACATAGATTATATTTTTGCCGGTGCACGGGATTGAACTGGCGACCTTCAGCACCGGAGTCGTTGACGCCATCCATTGCGCCACGCCAACAGTTGGATAACTTGTGGTCTTGCGGCAATATTAATGAGATGAGAAGCAACAGTGACTCCAGAAGTGAATCCTGGGTAATTGGCAATTAGTAACTTCTGCAGCAAGCTGGTGTCCTATTGTCCAAACAATTGCAATCTTTAATGAGACAGCTTATTTTCTACCGGAGGTAAAATTGCCCATTCTATGAATAAAGTCACATGGTCAGAATTGGCTTTTATTTCATACTTCAGAGTCATGCTTAACTATTTGGACAAAGTGTTCAGTCAGATTAACAAGTTTGAGTTGAACTGCAGATTCATTTACAGCTACCCATACACACACACTACTACACATGATACAATAGTCTGTGAAGTTACTAAAGTACAGTCAAACAATTTTATTGACAAGCTGCGAGTAAAATACTAAACATTAATACACTACTGGCCATTAAAATTGCTACACCAAGAACAAATGCAGATGCTACACGGGTATTCATTGGACAAATATATTATACTAGAACTGACATGTGATTACATTTTCACACTGAGAAATCAGTACCCAGAACGACCACCTCTGGCCGTAATAATGGCCTTGATACGCATGGGCATTCAGTCAAACATAACTTGGATGGCGTGTACAGATACAGATGCCTATGTAGCTTCAACACGATACCACCGTTCATCAAGAATAGTGACTGGCGTATTTTGAAGAGCCAGTTGCTCGGCCACCATTGACCAGTCGTTTTCATTTGGTGAGAGATCTGTAGAATGTGCTGGCCAGGACAGCAGTCGAAAATTTTCCGTATCCAGAAATGCCCGTGCACGACCTGCAACATGCGGAATCGAATGAAGGGTAGAGCACGGGTCGTAACACATCTGAAATGTAACGGCCACTGTTCAAAGTGCCGTCGATGCGAACAAGAGGTGACCGAGAGGTGAAACCAATGGCACCCCGTTACATTTCCAATGTGTGTTCACCGCGATGTCGCCAAACACGGATGCGACCATCATGATGCTGTAAACAGAACCTGGATTCGTCCATTCGTGCACCCAGGTTCGTCGTTGCATATACCATCGCAGGCGCTCGTGTGATGCAGCGTGTAACCGCAGTCATGGTCTCCGAGCTGATACTCCATGCTGCTGCAAACGTCGTCGAACTGTTCGTACAGATGGTTGTTGTCTTGCAAACGTCCCCATCTGTTGACTCAGGGAACGAGACGCGGCTGCACGATCCGCTACAGCCATGCGGATAAGTTGCCTGTCATCTCGACTGCTAGTGATACGAGGCCGTTGGGATGCAGCACGGCGTTCCGTATTGCCCTCCCGAACCCACAGATTCCATATTCTGCTAACAGTCATTGGATCGCGACGAACGCGAGCAGCAATGTCGCGATACGATAAACCGCAATCGCGATAGGCTAGAATCCGACATTTTTCAAAGTCGGAATCGTGATGGTACGTATTTCTTTTCCTTACATGAGGCATCACAACAACGATTCACCAGGCAACGCCGGTCAACTGCTGTTCGTGTATGAGAAATCGGTTGGAAACTTTCCTCATGTCACCACGTCGTAGGTGTCCCCACCGACGCCAACCTTGTGTGAATGTTCTGAAAAGTTAATCATTTGCATACCACAGAATCTTCTTCCTATCGGTTAAATTTTGCGTCTATAGAACGTCATCGTCGTGGAGTAGCAATTTTGATCGCCAGGAGTGTACTTTGATTTCAATACCAATCACTGCAGATATATTTGAACAATAACAATCATTACAATATTTTCTTATTAACAGCATTTAATGTCAATAAATTGGTAGCTTTAAATCATTCATGAAAATATACACATCTACATAGTATACTCTGCAAATCACATTTAAGTGCCTGGCAGAGGGTTCATCGAACCACCATTATACTATTTATCTCCCATTCCATTCTCGAATAGCGCGCGGGAAGAAAGAATACCTGAATCTCTCCGTTCGAGCTCTAATTTCTCGTATTTTATTCTGATGATCATTTCTACCTATGTAGGTGGAAGTCAACAATATATTTTTGCATTCGGAGGAGAATGTTGGCAATTGGAGTTTCGTAAATAGCCCACGCCGCAACGATAAGCGTCGTTGTTGTAATGATTCCCATCCCAGATCTTGTATAATTTCCGTAACGCTGTTCCCCCTGTATGGTGACAATCGAGCTGTCCTTCTTTGAACTCTTTCGGTGTCCTCCATCAAACCCACTTGATAAGTATCCCACTCCGGGCAGCAATAGTCCAAAAAAAAAAAAAAAAAAAAAAAAAAAAAAAAAAAAAAAAAAAAAAAAAAGGACGGACAAGCGAAGTGCATGCAGTTTCTTTAGTAGTTCTGCTGCATCTTTTACGGGTTCTGCCAAGGAGACCTTTCCAGAACAGAGGTGCTAGAAGATCTATTGTGAAGTTCGAATGGCAGGGTTTCCACATTTTTATTTAAGAAAAGAAAACTCCGTCAGATCGCTAGTGAGGGTGCTACAGCAGGTGCAGAGATGGCGGGAGCGGCCGCCGTCGGCGCTGTGTCAGGTCTTACGTGTCCTGCCGCCCAGCCGTCTGGCGGCAGAGGACTCGTCCTCGACCTCGCCCACGGACCAAGGACGCTGCCGCTGCCGCTGCCGGCCCACGCTGGCCACTGACCAGCCGCCTCGTGGCCGACCAGCCGGCCTTGCCGCGTCCCCTCCAAGATAAGCGGCCACCAATCCACTAACACTTCTTTCTGGCCAATTCTGCTCCTCTCTCTGGTGCGGCACACAATCTTACCGTTAAAATGAACGCCCGCTATCTTCGACGATTCTCTCGCACTCGGGAATCCCCACATAACCAGGAGCACTGGAACCATATGTCAGACTACGGGTGGGGAAATAGCGGCCTGCGGGCCGCATTCCGCCCGCCAAAGTATTTTGTGCGGCCCGCCAAGACATTGCCAAAAATCTTCGGAGATACCAGGTTTCCTTTCCCCAGCGAGCAAAAATTTCTCTTGGAATGTCATATGCAAGTGCAATGCGGTTCCTATATGCGCGGACAGGGTTGTCCTGTATTGATACGGTTTCTGTACTTTTGGACATATCCGAAAGAACAGATTCCAGTAAAAACGTTTGGAAAGTAGGAGGCGAGGTACTGGAAGAAGTAAAGTTGTGAGGCGGCATCCTGAGTCGTGTCGGGATAGCACAGTCGGTAGTGCGCTTGCCCGCGAAAGGCAAAGGTCCCAAGTTTAATGGCAAGTACCGAAGCTCATTAACTTGCAGAATGAGAATTTCAAATAGCAGTCTCACTTCTGATTTTAATAAATGTGCAAAAGTGTAATAAGGATGCTTTAGTCTCATTAAATATGTTCATACACTATATACAGGGTGTCCCAGCTATCTTGTCCACTCAAAATATCTCTGGAACAATAACAGCTATTGGAAAACGACTTTCACCGGTATCAATGTACGGCTGGGCTGGGGCCCATGAATGTACATATATTGAAACTTTCTAAAACAAAAGAATATCTGTTTTTAAGGCAAACGTATGTTTTTTTAAATGGATACCCTATATTTTTTCTTCAGCAACCCGTAGCATGACAAATCACAAACAATGGCGTTGATTGCATCACAATATTCCAATTACATCCCGAGATATTGCGAAGCGAAGTTGACGCTTGAAATACACGAAACGCGCGGCTAGCGCACGTCCTGAGCAGCATGGGGTTCTCGCCTGTCTCAGGACGTGCGCTAGCCGCGCGTTTCGCGTATTTCAAGCGTCAACTTCGCTTCGCAATAACTCGGGATGTATTTGGAATATTGCGATGCAATCAATGCCATTGTTTATGTGATTTGTCATGCTATGGATTGCTGAAGAAAAAAATATAGGGTGTCCATTTAAATAACATAACTTTGTGTTAAAACACATTTCCTTTCTTTTTAGAATGTTTCCAAATATGTTCATTCATAGGCCCCAGCCGTACATTGATACCGGTGAAAGTCGTTTTCCAATACTTGTAATTGTTCCAGAGATATTTCGGGTGGGACACCCTGTATATATACTTTGAGAACTTACGAAATTAGCGAAGTGAATTAAACTGAAGAACATTATGACTAGGCTTTTTTATATTTATTGATTTTTACGATGGAATGTATACGTTTTGTGGAATGCAAAACTAATCAGTGAATTTTGCAATGTGTGGCTCTGACATAACCTCTGCCTCTGCAATGCGGGCCCAGAGCCAAAACAATTGCCCACTCCCGCCATAGACATTACAACGCTGCATGCAAAAACTACCCCTCCGGAAAAAATAGTACATTTGGAACGCCGATTTTAATCGATGACAGCAGCTGCACATCCAGCGCATTGTATGTCCTGACAATGGCTTGAACGTCGTCCGTTAACAGAGGGCGTGGTCAGATAGCTGCCAGAGTGCAATCTAAGTTTATAGCCCTTAAACTGAGCGTGATATCAACGTGTGAAGCAAACATGCGGAAACGCATCGTGCTTCCTACAGGGAGGGAACTTTAGCGGCGAAGTTGGGGTTTTCCGAGTGGTGGCATGGTCCTCTCGGGGAACTGCCAAAAATTATGGACGTGCAGTGTCAGTTGTGCAATGGTGATAGCTGCAATGGTTTCGTGAACATTCTAACACCCTTAGACGAGGTTGTGAACGTCCACACAGCACAGACGTTTCTGAGCCTAGCCATGTCAACTGCTAACTGGTTGCTAGCAGTGTGACAAGGACACACACACCAATGTTGACTAACATCGCATGGTTAACAGTCAGGTTCTGCTTTAGCTGTGGCTTCGTTGCCCCTTCACGCTCTCAATCTAAATCTGCCACATTTATTTTAAAGATTTTTTTGTTTGAACTTTTATATAAGTCTGACTTCTTACTACCTGAGCAACAAGTATTATATATGCAAGCCACAGTTTGGTATTTTATAAGTTCAAATATATACCTCCCCCTTAGAGGTGAATGTGGTAATGTGACTTGTAGTTTAGGCAGGTTCAACCTTCCCTATAACAAAAGTCTGATGATGCCTAGAACAGGAGAAGCGCGCCATATGTGAAAAAGAAAAATGTGTTTGTGCAAACAAGGCAGCTTTTTAGCAAAATAAATAAATAATTTTTCTCAATATTCGTCTGAATTAATTCCATAGATCTCACTACTCCCAAAAATTAGTTTCCAATACCATGTTTTGCAACGTCAACGAAGTCAGTAGTAACAGACACGTAATACAACAATTAGAGCGCCAGTCATACAGACGGAAGCACCACCGAGAGCACACCTAACTACCAGTGCGCTATTTTCATTTACTTGCCTGCCCTGCAGTTTCAATTCTTCCGTTCGATGCTGGTTTTTGTATTTAGTAGGCCCATTCTCTGGTTTCTCCATTGTCTCTCCTTTACTGCGACAGTCTTTATATTTTCGTTGTACCAGCTCTATAGTCGGCTTCAACTACGAAGGCGGCCCAGTTTTCAGCGTTCTATGCATCCTATCCCAATACCGCACTGGCAGCCAACAATGGCCGGCCGCGGTGGCCGAGGTGACTGAGGCGCTCCAGTCACGGTCATCACGGCCACTACGGTCGGGGGTTCGAATCCCCCCTCGGGCATGGATATTTGTGACGTCCTAGTTTGTAAGTAGTTCATAAGTAGTTTGTAAGTTTAGGGACTGATGACCCCGTAGTTAAGTCCCATAAGCTTAACAAACATTTGAACAGCCAACAATGTTTATTCTGTAGGCGCGTGCCTGGCCGTGAGTTACGCAATGTTTCTCCCGCAGGCGCAACTGTAGGCGCTCGGCCGTTGCTCCTCCCCTCTTTCCTTCCAATATCGCTCCGCCTCTGTGCGCGGAAGCGCCTTCTTACATGACGCCGGATGTAGTCGTCTTTGTTTACCTTAGGTACTCAAACTGTTCAAATGTTTGTAAAGCTATCAAACCAAACTGCAAACCTGTCGGCCGCGGTAGCCAAAGAGACTGAGGCGCTCCAGTCACGGTCTGCACGGCCACTACGATCGGCGGTTCGAATCCCCCCTCGGGCATGGATATTAAAGCCGTCCTAGTTCGTAAGTAGTTCATAAGTAGTTCGTAAGTTTAGGTACTGATGACCCCGTAGTTAAGTCCCATAGACTATACAAACATTTTTTGCAAACTAACTTATAATAAGGGCAACACACACACACACACACACACACACACACACACACACACACATGACCAAGGGAGGACTCGAACCTTCGATGGAGAACAGCCGCGTTCCGCAGCAACTCGCCTTAGAGCGCACAGCCATTCCTGCGTGGCTCCTTAGTTACTAACTGTACAATCTAAATTGCGCCTGTTTAGTCGTTCGTTGTTCTGGATATGGCAGTCATGGATAGGAAATGCGACTGCTTGAGGACACTTCGCTCCAAGATTCAAACGGTGTTAGCTTCGGTTGCACAGCTGGGGGCTGCGCTCGATGTTGTGTTCCGGCTCTGAGAATCGGCGAGTCCACCGACCGGCCTGCGGCCGCGGCGAGCTCTGTTACTGCTCGCAGTGAGGCAGACACACCTCCCGTAGTCACGTGGGAGATAGCCCCGTGCGTGTCAGGCAGGAGACTTACCCAGGGACCGAAAGACAGGCCTCCCCGGTTTGTCTTACCAACAGGTTTGAGGTACTATGTGTGCTGGATAATGTTCCTGAGCCAGATGGTACCGCTTTTCCTGAGGTTATCTTCCAGCCTGAAAAATCCGAGCTATCACAGTGGATGTGTTCGCTTCTAGCTGGGGCTCCAACGTTAGGCGGGTAATGGAGCACCTTAGGGATATGGCTGCTTGGAGGGGCAGAAGCCAAATGTGCACTCCTTGTGCATACCGGTTGGAGTCATTCCAGATGCGGAACGAGGCCTTTCGAACTGTACAGGGTGCAGCCAATTGCGAGTGGCGACTCATATCGATACAAACACGAGTTATACCGTGTGGCATACCTTGTTCTGTAAACTTCAACATCTAGAAATGGAATAGCATTGTTCTTCTAAACAAGTAGTGTAAACTCGATCTTCTTTTGCTATTTTTTCAGGTGGTCTGTGTAGCTCCATCTCACCTTGGGCCATATAGCGAACGCGTCGTCCTGGTATCTGAACCAGCATCGTGGGTGTACAGGAGCGGAACCAAGTTCCGTTGCTTCGAACCAAGTTCCGGATGCTAACGGGGATAAGAAAAACCCCACTTCTACGCCGTCATTTTTCTCATAGTAGATTGACGTTTTTCCTCTTCCGACTCCACTGATGTGGACATTTCCACGAAAAAAAGTCATCTCCTCCCACCGGTTACTGAAAAATATTGTCACGTTGAAATGGAAGCAGGCTTGACTTCGAAGGCAACTGAACACAGCACTTATATTGAAAGCAGGTTTATTACGAACTTAACATACACGAAGCACTAACTGCCTCTCGGGCAGAGTGCTCTGCTATTTATACACACACAAAATGTACCAGAAATTAGAAGAACAGTTAAAATAAGAAACAACTAGAATTTACAAGTGAACATAAGAACGATCTAGAACATTCTAGAATTGTTAATTACATAGAAATAAATGTATTGCCGCTGGCCGGGCTTGAACCGGCGACCTTCAGCACCGCAGTCGGTGAGGCTATCCCCTGCGTCACGCCGGCGTGGCAATATTTATCATTGAAATCTGAGTGTAAATATGCCAAGGCTTGGAAATGATCCTCCAAATCCACATCGACATGTGTACTCTGCATTTAAGTGCCTGGTAGAGGGCTTATCGAACTGGTTTAGAGCCTTCGGTTTCTCCCGGCGCATTTATTGCTCGAACAGTCCACGGGTGTACTGCCGGTTCTAGTGGGCATCGAGATCCGCACCAGGGAATGGCTCATCAACCGAGACTGCGGCTCCAATCTGAGCAAGGCTTGGGAACTAGCACTGAGCCTAATTAAGAAGAGGACATTCAGCAAACAAAACGATCTGGTTACTAGAGATTACGAGGCAAGTACATCGACGCGACCACAGATGCCGACAGCAGCGTCTCAACGACCGCCGGGTGCGGACCGCGGAGTGAACGCCTCGCGGGGCAAAGGAGTGGGGGGGAGGGGTTTGGGGGAGGGGGATTGTGTATGGAGGCGACATGTCCGATCGCCGGAATATTGTGCCCGTTGAACACGATGAACCGGCAGTACACCCGTCGACTGTTCATGCTTTATAATAGTTCTCTACTGTTTCGTTCTCTTACAGCGGAAGGAAAAATAAAACCCTGAATCTTTTCCGTTTTCGATCTGATTTCTATTACCTTATTATGAAGATCATGTCTCCCTATATAGATTGGTTGACTTTACTAGATATACAGGGAGCGATACCGCACAATAAACTTTGTTTCGGTGCGGGCAGTGGCGGGTTGGACCAAGACTGTTTTGGCTTCCCTGAGAAAATCAAATCAAATCAATATAGATTGTTGCTAACAATATATGTTCGCTTTCGTAGGAGAAAGTTGGTGAGAAAAATCTCACAAATAAATCCTGTCGCTACGAATAACGCCTTTCTTATAAAGATTTCTGCCCCAACTCGTGCATTATTTCTATGACACTCTTAACCTTTACAGCGATAATAGGAAACGAGCTAAGTCCTCTGAACTTTTCCTAAGCTGCCAATCACACATTTGTGGATTATCTTCATCACGATATTTTCTACGTGTTTTCTCCAATTAACATTGTTCGCAACTGCAGTTTCTATATATTTAGTTGGATTTACGACCTTCATATTTCACTAATTTATTGAGTAAATGCAGTTTAACAGATTTCGTTTAGAGCTCATATGGATGATTTCATGACGCGCAGGAGTAGCCGAGCCGTCTGGAGTGCCACATTGCAGATCGCGCGGCCTCCCGCGTTGGAGGTTTGAATCCTCCCTCGGGCATGAATGTTTGTGTTGTCTTTAGTATAAGTTAGTTCATACGTAGTTTTTAAGTTTCGGAATTGAGGATCCCGCAGTTAAGCCCCATAAGCTTTACAAAAATTGGAACATTTTTTGATGATTTCACACTTATTATTTAATAGCAACTACCAATTTTCATGCCATTCAGATCTCTGATCCAACTCGTTTTATAGTCGCTTTTGATCTTCGGACGACTTTACTAACTGATAATCGACAGCATCATCCACGAATTCCTAAGAGAACTGTCCAGATTGATTCGTTTATAAAGATAAGGAACAGCGAAGGTCCTTCCACGGGGTACGCGATTTATCACTTCCATTTTACGCGATTACTTTCCCGCGACTAACAACTTTGTTATTATTCATCTTCTAACCTTCTAAAGGCTTTTACAGGTAATGCCACAATTGTTGACATTTAGTTGTAAAATTTTTTACCAAATATGACGTGTTTTTGATAGTTCACCAATGCTCCAAAAACAGTTGTGAGGCACGAGTTACAAATTTGTCATAAGATAAAAATACTTTGAAAATGCAAATCAAAGTATCTGATACGAGAATGTAACGAAGAATGATAGTTCAAATATGACATAACTTTTTTTATTGAACGATAAGTTTTTTCGATGAACACGCAGGACGCGTTTGAGAGACACATAAAACGCGTCGCCAATGCTTGCGGCGACTTAATAACGAGACTCCTCTCGACAACGGCACCCGTGTGAGTGCAGATTAACGTTTTAATGTTTGTAAAGTTATAGAACATGACTACAGTGGTCCCTAAACTTACAAATAACTTAAACTTATCCTAAAAACAATACACACACACACACCCATGCCAGAGGGAGAACTCGAATCTTAGACGTGGAACGCCCACGCGCATCGTAGCAAGGCGCCTTAGTGCGCACGGCTACTTCGCTGCGTAAAAAATTTAATTTTGGATCCTTTTTTTTTTTTTTTTTTTTTTTTTTTTTTTTTTTTTTTTTTTTCGCAGGAACAGGAAACCAGACTTTGTTATATAAGAAAACATGTTGGTAGGGTCATGGTCAAGCTCTGACCCTCCCCCTCCCCGTGGCTTCTTGTAGAACCGGCTCTGCTGTTAGAGAACCGTGTAGTCTACAAATCAGCCGACAAGAATAATGGCGGAGTGGTTCGCAGGAGTCAGGGGCCACGTATATCAGTCTGAAGTCGCAACAGAACAAAAAAAAATTTCCCTGCCTGTAGAAGCCCACACGAATTTGGCAACTTCTACCTGCTGTTAGAAAACTCTCGAAATTTACAAACTCTATCTGCTGCCATTAGTTTCCGTGGTTTTAAAACGAGATTGAAAACAGCGGAACAAGAAAAATACGCAGTAATATAGATAACTTAATGCAGGTACAAAAAAAGATTAATTTAACATTGCACTTACTAAAATACTATAAGAAAATTAATTGTTTTATTTTATCAAGCTCAACTTCCGTCTGCTTTGTATGGTACGTCCTGTACGAAATCAACTTTCCTAAGTTCACTATTTTTAACGCCTCAAATTTTTGTTATATGACGGATTACCTTTTTTGGTGCTTGCTTCTGAAGAACCATTTTTCGCATAGTTTATTGTACATGTTTGTTTACACATGGTACATACTTTAAAAATACGAAGATATTAGAGCGAGTAGACTCATACGAAGCATAGAATAAGAATGAGAACTCTCACGAAACTACGCATATTCCGTTATCCAAATGCATGGAGGAATTGTGTTCTAGCTCATCGATGTAGTTTTTTACAATGCAAACTTAGCGAGTTTTTCGTCTTACGGCTGTATTCTGCCCAGGTCGCCAATACCATCAGGAGCGCGTTGGGAGATTTAGTAACTAAGGCACAAGGTGTGCTACAGCCACCGTCCTCTTCCACTGTTCTGGTCTTCATACAACGTCGACAAATCACGTTGTTGTATTTTTCGCAACCTAAGTATAGAATGAAGAATCATTTCTGAAAATTTAAATGACAAAAGTTTTTCTTATGTGAAGTCGGTGATGTAAGCAGTGTTCGCTATTCTTGATAGCGCTGAACAGAAAAAACGCCAAATTCGCGATGTTTTAAATAATTTCGGAAATAATAAGAGAACCATAAAACAATTTAGCCATTTGTTACCTCATTAGTGAGGATAAAAGTGCAGCATTTTGTTCATTTTGAACTTACATAATACATTTTGGAAGTATCACCATACTTCTAAAACCCAAAATCTTTTCTATTTAATGTGTTTTTCGCCGATGGATTGTCACCTACTTCTTCACGAAGCGTTGCTGGCTGTTCATTGAAAGCTTCGCCTTTTAAAAAAAAATAGGAATAGGTAACAGTCTTCTGTTGATTAAGTGCTCTGGAACTGGTGTTTCGTCATGCTGTTCTTCCATACGGAGAAAACAAATTTTCGCTGACACGTAGCGAACAATTTCACAGAGACTGCGAACTGTTTCCGCTGATTTCCATCTACGTTCTTGAGATCCTAAAACGGTTCCATTACGTTTCACTTTATATTCATCGCAAGCTAAATATATATTACGATGATTACAATAAACAGAGAATAAAGTATTTCAACTTCCCACATTTTTCCCTTCGATGAACGTAATTTGAAGAACGCAACGAAACATTATAGAGCGTAGTCAGTTGCTAGCCACTTGACATCCACGTAACTGACGGGTATGTTAATAGCCATAGCCATATGTTGTATGCATCCATTTACATATTAAAAAATTGCATATGCTGAAAGCAAGGCTTCTTTTATGAACTAAAATAATTAATTTTGTAGCACTAACGTTTTTACTAAATAAGATCATTCAATAGTTGCCATGCAAAATAAATACTACTACTTTTCAGTTATACAGTGGAATACGAGTAATCCACAACTTGCGCGTTCCTTGGAGTTCACAAGCTGCTGCGCAGTGCAACACTGACTACTTGGTATTTTCATAGTAAGCAGTTGACAATAAGTGTGCACGATGAAAAGGTTGAACACTCATAGTCATATACATGTTGTTTCAATTGAGAAAAATTGTTTCTCATTTATCTTCGACACTGTAAACGTTATGTACACAATTGTAGCCAGAGGGTCTGAAATGGTGAAAGTCGCCACTAGCTAAAATTGTATGCTTAGGGTCAGATTTTGAAATTTCATCCAACCTTCCTTTGAACATTTCTGCAATCGAATCGTTTGAGTCAGGGGTTCGATAAAAAGAACCAATTATTAATTTACATTGGTTGTCGGGTATAACCTCTATCCATACCTACACGCAGGAGCAATCTACTTCAGTTTCGCTACAGGATAAATGGCCTGTGACAGCAATAAATACGCCACCAGCTGTTCTTCAAGAATTTATTTGAACGAAAATTTTTATGGGAAAAATCATGAGGCAGACCAAGAGCAACTATTTTTAACAATATCAAAGAATAAGTAGGCCTAAAATCATGTGAATAACTGAAGAGGATGGCAATGGAGTGAGGGACGTGGCTCAGTCGACAAGTTGATGATTCATTCCTACAGAGGAGATTTCCGGTCTACATAAGTACCCAGTTCTTTAGTTGGAAAAAAATTTTAGGCGGTACCTTGCTCGGCGGAAAAAAATTGTAGGTGGTACTCTCCTCATTCCACATGAAATGAGTCCAATGGATATTTTTAGAAAATCAAGAAAGCAAAGATTTAGACATGTGAATACACTAACAAAATATAGCTATAATTTACAGATTTGAAACACATTTTTATTGTATTCAAGGGTTTAGTGTAGATAAGGATATCACCCATCGGCCTTGGATGACTGCGTCTCATCGTAACTAATCAGGAGTGGTGTTCCAGAAGACGAGAAGAGTGCGTGTTGCTGCCGAACATTAAAAGCAGACTTATATCAAACGAAAACCATTACAAAATTCTGACAATGGATCTGCATGGAACTTTTAATGTCGGAACCAAGCGTTTACCGCCGTAAGAAGCAAAACTGGCTGCGTTACCAACAGTTGAACATGTACACATTCAGCCGGTTGAAGAAGCATTGGTCAAACAGATTGAAATTCGCTTCTGTTTTTGTTCCTACTAGTGCTACGACACACTATTTTATAATTTTAAACCGACTACAGTGCGAAAAAGACGGTTAAGTATACACAATATTTACGGTAAATATTTTATTTTGACAGTGAAATGTTCTCAAAACGTCTCGTGCTAAGCGTGAGAAAATACGTAACTCGTCCAGTGTTTCATGATTAAATATGGAAATAAAGTCAAAATGATGCGGTGAACTGTCCCTTAAACTTTTAAAAGAAATTCCGGAATTTCGCACTTGCTTTCTTCAACGAATAGGCAACAATCTTTGGAGCAAGGTTCTTAAACGCTTTGGAGTCGGTAAGAAGCATTTTCTTTTTCTCGGTTCAGACTAGTAGGAACTCTCCATTGGCTAATTCGAACATTCCATTGTAATTGTGCGAGTGTTATTTCAACGATTCGACGGTTATATTCGCAACTCAAACGAACCTATAACTTCCCAATATTTCTTTCCGAAATGCATTCGACAATTTGCAGTTGGTCTATTTTTTTACAGATTTAACCCTTAACTGCCCTGGCGGGGTAATATTTGATCCCAAGAGTTTTCATTTTAATATTTATTCGCTAGGTGACATGGTGGGGAAACTTT
This sequence comes from Locusta migratoria, assembly GCA_026315105.1. Classification (NCBI taxonomy): domain Eukaryota; kingdom Metazoa; phylum Arthropoda; class Insecta; order Orthoptera; family Acrididae; genus Locusta; species Locusta migratoria. The sequence continues at coordinate 133,690,300 of CM048749.1, read as the reverse complement.
ACGAAAGCTGCCAAGTCTAAAGAAGATGGCGACGTATTTTTTGTACAAATTTGAAAAATTGAAAAAATGTAAATCAATTTTCAGCGTAGGAATTTAAACAAATATGGTTCGCAAATAATCTTTTTTTGTTTTCATATGGCAAGAACCATGTCTTCAGAAGTTCAAAACACGGTAAATAACGTCTTTCTAATGAAAACTAATTTTTATGTGAATTAATAAATGTCAGATGAATGCAAATCTTTTAAAATAATTTCTATGTGCTTACTTCTATGTTTAAATGAATTTGTTTACCTTACAATTTGATATTAACAAGACAATAAATGCTTTACATTCAAAAAGTTATTTACAATTACATTTACCCCACGAATTTGGGGTCAAAAATGACCCTGCAAGGACATTCGCCAGGGCAGTTAAGGGTTAAGAAAGAATTTTAGCCTATACGCTAATAGCGAGTTCGAATTTTTAGGCGGTACGCCATACCGACCCGTACCGGTCCAACTAAAGCGCTGAAGTACTCAGCCTTTACTCAGTTGAGACATTTCAATTGTTTTTCCCTTGTGATCTACATCTACAAGTACATCTACATGGGATACTGTGCAAATCACATTTAAGTGCCTGGCAGAGGGTTCATCGAACCACCGTTATACTATTTTATTTCCCATTCCATTCTTGAATAGCGCGCGAGAAGAATGAACACCTGAATCTCTCCGTTCGGGCTCTGATTTCTCGTATTTTATTCTAATGATCATTTCTATCTATGTAAGTGGGAGTCAACAATATATTTTCGCATTAGGAGGAGAATGTTGGCGATTGTAGTTTCGTAAGTAGCCACGCCGCAGCGATAAGAGCCGTTGTTGTAATGATTCCCATCCCAGAGCCTGTATCATTTCCGTAACGCTGTTTCCCCAGTATCGTGACAATACGAAAAGAGCTGCCCTTCTTTGGACTCTTTCGGTGTCCTCCGTCAAACCCACCTGATAATAATCCCACACTGGGCAGCAATACTCTATAAAAGGACGGACAAGCGTAGTATATGCAGTTTCTTTAGTGGTTCTGTTGCATCTTTTAAGGGTTCTGCCAATAAAACGCAGTATCTGGTTCGCCTTTCCCACGACATTTTCTACGTGCTCTTTCCAATTTAAGTCAGAAGTAATTGTGATTCCTAGGTAATTTCTGGAGTTTGCGGCCTTCACACTTGATTGATTTATCATGTACACAAATTTTAACGGATTTCTTTACGTACTCATGTGGACGACTTCACACTTCTCTTTATTTAGAGTCAACTGCCAATTCTTACACCATTCTGATATCTTATTCAAATCTTTCTGCAGTTGGTTTAGATCTTCAGATGATTTTACTAGACGGTAAATGACGGCGTCATCTGCAAACCACCTAAGAGAGCTACTTAGATTTTCCCCTAAATCGTTTATGTAAATAAGGAACAGCAGAGGACCAATAACACTACCCCGTGGAACGCCCGAAATCACCTCCGTTTTAGTCGATGCCTATCCATCGATTACTACAAAATGTGTCCTCTCTGAGAGGAAATCCCCTATCCTGTCGCAAATATGGGGCGATATACCGTAACCACGCAATTTGATTAAAAGCCGTTTGTGAGGTACGGTGTCAAAAGCCTTCTGGAAATCAAGAAATACTGAATCAATTTGCGAACACTTGTCGATAGCACACATCACTTCGTGTGAGTAAAGAGCTAGTTGTGTTTCGCATGAACTATATTTTCTAAATCCATGTTGACCTTCGGCCAATAGATCATTCTGTTCGAGATAATTCATAATATTTGAATAGAGGATAATTTAATCATTGAAAATGGCCGAATTAGTGTTCCCGCTTGTAGGAGTCAAGACTTTTGTCGTGTCCAGTCAGCACGAATAGCACATATCGTGCGGAGGAAAGCGCTCTGTGAGTGGGGTAGGCTGGGCCGCGCCGGTTCCCGTCAGATCTGGGCGGCTGTCCGCAGTGATAGCGGCCGCACGTGTCGCCGCCACGTCCCACACTGACCACTGGGCACTGAGCGAGAGCTAGCGGATGCTGCCCTGGCGCGCCGTCAGCACACGGCGACGGCTTTCGCGCCGACACACCGACCTCTTCTCTTGTATGCCCACCAACTTTAACTGTACGAGAAGTGGGGAAACCAGTACTGAGCTACTCGATACCGTATTTAAAATCTCCCATAAAGGCTAAATTCTGTCTGAAAAGAAAATTTCACAACTGTCAGAACGATTGCATCACTTATGTGACGATTATCAAAATTTCCTTATTTCTGGGGCTCAGACTACAAAATGTCGTCGAATGACATTACAATACATTGTTCGCGGATGATGCTGTCGTTTATCGGTTAGTTAAGTCAACAGAGGATCAAAAGCAACTGCAAAGCGATTTAGACAAAATTTCTGCATGGTGCGAAAATTGGCAATTGACACTAAATAAAGAAAAGTGTGAAGTAATACACATGACCACTAAAAGAAATCCGCTGAACTTCAATTTCGCGATAAATCAGTCAAACCTTAAGGTCGTACATTCTACCAAATACCTAGGAGTTACAATTACGAACAACTTTGACTGGAGAGAACACATAGAAAATATTATGGGGAAGGCGAACCAAAGGTTACGTTTCATCGGCAGAACGCTTCGAAGATGCACCAGCTCCACCAAAGAAACTGGCTACATCACACTTGTGCGTCCTCACCTGGAGTACTGTTGCTCCTTGTGGGACCCTCACCAGGTGGGATTGACGAAAGACATTGAGAAGGTTCAGAGAAGGGCAGCTCGTTTTGTTCTATCACGTTACGGGGGGAGGGGAGGGGGGAAGCGTCACGGAAATGTTGCACGAATTGGGGTGCAAATCATTAAAAGAAAGACGTTATTCATTGCGGCGTGATCTGTTTGCGAAGTTTCAATCACCGACTTTTAGTTCTGAATGTGAAAATATTTTGCTAACACCCACCTACTTAGGGAGACATGACCATCCCAATAAAATAAGAGAAATCAGATCGAAAACGGAACGATTTAGGTGTTCTTCCTTCCCGCGCGCTATTAGAGAATGGAACGGTAGAGAAAAGTTATGAAAGTGGTTAATGAACCCTCTGCCAGGCACTTGAATATGATTTGCAGAGTATCTATGTAGATGTAGATGAATAAGACTTAATTATATCCATAATGGATGTCAGGTCGCGGTTGTATATTTAATTATTTTGTCAAGTAGGCTCAACTACAGCTATCGTGTAAAAAACACTAAAGTATGACGCGTTTCAAGGGTCAAGCCCTCATCATCAGATAAACTATACGAGAATCTTAAAACCTGAGACAATAAAAAATCTAAAACGTAATAAAAGAAAACGTGGTTACTTCCCTTGTAACCGTGTCTCCGCAGAAAGCTCCTCAGCATACTGTGCTTCGTCAAGATTCAAAACAGACCCCACCACTGGCGGTGCATAACACTAGTGAAATGCACGGAGTCAACAACACGTTTTAGATTTTTATTGTCTCGGGTTTTAAGATTCGTGTACAGTTTATCTGATAATGAGGGCCTGACCCTTGAAACGCGTCATACTTTAGTGTTTTTTACACGATATCTGTGTTTGAGCCTGCTGGACAAGATAATAAAAACATTTACAATAAGAGGACCAGAATCACTGCTCGTATATATATATATATATATATATATATATATATATATATATATATATATATATATATATATATAATCTGTGTGTGAATGTCTGTTCGGTGTACGTTTACCACATCTGAGCCACAAGACATAAAGAGATAAAGACATAAAGAGATAAAAATTTGTACAGTTACTATTGTCTACCCGGGGAAGGCTTTAGGCACGGTTTTATGGCTATCGGATAGCTATATATATATATATATATATATATATATATATATATATATATATATATTCACATTAATATATTAATGTGAATGTCTGTTCGGTGTACGTTTATCCAGTCCGAACGACAAGACGCAGAGACTTTAATATTTGTACACTTACTAATTTATACCTGAGGAAGGTTTTAGGCACGCTTTTATAGCGATCTGATAGATATTTCGTAATTTGAAGAATATAACGCGAAATGCGGAACAACAATTACTTTTTGAAAATTATATTTACTGTTTGAAAATGGTTTTATTGGTTGCATTGTTGCTTGAGGGCTGATAAAAGGGTGGAGTTTATTGAAATGGAAAGTTATCGGTGTGTATAAAATTCTACGTGTGTGTGGTTAATATTTCGCTCTGCAGCGAAAACTACAGAACGCAAACGAATGGTCTGTGTTTCTTTGTTGTCAGAATCTCCCGTTGTACACCATAGCAGTTCCATGCCAATAGCTATAAGAGGCTGGAAGATATGGTGATTGAAAGTCGTCAAATTATTTAAAAAAAATCGGACTGAAGGCCAGCGATGACGTTTGCGACTCTATAGCAAGGAGGTTACATACAGCGAAACGTGATGCCACAAACCATATCATTGGTTTATGAGTGCTACAAAGTCTTCAGCTCTCCCTCTGTGAGGGTAAGCATACGAATAAGGAAATATAAGAATAAATAACTAAAGCTGTAAAAAAGAAATTTCTTTTAATACATAACTTAAAAAAATCGATTTGACGTTTCGCGCATTACATCAAGTACAATTCTACAAATAACGTAGTTTACCAGAATGAAATTAAAATGAATTTGGACATTACTCTCACCATACGTGTTGAGATATTGCAACAAAGTCTATAAGGAATAATGTATTTATTATTTATTGTAAATCATTAAGCATTTCACATTTTTTTTTATTTGAATGTTGATTAAAAATGTTTGTTTCTAAAGAAGGTATTGTATTTCATTTCTTCCTTTAAAACCAGTCTCATAGCACAGTACTGAAAGATAGGTTATCTATCATAATCAACCAACACGCGAGCGGAGCCGCGGGTTTAAGTTAGTATATATATAAACGCTACAGCTCTTTCATGATTTTGCATTTTCAAGCGCCTGCATGTATATAAGAATTACAATAATTAATTTCACATCTTATTGTAAGATTCAATAGACAAAATTCAGTATAAAAATTTTTCGACTTACGTCTACAAAGTTTTGAAATTCGTAATTAATATCTGGCGTTACTGTTATAATAATTGCTATCAATTATTCACGTATTTTGCGATTATATACGTGTTTCATGCCGGGTTTTCTGCAGCTTGATTCGGTGTTATGTTAAACGTTATGGCTACATTTTACCAAGGTTAAAAAGTGCAAGGTTGGGAAGTAAGCGCTCTGCTCTGCCATTGGCTGGCGCTGTGACGTCACTGTGAGACTGCGAGCTCCCGAACGGCCTGCACAGGCTTACTCCGCTACGGCACGGAAAGTGGATTTATATTAAGATTTTGACGAAAGGTATTGTTTCTACCTTAAATAAAAAGTGCTATCCTGTTGTAAAGTGTTGCAGTTAAGACTGTTGGGTCATATTCTATCTTAGATTTACGCGTTACGTATCAGTAGCACATCAGATCACAAACATATCAACAATGTCTATAATATGAACGGCTGACTTTAAAAGAACAGGAATCTTTGAAAAACGTATGTTCTTATTTTAATGTATTTTCATAACATTGTATTAAAAGTACGATTTAGGTGAAAGAAAGGAAATTTAATCACCATTTTTTTTGTCTCTAGTGAAAGTGCCAAATAGTGTTTTAAATATACAAAATCTTTGCATCAACCGTCTTGGAATGCTGAACGATAATGTCTCTAGAGCTCTATTATGCACTTCGCATGTCGTTCGTTCCTTTCCTCGTTTGCAACTGACACACACTACTGCACGGAAAGTTGCATAACGGTGCTGCGTCTGCCTTAAGCACATTTTTCCTTGGGGAATTAAGCAATTCCGATTGTAAATCCCTATCATAATCAGTTAACGTTTCATCTCGAGGAAAAATATGAACCTTTATTTCAGTTTCCTTCGTCTTACAACCCGTAACAGCACAGTCTGACATTGTATAAATAATAACAGAAGTATTTCAAAGTATTACAGCAGAAACAACAGCAAGCTCGACGAGCACTAGGGAAATAAATATACTTTCCACTATAAACTTTTTACTTCCCAAGTATGAAGCGAAACAAATTATTTCAGCAAATACAGCAGAAACGGTAACACACGCACGCGATTTACCATCCAACACTGCACATTCCTTTACTCAAAGGTGTTCCACAGTGATGTCATGCACAGGACAGCGAAAACGTGTTTCTTACTGCGCATCGCTAACAACGAAAATGTTCAAATGTTCAAATGTTTGTTAAGCTTATGGGACTTAACTACGGGGTCATCAGTCCCTAAACTTACAAACTACTTATGAACTACTTACAAACTAGGACGGCACAATTATCCATGCCCGAGGGGGGATTCGAACCCCCGACCGTAGTGGCTGTGCTGACAGTGACTGGAGCGCCTCAGTCACCTCGGCCACCGCGGCCGGCGCTAACAACGCCCCACTACTTTTTACATTTTACGTAATTTTCGACAGATCTGTCAAAGATGTTTTATATTTATAGGGTAATCGAGTATGTGACCACAGACTATAATGTTTCATTAGTCAGAGGGGATTAAGTTTTCTTTAGCTATTTCGGTAAAATATCTAACAGAATTAACGAACTTTTCAAAAACACCAGAATTTAATTCGCCTTTGGCACTAATAACAATTTAAGAACAAAACTACACTTCTCAATCAACAGAAATTCTTCATACTACAACCAAGAAATTACAAAATCACATGTGACAACTATAATAGCTTTTACATTCGTCAGACAGGACGTAATTTCATCAAATGATTTTGCGAAAACGTAAGAATAAGCGAAAAGAACAGGTTTATGTATACATCTCAGAAACGAAAACCACTCAGCACTTAATATCGAAAATGCAATAACGATATTAAATAAAATACCAAAGGGATTTGAAATGAATATCCTGGAAGAACTTGAAATATATATTCACATTAAAAATTATCCAATTTAAATACCGAACTCACCAATTTGAAACAAAATTTATTTAATTAATGTTATTGGCTTTCGAGAACCAAAGATATGATAAATGACCAGACATAGCTAACAACATAATCCTCTCTTATCAATGCAAACATTAAACATCCGTGGAACCACAAACCGCAGACATATATTACTAGACTCGCAATGCCGTATACAGTATCATTGGTGTCAGTGAATCACGCCGCCATATGTCTACACCGTACTATAAACGGTTGAGCAGTCGTATGTGTAATTACAGAAAAAAGTCGTAAAAATACGGACGAACTGACGTAACTACGCTGTCTTTAGATTTGACATATGGGAAATTCATGCGCTGTACATGGCTGCAATTTTTTCAGCTGGAGCAAATTTGACACACACAGTAATGAGTTATTATTATATGTTATTATTAATCTCTTACGCACTTCATTTAACTTCGGATTTTCCTTCAGTAGTATGGTAATTATAGATGTGTTGGTTATCGTTGATAACACGTATCCATATAATTTTGAGAATTATTACGAAATCTACAGTCTGATTTGACATATATACTACTATAATGAGTCGCGTTTCCTGTTTTTATTAATCTGTTACCAATTTCGATCAATTTCTGCTTTTCTTGTAAGAATATGACCGTTATAAATGTGGTATTTGCCGCGGATAACACGTATCTTTATTCTTCTGAGTGTTTTTCAGATATCTGCAGTCTGCTTTCGCTGTACATTACGGTAAAATTTGACCTTCCATCCCGGCGGCCTCGCATGATTACGCTGGCAACATCAACAAAACGGTAGAAAGCCTTTAGCAAGATGTTAATATTCTTAGAAATCAATATAGAGTGACTTGATTAGTGTTTCGTACAGACGATGAAGTAAATAAATAATGCTGATCCTGCTGTATGGTTGACACGTTCTTGTATATACTCTCGTTCACTCAGTAAAGGTAATAGCGCTCGTGAAACGAAGAATTCATGACAAACATTTTCGTTGTCATGTGACTGGATAATGCCAACGTGACATGATTGACAACATAATCACGCAAGGCCTAAAAAGCCGTTAAGAAAAATTTAACCGTACTTTACACGTTCTTCTCTTAATACGACTCGACAGTGTGTGTTAAATTCAACTATTGCAAATCATGCTCAAACCAATTAGTATAGCTTAATGCGTCGTATCGTGTCAGATGATCATAGTAGTACTATACGGAAAGGTTTTGACGTGAGGTGAAGTAAGATGGTGGCGTCAGGCTTCACTCACAGAGGCAGGAAATATATGTCTGTGGTTCAGACATAGCACCACGTGACTTTTGGCAAACATAAGGCGGATATAATAAACAACTCCGCTGTTTTCAAGAAATGCCACCATTTTAAACTGATAAAACTTTCTCTTGGAAATTAAAATTACTTCTCTTGACAATAAGCTCTGTATAATGCTAAACAAAGCTGTACACTATCACGTGACTGTTGGAAAAACAATGGTTTAACCAAGGAGTTATCTAACCTTCGTGGATTTAACCGTAGAGATGTTGGTGCCATGAAAACGATGCCATGCCCAGTCATCAATATCTGTGTTCGAAGAGATTCCTCTATAAATATAAAACATCTTTGGCAGAATGTTGAAAATTACATAAAATATAAAAAGTTATACATAACTTTTAAAAGTAATTGATTTTTCCGTCGGTACTTGACAGAACATGATAATAATATCAAAAAGGAACAACTTCCTGATGTTCTGCAAAACAGAACATCAGGAAGTTGTTCATTTTTAATATCATAACATTTAACATCACACCGGATCAACCCACAGGAAACCTTGCAGCTAATACTTATATAATAGCAAGAAACGTGAATAATTAATTGCAATTATTATAACAGTAACGTCAAATGTTAATTACGAGCATCAACATTTTACAGACCTAAGTAAAAAATTATAAATTTTTAATATGTAATTTCATCGAAATAGACTCATAATAAGATGTGAAATTAATTAACGTAATTGTTACATACACATAGGCGCTAGAAAATAGCAAAGTGATGAAACAGTTGTAACGTTTTATGTTAAAACTGGAGCAGTGATACTGAACCTTTTATTATATTAATTTTTATAATAAAAACAGGTACCAACCACAAATATAATATAACATTTATTTGTTTTCGGATTTTCTTACAAATCCAATTTCAGAAATTGTTATTATTTGATCTTTCTATAAAAGCAAATGTAACATAATTGTGGGATTGTCACTTTCACTAGGTTGGGAAGCACATGATTTGCGTGTCACGTGTAACTCAGTATTGGTTTATCTTTTCTATGAAATTTCTTTGTACATGTGTGGCACCGGAAAGCAATATGGATCTCATGTTATGAGAACAATATGTGATATGGATGAGTACAATAAATGCGTTTACAACGATCATTTTAATCTGACCTAACATTAACAATATTGAATATAGTCGCCATACCACGATGCCACCAATTGAAAGAGACTCCACCTACAAAACATTTATATGGGCAAAAAATCTCAAATGAAGGGGGACAGGAGTTTCTTTTACACTGTGTAAAGGAACTGTACATCAGGGGTGTAGAATGTGTGCGTCTGACCATGGGTTTCTATGAACGTAAAATATAAAACTGAAAGTGTAGCTTTGAATGTGATATAACCAAATTCAACAGCAAAATTACTATAGTAAATTACAATTAGGATAAAAAAATCCTTAAAGTATAAATACTGCAAACTATGGTAGATTATGTGTGAGTCACAAATAAAGAGACTCAAAAAGAACTGAAAAACTCGAGCAACAAACATTCGTTTAACAAAAATGTAAACACCATACCATCCATTAAATGTACACTCCCTCCAAATGAATGTAATATCAAGCACCTGCACCTATCATTACATACATACAGAAGTAGATAGAAGCAATTCTAAGGTAAAGAATAAAGGCAACGACTGATAATAGCAACGTCATCACCGAGCATTAGCTGAATAGCTACATTTATTTATAGGAAAAGAATAGATACAAAATCACAAAGGAAAATTTTGTCTTATTGAGTTTATTAAATGATTGTACTTTAAGGAAACAAAATCAATTTATAAACTGATATACTGAGTCTGTTAAATGATTGTCTTTTAAACAGCGATGAAGACAATATTCTGTTTGATAAATTAGCTGATCTTAGCGTTGGTGTGTGCAATTAACGTCAGCTCGGCGGGGACGATGGTGCCAAGTTGAATAAAAATTGTCAGCGGCATACTATAGTCGTTCCTTTGCATATTAAGAATCCCTTTTCCTTGTGCTACAGCCGATGTTTCGATAGTCTTCTTCTCATAATAGTCTCTGGTTACCGTGAAAGCAGCTTATGTTCTAATACTGTTTTCAATTAATAGCAATAATGGTGCTGATATTCACACCTTGCAAGTAATTATATTAACCCTTTCAGCTCTGACGTAGTAAATAAAGTACATCACTTTATTCTATCCTTATTTCTTCATGAAACAGTGTGAAACACTTGAGCTCAAGTGTTCAAAATATAACATAATTTCCACATGAGATTCTGATAGTAATATCCGCTGCCATTTAATGTGTAGTAGCTACACAGTACTCTGGTAGAAGTGAAGATGGTGGTCAGACATGTATGTGCCCATGGTAAGCATATTGTCTCTGTCGTATACAGACGTATAAGTACTTTTTATTGGCAATATTTTTGTTCATAAGTACAGATTAAAGAGTGATATAAAGATATGACAATACAGAAAAAGTGCTTATGTGTAACCATAATTTTAGCTATATATATAAATTTATTATAATGAAGAATGCTAGGTTTCACATTATATGTATGAAAAACAAAAATTCAGGGCTGAAAGGGTTAAAGGCACACACAAATTCACGTTCCTCTTTGATGATTATTCATAATACTACTTAAATAGTTTATCTTTCAACACCCATATTAACATCTTGGAACATAAGCTTGGCAAAACTGTTCCACACTTACTAAGTAGGTTATTAATTTTTGTAGAGGTGAATAATAGTTAATCACGTGCAATAGTCCATCGTTATTCGAATAAACAAGGTCCATGCGGTTCATTTGCAAAACTGACACACAAAGTACAGTACTAATTGATTCGTAACGTGATATAATAGCCTACCCGCGTGTTTTGGCAATGCTGGTCCAAACCCATTACGTTTGAAATCATCAAGATGGCATTGATGACGTTACTTGGGTACAGTAAATAAGATGGCGTCGCTTCCGGTTCAAGATAGCAGCAAGAAGGTAAATTCGAAAACCTCGGCTCAAGCTCCCCTTCGTCCTCCTCCCCTCGCCCCCCCCCCCCCCTTTGACTTCTTCAAGAAGGCGTGTACTGGGAAATTTGAATTTTACTCAAATTCTATTGGACATCACTACATTCTTTGGGCGGGAAAAATAATTTTCACCACTAGACGACAGCACCATCCACCTTCTCTCCCCTGCCTCTGCCAAGGTGAGTTTGACGCGTAATTCCATCACTCTGTGCCAAGATACAGCTGCAGCAGCAGCGCCATGTTGGACGTTACTATTGTTTATAAACATTCAGCGACAATTGTTTAAGCAATAACACCGCCGTCATAGTTTAGGGACTATATTTCCATAAACTCTTCCAAAAAACATCTGTTTCGGAAATCGTTTGTGACTTACTTTTTTTTTCCTTTAATTTGTCTTGAAACCTCTGAAAGGGGCAGGCTGGCAGCGGCATCAGCGACTCTGTACAGCCAAGTACATGTACCAAAGCAGTAGGGGGAGATATTTAAAACAATGAAAGCAGTTGAAAACGATGAATTTAAAAATAATTAATATGGTGATACAAATGGAGATGTGTAATATGACTTTTAGAGCTTAAAAAACACACATTCAGGTTTAAAATCGTCCACAGTGGCTAAAACACATATATTCACATGTTTGTCACAGTGTAACTGTAAGGAGACGAAGACGGAGACATAAAAGTACACTGACAACACTTGTTCTGCCGGCGTCGGTGGTTGCACCAGCTGTAAAACGACGATTCACAACACCCACTCACGAAGCACTGATAAAATATCTTTATGGACACGTCGCAGGGGATGGCAAGGGTAGGCGAGGCGCAAAGGGGAGAAGGAGGGGAGGGACTGGTAGTACGAATTGGTCTGGATGGAGGTCGTCATATGGAAGGGGGAAGCAGCTGAAGTTACCCTGGGAGAGGACGTGGAGTGTGTGAAGGGAGAAAGATGCGGTAAGCAAGGTGGAGGTCTTGGCGCTCAGGGATCTGGAGGGACTTGTAGAAGCAGGAGAGGTGGACACCCTGGCCGAGTGGCAGCTACAGACGGCGTGACGCATAATGGAGGGTTTCTGGCCCCATGTCCAGCCACAGAGGACCTTGAGAAGGTTGAGGCGCTAGAGGGCTTTCTTGCAGACGGTTTGGAGTTGAGGGTCTGAGAATAGTAAGCGATCAAGGGTTAGACGTAGGTACTCGAGGGTGGGGGTACGGCGGGTGGGTTGGTTGCGGAGGGAAAGGTAGAAGTCATGCAGGTGGGAGGTGCCACTGGTTGCATCATGTGGATAATTTGGAGAGATCAGAGGTGGCATTGTGGCATTGGAGAAGGTCCTCTGAGGGGCGGGGGGGGGGGAGGAGGCGAAAGGCGAAGAAGGTGTTAACGTCAGCATATTGGAAGAGGTGGACGTACATGTCAGCGGAGTAAATGCATAGGAAGGGCGAGAGGACGGAACCCCTGGCAGAGCGGTAAAACAAATGGGAGCTAGTTACTTAGGATGGGCGGTGGGAGAGAAAGGAAGCAATGAGTCAGGCAGTTAATGGAAAGGGAGTAGCTTTGGAGCTTGAAAAGGAGACCAGAATGCTACATACGGGCGTAGGATTTTTCAATATCGAGGGAAACGAAAATTGCGGAATGGCGGGCAGCTGGAAAGAGAGAAAGGGGGTGAGGCGAAGGAGCTGATTTGATGGAAATATAGATGAATTGCTGACCACTGAGGTGAGTGTGATGGAACGGTAGGACGAGGCTTCAGGAGGGGTTGGTAACATGTTACCACCAACACACGAGCGCGGAAGCAGTCCGCGATGTGGCAGGGAGCGGCTCTTACGTGACTAAACAAAGCTTCGCGCGGCAGAGTTAGGTTTTACCATTGACTTCGTTACCCCCTCCCCCAATTCTTGAGCAACAGTTACATCTGTTGTAAAAGTTCTATTCTTATTGAATTTAATAATTTGACTCTCTGCAACCTCAGATATAAGTAATTTTATTTTATTTATTTTCTTTTATTTTTTTATTTGGCCTTCTGTGTGTTAACTCAATGTGGCCATCTACAAAGTAATTTTATTTGTTAAACTATGCTCTTTAGCGGTATTTATTAGTTCAATATTCATTCACCCACGTCAAAACGTGAATGCGGTTATGTGGCCTACAAGTTTCTTAGTCTGTACCTTCCATATTGTAATATTTCTTGCTCACAAAAAGTTTTACATATTTTTAGTTGTGTTTTAAACAAGTGTGTAAATCTTCCCCCGTTTCAACGTCTGATGGTATCCAGAAGAGGCGAAATGCTTCATGTATAGATAAATAAAACATCAATTTTATGCAACAAAGACTATTTTATCAAAATATCAATTACGGTCCGCGGGGGGGGGGGGGGGTTCGAATCCCCCCTCGGGCATGGATGTTTGTGCCGTCTTTAGTAGAAGCTAGTTCATAAGTAGGTTGTAAGCTTAGGGATTGATAACCCCGTAGTTAAGTCCCATAAACTCTACGAACATTTCAATCAATTACGGTTGCTGTACCAGCGCCACAAAATATGGAATGGAGTGATTTTAGTTAATTGATTTTGTTATTTTAATACTATTGTTATCACACTGTAGTGCGGAGTCGAATTTTAAGCACATAAGGAATATATGGTAATGGACTCATTCCATAAATTTCGACTAAAATTTAGGACAGTTTTTCCTTATGTGAACAAAAAAATAAATAAATAAAAAAAAATAAAAAAAAAAAACATTACTGAAAAAGTTCATATTACAGAATTAATAGTAATACAAGGTAAAACAAACAACATATTTTCATAACATTGTATTTGAATACAAATATCATACAGAGGCTTCTCTTGAAAGCAGAGAGGAAACGTGTGATACTTGTCCTGTAGGAAGCAACACCGTAGCCCAATTGGCTCGCGCCGGCGCCAGCTCGCGGCGAAAATATTAAACATTCCGAATGTCGTCGACTCGGCGTGATCCAGCTGAATAGGGACTGATGACCCCGTAGTTAAGTCCCTTAAGCTTAACAAACATTTGAACATTTTGACCCGGCTGAAACGGAGTCGTCTCGCCCCGGTGTGAACAGTGAAGTGGAAAACAATGTGTTTAATCTCTCGGCTCGGTACGGCTCAGCCAACGCCACCTAGATACAAGGCCTGTGCGCTGCGTACCAAGAGTAGTCATAACACAACCAAACTATTTGTCTTATGCAGTGTTGTGCTGACTTTGGGAATACGTACACGTTGTACACTGTGTTTCACATTGTTTATCGTGTTATCTCTCTGATTCTCCGTCCGATTCCAATATCGGTAAGATATCTTACTAATAGTTCATAAATATACTAAAACAAATGTGTCTATGTATCACATAAATAACATTAAGAACTTTCTGAAACAACAGTGTGCAACGTTTACGTATTCCCAAATTCAGCACAACGCTACATAAGACAAATAGTTTGCTTCTATTATGACTACTCTTGGGCCGGCAGTGGTGGCCGAGGGGACTGAGGCGCTTCAGTCACGGTCTGCACGGTCACTACGGTCGGGGGTTTGAATCCCCCCTCGGGCATGGATATTTGTGCCGTCCTAGTTCGTAAGTAGTTCGTACGTAGTTTGTAAGTTTAGGGACTGATGACCCCGTAGTTAAGTCCCATAAGATTTACAAACATTTGAACTACTCTTGGCAGGCAGCGCACAGACCTTCTGTCTAGGTGACGTTGGCTCGGCCCGGCCGCCAGTGTCAACACGACCCGTGTATCGTAGACCGCTTGAGTGCACTGCAGCCGGCGCGCAGTCTCCAGCGAAAGAGGGCCCTTAGGCAGTCCTTGGTGTCCACAGACTATCGCTCGGCTGGCCGCGGTGGTCGATGGGACTGAGGTGTTCCAGTCACGGTCTGCACTGCCACTGCGGTCGGGGGTTCGAATCCCCCCTCGGGCATGGATATTTGTGCCGTCCTTAGTTGTAACTAGTTCATAAGTAGTTTGTAAATTTAGGGACTGATGACCCCATAGTTAAGTCCTATAAGCTATAAAACATTTGAACATTTTATAAACATTTTATCACGATCTTCCTCACTTCATATAAGACTGTAATTCCATTAAGTAAGCGTTATACACCGTTTTATCTCCAAAATAATATTTTCTATCATTCAGCCCTTACTTTTTGATATTCCATTTCGGATGGCCAGAAGTGTATATTTACATTTGTGCTCTGCAAGTCACTCCGCGGTGTGCGGTGGAGACTACTTAGAATGCTGCTTGCCACCTCCTCCTTTTCCCGTTAGAGTAGCGTTTGGTTAGCAGCTACGACTGCCGGGAAGCCCCACTTGTGGGCTCCAATTTTACCGTTTCACCGTCTCGTTTTTCCGTTAGCTACAACCATGACTTCGCAATCTGCCACCGCGGCCGGCAAAGAAGGGAGAGCTGAAATGTGGAAAGAGTACATAGAGGAGTTCTACAAAGGAAATGAACTGAGAGACAATCTTCTAGGAAGGGAAGAGTAAGTTGATGAAGGTGAAACAGGAGATACTGTATTGAAAGATGAATTTGACAGAGTTCTGAAAGACCTAGGTCGGAACAAGGCTCCTGGAGTGGACGACATTCCCTCAGAACTACTGAACTCGCAGAGAGCCAGCCATGACAAAACTATTTCACCTGGTGTGTAGGATGTACGAAACAGACGAAATACCCTCAGACTTTAAGAAAAATGTAATAATCCCCATTCCAAAGAAATCAGGCACAAACCGGTGTGAAAATTACAGAAACATCAGTTTCATAAGTCATCGCTGCAAAATTATAGCACGAATTATTTACAGGAGAATGGAAAATCTGGTAGAAACTGACCTCGGAAAAGATAAGTTTGGATTCGGGAGGAAAATAGGAACACAGGAGGCAATATTCGCTTTACGACTTTTCTTAAAAGACAGATTAAGGAAAAGCGATACCTACATTTCTAGATTTTGTAGATTTGTAGAAAGGTTTTGACAATGTTGATTGGAATACACTATTTGTAATTCTGAAGTCATCAGGGGTAAAATACAAGGAAAGGAGGGTCGTTTACAACTTGTACAAAAGATAGACCGCAGTTATTAGAGTAGAAGGGCATGAAAGGAAAGCATTGGTTGGAAAGGGAATAAGACACGGCTGTAGCCTTTCTCCAATGTTATTCAGTATGTAGACTGAGAAAACTGTGAAGGAAAGCAAGGAAAAATCTGGAATAGGGATTGAAACATTGCGTTTTGCTGATGACATTGTAATTCTGTCACAGACAGCCAAGGACCTGGAAGAGCACTGAATGGAATGGACAGTGTGTTGAAAAGAGCATATACAATGAACATTAACAAGAACAACACAAACTTAATGGAATGCAGTCTTAGAAAATCATGCGATACTGAAGGAATTAGATTAGGTAACGAGACAATAAAGGTGGTCGATGAGTTTTATTACTTGGGTAGTAAGAATAACTAACGACGGTTGGGGTACAGGTGACACAAAATACAGAATGGCAATGTTAAGAAAAGCGTTTTTGAAAAAAAGAAATTTGTTAACATCGAATATTAATTTAAGTGTAAGAAAGTCTGAAGGCATTTGTGTGGATTGTTGCCTTATACGGGACTGAAAGTTGGACGATAAATAGTTCAGACAGAAAGAGGACAGAGGCTTTTCAAATTTGGTGCTAAGAAGAATGCTGAAGATTAGCTGGATAGATCGCGTAACTAATGAAGAGGTACTGAACAGAATTGGGGGGAAAAGAAATTTTTGGTTGCCGTTCTTATGAGGAGATGAAGAGGTTTGCTCAGAATAGAGTAGGGTAGAC
The DNA here is from genome assembly GCA_026315105.1 of Locusta migratoria. Taxonomy (NCBI): domain Eukaryota; kingdom Metazoa; phylum Arthropoda; class Insecta; order Orthoptera; family Acrididae; genus Locusta; species Locusta migratoria. The sequence goes on along the minus strand of CM048749.1, from coordinate 133,673,192 downwards.
AGCTGCATCAAACCAGTCTCCGGACTGAAGACCATAACGACAACATCTACTAGGTCACTTTCATATATGGCGAAAAGTAATGGCAATGTAACACAACGGCGTAAGGCCTATCCGTTCAGAATGTTCGTTTCTGGATACTCGTGAATGAAATTAAATAGTTCTCTTTTTTTGTTCATTAGGCAAACATGCGGAGACGTATAGAACGCCAAACGGAAGTTAAGAAATACAGCGTGTAAAGTGGGAGGGGGGACAAAATAATGTGAACACCTCTACATATTGTTGCAAATCACATGTTCAAATGTTTGTAAAGTCTAAGTTACTTAACTTCGGGGTCATCAGTCCCTAAACTTATAAACTAATTATGCACTACCTTATACTAAAGACGACACAAACATCCATGCCCGAGGGGGGGATTCGAACCCCCGATGGCGGACGGCCGCGCGCACCACAACACGGCGCTCCAGTACGCGCGGCTAATCCACCGTGGCCATTTTGTTGCAAGTACGTGTTAACACTGCCAATGAGATCACATGTGTATCGGATTTTAGAATTTTTTGATATTTGTGGTACTTCAACTTCAGAACTCAAATAACAATCAGCCAAAGCCATTCAACGCAACTCAATTTTTTTCATTTTTTATTTTATTTTATTTTATGTGGTATTTTTTTTTTTTTTTTTTTTTTTTTTTTTTTTTTTTTTTTTTTTTTGTGGGGCACAGTGAAAGACATGGTCTACCCGAAGCACCCCGCCACGCTGGACGAACTTGAAACGGCGATCTCTGTGGCATGTGAATCCATTTCGGTTGAGACACTACGCAATGTGATGGCGAATTTCATTCCTCGTTTGAGCCACCTCTCTAGTGCCAATGGTGAACATTTTGCAAACATTGTCATGTGATTGTTTGCAAAGAGTGTTTTCATACGATTATTTCACTTACAGCGTACAGCGCCATCTGTTAGCAGCTTTTGTAACTATTATTTCAAACTGCTGTATAAACTTCTTACAGCTTTCACAATAAACATACCGTTTACAGCATTCCTCTATAGATGTTCGTTTTCGAGATATTTAATTCTGAAATCAGGGAGCCCTTTTCTGGACACCCTGTATCTATAGTTGCAACGACGGCAGTCGAGTTCACGTCTGGTCTGTGCATCTGCGCCATGCAGTCTCTGGCTGCCAATGAGCGTTCAGTCAGTCTAAATGTACGATTGCACTGGGATTTGTATCGGCACATGTAAGCGCTACATGTATATGCAAATCGCGCCTTGTATGACCTGACAAGTAGCGACCTCATACATGTATGATCGCACGTTTTGTTAATTTGTATCAGTTCACGTTGGCTTGCCACGTCGATGACGAAAATTTTACACTTTCTGGTGAGGGTGTGTTTGCTCTATTGGATGTTGAAAGGAAAGAAAGGCGGAGGAAGCGTTGGTGGTGGCAACAAGATTTCCTTTGCAAACGTGCTACTCACGGAGCTCGCACAATGCTTGTTCAAGAATTAACTCTAGAATTAGGCGCATATTTAAAAAAATTAGGACGAGGAAGGATGATTTCAGTAGTTTGGAGTCTCTCGTGAATACTCTCGTATCTAGAACGAACACAAATTTTCGGAAAGCAATTACTTGTTTGTTTGTAAATCTAAGGGACTTAACTACGTTGGTCATCAGTCAAAGCAATTACAACAGAGGATCAGTTGGCAATGATACACCAATTTTTGGCAACTTGGGATTCCTTTTCCACATTAATGTATTTGCAGAGAATATATAAAAAAAGTTCAAATCTTTGTTAAGCTTATGAGACCTAACTGCGGGGGTCATCAGTCCCTAAGCTTACAAACTCCTTATGAACTAACGTATACTGAGGACAACACAAACATCCGTGCCTGAGGGAGGACTCGAACCCCCGCCGGGGAACGGCCAGTATCAAAAAGCGCAATATGCAATAATATTCTTCGGGTTTGTGACGACATTGTGCAAATTTTATCCCAAGAAGTGAAGGCAGATAGAATTGTATTAAATTTGTGATAAGATTATTTAATTATTTAATTCTTTATTCTTCTGAACTGCTAGAAAGCTGCCGCGGTGGAGTAGCCGAGCGGTCTAAAGCATCTCGCTGAGGTGCGTGGAGGTTCGAGTCCTCCCTGGGGCATGTGTGTGTGTGTTGTCCTTAAATTAGTTTACCTATGTTTAAGTAGTTTGTAAGCTACGGACTGATGACCACGCATTTTGGTCCGATAGATTTACAAACATTTGAACATTTGAGCTAGAAAGCTGGCACATATACCCTGCACTATAAATTTCTGAAATGCTCTTAAAAATAAGATACTTTTTAGTGCTTTCGAACGATTGGCATGCTCCAGTCACTAATACAATATTACAAATTCTGAGGAAACTTTCTGCACAAATAAAACATCCAACGACAATAATGCAGGGATGCATTCGCAGGGGTTCAATGACTCACATTGTGTTTTGTTTCGCCCACGAACTCATTTTTATTTAATGAACAAAAAAACAGCTCTGACTACACATCACAGTGCAACGTTCAACAAAGCAATAGACGCCAAGAGAGTCAGGTACTGCAGCTTCGATGCACGAGGTTGCTTTCCGTCGGGTGTTCGAATGCCCCCTCGGGCATAGATGTTTGTGTCGTCTTTAGTATAAGGTAGTTTGTAAGTTTAGGGACTGGACTCCGCAGTTAAGCTTACCAAGCATTTGAACATTTGATACTCCAGCTTCTGCTGCTTGTCAAAATAAGCAGGCGACGACAAATACTGGTACTGAGCATGCGTAAGTTCTGTGACATGTCGCGTATATGCCGAAAAAGTGATACACAAAATGTATACGCGACATGTATGCGAACTTTTATACGAGGTGAAGTATCCCGACATGTCAAATTGACATGTCGCTCATACAAGTTGCGATACATGTATCCCATTGTAAACATACCTTATCATACACAGTCACGACACCCACTGCTGTGAAAGTTGTAACCAACTGACAATTGCAACGATACTAACGCTCGTAGTGGTGAGCAAGCAGCCGTAAGAGGAATGTTTCCTTGTAATTAGTTTTCTACGTAATTAATAAAATATTTTCTGCAATTTTTGCGTTTCAAGCATTAGTAAAGTATCGAGAAACATAAATAATCGTGAAATAAATGCAAAAGCATTCGAATTTTCGAATTTCACTAATTCAGTGATACAAACTACAACTTATTCCTAATGAAATGCTAACGATTATGTTAAGGTCTGTCCTTTCATGACAGGTACTGTGTTTGACATGTAACACTTCGGCATGGAGTGTAATGATTCGGACAATATTGTTAAGAACAAGTGTTTTTGTGGATTTCTTATTAAAACCTAAATTTTTGTCTCCATCAAAGAAGGTTCAAATGTTTGTAAATCTATCGAAGTTCGTGGTCATCTGTCCATAGCTTATAAACTACTTAAACTAACCTAAAGGCAACACACACACACATGTCCGAGGGGGACTCGAACCCCCGACGGCGAACGGCCACGCCCACTCGTCTCCATCTGCAGACGACATTCTAAACGGGGATCATGCCTCTCTTTAAAGTCCGATACACATACACTTGTCAGTAACGAGCCAGGGTGTGTATCAGACGTTAAAAATAGCCACGATCCCTTTGAAAATGTCCTTCGCAGATGAGGACGAAACAAGAAACCCACAGGACAACGGCATCATAGTCAAGAAACTGTCAACAATATCGTCATTTATGGCCGTGAAAGTTTACATTTTAAATGATTCAGACATTTTTACACTTCACGTGTCTTTCGTTTACATGTATATGCTTTTCAGCGTAATAACATTTGCTTAGAAAACGTTTATCTTGAAGATTCTTGCTGTTTGTTGTTCAGATGTAAATTGTCGGATTGGTTTCTGCTTTGTTCGGAAACTGTTGTTTTGCATTAGACGGTTTATTTTGTGTTTGTAAGGATTTTCCTTCAGAAACAGCTGTGGTGGCTGATCTTGTACTGTACATCAAATAATGTAGGTATTGCATTCCATATAAGTTTCTTACCAACAACACTTCCTAATTTGACTGCAATTGTAGTGTAGAAACTTTGACGTTTCTGAGTAGAATACGACGTCTTTCTGCAAAGGGTTGAGTCTTCTGTTGTCCAAAATGTTCAAATGTTTGTAAATATATCTGAACAAACTGCGTGGTTATCAGTCCGTAGCTTACAAACTACTTAAACCTAGGTAAGCTAACCTAAGGACAACAAACACACCCATGCCCCAGGGAGGACTCGAACATCCGGCTGAGCAACCTTCTGTTGATCGTTAGACTTTTTTGTTCTTAATAGAAAGTCAATTTCTTCATTAAAATCGTAGATATCAACAGAAACGTAAATAAACTGTCATACAACGTACTGCTTCATACCTTCCACTGGTTCTTAGGAAAACCAATAAAGACAAATGTGAAGCTTTTTTGTAGTTATTATACATTTTTATGCCACTACATACCTTCCCTGTTGTAAAAAGTATGTTAAAATCAGTTTAAAGGGGACTATTCACATTCACACAATACCATATTTAGAAATGTATCTTGCCAGCCGCTTGGAGCGCTGCTGGCGTATAACAATAATCAGTGGAAGTGTCGTGACTGTGTATGTTAGACTGTGGTTCAGTATTGTTCTGAACCATCTGATGCAACTGTCGTAGGCACTGCGAAAAATAAACTTGATTCTAGCGAGTTCATCAGTGGATTTTCTTCTACTTGTTGTAAGTTGTTATCGCTGATAGTGCTGGCATGCAAAAAATTCTATCTGAGCGAGCGAAAGCCATTACTTGCGGGCTATAAGTTTTTTTCAAACACAAAGCACGCATATACGCGTACTTCAGCTGTATGTTGAGACCGGCAAAGATGCTGTTGTCTAAACTTTGGCGAATCTCCATCGTTGGTGGATTAAACTATAATTGCTTCTCAGTATTACATTACCTTCTGCATCCTCATGCCGCTGATAAATGCTAATTATTATGCCTTATGGGTATTTTTCGCTCCCTACATAAAACCTGTAAAACAAATTCAGAAATAAATACCCTGAAGAAACTGGTATACCTGCCTAATATCGTGTATTATCCCCACGATCACGCCAGAAGTGCTGCCATACGACGTGGCATGGACTCGACTAATGTCTACAGTAGTTCTGAAGGAAATTTACAAAATGCATCCTACAAGGCGGTCCCTAGATCCGTCAGAGTACGAGGGGAAGGAAATCTCTTGTGAACAACACATGCTGAATAATATTCACGTCTCTGGAGTGGCCAGTGAAGTTGTTTAAATCAGAAGAGTGTTGCAGGAGTCACTGTATAACAATTATTAGGGACATGTGGGGTGTCGCATTGTCCTCCTGGAATTGCTCAGGTCCGTCGTATGTAAACGTATCAGGGATCCCATGTCAATCCAACTGCGCCCGTCCCATACTATCACAGAACCGGAAGAATTGTTCCAATGGATTCCATAGGTTTACCAACTAAGTAAACTAACTTAATTAACTTATGCTGAGGAAAATACACACACCACGGCCGAGTGATGACTCGAACTTCCGACAGAGAGTAATTGCGCGCTTCGCAGCAAGGCGCCTTAGAGCGCTCGGCCACTCGACCAGGGCTAAGTGAGTGCCTCCACCAACTTGAAGAGTCCCCCACTGACATGCAGGGTACATGCATTCACGAACTTGTCCCCCTACCCGTACACGTCCATTCGCTCGATACAAATGGAAACGGGAGTCGTCACACCAGACAACACAATTCTACATCTTCATAAATATTCCGCAAATCTCATTTAAGAACATGGAAGAACATGTGTGGGCTGACGAGAATCGGCATGCAATTGTGCAATCACGTCATCAACACAGATTTTCTGTGAACGTTTGGGCAGGAATTGTTGGTGATGTCTTGAATAGGCTTCATGTTCTTCCACAGACGCTCACTGGAGCACGTTATCATGATTTTATACGGGATACTCTACCTGTGCTGCTAGAACGTGTGCCTATACAAGTACGACACAACATGTTGTTCATGCACGATAGAGCTCCTGCACATTTCAGTCGACGTGTTCGTACGCTTCTCAACAACAGATTCAGTGACCGATGGCAGAGGCGGACCAATTCCATGGCATCCACGCTCTCCTGACCTCAACCCTCTTGACTTTCATTAATAGGGGCATTTGAAAGCTCTTGTCTACACAATCCCGGTACCAAATGTAGAGACTCTTTGTGCTCGTATTGTGGACGGCTGTGATACAATACGCCATTCTCGAAGGGTTCCTTCAGCGCATCAGGGATTCCATGCGACGGAGAGTGGATGCATGTATCCTCACTAACGATGGACATTTTGAATATTTCCTGTAACAAAGTGTTTGAAGTCACTCTGGTACGTTCTGTTGTTGCGTTTCGATTCCATGATTAATGCGAGTTGAAGAGAAGTAATAAAATGAGCTCTAACATGGAAATTAAGCCTTTTCGGACACATGTCCCCATAACATATTTCCCTTCTTTGTGAGTGAGGAATTTTTCCTGAAAGTCTGGCCGTACCTTTTTGTAACACCCTGTATACAGAAGTCGGCTGAAGCTATGACCGAATGTGTCCTGCTTGTGAGTGCAGTGTTCGCTCAATGCGCCATTTAACCGCCGACGTATCCTCGTCTTGTTCACTCTTGTGACAGAGTTACGTGTAGTTATGAAATGTTTACAAGCTGACGATTATACTCTCCCGCTCTCCTTGTCGTCGATCGCAGTCAACAATCCGCTGACTGTAGGGTTTCAAATCGCCGACGCAGCGTCTGCTGTCGTCAAGAGAGACTGGCGTCGCATTTACGACAGAGCCGATGACCTGCTTCCGCCTAGCTTGGCTAGCGATTGCTTGAGCAATCTAAGATATTAACAAGTTTCTCTGTCTGCAAACAGAAGTTTGACGGATATCTTTTATTGCTCATCTGGATGACGCAATTTTCATTATTTAGGGTCAACTGCCAATTTTTGCACCATGCATATACTTTATTTAAATCATTTTGCAGGTTGCTTTTGATCCTCTCGTAACATTACTAACCGGTAAATTATAATATCATCTACGAACAGTCTAAGTAAGCTAATCACATTGTCTCTTAAATCGTTTATAAATGTAAGGTACAGTAGGGGCCCTATGATACTTCTGTTTTACTCGATGACTTTCCATCAGTTACTATGTACTGTGCCCTTTCTGACAGGAAATCACGGATTCAATCGCTTAACTGTGGCGTTATTTCATTAGCACGCAATATGATTAGAGGCACAGTGTCAAAAACTTTCCGGCCAGAAATATGGAATCGATTTTCTTTGTAGATAGCACTTATCATGGGACTAAAGAGCTACCTCTGTTTCACAAAAACGATACTTTCGGAATCCGTGTTGACTATGTACCAATCTCTTCGAGGTCATAATGTTTGAGGAAAATATATGTTGTAAAATCCTGCTGCAAACCGACGTCAATTTTACAGCCCTTTAATTATGGGGGTTACTGCTATTGCCTTTCTTGAACATTAGAGTGACCTATTTAATTTTCCAGTTTTTCTGTGCGTGTATATAGTTGCTTGAACAGTTTATAGCCTCACACTCTTCCAATTACCCGTTAATAAGCAATCAAGTGTACCGTGTGCCTAAATTTCTAATCAGTTAGAAAGGCGATCGTCCAAAATTTAAACCCTATAAATGTAATAGAGGTTAGAACCTGATCGTTGCCGCAGCGTCTCTGTGAATGACAACGATCGGAAATAGGTAGTGAAAAATGTGGAAATATGAGTTTTACAGTTGCCAAAATGATGAATAAACAGATGCAATTGACTGAATTTAGCAAAAGAAGACGGTTTACGGTTGCTACGCTCACTGAATGAGCTTACAAAATTTGGAAAATTGTTTGATTATGAAAGTTGATTAATGACGGGTTAATTACATAGTCGGGATAATGCAGAACTTACACTGCGCTAAGCTAGGCCAAGCACAAAACTAAATGACACAACACAATGATGTACTGAAAATAAATCAGCTGTAAATCAATGTAGCAATCTTACAACTATTGTGTGTTAACAAGCAGCAATTAGCAGCAAAGCCACAGAAAGCTGGCTTAATCGTCATAGCCTGGTAATATTAATTACGTAACCAAAATTACACTCTTGTTTTTGTCTAAGTAACTGTGAAAATAGTAACTGTGAAAATAGTAACTGGTCAATATTATGAAAAGTTTTGCAATTCAAATGAACTAATGACTCGTCTGATTAATGAACACTGTTATCTGAGAAAAATTATTACTCTCAACAATATGCTACTTGTAATTACCGAGTGGAAAAATTTACTAGCTGTAATGTTTTAACTATCACCGTCAGTAATTTGGTTTCTACATACTGAATAAACTATCTTGGTCTTGATTGAACAATGATAACTGAATAAGTCTGAGTCAAAGCAACTTTAAGATCAATATCCCGTAACTATAATTTTATTGAATTGCAAATTGTTAAAAAGACTTACTGTTTTTGTAATTAAAATTGTCATTTCTAATCAACGTAAATAATATTTACTTTTAATTCACTTTTAATATTTTCTGATTTGGTCTCGAAATAACAGTGATGATATAGCACCCTGTCTGGTACATGTTTTGGGTGAAAAATTCTTAACACTGTTTTCACTAATTCTGGTCCGCTATTGATAAGAACAGTTCTAATACGCTAGCTAGCCGTAGATTCTAATAGAGGACTGATTGGCTGGATCTTACTTCAGTGAGGTGGTGTGCGTCGTAGTCGGTCATTGTTAGTACTCAATTGTTGTTATAACAGGCTCTTCTTGGCGGCGGAATATTTGCTATAAATTTGAACCCACAGTACTGTTCTTCTTACTTGTATCCTCTTGTTCACTTTTACTGTCCCTGTGACCGTTTAATGACGCCCGTTTAATAACTTCCTGTTACTCTGTGGTTACACCACAACTACTTCAAGCCGACTCTCGACTCCACGTCTCACTGCGCTAATACTACCGCGCCTCACCATACCAGCGACCAAACCCACAGTCAAAGATTGTGCTACTCTCAACAATGGTAAAGTCTCTGATTAGACCAGCGTGTCTACAACATCGATCCAAATATCTTTTTATTTACAACATTAAAACTGGCATAAAAATGTAAAACTGCAAACAAAACAGAATCACTTAAATGAATCATAACATATATACAGAATAAAATCCATTCAAGTATTTCCGGACTACATTTAACACTGCACTGACGAAAAGGAAAAGAAAAATCTATGTTATGCACTGTGTTGTCAAGGCTAGTCTACACGACGACACTAGGTTGCGAAACTCGTTGCATGAAATGAATTGCAAGCAACTGGTTTCGTGTATGTCTGTAGACACGCCGCCAATACCATAGACTTCAGTTTCGTTGTTTTGTGAGTGCCGTAGTCGCCGTAAAATGAAAGTTTCGGTAGCTGTACGAGTTGTGGCGAATCTATTGCTTGTCTGTGTGAAGTCTCTGCATAAAACTAAACATAAAAAAGAATAAGAAACGTGTTTGGTTTCGGGACTGGATTAAAAAAAGACGTCAGCTCTGTTGCTGAGCGACCTTGCTGAAAGAAATTGTGATTGAAGACCCTAGAAGTTATTTTAATCGACTTAGAATGTCACCAGAACAGTTAACGTTCCTTTTAAACAGAGTTAGTAATGCAATAAAGAAACAAGTTACCGTTATGCGTGAAGCATAGTTGCCAGAACTGAAATTACAAATTGCATTACGTTTCTTGTCAAGTAGATATTCGTCTCTGAGTGCTTGTACCGTGTTCCGAAATTTCGAAATCCACAATTGCCATACTTCGTTTGTATAGGTATTCAAATTGGATGTATTTTAGTCTGCAATTCACTAATCGTCAACCCATCAATATTTAACTTCACAAATAATTGCCAGAAGAGCACTAACACGCCGTTAAAATCGCACAAACGCCTACTCAACACTTTTTTGTTCAAAAACCGAATTATTTCTCCCGTTCCCCCCTTCATGTTGTATTTTGTTCTGTATTGGTCATAACCTAACCTAAAAACACCCACAATCAGTTTCGCCAAAGTTGGAACGTGCCGAAACTATTTAGTTTCGTCAACGAGTTGCGCGAAGGCCTGCTGCGCATGCGCATTGGCAATAGCGTGGTGTCATCGTGTAAGCTAGCCCTCAGTCTGACATACCAGTCACGACACTGGAGCGAATTTTTGTTACCCGTAGCGATCGTAGCGCGCCAAGCGGCCAGCAGGGCATCCTATTTGAGTTAACCGTATCTCGTGAATTGTGTCGTGTTACTTTAAGCTTATATTCGTTTTTGTGATGATTTTTGGAATCGAGGACGCTTGTAGCGCAATTAAGTGCAGCAACAACCAGAAAAATACACCACATTTGTTATTTTTCAGATTTCCTAAGGACCCTGAAAGGTTTGAAACATTATCCTCTTTCTGAAATGTTTTCGTTACGAATCGCCTGGCAATTATATGAATTCAAGTAAATTATGATTCATTGATCTTTTCAGGGGTAGAAAATAGTTCATAAATTGCAGAAGAAAAGATCTGCTGAAGATACAGTTTACCTGTACAATAACGTGACATTTTGTACGTTGCGCTTTGAACACAACCAGTTCATGAACGCAGAAAGGAAGAAACTGATATGGAATGTTGTGCCAACATTATTAGAAATATCGAACAAGCCGCCACAATTGTCCCTGGAAAGGAAATTGCTACAGACAGCTAAAAACCAAACTTCAAAATCAGTGAAACTGTTCTGTGCCACAGGAGAAGACAGTGTACCAACTGTTGCTACATCATTGCCGCAAACATCTGAGTGTTCAACACAAACTAATTTTGAGAGCGAAACAGTAAAATTAAAACAAATTATTCGTGCTTTAGAAAAGCGTGTGAAGTGTAATAATGTCCGTGTCCCTAGGCGCTTTTTATAATTAAAACGGGACAAGGAAAGTGCCTACAGTTACAGCAATAGAAAGCAACTCGGTTTTCAGAAAGATACTGTGAAAAAAGACAAGCAAATATTGAAAAATATTGGATCCCGATATCTAAAAAAGGACGCTTTGGAACTACTATTGAGTCAGATCACGATTCCATTGAAAGGAAAGTGTGATGTCAGATTTAAAGACGAAATTAAGCTGTTTACTTGAAATGTACTCCTTGGAATGTTTTATTCTTCCATCTGTACATACAGATATCGGAAATTACGCAGAAAAGTGTTGAAAATGTAGTGTTATAGGCATGTCGTATATGATATTAAAAGGCAGTTCCCTTGCTCACCGCTTGGAGCGCTAGTGTCGCCCCAGCTGTCAGACGATAACAGATTTTACACCAGTGAGTGTCGCAACTGCTATGTTAGAATGCGGTGTTGTTGTATTACATGTTGTATCTAGGTATGGAGCTATTGCATCAGTATACTTTGAAAGGAACCTGATTGGTATACTGTCTGGACCAGGAGACTTGCTTTTATTGTGATTTAAGTTGCATTAATGCACCAGTGGCAGTTGTTCTTCATTCGAATTCTCGAGTATTTGTTTTGTCTTCTATCATCACTGACGCGACCAGGCGAGCTATAAAGCTTTGTGTCGAGCAGTCAGCAAGGGCACAGGAGAGGGCTTTCAGTTCCGAAAATCCATTACGCTGACGTTTCGTTGAATGGTTCGCACGTTGATGACGGAGCACTGCAGTCCGCAGCAGTTTGCAGTTTCTGTCAGTCGAACGACTCTTCACTCGTCGTTGGTCCCGTTCTTGCAGGACCTTTTTCCGACCGCAATAGTGTCGGAGATTTGATTTTTCTCCGGATTCTCGATATTCACGGTACACTCGTGACGTGGTCTCACGTGAATATCCCCACCTCGTCGCTACCTCTGAGAGCCTGCGTCCCATCTCTCGTGTGCCGACTGAAACACCACGTTCAGACTCACTCAAATCGTGATAACCTGCCACTGAAGCAGCAGTAGGCGATCTGAAGCCTGCGCCAGACACCTGTTGTCTTACATGGACGTTGCCGAGTGCAGTGCCGTCCTCTGTTTACATCTCCCCCTGCTGCCATACGCATGCCTAGAGAAGTTTCCTTGGCTCTTCGGTGTATAACATACTCAGTATCTATTTTGCATTAATTTTATTAAGTGAGCGCTCCGTATGTTATTCAATAACCTGCGGCTTGACGTATTCAAACTGTTGCTTTTTACAAAAGAGGCATTATTAAATCTCAAAAAATCTATAATGTAAGTAGGCAGACTGAAGAAAACGAGTGAAAATTTCTACCAAGTCGCGAAGTCGAATCTAGATTCGGCCTTGGAACAAAGATCGTCGCTTTTGTCCGCATGCAAAGAACATATTCGTTGATGGTGTATATCCTAGAAACCAAATGCTAAGTAAAATAAGCTTTGTTTGCTAGCCGCCCAAGCTTTCCTTTGCTAGTATGAGTAAACAATGTCATGAAACAAGGAGCTGATGTCATTTGTTTCGAGAAGCCGTGCAGGATCCACTTACGCAGTTGTCAGTTGCGCAGTGTGAACCCTCGCAGTCTTCCAAGAAGCCACCGCAAGCGGTCGCAGGTGGGACGCTGTTGGGTACTTGCACAAGAGCAAGAGGGGCTGAGGGTTAACGGAACACGTCCGAATGCTATATAGCCTCAGAAAATCACAAGCTGCTGTAAATTAAATAACGGAATAACGTCATTGTTTAAATAAGCGAACACGAGAAGTACCGATTTTTGATATAAATTGTACAGCTAGACCTATGAAACTTATATGATTGGAAAAGGGCTTTGCCATAAATTTGCACAAAACAAAAAACCTGTGTGTATGGAAGCATTAAGAGAGATTAAAATAAGCGGATATTTTGATATCTGAAAGGGTATTATGTGACGAGATGCCGGGAAAGGTAGAGGTTAGACATCCTATATAGGGAGAGAGTGGCCGCCATGTTTTTACCAGACTGCGCGCGGGACGTGCTCTTACATAGCGACCCAGGCAGAAATGCAGCTACTTGACGATTGAAATAAAGCATCAGTTCCATCCATGAGACCAAAGAAAATCTTCTAGCTTACTAATCAGTACCTAGTAAAAGACATGCCATTCATCTATGTTCATTCAAGCCTAATAAATTCGTAATCAAATGAGTTTTGTGAATCAGTTTCTATGACTGTCGAATGTTAATACCATATTTTACGATGTCCTGGTAATTTCGACAGTTGGTAGTTGATTAATAAGAAAGAGAGATACTCCATGTTATTTATCTCAAAGAAAGAAAATGCTATTAAGGAATTTTCTGTCTGAGTATCCATCACCGAAATTAGTACAATATTATCGCTTTCCGCCCAGATATAATGCATATTAAGTGTGCTGTCGATCTTATAACATTTTCCTATAATGGGAAATACCAAAAACGCCATTCTGTAGATACTTTTAGGGAAAGAGTATAACAGAAAATCGGAAAAATACTGATAATATCTTTAGTCAAACAGCAGAAACAGATTCAAAATAGATAACAATATCTACAATAGTCCAGCCCCCCTCTCTTTCTCAAGTCACATCCCGTAACCAATTATAGGATTGTGAATAGGCAATAATACACAACCAAGAGGGAGTACCGTAGCAATGTTAAAACATACCTTGTAACACGACATATTAAAAACTAGGACCGTGAACTAACAAAAAGCTAGCAAATACCGTTTAAAAAATTACCGTTTAGCGTATTCGAATGCGCAACCTTCACATAACGAATTCAGTACGCAACCACTACCACGAGGGAATTTGGCAGGCTTTAGTTCTGTTACTGAATTGCATCAATGCCTTTCTTGCTTTATAAGTTGCCTTTATGGTTCCCGATTTCTCGATTAATTTTCACTGCCCACTTTTCCCGTATTTTCTCATTCCTTGCGAACACATGCATCATATAAAAATCTTTACTTCGATTTTTACAGCCAACAGAGGAAGGGGAACAACGAGACATTTCTCTTGATTACGCTTGTTGATTATGTAAACCACATTATTAATTACATTAAGCCGGCCGCGGTGGCCGAGCGTTCTGCAGCGCGCCAGTCACAGTCTGCACGGCCACTACAGTCGGGGGTTCGAATATCCCCTCGGGCATGGATATTTGTGCCGTCCTTAGTATTAGATAGGTCATAAGTAGTTTGTAGGTTTAGGGACTGATGACCCCGTAGTTAAGTCCCATAAGCTCTACATAAATCTGAACATTTACGAATTACACTAAGTAAATCACTCAATCACTTCGCCGCGGTGGAGTAGCCGAGCGGTCTAAGGCACCTCGCTGCGGAGGTTCGAGTCCTCCCTGGGACATGGATGAGTGCGTTGTCCTTAGGTTAGTTTACCTTAGTTTAAGTAGTTCGTAAGCTACGGACTGATGAGCACGCAGTTTGGTCCCATAGATTTACAAACATTTGAACATTTTTTAAATCACTTCCGCGAAGTTCTAAGGTTATCGTCAACGAACACGTTAATTTACGTAATTGGAACCGACAAAATACGTGCAAAAGTGGAGCAGGGCCTACCGTAATACAACCTGTACGTAATGTACAGATTGTACTTTGTTTTACTTACTAAAATTGCCATAATTAATGTAACGGTGTCACTATGTTTTTAAAACATGGACAACGGAGTGGAATCAAGATTGAATGTGCCAGAGGTCGTGCGGGGAATCGACATTGACATACAAAACAGTTATTGTGATCCTCGTGTACGACTGTGATGGTGTTATCCTAACGCATTACGTTCCTCCACGGCAGACCGTCAATGCACAGTATTTTGTTCGTTTTTGGAGCATCACCCGCGACCAGCTTTGCGAAAGAAGCGGCAACATTTTCTTCGCAACCCACCCATCATTTTGCATGACAATGCGCGGGCGCATACAGCGCAAGCTGTGGCTACTCTGTTCGGTCAATGGGGCTGGGAAGTACAGTACCATCCACCATATTTCCCGGACTTGAGTCCTATTGACTTTGATTTGATTCCGAAGATGAAGAAACCACTTCGTAGCATTCGCTTCAGAACTGTTCCAGAGAACGACGGGAAGTAGACAGCTCCATTCGCACCATCACCACAACAGGGTCTGCTAACGGTATACTACGCCTCGCTGGCAACGGGTTCTACACTACGCTGGTGACTACTTTGAAGGACAGTAACAGATGCAACCATGTAACGCTTTTAATCAAATTATCCACGGGTGTACTGCCGGTCTATAGTGTCTAACGGGCACAATATTTCGGAGATCATACATGTCGTCATCATCAGGCGAACTGACGGACTGAGCTCCTGGAAACGCGGCAGCACGGAGATCTGCACGCTACGGCTGCTCGTAGGGAACTGGGTTCTAGGCCGGTAGCGGGCGATTTTGTCCGCCGAATAAAATTCTTGCACTGGTGGGGAGCGCCAAAGATGATCTCGGTTTGAGGAAGGCCGGCGTGTACCAGATTCCGTGTCAGTGTGGAAAGTCATATATTGGACAGACGATGCGTACCGTCGAGGATCGATGCGTTGAACACCAGAGGCACACACGATTGATGTATCCGAGCAAGTCGGCGGGCGCTGAACATTGTTTGTCGGAGAATCATGCGCTGGAGTATGAACGCACTAGGATTCTGGTACATACGTCGAGATACTGGGAGTGCGTCGTTAGAGAGGCCATTGAAAGTCGCTCAAGGTACGACCTGATAAACCGTGACTGTGGCTATAATCTTAGCAAGGCTTGGGAACCAGCGATTGGGTTAATTAAGAGTAAATCTAGCAAACGTAACGAAGTGACGACCACGGCGGACAGAGCCCTCACACCGACGTCATCTCAGACGCCGTCGCAATCGGTTCCACTGCGCGGGGCGTGGACTGCGGAGGGGTCGCTCCGCGGGTCGAGGGTATTTAAATCGCCCGCTACCGGGCCGTAGCGTGCGGATCTCCGTGCCGGCGCGTTTCCAGGAACTCAGTCCGTCAGTTCACCTGATGATGGCGACATGTATGATCGCCGAAATATTGTGCCCGTTGGACACTATAGACCGGCAGTACACCCGTGGATATTTTGATTATCAAATACGCCGGGAGAAACTGGAGAATCACATGTAACGCTTTTGTATCGGTTGTGAATACATAGTTGCCACTGCTGATGTTCCAACTCTTTTACGCTTTACCAGGAAGGAGAACGCTAGCGAGACGGAGTGACAGACTTAGAACTAGACAGACAATTTTTGCGTGTGAAGTAACAGGAATGTGCATATCATTATAGAACTAGGCCTATGCGAAAGTGAAAATTGAAGTACCGTTAGAATTCATATTAGACAAGAAAGCCAATCAAAGTTACATAATTCTAAATGGATTTACCATAGATGTGCACAAAACAAAAATCACATAGTCGTAGTCGTTGAAAATGATAAAAGGAAGTAGACGAGCTGTGATAATATGGGAACATCGATAACTGACTTGCTACCCTGCATACCGATTACGTGCGACGGTAAAAACGACTCTTGGAAGTAACAACGTTTCCTAAAATCGGATTCTAGTAACTACATGTTTAAATGGTTGATTTGCTTTAACGGCAGCTACGATGCACCACCCACTTGGTCGAAGTTGTCAGCATTAGAAATTCAAACATCGTGTTAAATATGCCTGTAAATAACGTTGTTTGTTGGTGTCGTTAATCCGTTTGCTTTCATCTAAGAGTAATTTTGTAGGCATTTTTCATCGTTAACGGAAAATTTCAAGAAAGATTTTAGTTTTCAATTTCTTCAAAATGTTCAAACGACTGTAAATCTAAGGGACCAAGCTGCCGAGGCCATCGGTCCATATACTTAACTTAAAGTAACTTATGCCAAGGACCATATACAAACGCAGTCTGAGGGAGGACTCGAATCTCCGACAGGAGTGGCCGCATAATCCGTGAGATGGTGACAGTACAGACTTAATTTCTTAATTCTGAATAGCCTCTACGACGGAAGGAGTAGTTTAAATAGATAAAAGAGGAAGCAGGACTACAGAAGGAAGGGGAATGTGGACGGGAGCAAGGATGGATAGAGGGGGGGAGGAGTAGGAGGAGGAAGGAGAAGTGCGGCAAGAAGTGGAGGAGAAGATGGACAGAGGCATGGGGAGTAGAGAGACAAAAAGAAGAGAAAAATTTCTTTTCTCAATGATTAACATACGACACATGGTATGCTCTAGTGTCGCTAAACTATTTGATCTGTATGTATATGCAGAAAACTGACAAACAAAGCAATTGGTAATTTTAATTACTTTTTATAATTAATTTTCTTCTAATTCTCCTATCACATAGCCACAGCAGCCCAACTGAGGGTACTGTTCTGATGTGTTCTTTGGCTAATAATATGTTCGCAAGAATTATTTTATTGGGCACAGTGAGCCACAGCGAAGAGTGGCCAGTGGTTTAGGTAGTAATTAGACGTACCTGACTTGGAATTAATGAAGTCCGGCGGACGTATGCTACATACACAGTAATATTAGTGGACGTCAATATGTGGGGCTTTCACCCTTCGCTTTACATTTTAGCTCCAGCAGTGCTGAGGACACACAAGGGATCTTTGACCCAGAACGTCCGGAACCGCACGAAAGCATGCGTGCAATAACAAGTAATTATAAACGGGAAAGTAGTTTGAGTCATCGCTGATTGTACCTCAAGTAATATTTTTAACAGAGAGAAACACAGAAACAAAATATCAACATTTTAGGAAGGAGAATATATGAAATTTAATGACGTCAGTGTATCATTACGTATTCAGTCAGCAGCGCCAAAAACTTTCTATTTAAAGTAATAACAGCAGAAAACACACTAACACAGCAATACCATATACCTGAAAGTGCTTGTATCAGACCTCAAATGCAGATGCGGGATTTCGATGAAATGGTTAACCCTTTCGTTCCCACATTATGAATTCAGCTTTGTAAAACTTAAAATTAATGCTTTCTGTTTTAATGCAGTGCACTAAACCTCAAAATATATGTTTTAAAATTTTTCATCAAACAAGTGTTATTTTATGTCATGTATTTCATGCACAACACATACGTTGGTATCGAGAATATATTGTTACTTGGGACGTTATTTTCTTGACGGTTAACACTATCTGATCAATAATGCCGGCATAATCTTCGCCACAGCACCATAGACAAGACACTTCACTGCTGAAATAAAATAAAATGAAAAACACTCACGCTCGCACTCTCGGCCACGTACAGGCAGCATCGTAACACAACCTCCAAGTCGGATAAATTAATGCCTCTGATGTGGCTTCACGCCTTACCAAACGCGAAAAAATCCTAATAGAAGCATGTTGTTCATCACAACAATGCGACTTTTAGGAATGATAATACAGTATAAATCAGTTTTTCATACGTTGTTTTCCAGGAACAACACTGGGAATGAGAGGGCTAAAACAGAGCGGGAGAGAACAACGTGCACACCTCACTAAAGACACGTTATCACATTGAAAATCACTTTCGTATTCACGTAGTGCAATATCAAAGTTACACTAATTACATTTTCTAATGATGATGTTGATATGTGGAATACCCGGCTTTCGCCAAGCATAATGAAACATAGGCTTATACGTTGGTGCAGCAAATTGATTGCAAATTACAGAGTGAAGTTTCGCGATGAAATAACGATCTTGTACCTTCACTTGTTGTTTGGCACCTTGCAGTCTTACAATGTCAGTAATCCTTCTGATATACAGTTTATATTGCCGAAAGAAGTAAACATCAATATATAAGATCTTTGGGAAGAAAAGCAATTCTGAAGATGTGAAATTTGTTGGCATAGAATATTAATTATAATGTTAGGAAATCCTTTCTGAAAGCATTTTTCTGGAGTGCGGCATCATATGGGAGTGAAATGTGGACGATAAGTTCAGGCAAAAGATGATAAAAGCTTTTGAAATGTGGTGCTATAGTCGAATGAAGTAGATTACATGGGTAAATCATGTAAGAAATGAAGAGGTTCTCAACAGAATTGGGGAGAAAAGGAGTTTCTGGCATCTCGTGACAGAAGGGATAGGTTGGTGGGACACATTCTGAGACGTCAAGGTATCGTTAACTTAGGATTAGAAAGAAGTGGAAAGTGTGTGGGCTTATAACCACAGAGGGAGACCAAGAGACGAATACCGTAAGAAGCTTCAACAGGATGTAGGTTTCCGTTCTTATTCGCAGATGAAGAAGCTTGCGCAGACAGATTAGCATGGAGAGCTGCATCAAACCAGTCTACAGACTGAAGACCACCACCACAACAACATTAAAGTAACAGGTTTCTTAAAACTGTCTTATATTATAATGCAACGATGTGCGGAAATTTCAAAGCATTCTTTCAAGACCTTTTGGAGTATAACTATATTTGATCCACATATAAAATGTATATGTCCTTAAGCGCAAATTACCTAATGTTCTTGAGCGAATATTTTGAAATTTTGACACAACTTTGTACTGGAATATGCGAATTTTCTTGTATGCCAAATTTTTTGTGTTACATTTGAATTTATAAGGATTTGCATACGGGAGAACCTTTTCACAAACTAAATAAATAAAAAGAAAAAGAAAAAAACTGAAAAAAATTGTCTAGGTTATATATCATATATCAACTGCTATATAGAAACGTTCGTGTATCAGAATGCAAAGTTGCGTCAAAATTTTAAAGCAGTCGCTCGAGAACTATCAAAGGTTATGGTCTTGCGCAAGCGAACCCTTATGTTTTATTAATATGGATTGCAGAAATATCACATTAAAATTCATTTCTTCCTTGATTTGTAGAGTCATTAAAGTTTCTCAAATCTTCAGGATACTCTTTCGAGAACTTTAAATTCAGTAGAAGAAAGAAAACACTTCGAAGTCAAGATCGTTATATTGGTAATTTATTCTTGATTATCTGTTTTGACAAATAAAGTTGTTATTATTTGATCTAAAAAAAAAGTTCAAATGTTTGTATAATCTATGGGATTTAACTACTGGGTCATCAGTCCCTAAACCTACAAACTACTAATGACCTACTTACGAACTAGGACGGCACAAATATTCATGCCTGAGGGGGGATTCGAACCCCCGACCGTAGTAGCCGTGCAGACCGTGACTGGAGCGCCTTTGTCCCCTCGGCCACCGCGGCCGTCTTATTTGATCTCAATTTTTTGTTTTTGTATAGCCTATTTTTAGTGAATGTTAAAAAAAGATCATAAAATGGCAATTTTGTTTGCCGAAACGGTAACCCAAAGGACTAATATAGCGATCTTTGTCTACGAAGTGTATTCATTCTTCTAGGGTATGTCTCAAGATGCTTTGAAAGTCAGACAGATTTTTTGGTGAACACTAAACTAGAGAAAGAGGGTTAGTTGAGAATGTAGCTAACGCCCAAAATTTACCTGTATTACTGCACTGCGGGTGGGTACAGCGAAGATCAGTAATTGTTCTTAGCTGTAGTGAAGAATTGCGAAATGTACGACGCGATGACATCACACTCTTAGCGGGTGTTATGTACCAGCGAATTCTCTTCCTTTATCTGCAGAACCGGTTCCGAGCAACCGACAGAGACCGCCGTTATCAGCAGCTAGTAGCTGTTTCGTAAGAGAAAGGCGACGTCATGCTTACGCTCCGGGAGAGAAGTCAACTGTTGACGTTTCCGTGGGAATTTCTAACAGGATGCCGGAGCCCATATGTTTCCCTGCAAATGAGTAGTTATTTTTTCTCCAGAACAATTTACACGCATTCAGCGTAGTCGGACTAAATTCTATTGACTTTATGTGTGTTTATGGATGTTTATAATGGTAAGAAATAGATTTAGGAACCAGGTTCTGCCGGCCGCGGTGGCCGAGGGGACTGAGGCGCTCCAGTAACGGTCTGCACGGCCACTACGGTCGGGGGTTCGAATCCCCCCTCGGGCATGGATATTTGTGCCGTCCTAGTTCGTAAGTAGTTCATAAGTAGTTTGTAAGTTTAGGGACTGATGACCCCGTAGTTAAGTCCCATAGACTATACAAACATTTGAACATTTGAACCAGGTTCTAAACTGTAAGACATATCCAGTGGCAGATATAGACTATGACCATAACTTATTGGTTATGAACTGCAGATCAAAACTTAAGAGATTGCAGAAAGGTAGAAAGGTTAGGAGATGGAACCTGGACAAATTGAAGGAACCAGAGGGGGTTGAGAGTTTCAGAGGGAGAATTAGGCAAGGATCGGCTGAAAGGGGAAAGTAATACAGTAGAAGAAGAATGTGTAGCGCTGAGAGATTGGGTAGTGAAGGCTGCAGAGGACCATATAGGCAGAAAGACAAGGCCTAATAGAAATCCCTGGATAACACAGGATATACTGAACGTAATAGATGAGAGGAGAAAATATAAAAATTCAGCAAGTGAAACAGGAAAAAGGGAATACAAACGTCTGAAAAATGAGATTGACAGGAAGTGCGGACTGGCTAAGCAGGAGTGGCTAGAAGACAAATAGAGAACCGTAGAAGAATGCATAACTAGGGGAAAGATAGATACCGCCTACAGGAAAATAAAAGAGATATTTGGAGACAAGAAAAGCAGTTGTATGAATATCAAGAACTCAGACGGAAAACCAGTACTAAGCAAAGAGGGGAAGGCTGAACTATGGAAGGAATATATAGAGGGCCTGTACAAAGGAAATAAACTTGAAGGCATTGTTCTAGAAATGGAAGACAAAGTGGAGGAAATTGAGATGGGAGATATGATACTGCGAGAAGAATTTGACAAAGCGCTGAAGGACTTAAATCGAAACAAAGCCCCAAGAGTAGATGATATTCCGTTTGAACTACTGATATCGTTAGGAGAGCTAGTCATGAAAAAATTGTATCACCTGGTATGCAAGATGTATGAGACAGGGGAAAAACCCTCCGACTTCAAGAAGAATATTGTAATTCAAATTTCAAAGAAAGCAAGCGCAGACAACTGTGAAAATTACAGAACTATCAGCTTAATAAGTCATGGTTGCAAAATACTAACACGAATTATTTACAGACGAATGGAAAAACTTGTGGGATCCAATCTCGGGGAAGATCAGTTTGGATTTAGGAGAAATGTAGGAACACGAGACGCAATCGTCACATTACGACTTATCTTAGAAGATATGCTAAAGGGCAAACCTACGTTTTTGGCGTTTGTAGATTTGGAGAAAGCTTTTGACAATGTCGACTGGAATACACTCTTCCAGATTCCGAAGGTATCAGGGGTAAAGTATAGGGAGCGAAGAGTTATATTCAACCTATACAAAAAGCAGACAGTGGTTATTATAGTCCAAGGGCAAGAAAGGGGAGCAGAGGTTGGGAAGGGAGTAAGACAGGGTTGTAGCCTTTCCCCAATGTTGTTTTATCTGTACATTGAGCAGGCAGTGAAGGAATGGAAGGAGAAATTTGGAGAGGGCATTAAAGTGCAGGGAGAAGAAATAAAAACATTGCGGTTTGCCGATAACATAGTAATTCTGTGAGATACCGCAAAAGATCTAGAAGAGCAATTGAATGGGATGGACAAAGTTTTAAAAGGAAGATATAAGATGAACATTAACAAGAGTAAAACGAAGATGATGGAATGCAATGTCAGAAAATCAGGTGATGCTGAAGGGATTAGTTAATGAGACAATAAAAGTAGTAGATGAATTTTGTTATTTGGGTAGCAAGATAACTTCTGATGGCCGAAGTAAAGAATATATAAAACGCAGAATGGCTATGGGAAGAAAAGCGTTTCTAAAGAAGCGAAACTTGTTAACATCCAATATTGATGTAAATGTTAGGTAGTCCTTTCTGAAAGCATTTGTCTGGAGTGTAGCATTGTATGGGTGTGAAACGTGGACGATAAGGAGTTCAGATAAAAAAATGATCGAAGCTTTTGAAATGTGGTGCTACAGACGAATAATGAAAATTAGATGGGTAGATCACGTAACTAATGAGGAGGTGCTTAACCGAATCGGGAAGAAAAGGAGTTTCTGGCACATAGTCGATTGGTTGGACACATTCAAAGACATCAATGAATTGTCAACTTAGCATTAGAACGAAGCGTGTGGGGTAAAAATCGTAGAGGGCGACCGAGGGACGAGTATAGTAAGCAGATTGAAAAGGATGTAGGTTGCCGAACGTATTCTCAGATGAAGAGACTCGCACAGGACAGGGTAGTCGTCTATATGACACAAAAATCTGTTGCTTTATCTTAGGTTACTGCAGTGCCAACACATCGCTCAGCTGGTCGTATGCAACGCTGTTTGCGTTCTCCTCTACACCCTCCTGACCGTGGCCTGTCTGCAAACGTAATCAGTCCTGACGATCGACGAATCCACACTCCGTCGCCTTGCAGTGACACAACAAAACTGGCCTTGTCGTGTCTGCTGTACAGTACATCTTCAGCTGCGACGTTCCTCTACCAGTGAGCGGATGCGAATTCTTTTTTCTATTTTTAGAGACTCATCCAGCGTTCCTCATCGTGTTGGTGATACCATTTTTCCACGTGGTGATTCTTTTCTAGCCAGAGATTTGTATTATTCCTTATCTGTTGGGTACTCTAATTCACACTCTGTGTGAGTAGTAACTCCTTTACTGTATCCTTCCTTACGATATGTTATAGCCTGTTTCATTATTCTTTACCTGAAATAAACAACCAGATCGATTGTTAATATGATTAGTACAACATCACACTGAATTGTTAAATAACGATTTATTTGATTTCCATACAACAGCGTTGGGCTTTAATATATATCACTGGCGTGTTTTACGGCCCACTTTAGGGTTTTCTGTAATTTTATGATTATTTTTTTAGTAAAAATTTCGCACATAAAAAGCTATATATATATATATATATATATATATATATATATATATATATATATATATATATATATATATATATATAATGCGAAATTAAATAAAAATACGATTACGATACGATTCTGCTATTATGATAATATCTGTTAACAGGTAATATTCTCTCTGACCCTAACAAACAGACAAAATTATTTGATAATTGAGTTAAGCTTTGACAAACATTCTATTTTTAAAATATTTAGTTCTTTAAACTATTATTTTAATATCTCTACCATAATTTCATTATCTTTTTCCGTTAAAACATTATCACCATCTTGCCGTGGTAATTTGTCCTCTTTTTCAAGTTTATTTTACTGCTCTATGGGTGTACTCTATGGAAAACCAACAAACAGCTGATTTGTGAATAGAAACTTAAGGAATATCTTGAGGATATGATGACCACAAGTAATCTCCATCGAAGAACTATGTAGAAGAACTCATCAAACTCCCACTGATATTGAGATACGCCGCAGGAAATGAAAGTGGTTTGGGCATATATTAAGGCGTAGCAAAGACAACGTGGCAAGACATGTCCTAAAATGGAATTCACAAAGGCAGCAGGAGAAGAGGCAGACCAAGGAATACATGGAGAAAGAGTTTAGTAGCAGAACGGACCGAGAAAGGAGGGAAGACCTGGACTGAAATCAAGACACTGGCGCAGAACAGAGATCGGTGGCGGAAGTTCGTTGATGCCCTATGCTCCACTTAGGAGATACAGGAAATAAGTCAAAATACTGGTTCACGTAGAATCAAAAGACAATGTCAAATCTCCGTTATTTTTGCAAATATCTCTGTAACAGTGCGAGTTATTAAAAAAAAAAAAAAAAAAAAAAAAAAAAAAAAAAAAAAAAAAAACCATAAGGGTGCAAAGTTCTAGAGAGTTTTGTCATCTAGAAATTAATTTATTCAATTTCCGTCTCATATAAATGGTTAGGCCGTCATTTCATTTAAATTTCGAGCTGACAAAAGGCTATCGCAAAGGCCCAATTTTAGTGCTACCACCGGAACCTAAACTGGGCCAGAAACCGCTCTAGCCTTAGCCATTCCGCTGCATCTCAACAGTGTTCAGTTTTACTCTCCCACTTTTCGGTAGCTACTCACAACGATGAATTGTTGCTTGCGAATCATTGGGCCTGAAGTAAGTTTTACAGAGTCACAAGTAAGGCGCTGTCAAAAGGCCATCACAAACGGCCTATTTTTAGTGCTACTAATGTACCTTTGGTCCGAAACATTTGGAAAAGGGGTCTTCTGGTCGCTAGCGCCCAGTAATTGCATCTGTAAAATTTGGCACCGATCGGTTGAACGGCGCGGTCTAAAAAGTGGGAACCCGTTACGAACAAAGAGAGAGTGTCAATTCGCCATTGTTTTTCCAAATATATGTGAAACGCTGCGTGATATGAAATAAATGAAAAACAAAACAGAAGAGAGCAAAGCTGTAGAAAGTTTTCTTCTCTACAAATATGTTTATTTAATTTTCGTCCCAGATGACTGGTTAAGCCGCCATTTTCGTTTAAATTTCGAGCTGTCGAAAGAAAAGAATGGGAAAGTTTCACTTTTAGTATTACGACCGTAACCTACAGTGGGCCAAATTATTATTATAGGTGGAATGTTAGTTATAAATGTTAGTCTGGGTCTTGTGGTATCTAAAATAAAATCAACTTCAGAAATATGGTACGTGTGATAACTCCATTAAAAAAGGAAAAAACCTGTCAAAAACATCACTGCAACCGTATTACAAGCAATGTTTAAAAAGTAATGATTACTATTATTTTTCATTCTTCACAATTTCCGTCGGAGTTGCGTGAACCATTTATTTGGTGACTAGTTTCGGACCATCCTGTCCATTTTCAAACCATATGCCTACAAAAATGTACCATAAGTCAGAATATTGACATAATCGACAATATTAAATTGAATGTTAAATGTTGTTACATAATAATTTCGATCACAATTCAGTGACATTACATGTGATGCTACGTATCTCATAATAAATGTTACATGCAATGGATCATTTGTATGTAGCAAACCCAATACACCATTGACACAAGTTAAACTAACAAATTTCAGTGACCATATGTTATTGTCCTTTTAATAATACTTTGCAGACTGACATTCCACGCTCATCGCTACACGAATTGCGTGGTAGCCTTGATAGAGGTCACTAATAACTATTGCACGCTCCATCTTACATAATTTGCGTGGTAACCTCGATAGAGGTCGTTAGAAAAGATAGTGCCTCGTCACTGAATTGTGATCGAAATTAGTATGTAAAAGGTAAAGCAGTCAACAATCGGGAGATTGGTTTGAACACCACAGTCATTTACCAGGCATGGTCCTGTTTGGAAATGTATGCCGTTGCCTTCCTCCGACCTTCGAACTGACTTATCCAGCCAGTTATAGCGGGACCTACAGTTTTACGTGGATTCCGAACCACGGCGCTATCCGATATTTTTTCACATCAGCAACATTGCCAGAGGAGAGAGACAAGTAACAGATAAAAATCCTAGGACCTGGCGAATTAATATATGACAATAAATAAAATTTATTTAGATATTGTCAGTTATATCAATTTTCTGATTGGTGGTACATTTTTGTAGGTATAAGGTTTGAAAATGCACTGGATGGTCCGAAAACAGTCACCAAATAAATGGTTAATGCAAATTCCACGGAAATTGTGAAGAATAAAAAGTTTGTAAAAAGTTGTTGGTCCCGCTTCCTTCACTATGTTGGACTTTTATAAAGTATTATTTTGGTCTGAAATGAAAATTTATCGATATCTGGAAGGCGTCTTATACCATCTGCGTTGTCTGTTTCTGTCGATGTTCTGTATTAACCGCTTCTGGCATGGGCAGTAGGTGTAGTTGTTTCATAAAAATCAGATCACGAAAAAAAAGAATATCGTAATTTCAATTTTTTATCTGCGACCCTTATGTCTGTCTGTCTCTTTGAACACGTATATCTCCAAAACTACTTGACGAATTTTCATGGGATTTTCACACGTAACTTTAGAACAACGTGCGGTTACTTAAAGGCTTCAATAATTAAAACCGGAACACAGAAAATAAAGATATCATAATTTAATCATTTGCTTAAAAGCCATTGTGTATGTCTATTTGTTGAGGGTAATCTCCAAAAGTACTACACGAACTTCCATAGGTTTCCACAGGTAAATTAAGAATGGTCTGGAGAGTAACATAGGCTTAGTTTCATCAAAATAGGGTCAGAGTAAGAAAAGATATAGTAATTTGAAGTTTTTATGTATACTATGCTTATAGGTATGGTGTAGTATAGCAAATCTCCAAGAGTACTACACGAACTTTCATGGGATTTCATAGGTCAACTGAGAGTACCTTGACGCAACATATAAGCTTCATTTCATCAAAATCGGATCGGGGAAGAAATGATGACGTAATTTGTAGTTTCTGGTGTATGCTATGCTTGAATTGCAGTGTAGTATGTGTCACTATGTGTACTATGTCACTGACATAGTACACCAAATAAGTAATAGATGGCGATGCTGCATTGTTTATTCTCACAACTAAAATGTAATACACTGAAACAAGGGGTATGATTTTCCGTACGGCAGCGGTGTAGTGTATTGATGTTGGTAACTAAGGCCCGTTGAATGCTTTTTGAAAAATCAGTCACGTACACTGAAGGGAATAATTCTTAGTGTTGATAATGAAATAAATAATTAATGATGTTACGATTACTAAATCAATGATCCCCCCCCTTAAGACTAAACTGCTGCCACTGGAAGTAAAATTTAACCTAAGTACGGCAAAAAAAAAAAATTACTAACTGTATCCTGCATGCCTTGCAATACCATGAAGAAAGGGCTACATTCCGCAGGTATCATTTGAATTTAAAATATAACGACATTCATTCGCGTCTATCGATGCTCTAATTTACATAAGAAGTCTTTGCAAGGAAAATGGAATTTATGTAGTTTCCTTTCTGATCTCGGTGCATCCTCATTGCATTTTGGTGCGTTCTGTTTAGGAATGCCTTGAAAACGCCATAGTACAGGAAAGGACAAAGTGAGGCGACGTTAGTTTCATAGTACACCAAATAACTAATTATGGCGTTGCTGCATTTTTTTTCCATTCTCATAACTGTGGTGTAATACACTACAAGAAGGGGTACAATTTTATTTACGGTGTTGTGCGCTAATGTTGGCAACGGCCGTTGAATGCATTTCAAAAATCAGTATAGTAGAATAAGGGGAATAATTCTTTATGTTGACGATGAAATAAATAATTATTCTGTTCTGACCAGTAAATTACTCATCCTCCTAAAGCGAATAGTTCGTTGCCAACAATAGCAAAACTAAACCGCTGTCACTGCAAGTAAAGTTTAGCCCAGGTAGGACATAAAATTTTTTGTCTTTCCTTCCTAGCTATATCCGATATGCTCAGCAATGTCATGTAAAGAAAAGAAGCACACCTTTCGACGGGTATAACCACTAAATTATACATAGAGTAGAAATATCTACGGATTGAGCATTGGCTTCTGTGCATCTCCTCAACATTAAGCTGGAATTACCAAGTGATAGGGAGACAAATCCACTCTTTCCACACATTTATTTGCTCTTAGGATTGGTTTGTACCCAATTGGCTGCAAAGAAGCTCACCTTTTCGCAGAGAAACCACGTAACATGAAATAATATCTAAATAAATGTGTCACAGAAGCAACAAGAAAGTAGAGGAAGCGTCGCTAAAAGGGCCATTTACACATAGTCATCCGACTTAACCGAACAAAAAAGGACCGAGATGACGTCAGCGATTAGTAGATTTATCCCAATATCAGATGATGTTTCCATCTTAATGTTGAGGACAGAAAATCTGTTCTGCGCATCTGAGTGCTTACTCCAGAGATATTTCTGCTCTGTGCCTGCCACTAGAGATAATATACACACGCGAGTGACAAACTCATCAGAAACCTGCTTGTTTTCATAATTGTTCGGTACAATATTGTGATTAAAATTTGTAATTACTTACTTTTGGACTACATTAACATAGAGAAAAACGTCTCCTTTTGCAGAGACTATTGTACTTAGAGTTATAATCCGACTTCTGAATATATAGGTCTATTACACAAGATGGATTTCAACTTAGTGGCTTATTAAGTAATCACTAGGACGTCGGGACATGTATTAGCTGAAAGAGTGGCCGATGCTGCTAACACAGATAAGAGAATTCACTGGAAGTATTGTATTTATTGGAAAGTTCTATACAGACGATCAACTGACGTCTTTACTTCAAACATTACCCAGACTTACTTTATCGCACATTGACACCAACATGACGTCTTATTTAAACAGACGTGCTCTGTTGATTGAATAACCAGACTTTCAGTATTCGTCGACTTTTCGATAATATGGAGCACTGCATACAGAATAACTACGTTGTTCCCAGTGCAATACTGCAACATTCTAATACTTCAACATACACCTACTGTGAGAGATAAACAGTTTAGTACTACACCATATAACCAATACATGGCGCTGTTATTATTACTATTTCTCATCTCAACGATAGAAGTGTTTTCAGAAGTTTATGCCAGACAGACAATTACACACCACAGTCTTAACTTTATGAACACAGACTAACAATGAATTTACATCGTTCCGGTGTACGGACATAAAATAATTTCACTTTTTGTATGAAAAACTTTATGAACATTCATCGTTTTCGACAATGACTTCTACTTAAATTTGACATCTTGACTAGGAGAACTGAGTTTATTGAGAGAGCGATCCAACAAGGATTCTGTTTTTGCTGACCTAGGTTCGGAACCCTAAAAAACCATGATATACACGGGTCCCTTTTTAACAACGGTTGCGAAGCATGGGCATATAAGCTAGTGGTCGTATATAACTGTGGCTATTATATTGAAGACGTGCGACTGTAAGTGCCCACACTCAATAATGTCATAGCCAATACTTTCTATCCAGTCCTACTTTAACATTTGAGACCATGAGTCACAATGATTTTTCTGAGTAAATGAAGATTTCTGAAAAAGAAAATTTTTTACAAGATTTTTCAATGTCATAATAATCGATTAAATCCAAAGAATCACTCAGTACTTTTGCAGTAAACTAAATAACATCGGAGTAGGATCACCTTGGACTTCATCGATTTAGCCTTAAAAGTAACTGTTTATAGAACATTTTCCTGCTCCAGACTCACTTCATTATTTTGAAAGAACCATGCTATTTTTAATATTGCAGGTAATTGACGATGTTGAACTGAAACTGTGATTTATCATTCACGGCGTGTGGGTCAGTAGCACAGTGGTTGCGTGTCAGGCTCTGAATCAAAATGTTGTGGGTTCGTTCCCCAGCATGTCCAAAATTTTTATCCGTCACTTTCCACTTCTTTCGACTCTGGCAAAGTTGCTAATGTGAAAATATCCGTAGTTCTGTACCCACTTTAAACTATAAGACCCCCTATAACTGGGTAAGTCATTTAGAAGGTCTGATGAAGGCAACGGCATACCACCTCTAACCAGGACCTTGCGTAGTAAAGCACTGTGGTGTTCAAACCAATGTGCGGATTTTCACTGCTTTACCTTTTTTTATTTATTTAAGCTAATTACAACTGGTTGTGTTGAGCCGGGATCTAAGACTTTGGCTTTTTATTCTTGTACGGAAGTTTAGAGTTCTGTACAGAATAAAATAAAGCACAGAAATATTTTGGGAGCATGGAGTGCATTAGTCATAATTGGCCTCATTGGTGTGTAGCACATCGTTTATTATTGCCTCATGCAAGCTAGAAGTGGTAAACACTTGAAACAGTTATTCCCTTATTTCATGTTTAATGGAGTGAAAATCGTTTGACGAAATATTACTTTGTACAAAAAAAAAAAAAAATTATTAAAAATATTAGTCTAAGAAAAGTTTCAAATATGATGAAAATGAATCTTGAACTGAAACAATAGTGGGAAAGAGTAATTTTAAACTGAACCAAATGCGAATGAAGATAATTCTGAAAAACTGAAAATAGTAAATAATATCATCGAAAAATATTCTAAATCTAAACCTAGTGTGTAAACTATTTGTTTGTCGAGAACTGAAAAGCATTTCAAATGATCTTTGCCGGCCGCGGTGGCCGAGGGGACCGCGGTTTGCTCGGCCACTACGGTCGGGGGTTCGAATCCCCCCTCGGGTATGGATATTTGTGCCGTCCTTAGTGAAAGTTAGTTCGTAAGTAGTTTGTAAGTTTAGGGACTGATGACCCCGTAGTTAAGTCCCATAAGCTAGCAAACATTTGAACATTTTTGAAATGATCTTTGTAATAACGTAGTACATTAATCAGTTTGGAAAACATTGTTTCCTTGTTTGGAAGAAGCAGCGAACTTATTATTTAATTATAAAAATGACAGTCCAGTTCGCAAAATTATTTTTACAATTTATTAATATAGGTGACCGGTTTCGATCTAGGTTTAGATCATCTTCAGACCTATGAAAATAGAATAAAAGAGATATGCTATAGAGGGAAACAGGTACACTATTAGCCGCTACAATAAATTTACAAACAGGATTAAAAAATTACTTAAAACAATATACCTCGCTATAGATGTTCAGGCGGTGAGCATGCGGCGACTGCAAACCAGCGAGAGACTGCTGTGTGTTATAAAGGCAAAGCCCCGCCCACCGCCTGAAGCAACATCACATCTTAAACCAATGAGGAACGTCATATAGTAAGAGATAAGATAAGAGATGTATATGTACACATAAATAATCCGTAATGGGTATAAAATGCATTTTTAAAGAGAATCCTGAAATCGCCAACAAAATTATCTATTATAGAAGGTATGTGGACGATACCCTATTGCTTTAGAGAGGTTCAAAAGAAGAAATTGATACTCTAGCTATCACTTTAGGCAACATGCATCCAAAATTACGCTTCGCGGTAGAACATTGAAAAAACAATCAATTTCCTTGACCTTACCATTTCTAATAATAATGGCAACATTACTTCGCCATATATAGGAAGCCAACGGCAACAGACACTGTAATCAATGCCACTTCCTGTCACCCATGGAAATATAAAAGAGCCTTTTTTGTTCTATGATCCATAGATGATTAAAATTCCCTTTAACTGATGATGAAATTCTAAAAGAAACTGGTCTGCTAAAACAAATTGCTAAAGCTAACGATTATAATCCAAGGGACATCGATGTTTTGTTTAATAAACTTAAACAGAAGTCTTCACAATCTTCAACTACAGCTGACAAGAAATCTATTACATTACATTACATGGGTAACTTATCTGACAAAATCAATAAATTATTAAAAAATACCGATGTAACCCTGGCATTCACCACTAGAAACCTCCTTCAGAATAAGCTTAGGCATACTATTGCTAGTAATGAAGACAAATTTCTTAATTCTGGTGTCTACAAGGCCAAATGCAATGACTGTAATAAACAATACATCGGTCAGACAGGTCGAAATTTTCTCATTCGATTTAAAGAACACACAACTGGAGTATCAGGTACTAAATCTGTGTTTGGCCAACACCTACTGCAAAATAAACACTTTTAAGGTCCCATAGAAACGAATCTTAAGGTCTTACACAAGGTACCTAAGGGTCTCTTATTAAATGCCCTTGAACAAATTGAAATTTTTTCGCATCATAAGAAAAAGCAACCATCGACTTTATTGAATGAGCAATTGGATTTTAGGGAGAAACATTTTCACGACCTTTTTGACGACCTGCTATAAAGCACATTGCTTTTACAGTTTTTATCTGTTTTATTTATTTATTTATTTATTTTATGGTTGACTTGTTGCTACTGTAACAAATCTTGACTGATGCTATATATAACTGATCTTTTGCTACACTTTGTCTTACACTTGTTATTCGTTATTTTATGTTAGACATGTCCTTCGTCACAGTTCAAAATATTAGAATTTTTTGTACAGCACTCATATTTTAACACCTTGTTAAGTTACTGTTTTGATTGGTAACCAATCAATTAAATTAAATACTATTATCACCTGCTACATATGGCATCGACGTCTTTTGGGGCATTTTCCCGTTATACGTGCTAACACCGATCCTCGCCGCTATCATGGCCTGTCTCCACGGTGAAGTACGGCGTTCCCTGGCCGTTACATCTCTGGCGCGTCGTCTGCTTCGCTGCTGTACGTGCTAACACCGGTCGCCTCTGCTATTTCGGCCTGTTTCTATAGTGACCGACCGCGTCCCTGGCAGATACATCTATGGCTCGTCGTCTGCTGCACCACTGGCACGACTACTTATCGATGTCTCCACGACGCCGTATCCACGGCAACCATAGGCGTCGCTGTAATTTATCTTTGACCCACACTGTCTTCGATTTGAAAGTTATTATCAACTGCCAATTGATGGCAGATATTTCCTAGACAGACAACTTTTTTATTGTCTAATGCTTCAATTATTCTTTATTATAGACATGGCAACTATGTTTTATTGTTAACAAAATGCATTTTATACCCCTTATGGATTATTTATGTATACATATACATCTCTTGTCTTATTTCTTACTGTATGACGTACCTCATTCGTTTAAGCTGGGCTGATGCTTCAGGCGGTGGGCGGGGCTTTTCTTTTATAACACACAGCAGTCTCTCGCTGGTTTGCAGTCGCCGCACGCTCACCGCCTGAACATCTATAGCGAGGTATATTATTTTAAGTAATTTTTTCAATCCTGTTTGTGCCGGCCGCGGTGGCCGCGGGGACTGAGGCGCTCCAGTCACGGTCTCCACGGCCACTACGGTCGGGGGTTCGAATCCCCCCTCGGGCATGGATATTTGTGCCGTCCTAGTTCGTAAGTAGTTCATAAGTAGTTTGTAAGTTTAGGGACTGATGACCCCGTAGTTAAGTCCCATAAGCTTAACAAACATTTGAACATTTGATCAATCCTGTTTGTAAATTTATTGTAGCGACTAATAGTGTACCTGTTTCCCTCTATAGCATATCTCTTTTATTCTATTTTCATAGGTCTGAAGACGATCTAAACCTAGATCGAAACCGGTCACCTATATTAATAAATTGTAAAAATAATTTTGCGAACTGGACTGTTATTTTTATCAACGTAGTAAATGTTGGAAGTTTGGTGAAACATTTGATTCTGATGAGAAAAATTTCAGATTTAACCTAAAAGTTACTGTAAGGGAAACAGTAAATAAAGTGGGTGAAGGAAAAAGCTTTTTAAATTTATGTTTCAAATTACTTTCTTATCAGATGACATAAAAGTTTTCTGGGTATGGTACCGCGTCATGATGTAAGGCTATTACTTAAATAACCAACGTTTCGGCCAACGTTACAGTGGCCTTCATCTGGGTAACTGGTGTGAGCTGGTTGTTACTACACTTTATATTACTTTCATTTAGACATTACGTCATAATTTTTTAAAATAAGCGATGTTATTGGTGAATGTATTGCGGAAGAGTGGAACTTTATTTTTGATAGGATGCTGAGGTGGAAGGAGTGGGGGTTAGCCGTTGCCTATTGCTTCTTGCATAGCGAGACATGGTTGGTGTTCATCGGCGAATGGGGTGAGGGCTTCCGTTTCTCTCCTGCTGGCCGTGGGCCGCGCGGCGGCAGTAGCTTACTGGTGACGCTCGCGTGTTGTGATGTCAGTGCGGCCTATTACGCTGTGATGGCCGGTAGCCAAGAGGGGGCAAGCCTGAGTCCATCTTCTCTATTCATGTTATTGGGGTGTTTAACAATTTCGATGGCTTCTCTTATCTTACGTTTGATCATCCCTGGTTGCTTGTGTATAAAGTGTAGTAACAACCAGCTCACACCAGTTACCCAGATGAAGGCCACTGTAACGTTGGCCGAAACGTTGGTTATTTAAGTAATAGCCTTACATCATGACGCGGTACCATACCCAGAAAACTTTTATGTCATCTGACTCTGGTCGCGGAAGCCTACGTAATTATACTTTCTTATCGTTTTTCAGCAACGACCTTTGACGATTTCTGATGGTAAAATGGTGATCAGTTGAGAAATAAACTGATACCGATTTCAGCTAGATGATTGTCATCATTGTTACAGTATGTTCCACCTTTAATTACCATTCCTTACATGTACTTCAACATTAGCCAAAATGAATTTGCATTAAACTGTTCGTTGTTTTCCTGTCAGTGCTTTTTTTCTCATGTTTAAAGCTCATACAGTTTTGATTAGACAGATAAAATAATTGAAACTACATTTAAAACGTAAAAACAGGATGTTGTGTTTTTATATGTATATGTCAGAAAATGAACAGGAGGGTGTGTTAATTAAGAGAGTAATAAAACACCTCATTGATGAATTTATGTTAGAGTAATAACAGTGGTGAACACAAGTTTTTCTGTAAGACAGAGGGAGACAAAGGAAAGTGGGGAGGTGCGGACAAGTTTGGAGCCCTTCCTCTTATGAGAATTAGGACAAAGTGACTACGAGTTTGAGTACCGTGGGCAGGGTAAAGCCGGAAATTTGTGTCTGATAGGAGGCGTGCTTAGGCAGTCCTTGCAGGTACAGTGATCACTGTGTCTCCAGCAGTGTTTCCGCAGGCAACAGCGGTCGTGAGCGGATGTCCTGCTGTGCTTCGCGCTGCGGCCGTTTGTTTACATCCGCAGGGTAAGCCTGTGCTTCGATCGAACTCTTATTCGACCTAAGTCCTTCGAAGTTGAAGATTGGCTAGAGAAAGTAGTGAAAATACGCTCTGAAGATACCATAGGATATCACTTGTCTATTGTCGATACGGTTATGTATTTGAATACGAGCAAACCCGAACTTTGTGAACAAGTTATAGAACGTACTGGCGGCATATTAAAGTTTACTCATAGAGATGGTAAAGTCGGTGACGGAACAGTAGATCAAGTTGGACTTGGTATTCGAACCATCCGAATATTTGAGTTGCCATTTGAGGTCCCTGCCGATGCGATAAATAATGTAATATCTCCGTACGGTCGAGTTCTCAGTAATTTAGCTGAGAAATGGTCGACTGCCTACAAGTTCCCTGTGCTGAACGGTATGAGGCAAATTAAGGTGGAACTTTTACTACATATACCGTCATATATCAACGTTTGTGGTTACAGGGGAATAGTCATTTACGACGGCCAACCAAGAACGTGCTCAGCCTGTAATGAAACAAGTCACGTACGTTCTCAGTGCCTGCAGAGACAGATTGCTCAGTTGCCAAATGGTGAAACAACGACAACTCGATTAGTGAAATACACTTCGAAATTCCTCCCAGAAACACAACCCAAATCCAAACCGAGGTGTTGATGGAGACTTCGGAGACGGATTATGTACCGGTACCGGAGCCGAAAGTGACAGAGGAATCCCAGAAGTCGGAAGAACACCAAATAGGCTCACGTACCGAGTTGAGGCACATCGAAATGATTGACAAACCGCAGTCCGAAGTGGAAAAGGAATCGCAGAACCCGGAAAAACAACAAACTGATACAAGTTACCTGATCAGAGACGTAGAAATGCTCCACGGAGAGCAGCCACCAGTAACCCAAAGTGACACTGCTGATTCAGATAACGGTCAATCACCTGGAAAATCTCGTTGCCGAAGGAATAAGAAGCGAAGACTGGCGCACCAGGGAGCCGAGAAGGCGGCGGCGTCACTAAGAGAGAAGGCGAAGGAGGTTATAGAAAAACTAAATTTACCCGCATCTGGCAACCCACAGGAACAGACACCGGCACAAATGAAGGCTGATGACAGGACAATCACCAATAATGAAGGCAGGGTGGAACTCATCGGAGAGACGGCTACAGAACATCACGAAAAACGTGCACAGGTGCCAGAAGAATAGGTGCATCGACTCAATGAGCCGTTAAAAATGGCCAACACATTTGACTGGTCAGCGGATGTCGAAAATGAACACGCGGACGCCGAGATGATGGATGTACCAAGGAGCACTAGACGCGACTCACACAACACTCAAGACCCAACAGCATGCCCAAGCATGGACACACGAGAAGAAGACAACGACGAGGACTCTGAGTTCTATTAAATACAGAACAACTGCCTCCCGTAAAAACAGAATGACTGACTTACAAGCTTACAGGATAGCAACATCCAACACAAATAAGAGCCAGAATTCCCTCAAGCTTGACAATATTAAAGACTTCTTGTACGCCGCGGACATTGATATACTTTTGCTTCAAGAGTTAGGGGAAATAGATTTAGATCGAATCTCTGGGTACAACGCCACGGCAAATCCGGGACGTGGTGCCGATTTGGGAACGGCCATCCTGTTCAAAGAAGGTATTGTTCTCCACGACATAGAACAGCTAGCAACTAGCAGAGGGATTGCTGCAACCGTTAACACCACCAAAATAATACATGTGTACGCTCCGTCTGGCCCGGCCGCGGTGGCCGAGGGGACTAAGGCGCTCCAGTCACGATCTGCACGGCCAAAACGGTCGAGGATTCGAATCCCCCATCGGGCATGGATATTTGTGTCGTCCGTAGTATTAGCTAGTTGATAAGTAGTTTGTACGTTTAGGGACTGATGACCCCGTAGTTAAGTCCCATAAGCTTAACAAACATTTGAACATTTGAGCTCCGTCTGGTAGTAACAACAGGAGACGCAGAGTAGAATTTTTCAAAGAAGATATCCTTCCGCTATTTACAACACAGTATGACCAACTAATTTTATCGAGAGACTTTAACTGCGTACTTCATGCAAAAGACCAGACTCCGCATCTTAACAAATCAATAGAACTAGAAAATATAGTTAAAGATCTATCGTTAACCGACACGTGGGAACACAATTTTGGCGATAGGTCTGGATTCACCCACGTTACAAATCATTCGGCTAGTCGACTAGAGCGTATATATGTTTCAGAGAACCTTAAATATCAAGTTCTACATGCAGAAGTCTGGCCAACCATCTTTTCTGATCATGCTGCCTTTATTTGCACTTTAAATCTTAAGAGACAGGGAATATACCGCGGCAAAGGGAATTGGAAACTAAATGTCTCGCATGTAACGGATCAAGCGTGTAGGGAGGCATTCACTCAGGCCTGGCATGAAAGTGAAGCTAAGTTTACTACTTACAACTCAGCGATCAAATGGTGGCTCGAATATGCCAAACCGAAACTACGGAAAGCTATGATCCAATACTCGCGAGACAAAAACTGGTGGTTTAAAAGAACTCTTGAATTCTACTACCAATGTCTCTGGGAATTATATACACTCGACGAAACAATTATTGATAATTGTTCGCAAATTTAAAAAATTCAAGCAAAAATTTTACTTTTAAAAAGGTAACAGCTAGAAGGTTTTAAAATCAGATCCAGAACTCCACATACTATAAAAGATGAAGAGCCATCCATATCCCATCTTATACGGGAGATCAAAAGCACGAAAACAAAGATGATAACTGAACTAAAAGATAACGACGGAACAATTTTAACAAGACAAAAGGACATGAGACAAGCTATTGAAAACAACTACGCCGACCTGATATCCATTACTATGATAGACGACACTGCACTTGACGCCTTACAACGGAACTTAATGACAAGACTTGAAACAAGTCCACATAACGTGTTCCATTTAATTGACTCCCCATGAACAAATGTTGACGAGCTTCAGACATTTTTTTTTAATGTAGCAAGACACTCCACTCGCAATATGCGAGATACCAGGCATTATATATTGATTTAGTTTTATCTCTATGCAAAATTCTGTCTATGTTGTACATGAGGCCCCAAATATGTATTAGTGTGTATTGGCCCTGGATTCCACAGAATGAAAGAAACTTTGTACGTACTTTAGGAAGTATTAGGTCCGCCTCGTCTGTTTTGTGTCGTCGTTTCTTTCAAACGCTAGGTGTTGAATGTCTCTGGGCGACAAGTAGATTTGCCGACTGCTGAGCAGAACCCAGTCTTAGCAAAGATTCCGAATGTAGCTTGCTCTTGACCTCCTTGGCTGCGGGTTGGTCAGGTTACCTGCCTGACGAACGGTGACACTCTCTGGGCTCCCCTCCACTACCTCTCTCTGGTAACAGTTAAGCAATGATGAAGATAGCTATTCATTCGCTTCTTGGTTCCTGGTAGGGTAAGTACCTCTGGGTTTGGTTCTGCTGTGGCCTCGTAGCTCGACTTAGTTCAGGCTCCATAGTCGTACTTATGCCTTTTCGCGATTTTAATTCCGGGAGTAGCAGCTACGCTATGTGTAGTAGTGAGCTTTTGCTTAATTTCCTACAGGATTGTTAATTTTATGTCGATTTTTGCTGGAATCTGATTCAGAGGCTCTGATGGTGTTTCGTTAGCATACTTCTTGCACTTTATAACTCTTAAATCACTTCTTCACCTGTTTAAATATGTACAATGTATTTCGCGTTCTTATCGTAGTTGAATTATAATATTTTCAGGGATTCGCAGTGCCTATACTGTTCGTATTTTGTCGACAGAACACGTGGACCATGTCAGACAAAGCCGTCAGCTTTTCCATCATTCAGTGCACATGAGTGGTTCATTATTGTATAGCCAATTTGCTAAGATGTTTCCTAGTGAGTGTAGCTTGATAATTTTCCCCAAAAATTGTCCATTCTAACTTGTAATCTGTGTACTTGTCGGCCCATGTGTGTGCCGATTAGCATGTTCCCTGTCGTGCTTATTACCATTAAATATATCTTTTTCCTCTGTGTAGAAAGAACCATTGCACGACGTATATCATGTTTATAATTTTCATGAAATAGAATTATTTCACTTCTCTGAATTTTTGTGACCGAACTCTGTATTGTGCTGTAGCAATCGGCAACCTTGCTTATCTAATAGATATCATTCGTCTGATCAGAAAGAATGGTTGCACGATATATTTCGCGATCTTATTCTCTTCGAAATTGATTTTGTTAACTTTATGCATATTTTGTGTTCCGACTTAGTAGAGTGCTATATCGATCTAACAACTTTAACCTTCTGTAGTTATCTTCTCCCTGTGCTAAACGAGCGCCAGAGCGACCGTTTCTAGATATTATTTGATGAAATCTTAATGTATAGCTATAAGTTCTAGGGAAACTTTAACTTTCGTCTGTACACCACACTTTGTGGTCTTAAACCAAGTGCGTTTGTTTCTGATAGTTTATCATGAGCCTAAGCCACTAGCTTGACACGTTATGGAAGCGAGGTACTATTTCATTGTGCGCGAGTGAACCTTCAATCTGCATTCTCCACATTGCTTGGCTGTCGTCTTGGTGTAATGGTGTCGGGTGCTTGGTAAGTACCTGCATGGCTTGGCGTATGAATCTGTGTATGAATGTGCTGTAATTCCTCCTCCCCCCCCCCTATGAAACGTGAACGTAATTAATCTGTACTCAACTTTGTAGGTGGGCAATTTTAGTGTCATGTAATTGTGGATATTTTGAATATTTTGTAAGGTTTGCTTTTTATTGTAAATAAAAAAAAATGGTTTTCCCCCTTGTTGTTTTTGTTATGAACAATAAATTAATTTGTTAAACTATAATCCTTATGTGCTAATTTAAATTCTCCCATCATTTATTTTGGATTAATGTGGGGTAATTTGTTCATGTATCTCGTGTCTATATTTGCGTTTCCGTTGCCAACATTTATTTTTGATTTAGATCCATGACTGCGGATCATTATTTAATTGTGTACAGTTTCCTCTAAAGATTGCAGTAAAGGTAGAACTGTTTGCTTAACTTATAGAATCAGAGTTTTGCTTAAGGGAACTGTATACTTCCGGCGCTGTGTGAATATCGCCGTAATTAGATTTTGTGAGCAAGCAGTCAATTGTTAACTTCACAAAACACGGCTAGTTAACAGTCACAAAGAACAGCGGGCGAGTTTCAGACTTAGCACTGCGGATGCAGTGGAGATCACTACGGACGTAACAGAAGACGAGGTGAAAGACGCTGTATTCAACAGTCCTCAAAACAAATCACCGGGACGCGATGGTATCCCGGCTGAATTTTATCAAACTTTCTGGCCGCAACTGAAGACAAAGTTGACAGCGATTTTCAACGATCAAGTTGACAGCGATTTTCAACGATCTCAATTCCGCCGGAATTTAAAGAAGGGTTGGTAGTTCTGATACCCAAAAACGCTAACAATAGCACAATCACGAACCTGAGAGCGATTACGCTGTTGAACGGGGACTACAAAATTTTCGCCCGTGTCTTAGCAGCTCGGATGAAAAATGTAATTAACGCAGTCATCGCGCCACACCAGACGAGCGCCGGAAGAGGCAGAGCAATATACCAAACGCTGGCGGACTGCAGGGATATCATAGCCGTCGCAGACGCTTGTAAGATTAAATGTGCAATAGTAAGCCTAGATTTCGAGAAAGCGTTTGATAGGGTCAGCCACCTGTATCTCTTCAAAATCATGGAGGCAATGGGCTTTCCCCTAGCGTTCATCAGTACGATGAAGAACTTGATACAAAATAGTACATCGAGGATTATAATAAACGGCCCAACAGGCTCTGAAATTTCCATCAACAGTTCAGTCAGGCAGGGGCGTCCCATATCCATGTCACTTTTCGCCATAGCTATAGAGCCACTACTCGTCTCTATAACGAAACGTTTAAACGGTCTCAAAATAAACAATCAGAAGATTGTCTGCAGGGCCTACGCTGACGATTTCGCTTTCTTGATCACTGACGCACGTCAACTAGAGCTTGCTCTCCAGATAATAACTACATACGAGAGAGCATCCGGTGCACGGCTAAAGCGTACAAAATCAGGAGTGATGAATGTTGTAAGAGAAATAGGCGCACTACAACTTGGCCAAATAAAAGAAATCCAAAAACTGAAAAGTCTGGGTGTCGACTTCAGAAGTACAATACGGAAAACCATAGCCGCCAGTTATAAACAACTACTCACAAAGATACGTGCGTGCTTGCAGCTACACAGTATGAGGAAATTAGTTGAGATTCAGAAAGTGGCACTATCCAACACATACATAACATCGAAAATAAATCATGTATCACAGGTACTGCCTATCACTCCCGGTATCGCAAGTAATATGCTGTCGGCACTTGGGCACTTTGTATGTCGTGGACATATCTTTAAAGTATGACACCTTTACTCTCCCGGTACGGGATGTAGGACTCAATTTAATCGACGTGCACAAAAAGGCATACGGTCTTTACCTCGGTAAAACCTGCAAGTTATGGCGGACATCACCGAACAGTCTTACCGCGCACTTGCTAACGAAATCGCGCCGGCGGACCTCCACCCACCGATTGATGTCCATTACATACCGACAACGCTCTACCACTTTCGACACTTTCTGATCGAGTATAGTTATATCCATGACAGACTACCTGTGGCAAAAAGAACACTCGCCCGAGAAATTTATAAGACACTTAGTGAAAATAAAACACTAAATGTGATAGAACGAAAAATCCCGAACAAGAATTGGAGTGCAACATGGGAAAATGTTCACAACCCGCATCTTCCATCAAACGTAAAAGCTTCCTTGTATGCACTTGTTAATAGAAAAATCCACACTAAATCAAGACTCCATGATATACATTTAACGCACTCCCCATTGTGCTCAATATGCAACCTCGTTGATAGCGATGAACATCTTTTCGTGTGCGATGGTGTCAAACATATATGGGACTATGTCCGGCAGAAACTGGCAAGCATCAAAAGAACCTCACCACATGTCATAACGCCAGTCTATTTTATGAACCCTGATGAAATCCCTTTCCCAAAAACAAAACGAAATGCTGTCAACTGGAAAACGGGTCATACAGTGTACTATCTTCTTAGTACAAAAGAAAAGACCAAGTAGGATTTTGTACTGTTCCTTCACTATACAGCACCATATACTAGAGCAGAAACGAAACTACAAGGAACACTTTGCTAATTTCTTGAAAAAGACTATACTGTAAACACGAATTACTCACCGGAAGAAATTGTCAAACAGAGAAAGAACTAACTTCGAACGAAAAAGACAATTTTATTAATTTTGTTATTAGTTATTTTGTATATTTTTATAAACTCGCAGGAAATTAATGATGAAGTAATCACTGTCACCGTGATGAGAAGAGAAGAAACAAGTGCGTTTGTGCAGAGGCTTATGCACGTTTATTTTCCTACCTTCTTACTTTTATCACACGAAGTGCGAAAAAAGGAAAACCGTGTTGTGTATTTTATACAGCTTTCAACGATTAGTTTTTTTCACGCCAGAATGGCTGTTATGTTACTTTCATTACACAAATTTCTAAATGTGTTTCCCACTGGAGAGACATTTTCAATGCAGAAATCTAAGTTCACTGGCAAATGCAAAGAAGAACTTTATTTTATAGTCACCCTTCCACAGAAGAATGTTATTTTGCTTAAATAATGCCAACCACTGTATAAGCAATGGAAAATTAGTGACGCATCACGGCAGCAGAAAGAATTCTTTCTATTCCTGCAACAGAAGAGGATAGTACGTTCATTTGAAGGCCAAAGAAGCCTACGCCGAGGAAGGCGAAATATGGCGAGCGAAAGGACGGAGGATGGAGGTGCAAAAAAAAAGTAGTATAGTGGTCAGCGCAACTGCCTAGAAAGCGGGAGACCTGGGTTTGAATCCCGGCTGGATACACATTTTCAGCTTTGCCCAATCGCAGTTGATGTCATATATTCTGTGAATATGAAAGAATTGAAACTGCAGGATCAGAAGTGACGTCTGTTCTTTCAGAATAGACGCCATATATATATATATATATATATATATATATATATATATATATATATATGGAAGACTTTTTCATCATTTTATTTGCTGAATATGGTTTTATTTTTTAGTACATTATAATATATTCTATGACTTGTGCTGCACTACAAATACTAATTGATTTTTTAATACATCAGACTATATTGAACCATAAGTTATCTGCATACTATGACTGTTTAATCATTTTGTTATGATACGTTATTTGGCACACTGATATACCTATGTAGGATTTTATGCTAGTGACTGTCAGTCATCTGTTAATGAACTGAGAAATACGCTGCGGTTTTTATTGTAGTAGTATTTGAAGTGAACTAG
Organism: Locusta migratoria; assembly: GCA_026315105.1. Classification (NCBI taxonomy): domain Eukaryota; kingdom Metazoa; phylum Arthropoda; class Insecta; order Orthoptera; family Acrididae; genus Locusta; species Locusta migratoria. The sequence continues at coordinate 133,629,320 of CM048749.1, read as the reverse complement.
TGCATATTGAGTTTACACAACATTTCCTTCCCCAAAACTTTGGTTATTAATTCGCGACAACCTCTATGTACGGCATGGATATGAAAAATATTATATTACAGCCATAATTTGTTCCTACTCCAGGTCTATATTTTTAGTGTTCGTATTAAACGCTAACAATACTGTAAAGTCTCTAGAAATTATGAAGTATTTTATTTATATTTTTAAACTTTCGATAAGTTTTTATATCAAATTTATCGTGAATATCTGAATTTTAGTGGAATTAAAAGCGACAAATAAAATATATCAGTTTTATAAACATTTCACTTTCAGAAGAAACATAGAAGTCAAATAAAAGAAACAAAAAGTTTAATAACCAGTGAAATGAAATAGTGACTTCGAGTTTACAGGATTAGAGCACTATACAGTCAGGTATAAGTGCCTTTGTTGAATTACATGAAATATTTTGTTAATATCAGCGTTCCGAAATCATGTTCAAAATGTTCCAACTTGTATGAACGCTGGAGTCATGATTTGTAGTTATCAAACAAGTTATTAGAATTCGCAAACGCATTTCTGCATGTGGGTCTGGAGGTACTCGGGGATGTCGTTTTCCATTTTTTTCGGTAAGAGCTGCAGTTTGGTGGGAGTGCACTTGTGATGCGTATGGCAGTTTCTCTTAATCTTTTTGATGACGATGAGCTAGCTGGAAGTGGTGGTTGGTGAAAGAGAACGACTTGGCGTTGTCTGATTGAAGGCAATACAATCTGTCGATGGGACGATAAGCTCTAAGCTTCCTTCCTACATTGTATTTTACATATTACCTCTATTTCTGTATAAACTGTGACTCTACCATCTGTGGCTAAGCTGAACTCTTATTAGAATAGCCACCAGATTTTTTTACCACTCTGCAGGGTGGAAAATGCTATAGACATACAACATTTCTTCTCGATTAGACGTCGGGTGCCGATATTAGCTTATTGCTAAAGAATGTGAAGTAAAGAAGGGAGGATTAACGGCGAGTAATATGAAGTGTTTATTTCGTAATAAAACAATAGAAAACCGACTTATTTAAGCAATTTACAGCGACTTGAGACTTATTCTTGAACAGTTAATGTGGTCGGAGTACGTTTTAGTTTCGAATGAATCCCTGCTGTCTCAGCAATCGCGCACAATTCTTACATATTCCGCAGTTAAGGATCCAACAAACGACCATTGACGATAATGTCTGCAATGTTCACTCGCTCGTCACCTCTGACCGATTCGTTGAACAATTTCAGTCTTGAGTCGAACTATAGTGGCGTAGCGTTGCACTACATTTTTAACAGCAGAAGCAATTTACATTTGTCCATTAATTCTTGCAACAATATATAAAATAAAAACTAGGAATTACAATTATAGTAAACAAGTTTGAAAAGATTTTCTTGTGAACTGTATTTTGCAGAATATATTGTATTTTTTATATCAGCTATGACGTAAGTGGCTTTTAAGTCTATTTCCGAAGCAGTTCTCAAATTCGTCAAGTTCCTTATAATTTAGTGGTGTTACAAATTAACTACAAATATTTACCCACTGGTTTTGAAAATCCAGACGCGTCAATTTTAACAAATACAGCACTTCTAATTTCCAAACCTCGTTAATCGTTAATGGAGAGTTAATTGAATGTAATGACAATGGATTTAAGTGTAGGTGTAGAGTAAGTCTGCGTGAAGCATTTAGATAAAAATATTAAATTAATCTTGCCCCATTCCATTTCGACAATGTGTAAAATGTTGCTTAAGAAAGAAATTATATTAAGAAATATATTAAGAACTTTCAGCATCTAATCAGTGAACAAGCTTGGACAGCAGCACGGTAATGGCTGAGCGGTCGGGAGTATCACGTCATGGATGGCTTGGCCACTCCAGTTGGAGGTTCGAGTCCTCCCTCGGGCATTGGTGTGTGTGTGTGTGTGTTGTCGTCAGTGTAAGTTGGGTTAAGCTAGTTTAAGTAGTTTTTAAGTCTAGGGACCAATGACCAAGCAGCTTTGTCCTTTAGTATTACAATAAATGAGACATAACAAACAAGAAAGAATAAAGGCAAATGAGTAATATGAGTATATCATGATGTTATCCAACAAAACTAAATCCACGTAGGAGACTGTACAGGATCTTACGGAAAAATCTTATACTAACACAGAATGGAAAAAAAATTCACTGATCCTAGAACATTTGCAGACAGTTTCAAATGTTGCTGATTAAGTGATAAATAAAAGTTCTGAAATCCACCCAAAACGACATTTCGAAGAAATTCCATGTACTGAATTAAACAGTCAACACCGTTAATTCAGCTGCGATCGATGACTTTCAATGCTTATTCGAAGACATTGAAATAAAATCTTACGTGTTATCGAAGATTAGGAAACATCGGAGCGAAAGGCAAATAAGTGAACAGTATTTCACAAATAGGTTGTACTCAAATATTCCTTTTTTTTGTTTTGTTTTGTTTGGGATATCATTTTACGTTTCATGAGTTCACGAATAATGGAGATGTCTTCTAAATCCATATCGTCAAATGACGCCTGAAATTCAAAATGTGTTTAGTGATTGTCATTTGTTGTGACACTGTTTTGTTGAAACAGTTTTGTTACTGCAACAAAAATGACCCGTGCGCGCTAGCCCTAATACCTACTCTGTTCTTTGTCAGCTGGAGCGACACTAGCGCTCCAGGCGGGGTAATAATAAAGCAAAATCACACATGTGCCGTAAGCATAAATTTTGTTTTTAATACACTAGTGACCATTAAAATTACTACACCAAGGAGAAATGCAGATGATAAACGGATATTCATTGGACAAATATACTATACTAGAATTTACATGTCATTACATTTTCACGCAATTTGAGTGCATAGCTCCTGACAAATCAGTACTCAGAACAACCACTTCTGGCCGTAATAACGGCCTTGATACGCCTGGGAATTGAGCCAAACAGATGGCGTGTACAGTTACAGATGTCCATGCAGCTGCAACACGATACCACAGTTCATCAAGAGTAGTGACTGGCGTTGCTCGGCCACCGTTGACCAGACGTTTTCAATTGGTGAGAGATCTGTAGAATGTACTGGCCAGGGCAGCAGTCGATCATTTTCCGTATCCAGAAAGGCCCGTACAGGACCTGCAACATGCGGTCGTGCATTATCCTGCTGAAATGTAGGGTTTCGCAGGGATTTTATGGGGGTGGAGCCACGGATCGTAACACATCTGCAATGTAGTGGCCACTGTTCAAAGTTCCGTCGATGCGAACAAGAGGTGACCGAGACGTGTAACCAATAGCACCCCCTACCATCAAGCCGGGTCACACGCTAGTATGGCGATGACGAATACATGCTTCCAATGTGCGTTCATCGTGATGTCGCCAAACACGGATGCGACGATCATGATGCTGTAAACAGTAGCTGGATTCATCCGAAAAATGACGTTTTGCTATTCGTGCACCCAGGTTCGTCGTTGCGTACACCATCGCAGGCGCTCCTGTGATGCAGCGTCAAGGTAACCGCAGCCATGGTCTCCGATCTGATAGTCCATGCTGCTGCAAACGTCGTAGAACTGTTCGTGCAGATTGTTGTGTTGCAAACGTCGCCATCTGTTGACTCGGGGATCGAGACGTGGCTGCACGATCCGTTACATCCATGCGGATAAGATGCCTGTCATCTCGACTGCCAGTGATACGAGGCCGTTGTGATCCTGCACGGCGTTCAGTATTGCCCACCTGATCCCACCGATTTAGTATTCTGCTAACAATCATTGGATCGCGACCAACGCGAGCAACAATGTCGCAATCCGATAAACCACAATCGTGGTAGGCTACAATCCGATCTCTATCAAAGTCGGAAACGTGATGGTACGCATTTCTCCTCCTTACACGACCCATCACAACAACGCCGGTCAATTGTTGTTTGTTTATGAAAATTCGGTTGGAAACTTTCCTCATGTCAGCACGTTGTTGGTGTCGCCACCGGCGCCAAATTTGTGTGAATGCTCTGAAAAGCTAATAATTTGCATCATTTGGATTACATTTCCCGTCTGAAGCACGTCATCTTCGTGGTGCAGCAATTGTAATGGCCAGGAGTGTACTTATCCACTTAGTTAACGAAATAGTTGATATATATATAGACGTTAAATGGAATTATTTATTTAGCGTATGTCAAGTGCACATCAAGTTTATGGATAATTATACTGTTGCAATCACTTTATTCTTTGGCAGTTAAATACAAGACATAAATAATTAAATAAGATTACGTCATGAGCACCATATATACAATTACAAATAATCATTTAGGCTTTTAATATATTGAACTGCACTTTGAGCCATATCCATGAAGTCCGTTGTTTGACGAGAGTAGGCTTTCAGAGGATACTCTGCAATGATGTGCCGCATCGGTTGCTTCTCAGCGCCGCAGTCACACTCTGGGGCTGGCGCTCTTCTTCATTTGTGTAGAGTCCGCACATCGACCGTGGCCCGTCCTGATCCTGTCGAGGGTGGTCCAGGTTTTACGGGGTAGGTCGAAGCCTGGAAGTCTGTTCGGCGGTTTCAAGAGGTGTTTACCTGTGATAGTGCCGATTCTTCCCATTCCATTTTCCGGCGTTCTGACAGACTGAAACCATTTTCCGCCAGATCTTTGGCACTTATAAGAGGTGGATGTCTAGAGCGCAATCTATCTCTCATTGCCATTGCTCAAAGCGTGAATCGGAAGTTGCGGGTTACCTTAATTTTTGTTTGTTTGTATTATATGAGAATCGTATGTTCTCTTCGCAAATGAGGTGGTGGTTTATAGCTGAGTATAGGTAACTAGCGAATGGGGGCTGATTTTATTGTACCGGAAATAATCCTCATAGTTTGGTTCAGTACTGTATCCACCATCTTGGCGTGAGCGCTATTTAGCCAAACAGTACTCTGCCGCAGAGTAGACAAGTCCCAAAGCATTGCAGATACGGTGGAGCCCCAGCTGGCACCACACAGTTTCTGGATAATATTGTTCCTAGTGAGAATTTTTGCAACAGCGTTGATGAGGTGTTGTTTGTAGCTCATGGTTCTGTTAGTGTCACTCCCAGTTATTTTGGATTATCCCTGGTGTTCCCCATGGAAGCGTTATAGGTCCCCTACTGTTCCTTGTGTTTATAAACGATTTAGGAGACAATCTGAATAGCTCCCTTAGACCGCGTATGATAGCGTCGTTTATCGGTTAGTGAAGTCAACAGAGGATCAAAAGCAACTGCAAAGCGATTTAGACAAAATTTCTACATGGTGCGAAAATTGGCAATTGACACTAAATAAAGAAAAGCGTGAAGTAATACATATGACCACTAAAAGAAATCCGCTGAACTTCAATTACGCGAAAAATCAGTCAAACCTTAAGGTCGTAAATTCTACCAAATACCTAGGAGTCACAATTATGAACAACTTAGACTGGAGAGAACACACAGAAAATATTGTGGGGAAGGCGAACCAAAGATTACGTTTCATTGGCAGAACGCTTCGAAGATGTACCAGCTCCACCAAAGAGACTGCCTACATCACACTTGTGCGTCCTCTCCTGGAGTACTGTTGCCCCTTGTGGGACCCCAGGTGGGAGTGACGGAAGATATTGAGAAGGTTCAGAGAAGGGCAGCTCGTTTTGTTTTATCACGTTACGGGGGGGGAAAGCGTCACGGAAATGTTGCACGAATTGGGGGGGGGGGGGGAATCATTAAAAGAAAGACGTTATTCATTGCGGCGTGATCTTTTAGTTCTGAATGTGAAAATATTTTGCTAGCACCCACCTACTTAGACATGACCATGCAAATAAAATAAGAGAACTCAGATCGAAAACGGAACGATTTAGGTGTTCTCTGTTCCCGCGCGCTATTAGAGAATGGAACGGTAGAGAAAAGTTATGAAAGTGGTTAATGAACCCTCTGCCATGCACTTAAATGTAATTTGCAGAATATCTATGTAGATGTATTATGAAGCAGAATGTTGTTATCAAAATATATCTTAAGGCACCTGTTAGCTCATTTGGTAGGAGTCTACAAGCTCAATATTGAAGGCATAAGTAAAGACAAATGCCAATACTTGCATAAAATTTTAACACTGTACGACTTTGACATGGTTCCATGGAATACTAAATTACCAAGAGACAATAGTTATCGCGAGAGCAGTTGAAACTGAGTCATTCAATAATATACAACTGATTTAGGAAAATATTTTCAAATAAGACTGCAATTTATCCTGCTGGAAACAATAGAATATAAACACATATGTCATGAATGAGAACCATAAAGTACTTTTATTATTTGTTTTTATTATAATACGCATTTTTCCTGCTTTGCAATTACTTTAGTTTAATAATTCGACGCATCTTACACTTGACTTCCTAATACACAAATTTATTGTAAATGTAATAACTTTTCCTTCGGAATCAAGACTGATGAAGATCCTCACCGTTTGTTAGCCAGGTGTAGCAACAGTTGTGGAATTGCTTTCTTTCTTGTTGAGAAACTGATGTATTCCGCTTTACCTTTCATTGTCACGTCCGTTTGATTTACCCTTCAGCTACAGGTATGGTGAGATTTACGTTAAATGATACAGAATTGCATTCCATGCAATTTTCCTTCTTACCACTTCACTGATTTGACTGCGAGTGTAGCAAACATAATTTCGCCTTATTGGGCAGACAAGTGTGAAGATTACAAAACTATAAGTTTAATAAGTGATAGTTCTAAAGTACTAACACGATTTATTTACAACGATTGGAAAAACAGGTAGGAACCGATCTCGGGCCAGAACAGTTTGGATTTAGGAGGAATGTAAGAACACACAAAGCAAAACTAACGATACGACTTTCTTAGACGATAGCTTTAGGAAAGGCAAAGTCTTTTTTTTTTTTTTTTTTTTTTTTTTTTTTTGTATAGTTGGGGAAAGCTGTTGACTGGAATACACTGTTTACAATTATGAAGGCAGCAGGGGTAAAATACAGGGAATGAAAAGTTGTATATAACTTCTGCAGAAACTGGACAGCATTTATTAAAGCAGAGCCGCGCAGAAATGCCGCGTGGTCTAAGGCGTCATGCTGCGGACTGGGCGTCCGTTCCCGCAGGAGGTTAGGGTCTTCACTCGGACATGGGTGTGTGTTAGTGTGTCTTGTTCTTAGTGTAAGTTAGTGGAAGTCATTTGTAAGTCTACGGACTGATGTCCATAGCAGTTTGGTGCTATAGGTTTACAAACATTTGAACATTCTCTCAGAGAGAGCAGTGAACCTGGAAGAGCAATTAAACGAAATGTACAATGTCTTAAAAGGAGGTTATAAAATGGATATGAACAAGAGAAAAACAAGGGCAATAGACTGTAGTGTAAAAAAAATAATAAAAAAACACAGGCTATGCTGAAGGAATTAGATTAGGTAATAAGACAAAAAGTAGTCTAGTTTTTATATTTGGGTAGCAAAATAATTTATGATGGCCAGAATAAAGCAGATATAAAATGGAAAATTAATTTAAATGTTAGCAAGTCGTTTGTTAATGTATTTGTTTTGAGTATAGGATTGTTTGTGAATGAAACGTGGACGATAAGGTGTTCAGATGGAAAAACGATAGAAGCATTTGAAATGTGGTGCTACAGACGAATGCTGAAGATTATATGGATAGATCGCTTAACTAATTAGGTGGTGCCGAACAGAATATGGGAAGAAAGAAATTTTTGTGACTCACCTTTATTAGGAGAAGGAATTTATTGATGGGGCACATTCTGAGACACCAAGGACTCGACAATTTAGCATTGGAGGGAAGCGTGTGGGGTAAAGACAGTTCCAACCTGGTGTTTTTTCAAAATTGAGCGACCTTCACTCTCGAGGAAGGTCGCTCACAGTTTTAAAAAAACAACAGGTTGGAACTGTCTTTTCTCCGCCGAATAAAATTCGTGCACTGGTGGGGAGCGCCAAAGATGATCTCGGTTTGAGGAAGGCCGGCGTGTACCAGATTCCGTGTCAGTGTGGAAAGTCATATATTGGACAGACGATGCGAAACGTCGAGGATCGACGCGTTGAACACCAGAGGACACACGATTGATGTATCCGATCAAGTCGGCGGTAGCTGAACATTGTTTGTCGGAGAATCATGCTATAGAGTATGAACGCACCAGGTTCTGGTACAGACGTCGAGATACTGGGATTGCGTCGTTAGAGAGGCCATTGAAATTCACACAAGGGACGACCTCATAAACCGTGACTGTGGCTACAATCTTAGCAAAGCTTGGGAACCAGCGATTGGGTTAATTAAGAGTAAATCTAGCAAACGTAACGAAGTGACGACCACGGCGGACAGAGCCCTCACACCGACGTCATCTCAGACGCCGTCGCAATCGGTTCCACTGCGCGACCGCGGCCCTGGGCGCGGACCACGGAGGTGTCGCTCCGCGGGCCGAGGGTATTTAAATCGCCCGCTACCTGGCAAGAACCCAGTTCCCTTCGAGCAGCCGTAGAGTGCGGATCTCCGTGCCGGCGCGTTTCCTGGAGCTCAGTCCGTCAGTTCACCTGATGATGGCGACATGTTGTTGTGGTCTTCAGTCCGGAGACTGGTTTGATGCAGCTCTCCACAGTCCCCTATCCTGAGCAAGCATCTTCATCTCCACATAGGAATGGCAACCTACATCTGTCTGAATTTTGTGCCCGTTGGACACTATAGACCGGCAGTACATCCGTGGATATTTTGATTATAAATGTTTCTTCCCACCAAAGAAATTAAGTGATGGATGCTGTGACCAGGTTTCGAAACCAGGACTTTAATTCGATGCCCCTATCTGACCCCCTCACCACGTTTGTCCCCCTAATCAATCTACCGCGAAACAAGTTTGAATTTCATGCTTGTACAATTCCCTTGACTTTACTCATCTTGAGGTCTTTATGTGTAAGTATACACAGACACCTGAAGATGAGCCCTCAGGACTCTAAATGCACCGTGCCTCAATAAAACTACCAGTAACAATCTGGTCTTTGAATTGCTTCAAAAGCTTCCTTTAAACCGATCCGTAGGGGCCCAAACACTTGAGCAGTATTTAAGAATCGGTAGCACTAACATTCTATAGGTTGTCTCCTTTAGAAATGATTTTCCAAAAATTCTCTCAATAAACCGGACATTCACCTCTCCCACAACTTTCCTTACATTAATTGTAATTGCAATCCGTGTTTTGTTAGACAACCTTTAAATTTGTGTTATTCAAGATGCAACCGAAATTTTACTGTCGTAGTTTAGTATACAAGTGGAATACCTCAAACTTTTATTGTTTTTTTATCAAATACACCATTCGGCTAACTTCACTAAATCATTTTGCTCTTGGTTTTGATCTTCTCAACGACTTGACAGGAATATAAAGACAGCATTAGTCTAAGAAGGCCACTCAAATTTTTCCCAAATCGATCCTACAGATTCAGAACATGGAAGCCTTGTAACCCTACTCTAGTGAACCCCAATATGACTTCTGTTTCGCTGGATCATTTTCCGGTAGTTACTACGAATTGCGGCAATTAATGACACATTCCAGATCAACACGGCAGTGATAATTCAAAATGTTCAAACAACTGTAAAGTATGGATCATCGTACTTGCAAAATGTTCAAATGTGTGTAGAGCTTATGGGACTTACCTACGGGGTCATCAGTCCCTAAACTTACGAACTACTTACGAAGTAGCTTATACTAAACACGACACAAATATCCTTGCCCGAGAGGGGGATTCGAACCCCCAACAGCAGCGGCCGTGCAGACTGTGAGTGACATGCCGCAGACCACTCGGCCACCGCGGTCGGCATCGTACTTACAAGGGAATTGTCAGACTTGTTATGTCGAAACCTGTGTTGCTATTTTTACCACTGTGAGTTAACATTGAAGTACGTCTGTATGCAAACTGTTAGCTGGACATGACCTGAAAGTCTGTAAAAACTTTTATGAAGTATGACACAATTGTCGCATGGTTTCCGCGCTTATAACTGCCTATTGTACAACCCTGATCTTTCTCGCTACGTTACACCAACGCCATTTAGGGAAAAGGTGACGTTGGCTACGCGCCGCTCTCCTGCCACAGCAGTGAGAGAGCTGATTCGCCCAGTGAAAGCGATCGTACGATAATTAATAAATACGATAACAATAAATTCGTTGACAAATGTAGCTGATATGTTATCTACAACATTCTTTCTGGATGCATTCTTTCCAAATAGCTATGAAATAGACACAAACGGTTTAGAACACGTCAAACTTTTATTTCTTGTAATTACCACAAAAATGCGAAATATTGATACAATGTTCAAAACATAGGTTTTTGTGCACAAAGAACATGCAAGCAAAGACGACATATGACAGCCCTGCGAAACACAGACGTTCTTAGACGTCCGTAGACAAAACTCGGCCGGTGTTAGGGAGGAATCAGGCCTATTATCAATATATTTCGTGGCGTGCCACGCATTTTGAAACCGTGGGAAGGAAAACTGATAATGTACGACAGATTGCAACTTGAGAATATTGTCACGGTGATAGACAAAAATTGGAGTGATTTGCACACAATAAGTTTCTCTGTTAGTTTTCTGTAAAATGCCTTCCACTGGCGGAAAAATTCTCTGTCTAACGGTTGAATTACGTTTGTCGTGCCGGGTGGAATCTGAAGTATCTCTACTTCTTTGTCAGGGTGAGCTCGAAATACAGGTTTTAATTAATTAATCAGAACTTTTATGACCTGACCACGAATCTAGACGGAAATCATGACGCATGAAAAGTTTAACGTTATTTCCCATTTTTCCAGACTTCGATGCGCCTACCATAGTATTGTCTGCGTAGAACATTGTTTGTTTGACATGTGGTCCAAAACGTCCAGTTGAAGTCACACATATAGTTTAGGCAGCAATGAATCATCCAGACTAATTATGGGCATTATAGTGTATGAAAGGGTGAGTGCTGCCGTGGACTGCGCAATTGCCTCAATATGTTTTTCCCCTTTGAATGACAGCGTTCAGCACGCACTTCTTTTTGAAAACCTGACTGATCTGCATTGTAAACGTAAGATTCACTAAAACTGGCAATCTTATTTTTTAGCAGTCGTAAGAAAAGCTTCTATCATTTCCATTTGAATCACTTCACTTTCTGAGCTGTTTCTCGATACAAATTTTGTTATTTTTCGTGCCACAACTTTATGTGATCTTTTGAAGCGACTAATCCAACTTTGAGAAGCTGTAAATTCTTTATCGCTGCGAACCAAATTCCTAAACATGCAAAAACACTGGAACTGTTATTGCGACTGTTTGACTCGTTTTCTAGGGGATGATAAAACACGTTCACAGCTTTCCTTCCCTGCATATGATTAACAAAACAAATTCATAATAAATTCAAGTTCATGAGAGAAAAGGGTGTACTAACTACTATTTTTGAAAACACGTGAAAGTTCGCTTTATGTTGTTTATTTCACAATATTCGAACCCTGTGGCTGATACGTCTGTACGTCGACAAATTTACCAAATAAAGTTATAGCTCGTGAGCCCCCAGACAAAATGAATATTTGTCACGAATTGTTTTCACACCACATGGCTGTCTCAAACACCGTTTATGTTCATGCCTATGCGACAACACGTTTTACATTAACAAATCACAGTCACTTTAATTCAATGCGATGCACACCTTGTTCCACCGCTAAATATTCACAAACACACAGTAGCACACGATTTAACTTGGTACAGTCTACGACGAGCAACCACACGTGACGATTGCCACAGACAAATCTCAAGTCACCACCTCGAGATCCACATGCCGACTGCTGAAGAGCGACGCCGCCCGGCCAGCTCACCACGTGCTCCGGAGTCCTCACTTCCTGCCCTCACGCACGCGTGCCAAAAGCTCAACTGCCGGGGTTTTTTCCCCTACGTCATCAACTTCCGCATGTGAGCTGTTCTAACTGATTTGCCAACGTACAGCACTCAGCCAATACATTTCTAATACTTGACTTAAAATCAAAATAATTACAGTACACATTAAATAAATTGTCTTCTTAGGTTTTTATATTGGTATAAACATACTTTGTACTATTTATCATAATCGTGCAATTTCTTATGTCACAGATAAGTGATTTAACTGAATACTTCAAGATAAAATACAAAAGATTAATTGAAAATAAAATGAGAAATAGTTAATATATTATTTTTATCAACAAACATTGCCCTGCTAGTTGTGTAACTGTCTTGTCTTCGTTGGTAATTTATTACTTTTCATTGTCAATTAAACATATTACGTTAGATGTGACTATATCAGCTAATGTATTGTTTATTTATCAACAGGCTATTTTGTAATGAGGGCCTTAAAGGTTCCTAACTGCATCGTATTACTTCAAATGCCAGTAGTATTACAATATTTGTGCATTTCACTGTGCCTGGCACTTGCCATTGTCCCTCTCTCCCCTCACCGGAAACGAACTGGAAAATCCTAAGTTGGAACAAGCCACCAACGTCGGCCTGCTCGCTGGCCTCCCGTCAGCTGCAAGCACACAGCAAATCTCAACGTGGAGAATTTCTACCTTTGGCCTAACTATAAATGTTGTCACCCAATTGCGTACATACATTGCTACTATAATTAATAAGATTAAAATTGTGTAACATTTAGTGCATTGGCATGGTCAATGTTTGCAGTGAACTTCATACTGTTTAATTATCAAATGCTATTAATTACCAGTATTTCTATTGGGCTGTAATCTCACAATACCCCCACTTGCGGCATCAAAACCATGTGCAGGATGGTGCAAGTAGCACCAAAATTAATACATTCAAATGAGCAAAATTTAAAATTACAAAATTATTGATTCGGATTGACTCAAACATTATGCCAATTATGACCTCAACTAATGCAAAAATAAATAAATAAATAAATAAGTAGATAAATAAAAATAATCAGGGCAGTGAGAAAATTTCCCAATATTTGTACTATTAAGACCACTTATAGTGTGTGCATATTTTTAAGAAAAGAATCCTTATAACTAATTACATCCATGAAATTTAAGTGTGCCTGTTGTTTATATACAGAATTGGCACCAAATTTATATTATTATTAACCTTTAGTCTTTAGAGGACCTTGCCCTACATGGAAAAACTAGAATTGTAATTATAAAAACTTTTGACGGTGTACACTCCACTTGTTTAAAGAAAATGTCTCACCACTTTGACACTGAGAAACCCAGAGTCATCGTTGCAGCAACTCTGGTCCATGGTGTACGGTCCTATGTCTCCTTCATTTCAACCAACATGCTGTTGCAGCTTAGATTCATGGCACTGGATCAAGCGTTCTTGTTCACACACGTCATATGCACCCTACATGGAACAGGAAGAGCAGAAGGCACTCATGAGTCAACATAGACAAAAGTTTGTCTGGACACCAGGATTCGGTTAGATTTGTATCCCACCCCCCTGCCATCCAGACTTGGTGCAATTGAAACTAAGCACTGAGACATGTACAGTAACATGTAAATCAACAGAATTAAGAACAAAAGTGGCTGGTGTTAGTCATTATCAGATTAACCCAAACCGCCATGCCAGCACTCTCATCAGCCATAGCTTCAGATGAAACGGACAAGAGAATATGTGGCCTACTTGGAGTATTACTCCATCAAATAAAAAAACGACCTGCCTATGTCAAAAATATATCTTAAAGCTCAAATGATACTACCAAAAGAATGTTATCATAGAGAATTTTCTCTTCTATCATAATGACACCTACAAACATAAATACAAATCCTACCCCCTCACACCAAAAAAATTAATTTTGCTGGTGTGAGATTTAAATTTGGATCCCTGTCATCAGCCTCATGTGCTTTCCACAAGTATTCCCCACAATAAAATATCTAAGGTTAAAGTCTAATTTCAAAATTAGTTTATCACAAAACATCTACATTTTTTAATAAAATATCACCAAACCCTATTGATACTTAGGCTGGGCAAAAAAATAGTTCTCGTCAACTGTTGTTGCAGAAATTGTTCAGTCAACAGTTGAGCACCATTAAAAAAACCAAAATGTGTTATCAGAATCAGTGTGATATAACAGTACAGAGCATTCCCTATTAGACACGTTAACTACCAAACACTCAAAACAGACAGACATTAAAGAGCAAACACTTTCTCTCATCGAAACATTTCTCAATCCAACCCACCTTTAGCCAAAACAGCCACAACAAACATATATTCCTCACTTCTGACCCATATGGTCAGTCACACCCACATATGCAACACTGTCAGCTGACATCTTCATCACAAATTATCTAAGCCACAGACCCCACTGCCTGCATCAATGTCCACCACTTTCTCATTCTCCGAGTCACCCCACAACTCACATCACATATCCAGCCCTGCTCATATATACATACACATAAACAGTACACTCCCACTTCGTCTATCCTTTAGTGTTGGCATACATGCATATATATTTACCTCATGTACCACTATTGAACTGCAAATCTGATACAAGCACATGTTTTAACACAAACAACAAAAGAAAAACATTTACAAAGAACACTTGTGAACGTGACCCCAATGCTTAAATCTAAACACAAAAGTAGATACTAACACAGACCACAGAATAAATATACACAAATTCTTAACCTACTATTTACAATGCATTGAATCGCATACTTCATGACAGTTACTTGTGTAAACAAGCCATTAAACCTTTATCACTTATAAATTTTTTTTAATTTCACCCTCTTCATGCATCCCTCCAGACTTAATTTTAACACTTTATCTTTATACTTCAACTAAGCTTCATATTTGCACGAGAAATCACTTCCTAACATTAGATTTAAACAAAGTCCCTTTATGACTAATAAATCTTGAATAAACAGCTCCTCCTCAATGATTACTTCAAATTCTGGGTTCCCTTTGATATAGTTTGGTTCGTTCAAGAATTCATTTTGTATCTTAGCTTGCTTGGCCTCCCCCAATACTTATTTAAAAACAATTTTTCAAACGCCTCAAAAGTAACAAATTTATCAGCACACTGATTTGCCCAAGTTTGAGCAGAACAGTCAAGCATTCTCTTTGCTAACTTCACTTTACACTGGTCTGACATACCAGGCAGAAATTGGTCCTTGCATGCAGCCAAAAAATCTACTGGATGATAATTACCCACTCCCAAAAACTTTCTGCCATTAGGTGTCTGCACCATGGACCAATTAGTGTTTCCTGATGCAGTACACAATTCTAGACTATTTATTCTAGTGTTCACCTTCTCAATCTCAGTATTGTTTACTGTCACTACTTGTTCTATCTTTTTCCTAAAGTTACATTCTGTATTCTCTAATTTTCCTGACAACAAAGTTTTTGTTTCCTCAGTACCTGCCACCATCCTCTTGTCAACCTCAGCCAACGCCTGCATAGTGCCCTCATTCCTGTGATCACATATTTGTTTCACATCATCTAACTTGCCTCCTACCTCAGTCTCAATAGCACCAATTCTGGGATGTATCTCCTTTTCCCTATTTTCAAACCGTTCTGTTAGACTTCCTATATTTTTGTCATTGTCTGTGATTACTTCTGCCTTTAATGCAAACATTGAATTTTGTAGTGCCCCAATGTCTGCCTTAAAGTCTGCTTTCAATTCTGAATTTACAGTTTCTATTTCTGACTTTACTGTTTCTATTTCTGATTTTACAGTTTCTACTTCTGATCTTAAATTTGATTCTAAATGTAAGTTTGAATTTTCTATTTTTGATTCTAAATTTGAGTTTGAATTTTCTATTTTTGATTCTAACTTTGATGCTAAATTTGAGTATGAAGTTTCTATTTTTGATTATAACTTTGATGCTAAATTTGAGTATGAATTTTCTATTTTTGATTCTAAATTTGAGCAAAAACTCGCTAACATGGCTGCGAACATCTTCGGTGTCAACAACATTCCCTCAGTATTTACCCTCTCTGGTATGCTACTCTCTGAATCTACGTCGCTTGGCGACTTTTTAAAAAACTGCTCCATGATTTGGTGCCACAAGAAAGCTTGAGTAACACACAAGAATTTATAGCGCCAGCTGCTTTACTTATCTTTTAATCCAGAAGTTGCTGCAACAAGCTGCGACGTACCAAACGCTCGCTGCCGTCTGTTGTACAAGCTGTGGCTGGAATCGAAGCTGCTGGGCCCCGACGCTCCGTTGACGACTTGCGAAGTCCCCACGATCACTGCCGTCCGTTGCAGAAGATGAAATTTAGTGCATGGATCCCGCGCGCCGCCGCTCACTACTGCTGGGCCGATGCGCCCGAACTCTTCCAGTCACCAACCGTCGTTAACCGCGCGACGCGTTTACGTATCGTCCGATTATGCTGTTTTGTCCACTATCACTGTCCTAAGCACACCCTACCTCTCTGTCCGAGCAAGAACAGTGTGAATTTATCCCGCTCTCTGCTGCCAGCCGCCACACACACTTGAAATTGTCCGTCGCTTCCGCGCACTTGTTTGCAACTGTTCGTAACTGTTCACTGTCCTATACACACCCTAATCTCTCCGTCCGAGCAAGTCCAACGTGAACTTATCCCGTAACGAGCCTCCAAATGCGAGCGTGAAGGTCGGGGTGAGAGTTTAAAATAGGGAAAGATTAATTTCTAAAAACTCACAACCACCAGCTGCGAACCAAATTCCTAAACATGCAAAAACACTGGAACTGTTATTGCGACTGTTTGACTCGTTTTCTAGGGGATGATAAAACACGTTCACAGCTTTCCTTCCCTGCATATGATTAACAAAACAAATTCATAATAAATTCAAGTTCATGGGAGAAAAGGGTGTACTAACTACTATTTTTGAAAACACGTGAAAGTTCACTTTATGTTGTTTATTTCACAATATTTGAACCCTGTGGCTGATACGTCTGTACGTCGACACATTTACCAAATAAAATTATAGCTCGTGAGCCCCCAGACAAAATGAATATTTGTCGTGAATTGTTTTCACACCACGTGGCTGTCTCAAACACCGTTTATGTTCATGCCTATGCGACGACACGATTTACATTAACAAATCACAGTCACTTTAATTCAATGCGATGCACACCTTGTTCCACCGGCTAAATATTCACAAACACACAGTAGCACTCGATTTAACTTGGTACAGTCTACGACGAGCAACCACACGTGGCGATTGCCACAGACAAATCTCAAGTCACCACCTCGAGATCCACATGCCGACTGCTGAAGAGCGACGCCGCCCGGCCAGCTCACCACGTGCTCCAGAGTCCTCACTTCCTGCCCTTGCGCGCGCGCCCCAACAGCTCAACTGCCGGTTTTTTTTTTCCCCTACGTTATCAACTTCTGCATGTGAGCTGTTCTAACCGACTTCCAACGTACTGCACTCAGCCTATACATTTCTAAAACTTTACTTAAAATCAAAATAATTACACTACACATTAAATAAATTGTCTTCTTAGGTTTTTATATTGGTATAAACATACTTTGTACTATTTATCATAATCGTGCAATTTCTTATGTCACAGATAAGTGATTTAACTGAATACTTCAAGATAAAATACAAAAGATTAATTGAAAATAAAATGAGAAATAGTTAATATATTATTTTTATCAACAAACATTGCCATGCTAGTTGTGTAACTGTCTTGTCTTCGTTGGTAATTTATTACTTTTCATTGTCAATTAAACATATTACGTTAGATGTGACTATATCAGCTAATGTATTGTTTATTTATCAACAGGCTATTTTGTAATGAGGGCCTTAAAGGTTCCTAACTGCATCGTATTACTTCAAATGCCAGTAGTATTACAATATTTGTGCATTTCACTGTGCCTGGCACTTGCCATTGTCCCTCTCTCCCCTCACTGGAAACGAAATGGAAAATCCTAAGTTGGAACAAGCCACCAACGTCGGCCTGCTCGCTGGCCTCCCGTCAGCTGCAAGCACACAGCAAATCTCAACGTGGAGAATTTCTACCTTTGGCCTAACTATAAATGTTGTCACCCAATTGCGTACATACATTGCTACTATAATTAATAAGATTAAAATTGTGTAACATTTAGTGCATTGGCATGGTCAATGTTTGCAGTGAACTTCATACTGTTTAATTATCAAATGCTATTAATTTCCAGTATTTCTATTGGGCTGTAATCTGACTTCGCCTATCGCGTTGGCAATCTCTATCGCGCAATCACGCAAAGTTGTGTCGCTGACACTTAATGACTGTCGTCTGGCATCGGTAAATTGCTCAAAAAGTCTCGCATTTATCTCAGTTGCAATTTCCAGTCAACTCTTACGTCGTCCAGCGACTTCCTTTCTCTATGTATACGATTCACGTTCAGAACGGACGAAGGGATACCTACTTTGAACAGTACTGACACGTAGGCGTTTCTTACCACTTTCATTCAACCAATACTTCACCGCTTTTTCTTTGTCTGATAATGTAATTGTAGTTACTGGTGTTGTTTTCGGAGATAATTGATGATGGTACGTGGTACTATCACTCGAAGAGTCGTCAAGCAGGAAAACAGCCATTTTCGTGAATTTTTTAGGTGACTTCCAGGTCATGTCAGCAGCTAACATTCTGCATACAGACTTCCTTCAATGTTAACTAACTTTGGTAAAAATTCAATACATGTTTCGGCATGACAAGTCTGACCATTCCCTTGTTAAACTTACAAACCACTTAAACTAACTCATGCTAAGAACAACACACACACACCCGGTCGAGGGAGGTCTGTAACCTCTGACGGGGAACGGCCGAGCACTTAGAAGCAAGGTCGCTTAGAGCGTACACCCATTCCCGCACGGCAGCGATAATTAAATGCAGATAAAATTATGAGCACGTCTTCCGCTTAAGGCAGCTCCAATGCTACGAAATCACAAAAACAGTCGCACAGCTGATGTGACATTGCATATGCATCGTATGTGATGAGAAACGAAATGTGAAAAGGACGATGAAAAGCTTCTGGTACACAGCCTTTCCATCATTTCTCAATAAATCAAACTTCAAGACCAACACCCAGGTCCGAGAGATGTCTCGATTGTATGATTTCTGTTTTTGACAAAGCTTGGAACTCCGGGTCTACGCCAAAGTCTCTGACGAAGTTTCTTGGAGAATGTTAAGAGTAACTAATATGTGTTCGTTACTGAAGTTTGTTGCATATAACGGCGTCGGTCAATTAGAGACTTCAGAAGAACAGAACAAATGACTCAAGTAAAGCTTAAGCACATCAATTAGGAAAATATACATTCATTACTTCGCAATTTGCGAGAATTTCTGACTTTAGCTGCTCTTCATCAGGTGGTCTATCATATTGTAACATATGAAATTTTGTGCCGGACCGGGACTCGAACCCGGGTCTCCCGCTTTTTGCGAGCGGGAGACCCGGGTTCGAGTCCCAGTACGGCAAAAAATTTCATATGTTACAATATGATAGACCACCTGAAGAAGAGCAGCTAAAGTCGGAAATTCTCGCAAATTGCGAAGTATTGAATTTATATTTAACATTTATAGCTGCGGACCATCAGCAACGTCTGTTCCCCTGATCTAGTGTTACTAATTGCGGAATATTCAGTTTTAGTTTCTGTCACAAAGTTCCACAAGATTTCGTAGGTGTTCTGTAAAACTCGTAATTAGTACCGTACCTAATTACACCCGCTGACGGTTGAAATGGGTAATGAAACAAACATGCCGATGAAGTGCAAACAGAAATAAATAACGGAGTATTCAAATGGATAACTTGAGGTACAGCAATGATAGTTCTATACTCCTATTACAGTATCACATATGCCTACTCATTGTGTGGTGTGTGTGTGTGTGTGTGTGTGTGAAAGCGAGAGAGAGAGAGAGAGAGAGAGAGAGACTGATTGATTGTGTGTACCCTACTGTATCATTGCTCTGAAGCAACATTCACCTTGGCGATCGCTATATACTAAACTTTTAGAATTGCAAGAAGTTGTGATCTGACGAATGTGAAGAATAAAACCATCCTACACTATGAATATGCATATAACGGCATTAAACTGGTATTAATTACGACAAAGCTTTTCTCATATCATTTCGGAAGCACAATAAATTCACTGTTAGGATACGGTTGAGCGAATCATTTCTAACAGAGCTTGTACCAAACATTCGCAAGAAGCTGCTGCGTAACAATCTCTGAGAATAGTATAGTGCTTGCCTCAGACTGACGTTATTAACGATCCACTGTCCATGATCGAGATGATGTGTTTCTCTGAAACATTTTAAAGAAACAGCTCTCTGTTTAAAGCTGTACGGTACAGTTGTCAAATTCTAAATGAAACTAAAAGATTATTATTTTCACTTAAACGAAGGGAATCAATTTCTATATACAAACATAATTTACACGAAGATTCCGTACAAAATTGCAGGTGAGAGTGAAGTGATTGGATTTAAAGTACACAATTCCTTTGACTTTATACAAGTACCGGGTTGACTGAATAGATATATTAACATCTCTGGTATGTCTGTATACTTTCTTCTAATAAAATTACATACACTTATAGCAGAACCCTAAAACACTCGGGAGAGTTTTTGTTGGGAAAAGCCGACAAGCAAATGTTACGATCGCACTTAGAAAATGAATGGGCATCGTTTAATTCTGGGACTATGGATGTAGAGGACTTGTGGACTAAATTTAAATGCATTGTTAATGAAGGGTTAGAGAAATATGTGCCAGTAAAGACGATTAAGAATGGAAAAGATCCACCGTGGTATAATAATAATGTTAGAAAGCTGCTGAGAAAGCAAAGGCTGTTGCACTCTCGATTCAAAAAAGAACACGCAAATGGTGACAGGCAAAAGTTAGTAGAGATTCGTGCGTCTATAAAAAGATCGATGCGTGAAGCATACAATAATTATCACAGCCATACCTTAGCAAAAGATCTTTCCGAGAACCCGAAAAAATTCTGGTGCTATGTAAAATCGATAAGCGGGTCAAAGCCCACTGTCCAGTCACTAGTTGATCATTCCGGGGCAGTAATAGAAGAAAGCAAACGGAAAGCTGAAGTTCTAAATTCAACCTTTAAGAAATCTTTCACGCAGGAGGACCGCGCAAATATACCATCATTTGATCAACGTACTAATTCCGAAATGGGGGACATAGCAATAGGTATTTCCGGTGTATAGAAGCAGCTGAGAGAGCTAAATACGAAAAAGTCTGCTGGTCCGGATGGAATACCAGTTCGGTTTTACAAAGACTATTCTGCGGCATTGGCCCCCTACTTAGCTTGCATTTATAGCGAGTCTTTAATTCAGCGCAAAGTTCCTAGTGATTGGAAAAAAGCGCAGGTGACTCCCGTGTATAAGATAGGAAAGAGAACTGACCCATACAATTACAGGCCAATATCGTTGACATCGGTTTCATGTAGAATTTTGGAGCATATTCTCAGTTCGAACATAGTAAATTTCCTTGAAACGGAAAAGCTTCTTTCCATGAATCAGCACGGGTTTAGGAAACATCGTTCATGTGAAACTCATCTTGCTCTTTTCTCACATGACATCTTGCGAGTCATGGAAGAAGGGCAACAGGCGGATTGTGTTTTTCTCGACTTCAAAAAGGCGTTCGACACGGTGCCACACTGCAGACTGCTAACGAAGATACGAGCTTATGGAATAGGTTCACAGATTTGTGACTGGCTGGAAGACTTCCTAAGTAATAGAACGCAGTACGTTGTTCTCGACGGCGAGTGTTCATCAGAGACGAGTGTATCGTCAGGCGTGCCCCAGGGGAGTGTGATAGGACCGCTATTATTTTCTATCTATATAAATGATCTGATGGACAGAGTAAGTTGTAATTTGCGGCTGTTTGCTGATGATGCTGTGGTGTATGGGAGGGTGTCGTCTGTAACTGACTGTAATAGCATACAGGTTGACTTAGACAAAATTTCTAGTTGGTGCGAAGAATGGCAGCTAGCTCTCAATGTAGAAAAATGTAAGGTGATGCGCATGAGTAGAAAAAACAATCCTATAATGTTCGAATACAGCATCAGTAGTGAGCTTCTTGATGCGGTCGCGTCGTTCAAATATCTAGGCGTAACATTGCAGAGCGATATGAAATGGAACGAGCATGTAAGGACAGTTGTGAGTAAGGCGGACAGCAGACTTCGGTTTATTGGGAGAATTTTGGGAAGATGTACTTCACCTGTAAAGGAGACCGCGTATAAAACGCTTGTACGACCACGTCTTGAGTATTGCTCAAGTATTTGGGACCCGCAGCAGATCGGTTTGAAGGAAGACATAGAGGCGGTTCAGAGGCGAGCAGCTAGATTTGTTACCGGTAGGTTCGACCAATGCGCGAGTGTCACGGAAATGCTCCGGCAACTCAATTGGGGATCGCTGGAAGAAAGACGATGTTCTTTTCGTGAATTTCTGTTAAGTAAATTTAGAGGGCCGGAATTTGAAGCTGAGTGTAGTACGATCTTGCTGCCGCCTACTTACATTTCGCGTAAAGATCACAAAGACAAGATAAGAGAAATTAGGGCTCGTACGGAGGCATATAGGCATTCTTTTTTTCCTCGTTCAGTTTGGGAGTGGAATAGGAAAGGAAATGCCTAGTAGTGGTACAGTGTACCCTCCGCCACGCACCTTACGGTGAATTGCGGAGCATATAGGCATTCTTTTTTTCCTCGTTCAGTTTGGGAGTGGAATAGGAAAGGAAATGCCTAGTAGTGGTACAGTGTACCCTCCGCCACGCACCTTACGGTGAATTGCGGAGTATGTATGTAGATGTAGATGTAGAGTTGCTAGTCTCCTACCGAGCGCCTCCCCAGGTGGCGTACAGGGGGATGCTCACCAGGTTGGTGGGTACCGGGGAAATAAAATACCCGGGGTGGACCAAGACTAGTACCAAGCGCACGGCAGTCCCACATGTCAGTGGCGGTACCCCAACAGCGTCTGTTCCACATGTTAGTGGCGGCTGATAAAATGTACCTCAGGGCCAACAACCTTGAGTGTTAAGATCATCACCCACTAGGGTTAAAAGCTGTGTGTGTGTTGTGTATGTTGAACCTATCGTTAAATCAGACAACAAATTATTCATTAACACAGCAATTTGGTTTAATTATGGCCCTGATATTGATGCATATACTATTCAATAAGAAACAGTGCATTAAACTGATTATGTGCGCAACGGATATTTTAAACACAGCACAACTGTGACAAGTCACCATTTGAAACAGACACTGACTATACTCAAAAATTTTGACTGCGAGAAAGATATTAAAAAACCACAAACCACTTTCTTAATGCTTGACTGTGAGAATTTTATGCATATCAGTTTCTAATTATTGAAATTTAGTATCATAGTCAATTAACTATCTTTTACTATGGCACCAACAACGAAATCTGTTCAACAATGTTATTAAAATCAATACTGCCCTTTAAATCCACTAATAACTAATTATCAAATGAAGGAAGTAGGTTAATTTTCTAACTACGTAAATGAAACAGGAAAGAACGGTCAAGTTACTTATTATTAATAATCAGCATTACATTACTTACATAATACAACTTCTGACTTGCTGGCAAAGCAGCCTCTGCTCTACATCGGAGCCATACACACAACTCAACCGCTCTCTAAGCGAGCTGAACCACAAGTGCTACTCTCTCTCAGCGCGAGCTACAATTCTATGCAATATATGATCTTTACCAAAGATGAAACTTCACAGAGTTAAGTACACATATCGATACATACAGTAGAAGCGATATTAAACATTTTCTTGCAAGCAAGTTACTCCATACAAAACAGGAGGCACAATATTAGACATTTTCTTACAAAGATAATTTTTTATGGACACGTTTCAGGGTGACCCAATATATGCACTCGTTGGACTCAACATGAAGAGAAACATCAACCGAAATATTACCCCAGGTGGTAACCAATCAACCTCCATTCAAGAAGGGGCAAACAGGCCATTGGATTCTGGAGAGCCTGCGTGTACTCCACTACTACTGGCCTCACATAAACAAGAACAGAAAAAGAAAAAGAACATCACTTACCTAGCTACAGTGAACATAAACTCCCTGTTGGTTGGTAAACTCAAACAAACCCTTGATGTGATAGAGAAGTATAACATCAAGATAGCGGTAATACGAGAGACTAGATTTCCAGACGAGGACACTATGGAAACCCAAGGATACGGAATATATAAAGGAAAACCAGGTGAAAGAGTGATGAAGACAGTTCCACACCTAGGTACTGGCTTTGTTGTACATCATAAAATGGTCGACCATGTTTTAGAATTCATATCTCCCAATGGCAGAACCTCCACATTATCCTTGAGGTCCCGCAATAGTGCATACACAATAGTTAATTTTCAAGCACCTACAAATGACACCAATAGGAAAGATCTGGAAACAGTGGAATACTACTGGAACACCCTAGAAGAGACCCTAGAAAAGATCCCAGACCACCACACCATCATATTGATGGGTGACTTCAATGCACAAGTTAGCAAGAAAAGAAGTACCGCAGGATAGTAGGCGATTACCCAGCCCACAAGAGGACCAACAGACAACACTATGTGACAATTGGAACCTGGTCCTAAAATCAACTGGGTTCAAGCGACTACAAAGGAAGGCCATGACCTGGAAGAATCCAAATCACATTCTGGGTGAATTTCAATTAGGGGGTAATAAGGGGAGCAAACCTCGACTCTGACCACTATCTCTCCCTGGTTAAGACAACCTACAACCCTTGAGAAGAGTACGCAATAACCAAAAGGTGTCGAGAATACTAAGGTTTAAGACCCAACGGCTGAGTGACAAGGACTGCGACTTTCAAACTATCCTCAAGAAGTACACACAGAAACAAGGATGGCCTAATCTTCTAAAGGCTCTACTGGATGCCGCTCATGCATCCATACCTGCTTCATCGAACAAAGGCAAGCACCCCTGTAGGACCACAGAATCTGATGAATCTATAGAGGAAAGGCGCAGAGCCTGGATCAAGTTAAATTAGCACAAAAGATGACGCCAACCGTCAGGCATTTGTGGCGCAAAGAAAAACAACAGCGTTTATCATCCGAAAAACCAAGAAGAACTATAACAGGTCTCAAATACAAAAGGCAGAAGAAGACTTCAAGAAAAACAATTCCAGATATCTCTATAAAGGACTCAAGAAACAGACTACTTCATACACAGCCCCAACCCTACATCTCAGAGGGCTTGATGGGAAGCTCCAAATAAATAACAGTGACTGCACAAACACCTTTGCAGAATACTTTCGGTAACTCCTCAATGCAGAGCAACCTAAAGAGAGACTTGCTGTCACCGAGCCCGCTATCAGGAACCAGGACTCTGTACCACCTAACAGGGAAGAAATACAGAAGATAATCAAAGACCTTAAGAACAACAAGGCCCCAGGAGAAGATGGTATAGTTGCAGAAATGTGGAAGCATGTAAATGACCAGTCCATACAGAGTAACACCCAGATCATTGAGGACATTTGGAGAACGGAGGTATTGCCAGAGGGATGGATCTGAGCTGTGATCCATCCATTATACTAGAAAGGAAGTAAGACCGACCTCAACAACTACAGAGTCATCTCTTTGTTGCTTATAACCTACAAGATCTTCTCTAAAGCCTTGCAAACTAGAGTCAGCAAACAGCTAAACTCCCAGCTAGGCGAATACCAAGCTGGTTTGCGGGTGAGTAGGTCCTGCCCAGAGCAGATTCAAAACCTCAAGACAATCCTCTCATATAGGAGCAGAGGGGGACATCCCTGGGTAGCCATTATGGTAGATTTCGAAAAGACATACGACTCAATAGATCGACAACCCTCTTCTCCATCTTGTGTGAACTAGGCCTAGTTGAGAAGACTACCAGACTGGTCCAAGATACCATGAATAACACCACATCCAAAGTTAAGTTTAGGGTGAATCAGCGAGCTTTCCCATCCAGACAGGAATCAGGCAGGCCTCTCGTGCATCCTCTTCAACTGTGTTCTGGAAAAAATCATTAGAGGATGGACTTCCATGTTGTCACCAGAAGCTGTACTGAAGCTTGGCTACAAGAAAGATAACCTCATTGCCTTTGCTGATGATCTCACCCTATTGTCCAACAGCATGGAGGAGGCTACTCATCAACTGCAGAGCCTCTACAATGTTGCAGTAAAAACCGGCTTGAAAATCAACTTACAGAAGACGGAGTTCATCACCAATATCAAGCAGACTTCTTCTTATAATCCCACTAGGAAACAATAATATCTGTAAAGTTCCTGCAGTCAAGTACTTGGGAGAATCAATTTCAGCAAGTGATAGCGAAACCTTGGCCATAGACGCCAGGTGCACCAAGTTAGAGAGAGGGCCTATCATTCATGTAAGAATATCTATACCTCCAAGTACCTACCTAAGAACTTAAAACTGAAGCAATACAAATCAGTAGTAAGACCTCTGTACTCTATGCCTCCGAGTGCCTCTTGATGAATCGAAAGAGCCCACTCAGAAATTAAAACTTAAAGAGAGGAAGTTCCTGAGGAGAATATAAGCACCCATAAGAGAGGAAGACCGTACTTACAGAATCAGGCACAATAACGAACAGTATGAACACCAGGAAGACATAGTCACATGTATGAGAAAAAGGCGACTAACTTTCTACGGGCAAATGACCCGCCTGAATCACTCAAGGCTAACCAAGAAGATCCTCACAGTGACAAGCAGGGGAAAGGCGTCCACCTCTGTTAGATCAGACTTAGAGGAACTGCAGATCCCATTGCAGATAACCGAGGACCGAACGCGATACCGTCAGGCCATTCTACATGGAGTCTTCCCCCTATCTCTCACAGGCAAGAAGTGTACGTGCACCACCAGACCTAAATGGACGGATGAGAGGAAGCAGGCTCACAGCCAGAAGATGAAGGCGTATTGGGCCAAGAAAAAGAAGAAAACCCTATCTGAGAGTTAAGACGAGTCTCGTGGTCCCTAGTAGGCCGAAACGAACTAAAAAAATAACCCGAAAACAGATTTGAAAAAAAAAAAAAAAAAAAAAAAAAAAAAACCTGAGAATTTTGGACAGGCACACTTTGTCTGACTGTGTCATAAATTTAAATGAAAAGAAGCACTGTAGTGTGTGTGTGTGTGTGTGTGTGTGTGTGTGTGTGTGTGTGTGTGTGTGTGAGAGAGAGAGAGAGAGAGAGAGAGAAATAGGGGACATGGGGTTAATAACATGGGTCAAAAGTTCTCACGTTCATTATGCAGGAGGATTTATTTGATGTCGTAATACTCGAGCCTTTAGCGTAGTTTTCACGCTGATATGAGTTTGAGCACGCTACGTATTTATTTTGAGCAGAAGCAGTCCGCTTAGAGGAGGTGATTAAGTAGATAAACGTAAGTAAATTTAAATGAGAACGAAAACTTTTACAGAAATCTGTTGAGATAAATAATTAGATGTGCATGGGATGGCGAAGCTAGATATTATGGATGTGAAGGTTAAGAACGTAATGTTGTTGATAGGAGAAGTGATTTCAGTAACCGAGGCTTCTCTAAGTATTAAGCTTGCATAACATTCATAACTGGCGAAAGTTATATAACAGTGATGAGCGTTGTAAGTGCCGCAATAGGGTGATGTTTGACCGACTAATGCAATAATCAGATTTTAAATAAAACATAATTAGGAGATACTAAATTGTGGACGCTTAATAACATTCGATGTGTCCTGGCTTTGGAGCATATGATATGACGTAACCAATCGAGTTACGGCAGCCATTAGAATTGTACAATAAAAATACATTAAAATGTAAGGAAACTAGACGTGGAAGGGATACTCAAACAGTGAGGATAACTGAAAGCTTAGGAGAGAAATTAGCACGATATTACAAGAAAAACTGTTGTTTTATTAGCCTGTGTAGATTTTCGGTACATATTGACATATTAGGTACGGTGTGCCGTTTTATAGCTTGATTAAGTTTACTCCTGGTAAGATAGTATGGTATGGTATGATAGCACGAAATGTATTTTGATAATAAAGTAATAATTTCATAAATCGTAGTTATGTAAACTATTGTGAAAATGTTGTATTTGCAGCAAAAGTGATCCTGAAACTCGTGTTGCTATTCTTTATGCTTCTTCACAATAATTACGCGACAACATTTATCTACACCGGTTCAAAAGTTACTCTCTATTCACATATCCTCTGAAGCAGTGTCTAGACTGTTCTTTTTGCCCTTGAGCAAAATTTTGTTGGCATTTTGGACATCGAACTTTGGCCGTAAATTCGTCCTTGATATCGAGGCGGCGTTTTATCACTTCTTTGTATGAAACGCTCGCAGTATTCGACCAAGCTAACAGATGAAGGATGTTGGAAGATGACACATACGTAACCCGAATTTGTGCCTTGTCAGTGCGCGGTATTAATATCTTCGTCAACGGCGCGTGCGAATTTGTGATTCTTTAGGGTCCCATGTCTCAGGTTCTATTCATCTCAGAGTGAAGGGGTAAAGTGTTCTGGCTAGATCTTGGCCAAGTAATCATTTTTGTACATATTAGAAGAATGGATATACTACAACTATCAATCAGTACATCGTCAAAATTTTCAAAGTTACACACTTCCTGGAACTCATCCAAATCGAGCAAATCAGTTGGCTTTTAAACATGACGTGTAGTCTATGGTGGGCTTTAAACGGCTTATAAAACCACAATTCATTCACGGGCGGTTCCTGAGAAAACCTAAAAAAAAAAAAAAAAAAAAAAAAAAAAAAAAAAAAAAAAAACCATAATTTTTGGGTACCAAAAAAAAAAAAAACGAATTGTGGGTATGGTCATTTCGATACTTTCTATTCATTGCAAATCTTCGAAATTTTTACCATACGTTCTTATGATGATGCTGTCGAGGCCGTTTTTAAATTTTTTCGATATCGTTATCCGTTACCGAGATCCAGAGGTTGAAACTTCTTATAGTTTTGCACAAAATCAGAAAACCCGATTTTTAGTTGTTTTAGCACCGTGAATAGCAAATATATAAATAACTAACCATAGTAAATTGTTCAAATATTTACAATACGTCCTGTAGACATTTACCAATAAAAGGGATTTTTCAGTTTTCGTAAATCTTAATCCGTTAGCAAGATACGGTCGTAAAACGCGATATTTTGCTAGAAAAAGTGCGTATTGTGCTGAAAGACGGTGTACGGAGAGCTCTGAAACTTACCATGCGATTACCGTCGAAAAAAATTGATTTTTGTACATCTTAAAGATTGAAATCTTCGGTCGATAAAGTGGTAATTTTTGTTTTCGTTTACTTTACAGTTAATATGTAGCATCCTGTTTAGTGAATTATTGCAACATATTTTAAAGAGATTGCAGAGGTAAAAACACATTGCGTAGGCTTTTCGTATGGTTGATTTTAGGTTACACATAGCTGTGTGTGAAATGTAGATAATATATCGAAATTCAATTTAAAATTTAGAGCAGAATGATATCTTATGTGGTTCTTGGGATATCGATCCGTGAATGATAGCACGCGACATTAATAGGTTAGAAAACGCTATTTCTGATTTCAAGGTAACGTATCTTGAGGAACAGGAAATGACTAAAAAGTTATGTGTATGTTGTTTAGATGTTTATCTGGAAAATCCGTTTTTGGAAATGTGTATTCGTTATCGTGATACGCTACAAAAATCATAATTTTTGGTATAAAAATATCCAACTGAGTGCATTGGCACATGTACACTTCTATTCATGGCAAATCGTCGAAATTTTTACGATGCGTTCTAATATTATACTATCCAAATTTTACTCGCCATTGATTTAATGTTATATAAGCAGTACACTCTTATGTAACAGGAAAAAGGCGGGAACCAGCTGAAAAATGCTCCTGCCGGATCAAAGAAAAGGCGAATATGTTCTCTTACACAAAAGTGTGTAACCAGAGGAATCAATCCTCATTCCGACTTCCTCACCAAAACTTTTCGCATGCGAACTTATTCGCGCTTTTTTCGGCTGAATGTGAGTAGGACAGAAACAGTTCAAAATGCAGAGAAAGCCGTATATGATGGAACAGAGAAAGTGTCAGTTCAAGGGAAAGGCATGTGCATGAAAACAGCAGTGGGAAGCGAAACGAGATGTCGGAAGTCAGGAACAGTGGCAACAACAATTTAAGAGAGATGTAGATAGTAGCAATTGGTGCAAAAGAGAAAACAGTGGGAAACAGACAAATGGAGACCATGCATAAAGCTTGAGCGTGCGGCTCTCCAATACTTCAGAACGAAACGATTTCGCCAATTTTTCCCATCCCCAGTACCCGCGTGCTAAAGTTTTCCGGTCTACAGGTCAAACCCCAAGCAAACAATCTCCAAGGACATATGTGTAAAGGAGACAATCGTGACAGAAGACAATGAAAGCCGACTATAAGTGAGAAAGAAAGGATACTGGCAACAGGACAGGAAGTGAATGGGACAACGTCACTGGGGCTAAGAGACGATGAAAGTGGCAGAAACAGACAGCGGTGAGGAATCGCGAGGGAAAAGGATGAAGACATTGAAAGTTTGACACACAGAAAGCGGCAGTGGGAGAGACATCAAACAAACGGACAGAGACATATCGTCATTGACAGTGAGATGACATTGTTATGACGGCTGAACTGGGCAAAAGTATTTACTAAGTTATGCGCTAAAAGTGCGCGAATATGTTCGCATGCAAAAATTTTTGGTGAGGAAATCGGAATGAGGATTGAGGCACCTGGTTCTACACTTTTGTGTCAGAGAACATATTCACCTTTTCTGTGCTCCGGTAGGAGCATTTTTCAGCTGATCAACTAAAATAAGACAATTTTCAGGTTTGAAGCCACTCAAAATATGCCACGTACGACACTATCTACATTTGCTATGACATTCGAGCAATGTTGAGGACGACTGGCATTAAAATATACATCGAACGTATCAGATTTCTTCGATTATCCTAAACTGATTTAGGTGCATATAACCAAAGATTCTGCTTCGTTTATAACAACTTCGTTACCCAAATTTTCATTTCTCTACTATACAGCAAGTCGTCGTTAATGGGGAAATTATTTGTACGTTCAGAATTGCAGTTTCGTTTGGACATGTCCAAATTCTTAGTTGTAATTGAAGCTTCATGCTTGTTTCAGTTCGAATGCAGGAACGAAGGAGGAAAGGAAACTTAGGGGTTAACGCCCCGTCGACAGCGTGGTGATTAGAGACGGAGCTAACGCTCCGATTTTTGTGCAAGGCTGAGGAAGGAAATTGGCCGTGCCCTTTGAAAGGAACCATTCCGGCATTTGCCTGGATTGAGTCAGGGAAATCACAAAAAACCTAAATCTGGATGGCCGGAGGTGGATTTCAACCCCCGTCCTCTCGAATTCGAGTCCAAGGTGTGTCCACTGCACCACCTCGCTCGGTAGTTGGAATGCACAGGAGAACCGGACTCCTGGCGTCGGTTGCGAGCCATGGAGTACAATGGTCGAAGTGGGACGTGTGAGAGTTTTGGTCGGGCAAGCAACGTGCTTGGGTAGTCCTTACAAGTGTGTTAAGCCCGTGTGCATGAGGTGGCGTAGAGGCTTAGCACCACTGCCTAGTAAGAATTAGGTCCCATATTCGGATCTTAGTTCCGTCACTGATTTTCATACCTCCATGTCGCATGATTCAACAGTTACAAACAGCTGACACTCAGAAACCTCAGATAGAATCTATGTTTTCAAATGTTAGACACTAAAATTAAATTCTCGTCATGCGACAGGTAGTAATGTTCGGGTAATTTTCGGACGAATCGATATTAAATTTATTTACTGTTCATTTGGTTGAAAGAAATTGTCTTCTGTTTCGTGATCTTTGGTAGATATTTCTAACGATATCCTTTTCGGCTGAAAAGGGACTAGATGTGACTTCTTCAGTTAAGACTACTATTACAATGGTTCGACACAAGTTCAAAAGAAAAGAAATAGATGGAGAGGCTGGAGTGGTGAACGGTTTGGAGCGGTGAAGATGATGAGGGGACGGTCAGACAACGGGGGAACATTTGAAATGTTACACAGGAATCAAAATAACATTGCTTGCGGCTTAACTTCTGACAATAACAGCCACTCGAGCGGGCGAAATGTTAAGGCAATGTTCTTGCAGGAGATATGCGCTCAGTGAGTCACAAATTAACTAATTTTTCCATGTTTTGTTGGACACTTCTCATATTAGCTCGTTATTTACAACTGGCGGATTTCGTTGCGGTAATTTGCCACTTCCAATAATTTCAACTGAACTGTCAAGATAAATCAAATTATGATTGTCTGTTCCTTAAAAGTTCCTGAAACTATTTCTTAGAAAACTCTTTCGGTTGTTTTTAGCCACCGATAAACTTTATGAAACAGTTGTAAAGTAAGATATCGATTCACCAACTCGAATACACAGTTTCCACATTATATAAATTGATGATAAGTCCGTAAAACTATACAATAATCTTGAAAATTGTAATGCAGCACAATATTTAAAAAATTCAGGTGTCTTAATGGCTGAACTCACTGACACTTGAAGTAAAATTTCCAGTTTTATTTCCCTTCACACAAATCATTATAATAAAACATACACAGCTTTAGAACATTCTTGTAGGGAATAATTAAAATTTGACAGTCTAGATCGCAAGTTGCTGAGCTTTTGGCCCACTTTAGGTTACGGTAGTAACACTAAAAGTGGGCCATTGCGATCGTCTTCTGACAGCTCGAAATTTAAATGAAAATAACGACTTAACTATTCATGTGACACGAAAATTGAATAACCGAATTTGTAGAGCAGAAATGTCTCTACAATTGTGCTCTGTTATGTTTTTTTCATATCTCGTATCTTTTGAGAGAAATTTTGCAAAAATAACGGAGATTTTACACCCTCCATTGAATTAACGAAAATCAGTCGTTCGGAGATGTCACGTGACATTTCTCGCCCAGAACTCTCTGTGGCATACGCCATCTTGCGTTGCGTATTTGATGATTTTCTTACTGTACTTACACTTTGTCATTTCAAAGCAACGGCGCACTGAATAATTAACAAAAACACATCGTTCTTCTTACCATAATGATAATCTAATGTCTTCAAATGCCATATTAGCATCAGTTAACAACGGCCATCAATAGTATGAGACTAAACGACCCATCTTTCTATTGATAGCCGTAGCGTAGTGGGCAAGACGTTGGCCTTTGACGCTAAAAGTCGGTGGTTCGGAACCCGCCACTACCTATTTTTTTTCCCTAAGAGGGTTTCAGACATTCTTAATTATTTGTTTTATTATTTAGATTGTTATTTTGGTCCAAAATGTTTGCAAAAACGTATAAAACTATAAATCTAAAGTGGGCCGTAAAACACGTCAGTGCGATTATTTTATTGGCAACAGGTTTCGGTCCTACAGGACCATCATCAGGCCTTCTGCACCTTGTAGGTGGACGGTGGCGGCGGCCGGAGCAGGCGTCAACTGCAGTTTATCATTGTAAGATCGCTGGTCCCAAAATGCTTGTAGACACTCAAAATAGTAACTGAAACTGTTTGTGATATACGTAACTAGCAAAACTTTTGTATTAATATTAATAATTCTTTTTTTATTGTTTATTTCATTATGACGGTTGGCAACGGCGTCCCTTAACAAGGGCTTCTCCTGCTCCGTAGCTGTCGACCCGCAACGTTTGATGGCCAGCTATATCATGTATGGCACCGGCAGACAAGATTGTGTTCTCGTGGGTTGCACTGTTGTCACCGCACATGAAACAAAGGAATACAAAACATATTATTTTAAGAATCATGTAATAAAAATCATTAACATTAAAAATCTTTAACAACAACATAACCTCTTCAGTCCCAGTGCCAAGGTTAATTTAAAATTTTGAACATGTCAATATTTTTTTATTAGGTTGCATAGGCACCATATTTCCTCTCTTTTGTAATTTGGGAACTTTTCATTATTTGAATGTTGATGGTACACATTTGTGTACCTCGAGTTTAAATCGTTAACATATTTCTTAAAGGAACATACTGTATTTAAGGGTAAAATTAATTACAGTATGTTGTATTTGTACAACCTACATATTTTATTTACAATAAGAAATTTTACAATACATATTTACAAGTATTTGTTACTGCCAGATGGTTTTGTATGCGTCCCTATGACAACTTTAATCCAAATATGATGCAAAATTTCTGATGCGGTTGGTCTGAAACTAAGTGAACTAGTCTGAACACATTTGAGGTTTGTCTAATATGTTACAACCTCATAGAATTCAACTGGAAAGAATTCAGTGAAAGATTCCACGTCTCTTTTGGGTCCACTGGAATCACTTTCCTCTCCAGGGATGCGCCAATATCAGGCATACAAAAAAGTAACGAACAAACCATGGATGGACACCGAACCTACATTTTTCTTAAAATTTGAAGTGAAAATTTACAAATTTTGTTACAAATAAAGAAAGAAACAAAAATACTTTTATTCAAAGTATAGCAATACTAACCAAATAGCACTTCACGCCAAACCTGTTATGGATTTTTTAAATATCACCATTCATTAAATCTTCAATGTTTTGAGAGTGAATTTCGTTAGAAGCATCACGTGGGGAGTCAGAATTCGTACGCTGTCCATTCTTTACAACAAATAAATAATCCTCAGGTACAGAATTTGAATATTCTGCATCATTTCCCTTTAGTATGCGTGATATCTCTTCATCACTTAGCACGTGGACTGCCAAAATATGGTACGTTATGGAGTACAGAGCTAATGTAAAAGTGCACACTAAGAATCAAGGTACACATATGTGTACTATGAAAACATCGGCATTTATTGCCCAGGAAAATTGAAATAATTCACATTTGCTCTATTTCAGATGATTCTTCAAACTTCACTTATCACTCACTAGAAGATAGATAAACACATAGAGCTTGATGTATTATTTACTTGTTACTTGCTGTCATAAAGGCGCTGCCGGGCTGCCAGCTTCACTAACATCAGACTTCTGATTCATGTAGCTCAAGAAGTACTGCTGCAAGGGCTATACAAGTGGCGTAGTTTGAAAGAAAAAAGGTACACGATTGTGCACTCGCGCTCTGAGCACACAAAATACACCATAGACAGAGAAAACAGTTTACGAACCAAGGTGCACATTTGTGCACTTACAGACTGAAGAGGATAAATAAACATGATTTTCCCTGCAAAACTGAGCTTATGCAAGACAGTATCAGGGATAATATTTCGTCCCACTACACTGACAATCTTGATTAGTGAAATCAAGAGGAAAGTTTGTATTTACACAAAATTTCGTACGGTGTGTGGTGGAGGGTACTTTACAACAGATCTCGAATCCGATTTAGCGATCACCATGAAAGTTGGCACGTGTACGTCTAGTTTTATAGAAAATATTTTATGAAGAATATTTTATGGAGAATATTTTTACACTCTGCAACCGACCGTACGGTTCTTGGATGACGGCAGCTTCCAATAAATCTCCATACCGTTTCACCCACCACCATGAAAGTTGGTTGGTATTAGTAATTTTTCGTAGGAACGGGGAGGAGATGCACATAGGAGGAGATAGACATGGATGGACAGCGACAGGAAAGAGGAGACGAGAGAGGGGGAGGAGGAACAAATAGTGACGTAATTTTCCTTAAAAATAAAAGAACAAAATAAAGGGTCACTGTCGACCGAGGATTTCGTACGTCACAAAAGATTTTGACAACGTTTGAACGAGCACCATCAAAGTTGTAACATGTGTTTATATTTTTATGGGGAAAATTACTTGCCATAAACGTTAACCGGAGATTCCGAGATAAAAGCTAACAGCCAATACTGCACAAGATAACTTCAGAGAATATTGGAAGTGATTTATAATTAAACGTCGTTTACAATTCTCTATACAACTCTACAACACTATATTTCAAATGGAACGTATTTATTAGACCCTGTAATCTAGAAAGCTGCAGGGGTAGAAAACAGTAACTGAAAACTGTCTAAGACTCACAATAACATTCGCCACACCTCTTTTTATAAAGTTGTACCTAATTATTGACAAAATTTCGGAAAAATTCTGACTGGCAGGCAAAATTATATTTTATGACTGAACAGATTCCTATCAAGCTGAGTTGGTGTACCAGAGGTGTTCTATCCCGGACCAGTTGTTACACATCTACCAACCAGATGTAGTCGATACACGAGAGATGGGAAGGACAGGGAGACCACTGTATCAATGCAATCAGATGGGCTACGAAGTTTTGAAGACGTGTTGTCGCACATTGTACTATTGCAATGTGGCCGACGGATGGCTCCGAAGGTAAGGGAGGACAAGAAGCTACGAAGCTTCAGAGATCTAATGCTGTCGGGTTAGTGTCCCGGCAACGCGAACTTGAGGGGTGAGCTGTAGATTAGATTAGCTGTTCGTTCAATAGATCTGTATTGAGGAGAGTCTCACAGATGTGGATTATGTCAATATTTTTTTCAGGGTGAAATAATAGTACTGATAGTATTAATACGTGCAATGCATCATTTTGTTCCATTCAAAAATTCGTCGACGGCGTAGAAGGAGTTGGCCACTAGTAAGTCTTTCAGCCTCCTCGTAAACTCATCTTTATTTGTTGCTAAGTTTTATATGGTTTTCGGTACTGGACCCCGTTTTGAACAAAACAAATAATACAATTTCCCGCTTTTGGACTCTGAAAACATTTCTTTGACTTGAAGGCTTACCCAAGAATACCATATGACATTATGGAATGAAAGTGATACATTCGTATTGCAAATACATATTTATAAAGTCGTTTCTGTAGTTCTGTGGTGTTCTCCTCGCAACGGAATTTATTATCAAGCTGTAATCCCAGGAATTTAATACTGTCAGCCTCTTCTATCTGCTCTTCTTCACACTTTATTCACATGCCGAATGGAAACGTCTTACATGTTCTGAACTGCATGTAGTGAGTTTTTTCAAAGCTGAATGTCAATGAGTTGGCTTTAAATCATTTATGAACTCTGTTCGACATGCTATTTGTCGCAATAATTGTATCATCATCAAACAAAACGCACTCTGCTTCTAGCGGCATAACTAATGAGAGGTCATTAATGTACACAAGAAAAAGCAATGGTCCTAAGATGGATCCTTGTGGGGAACACTTATGAGTTCTTCCCAGTGCGATGATTACCGATGACTTAATTCACTTGCACTGACAAACTCTGTTTCCTGTTAGCAAGGTATCACTTGGACAATTTTTCAGCATTGCTCATGACACAATAGAATTCTAAATAACTTAAATGGATGTCATGTTTCACACAGTCAAATTCCTTTAACAAATCACAGAAAATACATGCTATTTGTAACTTATTATCTAATGAATTGAGTACTTTCTCACTGGAGATGTAAATACCTTGGCAACATCGAAACCGTTCAGGAATTCAGCTGTGTTATGGAGAGTATGCTATTTTGGTCACGTGACTGAGAAGCTTTTCTAAAAATTTTGAGAATGCTGGCAAAAGTAAAATCGTCTGTAGTCTGATAACATCTCTTTAGCCCCTGAACAGAGGCAATCCATTAAGTCTCCGCAACATAATATCAGGGGCAGGACCAATTTGACTATACATAATGAAACATATCAAATAATAAATCAATGTCCAGAGACATATTTTGTCTCGACTCACATCCAAGCTATTAAACTGAAGTAGATGCACTGAATTAAAATTTGTGCCAAAGTCGGGTATGAACCCAGGATCTCCTGCTTATTAGGCACACGCTGTAACCACTAAACCATCGTGACTTGAAGGATACAGTGACTGTCCCAAGGCACTACTCCTCCACAACATAAATTTCAATTCTTCTTCGTGTCCCTCATATAAATACGTATCAACGTTGCCATGGCTATCCAATAGCGAATTAGCGCCCCAGCAAAGAACGTTAATGGCAGCGACTCTACCTTGTATCTTAGGCACAGATGATATAAATATCAAATAATAAATCAGTGTCCAGAGACATATATTGTCTTGGTATATATCGAAGATATTAAACTGAAGGACAGGCATTGAATTAAAATTCGTGCCACTGCATGGATTCAAACCCTGGACCTCCTACATATTAGGCAGGCGCTATAAACACTAAGCCCGTTATACCTCATTTACACGATAAATCCGTCAAAACTACAGGCCGTAAATTCAACGAAATATTTAAGAGTAACAATTACAAACAAATTAAATTGGAAAGAATACATAGAAAATATTTTAGGGAAAGGGAACTAATGTCTACGTTTCGTTGGCGGAACACTTAGAAGATGCAACAGCTCTACTAAAGAAGTTGCCTACACCACACGTGTGCGTCCTAATTAGGAGCAGTGTTGCCCATTGTGGGATCCCCACCAAGTGGGATTGACAGACAATTTAGAGAAAGTACAGAGAAGGGCAGCTCGTTTTGTATTATCACGATATAGGGGAGAGATTGTCACGAAAGTGATGCAAGAGTTAGGGTGGAAATCATTAAAAGAAAGGCGTTACTCGTTGCGACGAGATATATTTGCGAAATTTCTTTCATCAACTTTCTCTTCCGAATACGAACATATTTTGTTAGCACCCACCTACATAGGAAGACATGGTCATCAAAATAATATAAGAGAAATCAGATCGTAAACCCAAAGATTTAGGTGTTCCTTTTTTTCGCAAGATATTAGAGAATGGAACTGTAGATAAACATCATAAAAGCGGTCCGTTGAACCCTGTTCCATGCAGTTCAATGTGACTTGCAGAGTACTTATATATATGTAAGCCATTCCTACTATTGGAGAGCCTTGACAACTTTGATATATCTGAGGGAACATGAGACAGAATTGAAGTTTGTGTTGTGGAGGGAGTCTTGTCCTAAGACAGGCTGTGCAGTCGTTGTATCAACTGAGTATTAGTGGATTAGTGGTTGTAGCACCTGCCTAGTAAGCAGTAGGTCCAAGATTCGGATCCCAGTCTTGGCACAAATTTTAATTCAGGACTCCAGTTTAATATCTTTGACATGATGAAATAGTTCAATAGTCTGTCAGCAAGGTGTCTTCAGACTCTAATCCGACCGTCATAGCGGTGAACGACGAATGAAGATACGGCAGTGAAAATAGTGTCGTTCTAATCCCTATTTTGCCTGCCAATATGGTCGGATTAGAGCGTGGACACATTTTGATGAGAGACTGATATAGAGCTGTCTTGTGCATTGCCATACGCATCCTGCGCACGCTTTTATACACTGCTCAAAACAATTATGGAATCAGTTGAGATGCCATGTAAAATATACTTAGGTAACGCATTTAATTGGTTACAGTTGTAATTTGTATCTTTGGTACAGTATTTTTCTGGCGTTTACTTAGAGCGAGGCACCATGGAGCTACCATAACAGTGAAATAGTTATTCTCGTTGTCCTTTAGCATAGTGTGTGATCACCTCGGACGGTCAGTTCTGTTGCACACCTAGCTGGCATCGACATTATGAGATCAATTAGCTCTTGAGGGATATTTGGCCATTCTTCAATGAGTGCAATATCCAGGTCCAATAAAATGTGGTGGGAGATGCTGCTCTTGCTGCCATGCGTCTGCCAAGTGCATCCCAGACATGCTCATTCGGGTCTATGTCCAGTGAAAAGCTGGCCACTTCATTCTTTTAATTTCCTCAGCTTCAAGCATGTTATTCAGCAGTGTAGCTCTGTGGGGATGAGCGTTATCGTCCACCAAAATGAACCCATCTGCTATGGCACTAGCGCAGGGCACAACAAAAGGTCGAATGATCTCGTCTGTATACTTCTGAGCATTCAAAGAGCCATTCTGAACGATGTTGAGGTCCGCACATCCGCCAATACTGACGTCTACACTCGTATTCGGAAGGATGGTGTTTCAAATCCACCTCCGGCCATCCAGATTTAGGTTTTCCGTGATTTCCCTAAATCACTCCAGGCAAATGCCGGGATGGTTCCTTTCAAAGGGCAAGGCCGATTTCCTTCCCTTATTCTTACCCAAAAATCCGAGCGTTAACTCCGTCTCTAATGATCACGCTGTCGATGGGACGTTAAACCCAAAGATTTCTTACTGACGTCTACCCACACCATTCGTACTCCATCATGATATGGTGATATTTGCTGGACATAAGCAAGATTGTTCCGAGTTCCACGTTCACACCAGATGAGGGAACGATGACTATCCGGCAGAACACAAAATCTGGACTCATCTGTGAACAGAACCCGGCGCCATTCGTTACGACTCCAATCCTGATGTACCTCTGCCCAGTTTCTGTGGATAAAAGGGTGTCGTTGTTTTAATGGGAGAATCACTATATACCTCCGTGCGTAGAGGCCACATTCCCGAAGGCGATTTCTGACTGTTAGTGTTGATAATGAGCGTCCTGTTGCTGCCTGGAGAATGCGTGGCATTCAGCTTCATGTCTCGTGTCTCGGCTGGCTGTTAACCGGAGATAAAGGTCATCTCTTGCTGATGTAACCGTGGACGTCCTTGGCCTTCTTTTAACGGTTCCTGTTGTCTGAAATCGCGTCCATATTCTGGAAATTATACTTTGGGACTCTCCAATTGCTGCAGCCAACACAATAAATAAATAAATAAATAAATAAAATAAAATAAAATAAATAAATCTTCAAATGTTTGTTAATCTATTGTACAAAACTGCGTGGTCATCTGTCCGTAGCCTACAAACTACTTAAACTAAGGTAAACTAACCTAAGGAAAAACACACAGCCGGCCGCGGTGGCCGAGGGGACTGAGGCGCGCCAGTCACAGTCTGCACGGCCACTAAGGTCGGGGGTTCGAATCCCCCCCTCAGGCATGGATATTTGTGCCGTTCTTAGTGTTAGTTAGTTTGTAAGTTTATGGGCTGATGACCCCGTAGTTAAGGCCCATAAGCTATGCAAACATTTGAACATATGACAACACACACATCCATGTCCAGGGAGGACTTGAACCTCCTACGGCGAGCAACCGCGCGCTCCGCAGCGTGGCGCCTTAGACCGGTCGGCTACTCAAATGTTTGTAGAGCTTATGGGACTTAACTACGGGGTCACCAGTCCCTGAACTTATAAACTACTTATGAACTAGCTACCACTATGGACGACACATCCATGCCCGAGGGGTGATTCGAACCCCCGACCGTAGTGGCCGTGCAGACTGTGACTGGCGCGCCGCAGAGCTCTCGGCCACCGCGGCCGGCGGTCGGCTACTCCACCACGGCAGCCACCTCCCTCTGTGTCTGTCCCACTTCCAACCTTTCTATGACTCTCACTGCCGTAGCTTCGGGTAAGTCACGTTGTTGTTGCATTGCACTACCTGCTCCCTACACTATCTGAACACGAGTGTTTGTGTAATTCGATTGATAGAGTTAACAAGTTAACACCAACGCCCTCTGCAGCAAGTTTCTGTTACTACCATTACCTCGGTTGCCGTAATGTTATTGTCTCTCCTCCGTACAACCGACAGAAAGAGGTCGAACCATTTTAGTTAATTCCGCCCATTACACCACTTCAGTAATTTTTTCCGATCCCCTGTTTCGACCATTGTAGTTTTCGTTAGATCCCCCTCCCCAAATTCCCACAGCCAGCCTAACATCTGTCTTGTATTGCAACTTTTTGTCCTTCCATACCTTCGGAGCTCGCCGTCATGATGTAGCCTGGCATGCACCACCCGCTACTATTCCAGATTAACTTCGGCCGTATGTGCAAGAAACATGGACTCCTATACCAGAACTATACATACGAAATTCCTTTAATTGGATACCGAGTAACATATCGGCATGTTTAGCCAGCAGTGGGCGCAACATTCAGTGCTGATTTCATCATCTCCATCGTTTTACATGGTGCTGTATTTTCAATCATGTTACCTTCTTACAATGTTTTCTCTCCCAACTGTATAGGGCTGTCGCGGCAGAATTCTCGTGTTGCATTTTGGATGGATAGCAGTGTACTTACCTCATACCTGTGTCCTTTTATGCTCAAGTTTCTCTTCCATTTAGCGCTACAACAGATTCACTTATTTTTATAAAATACTCTCTAATAGTTAAATTTGTTTGTAACGTACTTTTTCCGTTATATATTTTGACGACAAATACAGCCTTCTCCTTCGCATGCTGCAAGTTTCGCTGTCTGGTTGGGGATGTTACAGTAAACATCGCAGCCATGAGCGTCCATTCTCGTTGGCGT
Source organism: Locusta migratoria (assembly GCA_026315105.1). Lineage (NCBI taxonomy): Eukaryota > Metazoa > Arthropoda > Insecta > Orthoptera > Acrididae > Locusta > Locusta migratoria. Next base: position 133,587,221 of record CM048749.1, on the reverse strand, counting down.
GGGGGGGCTTCTCTTCTGCTTCCTCTATCCGTGCGGTTTGGGGCACCATGTTGCGAATTGCACGGCCGCTTCTGCCGGAGGTTCGATTCCTCCTTCAGGAATGGGTGTAGTCTCTAGGAAAAGTTCGTTTAAGTAGATTGTAAGTCTAGGAGCCGATGACCTTAGTACTTTCGTCCGTTAGGAGTACTAACATTTCAATATTTCTCTCCCCGAGTTCTCAGGGAAGAAAGGAAAAAAATAAAATTGAGATACATTGTTTTCGTCTCGAGAAAATTATTTAAAAGTCGGTATTTTGGTACAGGTACTAAATTTTTAACACGGTCAGACCTGTAATGTTTTAAGGTTATTTAAAAGTCTGTATTCGTTCTCCAAAGTATTATAACTACTTCACTTCGCTGATTGGACTCCGCGCCTTCGCTACATAATATATGGGTGTTCTCGCGGGCACCATCTAACTCGGTCGTCGAAATGTGCAGAAGTGGAAAAAGCTTGGCGAAACACTAAGTGGTGGTCACTACTAATTAATCACACTGCGTAAACGTTAGAGATCACATTTTCCTGCTAAATATAGAGTGCATTAAATGTGCTCATTTAATTCCGCTGTTATTCTTTATTTTGCTGCCAAAGTTTGAGTTAAGGGGATTAGTGGGCGAGGTACAGAACAAATGTCAATGGTGTCCTTTACTTTAATACTGAGAGAAAATTAACTTCAATCATGTCAAAACAACTGGAATAAGTCAATCAATGTAAGCGATACGATCCTAGTTAGTAAGAGTTGTATGCTTTGTTCCAGTTTGTAGTTTTATTGTTATTTTTCTTGAATGTCTGTTCGTTATATTTTAAGAGGGAATATTTATTTCTGAAATTAAATTTCAGACCAACAATGCAATATATTTTAGGGATGAAACTTCGAAACACGAATAAAATATAATCAACCTCGTACAAGATGTTCCAAAATTTCTTATGTCCTAGTATTAGGGATGGTGAGTGAATACGTAGATATCTCTTAACGGGACCCTGACCGAGGGCAAAAGCAGTGTGAACCAGTTATTGGCTGGCGTTTTCTGTCTCCACATGTAACTCAGCTACCATCAGACTATGCAATTGCAAGAAAATCTTCATACAGGAAAACCTTACGAACAACACAGCAAACGACTCAGTCATTTCTGAACGGTCCGTTTTCGAAAACCCATACGTTACGTTACTGTGAAACGCAGAATTCCAGTGTTTTAGCAAAATCATTCTGGGTAAAGTATGATGGCTTGTGGGAGAGGTCACACTGAATACAAATTAGCGATTAAAATTTACTGTAAGCCACCACGCAGGCGGACAGACAATCCAGAAAGTCTTTTTAAAATCTTTCTATGATTAAGGTTCCAAGTTCCGTAACAGCTGATCTCGGTGTCAGGAAGAAAAACGTCTACAAAACAATCAGGCAGTTTGCCTTGGAAGCAGTACTTCATGATGGGATGAGGAAGAAAATATTCAGCGCTGTTTTACCTCCGGTTGCAGAGAGTGTAGATGCATAAGTGGCCCATTTCATAAAAACATACCTTTAGAATGATGATATTGTCACTCTGGAAGTTTTCACTGCGATTTTTATCAATTTTTGGCAGCAATAATATAACGCTGCAGCAGGTCTTGAAATACGAATAGAAAATACAAAATCTGTTCTACGATAAACAACTTTCGTCATTGTTCGACTGAATTCCTCTGTAAAAGTATCTCACAAGTTCCCTATGCGTATATGAGGAATAAATAGCCAATGTGAACCTTGGTTCACCGTCACACAGCCTGACATTGTTTTTATGTTTTTAATCAAGACTTGAAGCCTAATGACCTCTTATTTATTTTTATTGTGTGACATGCATGCCAGTATGCATAAGGAGGCATATAATGCACCTGTTTGATCAGTCTGTGTAGTTATCTTCCGTGAAGATGGTTTATAACCAAAACCGGTAGAAGATTGAAAAATAAGATGGCTTACAGTATGCATTTCCTCAAATATCTTACGGCTGTTGAACCACATCTCAATATAAATTTGAAATAGCCAATACACATTCGATTGCAGTTGACATGGTTGGGTATTTTTTTCCATCTAAATGTCGTGTACATCAGAAGCAAATAACATTTAAACTTTAAATATCCCTCATTGCTATTCACAGACTCTTCATCCATCTCTTTTATGATCTCCTCCCGAGTATTCAACAGCTGTCTATAAATGTCTACAGTACGGAAAACATTCCAAAGATCACGAAGAGCGCTTTTTTTTTTTTTCGAATACACTGCGTATGTGTTGGAACGGTTTTCAGAAAACAAAGGCATTTAGTTGATATCCGTTTTTTGGTTTAGTAGTCATTCATAAGAACGGCAGCTATTCCATATAAACGTTTAAGTCTAACGTCATCGACTGTTACTTACTTGCTCGTATCTATCAAACACTTAGTAGTAGATGAAATAGTTGACAAATTGCAAATCTAACCTAAGGACTGAAGAAGTAGTCGTAAAGGTGTAAAAGTGTGAAAAAAATATAGAACATTTAGAACTCTGCTTTATGATTAATTAAAAGTGTGCAAGCAACAGTCATTGTGCTCTTTAGTGGCAAACCTGATTTCAAGAACAAGATGGTGCAAATAAAAATGACACACAAAGCAATGCAGCAGAGGAACGGTAATGCAGCACTAACCTGACAACAGTTGGTGCTGAAAGTGACCGCAGTTTATCTCTTGTCACTCCTAGAACCTGGTCTGTAAGTGGCTGAAGGCGAATCGGACGTGGAGTGATGGAATTTCTACCATCTTACCTGAATATTCTGCCGCATTTATTGAAGATATGATAGGCCTAGTTATTGCGATGTACCTTAGAGGGCTCATACAACTAATTAATCTCACACTGACAGATTAGATGAACAGGGTGACCACTCTGTCAGACGTGAAAATTGTGTAAATGTGGTCCAACATTCGGCTAGCTTTATAGGTATTTGCCCCATCCATTTGGAAGTAAATGGAGGTATTTTCGCCCCCCGTTACTGATGCCAAAAAGATTTCAGTATCGTAGCCAGGCGACCGGGAAAGTTTTATTGGCCCACCCCCACGGAAGTCAAACGAAATTCTGACACACGCCACAGCGGGGCGATTAAGTAGTTCCATTCCAATTACCTTACGTGTTCATTTAATTTGTTTGTTTGTTCCACATTTACAAGGCGAAATATTAAAAAGGAATTGCAACATAAAATGAGACACTTTCAGCTTTACACAATACAAAAATTTTATAGAATAAAACCTACTTTTTGAAGGCATACAGTGGCACTGTCCGTGAATTTATATACGTCCCTTCGACCATAGATACTGGTAGACTGGGTATGGCATCGTTTTCATGGTACCAACATTTCTGCAGCTAAACCGTTGCTTTGCCAACAGTCACGTGGTAGTGTAGAGGCGTGGTACAGCTTTGCCAAGGATTATACAGAGCTTTTTGTGAAGGTAAGTAACATTAAATTTCAAGTGAAAATATTATTAGTTTAAAATGTTGGCTTTCTTGACAAGTTTTGAGTTGTTTATTATATCCAGCTAATGTTTGCCAACAGTCACGTGGTCCTATGTTTGAACCACGCCATGTGTATAGCAGCTCTGCTGTTTGTCCGGTCTGTTAGTATCTATGGTCGAACGTACGTCCTCAAGATCACCATTAACAGATGCACAATGCACTGGTATAGGCGGTTCATCGGTTGGTCCACTCCACATTCACACTGAGGGACTTTGCAGGGGCCACGTATTGTAGTGTGATCAGATGTCCTGCATTTCGCTCCTTTTTAGTAGAGCCTTATCTGTGGCCCGCTACGAGCTTCGAATATCTTAAAAATTTCTGCATTTCAATATTATACTGCGAATCATCCAGCGAAATTCGATTATAGTCTTATTCAGAAGAAATCAGAAAAGTTATTGAAGAATGAAAGTCATATCTACAACACTCTTTTTGCAGAGAAAAGGAGGTTTCGTCGATAACGAAGCTTCTACCACACTTATCGCCTGCCTTCACTGCAGACATAAGCATCGCTCGCGCCGATCACTGATGCAAACTATTGCACAATAGTAACCCTGCGATGAAGATTTGTTGGTAAAACTAAAAGTCACAGACTATGCAACGTATTTTCTAGCACTCTGTGTGGTCTGAAAAGTCGTTGCAAGTAATTAGTGTGTGAGCCATGGAATGATGTCTGAGCTGTTATCATGCCGAAAGTGAAATAAACGTGCATTGAACGCAGAAATCCTCACATTTTCCGAAAACCACGACGTGTCGTTAAGTGAAAACTCTCCGGAATGCTGTTGGGTGGAATCATCCTTTTTCGCCGCGGCGGAGCGGCGGAGTGCATTGAGGCGCTATGCTACGATGAGCGAGGCCGTTACCCGTCGGGGATTCGAATCCCCCCCTCGGGAATGGACGTTTGTGACGTCTTTAGTATAAGCTAGTTCGAAAGTAGTTTGTAAGTTTAGGATTGTTGACCCTGCAGTTAAGTTCCATAAGCTATACAAATATTTGAACAATTAATCCTTTCTTCACACTGAAGCCCGTCCCCAAAGAGCATTCTGACGAAAGCGGTACTCAACCTACTTGGCTAGGAAACACTGCAACAAGCTCCGTACAGTCCAGATATTTTATACTTTGATTTTATTTGTAGACCTGAACAAAAACAACCTCGGACCTCAGTTTAAGTTAGCAAGGGTGGCTGTTGTGGATCCACAAACAAGCATTGGGCTATTCTTACAGTGATTTTTGAAGTTTTCCCGGCGGACTTAATATTCTATCATATTTCGGGAGTGCACCCGGGACAACGACAATTATTCGTCCGATATTTCAGCTACAAACCTTACAGCCATCTTCGATCATGCGCAGACTAATCCTCAGTAGCTTTGCATCACGTGATTTACCGTATAAATAGGCACGCGCAGACGCTGAGAACTCAGTGTTGGACTCGCCTTCAAGATGGCTGTAAGGTTTGCAGCCGAAATAACGGACGAAGAATTGTCGCTGTCCCGGATGCACTCCCGAAAGACGATGGAATATTCTTACAGTGTCAAAAATTCCCTTAACGGAAGTGGTGAATAGTTTTGAACGGAACCAATCCGCGGTACCGTTGTGGCGAATTTTCATTTGCTTGCCCCTCAAAGCTTTCATCTAGTCTACCGACAGGAAGCCGCTTCCGCTCTGTGCGTAATAACTCAACTCACTCACTGCAGTCAAGACGAAGTCTATGTTCACAGCCGGCCGCGGTGGCCGAGGGGACTGAGGCGCTCCAGTCACGGTCTGCACGGCCACTACGGTCGGGGGTTCGAATTCCCCCTCGGGAATGGATATTTGTGCCGTCCTTAGGATAAGCTAGTTGATAAGTAGTTTGTAAGTTTAGGGACTGATGACCCCGTAGTTAAGTCCCATAAACTATACAAACATTTGAAATTTTTCTATGTTTACAAGCACCCAAGTAATAGAAGATGAAGTAGGAGATACGATACTGCGATAAGACAAAACTCTGAAAGACGTGAGGTCAAAGAAGGCCCCTGGAGTAGACACCATTCCTTCAGAGCTTCTCAAGCTAGGCAAGACAAAACTATTCCATCTGGTAAGCAAGATGTATGAGACAGGTGGAATACCTCAACTTCAGCTAAATTGTAATAATCCCAATTTAGAATAAAGTAGGCGCAGACAGGTGTGAAAATCACAGCACCATTAGTTTAATAAGTCATGGTTGCAAAATTCGAACACGAATTATTAACAGACGATCTCGATGAAGATCAGTTTGGATACAGTGAAAATGTGGGAACACGTAAGGCAAGACATCACGAATTATCTTGGGTTAAGTAAAGACAAAGGTACCATTGCCATCGTAGCTGTTGTAGATTCGGAAAAAAATAATAAAATAAAACTTTTGAGAATGTTAACTGGAATACACTCTTTAAAAATGTGGAACCAGCAGGAGTAAAATGTAGGGAACGGAAAACTGTATATAACTTGTAAAAAAAACGAGACATCAGTTATAAGGGTCCAAGGATATTAAAATGAAGCATTACTGAGAACGGGAGTGAGGTTCGTAACCTTTCTCTAAACTTACTTAAATTGTACATTAAGCGAACTGCGAAAGAAAGCGAGGAGAAATTTGGAAAGGGTGTTAAAGTTCAGGGACAAGACATTAAATTATTTACATTGTTCGTTCTTTTCAGACATGTCAGAAAAGAAAATATCATAAATAACTATATCTGCACCAACAAGCAATTGACAGTTTCATTGCGGACGCATTATTACGCTCGATTGCGGGAATCCAGTACAGGCTGCGAGCAAGTGCAATAGGCAGAGAGCACTACAATCGTAGTGTGCTACAAGGTGAGAATTTAGGCAGGAAGGGCAGCGTGCCTGGATAGTCTAACTGATTAAGGCTGCACAACACTGACTGACAACAACTCTCACAGAAAAACTACTCTGACAGTAACTAACTCACAGCCTCACTGGTTGAGTATTTATATCTTGCAAAACAATGGCCTTTTTTGGTAATAACTATATGAATGTCTCGTATTACAGGTTACAATAGAAGATTGACAAGATAAATATTTTTGCAACTGAAACCTTAAACAACATTAAATGCACATAATTTACACATAAACCAAATGATGAAATTTACAATACAAAATTCTGGACATACAAAAAGGTAATTCACTAATAATACATGCTGTAAGATTGTATTTAACGTTTTAATGAGAGAGTCATGAGTCAGGTGCTAACATTACAACAGAATTATAATGAAAGATAAAATACGAAATGTGATAAGTTACTTTACTATGTTAAATTCAATATTTTCGTATCAATTAGTGAACTGATCTTGTAATATGAAGTGCTTGCAGATGTTTAGTTATTACAGTAATTATAGTATCCGGTGGGTAAATGTTTTTAAACGTAAGATAAGCATTATTTTACGGTTAACAATAATATCGAAATTTCTAGAACGAGCAAGAACCACATTTTGCCATTCAAACAGTACAGTTTTTTTATCCCATTGCTTAAATATGCAAAATGAGTTATTGAGATGAAGATACTAGTCCTGTTAACTATTAAAGGTGCATAAAAAGCTGTATATAAAGCATGGAATTGCAAAGAGTACTGCATCTTCAAATGTCGTGTGTCTACAATTGAAGAAGGAGATTTTAAATGATCCTAGTCGTCCTGTTACATTAAAATAGTCACTTATGTAAAAATACAATCTATGTTGGCTTCTTTTTAAGATGTCCATCTTGGACACGAATTGCAGCTATAGCGTAAATTGAAGGTTTCTTTTCGTGGAAAGAATTGCAACCAGCTGCTTTTTTTGGATGTTTTTTACTTAATCCAGAACTAGTTTTCGAGCCACTGCAGGCTCATCTTCAGTGGATACTTTACAGGAACATTTATCTTCCGCTAAGTGTAGGTTGTACTGTCATATTCGTTATGGTAACATAACTGAACTTTAGTAAGCGAGAACAGAATAAACCGGAATTAAACGTATTGTAATTTTATGTACTTATTGTAGGTGTACATGTAACCTAGTTATGCATTACGCACTGACGTTTTTTTAACGCGAGAGCATTTTTGCTACACTTAGCGTTACACATTTAGTGTTTATATTTTGTAAATGTGTAACGCTAAGTGTAGCAAAAATGCTCTCATGTGTTAAAAAACGTCAGTGCCCAATGCATAACTTGGTTACATGTATACGTACAATAAGAACACAGTAAGTAGATCAAATTACAATACGTTTAATTCCGGTTTATTCTGTTTTCGCTTACTAAAGTTCAGTTATGTTATCAGAACCAACATGACAGTATAACGTACACTTAGCGGAAGATAAATATTACTGTAAATTATCCACTGAAGATGAGCTTGCAGAGGGGCTCGAAAACTAGTTCTGGATTAAATAAAAAACATCCTAAAAGGCAGCTGGTTGCAATTCTTTCCACGAAAATAAACCGTCAATCTATGTTAGTCTTCCAGATTGTCATAATTTTTTAAGCTGTTTAGTTATAAGGTCGTTTGAGTTTAATTCCTTCTGTTTACTCTTGTTCAAATGTTTGTATATCTATGGGGCCAAACTACGTTGGTCATCAGTCCCTGGACTTACAAACTACTTAAACTATGTTAATGTAATCTAAGGACAACACACACATCCATGCCCAAGGGAGGATTCGAACCTCCGACGCAGGAGGCCACGCGATCCGTAATGTGGCGCTCCAGACCGCTCGGCTACTCCCGCGCGGTTTACTTCCTTGTACCACGGCGCAGTGAATGAATATCTAGCTGTCGCTGCCGTCATGTTGTACCGATATTCGCGATACGATCGCTTAACCTTGCCGGGTGTCAAGGTCAGCGTAACTGCGCGCCGCAAAGTGAGATTCGTGTAGCCTTTGGCAGTCAGTTGCGTCACACGAAAGTCCTTGATATCGCTTCTTGCCAACTAGTGCTTCTAACAGGATTGAGCACGGCATCTGCGCGAATACCTGTAAGGGAGCGGGGTGCAAGATCTCTACCGATGGGGCGATAACACCACACCGCTGTTGGATTCCCCTTCAGGAGGAATACTTTTCCTCCGAAAGAACAAACAGTCTTATCATACGAAGAAGTAGCGCTGGAAAATCCGACGAGTTTTTGTCGCGACTAAATTTGAACTACGCTGCTGCAGAGGAACACGGAAAACGTGATTCTTGGAATAACGAACCTCGTTTTCAGCAACGACAATTTGAATCACACAGAAAAAACGCACCCATCACAGCGCGCGACAAAAAGTGTGAATGTGTTCTTCCCAGAGATAGGAATGTAAAAAAAAGGTGAACTATCTTCTAGAATTATCTGGAACCTTGAAAGTCCTTCAAATACAAAAAATCTTGACTAGCGCAATCAGCTCTCGAGGGGTTGGTGGGAGATGCATTTCAAACTTTAATCACATGTACTGTCATATAGCACAATATAAGAGATGCCAAGTTAGACGTCATTATGTCATGAGTTAGTTACAGTAAGCATTTTTCTGTCGATAATGATGAGATCTTCATTCATAGTGATCTCATCAGTAAGGGAACTTATTATACTAGTCATTTTACTTTTTTGTGTCCGAAAACCAGGTCACAATCTTTCAGCCAAGTATAGGGCCACGTCCAAATCTTTCTTGTTCAGCCATAAATCGTCGGGGTTGCACCTATGTGGGCAGTTTAGGAAAGGCGAGCAGGTGCTACATATCCTGCGCAGCACCGCGATCGTCCGTGGTTCTAAGACCCCACCTGATCACGTTTTCTTCACTGGGACCGCTTCCGTCCTTATTCGGTTCAGTATCGTCCATAAGAACCACCAGATGATTATTCACCTTGAAAGCTTCTTGTTGTAAGTTTATTAAGTGAAAGTGAAAATTTGATGAAAGTTTGTTAAGAGAAAGTTTCCTATTCTTATTAAGTCTTTCTATTTAAATCAAGGAGTTTCTCTAATATGTGCGCAACGGATTTAACATACAAAATTAGGCCCTGTAAGTAAAACAATCTGTACTACTGTGAACATTATTTCTGACAGTCAGATTCAGTGGTATGTAAGGGCTGATTACTGGTACGTGAACATTTACATTTAAAAGGAAATCTTTTTCTCAAAAAACTCAACACGTGTCATACAAAAAAAAAAAAAAATAAATAAATAAAAATAAAAAATAAATAAATAAATAAATAAATATCACAATCAGGAAAATGAGGGACGAGGTTGAGTTGAAATAAGAAAAATTAGTAATCATTAAGTTAGTTATTGGATTAAAGAAACATACCTTTGTTGAGTCTTCGATATAATACAATGGTTTTATACAATTCCGTTCCATTCAAATATTCTCTTCCTCTTGATACAGAATCCACTGTCCAATATAATACGTTTGTATTCATAAATATAGAGTGAAATAAATCATACTCAATACAATCATTGCTGACCAATTCAACCTTAGTACAAAACACGGTTGCCATACGTTTGTCAGCTAGCCTAGCCCACAATATAGACTCTTCTGAAAATGTTCAAATGTTTGTATAGCTTATGGAAGTTAACTACGGGATTATCAGTCCCTAAACTTACAAACTACTTATGAACTAACTAATACTAAGGACGGCACAAATATCCATGCCCGAGGGGGGATTCGAACCCCCGACCGTAGTGGCCGTGTAGACCGTGACTGGAGCGCCCCAGTCCCCTCGACCACCGCGGCCGGCTATCGACTCTTCTGCTCAATAGTTCACTCTCTACTACTCGCCTCAGCAGTCAAAGAAGCTGATGTAACGCAGATGTTACATCGCAGTTGCAAAGACATAATGTGCAGTAGTTACAAACATGGACTGAGATTATCGATCATGGATGATTTTCAGATTCTCAAAAATAAAGCTAAAAATCAATAAATAATGAACTCCAGCCTATGGCTGCCTACTTTCAAGCTGTACAGGAGGTGCCCAACGGATTCAGCACGAACTGGAAGTGAGGAAAATGACAGAAAAGATTTTATACCGCGCTATAAGTGTCCAAATCTTCAACCAACATCTCATGCGCTTGACTATGGGAAGCAGGCATGCTGCATCGAAAGCTTTTTTGACATATAAATCCGGTTGTTCGTAAGAAACAATGTAAATGATTATTCACTGGACAACACCACATACTTCCATCCATCAAGTATACGTGTTTCGTGATCGTAACATCACTCCCGCGGCAGATTTGCATTGGCTTCCTCTTTTAAGGTTTGAGTAACTGTAGCCCTTTCATGAACGTCAAGTTGCAACCGTAATATTTTTACTGAAACAGTATCCTCGAGTGAGAGTTAAGTTTTGAACTCGCTTTCGGCCTGTTAGTTTTTTGTTGTTTGGCCACAATCGTTCTCAATGCTGGTCGGTTTTTGTCAGGATTCGCCCACTATTCCCCTTCGCCAATAATGTTTTGCCTTGTTATGTGTACATTGGCATTACCGAGGATGCTGTCGCTAATGAAACGTTAAACAGTGCAGTAGTTTTCGTCACAGATGCCCCCCCCCCCCCCCCAAACTGCGTGCAGTGCAATTGGACTATTTGAAAATATGAAAGATCACGCATTTCAGCTATCATTTCTGTTGACTGTGACAGAATAAACGTATAATATAATGGAAGGTAACGTTCTAGTTGCAGAACGACATGTTGACCAAAGCTGTTTATTAATTCTCAATGCTACCGGTTTCGGTTATGTATCATTGTCAAGCGTTAGCAGAGATTAGCTAATGGCTTAACATCTCGGAATATAAAAATACAAAATTATAACACAAGTATTCGTTGTCATTGCTCAAGTTATTGTCACAGTGGCTGAGTCTAGAGCATTCAGCCACTGTGACAATAACGTGAGCAATGACAACGAATACTTGAGTTATAATTTTGTATTTTTATATTCCGACATGTTAAGCCATTAGCTAATCTCTGCTAACGCTTGACAGTGGTACATAACCGAAACCGGTAGCATTGAGAATTAATAAACAGCTATGGTCAACATGTCGTTCTGCAATTATCTGCAAGCTGTTATGCCCCATCTATTTACCTCTATAAGTAACTTTCTAGATTTCATATGCCAATTGTGCACGGCGGTCGCATCTCAGTGTTAACTCGTACGCAGTTGTGCCAACCTTGTAAGTAGTCTGCCTAGTATTGATATTATTTGGTACACCCACTGTACGTCGGTGTAGCTTCTTTACTTGTTCTGTTGCGTTATGGGAAATGTAAGGTAGAAGTTCGTCAGATGGTGTTATTGTCCGATTCCCATCAGGTGCCATTTAAAGGGGAATGTTGAGTTCAATAAAACCGGAGAATTACATATTATGAATCCATAAGGTAAGCGGCAGTAATTGGCTTAGAAAGTAATATATCAGCGACTATAATTTAAAATCTGTAACTACATTTAAAGAAGTCTTGATTACTAAGAATGTGCTGCATGAGGTAATCAGGTCCGACGGCAGAGAATTTGCCGCGCTCCCTTCAGAAACCTTATCCAAAATGTCATCCATCCATTTCGTCTTGTTTCCACATATTGCACTTAGTAGCGTGACGAATTAAATAAACAGTTCTTCCAATGCAGTTTAGTTGGTTCAGCCTCAAACTAAGGTTTGATAGATATGATCTTAATATCTGTTCATTATGGCTTGAACACCGAAAAATAAAAGGGAATACGAAAAAGCATTTTAAAAGTTAAAGACAAAGCAGAAAATAGAATAGACACTAATTTGGCAAGATGACAAGCCATATAAAATCGTCTTATTGGGTGATTCTGGCAGGGGGAAGGTGCACACGCTGCTTAATCACAGTTTTTGTAGCCGGGGTGGAGCAGCCCAGCGGTCTAAGGCGCCTTGCTGCGGAGCCCACGGTTGCTCGCCGTCGGAGGTTCGAGTCTTCCCTGGGACAGGGGGTGTGTGTTGTCCTTAGGTTAGTTTACCCTACTTTAAGTAGTTTGTAAGATACGGACTGATGACCACGCAGTTAAGTCCGATAGATTTGCAAACATTTGAACAGTTTTTGGATTTAAAAGACAGTGCTATGTCATCGTGGATCAACTGCTGTTATAAGTGTACAATCTGTCAGACCATCATATGTCAATATATATTTCGCTATTACCGCACACGGCAATGCTTCGCGATTGCTAAATATACATAGATGTGCATACTACACTCTTTCCTTCATCTCTCTGCCCATCAATTTCGCCACCTCTATGCATGTTTCGCACCTCTTTGTCCTCTTCTAACTGTATCAGCTACCTGTAGACCTGGCGTTGCTGGGTATTTATTTATTCCAGTAGTCCACGTACTCCTCCCTTGTCTCTCTGATCATGTACTCCTCCATCCTCCACTCTCTCTCTCTCTCTCTCTCTCTCTCTCTCTCTCTCTCTCTCTCTCTCTCTCTCTGCCTCGTTCTCCTCCCCCTCCTCCTACTCTTTCTTTTACCTCTCCTGCTGCTCCACTCAACCCACCTATCCATCTGTTGTTATCTCCCTCGCTCTCTGCCAGTTTCCTTCCGAACCCTGTTTCTCTCTGTTCATCCCGTCTCCCTGCGGACAAGAAAAACTGCAGTACCTGCCAAATTCATGATCGCTCGAAAGGTGTCAAAGCCTGGAGTCTGGTAACCTCCGCTATACATCCAGCGAAATCTTGACAGTGATGTTTTGTTTCGAAGCGTAAGTGTGCCAGATGTCATCAATACAGGAATAAAACTGTAGACCGGTGTCGAAAAAGTACCCTCCGCCATGCACCGTGCGAACTATTATGCAGACAGTGAGGTTCCGCTCGTTTTATAGCTCAATGTGCAAAATTTTATCTTTATCAGAAGAACTACATAGCAGCGCATAAAATACGAATCTACTCCTAAATGGCAAATACCGCTTTACAAAATTAGAAAAATATAAAATTTCGAAATTTGTAATTTTTCCTTTGGGTTATTCCTATTTCGTTGTCGGAACCATCGTTGTATGAAAGCGAACAAAAAGAAAAAAAATGAAATCGGTGAAGCCAAACCATCAGTCATGATAGCGAGACATACATACAGAATATGAATTTATATAAATTTTATAGTAGGGAGAAGATATTAAGAAAAGGAAAAAGTTACACACACACACACACACACATAACACGATTACAAAAACCCTATTTCACTAAAATTCAACACTGTGTCGAAATTTCAAATCAATTGATTGAGAACTTTTGAAGATTAACGGTTTTGCACAAACGAACATTAACATTTTTATAACGTTCCCTATTTATTACATACATATTTGTACCACCTTGTGTCAAAATATTAACGCAATCTGTGAAGAACTGTCGGAGATTTTAGATTTTGAACAAACGAACAATTTACACTTGTACTTCTATAGAAGAAACTGATGTTCGTAACCGAATCTCCGAAAATTCATCACCGAATGCTTTGAAATTTTGTCGTTTTATACAACCAGTTTTTAAATTCGTATGATATATGAATTTACTGTATGTAAAAGTTAAATATAGTGATTATATATAATGTATTACACATATAGATATCTAGAAACCTCCCTGTATTTGTTCTAAAAATTCAAAGCAATGCGGCAAGAACTTTTGGAGATTGTCTTCCACTTTTCCAAAAATGCACATTTACATTTTTTATTAATGTACGAGTAGATATATTTCTATTGATTTATTCCATCACTCTTTAATATCCTCAAACTTTCATTGTCTTGGTATCTCATCCTTTGAAATCGTATTAAAATTTAAAATTTTGGCTCTCTGTGAGACCTGCCACTCCAGGTAGTGGCACGATTCACTCTCCCCCCCCTCTCCCCTTCTAAATTCTGATAACCTTCCCTTCGATGAAGATGGTTTTAGCATTTAACCAATACAGTAAAAAGTAGTAAATTTTAAGAATTGAATCATAGAAAATTGGTTAATAAGTTATCTGTTTAGTGCAAGTGAAGACCAAGAAAAGTGTACAAGAAAATAGATCAATAACAATAGCTTATGTCGTTGATGATAACACTGAAACATTGGCATCAACACCAAAAATTTAACAGGCTGTGAATGAGTTCTCATTCTGTAGTTGAGCACAAACGAAATATGGAAGAACAGTAAGCAGAAGAACTGCTACAAAACTGAAGAAAAGGAGCACTTGCAGAGCAGCAGCAACGTTGTTTGGCACCGATATTGAAATGACAACGCTTACGACATAAACAAACTGTCTTGTTCAGATTTCATTACGCATAAAGAGATATTTATCGAGTGATATTTACAAGTCTTGAAAACTAAGCATTCCATAACAACTGTTTGTTAGCAGCGCAATAAAAGAGACGTACAGCTCCCAGTGCCTTCACGTACGGATTTCTTTCTCAGTAGGAGAGTAGCTTCGCGGAAGGCAGGAGAAATCAGTAGCGAAAACATGGAGAGTGGAAAGAGACAAGCCAGCGAAAGTCGGCGTCTCTCTGGGGGCGCAAACAAATCATGCGAGACGACCTGAAAGTGAAGTAGCAAGTAGCGAAGTTGAAGTTGAGTATTGCCAATTTTTTCGGTACTGTCATTTCCTCCTATTATAATTTGTTGACAGTCTAAGAAAATCAGGCGTTGCTGGGGGAATTAGATTAAGTAAAGAAACAATAAACAATGAGCTTTTTTTTTTTTCTTTTTTTTACTTCGGCAGAAAAATGACATATGATAGTTATACACATACAAAATGCAGAATAGTAATAGGAAGAAAAGCGTTTTTGGAAAAGAGATATTTGTTAACAGCGAATATTAATTTGAGGGCAGGAAGTCTTTCTGAAAGCATTTGTGTGGAGGTTTGCCTTGTATGGGAGTGAAATATGGACGATGAACAGTGCGGACAGGAATAATACAGACACTTTTGAAATGTGGTGCTACAGAAGATTTCTGATGATTAGGAGATACTGAACAGAACTGGGGAGAAAAGGAATTTCCCGTAAGCATTGTAGGGAAGAGTGTGGGGTAAAAATCGCGGAGGGAGACCAAGAGATGAATACAGTAAACAGATCCAAATCGATGTAGGCTGCCGTTCTTATGAGGAGATGAAGAGGATTGCGCAGGAAACAGTAAGATGGAGAGCTGCATCAAATCAATCTCTGGAATGAAGACTACAACAACTATAGTACATTGCGGTATTTATCTTTCAAAATATTAATCTAGTCTGCTATAATCCTTTTCTAAACAGTACAAGATTTTAAGAAACCTCTTTGCTCGGCTGCTAAAGAAATGTAATGTCTTTATAAGGCAGTTTGATTACAATAAATGAAATTGATTACGGGTTCAGTCCACATGAACCTTCTTGTTTGAAAAAAGTAATTTGCCTTTGCGTTCCTTGTGCTACCCGACCAGTTTAAGAGCCGCTTTCCGTCTGGTGTGCTGGCCAGCTTCGATGAGGTTTTCAACGGTTTCTCACATACAACTAGGAGAACACAGGGCTGGTATCCACGTTTCGCCTCAGATAAATGGATCAGAAACGTTTAGTAAAAGTAGGCACATTCAGCAACCCCGTAATACTGCCAGCTCAAACGGCAGCCAATACGACCCTGCCATAGGGTCAAGTCAAAGATTGGTTTTCATCATATTCTGTTCCAAGTTGGTGAAAGCTCTGCTGAAAATAAAACTCATTTTTTCTGGTGTGGACTCATACGCTGTCGTGCAGATTCGACTGTGAAAAAAGTATTGAGACTTGAAAGGTGGGTTCGATATCTTGGTTTGTCTGGAGTAGTGTTACATTTGGTTTGAGGTCTTTGATATGCTGCCGCCAGCTGGGGAGTGTGTGAGAATGGAGAGTCGGTACCGAGAGCTGGTTGTGGAAGCACGGTGTGGCTGACAGGGAGCGGTAGTGGCCTCACATGGGAGTTGATTCACAGTCACTTCCTGCGTGTCCCTATTTATTCTGCACACTTGACTCTGGTATTTTCCTGGGTTATGGAGCTCATGGTGTCGGCGGTAACCGGAGTAAGTGTCTTTTTAAGGAGTGCATTTCGGACCAATAACCTCGATTGTATCTGTGTGGCAGTTATTTGTGATTGCTCAAGCAGACATGATGGTTAAGCACAGTCTAGTGCGTCCTCTGCGTCTAACCATTTGTGTGTGGAGGCACAATTCATGTGAACTTTATTGTGTTGAGGAAGGTGTTCAGAACATGTGTTAACCTACTATTGATATGGTGCAGAAGCAATGTTTTATTCAGAGGTTTGCAGTGGTTGTTTCCAAGTGAACTTGGGCACTCGAAACTTACATGAGATCTAACCGCCGCAACGATTTATGATAATTGTCGGTTGGTCTGTATCAATACCTTGGTTATAGCTAGTTTATGGACACTTTTCTTCCTTCATTTTAATTGTATTTGATACATTGTTATGATACATTGTTTCCTAAACCGAAAGGTCCAGTGAGATTATACTGATTAATCTCTTAGCACTCAGCTTAAAGTGAACTTAACGTGATTTATTCATGAAAATAGTGGTGGAAACAAACACACAAAGATGATGAGGCTAAAACACACATCTTTATATATGACGCCTAGAAAAACCTCAATACTCCGCAATTGTTACATATAGATGAGAGATGGGTCTACACTCTGTAACCTAATCTCTCTGTCCATCACTTCTCCTAACCCTATTTCTACCTTCCTCTTTGACATGCAGGTCTCCATATTAGCAGACTTAGCTAGCTGAATACTCAGAGTTGCACAGATAGTTATTAATTCCAGTGTTCTGTTGGTCCATGCGCTCGTCGCTCCTCTCTGCCTATCCACTCCTCACTTCTCTACATCCCATTCTCCCCTCCATCAACCTCTTCTTGAGCCTCCTCCTCCCTCCTCCTCATCCTGCTCCTCTTCCTCCTCCACCTACTCTTCCTCCTCCACCTACTCTTCCTTCCCCTCTCCCTATAGCCACTCATCCAACCCAGTGTCTCTGTAATTACTTCCCAACACTCTCTGCCAATCTTCCCCTGTCCCCTAATTCTGTTTGTCTCCTACCTCCCCCGTACCTGGAAAATTTCATTAAATATGTCAAATTTCATGGTGATCATGGTGAAACGGTGTGAAATGATCAGATAGAATCTAATCGGAAGTCAAGATACCACCGTTAAAATTACCATTTCCGATTTTTTCTATTGTTTATTTGTTCCTTTGCGTTTTTCCTATGCCTTTTGAACCGACTATTGTTTTACAGTGAACAAAACAAAGCAAAATATTACACAAATAGGTGAAGCAATTTCTGGGTCTTATCGAGGAGTTCAAATGTTTGTAAATCTATCGGACAAAACTGCGTGGTCATCAGTCCATAGCTTACAAACTACTTAAACTAAGGTAAACTAACCTAAGGACAAACACGCACACCCATGCCCCAGGGAGGACTCGAACCTCCACGGTGAGCAATCGCGCGCTCCGCAGCGAGGCGCTTTAGACCGCTCGGCTACTCCACCGCGGCTTAGCGAGGAGTAAAGGAACAAAACTGCTCAGTTCATTGGCCTGATACACAGTATTTACAGCAACTTACACTAAGAACAACAACATACCCTCGGCCAAAATCACATCATACTCGTCAAGTTAAATCATTTGAATACGAACTAGATAGGGGACATTTTGGATGATAATAATTACAGTTTATATGCAAATTACGAGATCATGTCTCAAGTACAACATGTTAATCAAGGCTGACACATACTAGTGAACAAGCACTGGCTTTAAAGCGCGGCAAGGCGACCGGCGACAATAATACAGGTGGGCGGAAGGCTCCTCACCCTAGCTCCCTCATCGTGGGTCGTCTGCGGCCAGAAAGCCACTGCTTCCTTGGGGAAACATGGACGCTTTAAGATCCTTTTAAAAGCCACAATCCCACTCTCTACAAATGGTGTTTACTTGCAGCTTTTATGTGTTGCTCATAGTGTTGACCGAGATACCTCATATTCGGTGTGAACATAGACAAGGTGCATTAATTAATTCTTGCAAGCGCATATTTGAGTGACAATGCGGTGGGTTAGTCTGAGATTGACATACCACCCCAATTTATAGCCAGACTAGCATTTGTAGGTCGTTCTTGACTTTATCAAATCATCTATGTACATCTGGGAATGTGTGATAGCTAGTAGTCGATCAAGACAGACGATAGTATGTTTCGATATCAACACAGACGGAGCTAGCAGCCGTCAGTGCTCTTTGGAAAATGATACAATAAACTATGTTCATAGCTCCGCAGAAAGTGTAACATTTCTTGTGTTGACCTACCGCATTAAAATTTCCCGTCACCTATTATTTCATAAGTTACAGAGGCAAACACAATGAAACACCCTGTATATATGTCCAAATTTTCTGTGTATTTCGTAACAACTGTCCTATATTTTATGTTGGACGAAATCACGCACACTGTGCAAAATTTCATTATATCAGTTGAGTACTTTCGGAGTTGAGTACTAACATCGTGACACGGGGATTTTATGTAGAGAGGTCAATGGTCACTCAGAGAGGACGTTCACCACGCTGAAATTATTACACATATCGGTAAATAGCCACAATTATTGAATATAATGTTAGTGGTCATTTCGTCAGTGCAGTGTGGGTAAATGGAGAATTTAGCGTCTGATGGGAGGCATCCTAGGGAAGTCCGTGCAGTTGTGGTGATGTCTGTGTGCATGGATGCCGCAACAGCTTAGCAAGCTGGAGACACGCGTTCGTATCCCGTTGCTAAGTGCCAAATTCATGAAAAAATGTGATAATTGGTTTGAAAGGTGCAAGATACCAAAGAGGAGCACATATCAAGAGTACTCAAAGTGGTTACACTTTACACCAGTAGATTGCAATAGTGCTGAGTTGCCTGCTGATTCCGTAAGAATGGTGCGATGTGCCATTCGGTTGTGTTTGTTTCACTTTGATGCCGTGATAAGTGTATACAAAGACTACTATTCTCTCCTTTATTGTGAATCATAGCTCTTCAACTTATAATGTATGTGTGTATTAATTGCATAATATTACAATCATATACAATCACATAACATTGTCATATAAATCAAATATTATATGCCTATGTATTCTTTTGAAATCATTTTCTACATATGTGCTGTCCATATGTTAGGGGTGGCGGATGAAAGCCACATGGGTAGTGTGGTGGAACGTCGGCAGGATAACTGCGATGTTTAATATTATTATTAATGTTCTTCTTTAATCATGAAATTATTCTGACGCTAGAAAAAAATTTTATCAGTTGCTAGGACGTTGTTGATTAGTTGTTTACAGTTCCCTAGCAACGCCAACTGTGATACGCTAATCGTGTAAATTCTCTAGACTTCGTCTGCAGTGTCCCGCACCACAACATAAATTAAAATTTGTAGGAATAATTCCTTTAAATATTTCAT
Source organism: Locusta migratoria (assembly GCA_026315105.1). NCBI lineage: Eukaryota > Metazoa > Arthropoda > Insecta > Orthoptera > Acrididae > Locusta > Locusta migratoria. The sequence continues at coordinate 133,567,333 of CM048749.1, read as the reverse complement.
CAAAAATAAATAAGGTTCTTGTACGAGCGAGGCAAGGAAAACAGTCTGTGGCCGTTACTAAAATTTCATCAAAATCGAACACAGTCACTTCTTAACTCGTACTGAAAAAAATATTAATAATCCACTGCCTTCTAAAAACTGGTTTTCCACATTCACATTCGATACTTAAATAATGTCACATTCGAAGCTAAACAATAGTGATTCAATCAGAATTAAATTGTTTTCAGAAATAAGTCGAGATTCTTCACAAGAATCAAATTTTTCTTGCTATAAAATATTCTTGATCATAAATAAATCTTCATAAATGCAAGATATCTTTCAACATTAACAAATATTTATTCTTCTTCATGTTAATACAGCGTCAGTTTAGCAAGAAACGTGAACATGGACAACTAGCTTGGACTGCATCTCAAACAAGACTAACTATAATGTAATATTAGTTGGCTGCGGCGGTGACGACGCTGCCCTTGTTGATTGCGGCGCCTCGATCGTACATGAAACATACAGAAACAAAACATGTTAAGAATCATATTATAAAAAATAACAATATTTACATAAGCATTAGAATGCATACATATTTTCTTTCATTTTTTATTTGTTACTTCAAAACAGGGCTGACATAGGAAAATGTAGTACGACTATCTTGTCTCACTACAGTAGGAGACGGAGGAAGAATGGTAGTGGATCATTCAGAGCTGAACAGAAGAAATTAAAGACGAAAGGTTTGGCGTAGGAAACACACACACACACACACGCGCGCGCGCGCGCGCGCGCGCGGAAGAAAAAATGTTGTTCTTTTCCTTAGGTACTATGCAAATGTAGATTAAGGTGCAGTGAGCTGACGCCTGCATTGAAAACAAATTTGTTTTCTAAGTTCTATGAACAAGATTACTCTACATATGGAACCTTCTTCTGTGACTCTAGTTTGCCGTGATAGGGAGAAGGAAATCGGCGACGAAGGCATTTGTAGCCAGCGACCTGTGCGATAATGATCGAGGAAGTAAAGATTGTTAGACCTTTCTAAGTAATGTCTATGAATACTTCCGATTTCTCAAGCAGTGGCAGACGACACACTCTCTACAAAAAAGCTGAACATTTCAAAAGCTGTCAGCATTACATGTGATTTAACAGTTGTAGCACATGTAGGAATAAAAGAATGTTACACCAACATCGAAAGGACCCGTAAGGTGCATGTGCCCAATAAAGAAACATGTAGAAACATTCAATCTGCTATCTTTGAATCTATTTCCTCGATCCATTCAATTACAGATGAAAAGAAGAAAGATTTAAAGACTATGATACCTTATCTGTAAATGAATGAGCATAAAGAATATTATATGCAGCTCTGTGGAGAGTGACTAAGAACGTGGCACCTAGAATAATTTGATGGGACTTAGCACCTTTCATAAATGTTTACGTTTGAATTGCCTTCAGCACCAAACAATTCAAACTGTGTCATGAAACCGCCACTAATATATGATGAGATACTGTCATTTGTAACATGTAAAAGTTTGAGGAATAAATAATTAAAACTCTGCACTACAAACAGTTTTTTTTTTCAATAATTTCAGTTCATACATTTGGCAATTTCCACCTTTCTACAGGTAAGTATCCAATTCTTCTGAGGCCTGAAACTTGAACATATTGTACGGCATGAAGTTTTGGGATTTGATTGCCCGTACTTGTTGGGGTAGTGTTGGCCTCTTATCATACAGACGACCTTAAAAGTCAATGGAAAGTAGGAAATACTGTTTTAATATAAGAAAAATCCATCATTGAGGCAAGAATAAAATTTATAATGACGCACTGTCTCATTAAATTCTAATTTTCATTTGGTACAAATATTTCCATGTACTGCTTCTCATATTTCCGCCAATAGTTCTATATGTCATTCAAATAAATTCATGTACACCAAAACGTCAGAAAAAGTATACTTTTTTTGGGACACTGTGTTCTGTGTCATGTGGATTACTGTTTTCGCTCTTCGTGCTAAATACAATGCTGATAGTTGAAATTGCAGAACCACGTACGCAGCATGCAAAAATCGTCAGACTGGAAGGGCCGTACTACTTGCTTGTGTATGTAAATAATTAACATTTCAGTGCCACTGCGAAAAGTACATAGCAGTGAGGACATCAACTTCTATAAACAAGAAAAGGTTAGCCAGCTGGTTCTGTCGTTGAGAAATTGCATCTGAATGGTGTTTGTTTGTGAAACAGTCATATTATACCTCGTGCAAGAAGGAGAAACGTCTAGTAGAGGCCATAGGAAGTCTTCAGAGACAGAATCGTGGTCTTCCCATAGTGCAGATAATCGTTCATAGATAATGTTTCTCACATTGGTTGCTATGCTACAACTGTCCTAAGAAAATGGAATTGTTGGATTCAGAAAGGCCAAACTCAGTGCCATATACTGTATTGAGTGCTGAAGTCACAGACGCTTCTTTTGTGGTATTGGAGCTGGCGCATTGTACACAGACCAGGATTGTTCAAAAAATGTTCAAATGTTTGTTAAGCTTATGGGACTTAACTACGGGGTCATCAGTCCCTAAATTTACAAACTACTTACGAACTACCTTATACTAAGGACGACACAAATATCCATGCCCGAGGGGGATTCGAACCCCCGACCGTAGTGGCCGTGCAGACCGTGACTGGAGCCCCTCAATCCCAGCGGTCACCGCGGCCGGCGACCAGGATTGTACTCGTAACATGAATATGGTTGCTGCCTTACAGGCCCTTTACATCGCGTTATTTTTTCCAGATTTATTCACAAGATTTGTTTCCCAGCTGCAGTTCATGTGAGGAAAGTTAGTTTCTTTTTACGGTTTATCAAACTCATATTTAGTTACGTGATAATCAGCACCGGCATTCATTTATTTCGTATTTGAGTCTGCAAGTAGTTTATCCCATTGCTATTGCACTCATTTAATAATGTTATAGGTATTAATATGAATACAGAATTGTTTTCTGGCTTTTGTAAGTGAATAAGCTGCATCTCAGACTTGCATGTTTGTGAATGTGCTCCATGGAAATTATCCGTCAACAGCAGCGAGTCTTGCCGACTGAAGAGTCGAACGTCGGTGAACGACATAAGTCTGCCGACGGGACTGAGGCGCTCCAGTCACGGTCTGCACGGCCACTGCGGTCGGGGGTTCGAATCCCCCCTCGGGCATGGATATTTGTGCCGTCCTTAGTAGTAGCTAGTTCATAAGTAGTTTGTAAGTTTAGGGACTGATGACCCCGTAGTTACGTCCCATAAGCTATACAAACATTTGAACATTTTTGGCATAAGTCTGTGTTAAACGTGTGTGGTCATTGAGTTGTCATGTAACGTCACGGCGTTCTTTGAAGATTGAGGCAAGAAAGAAAGGGCGGAAATATAGGCCTAAGGGTTTCACGTCCGAAGGACAGGAATGGACTGTTTTCATAACGATGGGAAAAGAAATTGGCTGCGGCCGTTCAAAGAAACTGTTCCGCAACAGCCTGGAACGATTTAGGGAAATCACGGAAAATCCTAATATGAGTTGCTAGAGTCGGATTTGAACCGTGGTCCACCCCAATGTGCTAAGCAGTGCACCACTTAAAAAAAAGTTCAAATGTTTGTAGAGCTTATGGGACTTAACTACGGGGTCATCAGTCCCTAGACTTACAAACTACTTTTGAACTAGCTAATCCTAAGGACGGCACAAATATCCATGCCCGAGGGGGGGATTCGAACCTCCGACCGTAGTGACCGTGCAGACCGTGACTGAAGCGCCTCAGTCCCCTCGGCCACAGCGGCCGGCAGTGCGCCACTTCACTCGATAAGACTCGATACAGTCGTAAAGTGTCTCACTGATAGTGAAATAATAATAGTTACAATAGAAACTTACGGTGTATTCAATAATTACCACACAAATTTTAGCTTCCCATAGCAGTAATTGTACATGTTGATCAACCTTATAGATAATGGTGTACTACTGACTAGGACAGGAAACTCAGTTACCAATACAGCAAATGATAATCATTATTTATTTATTTACTATATTTAGCTGTATGTACCTGTTACGAAGCTCGTTTGTGTGTCTAGGTACTTAAATCTGTGAAATATAAACGCATCTGTCAACTTGCAGTTCTGCAGTTGGGTGTTGAAGAACATGAGTATTTCATATTCCAAATAACACTGTCGGGGCATCAAAACACTGGAAATGTAGGATAATTTCAGGAATACTTAATCACGCTTTTTAATATTGGTGATTATGAATTGATTTGGATGAGTGTATGATGGCATTGCTACTGTGGCGTTCAATATCGCTACTGTCGAGTAAAATTCCTTCACAAAAACGTTGAGCAAATTTTTTTTTCCACTAGTGAAAGAAGTACGCATATAAAGTATGAAAGAGGCACCTTGTGCTGGGTGGAATGAATGTTACCTTTCTGTATTTATATGGAATTACGAACAGAACCTGTTGATAAAAATGAATCCAGAAACAGACTGCATTTTATTCCAACATTGGGAGAGATACATCTCGCCATTGTTGAAGAATACACCCGTACACTTTACTTGATTTTATAGCCGTTATGTATATGCTCGGAGGACGTGTAATGTTCTTTTCTGACAGCTTGTTACTCACTAGTAAGGATGGACAGCTAAAATGTTAGTTACTGCCATCTAGTGCATCCATATGCCTACCTAGTGTTTCGCTTATGACCAATGAACCAAACATGGAAGCAACGCCTGCGGGACAGTTCGAAAATGTACATTGAGAAGCTTTGTATTCACTGTATGCATAATACGAGGTACATTATATAAATAATGCACAGATTTCGCATATATTATTTTTACCCTGCTTGAAAGTGGATTTTTAATACTACAACAATGACAATTATAACATTATCTGACATTGTCGGTTTAGGAGGCGATCTGATAGTTTTAAATTCTTCACAATGATTTGCCAAGATCGCGAATTAATAATTTATTGAATGACGACCGGTTCCGATGAACTGTGTCACTATCATATTTTCATTTATATTTTATAAGCTGGTCAGATTGTTTAAAAATTGATTTATAATAATAAGTGCACCATAGCACTTAGCCATCACATAAAAATAATATACAACTTAGAACATGACAGCTTACAAGATACTTGAGTATCTTGTAAGCTGTTATGAGAGGTGAGTAGCCGCATGGTCTGGAGCACCAAGTGACGGATCGAGCGGGCTCACGCGTCAGAGATTCGACTCCTCACACGGCATGCGTGTATGTGACTTGTCGTTTAGTTTAACTTAGTGTAAGTAGTTTGTAAGCCTAGGGGACTGATGACCACAGTAGTTTGGTCCAAATGTTTGTTAAGTTTAAGGGACTTAATTGCGAGGTCATCAGTCCCTAAACTTACAAACCACTTATGAACTACCTTATACTAAAGACGACACAAACATCCATCCCCGAGGGGGGATTCGAACCCCTGTCCGTAGCGGCCGTGTAGACTGTGACTGGTGCGCCGCAGACCGCTCGGCCACTTCGGCCGACAGTAGTTTGGTCCCATAGAATTACAAACATTTCCCTGAAAGTAAATCTTGAAATCAGAGGTAATGTTATGCAAACATCGGAGCTCAAGGAAACAGGGGCGCAAGGGAGCGTCCATTCTTCAGTCCGCAATTCAGGTTAAAACGCGTCCACTGAATGTGTGGTTATTCATTTTTGAGTTATTCATTAACCTAAAGTGTTTCTGCACCATTAATATTGTCTATTAATATGTTAATTATTTTCATTCTGTTTATTAATTATCAATGCTCCATGTTTATATGTGTTTCCACCCATGTGATTGAAATTGTGTGTTGATGTGAATGTGGAAGGTTGTTTTTAATATTGACTGACTGCCACACAATGGCTTCAAGTCGCCACCAGGCGCTTTAGGGCCTTATTTCCTATAATTAAGAATGCATGACTTCAAACAAACTGTTTTTGTTCTACTAAATTTTGTTTATTTATTAACTAGTTTTCGGTTTATTAGGCCATCGTCAGGTAAACTGTTGACATGCGTCGACAAAGACGCTATTGCTTGGTTCTCAAAGATGGTAAAACAAAGATACAATACACAGATTACTTGGTCTTTGGATATGACATTTGTTGGAATTACAAACAATATATGTTGCCATGCAGAATTATGTTCACGTAATCAGTGGCCTCCTTAACATTTTTACATTGTAATTTGCGAGTGAACAGTGTGAAACACATTACATTTCAAATATTAATGAATTAAAACTATGTTAACATTATTGACACTGTAGCATATGTTGGGATCGTTACTTAAGGTGTACATTAAATTCGTTTTCTACACTGATTTTACATTTTACTTATTTGACAGCATTTGTCAAGATTCACGTGTTTAAATTACATTACATATTACTGTGCAATTTATTATATATATTGTTTTATCTTAAAGTCTAAAAGTAAACATGGTAGGAATGGGGAACTCTACCTGTGACATTAAGTTGGTCTGTGGTAGGTAGCTGTTTTGTTTATATTATGTGAAGCTTAACAGTGGGGATGTGTTCAAATGTACCTGGTCATTTAGCACTAGCTGTTTATTTCCAGTGCTTCTAACAGGTTTAGTTTCCTGCCTTTGTTGGCTACGTGAAGCACTTCTGTGTGGACCTGGTAGTTTTGTCCTTCTTTCAGAACGTGATCAGCAAAGGTGGAGTCTGTTTTCTGTAATCTCTGTAATCTCCATGTTCACTCAGTCTAATTTGAATTGCCCTGCCTGTCTGACCTATATACAGTTTGCTGCAGTCATTGCATGTTATTTTATAAACCCCACTGTTACTTAATGCATCCCTTGTGCCTTTGCTGTTAAATAGGATGTTAGCTGGTGTGCATCTTACATAAAATGATGTTCTGTATTTACATGTAGGCATGCTTACAGTAAAACTACTTCCAGTTCCAAGGTACTGTATACAAACAGATTGATGGATTAGCAATGGGATCCCCCCCTCAGCCCCCTATTAGCTGAAATCTTTATGGACCACTTTGAGAAACATTTTCTACATAATGAACCCCTCAGTGATAAAGTTAAATATTGGTACAGATATGTGGACGATGTACTGTGCTTGTGGACTGGCACCAATAGACAACTCAACACTTTCCTTGAACATCTCAATTCTAATCACCAAAAGATACATTTCACTATGGAGCTTGGTGAAAAATCCATCAATTTCTTGGACCTAAACATAGATATTACCACAAACACACACATTTTAAAAATTTACAGAAAACCCACAATAACTGACACTGTAATACCATCTTGTTCACAACATCCAATAGCACACAAACATGCTGCCTTCCACTCCATGGTACATCGCCTGACATCCATACAACAATCAAAACAAAATGATGTTCTGTATTTACATGATTTGAGAATTCTGGCAATTTTGGTAGATAATTTTCCTGAATATGGTATAGTACACCAGTTGGCCTTAGTAATGACTGTTTCTGAAGGGGGGAAATAGAGGAGGGGTAGGACTTTCTTTCTTTGTTTTCTTTCTAAAATGTTATCTATTAGTTGAGGTCTATAACCACTGTTGCATGCAATATATTTAATGGTATTTAATTCTGTTTGAAAATCTCTGGGAGCTGTTGAAGAGGGTATTATCTTCCTCAGATAGAGAGGTTTGGTAGATACTATGCTGTGAATGTGCTCTGTATGTTTTAGGGCGCTCTACATCGCTGTGATCATGGAAGTAAGTACTTCGTCCAATCATGCTGAGGGGATGGCATTCTGTTAGAACATTGCTTTCTTTGTGATCAAGCAGTCTTGGTTTATCAGTGATAGTTTTCTTGAGTAATTCTTTCGCTATGCAAGGCGAAGGGTTTCTTAATTTACGGAACTCGAGTAATTCATTGTAGATTTAGTATTTGCATTTTCATTCTGGTAATGATTTTGTGTCCGTTTTTTCTCAAGTTAGAATACTTGTGTGGCCTTCAGTCTTTGTGTAAACTTAGTATGTTTAAATTTTCTTGTTTTTTAACTAACATTTTCGCGTCACATCTGTATCTGCGAGTATGCAAAATATTTCTCAGATTTTCTAGTTTGATTCTGTCTTTCCTGTCTTGTATGACCGATTGCACCACATGCTTTAATAACAGTCATTACTTTGGCCTTCAGCCATGCTTTTATTAATACTAGCTTCCTTCTATATGAATTCTCATGTGTGCTTTATTTGTTTATTCTAAATTAACTTCATTTGTAAATTCTATTCAGCATGGTCACACACCATGTGGTACTTAACTATAGTATACCACTGTCTCCCCACACGAGTTCGTTTGGTGCATAGTGTTTTTAATTTGTGCTTAAAGACACCCGCCATCTCATCAAAAACGCCACCACAGCTTTGTTTGTCACTGCTATCAAGTGATCCCGCATGGGTAAAGCGTTGCAAGCATTATGTGCTTGATTGTGAATGAATGAGTGTGCTTTCCTCTTTCCATTGTGTTTTTTGCAAATTTCCTCCCACATTACCTCCATATTCATAAAGGGCAGAAACATTTATATTACGGGCATGGCATTAACTTTACGATTTAATTCAAATTGTGTGCTTTATTGTGCTTAATTTGGTCTACCCACTTTTATTTGCTTGTTCATTTTTTTTGAATAGATGATGATTTAAAGTATCAAACCTTTGTTTTATAATTTCATGCTCCCCATCCCACATTTAATTATTTATTCATTTATTTTTAACATTAATTTTGTGTTTGTTAAAACGTTGGCTGCTCCCTTAAGGTGTGAGCAGTTAGATAAATTTTCGTTGCACAAGTACTGTGGCCACTCGTAAAGTAATTTAGAGCAGCAGTGAGTATTTTAACTTGCATTTGCACATCTCAACTGCCCAACATCTTGCTCAAACAATTTAACAGGCTACTTCCACTTGGCTTACCGCTGCCAGTTTTTATCCTTCATGCGTCCCCTGATTTCATTTTTTAATTTTGTTTCTTTCTCTGGCTGCCCTCCAATTCTGTGAATGTGTGTGTGTGTGTGTGTGTGTGTGTGTGTGTGTGTGTGTGTGTGTGTGTGTGTGTGAGAATGAGTAGAAATCGCAAGTGCTAGTGTACTTCCATTGTGTTTTCAGCCACGCATTGCCAGTGCATTTGTTTTCTATTTTCACTAGTGATCTACATGTGTATTTTTGTCCAATTTTGGGGGGAAATAATTATCGAGTTTACGTGAAACACGGGTGCAGTTACGACTGCACTGCAGGCAAAAACAATTTTGCATGTGAAAGTCTTACAGAGGCACCACATGTTCTGACCACATGGGTAGCCAGGAACTAGTGGTTTGGTATTTCATTATGAATATTTTAACGTGCTTGTATTTTAACATGCTTTTGAAAATGGATAGCGCTATTGTATCAGCAGATGAAACACGTAGGCGAGCCGCTCTTAAGGAATAGGGAAAGGAAAGTGCGATAGGTCACGGGGGATAGATTCAGTGGGTACTGAAAATCCGCACATTGCCTTAACAGGCGCTTCGAAGGTGGCAGATAATTTTCGTACAGAATTAATATTTCAGTAGAAAATCGCGTCCAAAGTGTAGGCGATAGGTTGGTTAGAGGCAAACGGCCGACTGGAAACCGTGACCCAGCCTTCCCCCATGTTATGGATTATGGGATGATCCCAGTGGCGCACACTTGTCCACAGGTAGCCCCGTTACCCGACATGCTCACCGCCCTTTTCAACAAATGACCACACATATCAATGAACGATTTGTTAAAATGGACCAATGCACTAACGACCAGTTTCGTGAAATGAAACAGCAGTCGTGAAAGACTGATGATCGAATTGATAAAATACATCATCAAATTAACGACCAGTTTCACGAAATGAAACAGCAGTCGCAAAAAATAGACGATCGGCTTGATGAAATGAAAGAGTAAGTCACAAATCAAGAGGCGTGGGTACTATATGAAATGAGTAGCCTCTGCGAGCAACTGGCTGAGGGAGTAAGCAGGAACAGTGTGGAGATAGAAACCACAAAATCATGCATTGAAAGCATGGAAACGCGGGTCAGTGGTCTTGCCGAAGATGTCGAACCTGTTGATTCGCGCATCAACGACATGGTCACACAGGTGAACATGTGGAAAAACGGTATATACGGTTCAAACAATATCGGTGAGGTTTCTAGCTGCGTCAATGTTATGACCGTTGCGGTTACTAGTGTGCAAAGCACACTAGATGATGTAGTACAAAGGTTTGCATGGGTAGAGTTCAACCCCACACAGCCTTTAAGCGAGAGTTTGCAACCACGCTGATGAACCACATGAGCGTGTGGCTAGGTGACAGCAGTAAACCACGTGTATCGGCCGCCCGGCCCACGGCGCTTGTAACAGCCAAGACGGGAGAACAGGCCGCAATTCAGATTCCGCCTTTGAGGATGAGGGTGAGCCTCCCCGGGAAAGTTTGACCCGTGCTCAAAACATAACTGTGCGTTGTAATCGGGACCCATCACTTGGCTTCGATTACAACCACTTTCTAACTGTGTGTAAGTTTGAACCCTTCCGGAACACGCCCAGTGGAATACATCTGCAGGCGTGGGTAGATCAATTCGATTTCTCTCTTCCACCAAACTGGCCCGAAGAACGTAAAATAGAGTTCTTGTGCGCACACCTGGAAGGCGGAAATGAGGTCATTCCCTCAGTATGGCAAAAGCTACGAGAGCTTCCGTAAATACTTTTTAGCCCCCTACTGGTCTGAGAGCCAGCAGGACTGCGTGCGCCATAACATCCAAACGATGCCCCCCTTCGGACAGTCAAACTTCGCCAGTCTGGCTGAGTTCTTCCAGGATATGTTGAATAAGAACTATTATTTGACCAATCTGTATCCCATGCCTGAGCATGTTAGGATTCGTTTGGGTAAGCTGCCGCGATGTCTGTGCAATGCTCTCTTAGGAAGGAGATGCAAAGACGATGTGGAGCAGTTCCAAGCCCTCCTAGAAGTTCTCTATTTTGATTACGACCTCCTGCAGAGTTACTTTGCAGCCAAACAGGGAAAGGGGAATAATAATCAAAATCACGTTCCGGAGAAAGAAGAGAATAATATTTCTAATCGGCAGTCTTGGGGAAATGGCCAGCGAACCCAGCAAAACGGGCAATGGCGTAATCACAATGAAAATAGGTACAAAGGTGATTACCACGAGAAGAAAAAACGGAGGTGGGGGAACGGCACTAGCTGGCAATAATGAACCGTGCGATGCTAATTCCAAGAATGGCCGAACAGGTCTCCGCAGGGTGTGGAAGTGCGTTCGCCCAACCCAAAACATAACAAAAAGCCAGACGCACAACCCGCACCGTCGACGTCAAGGCAATGATACTAGGTTCCTTCCTGCTCGCTGTATGACGACGAACAGGAGACGGAGCACGTCATACGGATAAAGTTTGACGACTTAACGGAAGTCCTCTTCGAGAAGGAACCTGTGTGTATTAATTTTTCTTGTATATTTTATATAGATTGTAAGTTTCAGGTTTTTAATGTATATTTTGTACGTGTTTTTCCACTGTTTTATGGCATTGAAGAACGCACTGATAGTGTGTCGCGTAGAAGACGCATTTGTAATATTTTTTATCCTGTATATGAGAATATGCAGTGCTGGGTGAGTTGTGTTCTGTACAGTCAGCTGACACGTGAGGCATGCTGATTCGGTGCGCACATTAAAATCTTGAGGCACCGTCAGTAATGTTGGCTCCGCAAAACAGACGTTTAATTGCTACTTTACCATGGAGCACCTGCGTAATAAATTTAGTTTAATTTTCAGTTGTTCATGCGTGTTATTCAACTGCTGCACCTGATAAGCGATCTAAGTACAATTATTAGCAAACTAAGTGTAATATTTTTTATGTTTTAGGTTGTATTGATGTCCAGCACCGTCAGTGAGTGTATGGGAAAGTCATGTTCCTCCAGAGCAGGGAGGACGGTAATTAGTGCTGCCCCAGACAGTATGTGTGCTCCCTGTGTCATTGAAATTGCCAATGTGTTTCCTTTTGTAAGGTGCTGAATGGTGCCGCCTCCCAGGCAAAAATGGGTTAGCGCTTGGTGAAGCGAAGAAGGTGTTAAGGAACATGTTGTGTGTCGTTGAGACAAGGGTTGTAATGCCAAGTCGGTGGAGTATCTAATTTACCAATTAATCAAGGACCCATAACACAAGCTCTAACATGACCAACTTAACGGTGTGCATCCCTAACGGAATTTTCAAGTTGTGTTTTGCAGGAAACTGTGATCGTCGCCCTATAATAGATGAGAAGTACGTACTGAGGGATCTAGCTTACCAGGCCCACTTGAATTTTGTTGATGAGAAAATGTACACAGCCCAGTGTACAAGGTCAAGCCCATGATTAATGCAACCACAGAGTGAGACGAATGCCCAAGTTTGGAACACTCTTAGCACTACAAATTAGGAATATGTACTCCATAATCACTTTCTTTTGTAAATTTTAGCTGGGACCTAGGTAAAATGTTTAAATTTTATCATATTTTTTATGATAAGCCTTGACCTACAGCATCTAGGAACTAGTGTGTGTTTTGATCTTTTTACAGGCACTTGGTGATTTGTATGTTTGACTTCATCAACAGTGTTTTATTGTTCTAGGTGTTTATGTAATTTCATGTCTTGTTTTAGTGTTTCTCTGATTATAGGATTAGGATGTCAATTTATCCATTTGTTTATTATAATATCAAGGTCAATTTTAATGAGAATTTATGTTTTTTATGTATTTTGAGATTTTGTCTAGAGTATGTTTTAAGCTGGAGCAGACTTCACATCGTGAACAGTAAGCAAGTGTAGTGCCACTAATTATACTAAATTGTCTTTAGTTCTACAAAGATTTTACAGGTACTCGCCGGAAGGACAGGAGTAATCCAGTGTTCTGCAAAGGGTCGGAAACTAAATATTAGGTGGTATAGTTGGGTCCAACATTTAGTTTGCGTAGTAGATTACAGCAGCACGACCTTAGGCTGGTGGCAGGTCAATTTAATGTGATGTCACCGTGCAGCTCCGCGCCAATCTGCTTTTGCTATGTGCTTCTCGCCAATGTTTTGCCACCAGCACCTCCTTGTGTGTGCGTGACTGTGAATAATGTGACCACAATCTCGATGTTACTAATTTAGCTTAGCTTAGCTTAGTGATAGTACTAGGAAATTTCTTAAACATTTCTCATATATTCAAAATTTAGTTTAGTTTAGCTTAGTGATAGTACTAGGAAACTTCATAAACATTTATCATATATTCAAAATTTTCTCTTGATAAGCATTGAGTAAGACTGGGTTGTACCCTTTCTCCAATGTTATTCAATTTGTACATTGAGCAAGCTTTAAAGGAAAGCAAGGAGAAATTTGGAGAAGGAATTGAAGTTCAAGGTGAAGAATTAAAAACACTGCGTTTTGCCGACGACATAGTAATTCTGTCAGAGACAGCCAAGGAAGCTGAACGGAATGGACAGTGTGCTGAAAGGTGAACATAAACAAGAGTAAAACAAGGGTAATGGAGTGCAGTTTAAGAAAATCAGGTGATTCTGAAGGAATTAGAGTAGGTAACGAAACAATAAAGGAGGTAGATGAGTTTTGTTGGTTGGGCATAAAATAACAAATGATGGTCGCAGGACAGAGGATATAAAATGCAGAATGGCAATGGGTAGAAAAGCGTTCTTAAGAAAGATAAATTTGTTAACCTCGAATATTGATTTAAGCCTAAGGAAGTCCTTTCTGAAGGTATTTGTGTGAGACTGTTGCCTTGTATGAGAGTGAAACATGGACGATAAACAGTGCGGACAGGAAGAGGATAGAGGCTTTTGAAATGTGGTGCTACCGAAGAATGTTGAAGATTAGGTGGGTGGATCACATAACTAATGAAGAGGTACTGAACAGAATTGGGGAGGAAAGGAATTTCTGGCATATCTTGACTAAAAGAAGGGATCGATTGGTAGGACACATTCTTAGACATCAAGTAATCGTGAATTTAGTATTGGAGGGAAGTGTGTGGGGTAAAAACCGCAGAGGAAGACCAAGAGATGGATACAGTAAGCAGATTCAGACAGATGTAGGTTGCCGTTTTTATGTGGAGTTGAAGAGACTTGTTCAGGATAGGGTATTGTGGAGAGCTGCATCAAACCAGTCTCCGGATTGAAGACCACAACAACAACAAGCATTGGGTCACGGTTCGTAAAACCAATAGACCCGAGTAGACAAGTTTATTTAAAGTTTTGTAATTTATTTTAATGTTCTCGATTAGTTCTTCATAAATTATCTGTGTAATTTTGTATTTGTTTGTTAATGTGAATATGCGGTACCAGTCTGATGAACGCAAGTGGACAACGAATATGTTTCATGAGGTGTTCTTTAAGTGCCAATGGAAGTTCGTGCACGCCACACCGCTACGAGAAACGCTGGCCAGCTTCCTCCGCCGCCGATCGCGCCGCGTCGCCGCAAGGACCGGGGAGGCACTCCCACGTCACGCGGCTATCCCCCTCAAAGCGCACCGGCCAGCCAGCGGGTCACCGGTGACAGAGCCAGCAACCCCACCTCCGTTGGGCGGCCGTATTCTAGGCCGGTGACGTCACGAGGTCAGTGGGCCGTCCTCATTCTGTCTGTGCACCCGCGAGACAGCCTGCCACCTGTCGCCAGCTGGTCCAGCGCTCGGCAAGAGGATGGGGCGACCTGCGTACCCCCCCCCCCCTCCCCACCACAGCCGGCTGTCAACCGCCCTGCCCCACCATACCTGCAGCGGCTGACAGCGGCTGTCAACGTCAACGCCGCTGGTGAACCGGGCACCACTGACGTGGGCGAGTCCTGTGGGTCTCTCGATGCGAACGCCGACGGTGGTGGGTACAGATGGCGCGCGCTCCTGTCAGCGAGGCAGGTAATGCACCCTGCTGTGCGCCACTCATTGAGAGCAGCAGGGGCACAACGTAGATGTCTGGCGTCTGTCACGACCAGACCAGTTGCTACGTATACCAGGACATCGATTAGATTAGATTACATTAGTACCTTTTCCATAGATCATGAATATGACACTTCATAATGATGTGGAACGTGTCAGATTAATGAAAGGTGTTTTTACAAATTATTACTATTTACTATTTTATATGACACATTTTTTTCCTTTTTTCTTTTTTTCTTTTTTTCTTTATTCATTTATTTATTATTTTCTTTTCAGATTTACTAATTTATATCTAAAAATTCATCTATAGTCTAGAAGGAGTTGCCATTCAGAAATTCTTTTAATTTATTTTTAAATGCTAGTTGGCTATAAGTAAGGCTTTTGATGCTGTGCCAAAGCTAGATTTAGCCTTAAATAGTGAAGATAATTCTTTCTCCTACTGTTGTAGTTATGTCCACCACTATTGTTTTTGAATTCGGTGGGATTGGTAATAACAAATTTCATAACTGAATATATATACTGTGTAGAACCTAGCTCTTTAAATAAGTGTCTGCAGGATGATCTTCGATGGGCTCCAGCAATTATTCTGATTACACGCTTTTGTGCAATGAATACTTTTTTACTCAATGATGAATTACTCCAGAAATTGATGGCATACGAAAGGAGAGAATGAAAATAGGCATAGTAAGCTAATTTACTGACATGTATATCACCAAAATTTGCAATTACCCTGATAGCATAAGTAGCTGAACTCAAACGTTTCTGCAGAACTTCAATGTGTTTTTTTCCAGTTGAACTCCTCATCAATGAATACATCTAAAAATTTAGAATATTCTACCTTTGCTACAGATCAAGACTCATGAACTTCCTTGCTTAACACACTTCTGTGCTTTGGCACATACGCATGCCACATCCTTCAGTCCTGCTTGGTTGTCAGAACCTCCCAAATACTATGACTCGAAATCTTACTCATAACTTTTGTTTCAAGAAAGTGAACACTAACCATTGTGACTCGAACTTCATTTTTCTTTAAAGACACTCCCAGGAGTGAAAAGCTTATCATAATTGTATCATTTTTTGTGTAAATTTGTAATTTTGTTTATGCATGTATTGTTACCCTCCAATTCTTGACCAATATTTTTTTTTGGCACAACACCTTCTGTACTATATTTTAAAAATTTTGTTAAAATAATTTAAATTGTCTGTTCATGATAACTGTTTGAATATTGCTTAATTTATCATTATTTCATTGACACAATATGCCCATAACTGCACACAATGCCCAGAGTAGCTAGGTTATTAAATTTTTTGTTGTGTGTGTGTGTAACTAACTCTGGATCTAATCCAGTATCACAGAATTGGTACCAGACTGTTTATCACTCCTAAGTGGATGGTGATGGCCGGCCGCGGTGGCCGATGGGACTGAGGCGCTCCAATCACGGTCTGCATGGTCACTACGGTCGGGGGTTCGAATCCCCCCTCGGGGATTAGCTAGTATTAGCTAGTTCATAAGTAGTTTGTAAGTTTAGGGACTGATGACCCCATAGTTAAGTCCCATAAGCTATACAAACATTTGAACGTTTTTTTGGATGGTGATGAAATGTGGTGATGAATGTGTAGTCATGTTCCATTTTTGAGTTATTCATTAACCTAAAGTGTTTCTGCACCATTATTATTCTCTATTAGTATGTTAATTATTTGATTCTGTTTATTAATGATCAATGCCCCTTGTTTATATACGTTTCCACCCATATTATTGTAATTGTGTGTTCATGTGAATGTGGAAGGTAGTTTTTAATATTAACTGACTGCCGCGCAATGGCTTGCAGTCGCTGACTCGCGCTTTAGGGCCACGTTTACTTTAATTAAGAACACATGGCTTCGTTTATCATCTGTGCTGGCACCTACTGGGTGGCCAGAGACAAGCTTACTCGGCAAGATGGCGAGGTGGTCGTGTTCTTAGTGTGGTGCCAACCTAATCTTGGACAAAAGAGGTGACAATAGACCTCTCTGGGAGCCGGTGAAGAGGGTATTATCTTCCTCAGGTCGAAGAGTTGGTAGCACGATGCTCTGAACGTGCTCTGTATGAGGTTTTAGAGCGCTCTACATCTAGTGTGTGGTGGGGAAGGTTTTGGCGTGGCCTTAGAGCTTCACTCTTGCTGCGACCATGGAAGTAAGTACTTCGTCAAATCATGCTGAGGGGATGGCATGCTGTTAGAACTTTGGTTTTCATTCTGGTGATGATTTTGTGTCTGTTTTTTTTTTTTTTTTTTTTTTTTTTTTTTTTTTTTTTTTTTTTTTTGTCAAGTTAGAATACTCGTTTGTGGCCTTCTGCCTTTGTGTAAACTTAGTATGTTAAAATTTTCTTGTTGTAACTAACGTTATCGTGTCGTGTCTGTATCCATGAGTATGCTAAATATTTCTGCATGGTTTCACACCACGTGGTACTCAAAGACTCCCCACACACGAGTTCGTTTGGTGCATAGTGATTTTTAAATTTGTGTTTCAAGTCACCCGCCATCTAGTCAAAAATGCCACCGCTGCTTAGTTTGTCGCTGCTATCAGGTGATCCGTCATGGGAAAGGTATTACAAGCATTGTAGTTTCATAGGCTTTCCCAGCATAATAGTTCTTTATAGTTTCTTCGGGTTTGCTGCCGGATTTTGAAGTCAAACTGATTCAATATTTCGGCGGTACACCTGTCCGCCATCCTCAGGGGAACTGTTGCTTCTGAAACTCGCCGACAACTGATGCTGAGAGCATGGAACGCCGTCCTATATAGGCATGCGAGTGGTGTAAGGCGCAAATCTTCAAAATTTTCAAATGTTTGTATAGCTTATGGGACTTAACTACGGGGTCATCAGTCCCTAAACTTACAAACTACTTATGAACTTACTAATATTAAAGACGGCACAAATATCCATGCCCGAGGGGGGATTCGAACCCCCGAATGTTGTGGCCGTGCACACCGTGACTGGAGCGCCTCAGTCCCCACAGCCACTGCGGCTGGCCTGCCTGTTAGCGCAATTGTAAACATGGGCTTACCTTATGTGATCCGGGACCGCCGCTTCTATTAAGGTAATCTTAAAAATCGATTTTATGCTTCTCACATCTTTACCATGTTCCAACTCTAATTCGTTGTTACCCGATCACTTGTAGGTGGCGGAAAGGCAGTGCTCGCGATATATCGCAGTCATGGATTATCTTCCAGCAATCTGGTAGGTTGCATAAAAGATCGATGTTTTTTCATATTTGATAAAACTGGTTTCCACGCCCTGCTAAGCGGAAAATCCTTGTCTCTATTAATCAAATTTTCTGACAGCCTGATTTCAATGGACTCTTTATAAACATTGTCCCAAAAACCGGACGTGCTGGCCACAATACGAGTTTCAACGAACAACATCTTATGTTCCTCATTCAGACAGTGTTCCGCAATTGCTGATTTTTCGGGATGTAGAAGCCTATTGTGACGGCGATGTTCTACACATCTGTCATGAACTGTGCGGATCGACCTGCCCAAGTACGCCTTCCCACACTCGCATGGAATCCTGTACACACTCTGTTTTTAAGGCCCAAGTCGTCTCTGACGGATCCTAAAGTGTCCTGATCTTGGGTGGTGGACGGAACACACCTTGGATGTTAAATTTCCTTGGAATTATGCTAATTTTGTGAGATATGCCCCCTGCATACGAAAAGAAAGCAACAGATTTGTCTTCCTCGTCATGTACTTCCCGAGATGGTCCAAACTGCATAGCTCAAAGAATCTGCTTTCCTTAAACACAGAAGCCAAGTGTGAAAGTTCCTGTGGTAGGCTGTCTGCACCGGAAACCGCATAAGCTCTGCGTACCAGAGTCTTAAGGATGCCACTGCGTTGGTGTGGTGGGTGGCAGATTCTTGCATCATAGAGGTACAGATATGTATGCGTAGGTTTCTGGTAAACACTGTGTCTCAGGGTACCATCATGTTTCTTATACACCATGACATCCAGAAACGGAAGCTTTCCATCGCTTTCAACCTCCATGGTGAATTTGATATTGGGTTGGAGACAGTTGAAGTGGTCAAGAAAGCTATTCAGAGAATCCCGTCCATGGGGCCACACAAAAAAAATGTGTCATCAACATATCTGCAGAAACACTTTGGTTGCAAAGCCGAAGTAATCAGTGCCATATCCTCAAAATCCTCCATAAACAAATTGGCAACTATGGTTGATAAAGGACTCCCCATAGCCACACCGTCAGTCTGTTCAAAAATGTGGTCATTAAATAAAAAATACGTGGATGTCAGCACATGACGTCAAAGCTCGACCAAGTCATCATCCAGTTTTTCGCTAATCAGACACAGGGAATCTTCCAGTGGGACACGAGTGAACAGTGAAACCACATCGAAACTGACCAATAAGTCCGAGGACTCAAGCCACAAAGATTGCAGTCATCGATTAAAATCCACAGAATTGGGGATATGATGTTCACACTTGCCATCCAAGGGGCTAAGGATGGAGGTTACAAGCTTCCTTGGGTTTTATTTGCGGACGGAGAAGTTAATACTGCTTCCTCCCACAAGTCCCCAAAAACCTCCACATCCTTGCGGATGCTGATGCGTAGCAGTGTGCGTTTGTACAGCCCTACAGTACGCACGAGGTGCTGTAGTTGCTGTCCAAGACTTTATGGACAGCATAGAGTTCTGACTAACCTGTTGTCTTCTATAGTTGTGTCCCCAGCGCAGAAGACAGCACACAGGTCGTTGGTTCTTCTACAGCATACAAGTGAGGCTAAAATAAGTTCTGTATGATGGAAGCATAATAAGTGACTCGCAAGATTTTTAATTGTCAGGGATGCCATTTATTAAATAAATAATAAAAAAATTATCAACTATTGTTAATCTGATACGGCCTATGCTGCCCATAGCTCATGTTAAGACCTCGACTGTTATCACTATTACAAAAATCTTAACTCATGACAGGCGCGGTCCGGCGCGTATGGTAGTCAGCTCGAGACTGAAACTGCGGCGCGTTGCGAGAGGGCACCTGACGCTCTATTTCGCGCCAAAACAGGACCGTCGCGCGCCTTCTGCAAAATCGCTCTTCTCTTGTTACAATAAGAGAAGGCAACTTAAACTTTTTAAACTGTCCAAATCTAGCCTGTCCTTGAGAGATATTTATAATAAATTCTCAGCTCTGAATAATTAATATTTAGTTTATAATAAACAAAAGTAATTTCAAAAGAAATCACGTGACGTGAAATGCAGTAGCCAATGCGAGGAGAGCACCAGTAACATAGGCGGGCTTTCCCACGGGAACCAACACCTACTGCGCCATATGCTACTGCTCCCCACCCCACATTTCAACATATGGTGCACTGCTGTCTTTCTTCCGCGTTTAAGGCACGTACAATGTTAGCAAAGAAACGGCCAGTGGCCAGAAATATGAAGTGGCCACAGGCCAGGAATATCACACATCCCCTTCCTTAGGAGATTTCCAAACTTGGAATGTTCTCAAAGACAACAGACAAGTTGGAAATAAGAACCCTCTAAATTTTGAAAAATAGTACCCATTATCTCTCAAGAACTTACATAAATATTGAAACCATTACTTCTAAATCTCTCCATCTAAATCAAAAATGATTACACAAAAAGGTAAAGAAACATCAAAATTATAACCCTGCCTAAATTGAACTTGGGCAGACATGAATTAGCTAACTTTACAACATAAGAAACTTAATGTAAATGCTGATATACACCTAAATATCCTTCTGAAAATACACACACAAAATCGCAAAGTTGCAAATTACGTAACACATTCTATAAAACTGTGCCGAAAATAAACGATTGAACAATAGATAACTAACACTGAATAATTACAGGAAATACAGCAGGCTTAAAGCCTCTCAATAGTTGTGATTTGAAATCGGTGCATTGCCGTCCATGTTTACAAAATTTATTGGCACCTTGCCATTTGAATATATAACATGTAGACTTTCGGCTCATGGCCGCTTATAACCAACTAAATTCTCGGCACATTGCCGTCCATCAGTACCACCACAACTCCGATTGTTGACAAAACAAATGAAACTATTTTTGGCTCG
Organism: Locusta migratoria; assembly: GCA_026315105.1. Classification (NCBI taxonomy): domain Eukaryota; kingdom Metazoa; phylum Arthropoda; class Insecta; order Orthoptera; family Acrididae; genus Locusta; species Locusta migratoria. The sequence continues at coordinate 133,546,352 of CM048749.1, read as the reverse complement.
AGGCCATTTATCACTTATATCGGCACAATGCCGTCCACCAAGCCTCTCAACACAATTTTGACACACGCATTGAGTCCAAATTCAACACTTGGCACTCATGACTTTGTACTTTTAATAATATTTCTCATAGCCTACATTGCACTGCTGGCTTCACACGCTTGTACATGCAAAGGATATACTTAAAGTGGTACATAAAATTTTTACATACAAATACTTTTATAAAATCAAATCAATGCAGAAATTTTGCGTATTGAATCCAGAATAATACCCATTTTGTTCAGTGTTTGGTAATTACCATCAAGTTTAATTTGCTTTTTGAGGTCCTTGACCTTTCTCATATTTGTTCAATTATCTATTCTTTCACAAGGTTACATTTCATTATCTTTCGTGACACGCTTTACGATAAATTAAGTCATATCTGTTTCCTAATTGGGTCACTGACCCTTCATTCATTGGCAATACTCTATATTTTCAACAGATGTTACGTCTATTCCCATATTAAAATTGGCAACTCATGCCATGTCTAATATTTAATACCGTACTGTTGGCAAATAGATGCCACGTTTATATTCACCGTAATAGCCTACACATAGCTTGTCATAATGCTTAATATTTAATGCAAAATGCAGATTACAGAAATCAACAGAAACCATTTGCTGCATAAAGGCAAAATATAATTCCGACTGACGGATGGTTGCTTTCATTGACAGCTGACCGTGAAATTCCATTATGTATGATATACATATTCCATAGTATATGTTGTTTATCGCTCTGATGTGATATGATTTCCTGAGGTTTATGTGGAGGCGAAACAGGTCAAAATATCATATACTTACTCATAGATGTGTATGTGTAAGAGCATAGGACAAATGTATTCAAAAAATGGTGCAATTTCTGCTACTGTGTATTCCTAAATAAAAAATGTAGAGTGAGGCACACACTGCGTCCCCTACCTATTTTTAATATTCCACAAATGACGACTTCACTGCCGCCTGAAACACCATATATACATAATCATAATGAGTCGACTTCCAGGCCGGATCTACCAGTCACCTGTACTTGACCCCACATACCATTTCACTACATTCTCAAAAATGAGCCTATTTCCAGGCCGAATTTATCAGTCACCTGTACTTGCCCCCACTTACCACCTTACTACATTCTCAATTATGAGCCTATTTCCAGGTCGAATTTATCAGTCACCTATACTTGCCCCTTCTTACTACCTTCTCAATAATTGCTTACAACTACACATAGCAGACCATACACCTTGTTCCTCATACCATTCATAATGTTTTACATTGCCTATGTCCAACAGTCATTTTCATTAAGTTCACTCACCTGTTGTTGTGCCGTCCTCTTCTCAGCGTCATACATTACATTATAATCATCAGAGTAAACAGTCTTGGAATAAATTAAATAAAAAAAATCCTTCAATAACGTAATCAGCTATTTTCAATGTTATGTTTCGTTCTGTGTCTGCCCCCTAACTTTGCAAAGGTAACTCGTGCTATGCAGATGTTTACTGCTTAGTTACAATATTTATCATGCTCCATAATTATTACATACTCACATTAAGCCAAATTCAGTACGTATTTAGTCTGTAAATCTCATATTTCTGCTTACTCATGTCAAATCCTGTTTTTATTTATTTGTCTAAATTAGTGTTTTCGTGCAATCTGGTATTTGGATAGATAAGAAAGTAAAGACGATAAAAAAGAGTTCAAACTGAATAGTAAGAGGAAGAACTAACAGCGTGAAAGGAAAGGAAGTAAGCTGCTAGTTAACTAGGGTACCTGGTAGGCGTCAGTTACCTGGCAAAGCAAAGAGCGCTATTGCCCCCTGAGGTATGTACCTATTTGTATATTGAAGGCAGATGTTGATATTTTCAGACCAAAAGGCAACATTCTGAACTGACAACACCTTCCTCCATATGTAAAAGCAGTGTATTTGCAACAATTTCCGTTTAGTTGTATTTGCCAGAAGCTACCAGTCAAGTCCATGCTTTTTAATATCTTGACTCCATGAAACTTCTGAACAAGTTCCTCAATTATTTTGGGCCTGACTTTAAATTTACACTTGTAGTCTTTCATGCGGGCTTCAGTGTGTATATTATTTTGTGTGCTTTCAGACCAATACTGGTTGAGAAATACAGTGACAAATTCCCGATATGTTTTACAAATGTTTATAGCTCCTGTTCCCCACGAAATTGCACATTCAAACCTACACACAACGATTATCATTTTTTGTTGTTCTGTCATGTTATTAGGAATAACACCATCGAACTGCCTCATGAAAGCAACAGGATGTACACTACCTGTCTCTGAAAAATTGTGAAATTTGTTTGAATAAGTATTATTTGCAACATCAACTTTGTTACTTATACCTTCCTTACGTTCTTGTTCCACCGACGCTTCAAGTTTTCTCTCAAGTTCATTTTTATTGGTGCTAATATTTTCCACTAAATTACATGAATCGGGGAGCTCATTCAGTTTCTGCTCGATCTCTGTTAATTTACTGTGAAGTGCATTTGCATTACTTGTACATGATGTGCCTACCTGTGACACTTTATTGTCAATTAATGCTACATTTCTGTTCATTTTTTTGATGTCTGATGGCTGTGACAGATATCCGTCTTTACATGTTATACTAACGCTAGCCTGTTCTTTTCTCAAACACTCTACATTATTTGTAACAGTATACAGCGTGTCACTATTAACCTGTAATCTATCGTTCATTTTGCTTACTTCAGAGTCCACATTTTTACAGATTTTCAAATCTAATTGTTTAAAACACTTTTCTGTTTTTTCTTCATTAACAATTACCCTGTTTTCTAAGCCCTGGAATTTATTATTTACACTAGCCATTGGTGTACGTATTTCCTCTATCACACGGTCTAATCTTTCAATGTTTTGGTCAAGTTTTGCTGCTAACTTATTTATGCTTTGTTTTTGTTCTTCTTTGTTTTGATCAAATTTTGCATTAATATCGTTTGCCAACTTATTTATGCTCTGATTTTGTTCTTCATACTTAGCAAGTATGTTTTGATTTAATTTAGCTATCATGACGCTAAGCATTGATATACTATTATTGTCAATGCCAGCTTCCTTCTCCCCACTACTTTCTACTGGAAACATATCAGCTGAAGCTGTGCTATGGCTTCTGTCATTTGATACCTCCATCTGCTCCTCTGTTATGCAGGCGCCAGACACATTTTCTCTGACAGCTGCATTCAGATTTACCACGTCAGTATGGTTAGGAGCGACAGATTGACAAACTTGTGTATCTCTCTGCACGTCACTTACAACATTATCAACAGCACTTTGTTCTACATTATGTGTGCTATTGATCTGATTAATCTCCATATCCTGGATAATATTAGATTGCAATACACTCATATTCGCTACAAAATATGGACTGATATTGTCACCCTGCATCTGAGGTAGTTGACCTGAATGATCATTACCTGTATTTTGAACACATTCTTCGTCCCTACTTCTGAGATAATACTTAGTCTTTCCCTCATTTTCCATTTCTAATATACTTTTTACGCTAGTTTTTAATTTCCAAATTTAATTAACAGACATACACAATTAATTATAATTTACAGGAGTTTGCACTTACCCCTGTTTTTTTCCTCGCGTCGCGATGTGCAGTTGTTGCGACGTGAAGGCTGGTGGTTGTAGCTCCGCTAATAGATGGAGTCGTCGTCTGCCGCTGCTGGCGATGTTTACGGCCGTTCCTTTCAGGCGCCGCACCCTCTTCTGTCAACCTGCAACGGCGGTCGCTGCCATGGAAGTGTGTTCCGAAGACGCTGGTGCGCCTGTCGTCCCCGTCCCCTCTTATGAGGGTTCGGGTTCGTCTCGCGCATCTTCCGGCGCCGGTTACGTGGTTTACGAGGAGGACGACGACTGCCTCCCGCTGCCGCGCGGCAGAAGTGTTGCTCGGGCATTGACGAATATATACAATTCCGTACGACGTGGAACTTTTCCCTACTGGGATAATCCTTTCCCATTCCTTCCCTCCCATCGGAAGCCTTCCTTGCCATACCCTAAAGTCCTTATAACGTATCCTGTTATCCTGGCCCTCAAAAGTTGGCTCGACAAGAGAGACAGTCCAAATATCCGACACCTAGCTACTTTCCCTGTCTTTACTCATGGGCAATGGGACGTCATGCTCCGAGATCTCATCTTGGACCTTACTGGTACACCTTGGGAAGACACTGCAACGTGCGTGCATCCCCCTGATGCCTCGGAGCTGATGATTATGGAGCCGTTAAACCGAAGAAGAGCTACGAAACAGGACTCAAGATCGCACAGGAAATCACAACAACCAAGATACTAAGATCACACCACCCAAGAGGACGGGGCACTCCCAACGCCGGCGACGCCATTCAAGTTGTGACGAAGGATTTCTTTGGGGAATATTGCTTTCCCCTGCCCTTGAGGCACCTCATGTTTTTCCTTTCAGGAATTTATCCTTCCTAGACCACAACGTTCCCGCGAACACATTAAGTAATAAATAAAACAATTCATGTTTTTCCTTTTCCCTACCAACTGATGATGTAGGAAATGCTCAAGGAGTAAAACCTACGTTAAGCAGCTAAAGCAGAGAGCCTGCTGAAAGCGGAAGTAACCCTCTTCTGTCTGCTATGGCGCTGAGCGTGGCTGTTCCGTCAACGTGGCCGGTGAAGTGTTGCGACGCCGCCGTTCTGTAGCTCGTCGATTCTTGAAGTTACGTAATCCAATGGACCGCGAACTCAACACTTGCACTTGCTTTAATATATTCATGGAATCACTTTTTCACTCGCGTACTTCAAATGGCTAACGGTCACGTTATTTGTAAAATTCTTGATGTTTTAACAGTTCGCGAATCACTTCCACCTTTTATCGCCTCACTGTATCTGTTTATTTCGTTCCGAAATGTTCATCCCCGCAAGGGATGCCATGTACAAGCTTCCTTGGGTTTTATTTGCGAACGGAGAAGTTAATACTGCTTCCTCCCACAAGTCCCCAAAAACCTCCACATCCTTGCGGATGCTGATGCGTAGCAGTGTGCGTTTGTACAGCCCTACAGTACGCACGAGGTGCTGTAGTTGCTGTCCAAGACTTTATGGACAGCATAGAGTTCTGACTAACCTGTTGTCTTCTATAGTTGTGTCCCCAGCGCAGAAGACAGCACACAGGTCGTTGGTTCTTCTACAGCATACAAGTGAGGCTAAAATAAGTTCTGTATGATGGAAGCATAATAAGTGACTCGCAAGATTTTTAATTGTCAGGGATGCCATTTATTAAATAAATAATAAAAAAATTATCAACTATTGTTAATCTGATACGGCCTATGCTGCCCATAGCTCATGTTAAGACCTCGACTGTTATCACTATTACAAAAATCTTAACTCATGACAGGCGCGGTCCGGCGCGTATGGTAGTCAGCTCGAGACTGAAACTGCGGCGCGTTGCGAGAGGGCACCTGACGCTCTATTTCGCGCCAAAACAGGACCGTCGCGCGCCTTCTGCAAAATCGCTCTTCTCTTGTTACAATAAGAGAAGGCAACTTAAACTTTTTATACTGTCCAAATCTAGCCTGTCCTTGAGAGATATTTATAATAAATTCTCAGCTCTGAATAATTAATATTTAGTTTATAATAAACAAAAGTAATTTCAAAAGAAATCACGTGACGTGAAATGCAGCAGCCAATGCGAGGAGAGCACCAGTAACATAAGCGGGCTTTCCCACGGGAACCAACACCTACTGCGCCATATGCTACTGCTCCCCACCCCACATTTCAACATATGCTGCACTGCTGTCTTTCTTCCGCGTTTAAGGCACGTACAATGTTAGCAAAGAAACGGCCAGTGGCCAGAAATATGAAGTGGCCACAGGCCAGGAATATCACAAGGTCAGGTATTTTGCCTGATTATAGGTAGGTGCCCCTATGTTGCTAATAATTGGGCGTAAAGGAATGCCATCCTCATGTACCTTAGGTAATCTATATAGCCTTGAAGGAACAGCAGCTCCAGGATGAAGTTTCTTTCACAGGTCTTTTGACAACTTGCTCGATTTCAAAAGAGTAAGAGTCTTTTAATTCTTTCTGTGGGATCGCAGCTCAACCTTCTGTATGCCGGGTCATTCAGTAAAGAATTCATTTTAAGGACATAATCATCCCGTGTCAAGACAACCGTGGCATTACCCTTGTCAGCTGGTAAAACAATAATTTAATCATCATTCCTAAGGGAACGAATGGCGGCTCTCTCCGCAGAAGAGACGTTGTCCCGCGGTGGCCGGGCACGCCGCAATGTGTGGCAGACTTCTTGCTTAATTTCTTCTGCACGTTCTACAGCCTCCCGGCCACTCGTAAAGTATTTAGAGCAGCTGTGAACGTTTTAACTTGCATTTGCAGATATCATCTCTCCGGGATCTTGCTTAAATAATTAACAGACTAGCCGGCCGCGGTGGCCGAGGAGACTGAGGCGCTCCAGTTACGGTCTGCACGGCCACTACGGTCGGGGGTTCGAATCCCCCCTCGGGCATGGATATTTGTGACGTCCTTAGTATTAAGTAGTTCATAGGTAGTTTGTAAGTTTAGGGACTGATGGCCCCGTAGTCGAGTCCCATAAGCTATACAAACATTTGAATTTGAAATTAATTAACAGACTACTTTCAAGGCCTTGTCACAGCGTGCCCCATGTGACAACCATTTTGGCTCGTGGTTGGTTGCACGGTTCTGCCAATTCTTTGAAGATAGCGTTCCCGCGTCAGCAGAGCAGTGTTTAAGCTGGAAAATTAAACAATCTCGCAAAATGCACCATTCAAAATTTATATTTGTGCAAAATATGCGAATTTTGAGCAAATATCTGCCAGTAACAAATATTTAATTTGTAGTATTAATGAGGGTTAAAACTGAAATACGTTTATAATAAATTGACGCTAACATTGTTGTACTATATGATTTTTTTTTTTTACTTTCATTTTACACACCTCTTATGTCTACACTACACGAAACTGTGAGTACTGATTTTCGTTGCTTTGTATTACATCAGATTAGAATACGTCGTTTTGTTTTTATTTTTGCAAATCCACACAGAATGGAAGTCTTTCAGAATGAATCATTAGAAGTTTCCACAGGAAGACGGTTTCTGATTTTTTTTATTTTGTTCGTTCAACTAAACCAGCGCTCTGTCAGCAGGGGATACATGGAGGAGTATTCTACATTTAAATCCGTAAGAGAGATTTGTTTACTCATCTTATTAATATAAATAAACTCTATCAGTTCTTTGAAATTCGCTCCATTGCATTTTCTGTTCAACGCCTTCTTAATTAATGCCAATTGTAGTCACAAAGTATTTAAATTCTTAGATTTGGCCGAATACAGAGTGAATCTCCTAATACTTGCACCGTAAATATTGTGGAAACGGAAAGTGCGATTGATGGGCGGTTTTCACATCATAGATTGGCAGTCAAGGACTCGTATTGTTAGCCAATAAATAGATTGTAAAAATACGTAGAAAGTGTATTTTTATGCAAACACAATTGTTTCAAATGGAACAATGGTATTTCTATCAGGCACTGGAATTTTTGACACCAGCTGTCTACAAAGAATTTGGAATGATATTTTTATCACGTTTGGTTTGGCAGCTACAACCATTGAAAGTTTTGGGGGCGGAGTCTACGACAGCGTAGATCACTGGCTGGTGGTCAAGAGACAGTGGACCGTGCCCCAAGGGCTAGCCACTCGGCCAGTCAGCAACGCTATCGCAGCCTCTGCCTCCGAAATTTTGAACGGTTGCAGCTGCCAATCTAAACGTGATAAAAATGTGATTCAAAATTCTTTGTATAGACCTGGTGTCAAAAATTCCAGTGCATGATAGAAACAACCATTGTTCCATTTAAAGAAATATGTATGTCTGCATAAAAAATACACTTTCTAAGTAACATTACAATCTGTTTGTTGCCTAGAAGTACGAGCCCCTGACAACCAATCCATTCTGTGAAAACCGCAAATCAGTCACACTTTCCATTTTCGTAGTATTTGCGGTGCAGGTGTTAGGTGATTCACCCTGTATGTAGTTCTGTGATTTACTTATTGCTACTGTCTTTGTTTATTTCCTTAGTGTGCCCTTTTCAGTTTCACTGGGACTACACGTTCGTTCCCTTTTCTTTCTTAACGCAAATGTATTCATCGGTTCTTCATATGAACAACAATTCCGCGGTGTAGTGGCCGAGCGTTCTAAGGCGCTTGCTGTGTAGCGCGCGGTTGCTCGCCATCGGAGGATCGATTCCTCCCTCAGGCATGATTGTGTCTGTGTTTGTGCTAATACTTGCACCGGAAATATTGTGGAAACGGAAAGTGCGATTGATTTGATTTTTGATTTTTAAAGGGACTAATTAGGTTAGTTTAATTAAATTAAGAAGTTTGTAAGCCTAGGGTTGATAATCATGGAAGTTCGTTCCCATAGTTGTATAAACATTTCAACCATTTTTCCCCAAAAATAAACAGCCTGATTTGAGAAGAATAAGGATAACACATCAGTAATCAGGTCCAGGAGCTCCGAAGGAAAGCACAATATTGTTATGGCTTGTTATTAAACTATATTGCTTTGTTTCCGAATGTTGTCGCTATTTTTGCGAATGCTGTTTTAAAGCTCGTCGCGTTTTTTGACCTCGAGTTGCATAATGCGACAAAAGCGACTGTGACTTAAACCCTGCTGCAGAGGCAAGCCACCAGTGAGTGGCGAATCAACAGGCACGGGTCGGGAACGTGCGTGTGGAAAGTTCCAGGAGCAGGCGCGCGGACGGCCAGTGAAGGGCAGGCCAGCCAGGCTGAGCAAAAAGCCCTTACGACACGTTTAAAAATTATATCCCTCATTCCTGTGAGCCCGAGGGGCAGGCGGCGCCCTCGCACACTTGTCTCCTTGAGTACCGTATGGTTCCTAACCTGGTGTCTCCAGGTTGTGACAACGCTGCGCCTGTGCAAATGCGGGCCTCTTCACACCTCGCCATCATGCTCGCTGACTATGGTCATCGCTACTCATCGTGCCTTTGGACGGAATGACTGGTTTACAACCATGGCATCGTTCCAAACACAGCCTTTCGGGCTATAGTGTTAACAACAGCCTATCCATGGTACGATAATTGCCTAGTGCGGCTGCAATGGTACTGGCTGTCACTGAATGTTGCTTTAAGTGGATTCCTCGATCTCGAATGGCACGCGCAGATGCGGACGACTTCCGCTGCCCAAGACGGCGATCCTCCTTCATCGTAGCCAAACGTGGTCTGCCGCACGTCATCGTATAACATACCTGGTCGTAGTTCGTTGTTTCTTGATGTTCTCGTTTATCGGCGCCCTCGGTAGCAGCTGGCTGAAACTTCATGGGGCAAAACTAATCCACTACAAATGAAGTAGGCAACACGTAGGATTGCAGTTCATTGACATTTTAATGATTCATTAGTAGTGTGATTGCAGGCACTAATAGATGGGAACAATGACAGGAGGGTGTCCATAATGAGGAAATCAAGGAAGAACTGGGAATGAACACCATAGATGAAGCAGTTAGAGCGAACAGACTGAGATGGTGGGGTCATGTTACACGCATGGGAGAACCACGGTTTCCTAAGAGACTCACGAGCTCGGCAGCGGAGGGAAAGAGGAGTCGAGTTAGACCAAGAAGAAAGTACTTAGATTCGGTGCAGAATGATTTTGAAGTAAAAGGCATAACATCAGACGAGGCACCAATGTTAGCATTGAATAGGGGATCATGGAGGAATTTTATTAGAGGTACTATGCTCCAAACTGAACGCTGAAAGGAATAATCAGTCTCTAATGATGATGATGATGATTAGTAGTGTTCAATTCTCATTTACAATCACTAGGACCAGGTGCGTACATTCCACACATCAATAATACCAATTTACACAGTTCGTGTGTGGAATACTAAAGTCCGAGGTGTACAGTGTGTCACGGAAGAATTTAGCTCTTAATCATAACGGTAGAAACACTTTCCACACGAATAACACTGGTGAACATTTACATAACTGTTCAAAATTAAATTTCAAAGCGACGTGGCTTGTATCTCACATACATCATAAGACTCAAAACAATACTCGAAACGGGCATGGATTGTGCATCAGTTCGAGGATGAACAATAGTCAATTACATTGCACGAACGCGTCCTATTTATATCATCCACACAATCTCCCTGAAAATTAAGTATTGTTAATTGAGTTCAATACATTGATTATCATGGAAAAGTGAATAATTACATGCAATTGGCTATAGTAAAAGATAGCATAAATAATACTGAGTACATTGAAATACAAATATCTGTTAAATTAATATTTCTTCACTTTCAAATGTATCTACATAGGATCTTAAACAATTACTTCGTAATAAACGGTAATTATACGGAAACTAATGAGGACAAAGCTTTCCTAACATTAATCGTGAAACATAATAATACCTGCTTTAATATTATCAGACAAGAATTTACTTAGTTACATCAGAAATACTATTTACCATACTATCTCAACTCTAACAATAAACCTCTGACACGAACTAATTAATATTTGCTAATTAAACAAACTTCTGCGACACCAAATAATAGAAAATAACTTCAGCTAGTCACATTAGAAAAAAATAATAACAAAAGTTTTGGAAAAGAAAATGATAATGGACTAATTAAATCCACATCTATTATTATGCAAAAGTGGTATCGGGAGGTTGCGTAATGCAAGCAGACGGGAACGAATCCCAACATGCTTTGTTGCAACCACCCAGTCGCATCCGAATTACATAAAAATAGCGTGACCACAAGAGACCCACAGCAAGAGCACTGTCGAACTGATAGGTGCTGATAATCACGTCTGACACGAATAAGCAGCGTCTGATTGTGCTTCCGATAATGAATAAGAAGATAGGAATGCGGGTTAAGTACTATGAGCAACATAGTGATCGCATTATCGTAGTCAAGATAGATACGAAGCCAACATCAACCAGAGTATTACAGTATTACCTTTTTGAATACACGACCTCCCTATTAACTACAACTATTTTGGCGACCCCCCACCGCTTTTTGTCAATTTTTTTCTGAGTGGAACAAATCCTATAATTAGATGAATTCCGACAGACAAATATATGTTGCATAACAAGGTTTCGCTTTGCAAGTGAAGCTCAGAAGCTAATTATGCTCGTTGAGAAATGTGCAACTGTACATTCAATTTGTAAACAATGGAATTTTTCAAAATTACTTGTTGTATTTGGTAAATTTAGCTATTGCGTAGTACTTGAAACTATATTTCAGGCCTTTCGTTGATTCATTGTTAACACGGTGTATTGATTATGAGAAATCTTTGTTCCATTGAACTGAGAATTGATGATCAACAAGGAATCGCGCGATTTTAATATAAAATACATTTCACTCTTGTTAGTCACATGTGTTTGTATTACGGAATGCCTAGTATTGAGGCGTGCTCCTAGCTGGTTGTTTCATGTTGTAAATATTTCCACCGGTGACGGCGAGCCCCGAACAAGACTTCGCGGACCCCTGGCGGTCGCGACCCGCAGGTTGAAAACCACTGCCCTACATAATCCACCAGACTGGTGACAAAACTTAAAATGGGAAACACGTTGGTGCCACTTCAACGTGTCACAGAGAATAACAGAAAAATTATGCCCGAAGTCACCGGTGCCGGAGCGTCCTGTGTGTTCAATGGTTCAGTAAACCATCGCAAAAAAGCTCATCCAGAAAAAAAAAAGTGTTTTTAAACTATCATGATTCGTTTCGTTCTTAAAAGTAAAAGTATTTTTATCGCATGAGAAACGTTTTACGACGCGGAGACAGCACGTATACGAGTCGTAGCGCGGCCGCGTAATATAGGCAGCAGTGGACGCAGCGTTGCAATGCGCATGCGCTGCTGAGGTTCAAATTTTCTTCTGAACCCCCTGGAGGCAGCATATGGGCGCTCCCATGGCAGGGGGGGGAGAGATGAAACGCCGCTTTTAACATTGGCGTTGGAGCTGGTAGACACACCAGCTCCTGGCTAATCGAGCTCTGGCGGTTACGCACGAATGGTCCCGCAGCAATGTAGCTACTCCGCACCTCGCCATGCGCATGCGCAAATTCTCCATGAAAACAACATTTTTGGCGCATTAAAGATTAATTAAAACACGTCATATTGGATAAAATATCTTATAACTTTAAATTAAATACGCATTAACTGTAAAAGCTCTCAGAAGATCCGATCATGATTAATAGTGACATCAATACTCTCCACCTAGCAAGAATAGCCGTGTAGTTAGCGGCATCGTGCTGACCTGTCGAAAGAAGTGGGTTCGAGACCGACTCCAAGTAATTTTTTTAAACCAAATGTACTTTGTATCAGATACGTTAACAAGAAAGCCTTTTTAATAGTTTTACTTCCCACATATTTTTGGAGTTTTTAGAAAATGTGTCGCGATTTTGAGGGTAAATGACATTTATGCTCTTCGTTCTTACAACTATTTAACTGTTTGAAAAGATGTGGGGGGAGAGCAACCCTTGCACATGTGTAAAGTTAGGAGGGGGTGCTGCTTACGTGACCCCGAAGGTAGCTTGTCTCTTCATCGTAACAGATTAATTTTGTTACTGTCACTTAACAGTGAAATCAATTACTTATTGTGTTTTAGTGTTCATGGGGATATTCATAGGCTCTTGGTGTTTATTATTAAAGAAAAATAGACAATGTTCAGTAACTTTTACAAATAAGTTACTGTACTTTAAGCCTGGAACGAAAGTGTGAAATAAAGTAGTTTGGTAGGCCGACGCTAAAAATTTTCAAATGTTTAAGCTTATAGGACTTAAGGACTTAACTGTGAGGTCATCACTTACAAACTACTTAGAAACTAACTTATACTAAAGACAATACAAACATCCATGTCCGAGGGAGGATTCTAACCCCCGACAGGGAACGGCGTTGCGCACCGGAGCATAGCGCCTCAATGCGCTCAGGCCGACACCTTAGCTGCAGTTGAAGCAAGCGCAAACAAGCCGAGGTAAGACATTCTGCAGATACGTCTAAAGGCAGGGGGCGGGGAGGGGGGGGCAAACCGGGGCGTTTTCCTCCCGCGCCACTTGCAGAGTTGCGCCAGTTTTATCTTTGGCCGCAGAGCAGCGGGAAGGGGGGAAGGGGAGGGCGCCACTATCAAGATTCAGCACTGAAAGGAATGAACCCCCAGTCATCTGAACCACCAGCTGCCACAGGAAGTTACACTGCATCGTGTCATGTCTTGTGACAGCTGCCCTTTTTGTGCGACAGTGTATTAGTACGTTTAAGAATAATAGAGCTGGTAAAAGTGGTCCATCAGTAGTCGTAGCCAAGCCGGCAGTGAGTGGGTCTCGGCTGTGCAGAGAGGTGTGGGCGTGCCCCTCGCGCTGCGCCGCCTGCTGCCCTGTTGTGAAAGCGCCCAGCGGCCATCGGCCTCGCCTTGGCTTCGTTCTGCTGCCGGCGGTCGCCAGTGAAGCCCCGCGAATCTCCTGGAACCGGCGAAAGGTGCGACAAGCAGCTGCAGGCTGTCGCAACTGCTGGATATACACCCGCTACCTAAATACTACCAAAATTCACACCCCGTTTCTTCGTATTTACATCGCTTATTTCCGCAGTGTCAGTATGTCCCACCTTGAGCATTTTAACAGTACATCCTACCCACTCACCAACGGCAAGCTCTTCAATTCAGAGTACCTCTCAGAATGTCGAGAAAATTCATGGGATAGCGATATACAGTTGAAACGCGTTACAATAATTGAAAGTACTTCTTTCTTTCACGTGATCAGGCCTCGTGGACCGAACGCTGCTACAAGTTTCCGTCTCCAGTGCCTCCTGTCCATTGCTGTTATCTGCCACCTGTACACATCTATTGCTGCTTGTTTCAGGTCTTCATGGAGTCCATCCCTCCAACGCTTCCTTTGTCTTTCTGGGGGTCTCCTTCCTGCAGAAACGTCCAGGAGCTTCTGAGGCCACCTGCCATCTTCCATCCGGGCCACATGACCGGCCCACTGCATACGATTGGCTTTTACGGTTACTGCTACGCTGGGCTGTTAGTATAATTCCTGGAGCTCTTGGTTGTACCTGGTCCTCCATTCCATGAGTCTGCATCCAAAACCGGACCGTAAATCTTCCGAAGAACGTTTCTCTCAAAAATAAGGAGCTTACGGAAGTCCTGTTTTCGAATACTCCATGTTCCACAGCCATATAGCACAACAGGCTGGAACAGGGTTTAAAATTATAAAGGGAAATATTAAAAAGGGGAACAATAATTTAATTACTAACAGGGTGGAGTAGCCGAGCGGTCTAAAGCGCCTCGCTGCGGAGCGCGCGGTTGCTCGCCGTGCAGGTTCGAGTCCTCCCTGGGGCATGGGTGTGTGTGTTGTCCTTAGGTTAGTTTACCTAGGTTTAAGGTCACACACGACCTGTTACAAAACCAACCGGCAACGCCGATCACAAACTGATAAGCAATATTAAACGTACGGTCACACACGACCTGTTACAGACCGTTTAAGCAATGATACAGGCAGGGGGATGATCCCTTCAAATTTAATCAACCTTACAAGGTTTCAATAGTATACTACCCGACATGAATAATACAGTTACAAAGCAAAAAACCCATTGCTTTACCCAGCGTACAATGATTCCGTTACGAAATGCATGCCTTTTACAGGAATTAAAAGTCTCACTTTACTACGGAAGAACTGTAAATAATTTAAGTTCATAATTAGAAGCAGCCGAACGCACATGCGCCCTATACCGCGGCGGAATTCGGAATCCAGACAACGCACCAGAGGGGACGGCTCGGCGCCGGGAGGAACAGGTGAAAAGAATACTCATCTAAAATTTTGATTTTCCAGTGGCAGGCGGTACGTCAAGATGCCAAATAACGGTCACCGCTCAAACTCGCGTGCGCCAAGACATCACCCCGCCGAATCGGCCGTACAGTAGGGAAGGGCACACCATATGTAACACAAGCTGCAATGTAACAAACAAACAGTCACTGCACTTAGAAAGGACACTTATCACTTAAAATATTCAAGATATTTACAAGGTTACTTAAACTACTTAATAATTTTAAGCAAGAAAACTTCCCCTTACTTCTGTCTCTTTAAGAGGAATAACTTAGAATATACAACCGTTTAATGCAAAACAACACGCAAATGTATGAAGTTCATCTGACAAGAAACAGGAGAAAATCTTTATACCACCTCGATGTACGGCTTGCCGTTTACCACTGGAGTATGCAAATGAGTATCATGGCTCGGGGACTCTTTACATATGTTGCCACTTCCTAACATCAAACCAGGTTATTGAATCAGCCACAACCCAGTTTTAACAGGCCCACACACACACTATACAGCCTTCTAAATAAGCTAGGCAAGCAGGCGCTTCTACTGAGAACATATCACACGTAGCATATCACACAACATAGTTTGAGTCACCACCTTCAGGCTTGCAAAGCGATAATGTCAGCTTATCCAGTCCTCTTGCCGTGAGCTACTAGACTCTATCCCGGAAACCACGGGCTCCACAATAACAACGAATGCATCTCGGCCACCAAGCCGTCACACCAAAGCCCGAGCACTGCCCCCTCATGTAACCACTGCTGCATGCGCTCAAGGAAAAGCCCCCCTCCCCCCCCCCCAAAAAAAAAAAAAAAAAAAAAAAAAAAAAAAAAAAAAAAAAAAAAAATTCAAATGTTTGTAAATCTATGGGACTCAATTGCTTGATTATTAGTCCCCAGCTTACAAACTATTTAAACTAACCTAAGGACAAACACAAACATCCATGCCCCAGGGGGGATTCGAACCCCCGACGGCGGACGGCCGCGCGCACCGCAACCCGGCGCTCCAGTACGCGCGGCTAATCCGCCGCGGAAAGCCCACCGAGCACTCGCTTCTGCCCAAACTACCGCTCGCTATACCAAAAGCCAACTGCCCACTTAAATCCAGCGACGGTTGACCAAAGATAAGCAAGCCAGAGAGATCGAGAGGACGGGTGAGGTCGACCGATAACCAAAGATCAAACAGTAGCATCGTGTACAAAAGGTATAAAAAGGTGGTGCATTGCTGTCATTTGCACTCCGGTGCTTACTTAATTTCCGTGTCCAAACAGCAAACTACCAATAATGAGCGGCAGTTATCGCCTTGTCATTGGCCAGTATTAGCTCTGAATGGGAGTACGTTTCGCCAACCTTAGGGCATTGCAAAAGAAGCGCTGGATCTTGAAATGTGCTGCAGTCACAAGAGACATCTACACCAGCGTCAAGCATTCCCCACTTCTGCAAGTTAGCCCTTAGCCTGTTTAATGTTTTCCAAAGAGTGTATGCAAGATCTTTTCCAGCGGCTGGCTCTTCTTTCAGTGCTGATAGTGGTTCAGGCACTTCTGCTTCCCTTTTTCTGATACGACTAGTTTCTGGAGAGCTTGTCAGAGCTGTGGCCGCTCTTAGGAAACTGTGGCAGGACTTTAACCTTTGTCGGGCAGGGAAATCGCCATCCATTGGATGACAAGTGTCAGTTTCCTGTTTCCTTTTCTCTTTCGCTATAGCCATTTTTCTTCTTATAGGTGGAGGAGCGAACCCTTAAAGGGAATACATCTTGGCTGTTGGGTGGGCTTGAGGCATCCTGTAACAAAGCGGTCTAGCCGTGCATACCGAGGCGCCGTGCTGCGGTACGCGCGGCCTTTCACCGTCGGGGGTTCAAGTCCTCCATAGAGCATGGATGTATGTGTTTTTAGGTTAGTTTAACTTAATTCAAATAGTTTGTAAGCTACGGACTAATAACCAAGCAGTTCCCATAGATTTACAAACATCTGAACTGTTCGATCAGTGTCTTTGAGAGCCGTGTATCACCTTCCTTGGATGGGCAGCCGAGTACCAAGCCGGAGCTGCGTATTCTGCCGCTGACAAGCATAGGCCAAGCGCAGACGTTCTGAGTGTAGAAGGTTGCGCTCCCCAGCTTGTGTTTGTCAGCTTCCTGATGATGTCGTTTCGTGCGACGGTACGGAACGGTATCGAACGCCTTGTGGAAGTCAAGAAACACGGCATCTGCCTGAGACACTGTATGAAGTGCCCTCTGGATAACATGGATCAATAGCGCGAGATGTGTTTCACATGATAGTTGCTTTCGGAAACCATGTTGATTCCTACAAAGGAGATTTCCGGTCTCCAGAAATGAACGTAAAATAAGTTCCAAAATTCTGCATCTGGCAGAAAAAAAATGTTCAAATGTCTGTAAATCTATCGGACCAAACTACGTGGTCATCAGTCCGTAGCTTACAAACTACTTAAAGCTAGGTAAACTAACCTAAAGACACAGACACCCATGCCCGAGGGAGGACTCGAACCTCCACGGCGAGCAACGCGCGCTCCGCAGCGAGACGCTTTAGACCGCTCGGCTACTCCACTGCGGCCAACTGGCAGATGTCAAGGACATAGGCATAGTTTGGCGCATCTGGTCGACGACCGTTCTCGTAAACGAGAATGCCCAGCGACCTCTTCCAACCCTTGGCAACACTTCGTTCCTCTAGAGACCTTCGGTACACCACTGATGGGAAGGGGGCAAGTTCCTCCGCATACTTCGTTTCAAATAGAATTTGTATCCCATCAGGTCCAGAGGCCTTTCCTGTATTGAGTGATTACAATTGCTTTTCTAACCCTATGATTGTGATCAACCAGTCTGTAATCGACTGATGCCGGCCGCGGTGGCCGAGGGGACTGAGGCGATCCAGTCACGGTCTGCACGGCCACTCCGGTTGGGGGTTCGAATCCCCCCTCGGGCATGTATATTTGTGCCGTCTTTAGTATAAGGTAGTTCATAAGTAGTTTGTAAGTTTAGGGACTGATGACCCCGTAGTTAAGTCCCATAAGCTTAACAAACATTTTTTTAATCGACTGATATCATTACGTGTAGCCGTGTCAATGAGCTTGATTATCAGAACATCTATCCGACTGAATGATAAACTCACTGAATGACAAGTTGTAGCACACAATTGTATTCGTTATTTTGACAGTCAACTAATTCATTTATTAAACAGTGTACAGACCAATGTTTAACACAAGTGTGGTACTGAATGTGATCATGGGTGATACAGTCAATGCCTACCAGTGACTGATAGAAACAGAACAGTTTGTGTGCTGATATAGCACAAAATGGAATCGCTTAAATTGACAACCACGAAAATAGTTAATCCGAGTATGAGAGTAAACATAACTGCGCACTTAGCTGCCAAGACATGCGATTGTTGTAGTACCACAAGGATCAGCGTAACATTGAGCTTTATTTGATAAGGCAGAATTTTCATAACTTTTAGGTGTGTGCATTGATGAGAGATTAAACTGAAATCAACTCATAGACGGTCTGCTGAAACGTCTGAGTTCAGCTACGTATGCTGTTAGGGTTATTGCAAATTTTGGCGATAAGAATCTCAGTAAATTAGCTTACTATACCTATTTTAATTTCCTGCTTTCGTATGGCATCATATTCTGGGGTAATTCATCACTGAGTAAAAACCTTTAGGGGGGATGATGTAGAGGCACGATTCAAGGTAATTTTTTAGTTCTTTCGAGTAGTTTGCAGTGGGGTCAGAATCTATCAGAATCTATCGTGCCTCTACATAATCCCCCCTGAAGAACTCTTCAAACTAAAGGTTATGAACCCTAGAGCTCCTACATTAAGAGCCCAAATTAAGACCCACAAAATAAAGTATCCTATACGACCTGTCATTAATGGAATCCGATATCCGGGAGAACCTGCCTCTAAATTTCTGTTACGTTTGTTGAAGAAGCTACTACTCCCTGAAGAAAGTTTTACTTTGCGCAATAGAAAATAATTAGTGGATTTATTGCAATAACCAAATGTTTCCGGATGGTTGCTACCTCTTTTCATTGAACATAAAAATTTATATATCAATGTACCTCTTGAACAAACCATCGATATCATCCAGCAAAACCTCTCCATGAAAGAAAACCTTCTTCCAGACGAAATTGCTGAAATTGTGTCACTATTACGACTACTTACCAGATACTACTACTTTTCTTTTAACAACTCCTTTTATAAACAAAACGACGGTTTAGCCATGGGTAGTTGTCTGTCAGGTTTCCTTGCCGATATATTTGTCAATCACATTGAATCTCAATACTTCCAACAAAAAACTCCAATAAGCAGAAAAATACTCTTCTGCAAGAGATATGTCGATGACATCCTGATTATTTTCAATGGCACCCTAGCTGATGTAACAGTACTAGTTTATGAATTCAACAACTAACCTTTACACATGAAATAATGAACTCCTCCAGTGTCTTAAATTTTTTGGACCTACAGTTACAGTTTAACTGAAAACAAAGTGGTATTCCAAATCTACAGGAAACCGACCACAAGTGACTCAGTCATACATGCATCTTCATGCCATCCGTGTCAATACAAAATGAGCTTTTTTCAGATGTTCAAATGTTTGTTAAGCTTATGGGACTTAACTACGGGGTCATCAGTCCCTAAACTTACAAACTACTTATGAACTACTTACGAACTAGGACGGCACAAATATCCATGTCCGAGGGGGGAATTCGAACCTCCGACCGTAGTGGCCGTGCTGACCGTGACTGGAAAGCCTCAGTCACCTCGGCCACCGCGGCCGGCTGAGCTTTTTTTAAATCAAGGATTAACAGAATTTTTGAGATTCTCCTTTCTGAAACTTCCGTCAATAAAGAAATAAATAATCTGGAATACATCGCCGAAATGAATGGTTACAACCCGTCCTTGGTTCGCAAAATGTACAATAAAAAAACGTTCTAAAGATGTACCACAGCTTCACTCGGTAACACCTGACGATGAAGTTATACGTATCCCCATTCCTTTCATGGGATATTTTTCTTATGACCTGGCTAAACTCTTTCGTGGCACAAATGTACAAGTCGTATTTAGTAGCCCTTTGAGCACACAGCAAATTCTCCCACTCAACGAACAAACCAATAAGGACAGACACCTTTCCTCAGGAGTCTACAAACTACAATGTCCCGAATGCCCAGCTGAATATATAGGACAGACAGGCCGGACCTTTAAAGTACGTTTTACTGAGCACCTTCTTACAAAAAAAGGCCAACACAAAAAAACATTCCCCTTTTGCAGAACACACTAAAGCATCCGATCATCAACAACCTACCATTGACAACATGCAAATCTTACATATAGCGCAGAAGAGACGTAAGCTAAATTTACTGGAAAGGTTTGAGATAGCGAAGCGCGTTTACTATGGACACCCACACCTCCTAAACGATCAGTTGGCATGCAAACATCAAACATTCCTAGATATTATGATGTCTCTGTTCAAATAAAATTCCTCTCATTTACAAATACCAACATAAATTATAAACTTCTGTCCTGCTTAATAACCTCCCTTTCGTTAAATTTGTATTCAGATAGCTAGATTTCACCCGTCCCGTCTTATACATCGGCTTCCTATGTCACTCCCTACCCACATTCCCTTAGTCTGTACAAGTCGGGGGAGCAGCACACCACGCCCGCCCATCGCCCGTGAGCGCAATTGTAAACATGGGCTTATCATGTGTCATCAGAGACCACCGCTTCGATTAAGGCAATCTTAAAAATCGGTTTTATGTTCCTCACATCTTTACCGAGTATGTTCCAATTGTAATTTTTGTTACCCGAACATTTGTGGGGCCACAAGGAAAACCAAATAACATTCCAGAAAATAGAAACACCGCAATAACAACATACGGTGTCACACCACGGAAAGCACATTGTAAGCTTTGTTTAACGTTTATACTGTATTCTTAACACAAAATAAGCCCATGTACCATTATTACCGTTTGTAATTCCGCCTTGTAATTTTGTGTAAATTCTGTCACGCAGATAATCTGAAGATGCCCTGCTAAAGGGCGAAACGCGTCATTAACTAATAAAAAATTTGCAATCAAGACGGTTTGAAGGAATATTTATTCTGATTGCTGTTGTACAACATGGATTGGAAATCATTTTTTGAATGTTCTACATCTTTCTTATGTTCACTTGTAAATTCTACTTGTTTCTTATGTTAACTGTTCTTCTAATTGCTGGTAAATTCTGTCTGTGTATAAATAGCAGAGCATTCTGCCTGAGAGGCAGTCAGTGCTGCGTGTATGTTGAGTTCGTAATAAACGTGCTTTCAGTATAAGTGCTGTGTCTAGTTGCCTTCGAAGTCAAGCCTGCTTCCATTTCAATGCGACACTATCAACCAGGGTTATCAAATTGATTCCGTATTCAGAATGAAACTTCAGCGGAGTATGCGCTGATGCGAACCAGGGACCTTTGCCTTTCGCGGGCAAGCGCACTACCGACTGTGCTATCCCGACACGACTCACGATGCCGCCTCACAACTTTACTTCCGCCAGTACCTCGTCTCCTACCTTCCAAACTTCACAGAAGCTCTCCTGCAAACACGCAAGACTAGCACTCCTGGAAGAAAGGATATGGTGGAGACATGGCTTAGCCACAGCCTAAGGGATGTTTCCAGAATGAAACTTCACTCTGCAGCGGAGTGTGCGCTGATATGAAACTTCCTGGCAGATTAAAATTGTGTGCCGGACCCGGGACTGGAACCTGGGACCTTTGCCTTTCGCGGGCAAGCGCACTACCGACTGTGCTATGCCCGCGAAAGGCAAAGGTCCCAGGTTCGAGTCCCGGTTCCGGCACACAATTTTAATATGTTTCATTCTGGAAACATCCCTTAGGCTGTGGCTAAGCCATGTCTCCACCATATCCTTTCTTCCAGGAGTGCTAGTCTTGCGTGTTTGCAGGAGAGCTTCTGTGAAGTTTGGAAAGTAGGAGACGAGGTACTGGCGGAAGTAAAGTTGTGAGGCGGCATCGTGAGTCGTGTCGGGATAGCACAATCGGTAGTGCGCTTGCCCGCGAAAAGCAAAGGTCCGAGGTTCGAGTCCCGGTTCCGGCACACAATTTTAATCTGCCAGGAAGTTTGATTCCGTATTTCTTGATTCCCAAAATGCTTTTGACACCGTACCTCACAAACGTCTTTTAACACATTCCACACTGTTATGTATGTGCCTCGACTGGCGATAATTATGTAACGTTAATGAATAAGTATACAAAACTAAGAGCCTGAAAGGCAAATTTCTAGCATCATTTGAAACCCCATTCTTTACAGATTAGGAAAAATCTAAGCTTATATGTATGCTTGCATCGGTAGAGGTGTACCAGCATTCCCAAAAACATGAGAAACTACAAATGGAAAAAAACTTTTACATTTAATAACGTGATTTCTAGTGTTTATAATAAAAAAAAAGTTGGTTCACAGTAGGTTTTTTATTCAATATTTTATGATATAAAAATATTACATATATGTTATACATAATTCAGTTGCAAGTGGGCCGGCCGCGGTGGCCGAGGGGACTGAAGCGCGCCAGTCACGGTCTGCAAGGCCACTACGGTCGGGGCTTCGAATTCCCCTCCCCCCCCCTCGGGCATGGATATTTGTGCCGTCTTTAGTGTTAGATAGTTCATAAGTAGTTTGTAAGTATAGGGACTGATGACCCCGTAGTTGAGTCCCATAACCTATACAACCATTTGAACGTTTAAACTTGCAAGTGGTAATCCTCAAAGCACTGCGGTATCCAGAGTCTAGTTATCATTTTCGCTCGAAATGCTCGTACACAATCTCAAATTTACTGTTCCCAGCTGAGTGTAATATCGTCAAAGAACCGATCGCTATACTGACAGATATTCTACTCATATAACTGATACACAGAACACATCGACTGATGCTTCATCTAGGGAACAAAATGCAACTATTGCAACTATGTTAAATCCGCCAGCCATGTGGTGCGGAGAAAAACAGCTTTTAGCGTCCGTAAAAGCGGTGCCCGTCCGGGATACGGGCGCCGTCCACACGGCCGAAACTTGCGCGCCCGTATGGCGTACGGGCATAGTGTTGAATGTGTTAATCACATTGCGTGGTTATGATATTTCGCCCCAAATTTCCGACTGGATAGAGGGTTTCCTGTCAGAGATGACACAGTTAATAGTAATCGATGGCATCGACTAAAACAGAGTAAAATCGTCTGAAGATCAAAACCAACTGAAGAACGATCTAAATAAGATATCACTATGGTGTGAAAATTGGCATTGACTCTAAATAATGAGAAGTGTGAAGTCGTCCACATGAGTACGAAAATAAATCCGTTAAATTTTGTTTACACGATAAATCCATCACAATTGAAGGCCGTAAACTTCACTAAATATCTAAGAATTACTATTACGTCAGACTTAAACTGGAAAGATCAAGTAGATAATGTCGTGGGAAAGGCGAAGCAGAGCTGCGTTTTATTGGCAGAAACTTTAAAAAATGCAACAGAACTACTAAAGAGACTGCATACACTACGCTTGTCCGTCCTTTTTTGGAGTATTGCTGCCCAGTGTGGGATCCTTATCAGGTGGGTTTGACGTAGAACATAGAACATCGAAACAGTTCAAAGAACTGCAGCCAATTTTGTAATGTCTCGAGACAAGGAAGACAGTGTCACGGAAATGATACAGGCTTTGGGATGGGAATCATTACAACAACGTAGCTTATCGCTGCGGCGTGGGCTACTTACGAAACTCCAAACGCCAAAATATATTGTTGACTGCCACTTACGTAAGTAGAAAAGAACATCTGAATAAAATACGAGGAATCAGGTGTTCTTTCTTCCTGCGCACTATTAGAGAATATAATGAGAGATATATAATATAAAGGTGGTTCGATGAGCCCTCTGCCAGGCACTTAAATGTGATTTGCAGAGTATCGCATGTAGATGTAGTAGAAGGACACCTGCTTGGTTGTCCGTGCAGATATGTTACGCCCGAGTGCCTGGGGTGGTGCAGGGGTGCATCGTAACTCAATGGCAAGCAGGAGGTCTCTTGTTCGAATCCCGGGCCAAACACAACTTTTTCATATGTATGATTACAGCCAGTTATTAAAGAATGGGGGACCAGAACTGGAAGAAGAAATAAAGTCTTCAATAGAAACAATCTGGAAGACAGAAACCATTCCTGCAGACTGGAAAACCGTTAAGAAAAAGTGATCCTCTCGTGTGTGGCAACTACAGAGAAATTGCTTTGTTGAATCTCACCTACAAAATCCTATCCATCTGACTATTAAACAAGTTGATTTCAGTAACAGAAGAATTAAATGGAGACAATCAATGCGGATTCAATGCAGATCCACGGTAGATCACTTACTCTCTTTAAGACAAGTCACTGAGAAGGTATGGGAGTTCAATGTGCATGTCCAATATTATTCGTAGATTTTAAAAAGGTCTATGATAGCAAACACAGACAGACACTCCTAAATATAATGAAGGAATTTTAAATGTCCTTAACATTAATCCGTTTAGTCAAATTGTGTTTAGACGAAACTGCATGTCGCATAAAGATACCGGTAGGAGAAACTGATAATTTTAAGGTGTTACACTGGACTGAGACAAGGGGATCCCATTTCACCTATTTTATTTGACCTTGCTTTAAAGAAGATCGATAGAGAATTTACCAAAGCTATTCCGCAAGTTATCCAACTGCAGGACAGTAACATTACTAGACTTACCTATGCAGATGATGATAAATAAGCACTTAATAAGCACTTCCAAAACAGAATTAATCAGAATGCTGCAACATTATTACAAAATTGCCGAGAAAACAGGTTTACATGGTAATAAAGAAAAGACAGACTACGTGGTCACAGGTAATAAAAGGAGAAAAGAAGCACTTTTGATTGTAGATGGAGTCACTTTTAAGACTGTTGAGCGCTTCAAGTACTTAGGGAGTCTTTTCGTTAAAAACAATAGAACAGATATCGAAATAGAAGCCCGTTTAGCAAGACGCCTTTTAGTTTCCACAAAATTCTAAGGAAAATATGACTCACAGCAACTTCAAAATCTGCTTATATCGATCAACCCTTTACCGGTGACGCTATATGCATGTGAAACATTAACATTTAGAAAGAAAAATGAACAAAAACTGTTAAAATCTGAAAGAAAAGTACTAAGGGAAATTGTTCGACCTATATACGATGAAAATATCAAGCGGAGAATAAGAAAAAATGAACAATTAAGATAGCTGTTTTGACGATACTGCTGGCCCTCTCATCTCAATGTTATCGTACGATACCGTCTGCGTCGGACCCGGAATCGTGTGGTGTAATAGTGATATATTTTGGGTGTGAAGTTACAAACGAAATAGCCAGTCTAGGAATCAGTGTAGGACAGTGTCTCGGTGATACTGTGATCAAAACAAGTGATAGATTTCATTAATTAAGAGATTTGTATAAGATGTTTCCAGACAGTTCTATAAACAATACTTTTGTCATTGTACATTATTTTAATAAATAGACAGACGAAGGTTACAAACTTATGTAAAACATAAAGTCATGAAAATAAATAGCATTGTATATAGGTTAGACTCATAAACAAGTTGTATTGACCAGCTAATTGTGTTAATTAATGTAATAGTCGAAATTCAATATTGTAATTCTTTGTATATATTGACTGACATGAGATTTTAAACCTAGTTTCAGAATTGACAATATATTTGATAGTTCAATATATGTTAGGAACATGCATGATGTACTTATTAACAAATTAATTGACATTTAACATCGCACTTTGTTGTCAACAGAAAGATCGGAAATTTCGTCTTAAAATACATGCGCCATCTAAAATTATTGTATGCATAGTTTTCATTTTATATTGTGATTATTCTTGTGTACATGAAATGTTTTATTTGTATGTTTGGTAATTGTAAATTAGTATATTCAATTGTTATGAACAATGCATGATGTAATGTCATTATTGTCGATGTTATATATTTGCCTCACCGCCTTGCGAGGGGGAGTTCGAGTTTTGCCGCTTCTGAAGTAGTTTGGAATCTATGTCAGTTGTGGTTGTGTTAATGTGTGTACGCAAGTTAAAAGTTTAATGTTTGGTGGAGAAGCACTTTGAGTGCAAATTAAAGAAGAAGTGAAAAATTGTACCTACGAGTATTTATTTCTACCACGACGCCCCAGGAGAATAATGTTGCAGCGAGCAGAACACCCATACATCGTTATGTTGAAAAGCTGAGTATTCTGTTTGAAAGTGGTAGAATGAAATGTAATTACTTAAATAGTATATAAACATTACACTGTACAAACACAGTAACATCGTAGAAGTGCCCAAGAGAAGGCTGAACTGGGCAGGCCATATAGCCAGAATGACAGAGAATGGCATTCTGCAGAACAATAGCTGGCTCGAGAGGAAGAGGTAGACCCAGAAGCAGGTGGCGAGATAACAGGGTAAACAGCGACATCAACTGGACACACGGCGCTCTCGACAGAAAATTGTGGACGAGGCTCCGTAGAGCAGGCGTATGGTCGATAAGGCCCTTGCCGCATATCAAGTAAAAAAGTGAAGTATGATTACAGCACCTACCAGCAGCGGAAACTAAATTGCCCCAGTTAATAATTCTCTTTGTGTTTTGTTTATAATTTTTCCACATAAACAGAACCTTCAATGTTAGTTCATTGTGTATTTGACATCCTTGCAGAACAAAAATTTCATTTGAAA
Source organism: Locusta migratoria (assembly GCA_026315105.1). Classification (NCBI taxonomy): domain Eukaryota; kingdom Metazoa; phylum Arthropoda; class Insecta; order Orthoptera; family Acrididae; genus Locusta; species Locusta migratoria. Next base: position 133,519,744 of record CM048749.1, on the reverse strand, counting down.
TTAATTTTAAACAGTTGATGGCGTAACAACTGCGCTTTTATTTAATCACAGCAGTTATAAGTGCTCTGAAATAGTGAGCCCCCTCTCTCCCCCAACGATCAGACGGCAAACGTTGGCTATGGCTGAAAGAAGCAGACAGTGCAAGGATAGAAGAAATCCCCTGTTCGGACATCAGACAGTGGTGGCAAGATTAAAATCGAGGAAAGATTTCATTAAATTTGGACATCCACTAAATCAAACCAGGCAATCGATGTGGACAGAGAAATTGGAAAAATGCAGCTTGCAATGTTGAAACATTAAAGAAAAACTTCCGACTAGATCACAACTGGAATGGAGAGTCTGGAAGAGCCTACATAGACTTAGGTGTCGAATGGGAAGATCGAAGAATAACCTGTTCAAGTGGGGATACGCTGAAGAAGAGCCTCACCAATGTAGAGCAAAGAAAACGGTGACACACATGCTGAGCTGTCCATCCTCGCCGGACTCATGCACTTTCCATGACCTGTGGTTGCCCAACGACGCTGCACTGAAGTGTGCCGAACACTGGAGAGAGAGATATGAGCCTGCTCTAGACAATAACGACTTGTGACATGTCAAAATCATGAATGTATAAATACTACTTACTTTTTATTTATGAACTAGTACACTAGCCTATTAATTAACTACAGATGTAACTCAGACACAATTAAATAAATAAAGTAAATAATTTTTATGCAAGTACAGTTCATACGCACAATCAAAAATAAATATGTATAATTATTCGATTAATGATGAAAATTCTCCTCAGAGATGATAAATATTGAAGAAACGAGATAGAATGGCTGGCCAGTACTTACCTTTGTGTTGTACCGCCGATAGTAACACAAATGACGAAACAGAAAAGAGGGGACAAAAAGGACTAGCTTTCGGAACACAGTTCCTTCATCAGGTGGGAGAGAAGGGAAGAAGAAAGGATGGGAACAGAAGGTAAAGGTAGTTCACGACCTAGGTCATGAAGGTGGTGTTTTGGGAGTGTGGACGTATCTCTGATTGTCATCCAACAGTACAGGGTCAAATTTTAAACGTAGACACTTTTTGCAGCCCATACAAATAGAGAACATTGGTTACTGTGCTTACTTTACATGGGTACAGGGTGGACTTCATACGGTTATAGTTCATGGGCGATTCTTGAGAAAACCACAATCTTTGGGCACAAAAACTGCGAAATACAGGGATGGCCAGTTCTGTACTTTTTATTTATTACAAAACGGTGAAATTTTTAGCACATATTCTTATCATGATATTTTTAAACTTGAAATCTTGTAATTAGATATATTCAGTCGATAAAGACTTAATTTTTAGTTCTTCAACATAATTCCTGCTCAGCATCAAATTAAGTAAGGTAATGCAACAAATTTTAAGTAATTTACATAGGTAAACCACATTGAGCACAGTTGTTATTCACATTGGAGAACGCAAAAACACCTCTTAGCTCTTTCGAGATATTGCTTTCAGTCGACCAGACGAACCCACAACGTGCGCCTACTTCTGATTACGAGAAATCGGCCGCAGTTAGAAAATGTTTCTAATTTTATTTTATGAAAACTATTCTGTGAATTAATTTGATTTTTGATGTACAGTCTGAAATCATCTCTCTATGAATTATCTTCTTTTTCATGCAGTGAAGGCTTTCACGACCGGCTGAAATAATTGCTGTTGAATCTTCCGGGTTATGTGGTCGTGGTCGAAGAAACATATCTGCTCCTGACGTTTCGTCCAGAGCTGCGCTGGACATCCTCAGAGGTGCTACAGGTAGCGGTGAGTCTTGCCGACTCAACAGCAATTATCTTCTTTTTGTCATTCGTTTCCCTGTCTATAAATGTGTCGTAGCATATGTAGTCCATCTCTAATGACCGCGACGTCGACCGGAATTAAACTGTATTCTTCCTTCCTTTGCTGAACAATAAAAGGAAATTGTCAAATCTTATTTGATCCACAGCATCGTATAAGTCCTGCTGTTGCAATAAAAAAAGAAAACCAGTTGCAAAGTACTCCTGTCGCAGGACGAAACAGAAATCTGTTCCTGTTTAAGAGGCTGACAGAAAAGTGGACAACCACTTGCCTGAGTCCTCATTATACCTTTCTCACCAAAAATTTTGGCATACGAATGTATGCGCACATTTTTGTGCTCAAAGAGAATAGCAGAGAGTAGCGGTGGAACAGAGAATTGTCCCACTCGACCGACGACGCACGCTGAAGAAGACTGATAGCCTACGAATGATCCATAGGTTAAGGGACCAGTAATATATGCTAGAAGGTTCAATGCTTCTGGTTTCTTGTAAGAGACTTCATATCAAATGTGAAAAGTCGATCGAAATCAGGTAACGCCCGATAGATATGCAACACACAAAACTTACTGATGAAGCAGGTAGATCAAACCTAGCAGGAAAAGTACCGTAGTCTATGCTTGCTTGTGAAGGTCTACTGTATCGTTACGTCGACTTACAGCACTACTCCATCGCGATTACTCACGCGCACACGATTCGTATGTGATGTCAGAACGTGCTGGAAGCAGGAATGGCAAACCAGCCTGAAACCAGGCGGCCTCGAGGACGGCCAGGTGGCGGCTAGAGGTCGAGTCCGCTTTAATCTGACTGCTCGGGTGGTGCTCCCCTCTGATAAATCGTGGCCCGCGCAGTCAGATCTACAGGAGAGGATATTTGGATATCTCCCAATGCTCTTTCCTGCTGTGGGAGAGAGCGGGGAGATTTTCAGGCTCTCAGATTGTCAAATCGGAAATGGTACCACTCCATAAAAACTACAGAAATGGCGTTTCTCCGCATCAGCGAAGCCACCTAGTTAGTTTTAACTGAACAAGATTCCACCATTTAATAACACGCCTGGCGCGTATCCAAATTAATGGACAGTCTGGTAATTCTTAACACAGCGGGATCCAGAATCTCGAACGAACTTTATATTTTAGGGCAAATACGCATAGTAAGTTTTCTTAATTGGTTCTCATGAAAGCAGTCAGGCAGTAATTGTAGTCATTGCATGAGTAATTTAGTCTACTGTGCGATTCTGCGATTTAATTTCGCATTGCTTCAAATTATTCGGACACGTAGGAGTGGCCGCGCGATCTGATGCGCCACGTCACGCAATACGCGGCCCCCCCGTCGGTAGTTCAAGTCCTCCTTCGGAAGTTCGAGTCGTCCCTCGGGCAAGTATGTGTGTGTGTGTGCGTGTGTGCGTGCGTGTGGGTGTGTGTGGGTGGGTGATTGGGTGGGTGGGTGGGTGGGTGAGTGTGTGTGTGTGTGTGTTGGCTTTAGCATAATTTATTTTAGTTTTAGTACTTCGTAAGTCTAGGGACCGACGACATCAACAATTTGGTCCCCTTGGTTTACAAGCATTTACAGATAAGCATTTAAATTATTCCGTACTTATTCTTTGCAAGGACTGGTTGAAACGCACATTAAGCCCTCCACACGTACATAAAACATTTTAGGAAAAACTGAGGTTTATAGACTCCAGAAAAGTCATCGTACTGGAGCACAGTTTCTCTGAGTTTTCCCGTCAAAGCAGCTTCTTGAGATGTGTTTGGGACGAAGTAACATGTTGTCTGATACACCGTAGAAATAAACTTACTGACTGGCGGTTAACGAAATTGTAATAAAGAGCGAGATACCGTGGTCATCACGGGCTGTATATATTTCCTGTTCAACAGCGCGTTTGATGCTAACAGCGCGGACTATTAATTTTTTTTTATCTGCAGTGGTGGAATACTAGGTGGCACCAGCCAAATAATTAAAGCGTCAATTTGTTTAAAATTTGACATTTAGTTCTTCCATTGACTATCTGATAGTGCAGCTGCGGCTGCTTATATCCCACGTTTGCGTTGCTTTGTACGTCTTAATAAGTGTTTATCTCTCAACATTTCATTCATTTCTGTCTCTTTATTCTTATAACATATTTCCACTTGTTACTGAAGTTACATAATCAGTCATACCAACAGGAAACGTACCCGCGAGAGGTGAAGGTTCTGTGTTAAGTGCCGACAAGGCACAAAGTTTAAACCTGCCAGGAAGTTTCATATCTCAGCGCACACTTTGCTTCAGAGTGAAACTTTGGTTTTGACTTTCTGAGACACACCAAAAAAGTATTGGATCACCACTATTCTAGGGATTTATGACCCTTTAACCCTTAGACTATCATTTTTGTTTTCGAAAGACGTAAAACAAATTCCCACATATACATATTTGGTACGCGCTTTAAACACTGATCGTGCATGGTCGTACCCACATTAGGTTGATTGGGTGTGAGAGGGGGATGGGGGTGTGCAAGTTTGGAGGTTTGGACTAAATTAACCTGTGACTAGGCTTTTTTCTTCAAAGACATTAATGCATCGCAATTTTAATGTCATAGGTAGAAGTAGCATTATAAGAAGGATATATTCGGCCGTTTTCTTTTGCAACATGAGGATCAGTAGGGCATCAGTGGTTCTTAGCTTCCTCTGTAGTTTCTGACGATAATTGAGGAAGCAATCTTTGGAGTTTCTGTAGATAATTGGGGAAAAAAAGCTACAATACATAAGAGAATTACCATATACCAGTGGATAGAGTGCCTCTTCACGTTTGTAAAACTCGCACGGTAGGAGCACAATATGGGCTTGGTTTGTAATGTAGCAAACGTCAGTACGTGCTAGCAGTTGGATTGACACGGTGTGTCCGGGAAAGCCGCCAGTCCGCTTTGTAAATAGAGGTGCCTATCAGCAGTCGCCAATTAAGTCTTTACGGCATCATGGAGACCAAGCTTAGCAATGACTCCTAAGAATTGCAGCAACTATACGTGCAATCTCAATTTTAAGAATCCTGCAAACCATTGGTAGGCTTCCCTTCACCACTGACAATGATTCACAGCAATAATACGAAGCAAATTCCGACTGGTTTTCCTGACAACCTATGTCCCGTTGGTAATTAAAGGCTTAAGTAAAAATGGAACAGATATATACAGAAACATTTCAGTTCTTTTTATTCCTCATGAAAACAGAAATTGATGTCATTCAGTTATAACTTACACCTCTGATTTCGTGTTCCAGATTGCAGCATACACCAGTGCCCCTAATATCCGGTAACACTGTAATGCACACCTGTATTCACTGTCGTTCTACGGACCATTACCTCATGAAGGGACTGTTGGTCAAATGTTCAAATGTTTGTACAGCTTATGGGACTTAACTACGGCGTCATCAGTCCCTAAACTTACAAACTACTTATGAACTAGTTAACGCTAAGGACGGCACAAATATCCATGCCCGAGGGGGGGATTCGAACTCCCGACCGTAGAGGCCGTGCAGACCACGACTGATGCGCCGCATGCCCCGCGGCCACCGCGGCCGGCGACTGTTGGTCCAGGTTGACCACTACTCAACATCGATTCGGCTTAGATCTCTCAGATTGATTGGCGGGTCCACTAGCCCAAAGTAAGCCCTTTTAATCGTATTCCAGGCATGTCATCTTGTAAAGTCGAGATATCTGCCGGTAGTCGGATCGTACTTGCACGATATTTCGATCGCGTTACTACCGATCTTCATCAGGTGTTTCCTCAGGTAGAACTGACTGTCATTGGTCCGTGCTGTTGGAGACGCTGCGTCTGACGTTCGCACCGGCCAATAGCCGCATCCCCTAGTATTTACTAGGTGTGGCTGTTCCGACTGCTGTGTGCGTACTTTCTGGCTCTTATCAGTTGATAACTTCATGTTGTGACGGTCTGTTACACCTCCAAGTTAGCGTCCAATCTTCCGACTGTTGTCATTGAAGCTTTCATGTGGACTATTCCTTTCTGTTGAGGTAGTCGTGGCGGAGCGGCCGAGCGCATTGACGCGCAATGTTCCGTTTCGCGAGGCCGTTCCCCGTCGGGGGTTCGAAGCCTCCTCGGGCATGGATGTTTGTGTTGTCTTTAGTATAAGTTAGTTCACAAGTAGTTTGTAAGTTTAAAGACTGACGACCCTGCAGTTAAGTCCCATAATCTTTAAAAACGTTTTCTGTTGAGGTAGCCGGCAGCGTCGGTGCTCTGTTTTGAGGTTCCCGCCCTTTCGCTACAGGCGGCCTCCGGATTACTCTGGCTCCTGGAGTCGAAAGTGCCGTTCCTTCTCCATGTGACCGTTCTCAGGTGCTTCATTTGTTCTCTGATTCAGCACTGTGCTCTCTGCGTTATTTGTGCTAGATCATTGAATCTGTCATCATATTCAGAGTTATTCCTCCCGCAATTTGGATGTTGTCTCCTTTGTGTCTTTAGGAGATCGAGTGCTGGATTGCAGGAGGATCTAAGTTCACATCTCGTGTCACGGATGATAAGATCCTGCGTGACCCTCATTTCAACTGATTCTCTAATAACACTATCCCAGTATCTGAATGTTTGTGTGCGAATCTTGAGAGCATCGTAATTCAAGGAATAGTTTAATTGTAAACAATGTTCCGCTATAGGAGACTTGGCACTTTGTTTGAGGCTGGTGTGCCGCTGGTGCTCCTTACAGCTGATGTCAAAAGTCCTGGAGTTCTGGTCAGAATACGCCATACCACATTGACGTGGTACATTGAGTTCCCTGTTTCTGTAAGTCCAGTCCATACTTTACATTACATAAGAGAACCTGGTTGGTGGACAGAATATCCTCTTGACATAATACTAGAGATGTATTCTACAGATTTTCGCAGATATTGGTCAGACAAAAAAGCAAAAGTCCTTTCACTTCTTCTTGTACTTAGAGGATCTCCTCTGATGAATAATATATTCTTTATTTTTCTCTTTCTCGTGAACGTAGTGATAAATGTATTAGGCAAATACTTACGTGAATTTTACTTACGTGAATTGTATTCTGTATATACGTTTCGATTTATTTGTGTGGTTGTATTTTGTATATGTTAACTAGCTGAAAACCCGGCGTTGCCCGGGTATTTTTTTACTTATTCCTGCCATTTTTCAGATATATATATATATTCATTTTTATAAGGGCTGTACGTCTGTAAAATCTCTTGGGAATACAATAAATAGTAAAGAAGTAATAGATTAAAACTTGGTGCGCGATGGGGGTTTTTTCCATGAATGTTACTTTTTATGTGCTCATATCTCATGAACTATGTGTCGTACTGTGATACAATTTAGACGGTACAATCAACTATATGCCTGTATACTGTCTGTAACATTTTCTGCGGCTACAATTTGTGGTGTAGCAATTAAAAATTGTAATCTCATACTGAATGCCGAAGTTTTAGTCCATGAACAGCGGGACGTTAATGATTATGTGTTCATATCTCATGAACGACGTGTCGTACAGTGATACAATTTCGAAGGTAAATTTAGCTATATGTGTCTATACTGCCTGTAAAATTTCCTGCGGCTACAATTTGTAGTGTACAAACTATAAATTGTAACGTCATTTTTACTGCATAAACAGCGGAAAAGTATTAAGCGAGGAACTTTTTTTTCTTTCATTGTTTTGCTATGGTTGAAAGCAAGAAAAAGTTTAATAAAGGTTTGAAATTATGTTTAAAATTTGTTGCAAGTCGCTAAGTACTCTCATTCTCATATAGCGTATTTATAAAGCCACGCCGCATTATGTGGCAGGTTTTTGCGATTCCTATTCTTATGACGTCATATGTTCTGAACCATGTGTCGAATATGGTTCGTACTCCTACAGCAATTGTTATATCACGTGAGGAATTTGGTTGAAATCGGTCCAGTGGTTTAGGAGAAAATGAGCAGCATTGTCGCTAACTGCAGCAGTTTTTCGCGCATCTCATTGTTTATGACGTCATATATCGTGAACTATGTATCGTACGTGATTCTTACACTTGCCGCGCCCGTCCTCATGGATTGAAGCTTACGTATACAAAATTTCATAAAGATAAAACTGTAGATTTGTATGCAACACGTACAAACATACGGACATTATGCTTTATGTATTAGATTATGTATGACGATTTGAACATTGTTAATGAAATAATATGGATCTCATAGACACGCTAGCCTCGTCAGAGACTCTGGCATTGTAAGAGTCACACAATCTTCGGCAGAGAGCTTTCGCCGCTGGAACGCTGAAGCGCTGCAGTAGTAGTCGTTAGGTTGTTGTTGAAAAGTGCAGCAGAGTGGTAGCACGGCAGTCGTAGAGCTGCAGTAGTCGTTGGACTGGAGTGCCAGAGTGAGGTAGTTGTAGTGTCTGCACAGGCCAACAGGAATTTATTCACCAGGCGTAACTGAATGGTTATGAGCACAGTACCAGCACTCAAGAAGAGGCACGTAAGAAGAACAGTACTGTTGACCCACACTTTATTGCAAATATTCCACCGCCAAGAAGAGCCTGTTATGCCAATTATTGGCTGCCTATAATGAGAGACTTCGACGCATGCTGCCTCACTAAAGTAAGATCCAACCAATTAGCCTCCTATTAACATGTACGGCTAATCAGCGTATTAGAACTCTTCTTCTCAATAGCGAACCACAATTAGTGAAAACAGTGTTAACGATTTTTCACCGTAAATATGTCCCAGTCTGGTTCCTATACTTATCACTGTTATTCAGAGGCCAAATTATAGAATATCAAAAGTGATAATGTGAATTGTTTTTTTATGCTGGTCAGGAATGAAAATTTCAATTATAAAACTATGAGTAACTTTGATGCTGTATATATCAATGAACTTTTAGTTGTGCAATATAGCACTGCATATTGTTGTTGTTGTGGTGGTGGTCTTCAGTCCGGAGACTGGTTTGATGCAGCTCTCCACAATACCCTATCCTGAGCAAGCCTCTTTAACTCCACATAAGAACGGCAAACTACATCTGTCTGAATCTGCTTACTGTATCCATCTCTTGGACTTCCTCTGCGGCTTTTACCCCACACACTTCCCTCCAACGCTAAATTCACTATTCTTCTAAGAATGTGTCCTACCAATCGATCCCTTCTTTGAATCAAGATATTCCAGAAATTCCTTTCCTCCCCGATTCTGTCCAGTACCTCCTCATTAGTTATGCGATCCACCCACCTAATCTTCAGCATTCTTCGGTAGCACCACATTTCAAAAGCCTCAATTCTCTTCCTGTCTGCACTGTTTATCTTCCATGTCTCACTCCCATACAAGGCAACACTCCATACAAATGCCTTCAGAAAAGACTTCCTTAGGCTTAAATCAATATTCGAGGTTAACAAATTTCTCTTTTTCAAGAACGCTTTTCTGCCCATTGCCATTCTGCGTTTTATATCCTCTGTACTGCGACCATCATTTGTTATTTTACTGCCCAAGTAACAAAACTGATCTACCTCCTTTACTGTTTCGTTACCTAATCTAATTCCTTCAGCAACGCCTGATTTTCTTAGACTGCATTCCTTTACCCTTGTTTTACTCTTGTTACTGTTCATCTTGTATGCACCTTTCAGCACACTGTCCATTCCGTCCAATTGCTCTTCCAGGTCCTTTGCTGTATCTGACAGAATTACTATGTCGTCGGCAAAACGGAATGTTTTTAATTCTTCACCTTGAACTTTAATTCCTTCTCCAAATTTCTCCTTGCTTTCCTTTATAGCTTGCTCAATGTACAAATTGAATAACATTGGAGAAAGGCTACAACCCTGTCTTACTCCCTTCCCAACCACTGCATCCCTTTCATGCCCTTCAACTCTAACAACTGCTGTCTGGTTTTTGTACAAGTTGTAAATAACCTTACGCTCCATATATTCTACTCCTACTTGCTTCAGAACTTGAAAGAGTTTATTCCAATCAACATTGTCAAACGCCTTCTCCAAATCTACAAAAGCACTGCATATTATTGATCGTAAAGTTGCTTTGATTAAGACTTATTCAGCTATCATTGTTAGATGAATGGCAGCATAATTAATTCATTGGGTAGAACTGAAACTTCCTGGCAGATTAATATTGTGTGCCGGAACCCTTAGTCGAACCCGGGGCCATTTCCTTTCCCAGGCAAGTTCTCTACCCCTAATCTATCCCGACACAACTCATGCCCCGTCCTCACAACTTCAATTCTGCCATTACCTCCCCTCCTACTTGACCAACTTCATAGAAGTTCTATGGAACTTGAAAATAGTCATCGTCACCTACAAAGGTGGCCCAGACTTCTGCCGTTATGCGTATACCCCTCCATTATCGCAATGACAGCCAATAACATTCGTTATGTAGGCGCTCAGCTGGCCGCGGGTTACGCAGTGCTTATCTCGCAGGAGCAACTGTTGGCGCTCGGCCGTAGCTCCTACCCTCCACGCTTTCCCTAACACTCCACCGCTATGCGCGGAAGCGCCAGGTATAGAACTCCTGCGAGAAAGGATATCGTGGAGACATGGCTTAGACATAGCCTGAGAGATGTTTCCAGAATGAAACTTTCACTCTGCAGCGGAGTGTGCGCTGATATGAAACTTCATGGCAGATTAAAATTGTATGCCGAAACCGGGACTCGAACCTGGGACATTAGCCTTTCGCGGGTAGGCGCTCTACCCCTGAGCGACTCACGTCCCGTCCTCACCAATGAAAGTCGCTTCCTGCTTTCCAAATTTCACAGAAGTTCTGCGAAACTTTCAAGACAAGCACTCCTGGAAGAAAGGATGTGATGGAGACATGGCTTAGTCACAGCCTAAGGGATGTTTCCAGAATGAAACTTTTACTCTGCAGGTGTAATTTCAATTATATACCTTGCCACTGTTTTCTAATATTTTCCATAACATGGAAAGGACCACTTCAGGTACAAGAAATATAGCAGCTGGTACCTTCCTGCTCAGATAAACGGAATCCTTAGCACATTTGGCACAGAGCACACATAATCTCGGCACACAAACACGGCAAGAGCCAAATCCAAAGGACCTTCTGGTAGCAGAAGAGCGGCAAACAGCAAGATGAGAACAAACGAAAGAAGAGGGAAAATACATTTCTACATTTTGCAGGCAGCGCATCGTTCAAAATAGGATCGGCAAACCCTTCCGGTCACCATATAAGAGGGGCGCACTACAAGGAACGATGAAAGAAAATTTAGGCTTCAATAAAGTGGGTGTATAGTAAATACCGTGCAGGCAGAGTAAATCCTGTATTGGCCAAGCAGTTCTTACGAAGGAGGATCGACGCTTACCCGCTTAAGCCAACCAAACCAATCGGCCCTAGCATTACATCGCACAGACCAGGGGTTCCCAAACTTTTTTGTCTCGTAGACCCCTTGCCAACTTTTTCTGTCCTGTGTAGATACCCTGCATTTCATGTACTTAATTATTTACAAATTCCTAACTTCAAATGTGTTTTCGCGCCTGATGTGGTGCTATTAACTTTGATAACTAACTGTAGTGGAGTGGAGTGAAAAACAAGACAAAAGGAAAAGAAAGATGTTAAGTATCATACATTTATTGATTTAAATGACTTAAATGTATATTTAATAAAACTGATACATACAAGCTTTTAATGGGAAGGGCGTGGCTGATGGTTTTATAGTAAAGTATCAATATTTTGTTTCAGTTTTGTCATGTTTAGCTTTAAATCTCCTCTTTAAAGGATTTCCAACCTGTTTCTTCTTTTTGTAAGAAGATTGGCAACAGATTCTGGCGACTCCTCACATCGTTGAGAGATGAAGGCTTGGTTAAAACGCAGACTGAAAAATTCCGTGATCCGTCCGGGTTAAGAACCCGCGACCCTTCGGTTTCCAGTCGAGCGCTTTACTACGAGACCACCAAGAGTATTACCACCTACGTTTTTTGACCACTCTTTCAAATGTAATAAACGACTTAAATTCTGTGCAGTAGGAACTGCTGCACAAAGTGCAGAAAAACTGAAGAAACTCACATTCACCTAGTCAACAATACGTTAATATATCCCTTGATGAATGACGAAACATTTGCTGGCCATGTTGGGTAGCGGCCGATACTCGACCCACTCCTCGGAGAAGGGTAAAGGGTAGTAGTTTATGTAGTGGCGGTATGAAAATAATCATTTCTCTTTGGAGATTTGCGTTTAGTAAAATGTAATATTATCTCTATTGAAATACACGTGCACCTTTAGATTAAGTTACAATATATACGTCGTAATTGTCTGATTTCCCCGAAACCCCCCCCCCCAAAAAAAAAAAAAAAAAAAAAAAAAAAAAACTGACCGAGTCAATCAGGAGACCGAAATTACGTAATTCCTCCACTCTCTCGCTTAGCCAATGAAGCCTACAGAGGCATACTGAACTTGAGTTGCGACCTAAATATAAACCACTATGGTGGACCCCCATTTACAACAAATAGACCCCCAAATTATTTTTCCGCAGGTCAGAATAGACCCCTGGGGGTCTATATAGAGCACTTTGGTAATCACTGGTATAGACACTAGACATACAAAGTATTATGACCTGATAAAAGCCCTGACTTACAAAAATAATAATGGGACAGTATCTTCAAAGAGGCTATATAAATTGCCGCGGCGGAGCGGCCGAGCGCATTGAGGCGCTTTGCTACGACGCGCGAGGTTGTTCCCCGATGGGGGATCGAATACCCCCTCTGGCATGGATGTTTGTGCCGTCTTTAGTATAAGCTAGTTCATAAGTACTTTGTAAGTTTAGGGACTGATGACCCCGCAGTTAAGTCCCATAACCTTTACAAACATTTGAACATTTTTTTGCTATATAAATTGACGCATCACATAACGTCGTCAACAGAGACACTGGAATCTCACAGGATCCGTGAGGACTGAACACTGGCGGCAGAGAGCGAACTCACCATTGTGTCAGCACCACCTGATGGTGGCGGAACGGTTATTTGCCGAAATATCGTTGACATTCAACGATCGTATCCAACTGGACACCCGAGATCCCTTCATACAACAAAAAAATATACCACATATCTTGCTTCGGATTTTCATACATTTATCATTCTCATAAGATGTTACTATTAACCTTAAGCATTAATCTGCAAGTAATCTTTACATTTTGACCTTGCAGGGAGCTTGTGACCTTCGTACCTTTTGATACTCTTGAGACGTTCTTTCGTATGGACTCTTACAAGTGCATTACTACTTTTTTTACTGAAGAAAAAGAGTGTGCCTGAAGGACTAATAAAGAAAGTTCAGATGTTCTACAACAGCTGTACTAGCTATATACAGATTGGGGTAGGTCGATGATCATGGTGTGAAACCAAGAGTGGAGATCAGCAAGGAAGTACACTGGCCCCCACTTCTATTCATCATTATTATGGATACTATAATGAAGAACGTGAAGGAGAAGTCAGGTCAATACATTTACCTTTGCTCATGACATTATGATCTGTGGAGAAACTCAAGAAGAAGTACAGATCAGACTCGATGAATGTAAATCTCAGTTCCAGAAATATAATCTCAACATCAGCAAGACAAAGACAGTGGCTATGGTAGTCAACAGAAGTGGCCAACCAGCAAGTGTAAAACTAGGAGACCACAAGTATTCATTAACTTGGATGTGTAGCCTCCTGTGATAATTTGGTCAGAAATTAAATCAGCAAAAGAGTGGAAAAAGTATCTGAATTCTACCAAAAACAACACCACCGAAACTGACGATGTTTACTAACTATTTCATACCAATATGGACCTATGGTATTGAAACATGCACTATCAAAAAGAGAGCATCATTAAGGACGGACAAGTTAAGAAATGAGGAGGTGAAGAATGAAGCCGAAGATCGAATTGGCGCATCTAGACTTCGTTCATATGGGTACGTGATGAGAATGGAGCCAACTAGAACATTCAAAATAAATTTGGAAAAACAGGTCGATGGGAAAAGACTTCAAGGAAGACATCGAACCCGATGGATAGACTTGATCAAGGCTGGTCTAGCGACCAGAGGATGGACAGTGAATGAGGTTCTCCGTGAACAAGTGTATTTGGGCAGTACGAAGTGGAAGAAGCTCATTACTAGTACCCAGGAAACTGGAACTGTTAAATGATGATGATGATTATTATTATTTTAACAAGTCATATACTGCGAGTGTAATTTCGCTGGCGGATCACGTGCTGTCTGTAGGGCCACACGTGATTAGCAACACGCACAGCGCCTCACGTGCCCGTCGCCACGTGCTGCTGTGTGCAGACGCGCTACTGTGGCCTCCAGACGTCACCGCTCCGCACCTGTCACAAGAATTCACCGGCGTGCCGCTCTCTTTCGCCTTTGTTTGTGTCCTCTACAGGTGGAAGGCAGGAAGTTGCGACAGGCGGAGCAGCGACAAGGAAACAGGCGCCCTGGATGCACCGACGTGACCAAGCCCCGCACGGATCTTTTTCGGTGCCATTTGCTTTATTCCATCACTTCAGGCTTTTGACGTGTAGCAATTGGAAAGTACAGGTCTGAGGAAGTTTCCGTTATTTTAAAGATACCCTAGACAGAAATTGATAAACCGGCTATCTTGTGTTCACACTAACGAAAAGTAATAAGTAATAGCTAAATAAAATTAATCAGTTGCTATCCAGTGAAAACAACCCTGTATATCAAAACTATACTTATGAGTCTTGAGGGATTTATATATGAATTAAATTCTTGAATATCCGTCTGCAGATCGCTTTTATTTTTTGAAACATGACCGATGTCAGGACAGCTGCCCATCCTCAAATCAATTCTATGAATTTACAGAGTAACCTGTCGCGCGTTGCACGATTGTGAACACTCGTTCATCACACCACAGGTTACTCCGTAACTTCACAGAAATGATCCAAGATGGGCAGCTCCCCGAAACCGGTCATCTTTTAGAAAATAAAAGAATTTTATTCAGCCCTGTTTATATACGCGGACGGAAGTATCGTGTGAACAATATCATGGTTCTACCCCGGATCTCCTTTTCTCTAGGCGGCTGCTTTCACCTGGCAGAGACACGTCGCCGAATCACAGAGGTTTAGCCTGGCACGCCTCCGTCAATCAGTTCGGATTCTGATTTCGGCCTCATCCACATGGCGTAACGGAACAGCGCGATCTCGTAAGGGCAAGCATATATTTTCATGTAGTTGGCTAAATGTCATTAATTTGTTGCGAAATGTATCTAGCTCACTGTGCAAGTGGATGCATTATAACGCAATACATTAGTACCCCCATGAACTACAGACATTGTCTAGGTGGGTGGCTTGCGTGCCTCAACTATACAGACAGCCGTACCGTAGGTGAAACCACAGCGGAGGGATATCTGTGGAGAGGCCAGACAAACGTGTGGTTCCTGAAGTGGGGCAGCAGCCTTTTCAGTAGTTACAGGGGCAACAGTCTGGATGATTGACTGAGCTGGCCCAGTAACATCAGCTAACGTGGCTTTGCCACACAGTTCCTGCGAACGGCTGACAGCAAGGGGAAACTACAGCCGTTATTTTTCCTGAGGACATGCAGCTCTACTGTATGAATATGTGATGAGGGTATCCTCTCGGCTAAAATATTTCGAACATAGTCCCACATTCGGATCTTCGGGCGCGGACAACTCAGAAGGATGTGGTTCTACGGATCAGAGCGTGGAATGTTAGATCCTTTAATCGGGACGGGCGGTTAGAAATTTAAAAAGGTAAATGGATAGGTTGAAGTTAGATATAGTAGGGATTAGTGAAAAGAGGAAAGAGAAACAGGATTTATGGTTAGTGGTGAGTACAAGATTATAAATACAAAATCAGTTGGTGGTAACGTAGGTGTAGATCTAATAATAAATAAGAAAATAGGAATGCAAGTAAAGCACTTTGAGCAGCGCAGTGATAGCATTATTGTAGTCAAGATAGATGCGAAGCCAACATCGACACAGTAGTACACGTTTATAAGCCCACTCCGTCTGCCGATAATGAGGAGATCGAAGAAATGTATGAGGAGGTAAAGGAAATCTTTTAGACAGTTAAGGGAGAAGGAAACTTGATTGTGATGGTGGACTGGAATTCGGTATTAGGAAAAAAGGGAAAGGGCAGTAGTTGGTGAATAGGGACTGGGGCAATGGAGTGAAAGTGGAAGCCTGATAGAATTTTGCATCAGACTTAATTTTATCATAACAAACACTTGGTTTTATGAATGATTAAAGGTCTTATATGTGAAAGAGACCACTAGCCACCGTAAGGTATCAGATGTAGATAGATTTTACAGTGGTAAGACGTAGATTTCGGAACCAGGTTTGAATCTATAAGACATATCAAGGGCAGATACAGACTCTGACCACATCTTACAGGTCATGAACTGTAGACTGTAACTGAAAAAAATGTAGAAACGTAGGGAAACAAGGAGATGGCACCTAGGTAAATTGAAGGAACTTGAGAGTTCTTGAAAATTTCAGAGGGAGCTTTATGCAACAATTGAAAGGAACTGGGAAAAATAAAACAGTAGAAGAGTAATGGCTAGCTTTGAGAAAAGAAATAGCGAAGTCAGCAGAGGACCAAATAAGTAGAAAGGCAGCACTTAAACAATTCCTTAGATAGCACAGGAATTACTAAATTTTATTGATATAAAAATTCAGTAAATGAACCACATCAAATGGAGTACAGACTACTAAGAAACGAGATTGGCAGGAGGTGAAAAATGCCTAAGCAGGAGTGGCTAGAAGGCAAATGCAAGTCTGTAGAAGAATGTATGACTAGAGCAAAAATAGATACCGTCTAAAGGAAAATAAAAGAGACATTTGGAGACAAGAAAAACAACTCTATGAATGTCACGAACTCTGATAAAAAAAGCAGTTCTCAGCAAAAAAGAAAAGCTGAAATGAGGAAAGAGTATATAAAGGCACTCTATAAAAACAAATTGACTTAGGAAGGAAGAGGAAGTAGATGAAGATGAGGTAGGGGATACTATACGGATAGAAGAATTTGACAGAGCCCTGAAAGACATAGGTAGGATTAATGCTCCTGGAGTAGACTTCATTCCCTTAGACCTACTGAACTATCTCAGAGAGCCAACCATGACAAAACTATTTCACCTCAAGATGTACGAGACAGGCGATATACTTTCAGACTTTAAGAAAAATGTAACAAGCCCCATTCAAAAGAAAGCAAGTGCAAACATGTGTGAAAATTACTGAACCATCAGTTTAATAAGTCAGAATTGCAAAATTTTAACACGAATTATTTACAGAAGGATGGAAAATCTGTTAGAAGCTGACCTCGATGAAGATCAGTTTGAATTCCACTGAACGATTTTCATTGCCACTTTCTACCAAGTGGATGCTTTCCAAGTCACTTGCCTTCTGCTTACAGAATCACGAACTTGGCATACAGGTTGTTTCAAAAATACTTTTACAACGTTGGTAACGGGTTTCTTGTACTAAACACGCACAAACTTACTACAATCCTATGACCAAAAACATTTCGTTCTCGAATTATTCATGAAAGTTGACGTTCAAGGGCTTTCAAGACAGACCAAAACCTCACTTAACTACACACCCGTTAGACAAATTGTATCTGTTGTGTTAGTAAAGGAGGATTGTATTCAGGTGTCACTCTTCTGTCTTCAGTGTCTCCATTGCATATATATATATATATATTACAAGTAGAGTCTTACTTGCAGGCACCCTGTCAAAACGCAGTATGATGTGCATTTCTTGAATAAGCAAAAATTATTTTTATGTGAGGCCGCGCAATGGAAATTGCCATGAGGCTGCACATTTCCACACTGAAGACAAATGAGTCATCCAACTTTTGGCGCTGTGTATAGTCGAGTTTTCGAACCAATGCTAATAACACTACTGACTATTGATCTAGAAGGTGCACCTGTTGTCCATGCAACTGACTAAGAAGAGGCAGGTTCTATTTCTGTCGAAGACGACCCACGTATTGTGGCAAGCCAAGTAGCTCTGACGTGTGTTACACCTGCAAGTACAGAACAAAGGATACTTCTTGAGCAACTCTTGCACAGGGTGATCAATCCTCAGCGCAACCGCCTTTGCGGCGTACGACTTGTCGGCGATGGCAGCCGCGGTTCCCGCTTAGCGGGGCCACGCGACCTCCACACTAAATTTAATACGGGTTGGCGCGCAAGTTATTTTGTGACATACAAAAAACAAACACTTGGAAAGAAAAGTTTATTACTCTCCTGTATTACGCAAGGAGGTGCTGGAACTGCCTCCGTTGTTCAAGCATTTCTGACACCTGCTGAGGAATTGCATATTACAATCTGAAGTTCGCCCGCAGAAATTGCAGTGATTTTATGAGGAATGTTTGTTTTTAGTTCATCTAAAATGTGGATATTTCATTTGTACACTTTCTCTTTTAATGATCACCACAGATAAAAATTGCACGGGGTTAAATAGGGAGAACGAGGGGGCCAAATGTTATTAGTGACAATTCTTTCACCAAACACATTAGGCCTACAATTTCCCTTAATGATAAGTTGGATGTATGTCCTGTCGCAGAGTCTTGAC
Source organism: Locusta migratoria (assembly GCA_026315105.1). NCBI lineage: Eukaryota > Metazoa > Arthropoda > Insecta > Orthoptera > Acrididae > Locusta > Locusta migratoria. The sequence goes on along the minus strand of CM048749.1, from coordinate 133,501,419 downwards.
GAAAAGTCGTGAAAGCATGTTATTTTAGTTAATTGGGCAAATAAATGGCGCAATATGTTTTCTACATACCTGTCACTAGTAAATGTTTCCTGAAAAAAACATAGGGCCTATTATTCTCTCGCCGCTAAAAGCGCACCAAACTCCTATTTTTCGATCGTGCAGAGGCTGTTCGTTTATTAACTTATGCTTTTCCTAACTCCAGTAACGATTATTTTGCGAATTATGATTCGTCCGAAAAGAAAGTTAAGTTCGGGTCAATTTCTCTGTCGTGCACGTTTTTCAGAATCAATGAGAGGAATGAGCAACTTCCTCAGGTGTCAGAAATGCTCAAACAACGAAGGGAGGAAGGTCTAGCACCTCCTTGCGTAATACAGGTGAGTAATAAACTTTTCTTACAAAGTGTTAGTGTTACGTATGTCAGAAATAACTTGAGCGCCAATCCGTATTGGATTTAGTGCGGAGGTTGCATGGTCCGATTAGCGGGCAACGCAGCTGCCGTCGCCGGCAGGTCGCAAGCCGCAAAGGCGGTTGCGCTGAGGATTGATCACCCTGTATTTAGTGTGTGCAGGGTGTTACGCCTGCCGGCGATCCACCACAGAAAGTTTGTGGATAGATTGTCACGCAGGTGAGGTGACGCTTGGAATAGATGGAATGACAAATTTCCACAACAAATCCTACTGGTTGAACGCAATCGTCATGCTACAGTACAGGCAGATAGAAGAATCAATTAAATGTCTGGGTTGAAATTGTGGCTGTTTTGTAGAGTTGTACCTTCTCGCAGAACTGTCTTACAGCGACATAATAGAAGACACCCTACTAGACCTGCTAGAAGCTGTGTCCCTGCAAATAAAGAGAAACGTGTGATTTACAAGTGTGGGGTTCAGCTCAATGTTCCAAATATGTTAGCTGGTATCTACAATGACGAGATATAAAGGACAATTTCTATGACACACATATTCCCTTGGTCCCGGTTATTTGCCTTTAGAGCAGGGCTAATTGAATGGATGGTCTATATGAATAATTGTAAGTGTTCATGGTTGTCAGGGGTTTTATCCAGTGAACACGTCTATTTCCTTTTCTGACTTCAGACATTTACGCGAGGTTTATTTAAAGTCCGGGGGGGGGGGTTGAGAAGTCCGTGCAAAAATAAAAACTACAAACGTGTTTGAGGAAAACCATTTTTATTTTCGTCATAATCTACTTTTATACTTATACACTTCTTCCAACAATGTTCTAATTTGTTGATCCTTTCCGAGTAATAGGAATTGTCCAAGCCTGCACAATAGCTATTAGTTTCTGCAATCACCTCATCGTTTGAATGAAATCTTCCTCCTGCCAGCCATTTCTCCAAAGTGAGGAACAACTAGTAGTCCGAAGAAGCCAAGTCTTAAGAACAGGGGATATGTGAAACGATTTGGAATCCTATTTCCAATAATTTTGCGACCACAAATGCTGAGGTGTGTACTGGTGCATTGTCGTGATGGAAAAGGACTTTTTTTGGGGCCAATCGCCGGCGTTTTTCTTGCTTCTCGGTTTTCAAACGGTCCAATGACAATGAAAAATTGCATCTACAATAGTTTTACCCTATTCCAGATAGTCGATGAGGATGATCCCTTCCCGAATCCCAAAAGGCCGTACCCATAATGTATCTGGCCGAAGGACCAGTTTTAGCGTTTTTGGGTGCAGATTATCCCTTGGTAGCCCATTGTTTACAATGTTCTTTGATCTCAGGTGTATAGTAATGTATCAGTGTTTCATCCACAGTGCCTAAACGACGCTGAAAGTCCTGCGGATACTTCCTGAATAGCTGCAAACCTTCCTTGCAACACTTCACACGATTCCGTTATTGCTTAAGCATGAGCAATCGTGGCACCCATCTTGCAGATACCTTTCTCATGTCCAAATATTTATGCAATATATTATGAACCCGTTCAACCGAGATGCCCACAGCACTACCAATCTCTCATGTCACATATTTTATCAATGATTTCTGGAGTCGTAATGTCCACACGGCGTCCATAAAGTTCAACGTCACTTGTGCCCAGATGTACACTCCCAACATTTTGAAGTCACTTATTAACTGTTCTAATCGAAGGTGCAGAGCCATCATAATGTTTATCAAGCTTCTCTTTAGACTCCTGAGGCGTTTGCCGTTCATAATGTAATCACCACACGGAAGTCTTTTTCGTCTATTCTTTGACAGACTTCCTTGATTCACAGGAATGCGTAACACAAAAAAGGTTTGACCAATATGGCTGAAACTTGGTGTGCGCTCTGTCCAAATAACTAAATATGACCTCTATGCTCGTCGGTGGTGCCATCTCTCGGACTTTTCAAGGACTTTTCAAACGGCCCTCTTTTTTTAAGGTAAGTGACGCACAACTGGTCGTTTAACGGTTTGTAAAACTGACATAGTAAACTGAAATGGTATACGCTAGAATTTCCTGCAGTTTATAGGAAATGAAGGACTTGAAATAAGTTGAGGCATGATTCTGGGTCCTGCCAGCGCCACATTGGTAAACTGTGCTGTCATACATTGGGAAACTACACTAGCGTATAAGTGTACTTAGGGGCTATTTGAATAACTAAGAACGGGGCTTAATGAATAGTGGTGGAAAACTGATTGAATGTGGGTTAAAGTGCTTATACGGAAGAATTTATGTTTTGTAATACTGTTGTAATAAATTACCTTTCATTTCTTCAGATGATAAGGACCTATAAATGGAAAGGAGGCAGAATGGAATGGGACGAAAGGTCGATGAAGGAGGCAGTTGAAGCAGCGATAAAAGGCATATCACTGTTAGAAGCTAGTGAAACTTATGGAATGCCATATACGAGTTTGTGCTAATTTTATCAAAAATGTAAAGTTAGTAATCTTTTACCAAAAAGTGTCGACGATTTGGCGCCTTTAAATGATTCTGAAGATGAGGCAAACGAATGGAAATGAGGATTCGGCCAGGGAAAATGGTGACGCGTTGTAGATGACGATAAATGTGGATGGATACAATGAAAAACCTGTATCACCTACTATCGTGAATACTGTGTCGGTGCAATTTGTCTGCAGGCGATTTACTAGAAGAGAAACATTTTATAAGTGCTTCATTAAACTAATGTGAAATTACTGTTATAATTATTATTGTCATTAGAGATAATGAGTATTTTATATAAATTAGCGTATTTTCGTCTAACCTTCCATGTAATTTAGTTGTGCATCTGCCCATAATTTACCTTTTTCAAATAGCCCAGGCCACAATCCGAATAACCCCAATAAAATGAACTTTTGTGCAATAGGAAGGATAAATCGAATAACAGCATAACATAAATGTTTCACAACCGAGAACAACCACCTTTTATCAGTAGGCTAAGTATACCAATAGAAGACACAGGAAGTGCTTAAAACAAATAAAAAATTAAGTTAATTATTTTCCGCAAAAATCTGATGTAAGCTGAAATTATTCTTACAGCCCCTCTCTACCCTATGTCTGGGAGCATCTTAAAAAAGTTCTGAATGCTGCAGATCGCCTTGACAAATAAATTCTTCATCATCGTATCAATAAAGCCTTTCAAAACCATTTGAAACCATCAGGGAGGATTTGAAAGGGTGTCACATGCAAGAGAGGATTAATTGGAGCACATTTTATGAGTTTAAGTATGATTAGTTTCAATTACCTAAATTATAGACTTTGATTAGTAACTCGAAGACGAAGAATTTTGGGAAAAGTATTTTCTTCTTTTTCTGTCATGAATTTGGCATTTCCTTAGCCTGTTGCAGCTATACTCGATAATTCTACCTGGTCTTCCAATGTATCTCTTACCTTGAGTAATGCATCGCCAAAAAACAGTGGTAATCCTGACTCTTCCATTCGCAAGAGATGGTACATCCATTTTTGTGTATAATCGTCAACCTTACAATTTATGTCGACATTTTTAAATTTCTTCTAAATATCTGTATTTCTATTGTGATCGAACTTTTTTATCGTGCCATGTTCCTGAGAAATTTCAGATCAGTGGCCCGTAAACTTACGCTATCTTTTTTTTTTTTTTTTATTAGTCAAGATTAACTTCCACACCGTCACAACTCTAGGAATTTAAGGTATTTTTGTTCTTACTTTACTTTGGACATAATTTACGACAGTGCAATTTAAGTAGTTGAACTTCTCAGTTGTTTATTTTTTATCTAGCTTCCCTCTATAGCATTGTTCCTAGAAATCTAAATACAAGAAATGCCAGACATATATCAACGTAAAAAAGACAAATTCCTTAACTTTCTGTGAGAAATCGAAGTAGGAAAAATGTTGAAAACAACTTATTTTCTCGTTTAAGTGTAATGGACCTGTTGCCAAAGTTACTAAAACACCTTGTTTTATAACCCATTTTAAAAACATAGGCTGTAGGTGTAAACACATTCTTGCAGTGTAAAAGTATCGCAGATAATAAGTGAATACCCACTCGTAGATACCGTTACTGTTTACAGAAAACGCTTCATCTGTTCTCAACAATCCAGTTCAAAGCACAACTGCACTGCGCACGTGGTCTCTTTATTACACCTGCACTGCAGTCATCGCGAAAGAACAGCCAGCTGCTTATAGCGAAACGACGCAAAAGAGTTTTGCGTCGCACACTTGTTTGCAATACACTGCGTAGAAGTGTACAGGCGGTGACTGTTCCTGGCTCGAACTACATTGGAAACAGCCCTCGTAACGTCAGGATTAAGACAACGCAAAGTGGAAATGTTTGTCTTTCTGACGTGCTCCGAGATGGCGTTCTTTTATATATACAAGTGACAACGCAGTAAAACTGTAGCAAAGTACAGGAAATTAGCGTGTGATCAACGTTAAAGTCGTAAAAATGTTCAAATGTTTGTAAATCTATGGGACTTGACTACTACGGTTATCAGTCTCTAGACTTACAAACTACTTAAACTAAGTAAAATAAACCTAAAAACATCACGCAGACACCCGTGCCCGAGGGAGGACTCTAACCTTAACCTCCGACGGGGAGCAACCAAGCGATCCGCAGCAAGGCGCCTTAGAAAGCACGTCCATTCCAGTGCGACAAAGTCGTAAAAACAGTACTGATGGGAACAGGGGTTTATAATAAATAAACACTCAAGATAAAGAAAAGATCATCCATGGTGTATGGAACAGATGAATAGACTTTTGGAAAAGATAGAGAAAATAAAAAATAATCGAAAATTTAAATAAATAATCAAAAATACAATAAAAAAATTGTCAGTTTGAAAAAGAACATAACGTTTATAAAACTGTCGATAGTTTACAGGTTCTACAAACGGAAGTTCAGAATTTTTCTAGGATTTTAGTGCAAACTGCCTTTAGTAGTTTCAAAATTTGGCAAAATTGTAAAATGGAGACTCCATTAGGAGCGGTGTGTACCACGCCCATAAAATGACAAATATCAAAAGAAATTTCAGCATTGATCCTAAATTACCATTTATTTATTGAAAATCGATTTCGACTATGGAATAGTCATCTTTAGTGCAACATGCACAATCGAATTGATACATATCTGGAGATACATGTTAAGCCCCAAGGCATAGCTACAAAATATATAAGTTATTCCAAAGTGTCACTCTGGAATATCTTATATATTTTGTAGATATGCCTTGTGGCTTGACATGTAACACGAGATATGTATCAATTCTATTGTGTATGTTGCGCTGAAGATGACTATTCCATAGTTCAAATCGATTTTCAATAAATAAATGCTAATTTACGACCAATGCTGAATTTTCTTTTGATATTAATCAAAATTATATTCTGGTCGCATGTAAACAGCAATGGCTATGTTAAAAAAACAGTGCGTGTAAAGCCAAGTTACTAAAAACGGAGTTTCGAAAGAACTTCACTAAAGAAGATGCTAAATGTACTATATTATATTTTATAAGAATTTAGAAATTACAATTTACCGTAAAGTTGAGCAAATTTACATTTATTATATTCCCTTATAATTTAGCAATTAAGGCACTAAGCAACAAGAGAGATAAATGAAATTAGATACTCTGATAATTAATTATAAATGAACAAGGAAACATTATGTTTCAGTTAAAGAATAATCAAAGACTAAACTTAGTATTTTGTCCATTACAGTAAACATTGTTTTTTTTTTTAAATCCCAGCAACCTATCGCACTTAATTAGTTTTATTTATAGGTTTTGGGTTCTTTTTGTACCCTACTTCAGGTATAGCTTGATATCCTCATACAAAAGGCGTTCAAAAGGTTTTGTACAGTCGCCTCCGATACTTTATATTTTTTTGCAGGAGGAGAGTGACATTTTTTGTGAACTTACTTGGAACATTTAGCTATAAGTTAGTATACAAAAGTATTTTGCAGATGAGCATAATGGACCATGAAGAAGGTTGCGACAACAGTCAGTGACGGGGTTCCTCTTCATGACCGGCGATGACTCTGCCACATCAATTCACAAGAAATTGCTCCCTGTTTATGAGGAGGACTCAGTGGATCGTAGCAGTATCCAGCATTGGTTGTAGAGGTTTAAGAAAGGCGATTTCTCTCTGCTGGACAATCCACGACGCGGTATGCAACAGACGACAGTGAGTGATGTGAATAAGGAGACCATTAATCAAATAATCCTAAATGACATATTTGTGTAACCTGGTGACTGTACCAGTGATACCACACTACCCAATGACAAACGAATCATTTCAACAAGATGTCATTTTGGATGATTTGAGCAATGGAATTCTTATTCACATCACTCACTGCCGTCGATGGCCTTCCGCATCGTGGAGTGTCCAGCAGAGAGAAATCACCTTCTTTAACTCTGCAACCACCGCTGAATACTGCTGCGATACTACCCATAAACAGGTAGCAATTTCCTGTGAATCGAAGTGGCAGAATCATCGCCGGTCTTGAGGAGGAACTCCATCACCGACTGTTGTCGCAACCTGACATTTACTTCACGGCCCATTATGGCTCACCTTTCAATAAGAGAAAATACTTTTATACACCATCTTATAGCTAAATGTTCCAAGTATGTTCACAACAATTTTCATTGTCTTCCGGCATATATATATATATACAGGTTGTTTCACTAAGTGTGTTTGCCTCTGTAACTTATAAAATAACAGGCGACGGGAAATTTTAATGCGGTAGGTCAACACAAGAAATGTTACACTTTCTGCGGAGCTATGAACATAGTTTATTGTATCATTTTCCAAAGAGTTGCAGCACAAAGATATATATTTTTTAAATGGAACAATAGTTTTTTTCTATCGTGCATTGGATTAGTTGAAATCCGCTGCGTCCAAATCAATTTAAACTACATTCCTATCACTGTTAGTTTGGGAGCTACAACCCTTCAAAGTTTAGGGGGCGGTGGCTACGGCAGCGTAGCTGACTGGCTGGTGGTCATGAGACAGTGGGCCGTGCCCCAGGGGATAGCCACTCGGCCAGTGAGCTATGCTATCGCAGCCTCCGCCCCCGGAACTTTGAAGGGTTGTAGCTCCCAAACTAACAGTGATAGTAATGTAGTTTAAATTGATTTGGACGCAGCTGGTTTCAACTAATCCAATGCACGATAGAAAAAAAACTATTGTTCCATTTAAAAAATTATATCTCTGTACTGTAACTCCTTGGAAAATGATACAATAAACTATGTTCATAGCTCCGCAGAAAGTGTAACATTTCTTGTGTTGACCTACCGCATTAAAATTTCCCGTCACCCATTATTTTATAAGTTACAGAGGCAAACACACTTAGTGAAACACCCTGTATATATATGGAGACAAATGTGTAAAATTTTTTGAACGCTCTTTTAGCCCTATGTTCACTCTGAACATGGTTCATTGACAGAAAATTAAGTGCAACAGATTGCTGGTATTTTAAAAACCAAAGATTAAGTTTTACATTTATGATTTTATAATTAAAAAAACAGTGACACACAAGTTCAAATGTTCAAATGTCTGTAAATCTATCGGACCAAACTGCGTGGTCATTAGTCCGTAGCTTACAAACTACTTAAACCTAGGTAAACTAACCTAAGGACAAACACACACACCCATGTCCCAGGGAGGACTCGAACCTCCACGGCGAGCACCCGCGCGCTCCGCAGCGAGACGCTTTAGACCGCTCGGCTACTCCACCGCGGCAATACACAAGTGGCTACAACTATCCTTTGCATAACAAATACCACATAAAATCTTAACACAATCAGTTGAATTCACGACAAACATAACATTATATAGATGGCGGCAAATATCCCTTTGGGTAACAGCGTAGCATATAAAAAAAGGTAACAAACTAACATTTCTGAAGAAGCATTAGGTATCGGTGCTCTGAAGTAACATGGAGTATGCCAGGAACTCGCAGTACAATAATAACTGCCGAGGTAGGTAAAGCAGTTGGGCTGTTTTAGGAGAGGTAGTCTGAACAGAAGAGAAAAAATTGGAAAAAAAAACTTAACTTGGAACGGTGTTAGCGCCCGATGAAAGTTCACCAGACGGGGAGCATCGTGCCGGATTGGATATTCGAAAAACCTACCAGAGCCGGGCGCTAGCGAGCAAACACGGTGGCGGTAATAATAATTTCGTGTGGCTCAGTGGCCTGGTGCATGTCTATCAATTGGACGCCACATCGGCGACTTGCGTGTCAAATGTTTGTAAATCTATCGGACCAAACTGCGTGGTCATCAGTCCGTAGCTTACAAACTACTTAAACCTAGGTAAACTAACCTAAGGACAAACACACACAACTATGCTCCAGGGAGGACTCGAACCTCCACGGCGAGCAACCGCGCGCTCCGCAGCGTGACGCTTTAGACCGCTCGGCTACTCCACCGCGGCACTTGCGTGTCCCTAACCTACCCCAGTTATCCAACTGTAGAAAGGGGACCTTCAGCTGAACGTTGAATCCGAAAAACGGGTCGTTTCCGGCGACTCTTCACATCGTTGAGAGGTGAAGGCTGGGTTAAAACGCAGACAGTCACGAGAGAGGCCCGCTGCCCGACACCGCACGCCACAAATATGCGATGCCCAAAGAAGCAGCAGTGTGTTAGGCAAACAGTACTGCCTTAGCAGGAGCCTAGCTAAGACTAAGGACGGCACAAATATCCATGCCCGAGGGGGTATTCGAACCCCCGACCGTAGTGGCCATGCAGACCGTGACTGGAGCGCCTCAGTCCCCTCGGCCACCGCGGCCGGCAAGCTACTTTCTATTGGAATTCTTGTGAACAAGAATTAATTGGACAGTTGTCGCAGAAATCGACATGTCGCAGTGGGAGTTAGAGGTGACAAGAAACAACACGGGGAATAAAAACAGCATGATCTGGCTATTTCCACAACCCAGGAAAATGCTCCATCAAGATGAGTAAGAAAAGGTGCGGCGGACAAGTCGGCGCAACTGACGCAGAAGAGGATAAACAGCTAGCTCCACTCCTCAGAGAAGAGTCACGGGCCAGAGCAGGAACCAGAGGAGAGTATAGACGACGCATCCAAATACGCCTTATGCCACGGGGCGCGAACGCCTCAGGAAGCGATCATCAACCAGAGTCAGCACCGCCGGGCCATATTGTCCTGAACAGTCCTGGATCACTAAATAACAAGTTTTTTCTCCTAGTGTTTCATACACATTGCCGGAAAAAAGAAAAATAGCACACATGGAAAGACGACGTCTGTTTTGATCGGAAGACGGCGGATGATAAGTGGGGTAAGTCAGATGTAATGAGGATGGTTTCAACGTCCTCCGCCAACAGGCAGCGTAGTGACATGGCGGCCAGAGCGGCAGCTATGTGAAATTTTAATGGCGAATGTGGACAGCGAAAAGCCTTAGTGTGATATCAACGTGTGAAGCAGTTGGACGCCATACCACGGTCACGTAATTATGCTTCCTGCAGCGAACTTACAAAGTTTGAAAGAGATAGACCTTTCGGAGAGTTTCCGAACAGCTTGGACGTGCTGCGTCAGTTGTGCCTCAGTGGTGCCTAGAAAGGTCACGTGAACCTTCTCGACCCGTAGACGAGGTGCTGGGCGGCCACGCAGCCAGCTTGAGCAGGGAGGCTACGGGCATAAACACATCTCGCCTGACTTCCACTCAACCTACAGCATGGACGAAACCGGCTCGAATGGTGTCCCAAGAGGATCACTTGGAAGATAGAATGGCGGGACGCGGTCTTCGGCGATGTCTGCACGCAAGTGATGGTCGTTTGCGCTTACGACTAACACCTGGCGCATTCTCGTGGGGTGCATTAGTGCAAGACACATTGGCCCCATCCCAGGTCCTAATGGCTAATGGTCAGGGTTGTTCTAAGGAACAACTGCCATTCACCTTTCATAATTACAGACGTAACGCTCAACAACGCTCCGTACGTGAACAATATTGCAATATCCTTTCTCTTGCGATTTTTGCAACGAAAAAGTGAAATGTTGTTCAAACATTTTGCGTGAAACTTAACACTACACTGCATGAATTTTTATTTTGGCGCAAGAAATATATATATATATATATATATATATATATATATAATGTTTACCTATGCATGGGAAAAATATTGAAAAAATCATATAACTCATTTAACAATGTGAAAGTCATTATTTACCTGTTGCCATTAACACCGTGCATTTAGACATAAGTCACTCTGCAGGAAAATATTGGTATCTAACATGTTTTCTACTCCGATTAGATGTCTGTAACATGATAATTTTATTATTTTTTTTTTTTTTTACTTGACATAAGTCGTATCAGTTTGTAATTACATTAATGCTCAACAGTTAGTGAAATAAACACCGTCTGAAGAGAAGGCCTGCGCGCTGCCGAGCCATGTCACACAGAATAGGTCGCGGTCGCGTAGCTCACTGGCTGACCGCTGCGAGGCAGTGGGCTATGCCCCATCGGCCAACCAGTGAACTACGCGATCGCGACCTACTCTGTGTGACGTGGCACGGCAGCGCGCAGGCATTCTCTTCAGACGGTGTTGGTAAAATCTTCTGGAGCGCTCTTTGTTGCATTTCTCCTCAGTTCATTATTTAGCTGCCTTCTATGTAGGCAACGATCAACTAAATGCCTAGAACAGACTCCATTGTATACGATATGCATGGTGTTGCCATGTGCCAACAAGAAGTATGCCCCGAAAAGTAACAAAAATTTGTTTTGCCAAACGGCAACACCATGCAGCGTATGGTTAACTTCCTCTGCAAGACGTGCAGAAATTTCCCTGGTCATCATGATTTCCGGACTATTCTCCAGTAGCCTACATGATGTAATCATGAAATGTTTCAAAACTAAATGTTGAGTCAATTGGAAAGCTTTAAGAGTATTTACTAATTTTTATTTGCGACAATGTAAAATAAAATTAACAGTTGTGATGGACCCTCCTCGCAAACTATAGTTCTCGTAGATATCGTAATATATTATAGACTTAATGATTCGTGGAATACAATAATAATACCTATAAATGTTATAAGTCAGATAGCAAGTCATTTTTAATTAAACATTGTTACGATGTTCTCTCATGTTTTGCGAGTATCACCTGTTGGATTTTATTGTATTCTTTATCAAATCATACATTGAAACAAAGACATATAATTTTGTATAAAACTGTAGAATTACTAACTTCTGGACAATTACTCACTTTTAAACCGAAAAAAATTCTGAATTATCAATTACTTAAATATAATTACATGCGATTTCTGTAAGCATATCACACACTTCGACAATAATTTTAGGTCCTTACATAAAAATTGTTATATTTTCATAAAAATTGTTTATGTATGTACTAAAAATTACATTTTTATTGTAAAACAAACATACAGCATTGTCATGTAAAAATCAGTATTTTGTTTTGTGGCCTTCACACTGGAGACCGGTTTAATGCAGCTCTCCACCACATATTATCCTGAGCAACCCTCTTCATGTCCTCATAAGAACGGCATCCCACATACATTTGAATCTACTTACTAAACTCCTCTCTCGGTCTACCTTTACGAATTTTAATCCATACACTTAGCTCCACCTTATTTTAGTCAAGGTGTTCCAGAAATTCTTTTTCTTCCCAATTTTGTTCAGTACATCCTCATTAGTTACACGATCAGCCCACCTCATCTTCAGCATTATTCTGTAGTATCACATTTCAAATGTCTCTTTTTCCTCTTCCTGTCTGAATTATTTATCATCCCTGTGTCACTCCTGTGCAAGTCAACGCCCAACACAAGAAAGACTTCCATACACTTGTATTACCATTCTATGTTTACAAATTTATCTTCCTCAAAAATTCTTTTCTTCCCATTGCCAGTCTGCATTTTTATCATCTGTACTGTGACCATCACAGGTTATTTTACTGCCAAAATAATAAATATTATCCACCAACTACATTGCTTCGTTATCTAATATAATCAGTATCGCACGATTTTCTTAGACTGCATTCCGTTAACCTGGTTTTCCTCTTGTTAATGTTCATCTTGGACGGTTCTTTCAACACACTATCAATTCCGTTCAGTTTCTCTTCAAGGTCCTTTGCTGTCTGTGACAGAATTACACCACAAGCGGCAATATTTTCATTTCTTTGCCCTAAACTTAATTCCTTCTCCAAATTTCTCCTTGATTTCATTCACAGCTTACACAATATACAAATTGAATAACGTTTGAGATTGGCTACAACCCTATTTGACTCCCTCGCAACCAATGCTTCTCTTTTATACCCTTCGACTCTAATAACTGATATTTAATTAATGTACAAGTTTAAATAACCTTTCTTTCCTTATATTTTACCCCTGCTGACTTCAGAATTTGTAAGAGTGTACTACATCTACATCTACAAACATACTCCGCAATTCACCGTAAGGTGCGTGGCGGAGGGTACACTGTACCACTACTAGGCATTTCCTTTCCTATTCCACTCCCAAATTGAACGAGGAAAAAAAGAATGCCTATATGCCTCCGTACGAGCCCTAATTTCTCTTATCTTGTCTTTGTGATCTTTACGCGAAATGTAAGTAGGTGGCAGCAAGATCGTACTACACTCAGTTTTGAAATTCCGGTCCTCTAAATTTACTTAACAGCAATTCACGAAAAGAACGTCGTCTATCTTCCAGCGATCCCCAATTGAGTTGCCGGAGCATTTCCGTGACACTCGCGCATTGGTCGAACCTACCGGTAACAAATCTAGCTGCTCGCCTCTGAACCGCCTCTATGTCTTCCTTCAAACCGATCTGCTGCGGGTCCCAAATACTTGAGCAATACTCAAGACGTGGTCGTACAAGCGTTTTATACGCGGTCTCCTTTACAGGTGAAGTACATCTTCCCAAAATTCTCCCAATAAACCGAAGTCGGCTGTCTGCCTTACTCACAACTGTCCTTACATGCTCGTTCCATTTCATATCGCTCTGCAATGTTACGCCTAGATATTTGAACGACGCGATCGCATCAAGAAGCTCACTACTGATGCTGTATTCGAACATTATAGGATTGTTTTTTCTACTCATGCGCATCACCTTACATTTTTCTACATTGAGAGCTAGCTGCCATTCTTCGCACCAACTAGAAACTTTGTCTAAGTCAACCTGTATACTATTACAGTCAGTTACAGACGACACCCTCCCATACACCACAGCATCATCAGCAAACAGCCGCAAATTACAACTTACTCTGTCCATCAGATCATTTATATAGATAGAAAATAATAGCGGTCCTATCACACTCCCCTGGGGCACGCCTGACGATACACTCGTCTCTGATGAACACTCGCCGTCGAGAACAACGTACTGCGTTCTATTACTTAGGAAGTCTTCCAGCCAGTCACAAATCTGTGAACCTATTCCATAAGCTCGTATCTTCGTTAGCAGTCAGTCAACATTGTCAAAAGTTTTCTACAAATCTACAAAAGCTAGAAATGTAGATTTGCCTTTCCTTACTCTATCCTCTGAGATTAATCGTAAAGTGCCTCGCGTGTTTCTACATTTTTTCTAAACCAAAACTCATCTTCCCCGAGGTCATCTTCTGTAAATAATTCGTGATAAAATTTTGCAACCATGACTTATTCAACTGATGTTTTTGTAATTTTCACACCTGTCTGGGCCTGCTCTCTTTGCAATGGGGATGACTATATTTTTCTTAAGGTCTGAGGCAATGTCGCCAGTCTCATACATCTTGCACACCAGATGAAATTGTTTTATCATGACTGGTTCACCCAGAGACTTTAGTAGCTCTGAGGGTATGTCCTCGACTCCGGCGGCGTTGTTTCGTCTTAGGTCTTTCAGTGCCCTGTCAAATTCTTCTGTCGGTGTAGTATCTCCTATTTCATCTCCATCTACTTCCCCTTCCCGTTCTATACTATGGACTCGAAGTTCCTTTCCTTTGTATAGCCCCTCTATATGTTCTTTCCATCTTTCAGCTTTCCCTTCTTTGCTAAATATTTTACCCGAATATATTTCTGCCACTGGAAAAATGCTGTTACCTTCTAGAGGGCGCTGATGCTATTTAGTGAGATGTATTGTAATATCTTTGTCACGTTCACGTCAGAGTTTTTGTATTTGTAACAATTACATGTACGAGTGATGGTGATACCCACTCCTGAAAATAAAATTAGATATGGCAGGCATATAGTGTCGTCTTACTTATTTTAATTATTCGGAACGTAGTTGGAAACTAAACAACTCCTGGACAAGCGAGCCTAATGAGAATATTATTTTGGATCATTATTATTTTCTGAATTATTAATATGCAATACAACAGTGACAACACTGAAAGAAAAGATAAGTAACAGTATTTCATGCATTGACAAAGACATTCTTAAATCATCACCAATTACTTACTGCAGTTATGACTTCATGCAGATAAGAAGTATCGTGATAAGGTGGAGAGACGTAATTCTTTGTACTTGGAATTCCTCTTCGTCTACTTCTGGCGACGCCAGCTATTTCTTGAGATGACTATTGAGTAAACTTGGATTAAGGTGGTACAGGAGGGTAGGTATAACATTAGGCGCCGTAGAGGTAATTTATTATTCCTCGTTTCTGGCATTTTGAATTCGTGCCGTTGCCACCGATGGAATGGTACGTCTGCTGTTCTTTCACCTACAGTTATGCTCCACTTGCAACTATAGGGAAGAGCCGCTAGCGTATGAGGTGGTGAAGAAGCAGGGCTCTTCCGTTTGAATCTCGCAAGGGACACCTTTGACGTCGAACTTAGGATAACAAGCAATCACAAACAAAACAGTGGTGTGCGTCATATCCAAGCAAAACGCCCCACATGTCTGCTAGAGGCACTAGATTGTGATCTATTGTTGGATGATTCTCCCGAGTGTCATGGTGATCGTACCCTTCCAAATGCAAGTTTTACAACAAAGAAAAAGAAAAAAAAAGATGTTATGCTGAAGATCATGCCACCGAAAATAAAATATACTGCCAACCCCTTGATGTCTACTTCTTTCGGCAATATAAACTCTATATCAGAATTATAACTGATTTTGTAAGACTAGAAGGTGCCAAATAACAAGGTAAATAATCGTTATTTCATCGAGAAATTTCACTTTGTGATTTTCAATCAATTTGCTGCAACTACGTATCAGCCTATTTTGTAATGTAGGCCTACTTATCGAAAGGCAGAGTATGATACTGACATACCAACATCGTCATTTGAGAATATAATTAGTGTGGCTTATTAATACTGGATTACGTGAATGCGAAAGTGATTTGGAACGTGGTAACGTGGCTTTAGTGAGGCGTGGACATTGTTCTCTCCGACTTTGTTTTAAGCACTTCATCGAAATCTCACATGACTAATACAAGCACTTTCAGGTATCTGGTAGTGTTGTATATGTGTGTTTTGCACTATTATAAGTAATTTAAGCGGAGAATTTTTGGCGCTCCTGATTGGATACTAGCTACAAGTACCCGGTTTTGCCCGGGTTTAAAATAAGGTTTCCCAACAAATGCGTCTTATATGTATAGAGACTGCAATCGAAGTCTGTCAGTAAAGTACTCTCCCCCATGCACCGAACGAAATTTTATGTAGGCAGTGGCCTGCATCTTGTTTTCAAGGTCAAGCTTACAAAATTTCATCAAAATCGGAGCAAAACTGTGGATTTTGGGGAAATCCATAAGTACCCTCCTCCAAGCACTGAACGAAATTTTATGTAGACAGTGCCCTTCCTCTTGTTTGTAGGTCAATTGTGCAAAATTTCATCAAGATCATTGCGAAGACATAGATTTACGCGGACACATTGAAAACACACTTTCACTTTCTCTCAAATTTTCCGGTTGGTTTTCCAAAAAATGAAACAAAACCTGTTTAAGAACCTTCCCCATGTAATTTTGTGTACGTGTACCAAATTTCACGTTATTTCATTTCTGGATCTTGAGTTATAAGAGAACAGACAGACAGACAATTGCGTCTTATAAGTTCAAATCTTCAACTGCGGGGTAATCAGTCCGTAGTCATATAAGTATAGAGATGTAATGATAATATGACGTCATTAAATTAAATATAATTTCATTCCTATGGTATTGATATGTTGTTTCTTTGTTACTCTCTTTGAAATGTATGTACAACGCAACGTTTTCACGGAAATGACGCACACCGCTGTCTTCTTCATGATTGCCTGTTATTTCTAGCATGGTTTCTTGCGATTCCGAGAGTACGAGGTCAAAGCTATCCTCTAGTGTTACCGACTACGGGAGTTGCTGCACGTCGTCGAATATCGTTCATTTCTTAACCTTTTCGCTGCTACAGATATGCCTGTGCGCAGTTTTATTTTAAGGGCTCAGATGGTTGTTTTTAAAAACACACCACCGAAGTTCCAATAAATTCTCATAAATAGTATTAACAAGAACATTTATCGTGATTTCCTTTTTATTCAGGTGCGGCATTTCTCTTCAGTATTTCTGGAGTGCGTAAAAATAATTTAAAATTCCATGCAAAGTTTTCTTCTTACAAATGTCGTTTACTCGCAAACTGAGTGCACTTAATTTAGAAATTTTGCCCTGCTAGCTTATTCAAGTAAAGATTACTGTAAAACGTCTGAAAAATACAAATTTGGCTGCTCCGAAGTACTGCAGCTTGTAATAGTAGAATTTGGATTATCAATTTTTGAAGTAATGGAGTAAGCAACCTCTATTACAGGACATAATGAAATGAAAATATTATCGCCTTACTAAAGTACGTAAATAATGCCAAGCATGGATTCCAACCCATGACCTTTGCCTTTGGCGGACAAGGGCTGTACCGAGTGATCTTAGTTCCTCCAGTTTCTCGTCTCTTACATTAAGGATAGCGGTTAGTGGGTTTGCTACCACACTGTCACTTAAACGCAGGTAAAGAATGCAAGAAAATTTGTTATTTATTTGCTTAAAGAATTATTCCCATTTACCTGATTAGTAACGACCTTAGAGGCACAATTGCGTTCAGGAAATATTCATGATATCAGAGTTGTATTTATGTCATCATTCTCAGATTTCTTAAAATCGTCCATGAAATGCATTTAGATGGCGCGAACTCCACACACGCTACTGCTATTAACAACAGTGTTTTTGGCGTACACACATATATACATCCAGATAAAAGTGCCAAGAATGTTCAAGAGTTTGTAAACGTATTTGACCGAACTGCTATGATCTTCAGACCGTAAATAGTTAATCTAACTTATACTAAGGACAACACAACACTCTTTCCCGAAGGAGGACTCGAACTTCCGACGAGAACGGCGGCCCATCAGTAGCGTGACGTCTCAGACCACGCAGCCATTCCGCGTGGCCCAAAATGGAGAATCTGAAATTATAGATATAGTTATTTATTCGATATATCGTAGAACTTTGAACTAAAATGAAAAAATACACAATTCACCATGTTTTCCATTCAATAAGTCTTTCATCGACTGTCCTGTAGCATATTTTAGACAAGATATTTTTAATTTATTGACATTTGACGGTTATTTCATATGTTCACCACTGACCACTGAAGGTGGTTTAAAATAAAGCGAAACGCGACTGGTCTAAAGTAGACTAATTTATAGTTGCAAAAGAATATCATCTAACCTATACAAACTGTATATTATTTTATTACAACACCTACCAGCTAAGACAAAAATACACCAACTATTGCTATAGTTATAACAGCTGCAGCAATATGTCCGAAAGAACAGAAGCAGCATTTCTTAATTACTCTTATTTTCTCGATTTTGTTAATTCACAGCTACTTAAAAACTGCATTTCCATTTCTTTCATTGGTCTCACAATTCAGCACCGTACCGCATGCATTCAGTTATATTTTTCGGTAGCTTTTTTTTTTTTTTTTTTTTTTTTTTTTTTTTTTTTTTTTTTTTTTTTTTTTTTTTCCAATGTTCTTGAAGAGTTCTTAATGCAAATAATCGGCCTCAGACTCTTGATCGCTGTTTTCCCCCCTCATAGCTAAACTATTGTCCAAATGACAATGTTTGGATGATCGATTCCTCTTTACTAGGATTACCCATTGGATCCCCAATCAGTGGCTTTCTAGCAGACAATTTCATGAACCACAAAGAAAAACGAATATTTGACAAGACTGTTAAAACAGATCAAGGTAAAATATTGGTACAGATATGTGGATGTTATAATATGGCTGATAGATGAACCACACCACCCGTATGAAAGATCTTCACAATGACATAAACAACACCCAGCCACAAATACAGTTCACTATTGAAACCCAAACAGGCTGCAAACAAAACTTTTTAGATCTCACCATACATAAAAGAAACAACAAATACGAATTTATAATCTACAGGGAGCCCACAATGACCAGCACTGTGATTTACAAACAATCCAATCATCCAATAACCGAGAAGGAAGCGAGTTTCAGATTTCTACTAGACGGATTGATCACAACACCGATGACCAAAGAAGACTACACAATAAAACAAATTACACAAAAAAATCGTTAAGACAGAAAAACAGTGAACAGAATACACAGAAAATTACAAAAACAGGCAACACACAGTCATGAAAATTCCACAAGGGGAGATGAAACACTGCACACAAGAAACCAACACAGTAAGCAACAAACGGTACATAATGACTTACAACAACAAAATCGCATACAGAGTGGACAACATACTTATATAACAAGGGCTGAACATAGAATACAGAACCAACTGCACAATGCATAACAGACTGGGGAAAGATTCCACCAACACTGACAAGTACAACCACTTCAGAGTACTAAAAAGTAGCAGCTGTCACTCAGCATATGCTGAAAATTTTGTAAAACAAAATCATACTCCAAAAAACATAGAAACTGATCTACAAATTGTCAAAACCAGGAACAGCTTACTCTAAAAACTAACAATAGAGGAAAACTATCACATCCAGAAAGCAATGCCCACGGTAAGAAGGAAAGTACTTAACGAATATACATCACTATGCAATAAAACCCTCTTTGAGACGATAAAAGAAAAATATAAATAAATGCCACCACCACATTACAGCTGACAGCCTCCCCCTGCCCTTTCACATCACACACACTATTTTTTCTGTCTCTCTCTCTATTTCGCACACACACACACACACACACACACACACACACACACACACACACACACAACAAAACACACACAAAACATCGCCAGTATGAAAACCATTCAAAAATCCCGCGCTACATCACAGACACACCACACAATCAAAAAACACGATACAGTCACCAACACAGGTCAAATGGCGATATCAACAGTGCCAGTTCACAATAAAAGCGCACTAAACACCATAAAACATAAGAACACACCACAAACAAGCAAGCAGCAACACCACAGCTCGAATGTAAGTAAGTCACTAAACAGCCACATAGAACCATTTTTCAACATAACTTCCAAGCATATTTACAATAAAGCAATTAGTTTTCGTAAATAAAAGCGTCTTGTTGTTTGCTGTGAAAACATGTAATTCCTCAATTATGCATATGAAAATCCTGAGAATGGCATCACGTAAATATCGTAAATAAATTAGGCCTAATATATTCAGTAAATCGTCAAATCAAACAACTTGTCGAAATGACTGTATAACTAAACCTATAACATGTTATTTTTGAAAATAAAAGGCAAAAACCGAAGAAAGATGGCACAATAAGAGCCGAAACATGTTTGGGTGTTAAATCAATGTGTCTTGCATAAGTCGGATTTAACCACACATACAGGGTGTTACAAAAAGGTGCGGCCAAACTTTCAGGAAACATTCCTCATGCACAAAGAAAGAAAATATGTTATGTGGACATGTGTCCAGAAACGCTTAATTTCCATGTTAGAGCTCATTTTAGAATTTCTCTTTAAATGTAAATTGAAATATTTCGTGCAGACAATTGTCAAAATACCCAATTGTTTCGTTAGTATGTACTGTACTTTGTCGATTCACCGCCATTTGGCCAATTGAAGGAAGGTAACGTTGACTTCAGTGCTGGTGTTGACATGCGACTCATTGCTCTACAGTACCAGCATCAAGCACATCATTACGTAGCATCAACTGGTTAGTGTTCATCACGAACGTGGTTTTGCAGTCAGTGCAATGTTTACAAATGCGGAGTTGGCAGATGCCCATTTGATGTATGGATTAGCACGGGGCAATGGCCGTGGCGCGGTACGTTTGTATCGAGACAGATTTCCAGAACGAAGGTGTTCCGACAGGAAGACGCTCGAAGCAACTAATCGGCATCTTAGGGAGCACGGAACATTCCAGCCTATGACTCACGACTGGACAAGACCTAGAACGACGAGGACACCTGCAATGGACGAGGCAATTCTTCGTGCAGTTGACGATAACCCTAATGTCAGCGTCAGAAAAGTTGCTGCTGTACAAGGTAACGTTGACCACGTCACTGTATGGAGAGTGCTACGGAGAACCAATTGTTTTAGGACCATGTACAGCGTGTGCAGGCACTATCAGCAGCTGATTGGCTTCCACGGCTACACTTCTGCGAATGGTTCATCCAACAATGTGTCACTCCTCATTTTAGTACGAATATTTTATTTACGATGAGGTTTCATTACAACGTGATCAAATTGTAAATTTTCACAATCAACATGTGTGGGCTGACGAGAATCCGCACGCAATTGTGCAATCACGTCATCAACGCAGGTTTTCTGTGAACATTTGGGCAGGAATTGTTGGTGATGTCTTGATTGGGCCTCATGTTCCTCCACCTACGCTCACTGGAGCGCGTTATCATGATTTCATACGGAATACTCTACCAGTGCTGCTAGATCATGTGCCCTTGCAAGTACGACACAACATGTGGTTCCTTCACGATGGAGCTCCTGCACATTTCAGTCGACGTGTTTGTACGCTTCTCAACAACAGATTCGCTGACCGATGGAGTGGTAGAGGCGGACCAATTCCATGGCTTCCACGCTCTCCTGACCTCAACCCTCTTGACTTTCATTCATGGGGACATTTGAAAGTTCTTGTCTACGCATCCCCGGTACCAAATGTAAAGACTCTTCGTGCTCGTATTGTGGACGGCTGTGATACAATACGCCATTCTCCAGGGCTGCATCAGCGCATCAGGGATTCCATGCGACGGAGGGTGGATGCATGTATCCTCGCTAATGAAGGACATTTTGAACATTTCCTGTAACAAAGTGTTTGAAGTCACGCTGGTACATTCTGTTGCTGCGTTTTTCCATTCCATGATTAATGTGCTTTGAAGAGAATTAGTAAAATGAGCTCTAACATGGAAATTAAGCGTTTCCGGACACATGTCCACATAACATATTTTCTTTCTTTGTGTATGAGGAATGTTTCCTGAAAGTTTTGGCGTACCTTTCTGTAACACCCTGTATAATACAGCGAGCACGGAAGATACAGGAGCTGCACCATAACAATATGATCATTTGTAGACCTGTTGGTGCAATCTAATATGGTCAACTGCTTACACTGACGTAGTCAACTACTTAAAGTAACGTACAACTTTGGACAAAACACACACACCCATGCCCGAGGGTGGACTCGAACCTCCGGCAAGAACGACCGCTCAGTCCGTAGCATGACGCCTTAGGCTGGTTGCACACAGACTTAGGACGGCCGGTAATTTTACCGGCTGTCCTCCCTCCGTTCTCTTTGTGCCTTTTCCCCATACAGTCGGTTTTGTGCGTATATGACTAAAATGAAAAATATCGATTCGGCATTGAGTTCTGTATCCAATACATTACAAACATTTCAGCTTCTCGTCTGTTTCAGGTCACTGAATTAAATTCAATGGCGTTGTTGAAATTTTAAGACAGACTGGGACTCGAACGCGTTTTTTGGGTCTTTTTTATTGTTGCTCGGGCAGTTCGTGTTTTTGTTGTATGAAGATCTTGAGGTCTTCGCTGTGTTTTATTACGGAGGGCGACCATCCTGCCCAAAACATCAGCTTATCGCGTAATACTAGCGTCCATTATTCCTCACTCTCGCAGCTTTATTTGTATTTTTATATTTGCCGCCACTACCGACCGCTACAATTCGAGACCATATTCAACAATCATACTAACCGTAGTTTTTTGTCAATGAAATTGTAGCTTTGTTTCGTGCCCTATAATTGTAATTATACCACCTGTTTTCGTAATTAGTATGACTAGGGTTTAGGGGACCGAAATGTCACGATTATTTTTACATCCCAAATATTTGGTTAAGGTTGCCCAAGAAAGAGTATTTGTTTATATTTCTGGGCAAATAAAAGCACAATCACGTGAGAGAAACTATGCCTTAATACTTCTTACACAATAATGTACATTTGATAAAAGTAATTAAATTTCCTTTATTAAACGTAAAGTTTAAATATTTTGGCCCTATATTTGCCGCCCCTAAAATCTGCTGCCCTAGGCTCCAATCTACTCAGCCTAGTGGTAAATCCGCCACGGATTCCAGCAAGGGATCGAACTTGTTTCTATATCCACAAAGAAATGGGTATTTGCGTTTTGATCCATACATATGTATAAGTTTGCAGTGGATGAAGTGATTAGGAGATCAATGATTATATACCTGTTTCGATAGTGGAAGCACAACCAGTTTTGTGGAAGAAACGTTGAGAGCAAAGAAAAGATGCCTTTCATAAGTGGTGCACTAGTGTTTGATACGGTACTTCATTAGTTTTTGTACCATGTTAGCAACATTTGTCATATAATATAATGCAAAATCGTCGCGGATTCATTAATTTATGTGTGGAATCAACTTCGCCCGACCACGACAGCCGAGCGACTGATCGTTTGACCGGTAAAATTCCGGCGTGTGTGCAAGCAGAGCTCCACGAATAAAATACCGGCCGATATTTTACCGACCGTTCAAAATTAGTGTGTGTGCAACCAGCCTTAGTGTGTGTGTGTGTGTGTGTGTGTGTGTGTGTGTGTGTGTGTGTGTGTGTGTGTGTGTTGTCATTAGTGTAATTAGTCTTAGTAGTTCGTAAGTATAGGGACTGAAGACCATAGCAGTGTGGTTCAATAGGTTTACAAACATTTGAACATTCTGAACTCGATGCACTGTTTGGTAGAAAAGCTGCAGTTTCAGCAGAGGCACAGTGTTGATCTACGGTCCGCATGCGCGGTCTATTTAATTATGCTTCCTCCAATCAGATTTTGCGTACTTTATACTGTACATACGTGCCCTGCTGTAGAGTGTATATAAACTTGTGCTGCCAATTGTCGGTATTCTCGTGACCCTATCGATACTTGTAAAGTAGTCTTTGGTTGCCTCACATTAATCAATACTACAGTGTGCACATTGTTATTTTCCACTTTAAGTTCACCACATCATCGAAATTCTGGATCTGCGCTTTGAGGACTAACACAAAAACTGTATGGTGTTCGATTAATATGGAAATTCTCCACAGAGATGATAAATTATTATTCAAAAGAGATAGACAGGCTGGCCAGTACAATCTATATCTATAAATGTGAATGTCTGTTCGGTGTACGTTTATCATGTCTGAACCACAAGACATAAAGAGCTAAAAATTTGTACAGTTACTAATGTCTATCCGGGGAAGGCTTTAGGCACGGTTTTATGGCGCTAGGATAGCTATTTATCTATATATTAATGTGAATGTCTGTTCGGTGTGCGCTTATCACGTTTGAACGACAAGACGCAGAGAATATTTGTACATCATTTTTTCGATTTCCGTCGTCCTTAGTTGCATATGAAATTGATGGAGGTGTATTACCGTCTTTAGCAACTAAATGAAAGGCGTTCTGTGTGTGCCACAGTTACTAATTTATACCTGAGGATAGTTTTACGCACGGTTTTATAGCGATCTGATAGATATTTAGTAATTTTGTAAACTAGTCGATTGTTCTATGGCAGGAGTTGCTAGGTGTGAACTATGCCCTTGGTTAGGAATTAATATATAAAATGTTACTGATCAGATATGATGAGATCATAGATTCAAACATATAATAAATATTCCTACGCTACTGCAATGTATCAGTTGTACCAAACAAACAAAAAATGTACTTGAAAAATTATTGGTAAACTGTGGAATTTAACTATTCTGTTTCCCCTCCAAAATAGTGACAAAGGAACGTTCTTAAATGAAAGACGATCTGCTCAAAATCAATTTATTATAATTAAACATTCAGATGACATTTCCTAACATGTAACAGATAATGGTATTCACACAATCTTTTACAAATGTTGAAACATTGAGACACACACAAAAAAAAAAGAAAAAAAAGAAAAGAAAAGAAAAGAAAAGAAAAGAAAAGAAAAGAAAAGAAAAGAAAAGAAAAGAAAAGAAAAGAAAAGAAAAGAAAAGAAAAGAAAAGAAAAGAAAAGAAAAGAAAAGAAAAGAAAAGAAAAGAAAAGAAAAGAAAAGAAAAGAAAAGAAAAGACTGGCTGAGTCAAAGGTCGTACGTTTTGCAAAACAGAATGCAATTAGATTGGTTACACAGAGGCTTAAAATTATCGTTAGCCTTAAGCTCTCCAGAGTAAATAGACAGTTCTCTAAAGAATAAAATAAGGGCAGAATCCAACAAGTCTGATTCATATAATCCTCCAGCACGTCACCTTACCCACACAGATTATCATTGACGGCAGCGTCTCAGGCTCGCAGGCAGCAGGCGGTGGAAGCGGATGAGCTGAAATTTTTTATCCGACCTCAATTGCTGCGACCTGTTAAGCAGGATCGACATGTAACTTAACACAGCGTCACTGGCGTCGGCGTCTCTAGGCAGTTGCTGTGCGATTATATCACGCTAGTAGACTAATCAATATTTTTCATAGGTGACACAAAGGCCACTTGACACAAATCGATCAGTCACTTGCGTAATAAGATCTGTAAAAACAATGCCCGATTCGCAAAGGCGCGAATGCTCAAATAGAGACTTCTAGCAAAATGAAAACTAAACTGTGGCCGCTCACATCGTAACCACAGGACAATGTAACGTCCGCGAAGTAAACACAAGTTCTACAAGGTCCGAATCTTCGGAATCACACACGAGTCTAACCAGAGGACCGTTTAAGACGATGTCCTCCCCGCGAATCTAAACGGAGTATTGCGTGTCTCCCGAGGTCCGTACACTTCGGACGCTCAAACAGGAGACTAGCGAGGTCCGTGCACTTCGGACGCTCCGACACGAGTCTTTGACGTCCGTACACTTCGGACGCTCAGACAGGAGAGACTGTCCCTCCTCGCGCTCTGCCGCAGCTCACGGCAAGTGCCGGGTAGCCACACCCATGTGCGAAAAGACACACCAATATCTGCTAACGGCTAATAGTCAAACCAATCGGATGGCGTAGCGCCGTTGACAAATTGTTTAGCTGTCATACTAAAATACTCTGCCGAATCAGGACGCGTTCTCTGCGGCTGCCAAGAGGCTCCGCCCACACCACCAACGCTTCCCGCAGATTTCACCGTTCCCAGGGTGAATGCTCTGCAAGGAATTTCACCTTCCTCTTAGCTACGGTCACACGACCTAAAAAGTTAACGTTGTGCTATATATACAGCCGCTGGAGCCAAATCCCTGGGGCGCCAGACGGGCAGAAAGCTTTCCTCTCAACCTAACCATTTGTCACACTGTGTTCAAACTCTGCTGCTTTCTATGAAGTTGTTTTAGATAACGCCTAAGGGCAATACGTCTCCATAAACCGCCCGTGGCCCAGAGCACTCTGCTATTGTTCGGCAAATTCCTCTCTTGCGAAACGGCCGAATGACTAAAAGGCAGTCCCCGCTATCGCCCACCGTAAACCGCAGGCCAGCTTTGTAAAGCATTCCACATACTCCACCGCCTGTAGCGTCGGCGTCAAACAGGTCAAGCCAGCCCCACTCGTCCTTCCCCGAAGGCAAGCGAAAGTTGGTGGGAGGGCGAGACCCCCAAGAGCGTCTCTGCTTTGCCGCGGCCTGACCGTGCCCAACACGTAAAACCACTTTTTAGCAACCAAGCTGCGCCAATAAACATTAAAATCATGAAATTTTCATATAAACATAGAATGTACTACAACCCCAGGAGCCCGTCATCCCTGATGTGTTCCCAAAGGCAAAGAAATCAAAATAAATAAAGATTTACAAAGAAAAATGTTACATATTTCAATAATTAGCGTAAAGAGAAAGGTACAGTAACACAAGGTTAGTATGAAAAATAGACTAATTACAGCCCCCGTCTCACAATTTGAAGAATATAACGCGAAATGCGGAACAATAATTAATCTTTGAAAATTATATTTACTCTTTGAAAATGGTTTTATTGGTAGCATTGTTGATTGAGGGTTGATAATGATAAAAGTGTGGAGTATATTGGGATGGAAAGTTATCGGTGTATTTAAAATTCTACGTGTGTGTTAATATATCGCTCTGCAGCGAAAACTACAGAACGCAAACGAGTGGTCTGTGTGTAATTGTTGCCCGAAGTCTCCCGTTGTACACCATAGCAATTCCATGCCGATAGCTATAAGGTGGTGGAAGATATGGAGGTTGAAAGTCGTCAAATTATAAAAACATTCGGACTGAAGGCCAGCGATGACGTTTTGGACTCCATAGCAAGGAGGTTACATACAGCGAAACGTGATGCCACAGACCATATCTTTGGTCTAAACGTGCTACAGGGTCTTCAGCTCTTTCTCTGTAAGGGTAAGCATACGAATAGGGAAGTATAAGAATAAATAAATAAAGCAGTAAAAAAGAAATTTACTTTACTACATCTCATTTAAAAAAACGATTTCACGTTTCGCGCATTACATCAAGTGATTTCAAATATTTGTTTCTAAAGAAGGTATTGTATTTCATTTAATCCTTCAAAACCAGTCTCATAGCACACTACTGAAAGATAGTTTATCTATGATAATCAACCAACAGGCGAGCGGAGCCGCGGGTTTAAGCTAGTATACTATAAGTTGTGTAGGATATGTGTACTTTTCGCTATTATTATTACCTTAACTCTTTCAGTCTTGGTGGTTAGTGTTGCTAACCACCTCTTTTCGATCACGGTACTTCTATTCCACGCCATCTAGCAATAAACGGTTGAATTAGTATGTCCGTTTGGACTGTGCTTCAAAACCAATGACAGATTGCGGGTACATTGCATGAATGTCAGTGCATACCAGTTGCATTGAATATAGCGCTAACGTACCTTGTCTCGATTGTCTGATAAAAACATCAATTCAACGGGTACGTAACATGTTTTCTGTAATTTATTTTATTGAACGTATTCTCATAGACCTACTTTATGTGTGTTGGCATGCAGGTACTGTTACTTTTGGGTTTTCACTGAGTAGTTACAAAGGGAATGTAAGCAAACTGGGAACTGCAGTCCTCTTCACGCCCAGACCTTGACAAGCTGATTCTGTAAGACTTCCGGAGTGAAGTATATCGGGGCCTACTGGCACCAGCATATGTCAAACACAGGCCGGATTCAGTGAACAACAGCCGTAATTCCGCGGCCTCATCTCCAGGACCTGCAATTATTAAACGCCACAAACCTACAGTCCCGCAGGAAATTCGTCTAGAATCCAGTCGCTATCAACCTGAAAGAAGCACATCAAGAAGATGCTGCAATTGTTCCACTAAAATATCTCCCGTGCGTACTGTATGGTAGTGTAGTACAAGTAAAGTGCCTCTTTGCTTACGCAATGGTGAAACATGTTTTGCAGATTTTCATAAAAAATAATTTGCTTTTGTTAGTTTTGTACGTTTGCAATGATGATTCGTCTAATAAATAACGTTCACAATCATCCTAGTATTATTCATAGCAATAGTCATGGTGGTTAGCGTTAGTGACAACCTCAGTCCGTGAAAGCCTGAATACCTACATTATGTTTCCTCTATTGTCTGTGATATTTCAGTTGTAACAGTTGCTTCAATGAACAGACATTGATAATTATGTTCCTATTGTACAAGTATGAATAGAAATTGGTAATTATGTTCCTATTGTAAAAGTGTGACTGAAAGAGTTAACAGAGGGTTTTTGGGCACTGTTGACTGAAACTGTCATTGCATTACGTACACTTTCCCTCGTACGAGAGTGATATTTTAGTACTTTATTTATCTCTATTAATATTTAATTGGTGGTACAATGGAACGCTTTGGATAGAAATGATACAAATCACCGATTTTTATGATGGAGTGTCATTACAACCATGTTTCGTCAGTGATGAGCGTTGGAAATCAAAATTATTGAGACTTTAACTTTTCCCGGCGTAATGAATGTTCAAACAACTTACGGCAATGATGCCGGATGACGTCGTCGACAACCGCCGATATTTCGGCAGGAGGACACTTGCCATTCTCAAGGCACAACTGCACTTAAGGAAGCAATGTGCAAGCGTATTTAATACCTCGGTTTGCAAAGGGTAAACAAGTCACAGCAGAGTCAACACAACCAAAGATGACCAAACATCAAAAATATCGATAGTGACTTAATCAACAGGTGAGGCAGCATTAATTTTATCCCTCTGTTTTTTGACGAGAGACAGTGCCGGATTCCAAGCAGAATTTAAACAAAAACCACCATCTCTGTTTATAAGGTCGCTTGCTAGTTTAATTTCAACAGCTTCCTTAATAACACTATCCCAATAGGTGGAGGTGCATGCCAGGATCTCCGTGTTGTTGTATTCCATAGGATGACCGGTGTCAAGACAGTGTTCTGCAACAGCGGATTTGTTTGGCTGTTGTAAGCGCGTGTAACGTTTATGTTCAATACACCGGTCTTCCACAGTCCTGATTGTCTGGCCAATATATGACATGCCACAACTGCAACGAATACGATATACACCTGCCTTACGCAAACCAAGATCATCCTTTACGGACCCCAACAGGGCCTTTATGTTAGAAGGTGGTCGAAAAACACATTTCACATCATATTTCCGCAAAATACGACCAATCTTGTTGGAAATACTTCCTGCGTAAGGCAAAAAGGCCATAGATTTAGGTTCCACTTCATTACTATCGTCACTCACTCGTTGCACAGAAGGCTGATAGCGCAATGCACGTTTTATGTGTCTCTCACTATAACTATTCTGACGAAAGGTCTCCTCGAGATGGGACAACTCAGCTGACAAACTTTCAGGGTCTGAAATGACATGTGCCCTGTGAACCAAGGTACGAAGTACTCCTTCACGCTGAGCTGGATGGTGACAACTATCAGCTCACAGATACAAATCTGTGTGAGTAGGCTTCCTATAAACAGAATGTCCCAATGTACCATCAACCTTCCTTCTGACCAACACATCAAGGAAAGGAAGACAGCCATTCTGTTCCACCTCCATTGTGAACTGAATATTCGGGAGGACTGAATTTAGGTGTTCCAAAAAACCATTTAAATTCTCACTACCATGTGGCCAAACGACAAAACTGTCGTCTACATATCTGAGTTAACACGCAGGTTGCAGAGTCGCTGACGCTAAAGCACGTTCCTCAAAATCCTCCATAAACAAATTGGCCACATTGCTTCCTTAAGTGCAGTTGTGCCTTGAGAATGGCAGGGTGTCCTCCTGCCGAAATATCGGCGGTTGTCGACGACGTCACCCGGCAGCATACCCGTAAGTTGTTTGATCAAAAATTATTCCTTGTCACTTTTGCAGGAAAACAAATTTCAGAGGAATAGACGGAATACACATCCCAGAAGATAATGTAGTGTCTCGGGAAAACTCGTAGGGCAACGGTGAAGTTCAAACGGAAACAATGACAAAACTCGGTCAGCCCCGTGACGTCACATAGCGCAGTCTGCTGCAATATTTTGCAACTCGTCGTCAGATGTGCGAATCCGGGCAGCGTCGGCGAGCAGTAGAGGGGGCTGGTTACACGAGGAGCACGCCGAGTGTGAGCTGGAGCGCGTGGCCGGCGCGTGGCGCGGCGGTCTGCGGTTTCCCCAGGAAGTGCCGCCCCACGATGACATGCAACTCGACGCGCTGCCGCAACCGCCTTTCCGGGATTTGCTGCGAGGATCCGACAGCTGTGCAGCGCAAACTCGCCTCCCCACCTCGGAAAGGCACCGTGAGGAGGAAAGCAGCGCGTCGACTCCTCGCTGGCTGGCTGCTGGCTGCTGGCTGCTGTCAGCTGGACAGATCGGCGCGCCGTTATCTCTTCAACGTCGACGGGCTGCCCGGCCGAGCAGTTTGGTCAACAGCCAACAAGGCGCACGTGCCGCATTCAAGGAAGCACGGTCGGCCAGCCAGGGAAGACCCGCCGGCGAGGTCAGGAGACCACGTTGGCGCTTCTGCTGTCACTGTTCTCTCTGCATCTACATCCACATCCATACTCCGAAAGCCGGTGTGTTGTTGTTGTTGGTTTTTTGAGGGGACTAAACAGCTAGGTCATCAGTCCCCTGTTACTATCAAAAATGTTCAAATGTTTGTAGAGTCTATGGGACTTAACTACGGGGTCATCAGTTCCTAAACTTACAAACTACTTATGAACTAGCTAATCCTGAGGACGGCACAAATATCCATGCCTGACGGGGTATTCGAACCCCCGACCGTAGTGGCCGTGCAGACCGTGACTGGAGCGCCTCAGTCCCCTCGGCCACCGCGGCGGGCCCCTGTAACTAGTTCAGAGTTCACTGTCAATAACAAAAAAAAAAGTGAAAATAAAACAAAGCTCTAAGGGACAGGTTGACAGTGGACAAACCACTGATAACGAAAACACACAGAATTGGTAAAACAAAGTCGCGAACTCAACTAAAACTGGACAGCGGAGTACCATGGCTGGCTGATGACAAAGATAAAACAGAATGAGCCAACCATACCGCACACACTAAGAACCCCTATGTATTTCACGCAAGGGGTTGTAAAAAGTCTTTAAAAGTGCTGGATTGGTGGTGGCCTAAGAGTTCAGGCTACAGCACCCACCACTAAATAGAGCCATAAAAACCAGCAGCGCGGATAAAATTGTCAATAACAATAAATAAATAAAACAAAGCTCTAAAAATGATCACGCATATAAGGGACAGGTTGACAATGGACAAACCACTGATAACTTAAAACGAAAACACACAGAATTGGTAAAACAAAGTCGCGAACTCAACTAAAACTGGATAGCGGAATACCATGGCTGGCTGATCACAAAGATAAAACAGAATGAGCCAACCATACCGCACACACTAAGACCCCTACGTTTTTCACGTAAGGGGTTGTAAAAAGTCTTTAAGAGTGCTGGATTGGTGGTGGCCTAAGAGTTCAGGCTACTGCACCCACCACTAAATAGAGCCATAAAAAGCAGCAGCGCGGATAAAACTTAAAACTGCGTTAGCCACAGAGGCGTCGTCTCCTAAAGCTAATGATAGCGCGTCTGGGATATTAAAAAGATTGCCGCAAGTCGGCTAAAAGCGGACAGTCCATCAAAAGATCGGCCACTGTCAACACAGCGCCACATCGACACACGGGTGGAGCATCGCGCCGAAGGAGATACCCGTGGGTTAACCACGTATGTCCAATTCGGAGGCGACAGAGGACAACTGACTCTCGGCGGATCGGCCGCAGTGAAGATTTGCACAAAGCTGTGGACGGCTTCACTGCCCGAAGTTTGTTCAGTGCATTCGCCGTAGCCCACTCGGTGCTCCAAGCCTCGCGCACCTTCCTATTCCAGTCACGTGTTGTTCAAAAGAAAGATTGTCGGTATGCTTCTGTGTGGACTCTAATCTCTCTGATTTTATCTTCGTGATCTCTTCGCGAGAAATACGTAGGAGGGAGCAATATACTGCTAGACCCCTCGGTAAAGGTATGTTCTCGAAACTTCGACAAAATCCCGTACCGAGCGACAGAGCGTCTCTCCTGCAGAGTCTTCCACCGGGGTTTATCGATTATCTCCGTAACGCTTTCTCGATTACCAAATGATTCTGTAACGAAGCACGCTGCTCTTCCTCTATCAACCCCACATGGTACGGATCCCATACCGGTGTGCAGTATTCAAGCTGTGGGCGAACAAGTGTACAGTCACCTACTTCCTTTGTTTTCGGACTGCATTTCCTTAGGATTCTTCCAATGAATCTAAGTCTGGCATCTGCTTTACCGACGATTGATTTTGTATGGTCGTTCCGTTTCAAATCACTCCTAATGCCTACTCCCAGATAATTTATGGAATTAACTGCTTCCAGTTGCTTACCTGCTGTAGTGCAGCAAAATGATAAAACATCTTTCCTTCTACGTATTCGCAGCACATTACACTTTCCTATTCAATTGCCATTCCCTGCACCATGCGTCAATTCGATGCAGATTCCCCTGCTTTTCAATACAATTTTCCATTGTTACAACCTCTCTATATAATCTCTCGTGGAGGCATTCGGAAAGTACGCCGCACTACTGTACATATACACTCCAACAATACCTTCAATAGAAAATATCGTTCATACGAAACACAACTAGCTCTTTACTCATACGAAGTGATGGGCGCTATCGACAAGGGTTCGCAAATCGATTCCGTATTTCTTGCTTTCTAGAAAGCTTTTGACACCGTACCTCACAAACGGCTTATAATCAAATTACGTGGATATGGTAAACCGCCCCAAATTTGCAATTGGATAGGGGGTTTCCTATCACAGAGAACACAGTTTGTAGTCATCGATGGTAAGGCATCGATTAAAAGAGAGGTGATATCCGGCCTTCCATAGGGCACTGTTATTGGTCCTGTGCTGTTCCTTATTTACATTAACGATTTGGGGAAAAATCTAAGCAGACCTTTTAGGTTGTTTGCAGATGACGCCGTCATTTACCGTCTAGTAAAATCATCTGAAGATCAAAACCAACTGCAGAACGATCTGAATAATATATCACTCTGGTGCAAAAATTGGCCATTGAATCTAAATAATGAGAAGTGTGAAGTCGTCCACATGAGTACGAAAAGAAATCCGATAAACTTTGTTTACAAGATAAATCAATCAAAAGTGAAGGCTGTAAACTCCACAAATTACCTAGGAATTACTGTTACTTCGGACTTAAACTGGAAATAACACGTAGAAAATGTTGTGGGACAGGCGAACTAGAGACTGCGTTTTATTGGCAGAACCCGTAAAAGATGCAACAGAACTGCTAAAGAGACTGCATACACAAAGCTTGTCCGTCCTTTTTTGAAGTATTGCTGCCCAGTGGGATCCTTATCAGGTGGGTTTGACGGAGGACATCGAAAGAGTCAAAAGAAGGGCAGCTCGTTTTGTCTTGTTATGATACAGGGGAGACAGCGTTACGCTGCGGCGTGGGCTATATGAAACTCCAATCGACAACATTCTCTTTCGAACGCGAAAATATGTTGTTGACTGACACTTACATACATAGAAAAGATAATCAGAATAAAATACGAGAAATCAGAGCTCGAAGGGAGAGATTTCTTTCCGCTATTCGAGAATGTTCAAATGTTTGTATAGTCTATGGGACTCAACTACGGGGTCATCAGTCCCTAAACTTACAAACTACTTATGAACTACTTACGAACTAGGACGGCACAAATATCCATGCCCGAGGGGGGATTCGAACCCCCGACCGTAGTGGCCGTGCAGACTGTGACTGGAGCGCCTTAGTCCCCTCGGCCACCGCAGCCGGCTCTATTCGAGAATGGAATTGGAGATAAATGGTATAAAGGTGACTCGATGAACCCTCTGCCAGGCACTTAATGTATCAAAAATGTTCAAATGTTTGTTAAGCTTATGGGACTTAACTACGGGGTCATCAGTCCCTAAACTTACAAACGACTTATGAACTACTTACAAACTAAGACGGCACAAATATCCATGCCCGAGGGGGGATTCGAACCCCCGACCGTAGTGGCCGTGCTGACCGTGACTGGAGCGCCTCAGTCACCTCGGCCACCGCGGCCGGCACTTAATGTATCCCATGTAGATGTAGAACCTGGGAAACATCGATCATAACCATAGGTGGAAGCATAACTGCCTCAAAACATTCTCCATAAGGGACAATGGATTGCAAACTACTCAAATATAGCTAACACAGTCGAGCAATCTATATCTAAAGTGCAATGAAATGGCCGAGCACTCTAAGGCAAGCGCCTTATAAACGCACGGTTCCTCCCCGTCGGAGGTTCCAATCCTTCTTCGATCACGTGTGTGTGTGTGAGTGTGTTTGTGGTCCTTGGTTAATTTAACTTGCTTTAAGTAGTTTGTTAACCTAGGTACTGATAACCACAATAGTTGAGATTTACAAACATTTGAACATTTCAATTCGATCTACATCTACATATTTACTCTGCAAATCACATTTAAGTGCTTGGCAGAGCATTTATCGAACAGCTTTAATGATGTACACTCCTGGAAAATGATAAAAGAACATAAATTCGTCGACCAGCAGACGGAAATTTTATTGACACATTCTTGAGGATGTACACAACACACATCACACAGAGCCATATGGACTTGAATACAGCGATCAGAGAATGAGCAATGTCGACGCCAGTACCGTGTATATCATCCTTCTGAGGTAATACATGTTGTAAGTCTGCCATGGAGACGATCGTAGAGGTGCCGAATGTAGTCTTGCAGAATGGCTGCCATGCACTTTTCACGTGGTGCATCAGTTGGTCCAGATTTCGTGCAGACCATAAGACATGAGGTTATCCGGTCTCAAACATGCTCAATGAGGGACAGATTTGGGGATAATGATGGGTAGGTTAGTTGACGTATACCAAGTAGAGCAAGTTAGGTTGTGCTGTATACATGTGGACGTGCTTTGTCCTGTTGGAAAAGCATATCGCCTCGTTGGTGCGTGAACGGTTTGAAGACCCGTTGAATGTTGGTTTCAGTGTACCGTGTACTGTTCAATTTCCCGTTGAAGATCATCAATGTGTAGGATATGGCTCCCCACACCATGATGTCCGGTTTCGACCCCGTTTGCCTCTATCGTGTACACTCCAGATTTTCGCGCTCCCCTGCACGACACCATACACGCGTACGATCGTCATTGGTATCAGGCAGCGACTGAAGACGACATGTGTCTATTCGACCCTTCATAAGCGCCTACCGTGACACCACTGGAAGTGGACTATACGATGTTGGGGACATCCAAACGGCATGCATGATCGTGCATTATTGTGTGAGGAGTCATGACATTTCTCCTCTAGTGATCGTCGTATAATGTATACAATAATAGTGCTAATTGTAGTTCTATTAAGAGTAAGTCCTTCATGTTAGTACAACGCCCATTCATTGAATACCCCTACCGAAATATTATGCTGGTTACGCCTATGGTTGGTACAGAACTTGGACGAAGCCTGACACAAATATCACCTACTCTTTGTATTGTTGTCGGAAATAGAAATACTATCACTTCTACTTTCACTACCTTTCACCACTATTGTCTAGCAAAGACTACTCCACCAATATCGATATTGCAGAAAGTTGGCAACACGAGTTCCTACAATCCCGCAAGAGGCCGCGCAGAACGAACTGAAATCCGTCTGACCAAATCTTAAATAGCATGCGCGTACGGCCTCTAGACACTATTCATCCCGATTGAGCATCGTCTTCATCCAGCAGGTAGAGCTATTCGATCGTGCTTAAAGTACAAAGAATGAATGAATTAATGATTTAATAAATCATTCACGCTGGAGGTAGATGCAAACATACCTTCGTTTGATGATCGCACTAACAACCAAATGGGGACATGACTAATAGGCATAGCCCGTGTAGAGAGGCAGTTGCAAACAAACAAGTCACCAGTCCAGATGGCGTACAAGTCCGGTCTGCGACATTGGCCCCTTACTTAGCTTGCGTTTATCGTGAACTAGCTTAAACCCGCAGCTCCGCTTGCGTGTTGGCTGATTATGATAGATAAGCTATCTTTCAGTAGTGTGCTATGAGACTGAATAGTAAGTAGTGTAGATCAAATCACACGTAAAAATGCACTCGTTTCGAAGAATCCAATTACGAAATTCAACTATAATGATTGTAATGCGCGAAACGCCAAATCGACTTTTTTTTTAAAGAGATGTATTAAAATAATTTTTATTGCTTTATTTATTTATTCTTATATTTCCTTATTCGTATGCTTATCCTTACAGAGAAACAGCTGAAGACATTGTAGCACACATAGACCAAAGATATGCTCTGTGGCCGGCCGCGGTGGCCGAGGGGACTGAGGCGCTTCAATCAGGGTCTGCACGGCCACTACGGTCAGGGGTTCGAATCCCCCCTCGGGCATGGATATTTGTGCCGTCCTTAGTCTTAGCTAGTTCATAAGTAGTTTGTAAGTTTAGGGACTGATGACCCCGTAGTTAAGTCCCATAAGCTTAACAAACATTTGAACATTTTTATGCTCTGTGGAATCACGTTTCGCTGTATGTAACCTCCTTGCTATAGAGTCGCAAACGTCATTGCTGGCCTTCAGTCCGAATTTTTTTTATAGTTTGACGACTTTTAACCACCATATCTTCCACCCCTTATAGCTATCACCATGGAACTGCTATGGTGTACAACGGGAGACTTTGGACAACAATTAGACCATTCGTTTGTATTCTGTAGGTTTCGCTGCAGAGCGAAATATTAACTCACACACACTTAGAATTTTATATACACCGATAACTTTCCATCCCAATATACTCAACCCTTTTATCATCATCAACCCTCAAGCAACAATGCAACCAATAAAACCATTTTCGAAGAGTAAATACAATTTTCAGAGTAATTATTGTCCGCATTTCGCGTTATTTTCTTCAAATTACCAAATACCTATCAGATTGCTATAAAACCGTGCCTAAAACCTTCCTCAGGTATAAATTAGTAACTGTACAAATATTTAAGTCGCTGCGTCTTGTCGTTCGGACGTGATAAGCGTACACCGAACAGACATTCATATATATATATATATATATATATATATAGATAAATAGCTATCCGATCACCATAAAACCGTGCCTAAAGCCTTCCCCGGGTAGACATTAGTAACTGTACAAATTTTTAGCTCTTTATGTCTTGTGGTTCAGACGTGATAGACGTACACCGAACAGACATTCACATTTATAGATATAGATTTTTGAACCAACTCGAAGATCCAAGCGACGGAAAAACGCGAAGGTAAATCCCGTGTTTAAAAAAAAAAAAAAAATAAATAAAAAAAAAAAAATAAAAAAAAGCGAAAAACTAACCCACATAATTGCAGACCTACTCCTTAACGTTAGTTTGCTGTAGAATTGTTCAGCTTATTCGCAGTACTAATACAGTACATTTCCTTGAGGAAGCACCGATCGTGCAAAACTATGTATGAAGGGCAGACTGAATATTTCTCGATTTTTGAAAGGCGTTTGAAATGGTACCGTACTGCAGACTGCTAACAACGAAGATACGAGCATGTGGAATAGATAAACAAATTTATAAAATATAATTTCATAGGCTTCCACGGCCGGTGTCATTTTGAATAAAACCATTCTGGGTCTTAGGCCGCGGTATTTTCTAAAACCGCCCTGAAGAGGACCTCTGCAGAGTGGTCGAAACGTCGGCAATTCATTTGCTAAGTGTTTTAAAAAATGACGCGGCCTAGCACCCAGAATTGTTTTATTCAAAATTTAAAAAATGTTCAAATGTTTGTAAATCTATCGGAATCAACTGCGTGGTCATTTGTCCGTAGCTTACAAACTACTTAAACTAAGGTAAAATAACCTAAGGTCAACAGACACACCCCCGATGGCGAACGGCCGCGCACACCGCAGCACGGCGCTCCTGTGCGAACGGCTAATCCGCCGCGACGATACACAAATATGTGCGTGGCTCGAAGACTACTTCTGTAATTGATCCCGGTACGTTGTCCTCGATAGCGAGTGTCCACCAGATACTAGGGTAACGACAGTGCCATAGTTAAACGGTATGCCACTCCGCTATTATTTTCTATGTATACAAATAATGTGATTGACAGAGTACATTGCGATCTGCGGTTGTTTGCTGATGATGCTGAGGTGAACAGGAAAGTGTCATCACTGAATGGCTGTGACAAAATTTCTAGAAGGTGTGAGGAATTGCAGCTAGCTCTAAATGTAAAAAAATAAATAAATAAATAAATAAAAATAAAAAAAATTAATGTGATGCAGATGAGTAGGAGAAATAATCCTGTAATGTTCGAATAAAGAATTGGTAGTATGCTGCTTCACAGAGTACCGTCAATTAAATATCTAGGCGTAACGCTGCATATCGATATGAAATGGAACAAGAATAAAAGGGGAAGGCGTATGGTCGACTTCGGTTTGTTGGGAGAATATTGGGAACACGTCTTTCGTCTGTAAAGGAGATCGCATATAAAACGCTTGTACGACCTCGTTTAAGTATTGCTCAAGTGTTCCGGATCCCAGATCGGTTTAAAGGGAGACGTAGAAGAAATTCCTAGACAGGAGGCTAGGTTTGTTACTGGTAGGATTGGTCAATTCGCGAGTGTTACTCAAATACTTCGGGAACTAAAATGGGAGTCGCTGAAGGGCAGGCGACCTTCTTTGTGAGAAACACTATCAAAGAAATGTAGAGGGCCGGAATTTGGACTACAGAACGACTCTACTGCCGCCAATCGATATTTCCCGTAAAGACCAAGAAGATAGGATCAGACAAATTAGGGCTCATACAGAAGCACATAAGTATTTGTTTTTCTTTTTTTCTACACGAGATACAACAGAAAAGTAAATCCGGCCGCGGTGGTCGAGGGGACTGCGGGCGCCAGTCACGGTCTGCACGGCCACTACGGTCGGGGGTTCGAATCCCCACTCGGGCATGGATATTTGTGCCGTCCTTAGTATTAGGTAGTTCATTAGTTGTTTGTAAGTTTAGGGACTGATGACCCCGTAGTTAAGTCCCATAAGCTCTACAAACATTTGAACATTTTTTTAGAAAAGCAAGTAACAAGTAGTGAGTAGTGGTAGTGAGTACCCTCCGCCACGCAGCTTTGGGTGGATTGCGGAGTGTGTATGTAGATGTAGACGTACCACACGATGCAGAACAGTGCCTCAAGACCTGCTCACGGAATGACACTTAGGAATATTAAGAACTGAAATGAAACTTTGAGAGTTTAACGGACGAAGTTGGGACTTTAACAATCTCATTATACTCTTACAACATTGAAGTAATAAATGGCACATGTGTTACTGAAGTTGTGAGGTGTTTCTGTTACTAGTACCTACAGTTCGTCGACTAAGCAAGTAACACACCCACAACCCAACCGTCCAGACTGTTCAAACGTTTGTAAGCATAGGGGACCTAACAGTCATCGATTCTTAGTCTTACAAACTATGTAGAAAACTCAAATGAATGAAAACGAGGAGTTGGCAACACTGTTAATCAAGAAGCGCATGGGAACGTGCAGAGGAATTGTATCACCCCACTCAACCGAACCAGCGTTTGTGTCTCAATGAGAAAAAAAAGACTGTATCCAAGAAGTATTGTACATAAATAATTACGTCTACTGTAAAATTTACCACATAACAACTACTTTAACCATTCCTCACACCATCGCTCAGACTGGAGCTAGTGGTGAGGCAAAAATGTTTGAAGTAGACTTTCACAAGCAGACCTCGAGCACTAAATTTATAAGCACTTTGCACGGGACTGTTTCTCAGCAGAACCATTAATATATTGCAGGCCGAACACAACACGATTATCAAAAATTTGTTTGCCCGACTAGGCTCAGTGGATAAGGCTATTTCGGTAAATCTCGAACGTATCAACCCAGAGCTGAGTCATATCAGAAAATTTTACTTACAACTTAGCTGCATAGAAGCACATCAACGAACATACGATTCTTCCTCACTTTATCAGGTATTTATAAATGAAGTCCAACAGGATACAATATGAATAAAATATCTACTATGTAAATAGATGAATGTATGGAAAAATAGTCACAACTCAATAGTTATTACTTCGTAAGATCAAAATGGTATTATTCAGTAATTGACGAAATCCCTGTCGGCGAAAAAATGTAAAGCAGTCATCAGTCTGAAGATTGGTTTGAACACTACAGTTCTTTATTAGGTATGGTGCATGTTGGAGGTGGTAGGCAGTTGATTTCCTCTGACCTTTCAACTGACTTACCAGCCAGCTACACGGGGACCTACAGGTTAAAATGGATTCCGAACTACGCTGCAAGTTCACGTTTTTTACAACATTGTGAAAGATCTGATCGATAAAAATCCTAGGAGTGACCGGGAATCGAGCCCACAACCTTTGGAATTGTAGTCTGACAAACTCTTTTGATTATTATTATTATCAAGAGGGTGATTCTGATGGTGGAGCGATTATTTGAGGACGTGGGGTTGTGGCGTTCTAATTTGTTTGATCAGTTCTCTGGCCGAATGCGCTGAAACATCGTACCGGCTGCCACTCAGACACCGAACCTCGCGAAAAGATGTACAACATGAAGTGATGACCCTTGTCGTACTACACTCGGTGCCAGCTACTGGAAACGTCAGTGCACTCAATTATCTGTCGAGATAAAACGCAAATCTGAACGCGGACTAAAGGAGAACTAGCGCAGCGCGGAATGACCGCTTGGTCTAAGGCGTCAAGTTACGTACTGGGCAGCAGTTATCGCCGGTAGTTCGAGTCCTCCCTCGGGCATGGGTCTGTGGACGTTAGTTTCAGTAGTTTTTAAGTCTAGGGTCAGATGACCATAGCAGTTTACTCCAATAGGTTTACAAACATTAAAAAAAAGAACTATCTCTTATTACTCCAACGATCGCACTACACAACTATGTGAAAAATATACTGCACTGGGAATGCAAACTCTACCCTGTCGCCAATTATAATAGTTACATTTGGCTCCATGCGCAGTTTATTTATTATGTGATCAACAAGAAAGCTCCGCCCCTACATGACACCATGCTATACATTAACGAATAACATTCAACAAAGGCGTTCAAAGTACAAGACTTTCTAAAAACAGTGATTACACAATAAAGAGAACGTCTCTTTTATTTCAGTTACATACTTATTTTTACGTTATTGTCACATAGTGAGCAGTTCTCCTTATTTCTTGCCCCCCCCCCCTCCGAATATATGTACTCTATTCGCCACTGAACTGTACAATTTTATGAAACTTCCTGGCAGATTAAAATTGTGTGCCGGAACCGGGACTCGAACCAGGTTCGAGTCCCGGTTCCGTCACACAATTTTAATCTGCCAGGAAGTTTCATATCAGCGCACACTCCGCTGCAGAGTAAAGTTTCATTTTGTACAATTTTATGTTGAGATATGAAAATATGTGCCGGACCGTGACTCGAAACCGGATTTCCCTTTCTTCGCGAGCGACTCTAAAAATGTTGCTGTCCGCACACGTTTTCGTGACCGACCAATTCTTCCACATGACACACTTTGTCCACTACCCGTGAGCGTTCGTGTATTCCACTATACAAGTGCCACATAGGGAGAGGCGTTATTACAATTGTCGCTAGCCATGCTGCGGCTCATTCAGATACGATGTGCTGTGTCAGTGTATATCGATGGAATTAAATGTCCTCCACACATGCATGCATGCATCTAGCATCTAGGTTCTTTAGCTGTTCCAAGTACACACATTATTTTAAAACAATACATTCCTGCTTTTCATTTAATGGCTTTAGTTTGCATTAGATATGTTTTTTATGACTTACACCTTGAAAGTAATTGTGTGAGAACGTAGCCAACGCAATAGGATTCTGCTAGAAGAATGTAAGCGCATTGCGTCTTAGTTCTTAGAGTTCGCTCAACAAGGAAATTCTACAAACAAAAAGAGAAAAGGAGGTGCCACGGGTAATCTTTCTCACTACAGGAAAGGTACCTCTACAAACTGAGTACGTGCTCCTCTCCTCTTGAGATTTCAACTCTTGGTGAGTCTACTATACGGGCGTCCTTGCTTGTTTGGCATAACTGGAGTTGTGACGACCTTTCTATTTTCCAAAATGAATCTATAAAAGGTTTCAACATTCAGGTTTTCTTTTGTACTCAGTTGAAGAATGTTGTCATAAACCAATTTTCTCCGAGTGGTAATGTAGTCTGCTCTTAAGCCAGTGTTCACAGAAACACACATTTCTTAATTTGGCCGGCCGCAGTGGTCGAGGGGACTGAGGCGCTCCAGTAACGGTCTGCACGGCCACTACGGTCGGGGGTTCGAATCCCCCCTCGGGCATGGATATTTGTGCCGTCCTTAGTCTTA
The DNA here is from genome assembly GCA_026315105.1 of Locusta migratoria. Lineage (NCBI taxonomy): Eukaryota > Metazoa > Arthropoda > Insecta > Orthoptera > Acrididae > Locusta > Locusta migratoria. Next base: position 133,458,931 of record CM048749.1, on the reverse strand, counting down.
GCTAGTTCATAAGTAGTTTGTAAGTTTAGGGACTGATGACCCAGTAGTTAAGTCCCATAAGCTATACAAACATTTGAAACATTTTTTTTTTTCTTAATCTTGATCATGTCGAGCACTGCTGCTGATAGCAATACTGAAAATGTTTAAAATGTGTGGGACTTAACTACTGTGGTTACCAGTCTCTAGGCTTGACCTAAGGATACCACACACTTACGCCGGAAGGAGGACTCGAACCTCCGACGGTGAACAACTGCTCGCTCCGCAGCAAGGTGTCTTAATGCACTCGGTCATTTCCCCGGGGCAATAATACTGATTAATTAACACCACCACCGTATTTTTTTTAATACGTCGCCATGTCGCACTATAGTAGTAATATAAACGGCCATGAGATTTTTTTTCCTGGGTTTGGAAGGTACTTGCCGTAGACATATCGTTTATGTTATGAGTACAGCTAACACGAAACCGTTGGTGGCCAATTAAATATGTAAATATACAGCTATGGCGGTGTTCATTAATCGGTATAAATATGTCTTATATATTCTTTCTTTGCATTGTTTATTGAGTGATAAATGTTATAAGCTGAAGAGACTTTTAAAAATGAAGTAATTTATCTTGAGACAGTATTCCGAAGAATTCCAACAGAGTACATCCGTAGGGTACTTTTCGCGCCATCTGTGGCCATGAGGTTCGCTATTTTTTTAAAGTAAATAAAACAGCTTATTAGCTTAACAGACTCTTCCGTGCCTCTTGCTACATGTCTGTTTTACTTGTGCTTGTTGTGGTCTTCAGTCTGGAGACTGGTTTGATGCAGCTCTCCACAATACTCTATCCTGAGCAAGCCTCTTCATCTCCACATAAGAATGGCAACCTACATCCGACTGAATCTGCTTATTGTATCCATTTCTTGGCCTTCCTCTGCGGTTTTTACCTCTCCAACGCTAAATTCACAATTCCTTGATGTCTAAGAATGTGCCCTACCAATCTATCCCTTCTTTTAGTCAAGGTATGCCAGAAATTACTTTTCTCCCCAATTGTGTTCAGTACCTCCTCATTAGTTACGCGATCCACCCACCTAATCTTCAGCATTCTTCTGTAGCACCATATTTCAAAAGCCTCAATCCTCTTCCTGGCCGCACTGTTTATCGTCCATGTTTCACTCCCATACAAGGCAACACTCCATACAAATGACTTCAGAAAGGACTTCCTTAGGCTCGATGTTAACAAATTTCTCTTTTTCAAGAACGCTTTTCTACCCATTGCCATTCTGCATTTTATAGCCTCTGTACTGCGAGCATCATTTGTATTTTACTGCCCAAGTAACAAAACTCATCTACCTCCTTTATTGCTTCGTTACCTAATCTAATTCCTTCAGCATCACCTTATTTTCTTAGACTGCACTTCATTACCCTAGATTTGCTCTTGCTAATGTTCATCTTATATGCACCTTTCAGCACACTGTCCATTCCGTTCAATTGCTCTTCCAGGTCCTTTGCTGTATCTGACAGAATTGCTATTTCGTCAGCAAAACGCAATGTTTTTAATTCTTCCCCCTGAACTTTAATTCCTTCACCAAACTTCTCTATGCAATAATTCTACAAACTTTCATATCAGATGGTTGCTCAACTACGTTCTCGAACAGCACACGCTTTTCATTTCATTAAGTATTGGATGTGGGCTTTATGATGTCAGATCGCTCGAATATTACATTTATTTATGGAATAACACAAGAACGTTGTGTAAACACCGAGAAACCAAAGGAACAAATCTTAACTACTCCAGATTGATGTCTATTTCAGATGTAGGTAAGGCCCTTCCTTCCCAGTTAACAATAGTTTTTATTCCCAAACCGCAACTGAACTCATCTTAATATTTACCCCATTTACTGACTGTATCTCGTATAACTCTCACCTTGTCTCTGCTGCATCAATAAAACCTAGCCGTGCGTGAGTAGCCGAGCGGTCTGGAGCGCCACGTTACGGATCGCGTGGCCTCCCACGTCGGAGGTTCGATTTCTCCCTCGGACATGGATGTTTGTGGCGTCTTAGTATAAGTTAGTTCATAAGTAGTTCGTAAGTTTAGGTAGTTCGTAAGTTTAGGGACTGATGACCCCGCAGTTAAGTCCCATAAACTAAAATAAATAAATAAATAAAACAATCTACTGCCACTTACAACGAGCCTGAAGTTATGCCGCTTTTTGCTACTTCATTCTTTAGTGACTCCCAGGTCCCGCGGTGGAGTGGCCGAGCGTTTCAAGGGGCCTACTTGAGCCGGTCGTCTTGGCAAGTGGCGGAGCGTGCCACCCGCCGTCGGAGGATCGAGTCCTCCCTCTCTCTCGGGCATGGGTGTATTTGTTGTCCTTATCGTAAGTTATTTTAAGTAATTTGTAAGTCTATGGACTGATGACCAGTGTAGTTAAGTCCCATAGATTTACAAACATTTGAACATCTTTTGACTCCCAGGAAAGAATCATTTACAAAATTATTTTACTTCAAAACTACAGAAAACTGCTCTTAATCTTACATGTTTTGCACGTAATTTAGTGGTATAACTGTGCATATTTGTTTCAAGGTGAGATGAAAATTTTCCGTTTGGAATGCGGTACTGCAGTGTTCATTCAACGTAGCGCGACACCGATGCGATACGCATGGCATTTCAGGAGGAACAGTAAATATTTTAGTACGTGGAAGTATATAAGAATCGCAATAAAATGCTTTTGTGTCCCAACTTCGTCGCCGCTTTTGTGTCCCAGCCTCGTCGTAGGTGTCGGTGGCCGAGTGGAATGAGACCGACACAGGAATAAAGATAGCACGCTGGTGCAAGTACGGAGGGGAGCAGCCAGAAACTATAAACACTAGAGTAAATTAGAAAGAGATATATATTGCACAGAATGTAACAATACTTAACTTTTACATAGTACTGCAGAATGTTGATACATAGTTGTTAGAGGCCTGCCTAGTGCCTGTACGATATCAAAGTCTTCACTGGTGCCTATCTGATTACGAAGGTCCTAACTGGTTGCTATCTCAGTTCCAAGTGAACGATGTCGTTCACTGGTGGCCACGAGCGGAGTTGCCGCAGAGGGCGCTCGTGGCTGTTGTCGTAAGAACGCCGCGCCGTGCGTGCATGGCGGCGCGCGGCGAAAGTAGGTGGCGCGCACTTTGGACTTGTGCGACACCACAAATGCCTTGTAATATCTGTCCAATTTTTGTTGGGTCCTGAGGTAAAGCTGTTAGTATGTAGCCCAAACAAACAAACTTACACCAAAGGCAAATTGAATTTCAAAAATTCCAGTATCAACTAAAACTACCGTAAACTAATTTAACCTAGGAGGCGATCCAATTATGATATTGTAGAAAGATATAAAAAAAGCCAAGATCGCTGATCATCATTTTTTTATTTATGACGACCGGTTTCGCTGAACTATGTCAGCATCATCTGGTCCAATAAGATCATTTTACAAGGCCATAATCTTGTAATGTCAGTCAGTTGCTACATAACAGAATTTACAGTGCATAGGTGCCCTATGTAATTATAACAACACATAATACCACTAAGGAAGAATCTACACCAAAAATGGCGAAGACCTGTCCATCGGCCAGAAAGGTTATGGTGACGGTATTTTGGTATTAGCAAGGGATAATCCTCATCGACTATCTGGAACACAGTAAAACTATCATAGGTGCATATTATTCATCGTTTTGGAACCGTATGAAAACCTAGCTGCAAGAGAAACGCCGGTGATTGGGCCACAAAATGTCCTTTTCCATCATGACAATGCACCAGCACACACCTCAGCAGTTGTGGTCACACAATTATTGGAAATAGGATTCCAATTCGTTTCACACCCCCCTCCCCCTACTATTCTCCAGACATGGCTCCCTCGGACTACTATTTGTTACCCAATTTGAAGAAATTGTAATGTGACTGGCGGGATGATGATTTCATTCAAACGAGGAGGTGATTGCAGAAACTTATAGCTATTTCGCAGGCTTGAACAATTCCTATTATTCGGAAGGGATCAACAAATTATAACATAGTTGGATGAAGTGTATTAGTCTAAGAGGACAATATATTGAAAAATAGAAATTGTTTTCCCCAAACACGTTAGTAGTTTTTTTTTTTTTTTTTTTTTTTTTTTTGTACTATCTCTTCACACGCCCATCGTATGTTGCACCACATTGGCAGTGGATTTGAGAGGCGCCACACTTCCGTAGTCCGAGGCCGTCTTTCTCACTTCCAAGCAGTGCTCGTACTTTAGCTGGTGGGTGGAAGACTGTCTTCACTCCGTGCTTCGTGAGAATTCTTCCTATTTTTCTGGATGATGCACCACAAGAAGGAATAAATGCAACTGCTGCGTCCTCTTGCGCGTCCTCTTTTCGCTCCGCCAGTTGTACAGGGGCTGTAGGACGAATTTGCCACTGTTTGTAACCATTCTTCGGGAAAGTTGCTTTCAGATGTTCAATTTCTTCACTGATACTTTCATCGTCAGAGATTGCGAGCCCTAGGAACTAATGTTTTGAGCACGCCGTTGCCATGAGTGGGGTGGTAACAGCTGTCCGCTTACAAATATAGGTCGGTCTGCGTCTTCTTCCGGTACACGCTGTGCCCAAAGTGCAGTCAACCTTTCTCTTAACCTGGACATCCAGAAAGAGGAACATCCACCTCGACTTCCATAGTAAACCTGGTATTTTGGTCTACGGTATTGAGTTGCGTAAGGCCGTTTGCAGAAATATTGTGCCCGTTGGACACTGGAACCCGTATTTTACCTGCAAATTATTTCGATATCAAAACCACGCTGAAAAGTTTGTAAATCCAAGGGACCAAACTGCTGAGGACACCGGTCACTATAATTACAAACTACTTGAGCCAATTTACGCCACGGACAACGCACACACACACACACACACACACACACACACACACACACACGCACCTGCCCGAAGGAGGACTAGCACCTTTGATGGGGAGAGATCGCGCCTGTCTACCAAATCACACCACACATTTACAAAGAAGCGTTCTTGGAAATGTGTCTCCAGAGTGGCAAGTGGGTTTTCATCGGACCACCGATGTGAATTACGAGCTTTATATGAGTGAAAGTGGCTTCATTAGTGAAGAGTAAAAATGGGGTTACTTGGCGATTTCCATGTATCCAACGACAAAATTCGAGTACTGTATCTTCATCTCCTGCAAAAAATGTTCAAATGTTTGTATAGCTTATGGGTCTTAACTACGGGGTCATCAGTCCCTAAACTTACGAACTACTTATGAACGAGCTAACACTAAGCACGGCACAAATATCCATGCCGAATTGGGGATTCGAACCCCCGACTGTAGTGGCCGTACAGACCGTGACTGGAGCACCTCAGTCCCCTCGTTCTCCGCGGCCGGCCATATCCTGCACAAAGCTTTAGCCCAGTTATAAATTATACGGTTGGAACGTGAGCAGAGGTTATGTCCACCATGCAGTCGTGTGTGGAACACCGAACTTGAAGATATTCTACGTGTGGACAATGAAGCACTATGTTCCACCGACTGAATAATGTCTTCTAATTCATCCACACTCAATTCATTTCCACGTTCAGCTGCAAAATGACTGCTGGCCACTACACCCGTTGCACGCAGTTTACTGAACACACGAGTAAACACTTGAATCTGGTAATCGACGGTAAGGCAATCGTGTGCCGTAATTTTGGTACAAAACCCACATCGGGTCATTTATAGAACGCGATTCCACTCGTCTACTTTGACCAACACCACCTAGCGAGAAGGCCGCGGCGTTCTCGTGTGACGTCAGGCAGATTAGGTTGCGCGCGTATATCCGACTGGGTAGCGGCTGGGGCACGGCCCTCTATGCCGAAGCAGCGAGCCAGTCAGCTATGCGCGCCCAACCTACTCTGCCTGACGTCATACGAGAGCGCCGCGGCCTTCTCTCTAGCTGGTGGAGCTTTGACCCGTGACATCAGCGGGTTGTGTATGACGTCATCGATGTTTTGAGGAGCTTGCGTGTTTATAGGTTGCATGAGTAATTTTGTGGTGGCTGAATCAAAGACGGTACATCTACATCTACAACCATACTCCGCAAGCCACCTGACGGTGTGTGGCGGAGGTAGTTAGTTTACAAACCTAATCTAAAGTATAGATCAAGATTTTGTGTTTAATGTTCAAACGTTCGTATAGTTTATGGGACTTAACTACGGGGTCATCAGTCCCTAAACTTACAAACTACTTATGAACTACTTACGAACTAGGACGGCACAAATATCCATGCCCGAGGGGGGATTCGAACCAAATGTTCAAATGTTTGTTAAGCTTATGGGACTTAACTAAGGGGTCATCAGTCCCTAAACTTACAAACTACTTATGAACTACTTACGAACTAAGACGGCACAAATATCCATGCCCGAGGGGGAATTCAAACCCCCGACCGTAGTGGCCGTGCTGACCGTGACTGGAGCGCCTCAGTCTCCTCGGCCACCGCGGCCGGCTTTTGTGTTTAAAAACTGATACATTGCCATCGACATATCGCCAAAACGAATGAAGAAACAGACCAGCCAAAGACACCCCGTTGATTCCTGCTACAGAGTCGCTGCCCCAGGTGGCGATCTCAAATGGAACATTTGAAAGTCTCTCAATAGATTAAGAAGTGGGGTTGGCAAGTCTAAGGATAATCTTGCTACATGGAACTATCTACCAGACACATCGACTGCCTGTGAGTGTGGAGCAGAGCAGACTACAGTCCACCTTTAAGACTGGCGACAGTGCCCTGTTTCTTGCACCCCAGAAGACCGACTACAGACCAAGGAGAATGCAGTTCAAACTGCCAGCTACTGGATGCAGTTGAGATTGCCAGCTACTGGTCTGATGGAGTCTGACTCATTTCTGACGTCCAGAAGCGGACCGATAAACAGGAAAATCCTCTGTAAATCATTTATTTTGAAACTATATATTGTACAACAGTGTATCTTGTACAGTTTTTATATAACTCTGAACACACTTATAATTCTTGTTACATTACAACCATGTATGGTATTGCAATGTATCTTGTACCATGTTTTTTTTGTATGACTTTAAGCTGTAAAGACATAATAGTGTAGTCAAACGCTTTTGACACGTAATAAAATAAAAATGTACGCGGTGTCAGATATTGGAGTGTTTACGTGCTCTTGTGCTTTTACACGGAAGCCGCCCAAACCTAAACAAGTTAAAGTATTTATTACCTGGTGCTTTTCGTAGACCCTTTCGAGCACGACAGAAGGAAACAGAGGAGTCACTTGGCAACAGGAAGTTGCTTGTCGTGTGCCAGGAAGTGGAAAGAATCCGGACCGCGGCCTGCCGCATGACAACAGCACCTGCACAGCTGTTGACGACCCTCCTCAATGGCTTTCCTCCACGGTGCGTGACAGCTACACCCGTGTTGGTCTCACACGAACTGTTTTGTCGCGTCTCTTCCTGCTCTTCACCTAGATAGATCCACGGTCCGTGAATCGGAGAAATATTTCCTGCCCATACGCGGAAGCGCATATGGCACTTTAACTGGGACATCACACAGGAAACGCCAATGAATCAAGAAATTTGCGTCACAAACCATTAAAGGATAAGGACTGACACTGAAGGCAAATTGCAATAAACGAGTAATCAATACGTTGCAACGTAGCTGCTTTAATGTAGATGTTCTACGGGATATACAAAATCGACGCTGGTCCGAGAATTTAGGGTGAACTAATACAAAAATTAAATGATTACTCCCGGATTGTATAACATTAATTGCGAATGGGTAAAGTTGAAAATGTGTATTCATCCGGGATCCGAACTCGGGTCTCCTGCTTTCTAGGCGGTTGCGCTGACCCCGACACTACTGGGGATACAAGTGATCATCATAACTGCAGGGACTACTCAAACACGCCTCCCCCTCGCCTTTAAACTGCCCACTATTACTCAAACTCGCGGTTTTTTTTTTTTTTTTTTTTTTTTAACTGATTACTGTTAGAGTAATGGCCAAAGAGTGCCTGCACAGTGAAGAAAGGATTATTTCCAGTCATCGGCAACTCTAATTCGTGAATAAAATCTGCGAATGTACTTGGTTTCTTAATGACTTTCATGTCATAGGGCTCCTTATAAGCAGAAAATCGACATTAATTTATTCGAGATCATGGGATGGAAAATCAGGCGCAAATCTGTGTTTTTCCAAGTTCTTCAATACAAAATCATTCGCCTTGACAAGAACTTGTCGTTGGCTCATCTGCTCATTCAGATCACTGACATGTAACGTTTCTGCTATGTTGCGCGCTCCCTGCAAATCCGTTACCAACATCACAAACACGAAATATCGGACACCTAAATAAAACTTACTCCTCTGAAAACACATCTTAACGCCCTGTTCACGAAGAAATATATATATATATATATATATATATATATATATATATATATATCTTTCTCTTCATCACACACACATACACACACACACACATGTAGAATGAGGTCGTATTTATATTATAAATATGTAACGTTAGCAACAGTCACAGACCAAACGAAAAACAAATGAATACACGAAAACATAGCCACACTGTAGTGAAATGACAAATGAACAGACAGGCATTCCACATATAACAGGCGATATGTAATCAGTATACATTTAAAAGTGAAGTGCTGTGATGTGCGGAGATGAAAAGGAAAAAAAACGAAACAAAAATACACGAAAAGTGCTGTACACAGCCCTGAAACACTCGCCAGGAAAAAACGAACTCCAGCCAACAAGACGGAGAAGCAGTAGTTACATGTAGAGAAGAGACATCAACACCGTGAGTAGACCGAATATTAAATTAAAAACACTTAGGCCTAACGTGAAAAATGCCTTTTAAAAACTGTTTTTAATCTATTTATCAAAAACAAATTGTACAAACCTTTGTATCATTTACAGACCACAGAAGATGCTTTTAAAATAAAAAAGCGAAACGCGTCTGGTGTAAAAATAAACCTCTTAATTGCAGTCAGCATAAGACAGATTACCTCTATAATTAATGTAAATAACTTGAGCAAATTTAAAATGAGGCAAAACATGAGTTTTATTTTGCGTATACTATTAAATACAAATGTTATAAGACATACATACATTGAGATAAATAGTTAAAGCCTAAATGTAATATTTTAATTTATGTATTTTGGCATATTTCAAGTATTATTTAATATCTGAATAATATTGTCATTATCCTTATTACGCGGTTACGCAGAAAATGTTTGAGAGGAAGCCATGCTCGGAGACTCTGTTCATAGCTGCAAACCTGTAAACATCTTTATTACTTGCGACTGTATTTTTTTGAAATTGTACAACATTCGTTAATGATAATAAAACATTTATCAAGAAAAGTTTATATAAGTGAGTTCGTCATTTTCATCACTTAACGTCGACCACCATTTCATTTAAGTGACTGTAGCTCCAAAGTAAACCTGGATCAACGAACTTGAACCACAACGCAGACCGGCCATCTCATCGAACATGTGTGTGTGTGTGTGTGTGTGTGTGTGTGTGTACAATGTGTATCTCACCATTCCCCGGCGTCCTGTTAATAGAACTTTGTCCTGCAATACAGACACAGTTCGTCTGGATGCATCTAGGGATCGGCAACAGAAGGATTCGTCACAATGCGCAGGTAGTGACAAAATGTGTGTGAAATGTAGCATTTTTGTATAGCCTGCTAAAGAACCCGACAATACCTGGCAACTGGTAATATGCATGGACATTGGATGCAGAGCCTAATCTCCTTCTCCTCCCCAAACTCAACTGCTCTCCTCTCCTCCTCGTCGCTCTACACGTCCGTCTACCCCCATCTCTTTCGCGATTTCCTCCTTCTTCCCCCTACACCTGTCCTTCACCTACACCTCACTCCCTATAGAAATCCTCCTCCCTCTCGGCCTCTTCTAAAAAATGCTACTTGTAATTCACAATTACATTTTCCACACTATGTACTTCTTCGATTTTTCCATTGGTCTGTCTCCTCCATCTTATTCTCTCTCTATGTTCAGCTCCTCCTCCCCCTTTGTCTGCACATCTGTCTCTGTACATCTTCTCTCTCCCTATCTCCTCCTTCTCGCTATATATTAAATATTACATATACCTTCCAACTTCCATCATTACATCGTTACAAGCTATCCTTGCAAGATTCTTCCCTGAGACTAAATCTGTATGCTGGCACAAGCCTAAATGGCTGTCCGCAGAAGACGACCTCAGGGGACGTGCAAATTAACTGTCCCACGATCTTCGCCCGACATTTGGATGGATGATCTAACACTTCCTTGTATTGGACACGTCGACCAGAGAGTACACGTCCTCCTACCGCTACCGTACACTGCTCAAAACAGTACTGAAAGAGTCATACTCGTTGCCCTCTAATATGCTGTGTGATGACCACGGACAGCCAATACCGTTGCACACCGGCGTGCCCTGAACAGTATGAATTTATCAATCACCTCTCGAGAAATATTTTGCCATTCTTCCATAAGTGAATGTTCGGCTCTGAAACCATTTTGGAAGGTGCTGATCTGGCTACAATGCTTCTGCCAAGTGACTCCCAGACATACTCAGTCGGGTTTAAGTCCGGTGAACAAGCTGGCCACTTCATTCGTTAAATTTACTCAGCATCAAGCAAGCACCAACAGTGCAGCTCTGTGGGGACGACCATTGTCGTCCACCATGAGAAAGACATCTCCTATGGCATCAGCGTAGGTGAAAATAAAAGGTCGTAAGATCTCGTCTCTACATCTCTGAGCATTCAAAGCTCTATTCTGAACGATATAGAGGTCCGTACGTTCGGCAATATTCCACCCTGCATCATTCGTCCACTACCATGATATGGTGATGTTTCCTGCACATAAGCAGGATTGTTCCGAGGTCCAACTTCTCTCCAGATGAGAGAACGATAGTCTGGCTGAACACAAAATCTTATCTGTGATCAGGACTCGGCGCCATTTGTCACGACTCCAATCCCGATGTTCCCTGCCCAGTTTCTGTGGGGTAAATAGCGTCGCGATTTTACTGGAATACGCATCACAGGCCTCCGTACGTAGAGGCCACATTCCCGAAAGCGATTCCGGACTATTTGTATTGATACTGCGCGTTATGTGGCAAGATTGAGGATGCGTTGGACCGAGTTGCACTCAGCCTCCTTCCTCGACGAGCTGTTAAACGGAGATAACGGCCATGCTTTGCTGACGTTACCTGTGGACGGCCTTGGCCTTGCCTACTTTTAACGGGTCCTGTTGTGAAATAGACTCCAGACACTGGAAATTACATCCCAAAAGCTGTTACCAGCTCCCTCTGTGTCTGTCCCGCATTCAACCTTGGTATTGCTCTCCACCCCATAGCTTCGGATAAGAAACTCTTGATTTATTACACTATCTGCTCACTACACTATCTGAATCCATCTGCTTGTTTAATGCGTTTGGTAAACTCAAGACAATATCAACCCCCTCTGCGGTTCTTTTATTACAACTATCTCGGTTGTTGCAATATTGTTGTCTCCACTCCGTAGAAACGACAGAAAAACATCGAACCATTTTAGTTCATTCTACCGATGATAATATTTCAGAATCGAGATATATCAACTGATCTCCTAATTGTTTTGACCAGTTTTGTAGCAGCTTTCGTAGATGCTGTTCCTCGCAGATTCTCTTAGCGCATTTCATTTCTACTTACGGTGCAGTGCGGGCTGGCTGGAAATTTCTGAGTCGTTACGGGTAGTTGGTTTTCTGATAAATATAGTTCGGGATACTATTTACAGTTTTTATTAATGTAAACACCATAACAAGATGAACAAATATTACACATGTACCCTACAGTTAGTTAACTAACATGAAAAATCGAGAGCATGCTGACAACAGAACAATATTAAATAATGTCCTATCACCGAGTGTCGAACTTAGCGCGCAGCAGAGACCTCGCCATAACTTCGTTTCATATCGTACCTTCTCGTACCCCTTCGGAGTGGACACTTTTATTCATATATTTATATAACTAATTGAAATTAATAACAGTAAAGCAATTAGTACACAGAGCTTATGGTCAACAACCTACTCCTAGGCTATACTCTTACGTACATGCGGCAACTGATTTTTAGTTATATACATTAATCTACAGGATGTTCAAAACTACTTTCACTTCTAGATTCCAATCTATGTAGAAGAAGTAAGAAGATGAAATACATTTTTTACTATTTTTTTCTTTTGTTTAGAATGCCCATTACTTAATAATGTTGACGAATCACAACAGTAAAAAAATTTAGCCAAATCGGTGTAAGCGTTCTCAGGCTATACTCTTACGTACATACGGAAACTGATTTTTAGTTGTATACATTAATCTACAAGATGTTCAAAACTACTTTGCACTTCTACATTCAAATCTATGTAGAAGAAGTAAGAAGATGAAATATATTTTTTTTACTATTTCTCCTTTTGTTTAGAATGCTCATTACTTAATAATGCTGACGACTCATTGTAGCTATCCATATGAAGCTACTTTCCTCAGAACGTTCTCTTAAGATGCCCCACAGAAGTACACTATCACGAGGTGTTCCGTAGTTTCCGAAACACTCTTATCAGTACCACTTTAAAGCTACCTTCCCTGTTCGAACTACAATTGTGGCTCCAATCCCTTCTTTGGTTTACGACTGACGAAAACGCTAAGTCATACCAGATTGCACAGATCATATCGTAATCAAATAAGTTTTCCAGAATACGTAATGAGATACTTACTGCATACTCAAATATGTTGCTGTTTTTGTAACACAATTTTTTACGTAATCGGCTGATTACGTATCGTTCGGCTATTACAATGCCCCGCGTATTTGTGGTAATACGGAGCGATCATAATGAGCATATAATTAAGCTGCGATATTATTAACTTTACCATCAAATGTTTTGTTTGAAATGAATGTTTGTTTGTTCGTATTTTATAGCCGCGGTGGAGCGGCCGAGCGCATTGAGGCGCTGTGCTGCGAAGCGCTAGGCCGTCACCCGTCGGGGGTTCGAATCCCCCCTCATGCATGGATGTTTGTGTTGTCTTTAGTAGAAGGTATTTCATAAGTAGTTTGTAAGTTTAGGGACTGATGATCCCGCACAAACATTTGAACATCTCGTATTTTATACGCTGCCGTACGGTTCATCCTACTGTGATGAAAATTTGTCAACATATTGCTTGCACTTTCGCGAAGATTATAGACCTTTTAATATGACTGTACGAGACGTAGTTAAGGATATATCAACCCAGAAACAACGAAATGTGCTAAAAACTGCTGCATCACATGGCAATGTTACACATCTCCTAAACTACTAGACCCATTTGAAACAAATTTGGTGCACATATTTCATACCGTGAGGTATGAATTGCTGACTGGGTAAGAGTGCATCACGAGACATAATTCCGGTCATATGACACATGTGGTGCGTTGTGGAAGGTACTTTACCTTCGGACCTGGACTAAATTTACAGTTTTGTTTAGATCTTGGTGAAATTTTGCACACTCAATCTTTACCTTCAAAACAAGCCGCGCGGTCTGGAACGCCATGTAACGATTGCACGGCCGCTCTCGTCGGAAGTTGGCGTCCTCCCTCGTGTGTATGTGTATGTGTGTGTGTTTGTGTTGGTTGGTGGGTGGGTGGGTGGGTCTTTGTTGGCCTTAGCGTAAGTCAGTTGACGTAGTTTGTAAGTCTAGGGACTCGTGACCTTAGCATTTTTGTCCCTTAGGTTTACAAACATTTGAATTTCTTTTCCCTACATCAAAATCTAATGGTGCTTGTCGGAGGGTACGTTATGGACTTCGACCGATCACCATGGAAGTATATATAGAAAGAGAGAGAGAGAGAGAGACGAAAGGGGGAGAGATGGCAGGAGGAGATGAACAGAAAGAAGGGAGGCAAGGTGACTGACAGATTAAAGATATGGGCTGAATAAATTTCCGAGCAATGCCGAGTTGTCATCTAGACATAAATTTATTATTAATACTAGTAGTAATGGAAATCGTATCAGTTCAACTTGCGAGTCGCGCGGAAGTAGCCGAGCGGTCTGGAGCGCCACGTTACGGATCCCGCGGCCTCCCACGTCGGAGGTGCGAATCCTCCATCGGGCATGGATGTGTGTGTTGTCCTTAGGTTAGTTTAACTTATTTTCAGTAGTTTGTAAGACTAGGGACTGATGACCAACGTAGTTTGGTCCCATACGATTACAAATATTTTAACATCAACTTGCGAGCAATCGTTATATCCAGCTGTGTGGTTGAAATTGTCTTAAGCTGCAAATGTAAAGTGGGAGAATTGTTCAGAGATAAATGTATCACAAATATCTGTGAAAAACTTTTGATAATACATGCGCTTGATAATGTCTTAGTGTCGGAATAATTGAGAAATACAACGATTCGTAAGACAGCCTGTTACCGATCATGTTTTTCACGTGTGAAATTCTTATAAGACACAGAGAGTTTCCGTTCGAAGGGAGTATAGCACAGGGTCGGTAAGTGAGGTAAGCTAAATCGGCAATAAGTCTGAGGCAATCATCCCGGTATCGCATCAGATTGATGAAACCCGTTTGGTAAAATACCGTGTCCCCGTGTCCTGACATTTGAACAAGTCTGTGACTGCCTAGTATACGAGGTTCGTGTAACAGAAATAACCTGTCGAGGCCAACTTTGATGGTGTTGTTATTCTAAAGTACCCTCTGCCACGCACCGAACGAAATGTTGTAAACTATCATATTTCACCAATATCGGAATAAAACTGTATATTGGCGTCGAAGTGTAAGATGCTGTACGCTATGCTCAGAGCAAGATGTTAGGTAAACAGTGACCTTTATTTTATTTTGAAGGTGAAGGGTGGAAAATTTCATTCAAATTGGATTTAAAATGTAGACTGCTGTCGAAGTTTGTTGTGGTATCATCCGTTACACATCATAGGAAATTTTATGTAGGCAGTGACAGTTTTCTTGTTTGGTAAGTCAAAAGTCCAAATTTTATCAATATCGTAATGAAACTGTCGATTTGTATCAGTTACCAACAAACCAACTAACTCACGGACACACCATGTCTATGAAGGAAGAAAAAGAAGATAACATTAATAATGACTAGTTTTAATGATTTTTCAATTCCCATTGGCCATTTCCGAGTAACAAATTTTACGCTCATGGCCCTGTACTACTTTACAAGGCATAGACATAGCCTCGAAATCCCGTATTTTAAAAACTGTGTTCAGTACAGATGTAAAAAGCATTGTGTGCTCATGTTCATTGGTTCGGTGTGATGCTCTGTCTCTGTCTCTTAATCTTTTTTTTTTTTTTTTTTTTTTTTTTTTTTTTCGAGACAGTATCTTTCCGTAGTAAATCAACTTGAAAACTTGAGTTTTATATTAAAAAAAAGACAACTGTACTCCGTTTCTAGGTTCAAATACTTCCTCAGTTAGTGGATTTTGTGAAATATGCAGTGTTTCTAGATGCCCACTATTAGCGAAATCAAGGATATGGTAAAAGACTCAGTACAACTGCTGATAACTGGAACGTTTCCCAGCCACAGACTGCAGCACGTTCGGCAACTAAGCCCGACTCTATTGCCCGTCAACAAAATTGCGGTGATAAATTTCCGAGTAAACGCAGGCCTCGGTATTTCCACGAAAGGGACGGACGTAAGGTGTTGCTCCTGCTGTTGCGCTACACTAGAAAAAAAGATTCCTTAGAATCATTCTTTTGTGTGTGTGTGCACTGTTGAGCAACGCTTTACTCGTTAAATGTTGCTAGGTTTGTGCTTTCTTTTTCAGAATTTCACAAGAAATACAACTCTGAATATGTCGAGAAACGATCTCTGAGAATTGGCGAGACTAATACCAATACGGAATGTTATATTTCAATTACAACAAATTCACCCTTCGAAATTTGACTACAAGTGATTTATGCAGAATTTTCATATCTTTTTAATGTAAACTTCACACTGATAGGCTAGTTGTTACCAGACGTTTGTAAGGCTTCTGTATGAGGACTCATTATTATAATCAAATGTTATCACTTTATTATTTCAGTTATTGTCGTTGTGGTCTTCAGTCCAAACATTGGTTTGATGTAGCTCTCCAAGCTACTTTATCCTGTGCAGCCCCTCAATTTCTAAATTACAACGGCAGCTTACATCCCTTTGAATCTGATTAATGTCTCATGGTCTCCCTCTTCGATTTGTACCACCTACACTTCCCTCCAAAGCTAATTGACGAATCCTTGATGTCTCATATGGTGTCCTACCAACTGATCTCTTCTTTTCTCCCTAATTATGTTCAGTATCACCTCATTTGCTACGCTTTTTACACATCTAAACTTCAGCGTTCTCCTGCAGCATCAAAATTCAATAGCTCCTATCTGAAATCCGTAACATCCACGTTTCTCGCGTACTACGCACCAGATTATATCTGCTCTAATTCGGCCTTCAGAAGTTATTTTACTACCCAAATAACAAAACTCATCTGCCACTTTTACTGTCACGCTACCTAATCTAATCCTTCAGCACGCCTTATTTTGTTAGACTACATTCCATTCCCCCCCCCCCCCCCCCCTTTGTTTTTTGTTTTTTTTTTTTTTTTTTTTTTTTTTTTTTTTTTTTTTTTTTTTTTTGCTCACCTTATACCCTCCTTTCAAGATAATGTACATTCGGTAGAATTTCTCTTCCACGTCCTTTGCTGCTGCCTCTGATAGAATTACAATGTCAGCGGCAGACAGCAAAGTTGTTGTTGCTTCTCCTTGAAATTTCGTTTCTTCATTTCTTCTTCCTTTACTTCACAGCTTGCTCAATATGCATACTGAATAACATTCGGGAAACTCTACAACACTGTCTTACTCCCTTCGCTACTAATGCGTCACTTTCATGCCATCACAATTCTTACAACTACTGTTTGGCTTTTGTACAAGTTGTAAATAACCATTCGTTCCCTTTATTTTACCCTTGTTGCCTTCATAATTTGAAAAAGTGTATTACGCTACACTCTCAAAGGCTTTCTCCAAATATACAACAGCTATAAACGTAGGTTTGCCATTCCTTAACCTACTTTCTAAGACAAGTCGTAACGTGAACATTGTTGCGTCTCCTTACTTGCTATAGCGGAATGAGGTGGGCCGTGGCTGTTAAGGAGGTGGACAAGGTCTGCAACTAAAGGAAGTTGTTAGTCCTCAAAGGATTTATTCACAGAAGAAATCAATACTTAACTATGTAGCGGCGGAGTGGCCGAGGCGCTATGCTCCGATGCACGGAACCGATCCCCGTCGGGGGTTCCAATCCTCCATGGAGAATTGATATTTGTGTTGTCTTTAGTATAAGGTATTTTATAAGTAGTTTGTAAATTTAGGGACTGATGACTCCCCAGGTAAGTTCCATTAAGCTTCACAAACATTTGGACATTTTTTGAACTTAACTTTGGTGTGCTTGTAGTATTACATAGTTCTGCTATGCAACAGAAAACTGTACTGGCTTGTGCATAGGGATGAGCTATGAACGCTCTCGAGAAACGCGCGACGCTAAGGCAAATTCTCGAGAAATTCTCGAGTACTCCGAGAAATTGTCGACAGTACTACGCTCCCTGGAGGCTGAGCGAAACTACTCTAGAAGGAATCACTGTGAGAGAGTAGTCGTAAATTGTTGCCTTATGTACGTGCAAGGAAGAAACTGAATTATTATGATTATTATTAGTAGTAGTAGAATGTTTCGCAGAAGATAAAAATCATTTAACGCGTATCTTACCCAAAACAAGACGTTAATTGTTACGAAAAACAAATATTAATTCTGCGTGTGTTTGTACTTACATGAGAGTAAAATGCTGTCTCTTTTAGTAGTGCGACTTCCATCCACAAACAAGTGTCGTCGCCGCTGTTTTATATAGTGTCTTCAGTGTTTGTTCAGTGTTATGTTGATTACTGTGTTTTTAACGCCTGCGTGCCACAAACCTTTAAACGAATACATGTTGTTTTATACTTCTATGTTGCAATTTTCTGCGAATAAATTCTTTGTGTCCAAGTTTTAAGTGGTTCCCTTTGTCATTTTTTTAAATTTTGTACAGTAACAATTTTGTTCATGTTTTAAAAGACGTTCGTCTGAAAGCAGCGCGTAAGTTGTTGCCAGCCTATTGGATGTACCATTTGGTATATATATATATATATATATATATATATATATATATATATATATATATATATATATAGGTACATAACGCACCAATAAACTGCTTACATACATTTATTACTTGTAGAAAAAAATTCGGAAGAGCCTACAGTATTAAGTCCGCGTTATGTACCTAAGCTTCCCTAAGCTTCCGTCCTTATTTCAGCTCTGGTACTTTCAAAACACAGCGACCACAATTTACAATACTGACTGTTTGTTGTTATGTTCTCATTCTATTCAAAAGTTTGGATAGTGTTAAATTTGATGCATTTTGCAGCCAGGTTAAAAATTACAGTTTTCCAATAGTGACGGACTGTTTCAGGCACTATCCCCAACCTTTTTACCGAATTTCCTTTTAATATTGTTTGAATGGATAAGATACACAATAGCTGGCTAATTTGCATGGCTTGTATTAATATAAGAACGCACTTCTGTACCCGTGAAAGTATCTGTTGGAGGAGGAGGAGGAAGGAAGCTTGGAGTTTAACGTCCCGTCGACAGCGTGGTCATTAGAGACGGAGCTTACGCTCGGATATTTGGGGAAGGATGGGTGAGGAAATCGGCCGTGCCCTTTCAAAGGAACCATCCCGGCATTTGCCTGAAGTGATTTAGGGAAATCACGGAACACCTAAATCTGGATGGCCGGAGGTGGATTTGAACCACCATCCTTCCGAATGCGAGTCCAGTGTGTCACCACTGCGCCACCTCGCTCGGCATCTGTTGGATTTCTAGATATATTGGTAATTTTAATTGTCTTCCCATGACTGTTGTATTTTTTTTCCTAAATTACGGAGCTTTGCTACAGACATATCCATCCTTCGTAAAGTACTGCCAGCTTCGTGACTTTAGTTTTCGTGTCTCCAATGCACACATTTAAATGACAATCACAGCGAGTTGTAGCGTTGTAAACAACATCAGCGCGTGGCGCGGCGTGGCACGCTGCCCCAGTCAGCCAGCGAGCAGCAGCACGCGCCGCAAATGTTTGTAGAGCTTATGGGACCCAACTACGGGTGGAACAATAATTGTTTCTATGATGCACTGGAATGTATGACACCATCTGTGTACAAAGAATTTTGAATGACATTTTTATGACATTTACTTTGGCAGCTACGACCACTAAAAGTTTTCGGGGCGGAGGCTACGACAGCGTAGCTGACTGGCCGCTGGTCATGAGACGGTGGGCCGTGCCCCAGGGGATAGCAACTCGGCCAGTCAGCAACGCTGTCGCAGCCTCCGCCCCCGAAATTTTGAACGGTTGTAGCTACCAAACTAAACGTGATAAAAATGTCATTCAAAATGCTTTGTACACAGCTGGTGTCAAACATTCCAATGCATGATAGAAACAACCATTGTTCCATTAAAAAAACTGTATGTTTGCATGAAAAATACACTTTCTAAGTAATAATACAATCTGTTTCTTGCCTAAAAATACGAGCCCTCAATCCATTCTGTGAAAACCGCTCATCAATCGCACTTTCCGTTTCCGCAATATTTGCGGTGTAAGTATTAGGTGATTCACCCTGTTTATTGATCAATATTAGATATGTAGGTTAACACTATTTTCTTTTAATTTATTGCGACTATGGTACACAATAAAATACTTGTATGTGGTACAGTTGTTGTACTGTGTAATACATGTAATCATTTACTTTTATTTTTTCATTTGGTAAGATAAATATGTATACAAAACAAATAATATTATTAGTAACTGCAATGAAAAGTAATCGCATGACGATTTATAAAGTTGTAGAATGTTTTGGCGAGAGTTTCGATAAGCCTGTGACACCAACAAATGAAAATAAAAAAGTTATATTACAAGTATTTTTTTGTATGATCATCAAAAGTGTAATTTTTTTTCACTGTGTACTAATCTCCCCTACTAGTGGGATGCGGGTACAGACTGCAGTACCATCCCAAACCATTCACCTCTACATCTACATCCATGCCACCTCATGGTGTATGGTGGAGAGTACTTTTTGCACCACTGTACTTTTTCCTCCTATCCAGTTGCGTATGTTTCGCGGAAAAGATGATTGCTGATATGCCTCCGTGTGGGCACCAATCATCATCATCATCTTCTTCTTCTTCTTCTTCTTCTTCTTCTTCTTCTTCTTCTTCCTTTCAAGGGTTAGGCTGTTGCCTGTTCCAAACTCACAAACAAGCATTCTCATCTTTTCCGCGGTCTTCGAATATCTCTTTTATCATTCAGTTTGTATTTCAAGATGTTCTGGGGGATTCTGTACTCTGGCATTCTAAGAAGGTGTTGCTTCCAGTTTTGTCAGTATTGTTGTATTTTCTCTTTCATGCTGAAAATATTTAATTTTTTTCTTATGTCGTCATTCCTGATCATGTCTCTTCTGGTGCAACCCTTTCTCTTTCTCAGGGCCTCATCTCTGCACTTTGGATTTTATTTTCTTGTCTTTTTGTAGTAACCCAGCTTTCGCTTCCATAGGATAGAACAGGAACTTCCATCACTTAATACAATTTTAAAATAGTCTCTTTTTGTACTGTATGGCCAAATGTTCTGTTTATGGTACCACAGGCAGTTTGGAACTTTTGTATTTTATTTTCAATGTCGGAATCCAAATCGAAACTTATATCACAGCTTAAATATGAGATACGGGAGATTTGCTCTAAAGGTGAATTATCCAAGACAATTTTTGATCTGATTGAAACAAGACCTTCTAGAGCTGAATCACTTCATTGTCTAAACAAAGCACAAATTGAAACAGGCTGCATCTAGAGATTTAAAAATAGAGAAATATCCTTAAAAACTTGGAACCATTTCAGTCTCTAAGAACAGACGCATAGAAAATGTTCAGAGGTAGAACAGGACCTCGAACAGCTAAAAGGAACGGAACAGAAACTCAATCAGGGGCAAAGAACAGAGGAAGGTGCTCTATTCCAGTAAGCAAACGAAAAACAAACCCTCCAATGAAAGTTCTACAAATTTAAATCAAACACCCCTATGGCTACCAGAGAGGCAGCTCATACGAGACGACCCACAATTTAAATAACACATGAAGAAAATAAAGAAACCCACTCTATGGTAGGAGACATGGAAACTAAGTAAATATCATCTCCCATGCCAATTATTACAATTTAAGAAAACGAGAATCATTAAAAAACAAAGGACAGATAAAGGAATAAATCTCCACCCAGGAGACAATAGAGGAAGCAAGTCCCTTGCAAGGGGGTGAGAGTAAAGGCAACATAAAACGGAAGAGAGGAATATGGATTTGAGATAAAATGTCGTCAAACTCCAATGGTCCGTTAATAACCACCAGCCGGCCGCGGTGGCCGAGGGGACTAAGGCGCTCCAGTCACGGTCTGCACGGCTACTACGGTCAGGGGTTCGAATCCCCCCTCGGGCATGGATATTTGTGCCGTCCTTAGTTAGTTAATAAGTAGTTTGTAAGTTTAGGGACTGATGACCCCGTAGTTAAGTCCCTTAAGCAGTACAAACATTTGAACATTTTGAATAACCACCGAATCAAGGGGGTAGCAAAGAAGTCGGTGAACTCGTCACAGTATTTTCGGATCTGCAAAACCTGGAGGTGTTGTTCCTAAAAACTGATGGTTATTTATACTTTTGTGCGAGTTGTGAGAAATCTATGGTGTCTAGCTGGTGTTTACGTGAACATTCCTTAACAACTAGATGATTTTTATAGAGTTTTTAATCATAACTCGAGTGTGGTTTATGAAAATATAGAAATCTAATAAAATCGGAATACAGAAGAAACAGCAGCGTTGCTTGGTGCAATATTCATGGTATACTTCATGAAAATTCGTTAGGATGTCACAAAGAACCTCAGAAAGGCATTACAGTGTGTAGTGCTGGTGTTAAACTTATTGATCCTGCTTGTTTTTTCGTCCTATGTTATTTGTGTCACTACAGCCAGCTTCCCATACACAAAAACATACACATATGTTTCGCATACATCATTTACGCTTGATGTAAACATATCAATTACATTCAAACTCAAAGTCTCACATTTATCCGCCGCATGAAAGGATCTACGTTATTAATGTACGAAGTTAAATATAGACCACTTGGTTTGACCTTGCATTGAAGCAAGGTGTTGCATTGAAGCATGGTGTTTCCTATTATTATAGCAATTATTTATTCGCTATCCAGCTTTATGATTCGATAATTCCTCATTTTTTAATTTCCTCGGCATGTATTGAGTACTTGTCTTGTATGTCCATTAACTTTTCAATGTCTTTACCTGAAATAATCCAAAACTTAAAATTTTTTTGTACCTACCAGTAGAAGTTTCGTATTGAAATCGCGGTGGAAACAAAAACCAAAATTGAACCTAACATCAATTATAAAATTAAGGAACATAGATTAATTTATACTTTATTGAACACAAAGTGAATCTCGGAGTACTGATAGTTCTGTTTTTGATCGTTTGGAAAAAATCTCCCTCAGATCTCGTACTTATGACAGCTTGCGCCAGTCACCCCCGTTGCCGAAATACGAAAGAACGTACTTGCCGTACTACTGAATAACATTTGCACTGTAAGTTCCACGAACAACACCAATTATCAAAAATGTTCAAATGTTTGTTAAGTTTATGGGACTTAACTGCGGGGTCATCAGTCCCTAAACTTAAAAACTACTTATGAACTACCTTATACTAAAGACTTCACAAACATCCATGCCCGAGGGGGGATTCGAACCTCCGACGGGGAACGACCTCGCGCATCGTAGCATAGCGCCTCAATGCGCTCGGCCGCTCCGCCGCGGCCTCCAATTATCGGTCAGACAGAGTGCAAGGACGAAACGAGCAAGAATAACTGCATAACATGAAAAAACTTGTCACTTGCCGATAAGAAAGTAAAGAAGACGACTGCAGCGATTGCCGCGTCTGTGGGATATCCCTCAAAACACCGATATGATAATCAAACAAGCAGCGACACACTTTTCCTGCTACGTACTCTCCCCTCGATATTGAGTCCTCGCTTTTTTTTTATTAATCAATGTGCAGCCAACCTTCTCATGCGTTTTGAAACTGAACGAGGAAATACTGTTATTTTATTTATTTCAGTAAAAAAACTCAAACTTCAGCATTTAAGCTACATACATAAAATATTTATAAACTAATACACGTACTAATTTAAAAGTTGTGTCGCATTCGCAGTCAGATCACCGTGCGACAATACTGTTTCATCTGTTGTGACCGAAGAACATCTCTCGTGAACGCTGACTATAGCAGTCTCTGCCTGCTTTTCCATTCCTCCATCTCCATGGGGCTGTGTTCTATTTCTAATGACCAAGCTGTAAATAGGACCATGAACTGTAATATAGCTTCCTTCGTCCGTCCTACGATTAGATAGGAATGGAGGAAGGTAACAGGAAAGGACGAAAGGTGGGCAACATTTCTGATGATCCCTTGAATTAAAAATTCGATTCACAAGTTATGGTTTCTTAACTTTAGTGTTTTGTTGGAGCGTGGTATTTTGCAGAGAAGAACAATCGAACATGTCATTAAAAATAAGGAATCTGAAAGATGAATTCAATCTTTAATTGCACTTCGTATTCATATGGTAGCACATTCGGGCAATGCTGGTCTGTATGTCATGAGCGATCCATGGATTCCACACAAAGATTTTACATTGATATCAATTCAGATACGCAGAGAATTCAAAGCACAAAACCTTTCCTTAGCTGTTACAGGTACAGTGGTCAAGTGTTTATGAAAAATATGAAAGGAACTGCACGAAATCATGCTTAGATCAACACTCGCGCATGAAAGAAACTACGGTCTGTGTCATTACAGGACCAACATTGCATTCTACCACAAGTGACATTTTAATAGAAAGAAACAAGGTAGCAAGAAATAAATACCATAGGAGCGAAATTACATATAATTCAATGACGTAAGTGTATCACTACATTTTCAATCAACAGTCTCAAAACATTCTGCTTAATTGTAAGAGCGCAAAACGTACGCATCTTACGCACCTGATACCGCTTTTATTAGTCCAAGTACCGAGGCGGAATTTCTATTAAGAGATTAAAACAAAGTGGGAGAGATACAGTATCGTTATTCAAACATCTAGCTTCACTCTGTGATTTATTACCAATTTTCTATTCCAAAGTAGAAGCCTGTATTACGCATGCCCAAGCTCATAAGAGCGAGTGTTGCCAACTCCATCGAACTGTGCAGCTTCATATTGCTGTTTACATCGTCAAATAGAAGCAATACAATAGTTAAGATACATTATATGTCGAGATTCATTGTACTTTACCTCACGTATCATTTATTTTGGAAAACATTATTTCGTCACGTAGAAGCGGTTGAGGTGTAAGAATTCCACGTGGGTACATTTACTACAATGAACCACTTGTCACATATTTTTCATTGCGTGAAAGGAAAGGTTGACGTTTTATGAACGCAACGGGTTCGCGTTCGAATCCCACGGGTATGTAATATTTTAATTAGTAATTTGCTAAAAATTCTGCAGCTGTAGCGGTCGAATAGTCCTACCGTAGGTGAAGAACGAATATTAAACTGGAAACAACAGTATTTATGGCACAGCGACACTCATTCGTATAAGCCGCGAGTAAGGACAGAAAATTATGCCTATCTGCTGATACATTTATCGTAGCTTAACACTGTAGATTTATCATGTGGCAGTAGAAGTAATTGTGAACTTGGATGCAATATCAGCGTTAGTCTATTTACGCTATTATTGTATAAAAACCAGTTTTTTAACTCCTACAACCTTCTTCTATTAAACAAGTGGCTCTTAATTCCATATGTTGCTCATGGAGCATCTGGGAGCATCTACTGTGGCTATCATTTGTCGCATTGTTTAAAGATTATGCTGTTACAAAATGGAATATGTTTAAGAATTTGTATCTAGAAAAGCCTATAATTGCACAATTCGTAGCGAATAATGTTAAATAATATTACCTGCACAGGTCTAAAAAGAAAAAGTGGACTCCAGTGTACTCGAACTCGTGCCTCTTGTGTTCGTAAATCGTCAGCCTATCAACTCAGCCAACGAAACATATGTAAGAAGCTGGTCGTTGTAGTAAATGTACCCACATGAAGCTCTTATACCTCAACCTCTCCTACGTGCTCGAATAACGTTTTAAAAAAATGATACGTGAGTTAAGCTGCTATCGAATTCGACTATATTGTATCCTAACTATTATATTGCTTCTATCTGACGATCTAAACACCAAGCTGAAGCTCCGAAGACCACTAGAGTTGGCAACCCTCGCACTTCGGAATTACGGAATGCGCAATGCTCTGATTTTGGACTTTAAATTATTGTGGCCGGGTGACCTTTTTGCCCCCTATTGAACATGTTCTCTGCGTAGAATCCAATGATATAATACAGTTCGTGAAAACATTCTGTACTAATCAGTGCACTATTGGCTGGACACCCATCTTATTGGTACCACAGGGTCCTCATAGTCTGCAGAGCAACGCCTTCTACCAACCGTGGTAGACGATCTGTTAGGAGGCCACCTATGAAAAATGGCCCCATCATCTGATAGTTAACTGTCCCACAAACATTTACAATGCATGGGCGCTGACGTTTCAGATGGCGAAGCCAACGGGGGTTGTCAACAGACAAATAATGAATGGTTCGACGATTTCGCTGGACATGACTGACAATTTATTTCCATGCAGCTATTGATGGAAAGGGAGATGATGAATGTCTGTAACCGATGTAGATATAAGATGGACAGGACATTTGCCTGGCTCATGCCACTGTCTCGTGCGACTGTGCCGCCCGCGGTGGCCGAGAGGTCTACGGTCTACACGGCCACTACGGACAGGGGTTCGAATCCCCCCTTGGGCATGGATATTTGTGCCGTCCTTAGTATTAGCTAGTTCATAAGTAGTTTGTAAGTTTAGGGACTGGTGAGCCCGTAGTTAAGTCTCATAAGATCTACAAACATATGAATGACGTCTCATCACACGATGTGGAAGTTTTTTGCGATTCCTGTTGTTTATGGCGTCATATCTCCTGGACCATATGTGTATGTGGTTCCTACCCTTACGGCAATTGTTACCTCACGGTAAGGAATTTCAACAATTTGGTTGAAATCGATCCGGTGGTTTAGGACAAAATGAGCAGCATATCGCTTAATGCAGCAGTTTTTCGCGCATCTCATTGTTCATGACGTCACATCTCCTGAACTATATGTTGTGCGTGATTCTTACATTTACGGCGACCGTCCTCATGGATTGAAGCTTACATTTCATAAAGATTGGAACAAAACTGTAGATTTGTATGCAATATGTACACAGAAACACTTGCACACTCTTCTTTATATAAGTCGCACACTCCTGTAGCGCCCCCATTGTCTTATACTCGCCTCTTCGGATTTCCGTAAGAGGTCGAACGGTATTACCGCATCTGCGACGAAGTACAGCCGGCCGCGGTGGCCGAGGGGACTGAGGCACTCATGTCACGGTCTGCACGGCCACTACGGTCGGGGGTTCGAATCCCCCCTCGGGCATGGATATTTGTGCCGTCCTTAGTCTTAGCTAGTCCGTAAGTAGTTTGTAAGCTTAGGGACTGATGACCCCGTACTTAAGTCCCTTAAGTTCTACAAACATTTGAACATTTTTTTTACGAAGTACACTCCTGGACATTAAAACTGATATACCACGGAAATGACGTGCTACAGACGCAAATTTTAACCGACAGGAAGAAGATGCTATGACATGCAAATGAATAGCTTTTCAGAGCATTCACACAAGGTTGGCGCCGGTAGCGACACCTACAACGTGCTGAAATTAGGAAAGTTTCCAACCGATTTCTCATACACAAACAGCAGTTGATCGGCGTTGCCTGGTGAAACGTTGTTGTGATGCCTCGTGTAAGGAGGAGATATGCGTCCCATCAAGTTTCTGACTTTGATGAATATAGGACTGCAGCCTATCGCGATTGCGGTTTATCGTATCGCTAAATTGCTGCTCACGTTGGCCGCGATCCAATGACGGTGAGCAGAATATGGAATCGGTGGGTTCAGGCAACACAACCTAGAGAGAAGGACGCGGCGCTCTCGTGCAACGTCACTCAGTGTAGGCATCGTTCGCGCAGCAGACTGGATGGCCGCTGGGGCATAGTGGGCCGTGCCCCAGCGGCCACCTCTCTAGGTGGTGTTGGTTCAGGAGGAAAATAAGGTACGCCGTGCTGGATCACAACGGCCTCGTATCATTAGCAGTCGAGATGACAGGGTTCTTTTCCGCATGGCTGTAACTAATCGTGCAGCCACGTCTCGATCCCTAAGACATGGGGACGTTTGCAAGACAACAACCATTTGCACGAACAGTTCGACGACGTTTGCAGCAGCATGGACTATCAGCTCGGAGACCATGGCTTTAGTTACCCTTGACATTGCATCACAGACAGGAGCGCCTGCGATGGTGTGCGCAACGACGAGCCTGGGTGCACGAATGGCAAAACGTCATTTTTTTCGGATGACTCCAGGTTCTGTTTACAGCATCATGATGGTCGCATCCGTGTTTGGCGACATCGCGGTGAACGCACATTGGAAGCGTGTATTCGTCATCGCCATACTGGCTTATCACCCGGTGTGATGATATGGGGTGCCATTGGTTACACGTCTCGGTCTCCTCTTGTTCGCATCGACGGCACTTTGAACAGTGACTGTTACATTTCAGATGTGTTGCGACCCGTGGCTCTACCCTTCATTCGATCCCTGCGAAACCCTACATTTCAGCAGGATAATGCACGACCGCATGTTGTAGGTCTGTACGGGCCTTTCTGGATACGGAAAATGTTCGACTTCTCCACTGGCCAGCACATTCTCCAGATATCTCACCAACTGAAAACGCCTGTTCAATGGTGGCCGAGCAACTGACGCGTCACAATACGCCAGTCACTAGTCTTGATGAACTGTGGTATCGTGTTGAAGCTGCATGGGCGTCTGTACCTGTACACGCCATCGAAGCTCTCTTTGACTCAATTTTCAGGCGTATCAAGGCCGTTATTACAGCCAGAGGTGGTTTTTCTGGGTACTGATTTCTCAGGATCTATGCACGCAAATTGCGTGAAAATGTAATCACATGTCAGTTCTAGTATAATATATTTGTTCAATGAATACCCGTTTATCACTTGCATTTCTTCTTGTTATAGCAATTTTAATGACCAGTAGTGTGAAACGTGTCCATAGAAAATGTATATTCCTGAATTTGTAAGAAAATGACTAATATTGTGCCTCCTAATTTGTGTCGAGTAACTTGCTTGCAAGAAAATGTATAATATTGATTCTACTGTGTGTATCGATATGTGTAAATAAATCTGTGAAGTTTCATATTTGGCAAAGATTATGTATCGCATAGCATTGTAGCTCGTGCAGAGAGTCGGACTTGTGGTTCAGCTCGCTTAGAGAACAGTTGTGATGTGTATGTGGCTCTGATGTAGAGCAGAGGCTGCTGTGCCAGCAAGTTGATTTGATTGTATTTGGAATATATTGTATTTCTTATTATCGTGAAAACGTTGTACCACCCCTGGATTCAAGGTAATAGCATTTCATGTAATTATGAAAAGGTTGTATCCTTTAGGTAAAGTAATGGTGATTAATAATAAGTAACAAAGTTGACCTTTCTTTCCTGTTTCATTTACGTAGTTAGAAGATTAACCTACTTCCTTTATTTGATAATTAGTGTGGATTTAAAGTGCAGTATTGATTTTTGGTAATCTTTTTGAACAGATTTTTATGGGTATCGTAGTAAACGATTGTTATGCAACACTTAATAATCAGGTACTGATCTGCATAAAATTCTCGTAGTCTTTCTCGAAATCGAATTTTTTGAGTATAGTCAGTGTGTTCTTCATGCAGGTTACATGTCACAGTAGTTTTGTTAAAAGATCCGTTGCGCACATAATCAGTTTTGTGCACTGTTTCTTATTTAACAGTACATACATCAATATCAGGGCCATAATTAAACCAAATTACTGTGTTAATGAACAATTTGTTGTCTGATTAAACGATAGTTTCAACATTAAACAACACGTATACAACTTTTAAGTGTAGTTGAAGCTTACAGCGTCTCGCGTGACTGTTTCCCAGCTTGTTGACAACTATCATGCCTACCATTTTACACGCACTGTTCTGTTTAATTAAGTGTACATTCTTCATTTCCTACAAAGAAAATAGGAGAAGTCATGATGCAGGTTTTATTTACTTATCCATCAAGTGGCACTGTTGTATTTACGTTGTTCCATGACAGGACGTGTTATGAATCAACGAGAAATCCATTCATTATTCAGCGGTTTCCAGAAAAGTACATTACAGTACAGATTTGCAGAACTCAGTAACATGCACGTTGTATATGTAAAAGAACGTTGCAGTGCTCTTGCTACTGAAAGGCTGTGGAGGAAACTATTTCCTAACAGGCATCGGTCGTCATGACGAGTATTTCTCTCGATCGACGAATACGGGAGACGGTTCACTGGAAAGAAGAAACGGGGGACCTGCCAACTGGAGCACAAGTCGCACACCCGATTTTGAAGAGAATGTCATGGCTGCTTTGAGGTCGATGGCCGTCAGTTTCATCAGATTTTGTAAGATACCCTGCAAATGATACGTTCGCTGTGTCAATGATGGTATTTGCAGTAAAATGTAACTAATATAAACAAAAAAAAGTACGCAGTACCGTGATTGTAATCCTATTACCTCCTGAAGCTGGTTTCCACAATCGCAGCTTCCCTACCTGAAAATCTTCAGTGCAGCATCCTCCATGCTCTGTTAAATTTGTGCACTTTCTTGCAGTAACACCCAGTACATGCATATTTATTGGATTGAGTAAGGCTAAATACTCGCATTTGCCTGTTTCCATAATTCAGAAGAAAGTAAAAATCATCAGTGAATGTGAACGATGTTTGTGTAGTATTTGCCTCATCGAATTATACATGGCAAATTAATGTTCAAATGTTTGTATAGTCTATGGGACTTAACTACGGGGACATCAGTCCCTAAACTTACAAATTACTTATGAACTTCTTACGAACTAGGACGGCACAAATATCCATGCCCGAGGGGGTATTCGAACCCCCGACCGTAGTGGCCGTGCAGACCGTGACGGGAGCGCCTTAGTCCCCTCGGCCACCGCGGCTGGCGGCAAATTAATACGATTTCTGTTACTATAAGGTGTACAACTTTGCTTCTGTCGTTCCCCCCCCCCCCCCCCCTCAACATTTGAGGCT
Organism: Locusta migratoria; assembly: GCA_026315105.1. Lineage (NCBI taxonomy): Eukaryota > Metazoa > Arthropoda > Insecta > Orthoptera > Acrididae > Locusta > Locusta migratoria. The sequence continues at coordinate 133,428,555 of CM048749.1, read as the reverse complement.
TCGATGAAACAAATTGGTTACACATGTATCATTCAAAATATCTTCCATCGCTGGCCACTACTTTCTCCCAACTTTTGGGCATTTTACGAATCCCGCGTCGAAAAAATTGTTCATCTTTTGAAGTGATCCACGAATCGATCCAATTTGTGACATCTTCATGAGATCGGAAGTCTTGGTCAGTCAGGCCATACGCCACTGATTTAAACGGGTGATAGAGTTAGCAATGTCTGGAGAATACGGCGGTGGGGTAGGACTTCCCATTTCAAAGTTTCCAAGTACGTCTTGACCTCTATTGCAACGTGGAGTCGAGCGTTGTCATGTTGTTAAATCACTTTATCGTACCTCTCACTGTATTGCGGCCGTTTGTCTTTTAATGCTCTGTTCAGACGCGTTAATTGCTTTCAATAACGAGCACCTGCGTATGATTCACTTGGTTTTAACCAACATCCTTGGCTTTAACACCTCACAGTGCACGACGCCGAGCTGGTCCCGCCAAATGCGGAGCACGATCATGTAGCCGTGAATATGCGCTATGGCCGTCGACGTGGAAGCATGGATCACGTTCTTTCACAAACAGCGTCCTTACCATACGTACTTCATTCCATGAGACACAGCCGCACTTTTCTTCATACTGAAACAAAAAACTACCCCTCCCGCAAATGACAAGAATTACGCTCGTAAACTGACATTTTCAAAAAAAAAAAAAAAAAAAAAAAAAAAAAAAAAAAAAAAAAAAAAAAAAAAAAAAAAAATTATAATATAGATACAAATCGACTAATGTTTGGATGAGGTTATGTTGACAGAGGTCCAAGCTAACTGAATGTGGTCTGCGATGTTTCTCTCGGCCGCTACTGACCGTGTCGCCAACTATCAACAAACTGCAAGTACAAAGTTGCACGCTTTGTTGTAAATATGGCGTGTGGCTCATTGGCCTCGTGCAAGTCTTTCAATTGGACGACACTTCGGCGACTCGCGTGTCCCTAGCCTACCCCGAACCCATACGATGGAACAGAATTAATTTATCTCGCGTGACTGTGCCAGCATTCGTTCGTAGTTTACGGAAGTAGCCAGATGGCTCATAGGTCAGAGTACACGTATTTGGATGGGAACGCCGTGAGTCAGAGGTCTGATCTCCGTGTACGTCACTGTGCTCATTCTCCCGCTAATCGACAAACCGCATAGAGGTTCACGGTATCACAAGCAAACAAACACGCTGTGTCAAACAACCCTACCCGTGAGTCCTAAGAAAACAATGTGAAGGGGTTGGGCGTAGTACCGGCACATTTATCAGTACTGCTGTCGAAACAAAAGCAACGTTCGAGGGTAGGACACAGGAAACAAATTGCAAATTCCTTCGGTGCGTCTGCCCTTCCCGTGAAAAATAAGTTCACCACGGTACGCCGTGGTTCGAATTCAACATTAAATTGTAGGTCCAATTTCCTCGTTTGTGTAACTGGGGTACGTTAGGGATACGCAAGTCGCCGAAGTGGTGGCAAGTTGGAATACTTGCCCCAGGCTAACGAGCAACACGAAATTATTATTATCGTGGTTCGCCAAAATCCATTAATACTATGAGTACCTAACATCTTCAAGCTGACCGGAGACCCATCTCAGACTTCTAATACTTCAGTCTTCATATTTATAAACTTTTATGTGGCACGATCGCAAGGAATATCGAAACTGTTGTTACCACTTTCGGCAAATTTCTTTTAAATAAAGTGCAAGAATAGCAGCCAACATTTCCCTAGCTGGAAAACTTAGATATACAAGTTTTCCAGCTAGGGAAATTAAAAAACAGCATAAAAAATTTACATGCCACATATACACAAAACATCATAAATAGTTCTATAGAAATGAATGCACATTTGTTCATCATCGCCATCTGATACAACCTTAATGCAGATAAACTAAATGTTTTCTACATGGCTGTTTCATAGAGGAAGACTGCACTACACTTCCTCCTTTAAACCATCGCACGAACGACAAAATGGCAGATACTGAAATAGCTGTCAGAGGGATAGAAAAGCAATTTAAATCGCTCAACAGATGAAAGGCCGCTGGATCTGATTGGATACCATTTCGATTTTACACAGAGAATGAGAATGAACTTGTCCCTCTTCTAGCACAAAGTTCACTCCCATATCTCCTTAAGCCGGCTTCTCCGATCCCAGGGTCCCTATCTAAAATTGTTCAGCGGAGCGTCCTGTTAAACTTTTGCACGCTATTACGGAAATTTCCCGTATACACAGTATATTCTAGGAAGCAGAAAAATGTTTCACAGAAACACTCTAAGGTAATCCGGTTCTAAACCCACGCACACGTACATAAACACCACCATGGAATCTTTCTTTGGTTGGGAATGCAAAACAGTGCAGGAGATTGTCCTCCCAGCCTTATTAGTATCAGATTACACAACTACACCACGTCCAATGAGAGCACTACTTCCGCCTCCCCTTGCATATAATAATGCTAGCTGAAAACCCGGCGTTGCCCAGGTATTTATTTATTTATTCCTGCCTTTTTCAGGTATATATTCATTTGTATAAGGGGCATATGTCTGTAAAATTTCTTGGGAATACAATTAGTAGTACAGAAGTAATAGATTAAAACTTGGTGCGTGATGGGGAGGTTTTTCATGAACGTTACTGTTCGTGTGCTCATATCTCATGAACTACGTGTGGTACTGTGATACAATTTAGAAGGTACACTCAACTATATTCGTGTATTGTGTTTGCGAAATTTCCTGCGGCTACAATTTGTAGTGTAGAAATTATAAATTGTAACGTCATATCGAAAGCCTTAGTTGTAGTCCATGAACAGCGCAACGTTACTGTTTACGTGCTCATATCTCATGAACTACGTGTCGGAATGTGATACAATTTAGAAGCTACATTCAAATATATATGTGTTTACTGTCTGTAAAATTTCCTGTCGCTACAATTTGTAGTGTTCAAATTGTAAATTGTAACTTCATACCAGTAGCCGTAGTTTTACTCCATAACAGCGGAAAAGTAGTAAGCGAGAAACTTTTTTCCTTTCATCATTTTGCTATGGTTGTCAACGAGAAAAAGTTTAATAAGGTTTTGAAATTATGTTTAAAGTTTGTTGCAAGTCGCTAAGTACTGTCATTCTCATACAGGGTTTTTCTAAAGTCTCGCCGCATTATATGGCATTTTTCGCGATTTCTATTGGTTATGACGTAATATCTTTTGAACCATGTGCTGTATGTGATTCTTAACCATGCAGCAATTGTTACCTAACGGCAAGGAATGTGTGTACCAAATTTGGTTGAAATCGGTCCAATGGTTTAGGAGAAAATGAGCAGCATTGTCGCAAAATGCAGCAGTTTTTCGCGCATCTCATTGTTTATGACGTCATATCTCGTGAACTATATATCGTATGTGATTCTTACACTTACAGCGTCCATCCTCATGGATTGAAGTTACGTGTACAAAATTTCATAAATTTGTATGCAACACATACAAACAAACATACGGACACTCTGTTTTATATATTAGATGCAAGTACATTATGTCCAATCAGAGCACTCTGACTTTGTTGTGTCATATTACAACTCCACGTATCAAAGATCCCCCGCCTTTCTAAATTACGTTTCACAATTCCGAGAAGTCCTACAGCAAGCAAATCATATTTTTAAATTATTTATTACAAATTCCCCATTCTCAGTAATACTTGTTTGTCATCACGTCGCCCCCTCCCCCTGTCTCTTTCCAAAAAAGAAAAAAAAAAGTTCAAATGTTTGTATAGTCTATGGGACTTAACTACGGGGTCATCAGTCCCTAAACTTACAAACTACTTATGAACTACTTACGAACTAGGACGGCACAAATATCCATGCCCGAGAGGGGATTCGAACCCCCGACTGTAGTGACCGTGCAGACCGTGACTGGAGCGCCTCAGTCTCCTCGGCCACCGCGGCCGGCTGTTTCTTTCCCCTCTTGCTGCTGCAGATGTACATATTTTGCACCTCTAAGTTTTCAGAACCCAGATGGCACCCATACCTAAGAATATGCTCATCTATTACACAATTCCCTTCCCTCTGCCCCAATGATTTAAGCACCTCTAGTGAGGGCTTCAGAGGTCAATAGCATCTATGTTTGATTTACTGACCACCAAAAATCTGATTTTGGCTGGATACTTGTGCACATATGTATGAAAACACAGTCTTTGAGGCAGAGCAAATAAATGTAGTTTTTTTTTATTTATTATCCCCGTGGGTGTGGGGTGGGCACACCACTCTTCAGCAAAGAGTACCAAGTAAAACAGTAATACATGAACATAAAATAGGAGCTATAAGCTGATGAATTTAAAACAATATGAAGATGAAAAATGGAGATGCTTAAAAGTCCAGGTTGATTCAAGAGACATATCCAGATGATTAAAATGGCCACAGTGGCTAAAAACAGTGTTTCATGTTGACACACAGACACGGAGGCTATGACAGAGACGCTAAATAAACACACACAAGAAACACTGGTTAAGATTCACTATGCAGTAATACTCCATAGGGGATAAAGGAGAGAAGGTGAAGCACAGAAGTTGAGACAGGAGGTGAGACAGGTGAGACAGGAGGTGGGAGTGCAAGGACTTCAAGGAGGAGGGAAGGGGAAAGCAAACCAAACGTGTGGTGGGATGAGGGGGGAGGAAGGAGGGGATGTGGAGAGCGGGCACTACAACTACGAGGAGATGAGGGGGATAGGATTAGGGCTGGTAAAAGGGTTAGATATTTGGATGAAGGAATCGTCTGGTAGGGGTAAGTGGCGTAAGTTACCCTGGGAAAGAATGTGGAGCATATGGAGGTGGAAGGATGTAGGAATACAACGTTGTAGGTGTGGCAGAGTCTTAGGGCTGTTGAGGATATACCAATGGGCGATGGGAATCATCTTGCAGGATGGAGATAATGCGGATATGCTGCAGTAACTGTATCAGGTGGGGAAAGGAGCCACGTTGCACATGGGAGGCAGATACGGTAAGCGAGGCATAGCGTTTGACATTCGCGGATACGGAGGGACTTACAGTAAGTGTGGGGATGGAGACCCAGGTGGGCTGGAAACTGCATAAGACAGGACACATGATGGATTTATAGAGAATTGTGGATACGTTGAGGCATCATGTCCAGCTGGAGAGGAGTATGAGGAAGCGGAGGCAATAGAGGAATTTTTTACACATGGTTTTGAGCTGCAGAGTCCAGGTGACACCACCTAGAAGGCAAGGCCTCACAGCTGTCTGTGCCTACGTCACACCGAGAGGCTGCGAACGCAAGCTGACAGGCCGGCTGCTACGAGGCGGTGGGCGTGCTCTAGCGGCTAGTCAGTTAGCTGGCAACCACGACGTAGGCATGGCTAGCTGTAAGGCTTTGCCTTCCAGGTGGTGTTGGTCCAGGAGAGGAAGTGGTCAAGTGTGAGGCCTAGGTATTTAAGGGCGGGGATGTGACTGATGGGATAATTGTGCAGGGTGAGGGAAAAGTCATGCAGGTCGAAGGATGGGGTGGTACGATCTATAATGATTGCCTGGTACTTGTCAGTGTTTACACCAATTGGAGAATTGGGATAGATGGTATTGTAGAAGGTGCTGAGAGCAGGCGAAGGAGGGCGCAAGATGTCCAAATTTTTGTAAATTTATTGGACTCAACTGCTAGGATATTAGACCGTAACTTACAAAATACATAAATTAAGGTGAACTAACCTAAGGACAATACAAACACTCATGCCCGAGGGGGGGACTCGAAACCCCGATTGCGAATGGCCGCGCGCACCATAACACGGCGTCCCAGTACGCACAGCTAATCCGCCGCGGTGAGCGCGCAAGGTCGAGAAAGACAGTATCATCAGCGTATTGAAGGATGGGTTTTGGAGCATATCTGTGGAGTAGATGTAGAGGAGGTGGGGGAGAGGACAGAACCCTTGGGCACCCCGGGGGAGGGGTAAAGCAAACGGGAGCTGGAGTTGTACACAGTGACATTAGATGAGTGTAATTAATGCGAATAGCATAGGTTTGCAATTGGAAAAGGAGACCAGAATGCCATATACGGTCAATATCAAAGGAGACGAATATTGCAGAGCGACAGGAATTGAGCTAAACAGAGAGGAGGTGAATGAGGTGAAGGAGCTGGTCGTCAGTGTAGGAGGAGGATCAGAAGCCTTATTGGGAAAGGGGAAGCAGTTAGTGTTGATGGAGATGCTGATGAATACAGTAAGACAGGGTGGTTTCCAGGACCTTTCTGAATACTGAGGAGAGGCTGATAGCACAATAGGACAAGTTTCGGACAGGATGTGAGACATTTTTTCACAGGTAAATGTACAGGAGGACATTATAGAGGGTGATGTGGGCTGTATGGAAGGAGAAGGGTCAGGCACGAAGGTGGCGGTAGGTCAGTTGGCCATAACCGGGAGTGGTGATGTGCTTAGTGTGGAGTGTTAATTGTGTGTGTAAGGCGGTCACTGGAGTGTAAAATTCTGAAGGGGGGATGTGGTCCAAGTTCTGGAAGCCTGGGTGGATTGGTGGAGGGGGGCACAGGTGTTGTGCACTCATGGACATCAGGAAAGAGGGAGTAGTCGAAGTGGTGATTGTCTGGGATGGAAAAGATAGTGAGGTACAAAGCAAAGTGTTGTGCCTTGTTGGCATTGTCAGGGAAGGAGGGGGAGGGGCGTTGGGGGGGGGCAAATAAATAAATTCCATGGTTAGTTATATAAGAGGCCCCATGGAATTCTGCAATCAGTATTTATGAAACTGAATAATAACTAATTAATAACTGACATTTCCTTATAAAATGTAAATAATAAAATAGTAATATGCAGCTGCTGCCCTGTAATTTACCTTAAATTACATGTAGCACTAATCCCGGAAAACGTCGTAAGGGTCATCCACACCAAGCGCCACCGCAGAAAGAACTTCATGGCGACGATTTCCAGAACCGAGTTGTGTTTTGTGAATAAACACTTCAAGAAATGCAAACAACGCCCACTTTCTTCCCCGAGGTACTTTTTTCCGCTGAGTCTACATCCACAAACCGTGGCAGCGTTAATATGTGCCTTGCGGAAATGACCACGCCAACTAAGGCGTCAATCATGGATTGCGCGGCCGCTCCCGCCGGAGGTTCGATTAGTCTAGAGACCGATGACCTTAGCAGCTAGGTCCCTTAGATTCATAAACATTTGAACATATTCGTTAATATGCAAGAACTCAGTTGTAAAACTATGTCTATTTATGAAGCTTTTCATACAACTGTGAAACTACAACACCTTCTGAAATATGATAAATGACCAAGGAAACGGCACTACCCTAGCACATATTCATTTATATATGTACTCCGCAAGCCTCCTTACTATATGTGGCGGAGGGTACTTGTGGTAGCACCATCATTCTCTCTCTCCCTCTCTCTCTCCCTCTGTTTCTGTCGCGAGAGTTACGAGGAAAGAGTGGGCGTTGGTAAACCTCCGTCTTAGCTGTAAAATATTCGATTTTATTGTTGTGATCATCTCCTAGACGGGTGTAGGAGTGTAGTTACACGACTATTCTTCGAACGAACGCTCTCAGAATGGCACTGTGAGGTTTACTGTTGAGCAAACCTGACTGTGACGCAGGACGCTTTCCTTGTAGCTTCCGCTACTGGAACTTGTTGAAGACCTCCTTCACGATGGGGACGAATCATTCCTTGTGCAAGACGCAGTTTGTTTATTTTTGTTGTTTTGTCTATGCATGTCAGTTTATTTAGGGATATCCTCGACGCTTTTCGTCTATTATTCTTTTTTTTTTTTTTTATTTATTTATGGGACTTAACTACGGGGTCATCAGTCCCTAAACTTACAAACTACTTATGAACTACTTACGAACTAGGACGGCACAAATATCCATGCCCGAGGGGGGATTCGAACCCCCGACCGTAGTGGCCGTGCAGACCGTGACTGGAGCGCCTCAGTCCCCTCGGCCACCGCGGCCGGCTCTATTATTCTGTCATATAACTAATGAAATATGTACCAACAGCCGTTTTTTGCAATTTTTTTCTGATATCACGTTAATGTTTTCTTCTCTTCAGGCCCCACCAAGTAGTACGTCCAGGTTTCAGTTAAGTATGTTCTTACTGTTGCGCCTCTTTATCACAAGACTCCGTCGAAAGTTCCAGTCCAATGTGTGGTTCACGCACATGAACAAGCAATTGCCTGAACAAACGGCGGTTAGCGAACATTGCTATAGTGATTTGAACAGCCGCCGTCGCATAATCCAGGTGTACAATGGATTTACACCTATTATATGTAAGGTGCTGTGGTTATGTGTTACACAATATTAATCTTCTCGATATTTTGGATTTCTTTCTATAGATTCCATTTGTTTCAGACTAGTTAGGTAAACATGTTTTCTCCATTTTCGCCCGTTTTTCTATTTACTTTAGAATGGGGACAAAGTTTCTGCTATCAATTTATGATTTTGATGATGCCATTGTAATTCTGTCAGACACATCAAAGGACCTGCAAGAGCAATTCAACGGAATGGACACTGCCTTGAAAGGAACGTATAAGAAGATCATTAAAAGGAGCAAAGCAATGGTAATGAATGCAGACTAAGCAAAGCAGGCATGCTGAAAGAATTACATTAGGTAACGAAACTATGAAGTTGGTAGATGAGTTTTGTTACTTGGGCAATAAAATGAAATATGATGCTCGCAGTACAGAGGATATAAAATGCTGAATTGGCTTTGGGAAGAGAGGGGTTTTTAAACAAAAAATGTTTGTTAACATCCAATATTAATTTAAATGTTAGTATATCTTTCCTGGAGGCATTTGTGTAGACTTTTGTCTTGTACAGTAATGAAACATGGACGATACATAGATCAGATAGGAAGAGGATAAAAGCTTTTGAAATGTGGTGCTACAGAATAATGCTGAAGATTATGTGGGTAGATCGCGTAACTAATGAGGAGGTACTGAACAGATATGGAGAAGAAAAGAATTTTTGGTATACATCGATTGATTGGTATGACACATTCTGTGACGTCAAGAAATCGTCAATTTAGTATTGAAGGGAAGTGTCTGGTGGTAAAAATCGAATATGGAGAAAAAAAGACGAATACAGTAAGGAGGTTCAAATTAATTTGGGTTGCCGTTCTTATGAGGAGGTGATAAGGCTTGCTCAGGATAGAGTAGGGTGGAGAGCTGCAGCAAACCAGGCTCCGGAATGAAGACCACAACAACAAAAACATTTCCCTCGAATACTAAATGCTTCATGTCTAGGAAAGTTTCTTACCAATCGATCTCTTCTTTCAGTCAAGATAGGCCAGAAATTTCTTTTCTCTTAAACTGTGTCCAGTACCTTCTCATTAGATACGTAATCTACCTACCTAATCTTCAGAAGTAGTGTGTAGCACCACAATTCAAACGCTTCTATCATCTTTCTGCCTAAACTGCTTATCGTCCACGTTTCATTACCATACACTGCTGCACTCCAGACAAATGCTTTCACAATTGACTCACGAACTTTTAAATTGATAATAACATTACCTGACACCGCCGCTTTTGGATACGATCTGATAGTTCTATATTCTTCGAAATGAAATGCCAAGATCGCGAATTAATAATTTATTTAACACGTTGATATCCACGCTGACGTCAGAGGTGCTCGAGAGCCGACTGCTGTGGCCGCCGGCGACCACACGACAGCCATCGTGTTAATGACGACCGGTTTCGGTGAACTGCGTCACCATCATCTGGTCATATATATTTTATAAGCTGGTCATCGTATTTGAAAAAAATTGATATAAAATAATAAGTGCAATATAGCACTTAGTCACCATATAAAAATACACGAGTTAAAACATGACAGCTTACAAGCTTATTTTTATATGGTGACTAAAGTCTATGTTGCACTTATTATTTTATATCCATTTTTTAAAATAAGATGACCAGCTTATAAAATATATGTGACCAAGTGATGGTGACACAGTTCATCGAAACCGATCGTCATTCAATAAATTATTACATCGCGATCTTGGCATTTCATTTTGAAGAATACTTTAAATTAATATAAGATGTCAACAAATTTTGCTTCTTGGGAAATGTTTTTCTTCCCATAGTCGTTTTGTATTTTATATCTTCTTTACTTCGGCTATCAGAAGTTAGTTTGTAGACTCATATACTACTTTTAATGTCTCGTTATCGAATGAGATTTCTTCAGCGTCGCCTTATTTTCTTAGTCCACATTGCGTTGCCCTCGATTTGTTAATTTTATATAGTTAATTTTAGAAGCTAGTATGAAGATGTTGTCATTTACATTAGATTTATATAAATTTTGTGTAGCTATTACTGCATTATTAGCTGTTAGTGGCTTGTTTACAGCTGCGTCTCGTATTATCCTCTTCATTTTCACTATTACCGTAATCACTGTGGCTGTAACAATATATCACTTAGTCACCATATAAAAATAAACAAGTGAAAACATGAGAGCTTACAAGCTCACGAGCTGTCATGTTTTGACTTGTGTATTTTTATATGGTGACTAAGTTGCACTTATTATTTTATATCCATTTTTAAATATAAGATGACCAGCTTATAAAATATATATAACCAGATCATGGTGACTCAGTTCATCGAAACCGGTCGTCATTCAATAAATTATTACATCGCGATTTTGGCATTTCATTTTGAAGCATATTTTAAATTAATATAAGATGTCAACAAATTTCGCTTCTTAGGAAATGTTTTTCTTCCCATTGTCATTTTGTATTTTATACCTTACTAGCTTAAACCCTCGGCTTCGCTCGCGTGTTGATTGATTATGATACATATGCGCGAACGTCAAATCGATTTTTTTAAAGAGATGTATTAAAAGAAATTTCTTTTTTATTGCTTTATTTATTTATTCCTATATTTCTTTATTCCTATGCTTATCCTTACAGAGAAAGACCAAGGATATGGTGTATGGCATCACGTTTCGCTCTATGTAACCTCCTTGGTATAGAGTCACAAACGTCATCGCTGGCCTTCAGTCCGAATTTTTTTATCATTTGACGACTTTCAGCCACCATATCTTCCACCCCGTTATAGCTATCGGCATGGAACTGCTATGGTGTACAACGGGAGACTTTGGACAACAGTTACACACAGACCATTCGTTTGCGTTCTGTAGTTTTCGATGCAGAGCGAAATATTAAAACACACACACACAGGCACACACGTAGAATTTTATATACACCGATAACTTTCCATCCCAATATACTCCACCCTATTATCATTATCAACCCTCAAGCAACAATGCAACTAATAAAACCATTTTCATAGAGTAATTTTTGTTCCGCATTTCGCGTTATATTCATCAAATTACTAAATATCTTATCAGATCGCTATAAAACTGTGCCTAAAACGTTCCTCAGGTATACATTAGTGACTGTACAACTATTTAAGTCTCTGCGTCTTGTTCGGACGTGATAAGCGTACACCGAACAGACATTCACAGTAATATATATATATATATATATATATATATATATATATATATATATATATATATATATCCGATCTCCATAAAACCGTGCCTAAAGCCTTCCCCGGGTAGACATTAGTAACTGTACAAATTTTTAGCTCTATATGTCTTGTGGTTCAGACGTGATAAACATACACCGAACAGACATTCACATTTATAGATATAGATTTACTTCGGCCATCATATACTACTTTTATTGTCTCGTTATCGAATGAAATTCCTTCAGTATCGCCTTATTTTCTTAGTCCACATTGCATTGCCCTCGATTTGCTGTTGTTAATTTTATAAGATACTATGAAGATGTTGTCATTTACGTTAGATTCATCTAAATTTCGTGTAGTTCATTATTAGCTGTTAGCGGATTATTTACAGCTGCATCTCGTATTATCCCCTTCATTGGCAGTATTACCGTAATCACTGTGGCCGGCCGCGGTGGCCGAGCGTTCTGCGGTGCGTCAGTCACAGTCTGCACGGCCACTACGGTCGGGGGTTCGAATCCCCCTTCGGGCATGGATATTTGTGCCGTCCTTAGCAGAAGCTAGTTCATAAGTGTAAGTTTAGGGACTGATGACCCCGTAGTGAAGTCCCATAAGCTTTACAAACATTTGAACATTTCGTAATCACTGTGGCTGTAACTGTCCCAAAGCGTATCTTGTGGTCTTTCCCTCCCCCTCCCCCGGGACGGGAAGTTAGGAATCGCAGGGCGGTAACAGTTTCCTTGTTTTGGAGGAACAACAGAGACAAACCTGACGCAGCACGGCCACACGGCGAGGTGAAGGCAGGTCGCCAGATAAACGAGTCCAGGGTCCGGCAGGGCATCCCTGCCGGCCGCGTTAGCACACGACGCCGACCGGTTCGGCGATAGCGAGAGCGAGCGCGGAGGCTGCGGCTCTGACGTTCCTAGAACGGAAGCCGGCGGCCACCAGCGCCGCACGTGAGAGCTGACGTCACGATGCACAGAGGCTGGCGGGAGAGGGGGGGGGGGGGGGGGAGCGTCGCGTCGCGCGGTGCTCAAAACTGCGCGGCGCGCGGGCAGCGGCACAGTCGCCGGCGCGCCAGCCACCCAGCGCAGCAGCGTCGCCATGGCAACCGCGTGGGCTCTCGCACTCCTGCTGGCGACGGCGGCGGCGGCGGCGGAGCCTCTGGGCCCGGCGGTGCCCGTGGGCCGCAGGCTGCCCGCCGAGGAGCGGCCGCAGGCGCAGGCAGAGCAGGAGCTGCCGCCGCAGCTGCAGGCGCTCCACCCCAGCGCGCCCGAAACGAGCGACGCCTGCCGGAGGGACACCGAGCTGCTGGCCGCGGCGGCGCGCAACAGGTCCACCTGGGCACTCGCCAGTAAGTCCGCGCCCTCCCACTGCTCCAAGCACCTCAACCATCTCATTAGGTTAGATGAGCCACCAACCAGAAGCCTTCGGTATATCATTGCCCTTCTTGAGGTGCCTGTACGAAAACAACAGGTAAATCATGGCATTAAAAACTATAAACTTTACATAAAAGATCAGAGTACATATACACAAATATAAGGGCGAGAGATACAGTGAATAAAAAATTCTTCTTGGAAAACTTCAAAATTTAAAATATTAATATAGCGCCGTATCCTTATAAAATTATAAAAATGACAAAAACTCTTTCATATTTTATTGATTTTGCTAGCTTCATTCCCACTGCTTCGCTCGCGTAGATTTGATAGGTGCCGGCCACGGTGGCCGAGGGGACTAAGGCGCTTCACTCACGGTCTGCACGGCCACTACGGTCGGGGTTTCGAATCCCCCCTCGGGCATGGATATTTGTGCCGTTCTTAGTGTTAGCTAGTTCATAAGTAGTTTGTAAGTTTAGGGACTGATGACCCCGTAGTTAAGTCCCACAACAATTACACACAGACAGACAGATTTGATAGTCTCCATTGGTTGTTTCTACTTCTAAATATAAATTTTCATACATTTAGCTTACCTAATCAAGTATTTCGATATAGAAAGCTGAATAGATGGGGCATAACAGCTTTCAGATAATTGCAGAACGACATGTTGACCATAGCTGTTTATTGTTTCTCAATGCTACCGGTGTCGGTTATTTACCATTTTCAAGCGTTAGCAGAGATTAGCTAATAGCTTAACATGTCTAAATACAAAAATACAAAATTATAACACAAGTATTCGTTGTCATTGCTCTAGTTATTATCACGGTGGCTGACTGCTACAGTCGCAGCATTGAGAAATAATAAACAGCTATGGTCAACATGGCGTTCTGCAATTCAGAAATGTTCAAATGTTTGTTAAGTTCAAATGTTCAAATGTTTATTAAGCTTATGGGACTTAACTACGGGGTCATCAGTCCCTAAACTTACAAACTACTTATCAACTACCTTATACTAAGGACGGCACAAATATCCATGCCCAAGGGGGGATTCGAACCCCCGACCGTAGTGGCCGTGCAGACCGTGACTGGAGCGCCTCAGTCCCCTCGGCCACCGCGGCCGGCGTTCTGTAATTATTTTGATATAACTTGCCACCCCCTATTGCACCATTGATGGCAGAATTAAAAACATCCCAAAACACTTTTTTTTATTCCAACCACAGTTCCAAATCCAAATTTTCCCATTTATTGCATCAGTCTTAGTAGCACCCTTAAAAGATTTTCCCTTATTTCACTCGCTTAATGGTTGAAAAAGGTAAAGCAGTCAACAATCCGAAGATTGGTTTGAACACCACAGTACTTTACTAGGCATGGTCCTGTTTGGAGGTGGTATGCCGTTGCCTTCCTCCGACCTTCGAACTGACTTACCCACTTACCCAGCCAGTTATAGGGGGAACTACAGTTTAACGTGGGTTCCGAACCACGGTGCTACTCGGTATTTTTCACATTAGCAACACTGCCAGAGGTGAAAGAAGTGGAAAGTAACAGATAAAAATGCTAGGACCTGGCGGCGATCGAACCAGCGACCTTTGGATTTGTAGTCTGGCACTCTACCACTGTGCTTAATGGTTAATTTCCAAAAATATCGAAACACATGTTTTTAAAATTCCAATCAAAAATCTAAATCCGAAACCGCCTGAATAGCAACGTATTTTCAAAACAACCGTTCATCCCCTATTTCACCCCTTTAGGGATGGGACTAGCGAAAAATCGCTAAGATAAACAACTACAAATTTCAAGTTTCTATCGTCTGTAGATTCACTTTTCAGCGCCGTTTTCTGTCTTTTAGAAACGGATCGAGGACACGAAATTTCTTTTTTACTCTTTGGCATCATTCTTGGTTAGTTTTACCTTTCAAGCTGTAATATGCACTTATTTTTCTTTATTCGTACGCTTGTTGCAGAAAAATAACTGAAGAACGTGCATCACGTTTCGCTGTATATACCGTCTTTGCTATTATAGTATCAAAAGTCATCTCTGGTGTTCAGTCCGAATTTTATATAAGCTGACGACTTTCAACTACCATATCTTCCACCCTCTTATATCGACACGGAACTGCTATGGTGTACAACGGGAGACTTTCTACTACAACAACACAGAGAGATCGTTCGTCTTCATTCTGCAGTTTTGCTGAAGAGCAAAGTATTGACACCCACAAGTAGAATATTATATAAGTCGGTAACTTTCAACTCTCATATCTTCCACTCCCTTATCGTTATCAAATCAAAAAATGTTTGTAAAGTCTATGGGACTTAACTACGGGGCTATCAGTCCCTAAACTTACAAACTACTTATGAACTACTTACGAACTAGGACGGCACAAATATCCATGCCCGAGGGGGGATTCGAACCCCCGACCGTAGTGGCCGTGCGGACCGTGACTGGAGCGCCTTAGTCCCCTCGGCCACCGCGGCCGGCCTTATCGTTATCAACCCTCTACCACCATAGTGCACAATGGGTCACTGATACCTAATACCACATACAAACACTATTCGTTTGCGATGAGTAGTTTTGGCTGCAGAGTGAAATATAGGCACAAACATCTCAATTTGTATATATATTAAGATAATTTTATAAGACTACAGCACCATTACTACTTTAACTTCTGAAGCTTTTCAAGAACGATGTTATATACTCAGTATCTCTTGGTCTTATATTTCTGTCCTTGAATCAGTTTTTTTTTTATTTATACTTCTTATACAATAATGGACCCTTCTTCCTGCAGAGACACCAAAAGGTGGGTATAACTGACCCAAGCAGATCGGAAGTAAAAGTAAAGATTCTGCAACTGGTTGTTGTTTTATTTAACTTAATATAAACCACAGATGCCGTGATGGATAAAATATTTAATTAACGCTTTCATTTTGACGACAGATTTCGGTAGACCATCGTGTGGTAATACATTTGTTCAGCCTTAGCTGCAGATGTGGTCGACAACACACGTATCGTCATTTATGTACAAAAATTGTATATCACGTTTAAAATAACCGCAGTCCAACTCTTATATATGTGTGTGTTAACAACTGTAACATGTACCGTAGAAATACGATGTATTTTGTTCTGGTCTTCAGTACAAACACTAGTTTCATTCAGCTCCCCACGCTACCATGTCCTGCACAAGCCTCTTCGTATCTGAATAACAAAATGTTTGAAAATTTGTAAATCTATGGAACTTAACTACTGTGTTTATCAGTCCCTAGGCTTACAAAGTACTTAAACTAACTTAAAGTAACCTTAGGACAACATACAGATACCCATGCCTGAAGGAGGACTTGAACCTCAGACGTGGAGCAACAGCGCGCTCCGCAGCAAGGCTCGTCAGAGCGCTAGGCCGATCACCGTGACTCTTCATGAATGAACCTGTTCATTGTATTCGTGTCTCGGTCTCCCTCTGCGATTTTAACCCCCTCACCCCCACGCACACACTTCACTCCAATGACAATTGTCTTCTGCCTACGAATGGGTACTACCAATCGATCCTTTTCTTTAGTCAAGATGTGTAGAGTACAAACAATTACTCATCTTCGATACCGTGAAACGAATCTCTTCTACTGCAAGATCTTTGCTTTCTGTGTTTTGCGAGAAGGTACTAGGTATCAAAATAAGAAAAAATGTCCGGCAAACATATCTTACGAGCTACCAGCATTTCTTCAGTTCCGATACTGTGGAAGAAATCTCTTATACTCGTCAGGTGCACGTAGCTCTTAAGATATGTATTTGCTCTATAGTACCTCCTCCCAAAATATGGAAAGCAAAGAGCTTGCAACGGAAGAGATTTGTTCAAAGATTTTTAAGAGTCGTTGGGTTCCTATGCGAAACAATTTATATGACGATGCGTCGACCTGCACATTATTTTTCAGTTGATACTGATGGAAATTCAGTTCAATTTTGAACAGTGTGAATCACAAAGCAGTAATTTCCAAATGAATTAAGCAATCAATTTGTTGGTCAGATGAGAATTTGTACGAGACTGAAACAGACATCAGATAAATTAATAGGAGAGCTGCAGATTGCTGTAATGGTCATTAAATAATGAAGCCGTCAGTTAATAAACTGGTGATTCGTTGACGAGTTTCGGGTAGAACCCATCATTAGAAAATAGCCGTACACATTTTGATATATGATGGGTGGCATAATACCTCTGTATTCAATCTACTGTTAATCACTGCAGCCTGCTGTGGTTCGAAGTCTTATGTTGCAATAAACCACATTAAAATTCCAAAACTTTCATATTAATACCGAATTAAAAGTCAATAGAGACGTTTAGTTCTTAATACTCTTTTATTACATAAATTTTACTCAGACGCATACAAGTTTGCAAAAAATCTATTTTTATCATCTTGATGACCTATTTAATGCTATCAATCGCAATTTCTTCATGATATTAAGCTTTCAAATATTCACAATCACATTTTTAACTATCAGCAACGGTCCCACTTTCAGTCTGTCAATGTGCTAAAACCTTCTCAAATGATTTTTTCTTATAGTATCTCAACATCTAGCTTGTAAATATTTACAATCACATTTTAATTTTGGAGGACGTTCTCAGCTGTATTCTGACAATGTGTTAAACTACTCAATTATATTTCTATTACATCTGAATCACATGTCACTTTGCTTCATAGTACTCGGTTTGCACATTCCCTTCCATGATGCGTATGGGACTTACTTTAAAAATGAGATAATCTGTTAATCATTTTATTTATAACCACGTATGCGGATGAGGTTCAGAAATTGTTTCAAAAAGTATATACAATTTGTTTGAAGTCACTAAGTACTCTCTTTCATAAAAACACCGAATGAAAATAGCACGAGTAATTTGCTTGCCGTATGCTATGAATTCTTTGCTACCTTATTAAATATACAATAATTCTAACTGTAACACTTATTGTGTTGAAGCCACAACGTAACATTGTTAACGAGTAGATTACGACAGCCTTTTAAACGTTGCGAGTCGGTCGAGAACTGTGTGAAATATTGAGAACTAATTGTTGGCTGGAGTCTTCAACAAGTTTTCAGTTAATATCCATTCGAAGTTGATGAGAAAGTGCTCCGACACTGATGACGTCGACGTAGACACCGAGACAAACTGTTACTCAGATGTGTTCCTCTCCACTGCGCTTTCATTACACGGTGTGCTGTAGGAAACAGAATCGACTATTTCACTCGCCTTATGACATAAGCACACTTTTATGAAACTGTTATCTGCTTTCGTGTGTGAGCCTTCATCTGATGGTACGATTTCCTTCAGTCACCTACAGCCAGGAGGAGCTTTAGAGGTGTGTAAGTAACGGCGTTGTCCTTCGCCTCAATTTCAGCGATAATACGAAAAGTGGATAAAACTTGCCATCGCGGATAGAAGGTGACCTTTTTTTGGAGGCGATAGGATTTACATACATCGAGCTCTGGTAACTAGAAGTGATTAGAATCTTCTGTATCAACAAATTTTTCGGATTCCCTTAGGCCATCAAATTCTGACTGATCCTCACACTTCAGATATCCTGTCTGTTGGTAAAAGGAATCAATACTTATGCACTCGTTCGAAATGTGAAAGTTAAGGGCAGTTTAATGAAGTGTATCGTATACGTATATTTACCGCCGATTTCAAATGTTCCTTAACAAATGAAGATAAAGGAGTAATGTCGAAGTTTAATACCCGCAACAAATAATAAATAACAATTTAAAAAAAGATTAAAAACTTCAGATGATCGCGCGCGCGATCCAGGGTTGTCTCGAACCTCCGACGGCGAACAACCGCACGCTCCCCAGCAAGGCGCCTTAGAGCGCTCGTCCACTCCAGCGCATCAAAACTCACGCCACTGCAGAAAAGGTCGATATTGGTCTCAGTGGCGCTGAGAAACAGCTGATATCACACAGCGTATTGCAAGCGTCAACTTCGCTTCGCAATATCTCTGGATGTAATTGGCGTATTGCGTCATCACCATTGTTTATGTGTATTGTCATGCTACAGATTGCCGAAGAAATAATATAGGGTATCAATTAAAAAAAAGTCTGTGTTAAAAAAAACGCATGTGCTTTCGTTTAATGTTTCAAAATATGTACATTCATGAGCAGTGGCGGACTAAGGGGGTGGGGTGGGAGCGGACCGCCCCGGACCTCAAGTCTTGGGGGCGTCCAAACACCTCGAAAGCACTTTATTTATTTATTTGGCCTCTCTTTCTGAGGCCTCCAAATGTGGAAATCAATTTTTTTAGACTCTCCCGTGCCTCTCGTCCTGGGGGGGGGCTCCAAATCTCAAAAATTACATTGTAGTAATATAAGTGGACGGAGGGCCTCATTTTGATTTGCCGCCGCCCCGGGCCTCCGACAGCCTTAGTCCGCCACTGTTCATGAGCCCGAGCCTTACATTGTTGTTCCAGAGATATTTTGGGTGAACAAGGTAGCTGCAAAACGTGTTGGGAATAGCGGGTTAGTAAAGTTATAATAGAGTAAAACGTCACGCCATTGTAAGCAACAGGTAGTTTTCGACGCGTCTAAGTGTCGAGCACATGATATCTCCTGAACTACGAACCGCACAGTGGCATACTTTAGGTGCGCTTCATGCTGGTGTTGGGGAATGACTGACGCCGAGGTGTGGCGTGTTGCAGTGGTGGACGCGTCCAACCGGCGACTGGCGCCAGGCATCCTGTCTGGCAACACGGACCTGTTGGGCGCCTACGACCAGTGCGTGCGCACCAGGGGGCCCGCCTTCAAGGCCCGCTACTGCCTCGCCACCGTGCGCCTCTCAGGGGTGAGTCTCTCATCTACATCCACATCTACATCTACGTCTACGTGTACACTCTGCAAGCCACCCTTCCCCCCTTAGAACTTTTATTTAATCCACTTGTCATCCTTCTGCGTGCTTCAGGAGTTTGTTGTCAGGTAGCGTACATTGTTGGCCATGGAAAATGCAGCAACAAGTAGGACAGCAGATACAACAGCTAAATTTATTTGTCAGATAACACTTCATACAAAGATTACATAATTAAAAATAAAGCGCCATATGAAATGATTGAGATTATGGAATCGTTATTGGGTGTTGCCGCTACTGCTGGACGTAACTGCTGCTACCCGCCTCACCGCTGGTAGAATACAGCAGTCCACGCTGGTGGCCAGTATTACCAATGTTGATCTGGTTTAGTAGTGCCTGATGTGTCACGAGGCAGTAGTTCCACAGTCATAGACTTTTCCGTAAGCAGAAATGGGGAGAATAGGGAGGCCGACGCAAAGGAATTCAAAGGGCGATGAAGAAATTCTGAATATTGTCTGCTACATGTGCTGCACATTATCCTACTGCAAAGTGGCCGATGGCAAGCACCGAAGGAGTGGGAGGGCAACAGGTTCCAAAAGTTCAGACACGTAACATTTGATGGTTACTGTGTCGGAAAAATGTAGTGGGGTGGGGGGGCGAATGCAATACAATACCACTCCGCATTGTATAAGCGAATGTCATCAAAATGTTTCAAATGTTTGTATAGCTTATGGGACTTAACTACGGGGTCATCAGATATTTGTGCCATCCTTAGTGTTAGCTAGTTCATAAGTAGTTTGTAAGTTTAGGGACTGATGACCCCGTGGTTAAGTCCCATAAGCTATACAAACATTTGAACATTTCCGAATAATTGCTGGAGCCCACCCAAGAGCATCCTGCAGACATTTATTTAGGGATCTAGGTATCTTCACTGTAGCTTCACAATATATACATTCACTCGTGAAATTTGTTATTAGCAATCCGACCCAATTCATAAGTAATAGCAGTGTACACAGCTACAACATTAGGAGAAAGGATGATATTCACTTTTCAAGGTTAAGTCTAACTTTGGCTTAGAAAGGGGTGAATTATGCTGCCACGAAAGTCCTCGGTCACTTACCAAGTAGCATAAAAAGTCTGACAGATAGCCAACTAGTATTTAAAAAGAAATTAAAGGACTTTCTGAATGGCAAGTCCTTTTACAATGTAGATGAATTTTTAGATAGGACTATTAAAAAAAATTTTAAAAAATAAAATCTATATCTATAAATGTGAATGTCTGTTCGGTGTACGGTTATCACGTCTGAACCACAAGACATACAGAGCTAAAAATTTGTACAGTTACTAATATTTAGTAATTTGAAGAACATAACACGAAATGCGGAACAATAATTACTCTTTGAAAATTATATTTACTCTTTGAAAATGGTTTTATTGGTTGCATTGTTGCTTGAGGGTTGATAATGATAAAAGGGTGGAGTATATTGGGATGGAAAATGTATATAAAATTCTACGTGTGTGTGTGTGTTAATATTTAGCTCTGCATCGAAAACTACGGAACGCAAACGAATAGTCTGTGTGTAATTGTTGTCCGAAGTCTCCCGTTGTACACCATAGCAGTTCCATGCCAATAGCTATAAGGGGGGTGGAATGGTGGTTGAAAGTCGTCAAATTATAAAAAAATTCGGACTGAAGACCAGCGATGACGTTTGCGACTCTATAGCAAGGAAGTCAAATACAACGAACGTGATGCCACAAACCATATGTTTGGTCTCCAGCTCTTTCTCTGTAAGGATAAGCATACAAATAAGGAAATATAAGAATAAATAAATAAAACAGTAAAAAAGAAAAATCTTTTAATACATATCTTTAAAAAAATCGATTTGACGTTTTGCGCATTACATCAAGTGATCGATCTGTGATATTATTACAATCATTATTGTTGAATTTCATGATTGGATTCTTCGAAACGAGTGCATTTTTACGTGTGATTTCTTATTTCTTATATATTCTCTGATAAATTAACATGTTTATAGAAAAAAATGAGATGGAGAGAGAGAGAGAGAGAGAGAGAGAGAGAGAGAGAGAGAGAGAGAGAGAGAGAGAGAGAGTGGATAGAAAAAGTACTAACTCAAGGCTCGAATAAATAAATAAATACCCAGGCAACGCCGGGTTTTCAACTAGTAAAAAATTAAAAACACCAAAAAATGTAATAAAACCCCTGAAAATATTGATTGTCAAGAGTAGGCAACCTTTACTAAACTGACACGTTGCACATCATTACGAAATGTCATATATATGGTCTATGGAACAAGTATTAATGTAATCTAATGTAATTGATCTACGTGCGCTGCAGGGCGCGGCGGACGGCCGTCGCCTGCGCTGGGCGACGTGCGTGCCTGCCAGCTGCTCAGCCCAGGACGTGTCTGCGCAGCTGCGGGCGTCGCTGCCCTACGCGCTGGGCCAGGCGGCCAGCGTCAAGCTCTCCGACGACGACTGCGCCACCGTCGACGGCGTGCCCTGGGAGCCCGCCGACTGGTGCTTCGTGTGAGTCACACACTCCTTCACTACTCCGTTCCACCTTCTAAGCGATCCACTTTCTTCTTTTAGACTACTCGAGACGAGGGATGATACTGCAGTCCCTTCTACACGATTAAGAAAATATCGTTCATGCGAAACACAACTAGCTCTTTACTCACACGAAATGGTAAGTGCTGTCGACAAAGGTTCTCAAATTTATTCCGTATTTCTTGATTTCCATAAGACTTTTGACACCGTACATCACAAACGGCTTTTAATCAAATTGCGTGGTTATGGTATATCGCCCCAAATTTCCGATTGGATAGAGGATTTCCTGTCAGAGAGGACACAGTTTGTAGTAATCGATGGTAGGTACTAATTTCAAGCTTCACTTATTCAATGAACGTACTGCAAGTGTACTTATACCCGCAAGGGATGCCATGTACAACATGAAAATGTCTACAGCCCTATATCATTTCCTTTCCTCTTCCATGTTGCCATGGATGACGCACAGCAGTTTGCGTTTGTACCGCAATAAGTTGTAGTAACTCCCCACTACACTGTGTGAAGAGTAGAAACTCTAAAAGTTCACCAACCTGACGTCTTCTATAGACGTTCAAAAATGTTCAAATGTTTGTTAAGCTTGTGGGACTTAACTACGGGGTCATCAGTCCCTAAACTTACAAACTACTTATGAACTACTTACGAACTAGGACGGCACAAATATCCATGCCCGAGGGGGGATTCGAACCCCCGACCGTAGTGGCCGTGCAGACCGTGACTGGAGCGCCTCAGTCCCCTCGGCAACCGCGGCCGGCTTCTATAGATGTCCCCACGCAGATGATGGCACGCAGGTCAGAGTTCTTGAATGAGGCTGGAATTGCTAAACTGTTGGTAGGAACTAATTACGAAATAATACTTTCTTGTGGGATGCCATCTAGTTTATTTAAATTCAGCAGAAAACCAGTAATTTGCATAATAATATCAACTTGACACAGATTGTTTTAAATGAAATTAAATATAAAGTCATTTCCCTTGATCTAAGATGTTTAAACAATGTTGTATCACCGCTTACGTATGCATGATACTCCACTGAGTGCGCGTACTGTTCAAATGTTCAAATGTTTGTAAAGCTTATGGGACTTAACTACGGGGTCATCAGTCCCTAAACTTACAAACTACTTATGAACTACTTACGAACTAGGACGGCACAAATATCCATGCCCGAAGGGGGATTCGAACCCCCGACAGTAGTGGCCGTGCAGACCGTGACTGAAGCGCCTCAGTCTCCTCGGCCACCGCGGCCGGCGCGCGTACTGAAGTCACCTGTTACTCTACCGAGTGCCTGTTCTGAACTGAAGAGTGGCGGCTCCATGCAAGACTGCCTTCGTTCCCCAATTTTGCGCCTAAACATGGCCGCCGTGCATCGTCCGTCTTATATTAACTGTTTTGTTTGTGTTTTTTGGCAATTGTTAATATGTCTTACCTACTCAGGGCATAGCTTAGCTTTGAGGGTTTTTATGAACAGAGTTTGACAATGAATATATTATTAGTTTATTAAATATTAATAAAAATATGATTGCGTTTTGGCGCGTGACCGCCAGTGCTACAGCCAATCGGCGTCCAGTGCCTGCCGCTCGGGGACTTCCCTAGAATTCGGCGAGATTTGCCAGTGCTCTTTCCCATGAGAACCCGACCTGTTGTACCACCTGTCGTGGTTCTCATCAGCTTTTACCATATGTCGCCTACTGTTCCTAACCGGCTGCACTGAAGCAATACTTCGAACTTAATATGATGGTTTTTAGCCAGAAATATTAAATAAGACATCGACTAAAACAGAGGTGTCACGGGCGTTCCACAGGGTAGTGTTACTGATCTTCTGCTGCTCCTTATTTACATAAATGATTTGGGAGACCATCTAAGCAGCTCTCTTAGGTTTCATGCAGATGACGCCATCATTTACCGTCTAGTAAAATCATCTGAAGATCAAAAAGAACTGCAGAACAATCTAAATAAGATATCACAATGGTGTCAAAATTGGCAATTGACTCTAAATAATGAAAAGTGTAAAGTCGCCCACATGAGTACGAAAAGAAACCTGTTAAACATTCTTTACAAGATAAATTAATCAAGCGTGAAGGCCATAAACTCCACTAAATACATAGGAATTACTATTACTTCACATTTAAATTGGAAAGAACAGGTAGATAATGTCGTAGGAAAGGCGAACCAGAGACTGCGTTTATTGGCAGAACCCTTAAAACATGCGACAGAACTACGAAAGAAACTGCATAAACTACGCTCGTCCGTCTTTTTTTGGAGTATTGCTGCCCAGTGTGGGATCCTTATCGGGTGGGTTTGACGGAGGACATCGAAAGAGTCCAGATAAGGGCAGCTCGTTTCGTATTGTCACCATACAGGGAAGACAGCGTTACGGAAATGATACAGGATCTGGGATGGGAATAATTACAACAACGGCGCTTATCGCTGCGGCGTGGGCTACTTATAAAACTCCAGTCGTCAACATTCTCCTCCGAATGCAAAAATATATTGTTGACTCCCACTTACATAGGTAGAAATGACCATCAGAATAAAATACGAGAAAACAGAGCTCGGACGGAGAGATTCAGATGTTCTTTCTTCCCGCGCGCTATTCGAGAATGGAATGGGAGATAGATAGTATAATGGTGGTTCGATGAACCCTCTGCCAGGTACTTAAATGTGATTTGCAGAAGATCTCATGTAGATGTAGATGTAGAAAAGTAATGCATAAAATCTTTAAATTTTGTGTCATAGATCTCTATGAGGCCCCTAAGCGTACCTCTAATAGATCTTTAATTTTAAACAGCGCCATATTTGTCATTTTATTTGATACAGATCAGGGAAATAATTTCAAACTTATCATGTCATTTCTAGAATATTATTGGATTCACTGAAATGACGTTTCATTTTCATTGACCATAATACCTAGCCCAGAAACGGATCCTTGCAGCGTTTTATATATAATTCCATTTGATATGTATAAAATTCAACCTACCACAGTTCCACCATTTTTTACAATTCTGTAAACTCGAAACATTTACCATTGGTTTTCCTGTTAGTGCCTGTTTTTGCAATTATAGAGAATACCATAGTAAACACAACGGCAGCATCGCGTTCGGTGTACGGAAATGTTTCGAGAGATCACCATAAATATAATCAACGATAGAAGAGCTGCAAATTTTGGTGAGGGTAATTCGCCTTCTTAGATAATTAAAATGGGCTGATCGGGACAAATTTGTTTGTTTTTAAATCTATCGGACTAAACTGCGTGGTCATCAGTCCGTAGCTTACAAACTACTTAAACTAAGCTGAACTAACCTACGGACAAACACACACACACACACCCATGCCCCAGGGAGGACTCGAACCTCTGACGGCGAGCAACCGCGCGCTCCGCAGCGAAGCGCCTTAGACCGATCGGCTACTCCACTGCGGCAACAAATTTGTAACGTTATTTTCAGCGTACGGCTATGTCTTTGGCTACAACAGAGCGCGGAACTGTAAAAAAAGATTAACAGTAGCCAAAGGCTTTCGTTTGTGTATCACACCAATCATGTTCTCCCATTGTTACATTTTCGTGTTCACCTCATTTTTTTATGAAAGTAAATAGCAATAACCTTAAACTCTCGTTTAATGTCTCTCAACTTGAAAGTTGTTGTCTGTTACAGAGCGCTGATGATCATGTTTGGAGTAGCCTTAGTTGGTTCCACGGGCTTCGATATCTTCTTTGCCGAGAAGATGGAAATTAAGAAAGGTAAGGCACGGATGACCCATAGAAGAATAAAATAATTGTTGTAACTTGCCTGGATTGTGTTGTGCTACAATTTTGGATGGTAATACTTGCCTTGAGTATCTTAGGAGCTACGCTGTCACCTGCCTCTGCTTTGTCGTTGCAGACAGCGCGTGGCTGGCCTTCTCGGTCCGCAAGAACTGGCGCTCCCTGACGCACGTCAGCAACTCGGGGCTGACCAGCGTGCACGGCATCAAGTTCCTCAGCATGGCCTGGGTGGTGCTCTTCCACAAGTACGCCATCATGGCCGACACGCCGACCATCAACAGCGACATCGTCGAGGACGGGGTAAGTTGACAAGCGGAAACGGGCGCACCAAACGTTCTCAGAACCAAATGTGTTGCTCTCTGTCCAAATCATCACACAGCAGAATACTTTACCCTCTAATACGTTTTATGCCAGGATAGAGTATCGCACTATCCATGTAATGCTCACTTTACGCTGACAGACAGACATAAGTCCAGTTTCGCCTACAGGCAAATCGAATTAAAGCAAAGTGTGTAATGTACAGAAAGGATGATGTCAACACGCCGAGACGTACAATTCACGATACACGTCAACGTAAAGAGGTGGGAGTGTGATATCTTTATTAATAAATGTTTGTCTTGAGTGTGTATTAGTGAATAATTCACAACGGTTTACTGCCGTCATATCACTGAGAGTTCAAAAATGTTCAAATGTTTGTTAAGCTTAAGGGACTTAACTACGGGGTCATCAGTCCCTAAACTTACAAACTACTTATGAAGTACCTACAACTAAGGACGGCACAAATATCCATGCCCGAGGGGGGATTCGAACCCCCGACCGTAGTGGCCGTGCAGACCGTGACTGAAGCGCCTCAGTCCCATCGGCCACCGCGGCCGGCCACTGGGAGTGTTCTGTAAGATAACCAGTATCGTATAATCTGTTGATCACTTGCTGTCTTTCTTTATTTCTCTTTGGCCAAGTTCCCGCACATGCAGGGTCGACTTGGTTAATTCTGTTTTGGCGTGTTTATATTTACGGCGTGGCTGGATGCCATTCCAGTAGTTACCCCATGGTCCCCCGGGAGGAAATGTGTACCGCAAATGTCTGCGTATCGTGATATATGTGTGAAAGTGTAAAGTGGTTGCGAATCGTGTAACTGAGGCTGGGCGTGGGGACCACCCCGGTATTCACCTAGGGTGATGTGGAAAACCGCCTAAAAACCACATCCAGGCTTGTCGACACTCCAAACCCCTTCGTTAATCCGCCGAGTGGATTCGAACCGCGACCGATATGTCTACCCGTCTCGGAAAACTGTGCATTAGACCACTTGGCTAATCGATCGGGTCAATCACTTGCTGTCTTTGTGAAGACAAACTATATACCTTTTTCGTTCCCGATTTGACAAGCGTTTGGGATATCTTTCATCTTAATTTTCGAGATGGTCTAAGTTTCCCTTCCCTTTATTCTAGAACAGGTGCAAATTTTTCAAATGTTTTGACAGTCCTTGAGGAGAATGTTGTGTAGTCAGTTATAATAATAATTAATAATTTCGCGTGAGTAAGTGGCCTGGTGCAAGACTTTCAGCTGGACGCCACTTCGGTGACTTGCGTCTTCCGAACCTACCACAGATATCCAATGTGAAAAAGAGGACCTACAAATGTCGTTCCTGGCAACTCATCAAATCGTTAAGAGGTGAAGTCCGGGTTAAAAAGCAGACGGAAAAAATCCACCGACCCTATACTACTTGTGAGGTTATTTAACTTTTTAAGTACCTCATTTAGTTCTAATTATTGGTTTTATACCTTTGTATTTAGGTAGCACCTGATGATACAATCTGAATTTGTGAAAGGGGCATCATTTTAGTAATGAAAACTTTATAACATTCGCAGCAGTACTTGTTAATTAATATGAGTCATTTTGAATGTGTATTCGCTGGTGACAAAGTGTTGTGCCCACATCAGCATGACCACCTAAAGTTCTCGTAATTTTTACCATGTCTCACATGGACTTTAAATGAGGAGAAATTAATGTGTTGTGTTGGGGTGATATATCCATCACGTTAATTGTCTCCTGACTCCAAGACGCCACGTTTGTATAGCTAGCGCAATAAGTCGTGGCTCATGTGCAGAAACTCATTCTCAACTTGTGCGCAGAGCGAGTTCATTTCTTTGTTTCTGAGGAGCGGCCGGCTCAGTTGCACGTTGCCTGCTGGGCCGTACACTTCGTCTGTTAAGCTGGCAGTCAACTGCGCCTCGCGACCAGTAGGTAACAGGCAACTGAAGCGCCCACCCCTGGAAAACAAAGGAAAGGACCAACACAACCTAGAGACAAGGCCTCACAACAGGCCGTGCCACATCATACCGATCAGGCCGCGACTGCCAGGTTACTGACTGGCCGCTACGAGGCAGTGGGCTGCGCCCCAGCGGCCAGCCAGTCAGCTGGCTGCCGCAGCCTGGTCGGTGTAACGTGGCACGGCCTGTTGTGAGGCCTTGCCTCTAGGTTGTGTTGAATGGACTCGTCCAGAGCACAAATTGAGAAGGTAGGGACCACGACTATTTGCACGAGCTATGCAAAGTCTGATTAAAACTAGTCCAGTAGTTTAATAAGTCATGGCTGCAAAATACTAACACGAATTATTTACAGACGAATGGAAAAACTGACCTCGAGGAAGATAAGTTTGGATTTAGTAGAAATGTAGGAACATGGGAGGCAATACATTACGACTTATCTTAGAAGACAGGCTAAGGAATTGCAAACCTACGTTTTTGGCGTTTGTAGGTTTGGAGAAAGCTTTTGACAATGTCGAGTGGAATGCCCTCTTCCAAATTCTGAAGGTAGCAGGTAGGGAGCGAAGAGTTATATTTAACCTATACAAAAACCAGACAGCGGTTATTAGAGTCGAAGGGCAAGGACGCAGAGGTTGGGAAGGGAGTAAGACAGGATTGTAGCAACCAGACAGCGGTTATTGGAGTCGAAGGGCAAGGACGCAGAGGTTGGGAAGAGAGTAAGACAGGGTTGTAGCCTTTCCCCAATGTTGTTCAATCTGTACATTGAGCAAGCCGTGAAGGAATAGAAGGAGAAATTTGGCGAGGGAATTAAAGTTCAGGGAGAAGAAATAAAATGTTTGCGGTTTGCCAATGACATAGTAATTTTGTCAGAACCTGAAAAGGATCTGGAAGAGCAATTGAATGGAATGGACAGTGTCTTGAAAGGAAGATATAAGATGAACATATATAACAAGAGTAAAAATAGGGGAATGGAATGTAATGTCAGAAAATCAGGCAATGTATATTAGGTAATGAGACAGTAAAAGTAGTAGATGAATTTTGTTATTTGCGTAGCAAGATAACTTCTGATGGCCTATGTAAATAAGATATAGAATGCAGAGTGGCTATAGGGAGAAAATCGTTTCTAAAGAAGAGAAACTTGTTAACATCCAATATTAATTTAAATGTTAGGAAGTCCTTTCTGAAAGCATTTGTCTGGAGTGTAGCATTGTATGGGAATGTAACGTGGACGATAAGGAGTTCAGATAAAGGGATGCTAGAAGCTTTTTATATGTGGTGCTACAGACGAATGATGAAGATTAGATGGGTAGATCACATGACTGATGAGGAGGTGGTTCACCGAATTGGGGAGAAAACGAGTTTCTGGCGTATCCTGACTAAGAGAAGGGATAGACTGGTAGGACACATTCTGAGACATCAAGGAATTGTCAACTTAGCATTAGAAGGAAGTATGTGGGGTAAACATCGTAGAGGGAGACCGAGGGACGAATATAGTAAGCAGATTCAAAAGGATGTAGGTTGCCGAACGTATTCTCAGATGAAGAGACTTCCACAGGTCAGGGTAGCGTGGAGAGCTGCATCAAACCAGTCTGTGGAATGAAGACCACAACAACAACAGTTTCATACACGTACACAAAACAAGGATGGACCCAATACTGAGCCCTGTGGGAATCGAGTTTTACAGTAGAATAATGGTGGCTCGTAGTGAAGCGAGTATGCTGTAATGAGGCGGTGGTTGTGGTGTTGCAGCTGAAGTACGACTGGACGCAGATGCCGGTCTCTAACGGCGGCAGCCTGGCGGTGAACACGTTCTTCGTGGTGAGCGGCATGCTGCTGGCGTTCGTGTTCCTGCGCGACCGCGCGCAGGGCCGGCCGTTCGGCCTGCTCAGCTTCTACGTGTACCGCTACGTGCGCCTGACGCCCGTCTACGCCGTCGTCATCTGGCTGTACGCCACGCTGTCGCGACACATGGGCTCGGGGCC
This sequence comes from Locusta migratoria, assembly GCA_026315105.1. NCBI lineage: Eukaryota > Metazoa > Arthropoda > Insecta > Orthoptera > Acrididae > Locusta > Locusta migratoria. The sequence goes on along the minus strand of CM048749.1, from coordinate 133,398,312 downwards.
GCTCTGGAGTAGCCTCATGACAGAACAGTCGCGCCGCTGCTCCGCCTCCTGGTGGCGCAACCTGCTCTACATCAACAACTACCAGCCGCCCGGCGAGGTGGTGAGTAAGCCCCACTCTCCTCTACCACCGCGCTGTTCACCAATGAAGGAACACATTGCAAAAATTTGTTGCTTTCAAAGTATGAAAGATAGAAACACTATTCCAACGTTCCTGGAAAGAGAAAAGCTCAAATTTCTATATATTCAATATGGACACTGTAAGAAACTTTGCTGTATCAAAGACGCTTCTATATGAAAAAATCATTTATTAATTACGACAGGTCTATTTCAGAACAATTGCCATCTTCAGGTTTCTGTGAAAGTAATATAGGTAACATAGGAATAATATTGCAATTTGAACGCGATAATATAAACTAATAACATCTACATCTACAGAGATACTCTGCAAATCACATTTAAGTGCCTGGCAGAGGGTTCATTAACCACTTTCATAACTTTTCTCTACCGTTCCATTCTCTAATAGCGCGCGGGAAAAAAGAACACCTAAATCGTTCCGTTTACGATATGATTTCTCTTATTTTATTGGGAAGGTCATGTCTATCTAAGTAGAGGGTGCTAGCAAAATATTTTCACATTCAGAAGTAAAAGTCGGTGATTGAAACTTCGCAAACCGATCACGCCACAATGAATAACGTCTTTCTTTTAATGATTTCCACCCCGATTCGTGCAACATTTCCATGACGCTTTCCCTCCGGTAACGTGATAAAACAAAACGAGCTCCCCCCTCTCTGAAACTTCTTAATATCTTACATCAGTCACACCTGGTGAGGGTCCCACAAGGGGCAACAGTACTCCAGGAGAGGACGCACAAGTGTGATGTAGGCAATCTCTTTGGTGGAGCTGGTGCATCTTCGAAGCGTTTTGCCGATGAAACGTAATCTTTGGTTCGCCTTCCCCACAATATTTTATGTGTGTTCTCTCCAGTCAAAGTTGTGCGTAATTGTAACTCCTAGGTATTTGGTAGAATTTACGACCTTAAGGTTTGACTGATTTATCGCGTAATTGAAGTTCAGCGGATTTCTTTTCTTTGTCAATTGCCAATTTTCGCACCATGTAGAAATTTTGTCTAAATCGCTTTGCAGTTGGTTTTGATCCTCTGTTGACTGCACTAACCGATAAACGACAGCATCATCCGCGAATAATCTAAGGGAACTATTCAGATTGTCTCCTAAATCGTTTATAAACACAAGGAAGAGTAGGGATAACGTTTCCCTGGGGAACGCCAGATATCACATAGGTACATAGATACAATAAGTTTACATACATTAATCTTTACTTCTTTGTAACGTCGTTGTCGTATTTGCTGTCATGATGATTTGACCATTTTATTGCTAATAAAAGTGAACACAGTTATTGTCGTTCTTATATGTCAGTCAAATTCCGAATTTAATTTTGTTTGCAAGACTCTTAACGAATTATGTAATTATTAGCTTAACTGTTTATATGGAGCGATTACTATAAATTTCGAATAGTATAATCTCTGCTATGTTTATAGAGTTTGCTTATGTGTTTATCTCTTTGATAGAGTAGTTTAAACAATTTTTCTATGTATTTTTTATGTTTCATATCGATCTGCTCATTTAAAATTGCTTGAAGGTAAATCATTGTGTGTGAATAAAACTTCAATTTCTTCAAGAACGTTCATCATTAGTCCCTTTTGTGTAATGTGTAAAATGTCAATAGCTCGTTCTATTTCGTCATCTATATGTTTCAAGTGATTTCAAGTGTTGGAAGAAGGTTGATGTGTTGCTGTCACTATTTCTAACGTGTTCACGATCACATTGTTTACATTTGATTTTAAACATTCCAGGATTTGTATATATAGGTGTTTTTATATGTCCTGATTGCAGTAGGATTCGAAGATTGTGTCTGATAAGCAAATTTTACGTTAGTACGTTTTAGTATTGTACTAATAGTGTGAGATATTTTCGCAGATATATGGTGCGTATAATTAATAATTATAAATATTTTTTCATATAGCAGCGTCTTTGATGCAGCAAAGTTTCTTACAGTGTCGTTATATGACATATATGACGCATTGGACTCAGCTGAATATAAAATATAATATGAACACCATGTGTTACATAACAAATATTGAAACAGAGGGTCATTACTCACCATACATAAGGCAGCCGGTTTCTCGTTATCAAATTCAAAGCCTTACAGCTTGATTTAGTAGGCTTTCGAAGGTATCAGACAACAGTGGGATTAGAAACATTGTCTTTTACGTTACCCTACAGATAGAAGTCGCAAGCCGTGAGGTCCAGAATCTTGGCAAGCCATGGTTGATGAAGTTCATATTCAGCAGCTCTTCATTCAAACCGTCACCCTGGAATGATGTCATTCAGCTAACGTTGGATGTTGGTACGGAAATGAGGTGGAGAACCATCTTGCATGAAGATGAAGTCATCTGAATCCTCTTTAAGTTGAGAAAATAACCAGTTCTGAACCATTTTTTGATAGGTTAGTACTGTCAGAGTTTTCTCCATGAACAGGAAAGGCCCATAAATTAATGTCTGTTGTTCCATAGCTCTTAACAGACATTAGTCTTCGTGTAATCTTCAAACTTTAAATTATTGTCTGTCAATGAAAATAGGAATTATGGTTCTATCTTTTGTAGTTTGGAAGATATAAATCTTTGAAATCTGTTCCTTCTGTTTGAATAGCCCTGTATTTACTGAAGCAGTTGATCTTTCGCTGCCCAAACAAAGCACAGTCTAGATCACGATAAGATACGAATAATGTTTACACAATCAGTAAGAGGTCGTGTTGAGACAAGAATAGCTATCGCCGGAATCTGCTCTTCTAGTTTGCATAGCTCACATGTCCAAGAACAGCTGTAACCCGGCAACGGGCCTGTTATCTTGAGGCAACTATGAGCATCCCCAATTTTCGAAAGGCGCTCGATAATATGCCGTTTATTTGCTAACAGGAGACCATGGTAGGGGAAGTGTAGATCTACTGCGAAAGTCCACAGGATATAAGCACCAATATCTCGAGAGCAAAATGAGATATTTAGACGAATAACGAAAATTAGTTCAGAACCTTATCGAGTGTAGTTGTCAAACTACAAAATTTGCAAAACTCGTTCTTTTTACCTAATACTTTTTAAAATCTAATAACAAAGCAGTTGCAAAATCTGCACGGACCGCACTCGGGAATAAACACAGCGGGTAATTTCGATGATGTAAAACACAAAATCAGACCGTAAACTAAAAATCGTTTTGCTTGCAGTTTTAAATAAAATTTCGATATCTTCCCATAATATCACCCAAAGGAATGTATAATCTACCATCAACTACCCACAAAGTTAACACAATGCGAATTTATGTCTGTGAACTACATAAAGTGTCGTGCAAAGGTTTGCCAAATATGGTGCAACACAGTAATTCTGACTCATAACGGAAATGATTTAGTCTCTTATGAAATAAAGATGTCAATTTCTTAAAACTGAATGGCATAGCAGCTACCAAGTTTGCATGGACATAACAGGGCAGATAGGAAACGGTAGTGAGCCAGAATTAAAAGACAATATGTCAAGAACAAGAATAGATATCTTTCAGACCTCAATATTAAATAAAATTTACATTTCATCCACATAAATGTACTGTCTAACGTCAACCGTACACAAAATTTACACACTGTGACTTTACCTCTGCAACCTGGACAGAATATGGGACAGTGCTTTACTTAATTTCACGCATCACAATAATTATGATGAACAGCGAAAAGAGATTCAGTTCTTCATCAATCGAAGATATCGAACTGTAGGATGCGCAAAAGATCAGTTTGTATCGCCTAATAGTTTACTTAAATTCGGGTGTTAAATATTAGTCGGCGACCGCAACTTCAGGTTGTTGGAGACTGCTATGCCATGCTATGCGTAGCTGTACGATGCCTCGACAAGCACTGAACAGCAGAACGTAATGGACTGAGGCAGCCTCCTCTTTGGAAGAAAGGCATATACTCGGCCAACGTTTCGAAGGGAAATTCGTCTCTACACATCGTTAACCTATACGGACTCTCTTCGAAGTCTGTCCGCCCTTGGTTTAGCTTCGGTTGTAGCCTTCGCGATTCCACTTGACATTCACATCACCGACAATCGACATAGCTTTCCAAAGTTTTAAATGTCCATAATGGATTTGGCACTCAGTTGACGTCAATAACTGGTCCACGCTGCAAGACACCGAACTGTGCTATGCAACCCAAATCTGCTTGTGCGTCTTCTGTACTGACAACGCAGGGACCTCCTTTTATCTGCACTGTCGGCTCCGCGTCTCTTTGCATCTAGTGGTCAGTTACTCATTACAGAAGGGTCCCTGGTAATTTTGATCACATTGGACACTACTGGCCATTGAAATTGCTACATCAAGAATAAATGCAGATGTTAAACGGTTATTCATTGGACAAATATATTAAACTAGAACTGACGTGTGATTACATTTTCACGCTATTCGGGTGCATAGATCCTAAGAAATCAGTACCCAAAACAACCACCTCTGGCTGTAATAATGGCCTTTAATTGGGTCAAACAGAGCTTGGATGGCGTGTACAGGTACAAATGCCCATGCACGATACCACAGTTCATCAAGAGTAGTGACTGGTGTATTGTGACAAGACAGTTGCTCGGCCACCATTGACCAGACTTTTCAATTGCTGAGAGATCTGGAGAATGTGCTATCAAGGGCAGCAGTCGAACATTTTCCGTATCCAGAAATGCCCGTACAGGACCTGCAACATGCTGTCGTGCATTATCCTGTTGAAATGTAGGGTTTCGCAGGGATCGAATGAAAGGTAGAGCCACCGGTCGTAACACATCTGAAATATAACGGCCACTGTTCAAAATGCCGACGATGCGAACAAGAGGTGACCGAGACGTGTAACGAATGGCATCCTAAACCATCACGCCAGGTGATACGCCAGTATGGCGATGACGAATACATGCTTCCAATATGCGTTCAGCGCGATGACGCCAAACACGGATGCGACAAACCTGGATTCATCCGAAAACATTAAGTTTTGCCATAGATGCACCCAGGTTCGTCGTTGCGTACACCATCGCAGGCGCTCCTGTCAGTCATGCAGCGTCAAGGGTAACCACAGCCATGGTCTCAGAGCTGATAGTCTATGCTGCTGCAAACCCCGTCGTCCAACTGTTCGTGCAGATGGTTGTTGTCTTGCAAACGTCCCCATCTGTTGACTTAGAGATCGAGACGTGGCTGCACAATCCGTTACAGCCATGCGGCTAAGAGCCTGTAATCCAGACTGCTACTGATACGAGACCGTTAGGATCCAGCATGGTGTTCCGTATTGTCCTCCTGAACCCACCGATTCCATATTCTGCTAACAGTCATTGGAACGCGACCAACGCGAGCAGCAATGTCGCGACGCGATAAACCGTAATCGCGATAGGCTACAATCCGTCCTTTATCAAAGTCAGAAACGTAATGGTACGCATTTCTCCTCCTTACTCGAGGCATCACAACAACGTTTCACCAGGTAACGCCGGTCCACTGCAGTTTGTGTATGAGAAATCGGTTGGTAACTTTCCATATGTCAGCACGTTGTAGGTGTCGCCACCGGCGCCAATCTTGTGTGAATGCTCTGAAAAGCTAATCATTCGCATATCACAGCATCTTCCTGTCGGTTAAATTTCGTGTCTGTAGCACCTCATCTTCGTGGTGCAGCAATTTTAATGTCCAGGAGTGTACATCTGATGGTAGCGTATGTCGATGTGGAGCCTGTTTATGAGTGCGGCCGCAGAGTGTGCTGACAGCTGGTGCGTCGTGTGCCCGCAGTGCGTGGTGCAGTCGTGGTACCTGTCGGCGGACACGCAGCTGTACTGGCTGAGCCCGCTGGTGCTGTACCCCATGTTCCGGTGGCCGCGCGTGGCGCGCGCCCTGCTCGCCGGCCTGCTGCTGGTGCCCGTCGTCGTCGCCTTCTGCCTCACCTACATCCTCAAGTTCCCCTGGGCCGACGTCCGCAGTCTCGAGTGAGTAGACAACCCCTTCACACTCTAAAATATTCACCTGTCTCCAGAATGAAACCTTCACTCTGCAGCAAGTGTGCGTTGATATTAAACTTCCTGGCAGATTAGAGTGCCAGAACCGGGATTCGATCCTGCCCGCGAAAGGCAAAGGTCCTAGGTTCGAATCCCAGTTCCGTCATACAATTTTAATCTGCCTGGACGTGTCTTCTCTCATTCACCGGCATTCATCTATCGCTGATCGACTATTGACGATTCAATTGTAAGCCTAAAGCTTCGAGGCAGAATGTTTTTTTGGGAAACCTAATGTTCACAGAGAAAAGCATATTCACTAAGAAAGTCTTAGCTATAGGGAACTGACTTGGCCGTGGGAAAAGAGGCCAGTTCTCCACAGAAATAGGAAGATACCTCATATGAAGACTTTGCCTGATTTCGTACACTTCTTTTGATGACAAAGCAGGGAAGGATCAACCATCGTCTGCAACTGCAGTACCTAAAAATCTCGAAAATTGTCCTTAAACGTTGGTCTTGTGTCCCACTGGATACAAACAGAAAATATTCTTTACGACAGATTTGCTGTGATCGTCGGATCTTCACAAACTTTGTCTTATATGCGTTTGCCTAAACTGTTGAAGTCAGTTGCGTTACATGAACAGAGTAGGAATATGGACACAAGACAAATGTTGTGAAGATTCGATGGTGCTAGACAGAACTAAAATTCATCTTCTTTCTAAGGTACTTTTGTGCCTTTTAAAATATGATTTTCTGTGGGCCATAGTCAACTTCTCTCCATCGATAGTTCTTTGCAAGTTTTTCACATCTTGGGACTATTTCGCTAGCCATTTCCATCTTTAGTAACCCCCCCCCCTCTCTCTCTCTCCTTCTCTCTCTTCTGACAGTCACCCATCCTCACATTTCCTCCCCTCCCCCTCTCGTTGCCCGGCTTTCGTCCTCTATTTCTCCCTCTCATTTATCATATCTCCCGCCCTCCAGCAGCTTAGGTCACTCCAAGAGTGGTTAGGTGGAAAACTTTGTTATGAATTATAAATCTGAGGGGAGTTTCGAGGCTCAATCCACAGAAAGTCCTAGGATATCGTCTGCAACACTTATAAATAGTATAAAAGATAACTTACACTCGGCTTGAAGACCACGTTGAAGTACAGGTCCTGTATAATTCATTAGGTGAGTCAGTTAAAATTCTTAGTCTTGCATACCACCTGCATATGAGTCCATAATTCAGTGCTGCAGTGTTGAAACTAACAATTTGGTCGAAGACAGATTTCCCGTACCTGAAGTCCGAAATATCGCAATTGCTTGTGTAATCTTCCACTATATTGTCAGTTCTTTTTTAAGAGACAGTAAAATTGCCCCGGATTTGTTATTACTTGCTATTTTGCATGAAGACATTTGCATTATTTTTACTTTCTTCCTCCTTCAAGTTGTTACTGCGACGATATTTTGCCGCCTAATTTTACTTTTTGCGTGAAAACAACTCGCCCTACAGAGAAGGGCAGAGCTATCTCGTATCACGTCACACAATATAAGCCGCGATGGCGTAACTGGCTGACTGGTCGCTACGAGACGGTGGCCAGTCAGTCAGCTAAGCGGTCTCGGCCTGCTCCGTGTGACGTGACACGAGAGCTCTCAGACCGCCCCTGCAGGCAGTGTTGACCAGCGCCACCTTGTTAGTGGAGTGTCGTCGCCTCGTGCCGCTGTGCTGACTTGGATGCCGTCTGTTGCAGGGACACGGTGCGGGACGCCTTCTTCCCCGGCGTGTACGCCGCCACCTACATCCGCGCCAGCCCCTTCCTCGTCGGCCTGGGGCTCGGCTGGCTGCTCTTCCACACCAAGGGCCGCAAGACGCACCTCTCCTTCGTAAGTATCTCCCCTGTGGTGTTCCGACTTCCAAATACACTGCCTCCAACAAATAAAGTAAAAGCTCACAATAGATACTTCGGCACAGCTCAAAATTTATGTGAGACAGGAACTCGAACCCAAATGTTATCCTTGCCTCGAACATGGGCGTTAACCGACAATCCCCTATTCCCATTGAATACAAAGAAAAGTTAATCGTTACGACTGATTTGCTGTCATCGTCGGATCTTCAAGACTTTTAAGTTATACGCATATGCCTAAATTTTTGAGCTGATTGGCACTACCTTAACAGTTTAGGAATGCCGATACAAAACAAAAATTGTGAAGATCCGATGATAACAGCAATTCTGACGAAGCCCGTCGTGTCTGACCAATAAAAAGTTGTAGCGATCTCGGAGCTAAAAAATTCGTTTCAAACATAAGCAGATCGCTCCAAGTACGCACTCATTTGTGTTCTACATAAATGTGATCATGGGCCTTTTTCATACAGCTTGGTTACATTATCTCACACTATTCAACTTGAGCTCGTCTGTTCGACAAATTTATCTGTAAGGCAGAGAGCAGGGTAATGATCATATTCGTCTCTCCTGCATCCTTAGAGGTAACGGTTTCTAATCTCAGTCTGCATGCTTTTGTCGTTGACTCCTCTGCAAGGATCTTCCTCAAAAGGATTGTTCACTTTTTCCTTTTCTTTTCCAAAATAGAATTAAGTTTACGTCATTAGCTGCCAGTAGGCATTACATTATATTAATGGGAGAAGTTTAAAATTTGTGCCTATCCAGGATGCGAACTCTGGTTCTCTTGCATAGTAGGAAATTACGCTGACCACTGCGTCTTCAGGGCACATTGATAGCTACTACAGCGGGTTCCATCCAACTACGGCTCCCTTCAGACGCAATTTTTGAACTTACGCACACATTACTGAAGTAGTGCCACTGCTGGTTTGATGCAGCTCTCCACCCTACTCTATCCTAAGCAAGCCACTTCATCTCCTTATCAGAATGGCAACCCAAACTATTTGAATCTACTTACTATATTCGTCTCTTGGTCTCCCTCTGTGGTTTTTAACCCACATACTTTTCTCTGATACTAAATTCCTTGATATCTCAGAATGTGTCCTAGCAATCGATCACTTCTTTTACTTAAGGTATGACAGAAATTATTTATCTCTCCAGTTTTGTTCAGTAGCTCCTCATTATTTACGCGACCTACCCAGCATTCTTCCGTAGCACCACATTTAAAAAAGCTTTAGTTATCTTATTGTTTGGACTATTTATGGCTCATTACTTCACTCCCGTACAAGCCAATACTCCACACAAATATCTTCAGAGAAGACTTTCTAACAGTTAAATTTCTCTTCTTCAGAAACGCTATTATTCCCAAATCATTTTATGTCGCCTGCACTACGACCATCGTTCGTTATTTTAGTGACTAAGTATCAAACCTCATCTACCACCTTTGCGGTCTCAGTAACTAGTATAATTCCTTCAGCATCGCCTGATTTCATTAAACAAATTACATTACCCTTGTTTTGCACTCGTAATATTCATCTAGTGTGCTCCTTTCAAGACACTGTCCATTCTGTTCAATTGCTGCTGCAGTTCCTTTGCTAGCTTTGACACGATTTCACTAATTACTCATGACATTTCCCCGATTCCTGTAAGAATTTGGACCTGGTATGCATCAGCCCTCTCTCTCTCTCTCTCTCTCTCTCTCTCTCTCTCTCTGTTTTCCTGTATAGGATAAGAAGGTGGTGAATTGTCAGGTTGATTAAGAGTATCGGGAAAACGGAAAAAGGAACACAGTACTGATGTGAGTCTATGCTCAGCCATTGACATGGAAAGTACTTAGGCTCGAACAAATATAAATACACGAAAATCGTATGTGAGATAATGTGAAGGTACTTCATTGCACTTGTGATATTCCCTTATCTGCAAAGCTCTGCATTAGAGGCCTCTGCGTGTGCCACGCCGCACTGCACCTTGACCTGTCGGTACACCAGCAGTGACGGTGCAGTGTGCCTCTGAAGTTGCGTTTTGTGACGTTATTTGTGTAGTGAAGCGCCGGATAGGTCGGCGATTGGTAAAAAATCCTGCTAATATGTTGTGACTGGTTGAGATGAAGTTACGAAGAAACCTTCTTCGTGAAGATTGTATTGGTGTAGAAGATGAATTCGCATGTTACCTGGTATATACTATAGTGTTTCTAATCTATGCTCATATTTCTGCACTATAATAGATACCAGAAAATATGTCAATGATTCATCTTCTACACCGTATTCACGAAGAAGGGCTCTTTGGAATTTCATCTTAACCAATCGCAATACATTATCAGAAGACCGATCGCCGACCCATCTGACGCTTCACTACACAAATAAAGTCACAAAACGCAACTTCAGATGCACACCGCATTGTCCCTTCTGCTTCCGGCTGGTGTACTGGCAGGTCAAAGTGCAATGCGGCGTGGCTCACGTAGAGGCCTCTAATGGGCGACTGCAACGTTTTGCACATGCGAAAGTATCGCCAGTAGAATAAGGGACCTCTAAATTATCTCTCAGACGATTTTGGTATATTTGGGTTTGTTCGAACCCGAGTACTTTCCTTGTGAGTGAATCCGGAAGGGTCCTGAAGGAGATATCATCAAATTTGGGAACTCAGAGTTTGGTAGTGGGCGTTGGAGAGTAACGTGAGTGACCTGTTGGTGTCTGGCAGGTGGCTGTGGGCGCGTGCTGGCTGGCGTCGACGGCGTGCGCGCTGGCCGTGGTGTACTCGCTGCACGCCTACTACGTCAAGCCGTACGACCCGCTGGAGGCCGCCTTCTTCAGCGCGCTGCACCCGCTCGCCTGGGCGCTCGTCGTCGCTTGGATCATCTTCGCCTGCGAGCGCGGATACGCAGGTACGCCTCTGACAACCCTCCACCCGGTCTGACATGTGGCAGTGGAAACCGTGTTAAGTCCGTCTGTCTCAAAAATTACCGTATTTGCCGGCATATAAGACGTACCGGCGTATAAGACGCACCCCACTTTTCTAGGAAAAAGGTAAATGACACCTAATACCTGAACTGCAACATAATTATAAAACATTTGTTCAGGTACGTCAAATATCTAAGGCAGAGCCTTCAAGTAGTGTTCATAAACTTCACGCAGTCGAGTTTCTTGTCAGTTTTCGCTCGTACAAACGGATATTTCGCCTGTCACTGTTTACAGAGCGCGCCGATTATGACGCGATGTTTGAAGAGAGCGTCGTAAAAGCTTCCGACATGGACACCTAGGTGGCTCTGCTTACGATTGCTCCGATCAGACATCGCGCCGAGTATCTGTTCGGAAACTTCGCACGACGAGTAGGGGGTTTTCATGTTCAAAATGACGCGTTTTGAGATTGTGAAGAATGATGGACGGTTTGCGTCTGTGTATTGGTCGGCGCACTGTATGTGGCACAGCATGTTGTAACCTCAAAAGTACAACTATGACACGCAGAAGTTGTGCAAACAACACACACACACAAAAACTTGTGTACATATTTACACTTTAGAATACGAATAAATTCTTAAATATCGTCAGGCGAGGCATGGACAAACACGTGAGCAGCGTTCCATTATTCAAATAATCAATGACGCGGTTACAGGATTGCCGAAAAATTGGACTATAATGAATGAAATTACGACGAAAGTTTCTACTTCCTATTTGTTGAAATGCCTTAAAAGAAATAGAACTTGTAGGTACCTGTTTTAACTGGCGTACAAGGTGCGTCCAGTTTTTGGACCAATTTTGTAATAAAACAGTACGTCTTATACGCCAGCAAATACGGTAGTTTACAATATTTCAAATATGCCACTACCAGTCGCTTTGTGGTCTTTGGCACAGATTGCCTCCTGCATTATCCTTCACAGCCTCTCCAATGATGACGTCGTAGGCGGACGTTAATCCTGATCTTATATTTCGATTTATTTTTACTGTCAGGCCCGTTAGGTGTTTCAGAGAGATTCAGCTGCATAGCGCCATTGTCTGATGTTTGCTAACGGCTTGTTGGTGCGGCAGGTCCGGTCCAGAGGATCCTGAGCTGGTGGGGCTTCCAGCCGCTGGCCAAGCTGTGCTACAGCGCCTACCTGGTGCACTTCCTCGTCTTCTACTACGAGCTGGGCGCCCTCAGGACGCCCCTCAGCTACGATCACTTCACTGTGGTAAGTGTGCAAAACCTGAACTTCGATATTTTGGAGAAAAGCGGTTGTAGTGATAGCATCGCTACCCCAAACACTCCTCGTCCAATCGATGACTGATACGTAATGAAATGGAGCTTAAGTTTGTAATAGCAGATCTACTAAAAATAATAATCCCAAGACAGGTACTACTTTCACTGTTGAACATAACTGTTAGCGGTGACAACGGCTTCAGTAAGGCGAGGAAATCAATCCTCGAATTGCTACAGAAATTCAGTATCCAACTTGCAGATAGCAGGAAAATTAATTGGTACGTTAGACCAGCTATCAAATGTCAGAGATTGGATTTGGGCGGGTCTTCATATGTTTCCCTCTAATCACTTCCGTGTCGCATCAAAAAAGCGTCATTTGTATGGTTCTGGGTTTTGACGGTATCACCAAAAAAACTCATGGACAATGTTCGACTTGTCTCCACATCGAATATCTATAAAAACAACTGTTCAGCTTTTATTCTCTAAGATTCAATGGACACTCTGAATATCAAACTAACGCGAGCTGATCAGAAGATCAAAGAAGAAGATTAACAAGACGTTTCTTCCTACATAGCAAGAACGATAAGTACGAATATTTTGTCCACCCACATCGTAATGTATACTTTCGAGGATTGCCGAGGTATGCACATACCAGTGAAGCCATTATGGCATACTGTAGCAATAATTCAATACTGGCTTTAAAGACTCGAATTTCTGATGTAGATGATAATTTTTATAGGCATTAGTCTTTACTCCAAGGCATATTTCTCTACCACACTTATCGTCTTCCACTGCTGTTTGATATCGTAACTATTCTCTGAGTCTTTATACCCTCCGATGACTCCAGCATTGGAAGAGGTAAGTCTCATGGTAATTAGCTAAACTGAATTGAATCCTCAAATTGACCTGTTATACGGTGTAGCACTCTTTAATGTCTATAGCAAAATTTAACGCTTGTATAGTACGACAAACACGAAGTACAGCGATTATCTTATCCTAAATTGCTAAGAAATGTCCACAGTCGTAATCTTTTAAATTTAACCATCTCACCATTTTGTTCAGTGTTTTAGAGAAGGCAATGAAATAATGTATCTGCATGCCGGAAAAATGCAGCTGTGTAAGAACCTTAGTGTCTCAACTATTGTAGCAACTGCAATAATTCCTCAACAGCAAAAACTGGTCAAAAATTATTTAAAACATTCATTTGCGGAGTATCACTGACTGCGATATTGCGAACCTACTCAAATAATGTGAACCGGGACTTTTAGGTCTCGTGTGCGATTAGATAAGTGCAACCTTTACTTCACGTGGCTGTCTTCTTGACACGGAGACCTGGCTGGGTTGCAGGTGCACATCGCGCTGGGTGACGTCGCCATCGTCCTCACGCTGTCCACGGCGTTCGCCCTCACCTTCGAGCTGCCCGTTCTCAACCTGGACAAGGCGTGGCTCAAACCTGGTGAGTACAATTCGCAGCTAACTTCGTGTCTCTCTAACTCCTTCCCTCCCTCTCACCCACTCCCCCCCCCTCTCTCTCTCCCTCTCTCTCTCTCTCTCTCTCTCTCTCTCTCTCTAAATATTTCCATGAACTATTTATATATTTATTTTGACGCGGACACTTCGAACATCCATTTAGTCGTCTCTCCCGACTTTTATACTATAATAATGCTGACACACATTGATGTTATCGAAATTTAGCGTTCTTCGATATCATCCTTATTGTACTTTGCTTCACACACTCCATTACAATTGGTAATTTTGTGTAACTGGTGTTGGTCAGCTTTGATAAAGGTTGCAAACTACACCATACAACACCAAACTGAACTTTTTATGGTCATGAATCTAAGAGACCTTTAATCATCGACATCGAAAGACAATAGCCAAATATTTGGTGTATACATCCACGATGCAAAGTGCATTATAAAACTTTATACTTACACAAACACAAGCAAGAAACGGCGTGTCTCCAAAAAATTATATTCACTTACTAATAGTAGACAAATTTCAGTTCACACCTTATGGGAGAAAGATACACTCTACAATGAAATAATTTTATTGTAGCAATCACTTTTTACTAACATCTTATTAGCACGACACGTTCAGAAAGCAAGCTGCCATCATCACGTGCGTTTTTTCAGTTAAAGATTTATTACTGTAAGGTTGTGTCCATATAACATTAACCAATTTGTGAAGACACACTCTTCTTAGCTGAGCGCCACTCACCATTCATTACCGCTCTGCGTCAAGCAGAAGTCGTCATAGGTCAGCAAGTGACCGAAGAAGCATCAACACTTTTTCATTTATATATTACTCTGTGACCAGTGTTTCCACTCCATTTATTTTAATTTTTGTGATATAGTTTCACAGAATTATCCTTTTCTTCCCTCGACCAGAACCACAATTTCCCTCATTTTTCCCTCAAGTACAAATAAATACGGTTTAGTTTTAACAAGTAAGCCTATAATTTATGCTACTCCCTGGAATCTATTGTTTTTGCTATATCTGATCTTTTAATTCACAAATTCTGTTACTTGTTGATCCATGACACACACACACACACACACACACACACACTTATATATATATATATATATATATATATATATATATATATATATATATTGAAACGTGAAGACTTATGCCGCCCACAAAAGCACGTGCGTAAGCCCGTGCGTAACATTTATCAAAGCGGTTGAATTTCTATCAAATTCATGGATTTACATGGAAAATGATGACATCATTACAACCAGATAGGTGATATCCTGCGCTTTACTTGCCAATATGTGGCGTCTTATGCTTTACTTCCCACTAATTTACTAGCAGTGAAATGACCGGCAATCTCATTAGTATAAATCATCCTTCTTAATAAAGTTACAGATCGTGTCTGTGAGTTTATTAAACGTCTATCTGTCCGCATCACGTGAGGTTTTTCCCTTTTTACAATGCACATTAATCTGGGCATTCCTGTGTCTGCAGTAAAAGACAGATCTGTCTGCATCCCGTGAGACTTTTTTTTTAATAAACGGAAACAAAGAGACTCCATTCTCTCACGCCGTATTTCACCAGTTTCGTAATTGTACTTCATTATTACGAAAAAATGCTCTCCTGATGATACATAGTATTCAATAACTTCAATAAACAAGCCTTTGTCAGGGTAATTTTGTGTCCTACATTGTCAGGAAGTGCTATTTACAAACAGTGAAACATTATCATTGCATTTTATTTTCGTTGTTTCATTTTTATTTCAGTATTGCTATTTCTACTGTTTCTCTATTTAGAATCTCCCCGGCCCAAACCCCTCAATTCCCGCGGTAATCCCATTAAAATGTTTTACTTATTTTTTTCCGTTTTTTTCTTTTTTTTCGCTTACATTTTTATTTGTGGCGTTATTTATTTCACGTTGTTACCGACGCCACATTACATTTGCATTGAAATATGAATGTCGGTTATCTTCGTGACCTTGTGTCTGACGTCATGGGTCAAAGCAGACGGTTGGTACCGAGCGAGGTGGCACAGTGGTAACACACCGGACTCGCATTCGGGAGGAAGGTGGTTCAAATCCAGATTTAGGTTTTCCGTGGTTTCCCCAAATTGTTGTTGTTGTTATGGTCTTCAGTCCGGAGACTGGTTTGATGCAGCTCTCCAACCTACTCTATCCTGAGCAAGCCTTTTCATCTCCTCATAGGAACGGCAACCCACATCCACTTGAATCTGCTTACTATATGCGTCTCTGGGTCTCCCTCTGCGATTTTTACCCCACACACTTCCCTCCAATGCTAAATGTACGATTCCCCGATGTCTAAGAATGTGTCCTACCAAGCGATCCCTTCTTTTAGTCAGGGTATGCCAAAAATTCCTTTTCTCACCAATTCTGTTCAGTACCTCTTCATTAGTTATGCGATCTACCCACTTAATCTTCAGCATTCTTCTGTAGCACTACATTTGAAAAGCCTGTATTCTTTTCCTGTCCGCATTGCTTATCGTCCCCAAATTACTCAAGGCAAATGCCGGGATGGTTCCTTTCAAAGGGCACGGCTGATTTCCTCCCACACCCTTCTCCGAAAATGCGAGCGTAGCTCCGTCTCTAATGACCACGTTGTCGACGGGACGTTAAACACTAAGCTTCTTTCCTTCCTTCCTTCAGACGGGTGGTATCGGAATATCCAGCACTGTCGGATAGACTGTATGTTGTGGTGCAACATTCTTGATATGAATATTTTTTTTCTCTCTCTGAGCCTTCGTAATTGCCCTATAAAAGGGATCAGACACAGGTAGTAGTTACTGTTTAGCTTACGATGACTGTTTCCCTTTACAGACAGCAAGCCGTCGCCAGCCAAGCCCGCGTCGCCGGGCACCGCCACGCCCCCGGCGACCGTGCTGGCCAGCATCCAGCCGCCCCCCACGCTGGGGGCGGCGACGGGCAAGCCGCTGGACAACCCCGCCTTCGAGAACACGGAGGCGGCGGCCGCGGCGGCGGAGGAGGCCACGGAACCCAACCCCGCACCCGCAACCGCCCCCGCCTGCGACGGACGCCTCGCCGAGATCCGCGTCGACGCCGCCTCCACGCCAGCCAGCTGCTAGCCGTCTCCACGGCAACGGACGACACTCCTCCGACGCGTCGACCCCACCTCTCGTCCGCCGCAGGCTGTGACGTCGCATAACTGCCGACAAATCAGAGCAGACATTACGGATACATATCTTAACCTCAGGAATCAACATGCTTTTAAGAAAAAAAGAAAAGGAAAAAGGGGATCGAATATGTCCCTTGTTCGCGTTTTTGTATCAGCATGCCAGTTTCTAGTGGAAGACAGGTTACGAAACTGTTCTGCTGTTCCTTCGTTAGTCCGTGCAACGGTCCAAGGTCGAACGACACTCTCCATTGACGTCAACGGCTACGTCTCGGAGAGAACCGGGCACGCGTGCTCCTAAGAGGTCAGGGAACACTGACCGAGGCAAAGTTCCTGCAAGTGC
Organism: Locusta migratoria; assembly: GCA_026315105.1. NCBI lineage: Eukaryota > Metazoa > Arthropoda > Insecta > Orthoptera > Acrididae > Locusta > Locusta migratoria. Next base: position 133,381,236 of record CM048749.1, on the reverse strand, counting down.
AGTGCTGGCCAGAGCGTGCCGTACCGCCGCGCTAGACGCCTGTCAGCCGTCTGACATGCGTTCTTAACCCTTTATTTGGCAACTTTGCTCCCAAAATTGGGCAGCGCTCTCTGCTACACGTTTCAACTTTCGCCGTCGGATAGCCTACATATACACAGATGTTCCTCTGTATTTTCCAAAAAGTTTCGCAATAGTCAATATTTGGCAGACACTGCAAGCGGACGTTACCTGCGGAATGGTTTTTTCAGATGTTATGGCACTATATTGTTCTTATACAAGTAACACTGCTCATAAACGGTAAGAGGAAATCTTAAAGAAGACTTATATTAGCTGGGACGCTGCAAATGTGTTGATCTTTACGGGAAGTGGAGTCCTGACAGACCACTACGGAATGGGCAACCAGTCCAGAAGAAGAAAACATCATCTCCAGCACCAGTGAATGATCTGCGATATAACAGTTTTGGTCGCTTGCCAGATAACAGAACAAAATAAAAATACTTTTGACTTCACGGTAACTTCACTGTAAAACATTTAAATTGTAAGACTGTTGGGCTTTGTACCAAGAAGGACTTATTTTCCGACATTCTACATGAAATAATGCAAAGCACAACAATTTTTGCAGCAACAGGAATAACAATGTAGAACTTACATTTTAGGGCCCACGTTCATTTTTCCCCATTGCAACTTGCGGGCATAAAATCTAATATAAAAGTGTTCACCTCACCATACACGTCTAATTTAAGAAACTAAATACTTCTGTGTGTGCCAAATAAAGGGTTAAAACAAAATAAATCTAGGCAGTCTAGTCGGAAATAATACTATATAATGCTAGTTGCAGTATCTCTCCGACGTTAAATTTATATGCATACAGTATTGGCAAAAAAGAGGCTAGAAATTTTGAGTCATGTTTGAGTGTCAATTGTGAAGCAGTACAATATTTTCCATCGTATCAACTAAAATGATCGCATATACAAATTTCTTCTTTCATCTACTATGCCTCGAATTGTGTCTTTGCAAGAAAATTTTACGTCAATATCTAATTGTATGGAAAGTGTTGTTACTGCGAAGACGAGTAGCTATTTATTTCATTGTCATTTGTTACCTACGTATTTCACACTTATTTATATGTCAAGAAAGATACATATCATATGAAGGAGAGGTCTTTCGAAGCCTCCTTTTGTTATGTTTGTTGAAATCAGTATTACATTTTTGTTAATAAAAGCGTTAATTATTACAAAATACTATAACTGTTTTTTCTCTAATATTCTTTAATGTAAATCCTTTCCTTCAACACACCACTGCATGTCATTCCTACAGCAATATACACTTTCGATCCAACTATGTTGTATTATATTGGCCTATGCAAAACTGAATACAGTGTCCTCCTACCTACAATCTCACCAGCTAATGAAAGCAAATATTTAATAAAATATTCAATCTTATTAAAGCTAAGGAGCAAAATATACTATGAGTCGTTCTTTTTAAAAGGAAATATTGGAAAGAGTAATTTCACTTCCTGATGCTAATATGGTGAATGCACAAATGAAGCAAAGGAATGACTAACAAAGTTCAAAGAGCACAATAAGTTATCCTTACAACGGGTACAAAATCGCAAGATAAAATAATTATTGAAAAAAGGGCAAAATTTATTCAATATGTATTCTAGAATAGCAGAACAGTAGATCAGGCTATAGAATACTGAACTACTCAGCCCTGTCATCTGCAAGCACTAATACGAATAATTATGACAATAATTCTTTCGCAATCCAAAACACGAGACATATCTATTAACCTTTTAATTCTCCATTTAAAAATCAGCCCTGATACTAAAAAAAAATGTTTGTATAGTCTATGGGACTTAACTACGGGGTCATCAGTCCCTAAACTTACAAACTACTTATGAACTACTGACGAACTAGGACGGCACAAATATCCATGCCCGAGGGGGGATTCGAACCCCCGACCGTAGTGGCCGTGCAGACCGTGAGTGGAGCGCCTTAGTGTCCTCGGCCACCGCGGCCGGCAGCCCTGATACTATCCAAATATTATTCTAATTGCTCGGGAAAAGTGAAACGTAAGTTTGAAGTAGGTCTCGGTACAATCAGACAGACCAGAACACTTTTGCGAAAGAAAACACTACTCTACAAACCTATCAAACCATTAAATCGCTTAAAACGAGAGAAAATCACACCCGTAAACAGATAATTTAGTAGACAAATGCACAAACTGTCGATATTGATCATCATATGACACTGTTGTTGTTGTAGTCTTCAGCCCGGAGACTGCTTTGGTGCAGCTCTCCACCCTACTCTATCCCGAGAAAGCCTCAGCATCTCCTCATAAGAACGGCAACCCGCATCGATTTGAATCTGCTTACTGTATTCGTCTCTTGGTCTCCCTCTGCGATTTTACCCCACACACTTCCATCCTTTTGTGTCCAAAACTCGTCGCCACTTTTGTGTCTCGTTTCCGCCGGTTGTCGTGGGTGTCGGTGGCCGAGTAGAGAGAGACCGACACAGGAAAATAGGATGCATGCTTGTGCGGTACGGGGTGACCAGCCAGTGGGACAGCAGAAACTAGAAACACTAGGCTGAATTAGAACAAGGTGTATATTTCTAAGAAATAAGATAATACTTATCTTTTACAAAGTTCAAGACTGCAGAATGCTGATACGTAGTTTAGATAGAGGCCTGCCTACTGATGATTCCTAGTGCTTATCCGATAGCCAAGTCTTAACTGGTGCCTATCTGATTCCCAAGTGACGAGGCAGTAGTCGTGGCCACGAGCGGAGTTGCAGCAGAGGGCGCTCGTGGCTGACGTCCTAAGAACGCCGCGCCGTGCGTGCATGGCGGCGCGCGGCGAAAGTACGTGGCGCGCACTTCATACTTGTGCGACACCACACATCCAAAGCTAAATTTACGGTTCCTTAATGTCTACAAATGTGTCCTACCAATCGATCCCTTCTTTTAGTCAAGGTATGCCAAAAATTCCTTTTCTCCCCAAACCGGTTCAGTATCTCGCCATTAGTTACGCTAATCTTCATCATTCCTCTGCAGCACCACATTTCCAAAACCTATATATTGCATCTGCATACGCCAGTCGTTCAAAAATGCTGAATCAGTGGCTCCGAGATTCTGTGGGGTTGTCGTTGTTACCAGCCGCCCAGAGCGTGACGAATCACCAAGACTAGTGTTGTCTGTGGTCTAAATTCGACCAATTGAGTTTACAAAGTAACTCAACTTTTTTTAAATACAATAATTGCAATTTATTGGTGTGAGATTCTTAGTCCTTGCCTGAACTCTACATATCTATATAATAATGGAAGTAGGAAGTAAATGTTTTATCCATTGCAGAATCTGTTTTTTATACGTTAGACAAGAAAACAGCCAACATTTGCAAGGTTGCAGATTTATTGGCAACCGGTTTGGAGCAATTATTGCCCTTCTTCAGATACCTGTACAGGAAGCAGTTAAAAACAATATACGAATACAAATATCACACAAAATTCGCATTAGAATCACAGAATTAAAGGAGCAAGAAGTACACTGTATATAAAGCTTTCTCGAAAAGTGACAAAATGTGAAATGTTAATACGCTATTCTGTTGCATATTGATTCATATAAACGAAAAAAGAAAAAAATTAGTTTCTTACATTAATTGTGCTCTATAGATTTACACAGAACATATTGGAATAACACTGAACAACTGAACATCGTGTGCAGAGACTATGCTCTATGTAAACTTATAGAGCTCAATTAATGTAGGTAACTAAAAAGTTTTTCGTTTATACGAACATTGTACGGTTCCTTCTTTTATCAATATGCAACAGGATACCGTATTAATATTTCACATTTTGTCACGTTTGGAGAGAGCTTTATATACAGTGTACTTTAATTCTGTGATTCTACTGAGAATTTTAAGTAATATTTGTATTTGTGTATTATTCTTAACTGGTTCCTGTACAGGTACCTGAATAAGTGCAATAACTGCTCGAAACCGGTAGTCAATAAATCTGCAACCTTGCAACGGAAGTAGTAAGTAGGAAGTCATAGCCATTCAAAATGAAGTAACTGAAAATTAACTTTGATTCGCTGGTAGCAGCAGATGACCAAAACGTTATTCTTTCAGAATAACACGCGAAATTGTGACGCCATGAAATAACGCTATTCCTTTACCGCGAAATGTCGATTTCCATTGCTCACATCGCGGTCCACCCGTTCTAGCGCTAGGTGGCTGTCGTGTAAGGTTTGTACGTTCCACGGCGTATTAGGAGAAAAATTTATTGTGTGTTACTTACCGAGCCTACGTATTGTTTGCAGCATGGAATGAAAATTTCTACCAAGGCTGGGATTCGCGTTCACTATGCAGTTGCGCGAACCACTATGCTACTCTGGCACAGTGTCTTCGCAGAACTGCACGAATTTACCCTGTAAGCCTCCCCCCTCAGACCAAATTCCCATCCCCTCCACCGTCCACACGGTGTTACCCCCATACTCCAGGTGGGCGTTGCCAGGGTAAATCCGTGCAGTTATGTGCAACTGAACTGTGAGCTACTGGTCTGGGTACATATCCTAGCCTTGGAAGAAATTTTCACTTGATGCTCAAGTTTGCATAAAAATAAAATTATTCTCGCAAGTAGTCAGCAACCATTATATAAAGGGTGATTCTCAAGTGACTGTACATTTTGTACTTAAACAAATTTTATTAACCAATATGTAATAGCACTGCAACAATAGGACATAACTTCAGTACATTTCAATGTACATTTCAATGTGCTTGTCTAGGCACTTCACCTTGCGCTCCACTGTAGACCGAAAAACCTGCCCAAGCATATCTGGTGTAATCTCAGCAGCTGAGGCTTGAGTCCGCTGCGGATCTTCACCTGGTATATCTTAGACTTGATAAACCCCCATGTAATAAAGTCTAAGGGTGTCAAGTCAGGACAGTGGGGTGCCCACATCTGTGGAGAGCACGACCAATCCATCTGCCGGAAAATGCTTGATTCAGATAATCCCAAACACCCGAGGGCAAAATGGAGTGGTGTACCATTTGTTGATAAACAACAGTATCCATAATCCCATCAAATATCACCTGAGACTCCGAAAACTGTCCCAACATATCTAGGTATGTGGTTCCAGTAACGGTTTGTTCTGCGAAGAAGATGGGCCCGTACACTGTTGATCTCGTTATCCCGAAGCACACATTCACTTTTGCTGTGTCCCCTTGCCACTCTTGCAGCACACTTGGTTGTTCGTCTGCCCAGATCCTGCAGTCGTGTATGTTCATTTGTCCACAGGTATGAAATGTAGTTTCATCACTGAACAAGACATTTTGCATCAAATTAACATTTTCCATAGCTTGTAGCAGGTCATAACACATAGCTTGTCACGCTGCATAGACGTCCGCTTCAAGCTGATGTACAACCTGGATACGATACGCACGTTTGTGCAGCTTGTAACGAAGAACTCTCCATACAGTGTTTTGAGGAATACCAAGCTCCTTACCGTTTCCTGGTAGAAGCGGAAGGGCTACGTGTGATCGCATCCTGCACACTTCGCACGGTGTCTGGCGTTATGTCCGGCCTCCCTGGACGTTCTTCATCTGCATCGCAACCAGTACGTTGTAATTTATTCACACGGGTCTTGATAGCAATCCTGGTGGGGCCCACTGTCCGGAAACGACGGGCAAAGTCTGTCCACACCTGTTCATACGTCAGTCCACGAAGACGGGAAGAAACAACAGAGATTCGTTGTTCCTTGGTTAGCATTCTGTCGTATTACCTGAAAGAAACAAACATTCCTTTACTGTATCACTGAAATAGAATAATCCTGTATTTGCATCTCTTCAACTAATAACTTATTTTACGACATGTTGATGTGTTGCCTATTTTTCTGTGTAGCCGGTATTCATAAATAAACATTTATTGTAGCACTTTCGCAAGTTTTTCCACGCCTGCCATGTACTCAGTTGCTGCTAAGCCGTTTAACCATTAACTGATGTACTGTTTCAGTTCCTTAGTATTTCCATTGTACGTTCCGCGCAAATAATGATTTAGTTTGAGATAAAATTGGAAATCCCTTGGGGACAAGTTGGGGATAAGGCACATGTTCAAAGACTGCAACTGTTAAAGCACATACCTTGTCTATGCAGTTGAGTAAGAGGTAAGGTTATCACGGAGAAGCAAAAATAAATGTCCTTTGTTTTGAAAGTCTCGGCGTCGTTAATGAAGAGTCTGACTGTATGCCACTAAATTTATAACTCTATTAAGACATATGATCGAAGAGCAGGATGCCCTTTCGATCCCAAAACACTATGGTACTGAGAATGATTTTTGGTTTTCTACGACATCGCGGATGATATAATTCTATTTATTTCTAGTCTTTTATGGAAAACCCAGGTCCCGCCATCAGTGAAAACTCTTCCCCATACTTTTCATACCGAGTGAAAAAAGTAAGAGAAGTTACTATACGTTATATTGTGTGTACTTCTGCCTAAAGGGGTGGAACCGACTCTGCGCAGACGTTCCTACAGCTCATTTAACACCTCTGTCACATTAAACTTTTCATCGATTTTTAGTTTGGCTTTGTCAGTCACAAAAGAAGGTCTACCTGATGTTTTTCGACACGAATATTCGATCTTCCTCCATTAAGCACCAATTTGGAACTAAAGCTTCTTTCCTCATAATTCCACACTCTTTTATTACGTGTCTATAAATTCAGACAGACTTTTCTTACAAAAATTTCCTTCTAAAACTTCTATTTGCGGGATCTTCAGTGTTGTGATATACGAGGGGGAGTTGGAAAATAAGTTTCCCCTGTCGACTGTGGGCAGAGTTGTGTATGTTCAAAATGTTCAAATGTTTGTTAAGCTTAAGGGACTTAACTACGGGGTCATCAGTCCCTAAACTTACAAACTACTTATGAACTACCTACAACTAAGGACGGCACAAATATCCAAGCCCGAGGGGGGATTCGAACCCCCGACCGTACTGGCCGTGCAGACAGTTACTGAAGCGCCTCAGTCCCCTCGGCCACCGCGGCCGGCAGTTGTGTATGAAAGAAAAAACATAGAATGACACTTTACAGATAAAACATATCTTTATTCTTCTACATAATTTCTAAGTACATTGAGACATTTGTCAAACCGCTCCAAAAGCTTCAAAAAACCGTCCAGGAAAAATCAGGGCGTTGCATACAGAAACAGCTTTGAACGGCTATGGGCGAAAGACGACACAGCAGGTGAACGCGCACATGGAAAACACCGATACACTACTGGGTAGAGGTCGACCATGAAAATGGGAATAACTTTCTGTTTCGGATTGTGACGGCGGATGAAACGTGGGTCCACCATTACACACCCGAATCGAACGTCGCATCTATAGAGTGGAAACATCCGTCATCATCTGCCCGAAAGAAGTTCAAAAGCACTCCGTCTGCAGGTAAAGAGCTACTGACCGTTTCCTGGGACGCCCAAGGAGGTTTCTTGCTGGACTTTTTGGGGGATGCCACCTTCAATGCTGTGCGGTACTGTGCCACTCTGTCGATACTGAAAGAGGTGATTCAGAAAAAGCTGTCTGGCCTTCTCAGATACGGCGTTCTGTTGTTCGATGACAATGCGAAGCCACAGTCGGCGACGGCAATGCAAAATCGTATTGCAACTCTTGATGTGGAGCGCCTACGCCATCCGCAATAAAGTCCTGATCTCGTACCGAGTGACTTCCATCTGTTTGCAGCTTTGAAGAAGACTCTCGGCGGAAGGCGCTTTGGAAGCTATGCTGTTGTCAAAACGAGCCGTTCAACGCTTATTCCGTAAGCAACACCCTGATTTTTTAGGCTTTTTGAAGCTTATAAAGCGGTATAAAAATGTCTCAGTGTACTTGGAAATGATGTAGACAATTGAAGATATGTCTTATCTTTAATGTCTCATGCTATTTTTTTCCTTTCATACGCATCTCTGACCACAGTCGACAGGGAAGCCTTAGTTTTTAACTGCCACTCGTATTTTTATGTCGTACTTATCGAAAGTGGGCCAAAATGAAACTTTTCTGTGGAAGCTATGATTTCTCTTGTATTATTTCGATGACAATTTCTGTCTTTGTTGATGAGAATGCGCACAGTTTCGTATTCGGAGGTAATAGACGGGACCTGAAAGTTTGTGGAAAGTTTCCAGGCGTGACTGCCACCCCAGCTCGCGTTATCATATCCGTGACGTTGTTTGCCTTCTTTGTTGTTGTTGTTGTTGTTGTTGTTGTTGGTTTTGAGGGGACTAAACAGCTAGGTCATCAGTCCACGTGCCTTCTTTCACAATAGTACAATACGAGCTAACATTCTTTGAAATTTTTTTAAGTCCTCGGTCAATTATCTGGTAAGAATCTCAAGCGACGCAGTGATACTCTAGCAGAGGAATAACAAATATAATGTAGACTATTGAAGATTCGTTGGATCCTCTGTCTATTCTAAAGGGCAGCCTTCGTTTCACCCCCTTTGCAACATAGATTTTTTTATGTGATGCTCTCAATTTACGTTGTTCACAGTAGCTTGTGCATCCGCACACTTACGGGTCGTACGAAGACGGTCACGAGCAACGATCATACGAAGTGTCGAATTCAGCGATCTGAAAAATAGTTACCACCAGGTTAGAACTGGGGTCATTCTGTATGTTAGGCAAACGTGATAACTGTTGCATCACGTAAATCGCAGCTGTGTACTAACTTTGTCATTAGAAAGCTGTAGTAAGATCTCCGTTATGGCATAAAAATTACGTTACTCTGCAGACATGTACAAATAGCATTTTTCGTACATACTAACAACACAATTTGAAGCATATGAACACTTAAGATAGTTGACACAAGAGCCTTTAAAAGAAGGACGACTATAGTTTTCACGTCCATGATCGAACTGGGGACTTGTTGCGTGTGATAACCGCTACAACACGAAACGTTGACTACACCGCTTCTTGCCCTACAGGACACAGACTGTTTGAAAGACAAGTGCGCAGGCCCACAAGATGGGTTCGGTGGGAGGGGGGAGGGGAGCTCAGAAGGCCAGATCCCCCCCCCCCTCCCGCCGACCCGTTTGAAATTACACTCGATACAATGGAAATTTCCTACTACTTATACAAGGTGTAACTGAAATGATGTAGAAAATGAGAGAGCTGGTAAAGTGGGCACAAGTACATTTCATATAGCAACCTACGTCCGCATCCCTTATGGCAGTGGTGTGCAAATAGCGGGCCGGCCGCGGTGGCCGAGGGGACTGAGGCGCTCCAGTCACGGTCTGCACGGCCACTACGGTCGTGGGTTCGAATCCCTCCTCGGGCATGGATATTTGTGCCGTCCTCAGTATTAGTTAGTTCATAAGTAGTTTGTAAGTTTAGGGACTGATGACACCGTAGTTAAGTCCCATAAGCTCTACAAACATTTGAACATTTTTTGCAAATAGCGGCTCGCGGGCTGCATGCGCCCCGCGGAAGTATTTTGTGCGGCCCGCAAAGACACTGCTAAAAATCTTCCGAGAAACGAGGTTACCTTCCCCGCGCGAGCAAAAGTTTCGACTAGGATGGACACCACACGCAAGCACAGTGAAGATGCTATTTGCGCAGGCAGAGCTGCCCTCAGCACACTGGATTATGGGAGCACTCCCATCCGCCACTGCGGGCACCGCGTGTCCCACTATTCGCTCGAACTTAGTTTAAGCTTCACGGGATGGCTGATGGGAACGTTGATCCTGTTGTTGGTGTTGTGAACACAACCAGAAAGGGCGATCCATCCCTGACGGCTCAGATTTCTTCTTGAGGATGTGGGTGGTAGAGTATAAAGATGTTGGGTAATTTATCAAAGTAGTGTGAGGTGGTTGAGCCTGAGAAATTTGTTAATAAGAGCCTGGGCATTGCAGAATGAAAGTATATTATTTATAGACACAAAAATAGGATGTGAGGACTGAGGTTGGTTTGCAGCAGAGCGCCATTCCTCTCTTCTGTCTGCCTTCCTCTTCATTTCCACGTACGTGTTACATCCAACATCATTCATGCTCGCCCTCGTCGGTTTCTTCCCTCAATAGCTCCTTCTGCTATTGTTCCGATGATGTTATTCTGTCTGAGGATGTGCCCTATAAGTTTGTATCGTCTTGTTTGGATGTTCCTCCACATGGATCTGTTTTCCTGACTCTCCTAAGCACTTCTCCATTTGTCACTCTCTCTTTGCAGCTGATCATCATAACACCACATCTCCAGGGCCTCTAGCCGTCTTCTCTCTTCTCTTCACACTCTCCAAGTTTCGCAACCGTATAGAGCCACACACCAGACAAAACAGCTGATATATTCGAAAAATTGAATGGGCTCATTGTGACATTGCAGGGAGAAGGACTGTTTGTGCATGAAAGGTGGACATGTGTAAAAGAATTCAAATCAGAACTACGGCTTGCAATAGGAACAAATGAAGACAATTCTTGTCATTTCCCTTTACTAGGAAAACGGAAAGTGACAGAATTTGTTTCTGGTAAGATTAACCATCATCTCTAGAGTTTGGCGGCTGAATTCACAAGAGGGTCTCTGAACCTCAGTTCAATCTTGTGTTGTATCCTATCTTCGCTGATTTTGTCACAGGACTGGAGGAGCTGCAGCATGAACTTGTGACATTACAGATACGGGGGGAAGCTGATTGTTTCCATGTGCAGGGCAGGTTTTGTCAGGGTGTTGGGTTCCCCAGCCGACCGGCTACCAGTTTGTACCTAGTGAATGGGATACTGCAGGTGTTTTTCCTAATGTGGTCGGAAACCGGAAGCAACGCTCTTGGATAAACGAGGATGGCTACCCCAGAATGCAACTGCAATACAATATAGCCATAACCATTATTCTAAAACTCCATATAAAATCAGGAAATGATCATACGGCAAATATATGAGTGGATTCAGGAGAGTTGAGAGAATCAAACGCCGTAATTACAATTTAAATATCCCTTACAGATAAAAAGCCGATAAACTTCAAAATGTTCAAATGTTTGTTAAGCTTATGGGACTTAACTACGGGGTCATCAGTCCCTAAACTTACAAACTACTTATGAACTACTTACGAACTAGGACGGCACAAATATCCATGCCCGAGGGGGGATTCGAACCCCCCACCGTAGTGGCCGTGCTGACCGTGACTGGAGCGCCTCAGTCACCTCGGCCACCGCGGCCGGCCGATAAACTTCATTACTATAATAATATTATTATAAGACTTATATTTACAATTATTGATACGTAGTTTGATTCTTCAGTTTCTCCCGGCGTATTTGATGATCAAAATATCCACGGGTGTACTGCCGGTCTATAGTGTCCAACGGGCACAATATTTCGGCGATCATACATGTCGCCATCATCAGGTGAAGTGACGGACTGAGCTCCTGGAAACGCGCCGGCACGGAGATCCGCACGCTACGGCTACTCGAAGGGAACTGGGTTCTAGCCCGGTAGCGGGCCATTTAAATACCCGCGGCCCGCGGAGCGACCCCTCCGCGGTCCGCGCCCCGCGCCGCGGCCGCGCAGTGGAACTGATTGCGCCGGCGTCTGAGAAGACGTCGGTGTGAGGGCTCTGTCCGCCGTGGTCGTCACTTCGTTACGTTTGCTAGATTTACTCTTAATTAACCCAATCGCTGGTTCCCAAGCTTTGCTAAGATTATAGCCAGAGTCACGGTTTATGAGGTCGTCACTTGTGCGAATTTCAATGGCCTCTCTAACGACGCAGTCCCAGTATCTCGACGTCTGTACCAGAATCCTAGTGTGTTCATACTCCATGGCGTGATTCTCCGACAAACAATGTTCAGCGACCGCCGACTTGCTCGGATACATCAATCGTGTGTGCCTCTGGTGTTCAACGCATCGATTCTCGACGGTACGCATCGTCTGTCCAATATATGACTTTCCACACTGACACGGAATCTGGTACACGCCCGCCTTCCTCAAACCGAGATCATCTTTAGTGCTCCCCACCAGTGCACGAATTTTATTCGGCGGACAAAAAACAGTTCCAACCTGGTGTTTTCTCAAAATGCGGGCGATCTTCCCTGAGAGTGCGCCGGTATATGGAACGAACGCAGTGCCTATATCCTCCCTTGCGTTTTCATCCGTTACCACAGGTTGTGAGAGAGTGCATTTCACCCGCCGTAGTCTTGAGTTCGTCTCTCTGGAACTATTCCATCTGCATTTGCAACTGGCTAGTCACTTCACGTCTTTTTCCTGGGATTCGATTGATGGTGTTACTTCGGTTGCAGCCGATTCCGCCCATAAGAAGGCAACGGGACGTCAAACAGCTAAGTTCTCACGCCTCCTTGACAAGCCATCTCTGCAGGTTCCGTGCAAGACCGTCATCAATCTGAGTGGCATGGAGTTGAGTGATGATGCGGTCTCAGTTTTAGAGAAAGGACTCAACTTTGCTCCTACCCCCAAGTTCACACCGGTCGCAGAAATTATTAGTGCTGTTGAACAGGTTGCAGCTCGACTTCCGCCTGATTCAGCTGAGGAAATACGTCGTGAAACTTGTCGTGCATTGACGAAATCCAAGCCCATGAAGTCGAACATCACTAGTAAAGAGAGGGCGGCCATTCGTAACCTGAGGGAGCGCCCTGATATTGTTGTCTTACCGGCTGACAAAGGCAATGCTACGGTTGTTGTCTCCCATAAGGACTACACTGAAAAGATGCAGAGCCTGCTAAATGACGATTCCTACCGGAAGATCAGCATTGACCCCACAAAGAAAGTGGAAAATAAGACGAGGGCGCTTCTCAAGGATGCGGATTTACCGGAGGGTGTCGCCAAGAAACTTTTACCTCAAGGTCCGGTAACGCCAAGACTTTATGGACTCCCTAAGGTTCACAAAGATGGGGTGCCGTTACGTCCCATTGTCAGTAACATCAGAGCACCTACATATTTGTTGGCCAAATACTTGACGGGAATATTAAGTCCTTATGTGGGTAAATGCCCTCATCACATCCGTAATTCCGTGGATTTTGTGAAACGCCTTAACAACTTCAGGCTGGATGAGTCAGATATCATGGTGAGTTTTGACGTCGTTTCGTTGTTTACGAGGGTGCCCCTTCGAGAGTCACTAGATTTGATTGGTCAGAAATTTGACGTGAAGACCACCGAACTTTTTAGGCATGTCTTGACCCCCACGTATTTCCTTTTCAATGGCGAATACTACGAACAAACGGAGGGAGTCGCCATGGGTAGCCCACTCTCCCCTGTGGTCGCAAATTTGTACATGGAGAATTTCGAGGAGGAAGCCCTGGCATCATCTGAATGGAAACCCACTTGCTTTTTCCGTTATGTGGACGACACTTTCGTCATCTGGCCACATGGTATGGAAAACTCCTTGACTTCCTTACACATCTGAACTCCATACACCCCAATATCAAATTCACTATGGAGACTGAAACGGAGGGTAAATTGCCGTTCCTTGACGTCTTGGTCAAGAGAAGAGCTGATGGCACCCTGGGTCATAGTGTATATCGGAAGACAACGCACACTGATCTGTATTTACACGCAGACAGCTGTCACCACCCTTCACAGAGGAATGGGGTACTTAAAACTCTAGTACATAGGGCGCGCACTATCTCCGATGCAGAGAGTCTACCCCAGGAATTGGAACACCTGAGAACTGTATTTCGAAAAAATGGCAGATTCAGCGGGCTCTCCGCCCAACCACTACAACACAACCTGTGGAAACGGATGAAAACGCAAGGGAGGATGTAGGCACTGCGTTCGTTCCATATACCGGCGCACTCTCAGGGAAGATCACCCGCATTTTGAGAAAACACCAGGTTGGAACTGTTTTTTGTCCGCCGAATAAAATTCGTGCACTGGTGGGGAGCACTAAAGATGATCTCGGTTTGAGGAAGGCGGGCGTGTACCAGATTCCGTGTCAGTGTGGAAAGTCATATATTGGACAGACGATGCGTACCGTCGAGGATCGATGCGTTGAACACCAGAGGCACACACGATTGATGTATCCGAGCAAGTCGGCGGTCGCTGAACATTGTTTGTCGGAGAATCACGCCATGGAGTATGAACACACTAGGATTCTGGTACAGACGTCGAGATACTGGGACTGCGTTCGTTAGAGAGGCCATTGAAATTCGCACAAGTGACGACCTCATAAACCGTGACTCTGGCTATAATCTTAGCAAAGCTTGGGAACCAGCGATTGGGTTAATTAAGAGTAAATCTAGCAAACGTAACGAAGTGACGACCACGGCGGACAGAGCCCTCACACCGACGTCTTCTCAGACGCCGGCGCAATCGGTTCCACTGCGCGGCCGCGGCGCGGGGCGCGGACCGCGGAGGGGTCGCTCCGCGGGCCGAGGGTATTTAAATGGCCCGCTACCGGGCTAGAATCCAGTTCCCTTCGAGCAACCGTAGCGTGCGGATCTCCGTGCCGGCGCGTTTCCAGGAGCTCAGTCCGTCACTTCACCTGATGATGGCGACATGTATGATCGCCGAAATATTGTGCCCGTTGGACACTATAGACCGGCAGTACACCCGTGGATATTTTGATCATTGATACGTAGTGTTTATCAGTAACAATTTAAGAAGCAAATGGGCAGCACTGTACCCGGCTACCTATCTTAAAACACATGCCACGTTATTTCCGTATTCTTTCAAAAAACTTTGTTTTACTCTACTGTTCTGCTTTTCGTTGAGTTAGTGATATTCTTGTGTCAGAACTTAGATTCCACCACAGAAACACAAAACATGAACCCAGCGAAGCGCATTACATTTATATATTTATTTTATTATATTTAATATTCTTAGTAACGTTCAATTTTTATGTTGAAGACTGTCACTTAAGTATTTCATAGCCGACTAAAAATAGAAGATATGCAGCAGATAATTTATATATAATCAATTATATGCATTTGTGGATAATAACTGAATATATTAGCATAAAACCCATGATAAATAAATATTATTTGTGTAATTATATTTCTATGGCGGCAGTATATTTGAACAGTGAGACGCCACGCTTAATAGCTATCTGAGGAAAGAGCTTCAGTCTCAACCGTTTTTTAGTATTGTTAAATATATATTTGTTTGTTAAATGTAAACAATATTTGTAGGAAGTTGGTCAAAGCGTTTAATTCTGCGATATTCAAATGTATAAAACTTTGGAAGGGAAATTGTATTTTAAAGATGAGGCGTAAGGATGCGTGGAAGGATACAATTTTGGGAGCAGGGAGAGAACACTTTTTGAACGCTTGGGAGGGGACTCGTATCTTGAACGTGGTGGTGAAAGGTTGTGACGCTGGGCGGTCTGAAGCAGCGTTACGAACTTGTGATTTGAAGAGGTAGGCATGTGTGGAAGTCGACAATTTATGGGACTGTGACTGCAGAACTTAGTCTCTGCTTGAAAAGTGATAAACTATGGAAGGTTGTAGCGCTGTGGAACTGTGATAATTCAGCAATCGTGTACTCGTGTGATTAAAAACTGTGTTTTATAACAAATACTTTAATCGCGGGTCAATTAGGAACTGAAATGTTCGATGGACTACGCTAATTTACGAGTGGTAGTTTGTAAGTTTTACTATCATGAAGAATAATTACGGAAATATGCAGTCATTTACTGATGTCTAAGATAGGACGACCTCCACATTGCATGTCCGATAAGAGTAATAAACTCCATTTATAAAGAATTACTCCGTGAGCGAATCATCTTAGAATCCATTTTGTTGGTCATTCAGAGGTTTAATTTATATTTGTTAAATATATTTTCACGTCGTCATATGCAGATTGATAGACTGACTAAACCACAGATTACTGCTCTTGTTAAAACAGATTGGGTAGCTGTTTAGGGCATAGAAGCTGACACATATAACTCACCCCTATGAACAGAGACGAAGAGCCATAAACTTTTACTATCTTGAGTTATGTATTGCCCAAGTCTTATTGGTCAGAACCGATACGAAGGTCGCAAACTTACTGACAAGCAGGCAGACCACGCAGAGAGCGAAATGTTTAATGCTGTGACTTTTACAAATCTGTGTCAAATGAAAAAATTGCATGTATGAAGAAATTTCCTGGGAAAATATTCTCCATATTTGGATCTCCAGACATTAGTGAACAAAGTCTTTCTTGGTTGAAGATCAAGCACGGAAGCTTTGAAGATTTTTAATATACAATAACTTGCCGGCGAAAAGAACAATATCTATTAGAAGTCTCACTTCTGCTTTTTTTTTTTTTTTTTTTTTTTTTTTTTTTTTTTTTTTTTTTTTTTTTTTTTTTTTTTTTTGTGCAAATGTGAGATAGGATATATTTATCTCAGTAAACTGTTCTGACTTTCTATATATTTGGAGATATTATCAACTCAGCAAAATAAATTATTTTGATGAACAATATTACTAGCTTATTATATTTACTGATATTGCTGTAACTTATACCTTTGTAAAATGCAAAACCAACTAATGAATGCTCTTGGGAAAGTGCAGCCCTCCGCTAGCCTCTGCATCTGCAAGTCAAAGCTTGCCCTCCACTCCACGGCCTGCCGGTACAGCGCTAGGCGTCGCTCAACAGCGTCACGCTCCGGCAACAGGGTAGGCACACAACGTGCCACCCGAGTCGTCACTCTAGCGGCACTGCAGGCCCACGGGTTCAACGTATTCGTCACATCAAGGCTAAAGAGAGGTTGAATTGAAGGCTTATGACCTTTATTTGCGAACGCTGTAGCCGGCGAAGTTGCAGAAATTCCAGACGGGACATTATTAAGTGGTACGTGAATGCGTTGTTTTTGCCCGTTCACTTGTCTGTGTAATAGGGTTTCGCATAAAGTGCAGCACCTGTGCACATTCCAGAGTTTGGTTCGCCCTCCGTCGGTTATCAAACGGGGACCCTCTTGTGTTCGTTTCTGTGTGGAGCGGATGGTAAATGGGGCGCAATTTAGTCCAAGCATTAGTGAGAAGTGGTTACAAAAATTATTACCTGAAAATGAAGCATATGAGCGTGTAGGAAATTAAATTTAAAATAGAATTTCTATTTTATGAAACTGGAGCCCAGATGACGAAATTTGCCGAAAATATTCCTGAAGTTTCAAAAAACAGTTTTTATTAAATAAATAAAAAACGATAACTCCGATGGGAAAATGTTAAATTAGGAAGTTATAGCCCTTAAGATTATCTATCGATTGCGTTTTTGTAAGTATTGATTGCTTTGATATGTTTCGAGATATATCGAATAACACTTAAAATTCTTTAAAAACTAGATTCCTTATAACTCGGCCACTTTCACGTTTCCAAACCTATTATTTGGCATACGTATGGCACGAAATAAGATAGAAAAGACCTTTTGCGAAAAAATTAAACATTTTTAGTATTTTAGATATATCAACGTTTTGAAAAAAGGGCTCCTAGAAAATTGGGTAGAGTTGTTCAGGGGAACTACCTAGAGCAACGGTTTTTCGTCTGTTTTCTTCAAGAAAAGTTTTAATGTCATACTATTAAATATTTTTTTCTTTAGATTTTGTTAAATACAAGTATCAAAGAATGACTGAAAAACGTGCACTTTTTTGGGCCCGTTTTCTTCAACTATGTATATTTTTATGTTATAAGAGGAACTGTTAAAGAAATATGTTGTTGACATTTTTCCACAGATTATAAAACAAAATAATGTTGCTCTACGACTTTCTGAAGCCGAGATAAATATTTTTCTTTTAAAAAATCTAGTGCACGTAATTTACATTTTACAGCAATGTGATTCATAGAGCTTAATACTGAGTACTTTTACTAGTAATTAAAATACTTGGATATGTTGCATTGTTTTCTAGTGTAACTAATCGACTGGTAAAGTAAAGCGTGCAAGCGCGCAGTGCCGTAGACCAGAGCTGGCGACCGAACTTTGCGAATTTTTCGGCAAATTTCGCCATCTAGGCTCGAGTTTCATAAAGTAGAAACTCAATTTCAAATTTAATTTCCTACACGCTCATATTTTTTGTTTTCAGGTAACAATTTCTGCAAATTTAGCATTACGCCGTCACAGAATGCTTGGACTAATTCTTGGACAGAAAGAGCAGAGATGCACCGTGCTTACGGGGCGGCAGATGCAAATTCTCACGCTGCTCAGCGTTTGTGCGTTCAGCTGTTTCCGAATCGTCGAGTGCCGGATCCACGACTTTTAATGTCATCCATTGGTCCATAAGAGATACAGGTTCACTTGAGGTAGGTTTTCCACTGGCAAGTTCTCGTAATGGCACATGTGACTTTAAGGCCTAATCTAAACCCGTTGTATTCACTTTGTGTTAAAGGTGCAAAGGCGTGACGTACGGGGTCGTCGACCTACCGTGCGTATTCCAGGGTTTGTAGAGGAAGAGTTAGCACCGCTGGAAAGCCAGCCCTCAATATGCCTGCGGAATGTTCCACAAGAAATGTGTGTTATCCGCTCCACAATTTGGCGTGTTTGGCATGAAGACGATTTGCAACCCTAAAGCCATCAGAAAGTCCAAGACCTTAAACCAGACGATTTACAACGTCGAATCTAATTCTGACAATGGATTTTGTAAATGTGACGCATTCAAAAGGGATTTCCGAACTGTGTACTTTTTACGGATGAATCATCCTTTACACGAGAGGGTATGTTCAACAGCCACAACCGACAGGTGTGGACAAGGGAAAATCTGCGAGTCGCCTTTGTTCGTTGTCACCAATCTCGCTTCGCTGTCAACATTTGGGCTGGCTTGGTAGGCGATAATAAGGTCGTCCCATACATGTTGCCTTGTCGACTGAACGCAAACATCCACGTAACCTGTTATTCCTTAATTTCTCCTGGCGAATAACAACTTCGAAAAACTTACGGGTATGTTGCCAGGTATCAAAATCGACGACAGCCGATATTTCGGCAGGAGACCACCCAGTTTCGCCTTGAAAATGGCAGGGAGCTCTTCTGCCAAAATATCGGCCGTCGTCGATTATGATACCTGGCAGCATACTCATCAGTTTTTCGAAATCTGCGTAACCTTTTTGCGGTGCACTTTGCACATGCAGTGTGAATACATTTCGATTCATCCTTTGGTGAGAACTGGCTAGGGCGCAACGGGCCGGTGGCATAGCCTGCACGTTCCCCCGATTTCTTCTTCTGAGGCCACCTGAAATCTCTCGTCTACGAAACACCCAATGAGATATGATGGCAGCTTGCGATGCAATGTCCACTTTGCCAGGAGTGTTGGAAAGAGTGTGACAGTCACTGCAGCGTCATTGCACGGCGTGCATTCAAGAAGGAGGTCGTGCTTTCCAACACTTCTTGTAACTGTTGTCCAATAGAGGTTATAGGACTTCAACCCGAAGTGTCATTTACCCTGCTGCTACAGTTACATTGAAGAAGTTCTAACCCTACTTGAGGTGTAATCAAGAATAGCAAGCGGCGGGGCTTGAAATTAAGATTAGATTAGATTAATACTTGTTCCATAGATCATATATGCGACATTTCGTTATGATGTGGAACGTGTCAGACTAGTAAATGTTGTCTACACTTGACAATCAATATTTTAAGAATTTTTATTACATTTTTATATTTTTTTTAATTTTTTTTAATTATTTATTTATTTTTTAAGTTGTATCTAAAAATTCATCTACATTGTAGAAGGAGTTGCCATTCAGAAATTCCTTTAATTTCTTTTTAAATACTAGTTGGCTATCTGACAGGCTTTTTTATGCTACTTAGAAAGTGACCAAAGACTTCTGTGGCAGCATAATTCACCCCTTTCTGAGCCAAAGTTAGTTTTTACTTTGAATAGTAAATGTCATCCTTTCTCCTAGTGTTGTAGCTATGGACACTGCTGTTACTTTTGAATTGGGTCGGATTGTTAATAACAAATTTCATCAGTGAATATATGTATTGTGAAGCTACTGTGAAGATCCCTAGATCCCTAAATAAATGTTCTTGGATGGGCTCCAGCAAGTATTCTGATTACACGCTTTTGTGTGTTGAATACTTTATTTACTCAATATTGAATTGCCCCAGAATATGATCCCATATGAAAGCAATGAATGAAAATAGGCGTAGTAAGCTAATTTACTGAGATGTATATACCAAATTTTGCAATGACTCTGATAGCGTAAGTAGCTGAACTCAAACGTTTCAGGAGATCAATATGTCTCTTTCAATTCAGTCCCTCGTCAATGCAAACACCTAAAATTTTTGAATATTCCAACCTTAGCTACAGATTTATGTTCAAAGTCTAAATTTATTTTGGTGTCATGCCATTTACTGTATGAAACTGTATATAAGGATATTGTTCAGATTTTGAACACGAAACCATATAGGTTTATTTCCCGATGGGGAATACATAGCGAGGATAGCCAGGGGGGGGGGGGGGCGAGAGAGGTGACCCCAGACCCATCTCGAAAGAGAAAGGAAAATGGGCAGGTAACGGAACTAAGTCATGAAAGCGTCTGTTCTGGTAGGCGTCTCGGAACAGAAGAAATTGATGGGTTTGAGCTGCGGCTCCAACAGCGTGAATTCGCGTGTCAGGTAATGTAGCGGCGTGATCTTTCATTTCCTACATTCGTTCACATGCAACCTGTATCATATCTTTAAAAAAGGACAGGCCGTCGAAATCGTGGTCGTTAGAAACTGATGTAAATAACATTCAAATGTTCAAATGTTTGTAAATCTATCGGACCAAACTGCATGGTCATCAGTCCGTAGCTTACAAACTACTTAAACCTAGGTAAACTAACCTAAGGACAACACGCCCCAGGGAGGACTCAAACCTCCGCGGCGAGCAACCGCGCGCTCCGCAGCGAGACGCTTAAGACCACTCGGCTACTCCACCGCGGCAATAACATTCATTCTTGATTTACATCTACATGGGATAGTCTGCAAATCCCATTTAAGTGCCTGGCAGAGGGTTCATGTAACCACCTTTATACTTTTCATCTACCATTCCACTCTCGAATAGCGCGCGGGAAGAAAGAACATCTGAATTTCTCCGTTAGAGCTCTGATTTCTCGTATTTTATTCTGATGATCATTTCTACCTATGTAGGTGGGAGTCAACAATATATTTTCGAATTCGGAGGAGAATGTTGGTGATTGGAGTTTCGCAAGTAGACCACGCCGCAGCGATAATCCTAGGTCCTGTATCATTTCCGTGACGCTGTCTCCCCTGTATCGTGACAATACAAAACGAGCTACCCTTCTTTGGACTCTTTCGATGGCTTCCGTCAAACTCACTTGATAAGGATCCCACACTGGGCAGCAGTACTCCAAATGAGGACGGACAAGCGTCGTGTATGCAGTCTCTTTAGTAGTTCTGCCAAACGCAGTCTCTGGTTCGCCTTTACGTGTTCTCTCCAGTTTAAGTCCTAAATGAGCGTCAAGTGAAAAGTGTAAAGAAGTGAATGAGAAGCAGCAGAGGAAGATTCACGTAAGTATATGAGGAGTCAAATCTTGGAAAACAGGGTAGATGGTGAACAATTTTATGACATTATTAAATCTGTACTTGCATGGAGCTTCCCGTGTTGATGAAAAAGTTCACCTAAGGGCAAGTTTGAGCTAAATTGATTTCTTCGTTTCCAATCCCATAATTAATCATAAATGTAAACTTCTATGGGCAACATGGTTGAGTCTATTTATGAATAGAAAAAGTTAGTTCTCAGGGGAGCTTGAAACCAAGGTGATGGAACACTTTTTATTTATTTATTTATTTATTATCTTCCATACTGTGTGGTGAGTGTTCAAACGATGTGATACAACACTTTTTATGGTGTTTCTGGTAAATTTCATGGTGATTGGTCTAACGAACTGTATGCATTCTTACTTACACAATGATGTTTTCCTTGCTTTGGAGGAAAAATGTACAAAATTTCATCAAGATCGGAATAAAACTGTAGTTCGGTGTCGTTGTCTGTTGTAAAGTAACTTCCGGTACAAATTTTTATGTATATTGTTATTCCTCTTGTTTTGAAGGTCATGTTTTCAAAATTATTGTTGTTGTTGTTATTGGAGCTTTAGGGCGCTCAACATCGTGGTCATCAGCTCCCATCAAAATTATTGTATCACAGTTGCATGAATGATGTGGTAGTGTATAAAATATTAATCTAATTGGGTGACGATGACCATTCCGCAGCTGATCCTTTGCTTATTACCTTCCCCCCCCCCCCCCTCTTTTCTTATGGTAAGTGAACCCTGTATTAGAGTCGCCTATAAGTCGCTCTATAAGTGTAATTATCGCAAGGGTTAAAATAAGTGTACATTTCATTCGGTGAAGCATATAAACACTGTTGTTGGGCCTGTTGGTCTTGGGGTAGAGCGCTGGAATGGAAACCGAAGGATTGCCGGGCGCCGTGGCTCAGCGCGCCCGGTCAGGGGGCTCAACGCCCTCTGTAATAAAAAAGCTGAGCCAAGAACACTTCGAACATCAACGAACAAACTAAACGAACCACCGCGACCCATAGATCTACCAGAAGAGCCAAAAAAAAAAAAAAAAAAAGGGTTGCGGGTTCGAAACCCGGTCGGATCTCGGAATTTTTTAGTCTGGTTTTAACCCCCCCCCCCCCTTTCACCACTCAACGATGTGAAAAGTCGCCAGAAACGTCAAGTGGTTAAACTCTAGGTCCTCTTTCACCGGTTGGATAACTGGGGTAGGCTAGGGACACCAAGTCGCCGAAGTGGCGTACAATCGAAAGACTTGCCCCAGGCCACGGAGCCACACGGAAAAAGAAAAAAAAATCTCATCATGACGTGCAGAGAGGTAACAAGCATGAAACATTTTCCTGCAACGGAAACTGTTACTTTTAACAAGAGTCTCTCTTGCGTACCAGTTTCCAAGCTAGTGGGCTACGTCAATAGGTGCTCGATACATCGAATATTACGGCCAGGTTCTACGAAACTTGCATCACACAGCGTTTCATTTCGAGGCCTGCAGCATCATGCAGCTGTTAATCGTGCGCAACCGTCACGACAGAGCTAGTGAGTCCCCGCGACTTTCCCAGGTGCAACAGGCCAGCGACCGGCCTTGTGTCGAGCACAGGTAGCGGGAACTGGCCGCTTAAGTAGTTCTCGGTCTGCACCGGCCGTTACCTCATCGCAGCTTACTGCTATAGCCCGTGAATCCCTGGCGGCGCGACGGCTTGGTCTCAGTCACGTGTAACGCTGGTGCTGCCCTCCATCGGCGCTGCGCCGAACTTGCAGCGCCCTTGAAGTTCGCCAGTCGCTGTTCAGATGGCGCGCGATCGGCTGATCGCACTCCGGCTGATGATAGTCTACTGTCCAAAGTCGCCCAGTGATTCATCACAGTGAAGTGAATGTCAGACTTACAAACGGACCATGGAGGTGATACAAACTTCCCCTCTCTGATATGCTTTATTCACACACGATACACATAAAACGACAAAAATACTGCACATTAATATA
Source organism: Locusta migratoria (assembly GCA_026315105.1). Lineage (NCBI taxonomy): Eukaryota > Metazoa > Arthropoda > Insecta > Orthoptera > Acrididae > Locusta > Locusta migratoria. The sequence goes on along the minus strand of CM048749.1, from coordinate 133,357,862 downwards.
GGGCGAAGTAAATTGGCTATGAATGAAATATGAAAACATATCGATGAGTTAGGCATCGATGTAGTCTGCTTGCAAAACCCTACTGTAGAAACAACACACTTTCCTGTGGATATGATAACAATCAAGGGCCATGGAGATGCAATGGCTGCTATAGTCATCAAAAGTAGAAAATTCATTGAGACTACTGTGGCAGCCGGCCGCGGTGGCCGAGGGGACTGGGGCGCTCCAGTCACGGTCTGCACGGCCACTACGGTCGGGGGTTCGAATCCCCCCTCGGGCATGGATATTTGTGCCGTCCTTAGTCTTAGCTAGTTCATAAGTAGTTTGTAAGCTTAGGGACTGATGACCCCGTAGTTAAGTCCCGTAAGTTCTACAAACATTTGAACATTCTACTGTGGCACGGCTATGTGACAAGCATGTGGTCACAGTAGAAATGAAGGACGCGCAAGCAAAGTGGATTGTAGTGAGCATGTACATGGAGAATTCTTACCCAGTCGAACCTTTCGCAGACAAACTTATGGACCTCTATACGGACGAGGTGCCTGTCCCCTCGTGGCAACAGATCCAAATGCAAATTCCTCTCTATGGCATAACAAGCTAGCTGACGAACGAGATGAGATATTAGAGGATGCGATACAGGAACTTGTCCTCATCGTTTTAAATCTAGAAGGCCAGCCGAGTACATTTGAGGGGCCTACATGTTCAGGCACTAACATAGATATCACACTTGCAAACCGTATGTCAGCAGCTAAGATTAATAGTTGGTAAGTGCTTCAGTACCTTAACCAGTTTTCATAATGCAATCGTCGTCGAAGGGGAAGGAGATAACAATAGAGGGAATCAAGCAGAGGAAAGCATGATTGGTTTAGACATTAGGAAAACGGGTTCGGATGGCATAATTGCATACGTTGCTTCATTTCCAATTGAATCGTTGCCTGTACATGTAGACCTGGGAGCGCAGCTACTAACCGAACTTTTGCAAAGACCGCAGGATATTTACATTCCAAAGAGAAATTATAAAAGTCAGTCCCGTCAGGTCCAGAAATGTCCATATTGAGACGAAGGGTAAGAACGACGAGAAAAGCTTTAGGACAATCAGAGCGCACTGTCAGGTTTCACGAATACAGGGCAGCTAAGTTACGCTACAGAACATTGCTTCACGAAACGAAAAGAATGCACTGGGAAAAGTTTTTACGAAGACAGTTGCAATTTGACGTATGGGGAAGACCATATACGTTGCTGGCTGAGAAGGTTAAGGGACCTACTGTCATCACAATTCGTAGAGAGGATTGCTCAATGACGTCTGGATGAAGGGAGTCGGCAGAATATCTGCTGAACTCCCTGCTTCCTGATGACAACACAAATACAGATAGTGAAATGCACAGACAACTCCGAAGTGAACTTGATAACGAATACGACAATCGGAGGCTGGTGTTACCTTTCGCTCAAGGAGAAGTTGCTATCGCCATCTCCAAGTTCAAAATTGGAAAGGCACCTGGTCCGGATGGTGTCTACCCCGAGGTCCAGCGGGTGGTAAGTCCTCTAATATCTGAATACATCACTAAACGAAGTATTGCGAGTAGGTAGATTTCCGGCAATATGGGAAACATCTAAGGCAGTTGTGATCACAAAAGGAAAGGATAAAGATCCGACATCACCGAAAAGTTAAGGACCAATTTGCTCATTGTTTGGCCAAAGTTCAGGAACGTCTGTATTGTGACCGTTTACAGACACATAGTGAACTAATGGGTTTGAACGAATTTCAATATGAATTTAGAAAAGGGAAATCTATAGGCGATGCGATTAACAGAGCTCTTCAGATTGTAGAAAATTCGACCCAAAACTACGTAATTGCGCTCATGATCGACATATTTGACGTTTTCGTTAATCTCTGGTGGCCGGCTATGTCCACACGCCTCCGAGGTATGAAGGTCTCCAAATGTCTATACGAAAACTTTGTTAATTATTTTAGCGGACGTAGCGTTCAATGGGTTGCGGGACAAAGTAAGGCAATCAGAAAGATTACCAAGGGCTGTCCTCAAGATTCCATAAGTGGGATCTCAGTATTGATCCCCTATATCTACTAGATGAGGCAAATACTGTTGAAGGTGTTGCGTGTGCAGATGACATCCTAGTAGTTGTGTCTGCAGACTCCAGGGCGAGACGTGAGGAAAAGGCCAATGATGTGCTTGTGGAGATGCAACGGCGGTGCAGTAGCAACAAACTCACAATAGCTGCGCATAAAACCACTTATATACTCCTACAAATCCGACTATAGGGCTTGACTGTAGCCCTATAAAACGAAGTACTGTTTGTCGGTATCTAGGTATTTTTCTGGAAACTTTCTAAAACAAATAAAATATGTGACTCAAAAGGTGGCAAAATCATGCATTAAATTGCTCGCGCTGTTACTGTTGATTATAAACTACCACTTCATGCTGCTATTTTCAACGCTATCGTGGGTTTCGCTGCAACTGCCTGGGCGCATCTGAGCTACAGGAAGGTACTACGACGAATTCAGTGGAGTGTATTTTTAAGGCTTACCGGTGTCTTCCGCACTACACCTGTTGAGGATTTGCTGGTGATTCTAGGAATATGTCCATTGGACACCGTGGTATGTTACAGAACAGCGATGTACTGGTTAGGGCGTGAGCAATATGATCGTGTGCATGAGATCACAGTTCATGTTACAGATAAAATACGAGCCTAGAAATTAGATGACTGGCAGTCTGATTAGGTCTCTATAATCACTGCAAGACGGGTAAACAGTGTATGGCGAGAAATTAGAAACAGATTATGGTACACCTATTAACTGGGCATGGTCTATATCCGAAATATTTACATTGTAAAAAGTAAGGGGCCATACCTTGTGGGTTACAGTTAATGCTGTTGCACAACGAATATCTAAAAGGCAACTGCTTAACTTACTGTCTATAACTCCACATCGACGATCCTAACGCCAAAAAACTCTATAGATCAAATAAAATATGAAATATATCAAATATAAACAACAAGTTTAAAAAAAGTTAAAAAAATGAAAAATTTAAATTAAAAAAAAAACTGCTTTGCTAGTCACACAGATATGCGCAGACTCGAGGATTTTTGCCGAGGGTATACTGTAGAATAGTGTAGTTATGGTAGGTCTATAAGTAGTTATTGCCGTTGTTAGTTGGCAAACCTCGAGTTCTTCCGAGTCTATCAGGAACATATTTCGGCAATTAGTCTGGAAGACTTTTCCTTAAGCCAAGGAACAATTAATTGCATTTCAAGACTAATAAAAGTCTGTAAGCTCGGTTTCTTATTGGTTGATTTACAGTCTCCCACATTTGTTTTCCTTTTTGTTCCAAACAAAACTATGGATTTATAACATCATGTTTTTAATTGCGACTTCGTGTATACTATACTATTTGAATTGTACTGGTATATGTTACTCATAATGTGCTTCATTTTCTCTCACATTCGTAATGATGGAAGACCTCTACCGACTGAACATCTGTGAAGTTTGGAAAGTAGGAGGCGAATTATTGGCAGAAGTAAAGTTGTGAGGACTGACCGCGAAGCGTGTAGGGATAGCTGCGTAGAGGGCTTGCCTGCGAAAGGCAAAGGTCTGACGTTCTAATTCCGGTGCCGGCATACAATTTTAATCTGCCGGGAAGTTTCAGTACGTCTTCATGTTGCAACGGTGTGTAAATCTTTATTAGAGAATTATTGAAATACGTACACTGATTTCTGGGAAAAAAAGAAAAAAACCATATGGCTTATAGTACTGTTGCGGTTTGCCGATGACATAGTAATTCTGTCAGAGAACGCAAAAGATCTGGAAGAGCAATTGAATGGGATGGACAGTGTCTTGAAAGAAAGATAAAAGATGAACATTAACAAGAGTAAAACAAAGTTAATGGAATGCAATGTCAGAAAATCAGGGGATGCTGAAGGAATTAGATTAGGTAATGAGGCAATAAAAGTAGTAGATGAATTTTGTTATTTGGGTAGCAAGATAACTTCTGATGGGTGAAGTAAAGAAGATATAAAATGCAGAATGGCTATGGGAAGAAAAGCGTTTCTAAAGAAGCTAAACTTGGTAACATCCAATGTTAATTTAAATTTTAGGAAGTGCTTTCTTAAAGCATTGTCTGGAGTGTAGCGTTGTATGGTAGTGAAACGTGGACGATAAGGAGTTCAGATAAAAAGATGACAGAAGCTTTTGAAATGTGGTGCTACCGACGAATGATGAAAATTAGATGAGTAGATCACGTAACTAATGAGGAGATGGTTAACCGAATCGGGGAGAAAAGGAGCTTCTGGCCTATCCTGACTACGATTGGTTGGACATATTCTGAGACATCAAGGAATTGTCAGCTTAGCATTAGAAGGAAGTGTGTGCGGTAAAAATCGTAGAGGGAGACCGAGGGACGCACGTAGCAAGCATATTAAAAAGGATGTAGGTTGCCAAACGTATTATCAGATGAAGAGACTTGCACAGGACAGGGTAGCGTGGAGAGCTGCTGCAAACCAGTCTCCGGACTGAAGACCACAACAACAACAACAGAACGACATTTTGCTGCTGTCTCAGCTCTTTACTTGAGGTTTACATAGCGTTTATTTAGAGCGACCATAACAGTGGAAAAGTGATTCACAATTGCACAGCTCTGTAGCGTGGACATTAGACGGTCATCAACCAGCTCTTGGCGGATATTTGGCCATTCTCCCACGAATGCAATATCCGTCTCTGCAACCGTTGTGGGAGGTGCTGGTCTGGCTGCATCTCATACATGCTCAATCGGCTTTAAGTCCGGTGAACAAGCTGGCCACTCGATTCGTGCAATTACCTCAGCTTCAAGCAAGTTGTTCATCAGTTCAGCTCTGTAGATATTAGCGTTATCGTCCACCAGAAGGAACCTCTCAGCATTCAAAGCGTCAAATTGAACAACGTAGAGTTCCGTACGTCCGCCAATACTGACTCCTTACGACGCCATCCGGCCAACACAAGCACATAAGCAGGATTTTCCCGTGTTTCACCTTCTCTCCAGATAAGGGAACGACGATTCTCTATCTGAACACAAAATCCGGCGACATTCATTACTACTCCGATCCTGATATTCCTCCGCCCAGTTTCCGCGGGCTAAAAGGTGTCTTTTTTTATTTTTTTATTTTTTTTGGAGGGGGGGGGGGGGCACACCAAAGGCCTCCAGGAGCAGAGGACACATTCCCAAAGGCGCGATTTCAGTGTTCATATTGCGCTTCCTGTTGCTGCCTGCAGGGTGCGTTGCAGCTGCTTTCTGTCTCCTTTGTCGACGGGTTGTTAACGGTCATCTCTTCTGAGGTCGACCTTCGCCTTGCCTTCTTTTAACGGTGGTTCCTGTTGTCTGAAATCTTAACCAGGTCCTGTAAATTATATTTTTGGCCAGTATAATAGCCGTAGCCCCTCCCTCTTTGCATGTGCCGCTTGCAACCTTCCCATCCTTCCCATAGCTGTACATGTCGTAGCTTTGGGTAAGTCACGTTGTTGTTGCATTGCAATTCGAGCTCACTGCACTATTTGACTTCAAATGCTTGTGTACTTCGTTTAGTAGAATAAACAAGTCAACAGCAACCCACTCTCCGGCAACTTTCTGTTATTACCATTACCTCAGTTGTCGTAATGTTGTTGTCCCCATTCCGTAGAACCGACAGAAACATGTCGAACCACTTCACTTTCTTCAGCCGATGCCAATACTTCAGAACCTTGATATCACAACATCCTCTAATTGTTCTGATCAGTGTAGCTTAAATTTATGGTATACACAGGCAATTTGTGTTTTTTCTCGAAAGGCGTTTGACGCGGTGCCACACTGCAGACTGCTAACGAATATAGGAGTGTATGGAATAGGTTCACATATGTGACTGGCTGGAAGACTTCTGGGTGACAGAACACAGTAAGTTCTTCTAGACAGTGAGTATTCATCGGTGACGAGTGTATCGTCAGGCGTGCCCCAGGGGAGTGTGATAGGACCGCTGTTATTTTCTTTCTATATAAATGATCTGATGGACAGAGAAACTTGTAATTTGCTGCTGTTTGCTGATGATGCTGTGGTGTATGGGAGGGTGTAGTCTTTAATTGACTGTACTAGCATACAGGATGACTTAGACAAAATTTCTAGTTGGTGTGAAGAATGGCAGCTAGCTCTCAATGTAGAAAAATTTAAGGTGATTCGCATGAGTAGGAAAAACAGTACCATAATCTTCGAATACAGAATTAGTAGTGAGCTTCTTGATGCTGTCGCGTTGTTAAAATATCTAGGCGTAACACTGCAAACTTATATGAAATTGAACGAACATGTAAGGACAGTTGAGAGTAAGGCGGACAGCTGACTTCGGTTTATTGGAAGAATTTTGGGAAGATGTACTTCATATTTAAATGCGATCGCTTATAAAACGCTTGTACGACCACGTCTGGAGTATTGCTCAAGTGTTTGCGACCCGCAGCAGATCAGTTTAAAGGAAGACATGGAAGCAGTTCAGAGGCGAGCATCTAGGTTTGTTACTGGTAGGTTCGACCAATGCGCGAGTGTCACGGAAATGCTCCGGCAACTCAATTGGGGATCGCTAGAGGAAAGACGACGTTCTTTACGTGAATATCTCTTGAAGAAATTGAGAGGGCCTGAATTTGAAGCACGATCTTGCTGCCGCCTACTTACATTTCGCGTAGTGATCACAAAGACAAGAGAAATTAGGGCTCGTACGGAGGCATATAGGCAGTCTTTTTTTTCCTCGTTGTATTGGGGAGTGGAATAGGAAAGGAAATGACAAGTAGTGGTTTTAGTTACCCTCCGCCATGCTCCTTACGGTGGATTGCTGAGTATATATGTAGATGCAGATGTAGAAATGATAAACTGTTTATTAAACAGAAAGCCTTCTGGGTGCACAATAACCAACTCAAAGAAAAAGATAACCAGTCACTTAGGAACACCCAACAAGTACAATAGCGAAAGCAATCACACAAACAACTAGTATTTACGACGATGCTAGGCCAAAACAATTACGACACGAAAACTACGGTTTACGCTAAATGTCGCTGAAGCTGGATCCGGCGTAGGAGCTGGGTATGCACTGGCTGTCCACACCCCGTCGGAGCTCTTATGAAGACAGCATCGGCGGAGGGCTACACCAGTTACTCCGCTGTCATTGGATGGGCACTGTCACATGGCTGACCGTAAATTATTGCCGCAGTACAGCTCCGTTTCTTATGAAGTCGGTCGATGTTGATGTTTACTGTTTTCGTGTGAGCGCCTACGAAGGGAAGCTAAGCAGCCCGCCTTGGCTGTCTGTTATGCGGGCACTCTACACGGTCAGGGGCTGCCACAGCACCCGATACAGTCTGAAGTGAGAAATGGCCTGCCCAGTGTCAGGGGCACGACTGCTGGGTTTCGCTCTACATCTACATCTACATCGATACTCTGCAAATCACATTTAAGTGCCTGGCAGAGGGTTTATTTTCCACTTTCATAACTTTTCTCTACCGTTCCATTCTCTAATAGCGTGCGGGAAGAAATAACACGTAAATCGTTCCGTTTTCGATCTGATTTCTCTTATTTTATTGGGATGGTCATGTCTTCCTAAGTAGATGGGTGCTAGAAAAATAATGTCACATTCAGAAGTAAAAGTCGGCGATAGAAACTTCGCAAACAGATCACGCCGCATTGAATATCTTTTAATGATTTCCACCCCAATTCGTGCAACATTTTCGTGACGCTTTCCCCCCTGGAACATGATAAAACAAAACGAGCTGTCCTTCTCTGAATCTTCGCAATATCTTGCGTCAGTTCAACCTGGTGAGGGTCCCACAATGGGCAACAGTATTCCAGGAAAGGACGCACAAGTGTGATGTAGGCAGTCTCTTTGGTGGAGCTGGTGCATCTTCGAAGCGTTCTGCCAATAAAACGTAATCTTTGGTTCGCCTTCCCCACAATATTTTCTATGTGGTCTCTCCAGTCTAAGTTGTTCGTAATTGTAACTCCTAGGTATTTGGTGGAATTTACGACCTTAAGGTTTGACTGATTTATCGCGTAATTGAAGTTCAGTGGATTTTTTTAGTGGTCATGTGTATTACTTCACACTTTTCTTTATTTAGTGTCAATTGCCAATTTTCGCACCATGTAGAAATTTTGTCTAAATTGCTTTGCAGTTGCTTTTGATCCTCTGTCGACTTCACTAATCGATAAATGATAGCATCATCCGCGAACAGTCTAAGGGAGCTATTCAGATTGTCTCCTAAATCGTTTATAAATGCAAGGAAAAGTAGGGGACCTATAACGCTTCCCTGGGGAACGCCAGATATCAGTTCTGTTTTACTCGATGACTTACCGTCAATTACAACGAACTGTGTCCTTTCTTATAGGAAATCGTGAATCCAATCGCCCAATTAGGGAGATATTTCATAAGCATGCAAACTCTGCAGACACATGGGCCACAAAGTAGGTTTATACAATGCTGGCACACTTGTGATACCGCAGATAATAGCTTAACATCTTGCATTTCCTCCTGTAGACAGTAGTAATTTCGCAGAATTCATAGTAGTCACAGATAAAAAATTGGTGATTATCACTTGCAATAGAAGGAAATAGCTTACTAACCAATGTAGAGTAGCTAGGTCCATTAATGTGTAAGGGGTTATGTTGAAGAAATAAATAATTATTTATTTATTTATTTTAGGGGGAAAAAAAGGAAAGTTGCCTTGAGAGAGGAGAGGTGGGAGGGCAGTGGGCCGGAGTAGGACGCGAGGGATGCTTTAGGGGATTATGCGAGTCTTGAGGGAGGCCGAGTTCACGTTGGGGCCGCAAGGAGCACTGCAAGTCCTGTGCTAGCCACTCTATGAAATTTAAGCTCGTGAACAGAACTCAACTATCAGATTTCTCAAACAAAGGTGCCACCCCTGGAAAGAAGGGATACTGATTAATCCAACACAACCTATGTGCATAGTTACGCCCCATTACTTTGTTTTCTCAGTGATCCAGAAACACGTCGTTGTGCACTGAAAGTGTATGTGCATAACTTTTGAGCACTGATTGTGAACGTTTGCGGTGCCACTTACATAGCGGGAATAACTGAAATTCTGTGCAAGCACAAAACTTTTTTAATAAAGAGAGGAGAAAAAATTGAAAACCTTTCTAGATATTTTCTATTGATATATCAGTATACAGCTCAAAACGAAAGCAATCTTTGGGCTAAACGGTGTCTTGGAACACACACCGCAGGCCTCGTACGTAGAGGTCACATTCCCGAAGGTGATTTCGGACTGTTTGTGTGGATATTGAGCGTCCTGCGGCTGCCTGAAGGATGCGGTCAAGCTGAGTTGCATTCAGCTTCATGTCTCGGTTGCCTGTTAACCGGAGATAAATGAAATCTCTTGCTGATGTAACCGTGCACATCCTTGGCCTTCTTTTAATGGTCTGCTGCCTGAAATCGCGTCTATATTCTGGAAATTACGCTTTGGAACACTCCAAAAGCTGCAGCCACGTCCCTCTTTGTCTTTCCAGCTTCCAACCTTGCTATGTCTCTCCATGCCATAGCTTAAGTCACGTTGTTGTTGCATTGTACTACCTGCTCACTACACTACCTGAAGGCAACTGCTTGTTTCGTAAACACAGGTCAATACCAACCGCCTCTGCAGCAACTTTCTGTAATTAACATTAACTCGTTTGCCGCAATGTAGTTGCCTCCACTCCGTAGAACCGTCAGCAGGACGAAAGACAGCAAAACATTTTACTTCATTGTGCCGCTGAGAGTACTTCATAAGCTAGATATCTCAACTGATCCCGTAACTGTTTTGAGCAGTGTATATTCTCCTGCAAAATATATTTTCTCCTAACTTATAACTGTTCAGACATGAAGTGATTAAAACTGAAGTGGACATAACTGAAATGACATGTTTGGACAAATTTCTTGTTACTTATCGAGTGATATCCCGCAGTGATGAAGACACTCGACTTGTATTTCCGAAGACATCGGTTCAAATACCCGATCCGCCATAAAGAGCTACTTTTCTGTAATTTCCGTAAGTGACTTAATGTGAATGCTCATATAGTTCCTGAGACAAGACTCCGTCGATTTTGTTCCCATTCCTTTTCTTCCTCTTTTTTTTCTGTAGTATTTTTTTACTTGTTTAAGGACTTTTCGTTTATTTAGTTATTGAATGTTTGTGACTATATCCTAGTTTTTCTTTTCATGATAAAAGTTGTTATATTTCTTTTGGTACAATGGATTTATTATTTTTTGCTGTTTCTGGTGATATACTTTTATCTTGATTATTTTTTATATTCCTTATATAATTCATTTACCTGGTTATTTAAAGTTTTAAACTATATTTGTTGTTATTTTAGGTTCATATTTCGGTTATTTTAATGCAATTTCGTATTTTAAGTGTGTATTGAAAATCATTTTCTTATACTTGTTTATGTATTTATTTCCTCTGAATAAAATAATTATAGTACAATTTTAAACTTGGCTGTTAAATACAGCAATTGTTCGTCAAAATGTAAATAACCACTTGAAAAACAGCTCTTCAGTTGCGGAACTTTTGATAAAAATTTTGCTTTACCATGGTTTCGGCTTCACAGGTTTTTACATATGAATGTATAGCCAGCAGATAGTCTTGAGCGATAGGGCTCACGATCAACATTAAAAAAGTTTGCACATTGCAAAATTTTTAAAAAGAAGCGAGACAATGCGCCGCTAAGGGTCGCGTGTGCGGCCAGCACTGCAGGTGGCATCAGACTGTTTACCAAAACTTCCGCGTCCAAAGAGCTGCTTTCCAAGTGATTATTTACATAATAATTGATGAAAATTCGTTTTCATTTTCCTTTATTCTTATTAATTAATATAAATCATGCATTATTCATTATTTATTAAAAAGTAAGGCAGTCAACAATCCGAAGATTGGTTTCAACAACACAGTGCTTTACTAGGCACGGTCCTGTTTGGAGGTGATATGCTGTTGTCTTCCTCCAACCCTCGAACTGACGTACCCAGCCAGTTATAGGGGGACCGACAGTTGCCACTCGGCATTTTTCACAGTAGCAACATTGCCAGAGGTGAAAAAAGTGGAAAGTGACAGATAAAAATGCCAGAGCCTAGCGGGGATCGAACCCGGAACATTTGGATTTGTAGTCGGGCACTGCCGTTGTGCTAAGGAGCCGCACCATTCTTTAGTATAATCAGTTAAAATCTTAATAATCATACCATTTTACAATAAAACCAAATTTCGATGAATTAAATTTTATCCAATCAACCAAATTAAATTCTAAACTATAGTAACCGTCTTATGCCTGTTAACACGAATCGGTAAACCACCAGTTGAAGACCCATACATCGCAACAGGACAAATCCTCTTTTCCCGATCGCGCCCACGCTCCGTCGTCGATGGAACTCTTAAACCTAATCTACATTCCTCCTCTTCTTAATCGTTTTCTGATAAGATAATTTACAGTTGATTTCAGTGTGTACTATAGTTCCACTGAGCCTATATCCTAAATGGTTTAGAATTCAAGGGCAGATTGGCATGAATCAAACTTTCCACACAGACAATTTTTCGGCATTAGAATATGAGATACGTACGTTTTCCTAGTCAAACAGCAGTTGAAACTTGAGGCACTGTTAAATGATTTAGGTTACTGAAGTTTCAGACGAGCTGTCATGAAATCCTAAATCAAGGTCAGACTTAGAAATTGCGTTTGAGTTTTAAGTATGTTTAATTGTACCACATTTCATCACAATATTGCCCAGCGTTTCGGCATACGAAAGCCGTCTTAATCCACCTCCCCCCTTACCCACCTTTCACCATTTCTTTTGATGCCTCAGAAATGGATATTAGAATCGCGACGGCTAGTTTTTAACGCACACGGTTTTTTTCCGTGTGTGGCCGACAACATTGCAGGCTCTCAGCCGCTTAGAATCAACATGAAAAGGCCACGAAGGGAGGCAGAAACCTCGGCAATGAAACCATGTATTTCCTTGGACCGCTGTTTACCACAGGTCGAAGTGTCATCGGCAAAACAGCGACGTCCTTGACACATCTGACAACTTTGTGATCTCCACCGAAGAAGATACTCTAAAGACAACGCTGGCCTGAAAACCCAACGAAAGTGATTAGTTGCAACAGGTGCAATAGTTCTACTAAACAAACTGCCTACACTATACTCGTCCATCGTAATTTCGAGTATTGCTGTGCATTAAGGGAGCCTCACCAATTGCTACTGACGGAGAACACAGAAAAGATTGAAAGAAAGGCAGCTAATTTTGTATTATCACGATACGGGGGGAGAGTGTCACAGAAATGAAGCACGAGCTGGTGTGGAAATCTTTAAAAGAAAGGCGTTATTCGTCTCGGCGAGTTCTACTTTTGAACTTTCTCTCACCACCTTTCTCTTCCAAATTCGAAAACATTTTGTTAGCACCCACTTTCATGGGGGAAGCCACGTTCATAGTACTAAAATAAGAGAAATTAGAACTAAAGCGGAAACATTTAAGTATTTTTTTCAGCGCACTATTAGAAAATAGAACGGTAGAGAAATATTATGAAAGCCAAAATATCCACTGGTGTACTGCCGGTCTATAGTGTCCAACGGGCACAATATTTCGGCGATCATACATGTCGCCATCATCAGGTGAACTGACGGACTGAGCTCCTGGAAACGCGCCAGCACGGAGATCCGCACGCTACGGCTGCTCGAAGGGAACTGGGTTCGTTCCATATACCGGCGCACTCTCGGAGAAGATCGCCCGCATTTTGAAAAAAACACCAGGTTGGAACTGTTTTTTGTCCGCCGAATAAAATTCGTGCACTGGTGGGGAGCGCCAAAGATGATCTCGGTTTGAGGAAGGCCGGCGTGTACCAGATTCCGTGTCAGTGTGGAAAGTCATATATTGGACAGACGATGCGTACCGTCGAGGATCGTTGCGTTCAACACCAGAGACACACACGAATGATGTATCCGAGCAAGTCGGCGGTCGCTGAACATTATTTGTCGGAGAATCATGCGATGGACTATGAAGGCACTAGGATTCTGGTACAGACGTCGAGATACTGGGACTGCGTCGTTAGAGAGGCCATTGAAATTCGCACAAGGGACGACCTCATAAACCGTGACTGTGGCTATAATCTTAGCAAAGCTTGGGAACCAGCGATTGGGTTAATTAAGAGTAAATCTAGCAAACGTAACGAAGTGACGACCACGGCGGACAGAGCTCTCACATCGACGTCATCTCAGACGCCGGCGCAATCGGTTCCACTGCGCGGCCGCGGCGCGGGGCGCGGACCGCGGAGGGGTCGCTCCGCGGGCCGCGGGTATTTAAATGGCCCGCTACCGGGCTAGAACCCAGTTCCCTTCGAGCAGCCGTAGCGTGCGGATCTCCGCGCCGGCGCGTTTCCAGGAGCTCAGTCCGTCAGTTCACCTGATGATGGCGACCTGTATGATCGCCGAAATATTGTGCCCGTTGGACACTATAGACCGGCAGTACACCCGTGGATATTTTGATTATCAAATACGCCGGGAGAAACTGAAGAATCACATTATGAAAGCCGTTCGATACAGCCTCTGCCAGGTACTTAGTTCTGATTTGCAGAGTATATATATATATGTACATGAAGATTACAACCCTTTGGCGTTGGCCACCACTGCAGTTTTTGCTCTACCGTAAAGGATGGTGCCCCTAGTTCGCGTTCAAAACCATTTTACGAACTTTGAACTCTGTTTGAAGCTTCAGATTTTATCGTTGCTTGTTCATACCTCGTAGTTCGCATCCCGTTGTGCCATGATCGCGGAAGGGTGTGATGATAGTGGTGCGACAAACGATAAACGATCTCCCTAAGATATCACAATTTGGCAGCACTCTCGATGGCACCCTACTTTTGTGCAGCACTTTCAGGATGTCGATACGAAGTGACAGACGACATAGAGATACGGTATCGGCACCCCACCTAACAAAATGACATGTGAAAACAGTTCTGTTACACTATGACCACCAGCTAGCGTTTACCGACCGTATGCGATACACCTGTGTCACACGGGTTGTCTATAGAAATGGCGCTTACATATCTCTGTGTGATGCGTTACTAAACATCGACTTGTTAATTACGAAAAATGCCTAAAACTATGTATCGCTGATGAAGAGAATTCCTTTCTTGCCTGCTGACCTGCGAGCTGTTTTGCAATGGGACGAAATATTATCCTTTCTACTGCCTTACATCAGCTCAGATTTGCAGGTAAATTCATATTTATTTTTCATTTTGTTAATGCGACAACGGTGCAACCCACGAGAACAACATCTTCTCTGCCGGTGCTATAGGTGATGCAGCTGGCCACCAAACGTTGAAACAAATTCAATAATATTGTTTCGCCTGTCTTGTATCGATATTTGGATGTAAAATGTTGTAAGAGTACACCTGTCGCTGTATCTTACAGTTTGATTTAACGTAATGTATATATTGTCTTAAATTTGTTTATTTCATGTATTTTTCACTTGTTGTATGCTAGATATATCTTTTATGTAACGTCATTTTCTATATTGAATCATTTAGTGTAAACATGTACTATATGTGTAAACCCGCATGATGCACGGACATTCTTATGCTGTAAGTTAGCAACGCGCCAGAGAAAATGTTGAACCTGTTGTAAAGACTGTCTTTGGCACAGAAGTAGTAGCTGTGAGTGTCGCGCTGCTGAAGCAGTCGCGGAGCGGACTCGCTATAGTAAACACATAAATGTTTTGTTGATGGTGCAGAGGCACGGTAGGCGCAGTGTGACGCGAGTTTATTCCAATTGCGAAAAGCCTGAGAGGTGTACTGTTTAATGTATTGAAGGAAGTGCGAAACAAGTTTATTTATACTCGAAAGTGATCAATGTAATCTTTTTTTCATGTGTGCTAGAAAAGTAACTGTTTGGTTATCAAGTCTATTGTCACCGAGAGTGATCGTTGTAATCACGGAGATTAGAAGGTGTATCGAGGTGATATGAAAGCATGGAGATTTCAGACAGACGAGCTGAACAAAGAGTTGTCGATAAAAATAATTTGAACCAGCAGTGAGAATACCTATTGTAATCATTATCTGTCTTGTATGGGCTTCACGACGAAGACGATGAAAGCAGATGAGTACTTTTGTAACATTTTATTTTGTATGCATGTAAATGTAGTGTCAATCCAATCAGAATTTTGGTTCAATTATACATGACTTATTTTGAAACCAGTCTTAATTTTGTAAGTAGTTTTAGTCACCCCATTATCACCATTATTATATTATGTTGATCATGCAAGCCTGTACATTGACTAACAAGTTCAATCATTTGCAAAGTACTTACGATCAGTTTTAAAGAAATTGCTAGACGAGTTAAAGAATTGCTAAACGTGTTACAACCACAGAGACTAGTAATTAAAGTGCAAGAGATTGCAAGAGAGTTTCCAAGTAAAGTAAAGTTGGTTTCATTTATGTAGAAAGTAACCAGGCTAACAGTAGTCAAAGTATTATAGTTGATTAACCAGACTTGACGGAAGTAATTTTTTTATGAAATACGTTAAATGCCAGACTCTGCTCAGCCAGTTACACGCGTACGCTACCCAGGCCCTGGAACCAATTGAAAAAAAATATAGTTCACGTAAAGTTTTATAAGAAACTTGAATGCTTTAAAGAATATTATCAAAATTATTGGGAACTTTGACTGTAGTATTTGTGAAGCTCATTGCACCACGGAGTTTCACTGTACTGAGCTATTATCATTGCCATCAGAGTCTATCTGCTATTACAATTTTGGTTATAACACGAACACGCCATCACCACTACATGAATTCTGACACATTTATTAGTGAAGTTGTGCTGTTCGTGAATCGTAAGAGGTGCTAGTTGGAGGCTGTAGTCAATGCTAAGTCAGATAGGGCCAAGCTTAATTAATTTCCACAGTGACTGTTTCAAGTTAATTAATATCTTTTTTTATTCAAAATTTTAACTTTCACTGCGAAAGTGTTGTTGCGACCCATTAGTTGTGATTTGCTGCAACATTCAATAACGAAATTATTGTTACTAGAGTATATTATTACGCATTCTAAATTTTGAGATTATTTGTCGACCTCCAACAGGCAATTTTCTTACAATTGGTGACACCACTGCCAGGATAGTTTGGGCGCCTACGTTTGTATCTGGTTTGGCAAGAAATTTGTTAATAAAGTAATAGTAATTAAGTTATCATTAAATTTTGATTTATTATTTGGTTCTGTATATTGATTGACTGTTTATTGGATTTGAAATTTGCATATCGTTTGTTGATTTTGAAACATTGTTGAAAAGTTTTTACATGGCACCAGTAGGGCAGCGTCATCGTGACGCAACAATAGAGAAAATTAGGGTCCTTACTAGGAAGGAGATAATGCGTACAAGCCAGGCATCAACAATGGATTCAAGATTAGAAAAGGTAACCGAAATGGAAAACGTACCGGAAATGGAAAATACAAATTTGATCGTAGATCGACAAGAAATTACGCGTTACCAAAATGAGGTTCGAAGAAGTTGTACAGATTTGAGACACTCAAACGATCGCATGTTAGCGATAACCGTTGGTCACGTAATGAATGGAGAGAAAACTAACGTGGATGAGGTCGCTGACAATGTTAGTGATCAGCAAAAGGTAATTGACGAACATCAGAACGAATCGGAGGCTAAATATTCATCAGATGATCTGTCATCAAGTAGTGAGGAGGAACGGCTAATCGACAGAAATAAAAAGGATAGGCGAAGGACAAAAATGAGGGATGCTGTGCCTCAAGGAAATGCAGACATAGTGCGTTAATGCAATTCATGCAAAATATGAGCCACAATTTGAGCCGGAATCTTGGTCAAAAAATCGAAAAATCACATTTAGAACATAGATCAAAAAATCGAAAAATCACAGTTAGAAATAAAGAAAATAGATCAAAAAATCGAAACATCACAGTTAGAACTAAGACGGGAACTTGGACAGGACATAAAGAAAATAGAGAAAAAATCGAAGAAATAAAAAGGAAAATGAACACGTCAGGAAGCAAATAAGTAAACAGGACAAAAGGACAGATGATTTAGCCACGCAAACGGAACAACAGATTACGCATGCGCAAAAAAATTGTGAGGAGCGTCACACCGAGGGCAGTAACGAAGTCACTTTGGTTAAAAAATCATTAAACAGAACCAAAGACAAAGTCGCGGGACTCGATCAGGGATTAAAACACCATGAGGAAAGAATTGTTCAGATACAAAGAGAAATGCAGCGTGTCGTGGAACATGGAAGCAATACGTGGACCCCGCCTAGTACAGAAGCGCAAGTTGGCAGTCACAATGAGGACGCAACAGATAATTGTTATCGTCTCATGAGGCAGCCAGCTGCAGAAAACGTCAGCTTTGAAACGACAAAATCTGTCACCGAAATCAGTAACTGGAATTCGCATTACGAAATAAATTTGAACGGAACTGTACCAGTGCAAAGAAATGTTGCGCCATTGCCTTGTGATGACAACAATGAGGAGGCAAGGCGAACCGAAAATGATAGACGAATGGAAAAGTATTTGCGTAGTATCAGACCGCCACAATTCAAACCAGATAGCGACATCCACATAATGAAATTTTTGAATCACATCGAACACACTTTACCGCGAGGTTGGTCGGATCGCATGTGTATAAATTATATTCTGTCCAACGTGCATGAAAGTATTCATAATGACGTTATGGACATGAGTAGCGAGAGCAGAAGCTACCGCGAATTTAAGGATCAACTAATATGCAAATATTGGTCATCAGCAAAGCAGGATGAAGTTTATGAAGATATTCACACAGCACCGATCTTTAACGCAAATAAATTCAGTACGATGGAGAAATATGTGAAACATTACTGGAATAAGAATAGGTATCTTAGCTATCCAATACCAGAGCGAGCTTTCATTTCAGTAATGTTGGCAAAATTTCCCAGACGTGTGCGAGATCTATTCATTGTACAACCAGTTTTATCTATAGAAAAATTTATGGAAGTCTTGGAAAGATGTGATCGAAGCTGGGAAAATGGAGACCGACTCAACCGACAGGACAGAGGGAATAGGAATGGAACAGATGATCGACATTATCGGAGGGACGAAGGTACTCGCCGTGAAGATAACGGATACGGGCACCGACAAGCGGATACACCGGAAGACAGGTTACGAGGAGGTGATACCAATAACGGCCGACAAGATGATCGACGGCAACGTCATCACAGAGAAGAAGAACCGAGACAAGACCGACAGGAAAATCGTAATCGAGAGAGGAATAATCGAAATGATTGGGAAAACACCGGAGCTAGGCCCAAAGAATATAATCAGTTACGTAATGTAGACAGAAGTAGAGGAGATGGAAGAACAGTCTACGAGAAACCGGGGCCTCGCGACAAATTGGTTTATGCATTAGAAGCACGCACAGTAGATAATGGAGACGAAAATGCAAAGAAAGAAGACTCCGATAATGAATGGACAACGACAGATGATGAAGACGAATCTGACGTTATATACAAGACTACGAATATAATTGAACATGGCAAGAATGAACGAACAACAACTGAAGAAGTAAAGAAGCTTGAGGGCGCGCAAATAAACAAAGTAATTGACGCATCAGCGCAAATAAATAAAGCAACAGATGGGCCAGAAACGGAACAAGAATACCATGAAAGAATGTTCGTTGAAGCAATAGATGCGTTACTGGACAACAATGATCAAGATAAGAAAACTTGTTGTGTTCAACTGGAAGAAGATACTGACGTGGAAGAGACGGAAGACAGTGACGAATCGGATACGACAGAAGATGAGCAGGGAGAGCGAGACAACAAAGCAGCAGATACCGTAACCACCTGTACGGAAGAAGAAGCAGAAAATTATGATTCATTGCAGAATGAGTATCCTGACATCATCGAACATATCGAAATTTGGAGCCACCACGACGTTGCAACGACAGCACCGCAGATGAGACAATGCAAAGCCATCCGAACGTCAGATGAACAACAAAGGTTATCGACGGAAGAAGAACATGTGCTTAGAATTGAAATACGAGTATTGAGAGACCCCAAACAGAGCGAAAGCAATACATGTCCGAAACTAAAACTGGTAATCGGAATCAAGGATTATGAAGCATTAATTGATACTGGGTCGATGATTTCAATTTTGACACTATCGATTTATGAGGATGTTAAGAAAAGCTTGCATAGAATAGAAGAACTTCCAGCAACTAGATTGAAAATATATGGAGCTTTCAATTCTAAATTTGTGGAATCAAAGAAGAAGATTTTCTTGCCGTTTAAAATCAATCAGCTTAACCAACTATTTTACCATGAGTTTGTAGTAGTGGAAGAAATAAATATTCCGTTGATAATTGGAGCTGACTGGCTACAGAAAGATAGAGCGGTCGTGGACCTAAAAATAAATATGTTGACTGTTGAAAACGAAGGAAACCAGTACACCGCCGAATTATTATAGCAAGTGGAGCATCCAGTAAAGGCATTTAGTATCAGATGCAGCCAGGAAGACATAAAAACAAGTCATGACAAACAAAGGCAAAGAGAAAGGTTAAAAGAGAAGGCCGAACAATTTGAAGATCTTAACAGTATATGCAACGTGCCGACAACAATGAGGCGTGACGCGCCGCGAGCCGGCACAGAGTACTGGAGAAGACGACGCGTGAAAATGAAACACTCAACTGCAAATGAACCGTCTGACTGTAGTTATGTGAATCAAGAGCATTGCAGCGGACGAAGAAGTGGGGTACAGCAAAATGAAACCTTATTTGGATTGACACACAAAGAAAGGACGCATTTTTTACTCGAAGAAGACGACACCCAAGAAGACACCGAAATGAACTTGATGATTACCGGATTTGTAGTAGAACGGATTCTTACTGTGACACCGAACACCGGAAGCCAGTACAATACAATCGAAGAGGATTTGTACTTAATTAGCCGCAAGCAGAAGCTAATTATCAAAGAAGACTCTTGTAATATAAACACATCATCTATTATACCAAAGCAAAGCGTGCAAGTACGGAAACGAGTATTGCTAGAGACTATTGTATGTGAACAGGCCATAGTGGCAGAATTTTTAGTTGTCAGAGGATTAAAGACCGACGTCGTGATTGCTGCGGACACGATATGGAAGTTAGAAATGAAGATTAATTATTATGAAAAATATATAGAATGGAATGTGGGTGGAATGAAGACGAAATGGAACTTGTTCGAAGAGAAAGAGAAAACACACGCAGAGATGCAACATTATGTTGACTCTGTGTACCTTAACGAAGAAGAGGAGACTAATTATTATGACGTAAATCATTCTACTGTTGAAGAGGAAGAGATAAGACAAAGGATTCGTCAGAAAGTGGTTAATATTGAAAACATTCCTGAGGAGAGGCTAGTCGAGCTAGAGCAGCTTCTGTATCAATATCACATAGTCTTTAAAGAAAAGGTGGGATGTATTAAAGATTACAAGTACAATTTCAAGGTGAACAGTCAACAGAAGTTCTACAAGAAACCATATATTATTCCCTTCGCGATGAAAGAGAAAGTAGACAAGGAAATCCAAAGAATGCTTAAGAATAACATTATTGAAAGGAGTACCTCTAACTTTAACAATCCTATCATACCAGTGGTGAAGAGGAACGGCGAAATACGTCTAGTACTGGACGCCAGGAAATTAAACGAAATTATTGAAGCAGAAAATGACCGACCCCTGAGCATAGACGAATTATTATCAAGATTTCATGATAAGAAAATTTTAGCAGTATTAGATCTGACCAGTGCCTTTTGGCAAATAGAATTGAGTAGAGAATGTCGGCAATATACAGCCTTTCTGGTGAATGGCAAATCATACCAATTCTGTCGCTTACCTTTTCGACTAAAAATTAGTACGGCCGCATTTATTCGAGCAATGGATCACGTTTTGGGAGAGGAGCTGCTGAACAAAATAATTGTATACGTGGATGATGAGGTTATTGGAGCGCAAAATTGGGATAATTACTTTGGATTGTTGGGTGAAGTACTGAGCAAATTTAGAGAGTTCGGAATGACTATAAACGTGGAGAAATCACAGTTTTGCAAGTTCGAGTTAAAATTCTTGGGCCACATAATTACGCAGGAAGGAATAAAGCCAGACTTGGAAAAGATCGCGGCTATCAGAGACTGTCCAGCGCCAGTAACGAGGAAGCAATTAAAATCATTTATGGGAGCCGTGGGCTATTATCGTCGATTCGCAACAATTGAAGCACTTGCAGCGCCGAATATGCATGAGCTACTCAAAAAATATAAACCCTGGAAGTGGACCCCTGAATGCGAACAAAAATTCATCAAAATTGAAGAAAGTCTCGTTAAGGCACCAATACTAGGTCATCCTGATATGTCATTAGATTTTTGTTTAGCAATTGACTCTAGTGGCGTTGGAATAGGAGCAGAACTCTACCAAATTAATGAACAGGGAAAACATTGCACAATAGCTTTCGCCAGTAGGGTACTTAGCCCAGCAGAAAAGACATACACTGTCACAGAACAAGAGTGCTTGGCGGCAGTGTGGGCGTTTAAGAAATTTCATCTCTTTCTGGCAGGAAGAAAGACCACAGTGTATACTGATCATCGAGCTCTGCAATTTATGAAACAAGGCAAGCTACTGCCAGGAAGATTAACACGCTGGCCGCTATTCTTGCAACAATATGATTTCGATATAAAGCACATAGCCGGTAAAGAAAACGTTATAGCTGACTGTTTTTAAAGATTGCCGATACAAGAAAGTAATAAGGACAAAGCGGACAGAATAACAGATGAAGTAACAGTGATGCTTATACAAAATGTGCCGTTTGAAAATTATCTTAGAGAAAACTTTAGGTGAATAGTGGATTTGCAGAAGAAAGACGAGCGAATCAGAACAATAGTGCAAAAGATCTCCAATCCAGGGAATGTGCATTTACGCCAATACCACAAAATTTGTAGAGGAGCATTATACTTCAG
The DNA here is from genome assembly GCA_026315105.1 of Locusta migratoria. Classification (NCBI taxonomy): domain Eukaryota; kingdom Metazoa; phylum Arthropoda; class Insecta; order Orthoptera; family Acrididae; genus Locusta; species Locusta migratoria. The sequence continues at coordinate 133,335,861 of CM048749.1, read as the reverse complement.
GAAAGGCAACGATGATCAAGGCTGGAAGATATACGTACCAGAAGAAATTATAAACAAGCTTATTTGGTTCATACATCTGAAATTCGGACATTGCGGACCTGTTAGATGAAAAGCAAAATTGGAGGAAGTTACTTATTTTCCAGATATGTTGCGAAGGGTCAGAAAAGTTCTAAGAATTTGTAAAATTTGCCAAACCATGAAGCCCAGTACAACCACAATGCAAACCAAGTGGAATGCCATTTTGCCAGCACAGGTGAATGAAATTATAGCGACCGATTTGTACGGACCAGTTATCAAATCTAGAGGTGGTTATCGATATGTTCTAGTGGCGATAGATGTACTATCGAAATACGTGATCATACGACCGTTAAAGAGAGCAACAGCGAAGACCGTCAGCAAAGAATTTGAGAAATATATACTGCCGAAGTACCGTAATGTTAAGAAAGTGTTAAGCGATAATGGACCGCAGTATGTGTCCGAGACTCCGAGACTTGGAAGCAAATGATGAGGAGAAATAAAATCAAGCCGATTTACATTTCACGGTACAGACCTCAGAGTAACATTTGCGAGAGGGTGATGCGAGAATTGGGCCGATTTTTACGCACGTATGCCTGCAAGAATCAAAAATCCTGGGACTTATACCTGAACGAATTTGAAGATGTTACCAACAACCTTGTACACACCTCAACTGGGTACGAACCAATCAAGATACAACAGGGTATACCAGCAAAGAATCCCATCCTAAGTATGATTGAGCTGCCAGTGAATAACGTCCGTATAAACAAAAGAAGAATACGATCTTTAGCTGTGCAGAATTTAAAGAAAAGTGCTGAGGCCAGGAACAGAACCCATAATAATAGATATCCAGAAAGAAAATTTGAAGAAGGAGACCTTGTCTTACTACGAAACAAAAAGTTGGGTAAACCACATGTTAACGGATGCAAGAAGTTTTACCGGTGGTATTTGGGATCCTACCGTGTAAATAAAGTCAAACATACTAATGCTATGGAACTGGTGTCCATAAAGAACAACAAAAATGTAGGACTCAGACACGTATGTGACATTAAAAAATCCTATTATTAATGTGTAATTTGTAATCAAAATATTGTAAGGGGAACTACACTACATCAGAAGAATTCAAACTAATGTAAATATCATGTAATTAACATGACTTGAAGATATTAATGTATTGTATAACTTATCATTTATTTTAATTAGTGTGTATGTGAATGTGAGATGAAAGACTGAAGCTAAGCCCCGTTTGCAGGTTAGCACACAATAAACAAAACAAGTGGATGAGACCTTGGTATGCGGGCCTGCGGAGCGGCGGCAATGCGCTCTTGGACATTAGACGTGCCGCCAGCGGCAGCCGCTACCAGAGGCAACAATTGCGTCACGCGGTCAGCCGCAGGCGCGAGCGACTTGAAAGCAGCCGACAAGCATGGGCGGTAGCGACTTCAAAAGAACACACACAGTTTCATCCAATGGGACTACGAAATGTAGCGTGTGAAGTGATGTGCAATAAGGTAGAGCTATCAAGCTCGGCCATGAAGGTCAATTGAGTGCAGTGCTATTTTTTGCAGGTTTATACGCCGATTACGTCACACACCGACGCATCCCAACATATCAAATTTTGTAAATAATGTAATATAACTTCCTACCTTTTGTATCTTTTGTAATACCATGTAACCAATATTATGTATCTTTATTTTATGTCATGTAATTTTTCCTAGGTGAAATACGCGTTTTTTATATTTTTATTTATTTATTTTTTTTTTTTTTTATTTATTTATTTTTTTTTTTTTTTCTCAACCTGAGCAGGATGTAAGAGTACACCTGTCGCTGTATCTTACTGTTTCATTTAACGTAATGTACATATTGTCTTAAATTTGTTTATTTCGTGTATTTTTCACTTTTTGTATGCTAGATATATTTTTTATGTAACGTCATTTTCTATATTGAATCATTTAGTGTAAACATGTACTATATGTGTAAACCCGCATGAATGCACGGACATTCTTATGCTGTAAGTTAGCAACGCGCCAGAGAAAATGTTGAACCTGTTGTAAAGACTGTCTTTGGCACAGAAGTAGTAGCTGTGAGTGTCGCGCTGCTGAAGCAGTCGCGGAGCGGACTCGCTATAGTAAACACATAAATGTTTTGTTGATGGTGCAGAGGCACGGTAGGCGCAGTGTGGCGCGAGTTCATTCCAATTGCGAAAAGCCTGAGAGGTGTACTGTTTAATGTATTGAAGGAAGTGCGAAACAAGTTTATTTATACTCGAAAGTGATCAATGTAATCTTTTTTTCATGTGTGCTAGAAAAGTAACTGTTTGGTTATCAAGTCTATTGTCACCGAGAGTGATCGTTGTAATCACGGAGATTAGAAGGTGTATCGAGGTGATATGAAAGCATGGAGATTTCAGACAGACGAGCTGAACAAAGAGTTGTCGATAAAAATAATTTGAACCAGCAGTAAGAATACCTATTGTAATCATTATCTGTCTTGTATGGGCTTCACGACGAAGACGATGAAAGCAGATGAGTACTTTTGTAACATTTTATTTTGTATGCATGTAAATGTAGTGTCAATCCAATCAGAATTTTGGTTCAATTATACATGACTTATTTTGAAACCAGTCTTAATTTTGTAAGTAGTTTTAGTCACCCCATTATCACCATTATTATATTATGTTGATCATGCAAGCCTGTACATTGACTAACAAGTTCAATCATTTGCAAAGTACTTACGATCAGTTTTAAAGAAATTGCTAGACGAGTTAAAGAATTGCTAAACGTGTTACAACCACAGAGACTAGTAATTAAAGTGCAAGAGATTGCAAGAGAGTTTCCAAGTAAAGTAAAGTTGGTTTCATTTATGTAGAAAGTAACCAGGCTAACAGTAGTCAAAGTATTATAGTTGATTAACCAGACTTGACGGAAGTAATTTTTTTTATGAAATACGTTAAATGCCAGACTCTGCTCAGCCAGTTACACGCGTACGCTACCCAGGCCCTGGAACCAATTGAAAAAAATATAGTTCACGTAAAGTTTTATAAGAAACTTGAATCCTTTAAAGAATATTATCAAAATTATTGGGAACTTTGACTGTGGTATTTGTGAAGCTCATTGCACCACGGAGTTTCACTGTACTGAGCTATTATCATTGCCATCAGAGTCTATCTGCTATTACAATTTTGGTTATAACACGAACACGCCATCACCACTACATGAATTCTGACACATTTATTAGTGAAGTTGTGCTGTTCGTGAATCGTAAGAGGTGCTAGTTGGAGGCTGTAGTCAATGCTAAGTCAGATAGGGCCAAGCTTAATTAATTTCCACAGTGACTGTTTCAAGTTAATTAATATCTTTTTTTATTCAAAATTTTAACTTTCACTGCGAAAGTGTTGTTGCGACCCATTAGTTGTGATTTGCTGCAACATTCAATAACGAAATTATTACTACTAGAGTATATTATTACGCATTCTAAATTTTGAGATTATTTGTCGACCTCCAACAGGAAATTTTCTTACAATGTTATATGAACTTCTTTGAGTAACTACGTTTACTCAGTTGTGTAACATCTCTGCTCAAATTCAAATGTTCAAATGTTTGTAGAACTTATGGGACTTAACGACGGGGTCATCAGTCCCTAAGCTTACAAATTACTTATGAACTAGCTAAGACTAAGGACGGCACAAATATCCATGCCCGAGGGGGGATTCGAACCCACGACCGTAGTGGCCGTGCAGACCGTGACTGGTGCGCCTCAGTCCCCTCGGCCACCGCGGCCGGCAACATCTCTGCCAAAGACTATATATGTGAGTAGTAGTTGAACAGAAAGAGAGAAAGAGAGAATCGGTGTGTAGCTCTGGTATTGATCGGACGTGCTTTAGTTAGCTGATTTTGTACGAGCTGATGGAATAATTTTGAAATCTGATTTTCACAGGCACAGTTCTGTCTTTATAAGATTTTGTATCATTCATATATGTATCAGTCTGAGAAGATTTTGTTGTTCTTCAATCATAAGGTAATGTAATCATTATTGTTAATAATAATTGAGAAAGGTGAATTTCTCTACCCGTTTCACTTTTGTAGTTAAAAAACTAACCCTCTTCCTTTCATTGAAAGTTTTTGTCTATTAAAATCAAAGTTAATATTGACTAAGCTGAATTTGAACATATTTCTTTCTTGGTGTGACGTTTAATAGTAATAGTGATTGTTGTGTAATACTACACAGATGAACAAGATACTAAGTTTCTGCAGTCAATCAGTTAGCGAAATAAATTCTTGCAGTTGCATTATTAGAAAGTGGTTTGTGTTTTTTCCAGATTTCTCCCGCAGTGAAATTTATACTGTCAGTGAGGCTTATGCACACTACGTATTGTTGTTGCTGTGTTCAAAATATCCGTTGCGCTTTCAGTCAGTTTAAACCCACTGTTTCCTAATTAACTGTACAAGTATTAATATTAGGGCCATAACTAAACAGAATTATAGTGTTAATGAATAAAAAATGTGTTCAACTAATCTTTAATCAGCTTGTTTGGAAAGTTAGTTATTGTGTGTGTTAACTACCAGCTGATGACAATTCTTAATGCTGCATTTACATCAGATTAGTTTTGAATGAGTAGCTTTTGAAACAGACCTTCTTTAGCTGGCTCAGTATTGCGACCCTGTTTTTCCAATCAATAGAACAGCCTTACCTTTGTTCCACCAACCAACATACCAGTTTTTACGTCGCGGGTCGACAGCTACGGAGCAACAGAAGATCTTGTTAGGGTACGTCGTTGCCAACTGTTATCATCAAATAAATAAGAAAATAAGAATTATTAGTATTATTACAAAACTTTTGCTAGTTATGTGTTTTACAAATAGTTTCAGTTACTATCTTGAGTCTCTACAAGAATGTTGTATATTTTAATATACTGACTTGTGTGAAGGGATATAAAACTGGAAACTTTCTTCAAGTGTCACTGTATTGAAGAGAGTCACTTCTGCCATTAACATACCCGAAATTTTAAATATTGTGCTGAATTATATTATAGAAGGTTATTATAGGATTTATTCAAGACTCATCATCAGTTTATATAATGTGGAAACTGTGTGTTCGAGTTTATGCATCGATATCTTAGTTTACAACTGTTTATATCTGTGGTTTCTAAAACAACGGAGAGAATTTTAGAAGAAATATTTTGGGAAATTTTAAGGAACGGTCACAGTTTGATTTATCTTGACAGTGCAGTTGTAATTCAGTTTCCTATTTCGTAGAAGAACCTTCTTCCTTCTTCAGACAGTTATTTGTATCATTTTCAGCAAAATTTAATGTTTTGTTTGTGTACGGACGGGGTGGTGACGACGTCGCACATGGCCAACAGCTGTCATTCACAATTACTAGCAATCCATCCAACAGACGTCGTTCCGGCGCAGTTTTCGACAACGAATAGTTTGAGACGGGTGCCACATTCACTCTTTTGTCCTTGTTTCGTGCAGTACAGTTATTAAACAAACCGTAAAGCGAGAAAGAGTAGTTTTACAACGGGGGAATTACAAACAAACATGAAATATTTATAATTAAACAGCAGATATTGTTTTCTGATTTTTCCGACAATACGTGAGGGTCAAGAGGCAGCGAAACCGGCATGCGCCTATTCCATACATTAGTTAGGCTACACGCACAACATCGGAGTTGGGCAGCCTATCTCTGCATCAGGCGTTCCCAGACAGCAAATACAGAGAACACGTCCCCAAAATATCTCGCTTATATTATCATGAGTATTTGCTCGTTATTTCCAATTACCGTGAGTTTCTGTCTAAAGTATTTTAGAATCCGAAATCTATCATCTTTCTAGAGCTTTCTGATAAAGCTACCCAATTTTGTATTTCAATTTAATTGATATGGTTCATTTTCTTTCACCTCGTGTTTCGGTATTAGTTACTAAAATATCGTTCATATAACCAGAAATCTGATGGGTTCGTTTAAGAAGTTACTGATTCCCAGTCTACTAATTCACAGTGGCGACGCCACAAACTCATACATCCAAGTTTACAGTACCAATACAGAATCATTTACAATAACAGCTATAAATAGAGTCAATAATTGGCTCACAAGGAGCATAAAATTTAATATTCAATAATAGTGGAACCTCACTATTGACTTCGAAAATCAACGCAACAACGCAAACTGAAGGAAATCAACATGAATGGCGTTTATGATAGTAAATAAATTTGACAGTTCACAGTTCGCTCACATGTAAAGTGGCCAGTAGCAACACGTTTAACGGTGTTAGCTACAACAAGACCACTACATAAGTAGTGTGTTCAACATTTAACAAAATATATTTCTTCCGATATTTAACAAAATAGACGAAAAATATGCAAGTAGCATAAGAAGGTGTAGGTATACAAAAATGCAGTCAAAATAATGCAGCTCAGGTGTTATTGTTGTTGTTGTGGTTTTCAGTCCACAGACTGGTTTGATGTAGCTCTCCATGCAACCCTGTCCTGTGCAAGCCTCTTCATCTGACAATACGTTAGGCAAACTACATCCTTTTGACTCTGCTTACTGTATTCGTCCCTTGGTCTCCCTCTACGATTTTTACCCCATACACTTCCCTCTAATGCTAAGTTTACGATTCTTGATGACTCAGAATGTTTACCACCAATCTATCCCTTCTCTTAGCAGGATATGCCAGAAACTCCTTTTCGTTCCAATTCGGTTAAGCACTTCCTCATTAGTTACGTGATCTACCCATCATTCGTCTGTAGCACCATATTTCGAAAGTTTCTATCATCCTTTTCTTTAAAGTTCTTATCGTCCACGTTTCACTTCCATACAATGCTACACTCCAGACAAATGCTTTCCGAAAGCACCTCCTAACATTTAAACTAATATTGGATGTCAACAACTTTCGCTTCTTCAGAAACGCTTTTCTTCCCATAGCTATTCTGGATTTTATATCTTCTCTACTTTGGCCATCAGAAGTTCTCTTGCTACCCAAATAACAAAACTCATCTACCACTTTTTTTGTCATTACCTAAACCAATTCCTTCAGCATAGCATGATTTTTCTGATGTTACATTCCATTATCCTTGTTTTACTCTTGTTGATACTCATCTTGTACCTTCTTTTCAAGACATTGTCCATTCCATTCAACTGCTCTTCCAGATCCTTTGCGGTCTCCGACAGAATTATTGAGTCATCGGCAAACCGCAAAGTTTCATTCCTTCTCCCTGAACTTTAATTCCCTCTCCAAATTTCTCCTTCCCATCCTTCACTGCTTGCTCCATGTACAGATTGAACAAAATTGGCGAAAGGCTGCAACCCTATCTTAATCCCTTTCCAACCTTTGGGTCCGTTTCATGCCCTTCGACTCTAATAATCGCTATCTGGTTTTCGTATATTTTACCCCTGCAACCTTCAGAATTTGAAAGAGTGTATTCCAGTCGATATTGTCAAAAGCTTTCTCCAAATCTACAAATGCCAATAACGTAGGTTTGCCTTTCCTTAGCCTTTGTTCTAAGATAAGTCGTAATGTGACTATTGCCTCCCGTGTTTCTACATTTCTCCTAAATCCAAACTAATCTTCCCCAAGGTTGGATTCCACAAGTTTTTCCATTCGTCTGTAAATAAATCGTGTTAGTATTTTGCAACCATGACTTATTAAACTGATAGTTCTGCAATTTTCACATTCGTCTGCACTTGCTTTGTTTGGAATTGGAATTACTATATTCTTCTTGAAGTCTGAGGGTATTTCCCCTGTCTCGTATATCTTGCGTACCAGGTGGAATAATTTCTTCATGGCCGCCAGCAGTGGCCGAGCGGTCTGCGGCGCGCCAGTCACAGTCTGCACGGCCGTTACGGTCGAGGGTTCGAATCCTTCCTCGGGCATAGATGTTTGTGTCGTATTTAGTATAAGGTAGTTGATAAGTAGTCCCTTGCCCCCTTTGGTGGCCAATATGTTTATGGAGGACTTCGAGGAAAAGGTGCTGGAATCTGCCAGATTGAAGCCCACAGTGTTCTGGAGGTATGTTGATGACACATTTGTTGTGTGGCCTCACGGTGAAGATAAGTTACAAGAATTTTTAAATCACCTGAATTCCATCCATAACCAAATCCAGTTTACAATGGAAGTCGAAAAAGAGGGATGCCTTCCATTTCTGGATGTAATGGTACGACGTAAAGACGATGGTACCTTAGGACTTGCAGTATATAGGAAACCTACGCATACTGATATATTCTTACATGCAAATAGCTGCCAACATCCATCCCAGACGATGAGTGTTCTTAGAACACTGGTCCATAGAGCACACGTCATTGCTGATGAGAGCAGTTTGCAGGACGAGATTCTACACCTGAAGAGAATCTTTGAAGCAAACGGGTACTCTCCACAACAGATAGATAGGGCACTACGTACGAAGCCAACGATACGTGCAAAGAATACAGAAGATGATGCAAAAAGTTTTTAATCGATGGCTTTTCTGCCATATGTTGGGAGCCTGTCGTCGAAAAATTGGACGGATTATGAACAAACATGATGTTAAAGTAATTTTACGACCCCCACCAAAGACAGCAGTACTTTTGTGTTCCATCAAGGATGATTTGGAGCTCCGGAAGGCCGGGGTTTACAAGATCCCATGTGAATGTGGCCTTTCGTACATAGGACAGACGACACGTACAGTCCAGGAAAGATGTACGGAACACAAGAGATATACCCGTCTTTTACAACCAAATAAATCGGCAGTGGCAGAGCACTGTATTGATACTGGCACTCTATTATGTACGAAAACGTCAAAATTTTAGCTTCCACTTCATCTTTCTGGGACTCAGTAGTGAAAGAAGCAATAGAAATTCGCTTGGGGACGAATTTAATTAACAGAGACAGTGGCTTCAGTTTAAATAAATCTTGGAATACGGCACTTTCTTTAATAAATTTACAAAGACGCCGCCACAGCACAGATCATAATACATCGATTTCTCCGCAGTAATCGATCATGCAGCCACAGACATAATTTACACATACGTGTACTTCCTTGCCGCCGAGTAACGTCTTTGGCGCCTTGTTGTATCTGTGGCCGCATGCGCAGTAGCGCAGCCCGCGCGTTTATAAAGCACGAAGCGCGTGCTGGAGCGTCAGTCTTCGACTCGTCTCTGAAGATGGCTGAACGTTTCTCAGCCGAAATATTAGAAGAAGTAAACTTTATGCGGCTGCACGCCCGAAACAGTTGATAAGTAGTTTGTAAGTCTAGGGACTGATGACGCCGCAGTTAAGTCCCTTAAGCTTAACAAACATTTGAACATTTTTTTTTTAATTTCAGACGGAATATCAACTACGCCAGGGGCCTAGTTTCGACTCAAATCTTTATGCGCTCTGTCAAATTCTTCTCGCAGTACAGTATCTCCTATCTCATGTTCCTTTACTTCGTCTTCCATTTCTAGAATACTTCCTTCAAGTTTATTTCCTTTTTATAGGCCTTCTGTATATTCCTTCCAACTTTCAGCTTTCCTTTGCGTTGTACTGGTTTTCCATCTGAGTTCTTGATATTCATACCGATGTTCTTCTTGTCTCAAAATGTCTCTTTCATTTTCCTAGTTATACATTCTTCTACGGTCTTGCATTTCTCCTCAAGCCACTCCTGATTAGCCATTCTGCACTTCCTGTCAATCTAATTTTTCACACGTTTGTACTCCCTTTTGCCTGCTTCACTTGCAGCATTTTTACATTTTCTCCTCTCATCAATTACGTTCAGTATATCTTATGTTATTCAGGAACTTCTATTAGGCCATGTCCTTCTGCCTGTATGATCTATGCTGCTTCCACTACTCTAGCTCTCAGAGATACCCATTCTTCCTCTACTGTATTAGTTTCCCCTGTTTCAGCCAATCCTTGCCTAATGCCCCCTCTGAAACCCTCAACCACCTCTGGTTCCTTCAATTTGTCCAGGTTCCATCGCCTAATTTTTATACCTTTCTGCAGTCTCTTATGTTTTAATCTGCAATTCATAACCAATAAGTTATGGTCAGAGTCTATATCTGCCCCCAGATATGTCTTTCAATTTAAAAACTGCTTCCTAAATTTATTCCTTACCATTATAATGTCAGTCTGGTACCGTCCAGTGTCTCCTGGTCTCTTCCACGTATACAGCCTTCTTTCATGGTGTTAAAAAACCGAAGTGTTGGTAATCATTAAATTGTGCTCCGCACTGAATTCTACCGAGCGATCTCCTCTTTCATTCCTTTCTCCCATCCACTTTCACCTGCTGCATTTCGTTGTCTTCCTTTTCCTACTAGGGAGTTCCAGTCCCCCATTACAATCAAGTTTTTCGTCTCCCTTAATTTTCTGAATAATTTCTGATGAGATAAATCATACATTTGTTTGATATCCTCATCATCGGCTGAGCTAGTTGGCGTATAAACTTGTACTACTGTTGTCGGTGTTGGTTTTGTGTCTAGCTTTGCTATGATAATGCGTTCACTGTGCTGCTCATAGGAACTTACCCTACTCCTGCGTTACAAACAACTGATTTTGTATTTATAACCCTGTACTCACCTGACCAGATATCCTGTTCATCTTGCCACCGAACTTCACTGATCCCTAACGTATCTAACGTTGACCTATTCATTTCTCTTTTCAGATTTTCTAACTTACCTACGCGATTAAGGGTTAGAATATTCAACGCTCCGATCCGTACAATGCCTGTCTAGTTTTTTTTTTTATGATGATTCTGAGTAGTCCTCGTTTGGAGATTCGAAATGAGGGACTATTTTACCTTCGGAATATTTTAACCAAGAAGACTCCATCACTATATATTAAATCATTAGAGCTGCATATCCTCGGGAAAAGTAACGACTGTAGATTCCCCTTGCTTCTAGCCGTTCGCAGTAACTGTGTGACAAAACCACATTAGCTGATGTTACAAGGCCATCTCAGTCAATCATCCAGACTGTTGCCCCTGTAACTACTGAAAAGGCTGCTGACTTACTGCCTGCTGGCGTCTGTCTCCTTTTTTTTTATGTCGGCGTTCGATTTATTAGATGTTTCGCCCACACGAGCGGCTGGCATTGCCGAAATTTCATCTTCCGACAGCAGTGGAATTGAAACTTCAACAGTGTTGCCACAATTACTCTGATATCGTGTTGTCGAAACTTCAGTTAAAACATCAAACAAACATTGGCCGAAAAATTCGAGACAGAAGACAAGAAATTTTAAGTACCATTAACACAGAGATCTCCATATATACGTACAAGTTTTGTGAACGTCATAGATGAATGGTCCTATTCGTTTTAAAAACGCATACATGATTAAATAATAAATGATAGATAAATAATGTTTGTTTAATTCTTCTCCTCATCGACGGCTAAGAAAACATGGAATACGTAAGCAAAACGCAAGTTATTTCACACGTAATCAACACATCGTTTTAAATTCCAACTCAATCAGCACAATACGTTGTGAAACGTCATTCCCAACTTCGCTTTCATTCAAATCTGCCATTTCGCTGTGTATTCGTAGCCGAGACAAAGAACATATTGAAGCACATATTTAATACCAAATTGTGTAAAAAAAAGCAGGTTATTATTTCCAGTTCGTTTGTGTTTCAAAATGTCTCTGACAGGACACCTTACTTTCAGTTATTATGATACCGACAAATAAAATAAAATCAGTGCGCTTTCTATAATATTTCTGAAAACTATGAAAATATCTATATTTTCAAACATAGATGTTTTCACAGCGATGTTATTTAACATCGATGTTTGTCCGTATGAACATCGATGTATTTCACAGAGATGTTGCATTCTTACTGATGACTCAAGAAAAAAAGTTTTGTATTGTTTTCACAGATGATTGGCTTGTCCTGAAACTGATCATAAATAAAAATTTGTGACTGCATCAGAGAGACAAAGAACATATTGAAGCACATATTTAATACCAAATTGTGTAAAAAAAAGCAGGTTATTATTTCCAGTTCGTTTGTGTTTCAAAATGTCTCTGACAGGACACCTTACTTTCAGTTATTATGATACCGACAAATAAAATAAAATCAGTGCGCTTTCTATAATATTTCTGAAAACTATGAAAATATCTATATTTTCAAACATAGATGTTTTCACAGCGATGTTATTTAACATCGATGTTTGTCCGTATGAACATCGATGTATTTCACAGAGATGTTGCATTCTTACTGATGACTCAAGAAAAAAAGTTTTGTATTGTTTTCACAGATGATTGGCTTGTCCTGAAACTGATCATAAATAAAAATTTGTGACTGCATCAGAGAGACCATGTGCTGTTTACCGACAATTCGTAATAAACCTGCTCCCATCACACTTTTATCCAGGCTTTGGACTGGCTAAAAGGCAGAAGTAAATTGTCTTTTAGATGTATTTAAAATCAGTTTTTTTTTAATTTTATTTTTATATACCTTTTTATTTCATTTGTATTCTTATTTTAATTTTTTTTTTAAATTTCATGTTTATTAACTTTTTCCACGTTCTCTTGTCTAATAAGACACCTATGAAGTTACTTAATAGTGGCCACATGGCTTTCCCTTGTTGGTCATTGATATCTCCATACCGAGCCTATAAGCTCACAAACACACAAGCTGTATCAACCGAACACTACGATATTCAGAATCGCAGTCATTCTCTGATGTGGACAAGGACGTTGTGACTGCAGGCAGACTGCGTCGATAGAGCGTTTCCGTTAAGGGAGGACTCCCGGGGGTGAGGGTGACGCGGACACAGGAGCGGCTTAGCTGCAGGTAGGTCGTGACGTGGTAAACAGGTAATTTCCAGGCAGAGTGGGTGCTAATGTCACAGATTTTTGGTTGGGTGCAAATGTCACTGAGTGCTATTGTCACGTATCCAGTCGTCATCTTCCGCCGTCCTTTGAAATGTCCACACTCTAAATCCCCTCCGCTTCACAAAATCGCCAGGTGACAGTTCATGATGCCGATGGATTTTGTAAAGGTAGTATCGGAGGGTACGCCGAAACTACTATTTGGTTGATTATTGGTGCGTAGTAAGCAGCGCAATAAAACTATTTATTGTCCATACACAAAACTTGGCATTGTTTTTCTTATTCATTTTAGTAATTCACAAACAAGAAGAAGACTGGCCTCGCTAAGCGTCACTGTCGTGACAGCGCTGTGTCTGCCTCGCTCGCATGCCCCACGCCACTGGCGCTGCAGCACAGCTCAAACGTTCAAATCGCCTTTGCCCCGCCCCTGCCTCGCACATTGTGCGCAGCGGCAGAGAGGGCAGAGAGGCGAATAGTTAAGTTTCGATGTTCATGTATTATATTAGTGTTAAAATCCGGATTATAAACTTACTCTACGACATTGTCATCCCCACTTAGTAGCCTCACTGTGTGGCAAAATATGACTTACTTCGTTTTCCCCTTGCAGCGTTTGGCACAGAGCTGACTCACTCCCACACATGATTCTGGAATTGCAGTGGTGGGGGAAGTAGTACGCCCGTCAAACGGCTCGCGCCCGAAGTGCGCTAGCAACTTTTCAGAGGAACTGGGGGTAAATGGATCTCAAATGAATCTCTTTTTTTTTCTTCCTTTTATTTGTGTTTTAACAAAAAATATTTACTTTTAAGAATGAGACTATAGCCCTTACATAAATTTATTTTTAAAATAGGGAAGTGGTAGTGGTAGTGGCCGGGACAAATATCTCACGAAATAAGCTTCAAACGAAAAACTACACAGAACAAAACTCTTCTAGCTTGAAGCGGGAAAACAGATGGCGCTATGATTGGCCCGCTAGATGGCGCTGCCATAGTGCAAACAGATATCAACTGCATTTTTAAATAGGTACCCCCATTTTTATTACATATTCGTCTAGTACATGAATAAATATGAATGTTTTACTTGAAACACTTTTGCCGCTTTGTGATAGATGGTGCTGTAATATCCACAAACATATTTCTCACAATTTTAGAAGAACAGTGGGTAACAGGTAGTTTTTTTTTAATTAAAACACGGAACATAGGTACGTTTTAACATTATTTCGGTTGTTACACTGTGATACATGTACTTTTGTGAAATTATCATACATTAAGAGAATGCATGCTTTTACTGCGTGATTACCTGTAATTACCCCATGACTTCAATAAATACTCAAAATGATGACCTTCAACATCAGTGCATTTGGTAATACGCGTAACGAAATTCCTCTCAACAGCGAATAGTTGGGCCTTCATTAATGTTCTCGCATGCATTGACAATGCGCTGACGCATGTTTTCAGGCGTTGTCGGCGATTCAAGATAGCAAATATCCTTCAGTTTTCCCCACAAAGAAATCCGTTGATGTAAGATCCGGTGAACGTCCTGGCCATGGTATGGTGCTTCTACCACCAATCCACCTGTCATTAAACATTCCATTTTGATCGCTTCATCTGCACGTGAGCCATGTGGAAACTACATCGCCATTCTGTCATGCAGTGAAACATCTTGTAATAAAATCGGTAGAACATTACGTAAGAAATCAGCATACATTGCATCATTTATTTAGATTACTATCGATAAAATAGGGGCCAATTATCCTTCCTCCGATAATGCCGCACCATACATTAACCCGTCAAGGTCGCTGATGTACCACTTGTCGCAGCCATCGTGGATTTTCCGTTGCACAATAATGCATATTATGCCGGTTTACATTACCTCTGCTTGTGAATGACGCTTCGTCACTAAACAGAACGCATGAGTAATGTCTGTTATCGTCCTGTAATTTATTTTGTGCCAGTGGCAAAACTGTACACAACGTTCAAAGTCTTCGCCATGCAAATCATGGTGCACAGAAATATAGTACTGATAAAAATTTATGTTGATGTAAAATTCTCAACACCGACGAGTTTGAGATTCCCGATTCTCACTCAGTTTTTCTGTTATTGATGTGCGGACTAGCCGAAACTGCAGCTAAAACACTCACTTGGGCATTATCATTTGTTGCAGGTCGCGGATGACGTTTCACTTCTGGCTAAACACTTCCTGTCTCTTTAAATAGCGTAACTATCCGATGAAAGGTCCAGATACTTAGATGATGTCTTCCAGGGTAACGATCAACATACATACCACAGGGCTGTTGGGAAGTTTGATCACTACAGCCATACATAAATACCATATCGACCTGTTCTGCAACTGGTAAACGGTTCATTTTAACACGAGTAATGTATCACGAAACAAATACTGTCCACACTGACGAAATGTTACGCGCTACCACGTAATTATACGTTTGTGAGTATTACAGCACCATCTATCACAAAGTGAAAAAAGTGTTCCAAATAAAACATTAATATTTATTTACGTACTAGACGAATATGTAATAAAAATGGGGGTACCTATTTTAAAAAATGCAGTTGATATCCGTTTGACCTATGGCAGTGCCATGTAGCGGGCCAACCATAGCACCATCTGTTTTCCCTCCTTCAATCTAGAAAAGTTTTGTTCTTTGTAGTTTTTTCATTTGAAGGTTATTTGGTGAGATATTTGGCCCAATCACTATCAATGAATCACCCTGCATATCACGAGTGTGTATTTACAACAGTAATAGAATCAAATGTGGGTTACAAAATTACTAAGTTGTTCTTCGATTCGTGTTTTGGATATTTTCTAAAGCTTTGCGCAGTGATTCTGCCATACCAACACTGTTACCTAAACAGTAGATGGTTTGCTTTTTTTACCGTTCTTCGACCACATTACTGAGCTGCGCTTCCTCTGTTACTTCGTTTACGACCGAGCGAGATGGCGCAGTGGGAACACACTGGACTCGTATCTGGAAGGATGGTGGTTCAAATCCACCTCCTACCATCCTGATTTAGGTTTTCCATGATTTACCTAAATCGCTCCAGGCAAATGCTGAGATGGTTCCTTTAAAAGGGCACGGCCGATTTCCTCACACATCCTTACCCAAACCTTCCGAGCGTAAGCTCCGTCTCTAATGACCACGCTGTCGACGGAACGTTAAACTCCAAGCTTCCCTCCTCCTTCGTTTACGTTGCATCTGGCCGCGGGACAGTCCAGCGCAGAGGAGTGATGTGCGGTCTCCCTCTTTCCGCAGCTATCTCTCCCCCTCTGTTGCCGACACTAGCGACACTCGGTCGCGGCCGGGGCGGTGAACTACAGTGTACTCCGTCCGCAAGGGCTATTTCTGGTTTAAAGTTTTGTACATCTAAGGAACTTAACTGCTGAGGATATTAGTCCCTAGGCGTACAAGCTACTTAAGCTAACGTAAGGACAACACGCACACCCATGCCCGACGGAGGACTCGAACCTCCGGCCGTGAGCAACCACGCGCTCCGCTGCAAGGTGCCTTAGACCGCCCGGCCACTCCGCCCCGGCTGCAGCACAGCACCGGCGCTTTTGCCGGTGCCGGCCTGTGCTACGAAGCGCCCGACTCAGAGAGGCCTGCTCCACTTCCTGTTAAACGTTTTGCGCACACTTACGGAAATAGCATATGCGTTCTCTTTCAGATGCAAGTGCTTATCGATACACGTAAGAAGACATAGCACATCAGATGGCTTTCAGTTTGTATCGTCTGTGAAAAGCGACAGTAAATCTACCACTCGGTCCCATGTAACCCCTACCGAAGCACAAAACTAGTGTTCGTCTTGACATGATGATCTGATGTTAGTGTGTTGTCACTCATCTAGATTTTACGTGACTGTAGTTCATGCAACCTATACAAAAACCAGACAGCGGTTATTAGAGTCGAAGGGCAAGAAAGGGACGTAGGGGTTGGGAAGGGAGTAAGACAGGGTTGTAGCCTTTCCCCAATGTTGTTCAATATGTACATTGAGCAAGCAGTGAAGGATTCGAAGGAGAAGTTTGGAGAGGGAATTAATGTTCAGGGAGAATGAATAGAAAGTTTACGGTGTGCCTATGAAATATTAATTTTGTCAGAGACTGCAAAGGATCTTGAAGAGCAACTGAATGGAATGGACAGTGTCTTGAAAGGAAGATATAAGATGAACATTAACAAGAGTAACGGAATGTAATGTCAGAAAATCAGGCGATGCTGAAGGAATTAGATTAGGTAATGAGACAATAACAGTAGAAGATGAATTTTGTTATTTGGGTAGCCAGATAATTTCTGATGGCCGAAGTAAAGAAGATATAAAATATAGAATGGCTACGGGGAGAAAAGCGCTTCTAAAGAAGCGAAACTTGTTAACATCCAATATTAATCTAAATGTTAGGAAGTCCTTTCTGAAAGCATTTGTGTGGAGTGTAGTATTGTGTGGCAGTGAAACGTGGACGATAAGGAGTTCAGATAAAAAGATGATAGAAGATTTTGAAATGTGGTGCTACAAATGAATGGTGAAAATTAGATGGGTAGATCACGTGACTAATGAGGATGTGCTTAACCGAATTGGGGAGGAGTTTCTGGCATATCCTGATTAAGAGAAGGGATAGACTGGTTGGACACATTCTGAGACTTCAAGGAATTCTCAACTTGGCATTAGAAGGAAGTGCGTGGGGTAAAAACCGTAGAGGGAGACCGAAGGACCAATATAGTAAGCAGGTTCAAAGGGATGTAGGTTGCCGAACGTATTCTCAGATGAAGAGACTTGGACAGGACAATGTAGCGTGGAGATCTGTATCAAACCAGTCTGCGGACTGAAGACCACAACAACAATAACAACACTTCATGCAGTCAAATGTTCAAATGTTTGTAGAGTCTATGGGACTTAACGACGGGGTCATCAGTCCCTAAACTTACAAACTACTTAAAAAAGGTAAAGCGGTCAACAATCCGAAGATTGGTTTGAACACCACAGTGCTTTACTAGGCATGGTCCTGTTTGGAGGTGGTATGCCGTTGCCTTCCTCCGACCTTCGAACTGACTTACCCAGCCAGTTATAGGGGGACCTACAGTTTAACGTGGGTTCCGAACCACGGTGCTGCTCGATATTTTTCACATGAGCAATACTGCCAGAGGTGAAAGAAGTGGAAAGTGACAGATAAAAATCCTAGGACCAGGCGGGGATCGAACCCACGACCTATGAACTAGCTAATCCTAAGGACGGCACAAATATCCATGCCCGAGGGGGGATTTGAACCCCCGACCGAAGTGGCCGTGCAGACCGTGACTGGAGCGCCTCAGTACCCTCGGCAAACGCGGCCGGCCTTCATGCAGTGACCTAAAAGTCTTGTGCATACATGAAGAGAAGCGGAAAGTCTTTAAGAAGGCGCGTCTCATATGACCACCATGTTGAGGAGACGCTGAGCCCTAATGTTCCTTCCTTCTTCGAAGAAGGGAGCTGGCTACCTCTGGCAGCCGTAAACTGTACACCACTTGAGACGGTGTGAGTCAGGCGTCAGGCAGCGCGTCAGTGAGCGAGCCGTGACGTAAACAGGGTAGGCGGCGTCACCGTCAGCAGCAGCTGGCGCGTTATGAGGCCGGCGCAGCGTCCTCTGGAATTTAAATATCGGCCGGAGAGGCTGCGTAAACCGGGCCGCGGGCAGTTTCCTGTTTAGGCGGCCCCCTTCCTGCCACGTGCCCCACAAGTGTCGCGTGCCGGGGAAGAGAAGCACTGCACTGCGGACCAGCTGCTGCCGCCTACACTGGGAGTAAAGGCTGCCACTGGCACTCTCGTGATCATTACACAAATAAGCCAACACACAAATTCTACATCTACATAGATACTCTGCAAATCACATTTAAAATCCTGGCAGAGGGTCCATTGACCACTTTCATAACTTTTCTCTACCGTTCCATTCCCTAATAGCGCGCAGGAAAAAGAACACCTAAATCGTTCCGTTTTCGATCTGATTTCTCTTATTTTATTGGGATGGTCATGTCTTCCTAAGTAGGTGGGTGCTAGCAATATATTTTCACATTCAGAAGTAAAAGTCGGCGATTGAAACTTCGCAAACAGATCACGCCGCAAGGAATAACGTCTTTCTTTAAATGATTTCCACCCCAATTCGCGCAACATTTCCATGACGCTTTCTCCGGTAACGGGATAAAACAAAACGAGCTGCCCTTCCCTGAACCTTCTCAATATCTTCCGTCAGATCCAACTAGTGAGGGTCTCACAATGGGCAACAGTACTCCAGGAGAGGACGCACAAGTGTGATGTAGGCAGTCTCTTTGGTGGAGTTGTTGCATCTTCGAAGCGCTCTGTCAATGAAACGTAATCTTTCGTTCGCCTTCCCCACAATATTTTTTATGTGTTCTCTCCAGTCTAAGTTGTTCGTAATTGTAACTCCTAGGTATTTAGTAGAATGTACGACCTTAAGGTTTGACTGATTTATGGCGTAATTGAAGTTCAGCGGATTTCTTTTAGTGGTCATGTGCATTACTTCACACTTTTCTTTATTTAGTGTCAATTGCCAATTTTCGCACCATGTAGAAATTCTGTCTAAATCACTTTGCAGTTGCTTTTGATCCTCTGTTGACGTCACTAACCGATAAACGACAGCATCATCCGCGAACAGCCTAAGCGAGCTATTCAGATTGTCTCCTAAATCACAAGGAAGATTAAGGGACCTATAACGCTTCCCTGGGGAACTCCAGATATCCCTTCTGTTTTACTCGATGACTTACCGTCAATTACAACGAACTGTGTCCTTTCTGACAGGAAATCGTGAATCCACTTGCACAATTGGGGATATATTTCATAAGCACGCAATTTCGTTAGAAGCCGCTTGTGGGGTACGGCTTCGCACGTGCGAAATTTATAACCTATACTAGCTGGCTCGGTAGCACAGTGGTAGAGTGCCAGATTATAAATCTAGGGGTTGTGAGTTCGGACCCCGCCAGGACCTTGGATTTTTATCTGTCACTTTCCACTTCTTTCACCTCTGGCAATGTTGCATATGTGAAAAACATCGAGTAACACCGTGGTCCGGAATCGACATTAAACTGAAGGTCCTCCTATAACTGTCTTTGTAAATCAGTTCGAAGTAGTGTTGTTTAGTTCGAGAACGAACT
Organism: Locusta migratoria; assembly: GCA_026315105.1. Classification (NCBI taxonomy): domain Eukaryota; kingdom Metazoa; phylum Arthropoda; class Insecta; order Orthoptera; family Acrididae; genus Locusta; species Locusta migratoria. Next base: position 133,315,918 of record CM048749.1, on the reverse strand, counting down.
AGTTTGGAAGAGCGCTCCCACAGGCGAACTAAGCGAACTAGTTCCCAGATCCCTCGCCTCTTAGTTCGTTCGATTCTTTTCCTAAGACTGATGGGGAATAGCGAAAGGACGCGAGAGCGTGATTTCCTTCTGCCAGTTACCGTCATTTCGAGCTGAGTCAGTTACTTATTAAAAAAAAGTATTTTTATTCACCAAAATAATCGCATTTGGCATATTTTGTAGGTAATGATTCTTCAATGACACAATAAATAAATCCATTTTAAAAATAAAATACTATGAGTGTATATAAAGTAGCTGAATACCATTATATCACCTGTTTGTGTACATAATTGATTATTTGCCCATTTGATGTCTAATTGCCCAAAAATATGGGTTATAGCACACGCTTGGGCAACACTGATCATTATAAAAAAAGCTACGATAACAAAAGAAAAAGCGCTTACAGCAGCGCTACCAAAAGCCAAAAAGAGCTAACGAGTAACGATCTGTCTCTGGAATAAGAGCCGACGAACTAAAATGAACGACCTACTTCGCGACGGAGCGCGAACTAAAATTTTCGCTACCGGTCGCGAACTGTTGTCACTCCGTAATTCGTTGGATCCTTTTCCGACGGGCAATAACGAGAGGGCGCGCACCATACTTAAAAAGCACGTGCTTGCCTTCTGCCGATGTTCGTCATTTCGAGGTGAGCGTCTGCGAACTCGTGTTACATAGTTTGGCTACAATACTTCTGTTTTAAAGTATTCTGCACCCTGCAGTATGTGAGTAATAAATTCCATAACGCTAAGATACAAATATAACTCAAAACTTAAACGCGTGAAATTATCCACAAACTGTTTCTTTTGGTCAGCGTGATATCGTTAGCGGCTCACGCAGCAAGCGCATGAAGCAGCTAGGTGGGGGAACTTCTCCTTCCACCTGCATGCGCAGACCAAACCGCTCAGCCGTCAATGGGAGCGAACGAACTAAAAGAACGAACTGGTTCGCGACATAGATGCGAACTAAAGCGAGCGCTTCCGGTCGCGAACTGTTATGCGCAAGACTAGTTCGAAGGTCTGAGGTAGGCAACGGTACACCACCGTCAAATAGGACCATGCCTAGTAAAGTACTGTGGTGTTTAAACCAATCATCTGATTCTTGACTGCTAACCAGGCGTCGTCCGGGCACTTATTTATTCCAGTGTTACGTTAGTCAATCTTCCCTTTTCTCTCTTTGTGCACTTTCTGTTTCCTCCTCTCCCTCTCTATCGATCTACTCCCCTTTCTCTCTTGTTCATCTCCTACCGCCCCTCTGTCTGCCCATCTTCACTTTCCCCTTTCTCTGACAATCACCTCCTCATCTCTCTCTCTGTCCAACTGCTCATCCTCCTCTACATTCTATTGACTCCTCCATCTGTGAAAAATTGTTATATAATGTTAACATTGTTATATAATGTTAAATTTCATGGTGAACACTGAAGTGCTGTGTAATTCAGGTATCCTCCGCCATGAATCGTATGAAATCTTATGTATGTTCCTCTTTTTCTGAAAGTGTGCAAAATTTCATCAAGATCGGAATCTTATAAAATACGCTGTATGTCTGTATGTATGTGTGCATGTATGTTCCACATCTCGTCCTAAACTGCCGGGCCAATTTCAACCAAACTTGGGGCACTTGGTACTTACTATCAGGTAACATTCGCTGTCTGGGTAAGAACCATCTACGATTCATACTTAAGGAGATATTACGTCACCCATGAAAAACGGCCGCATCATGCGAGAATAATCTACATCTGCTCCTAAACTTTTGGACTGATTTCATCCCAATTCAGTACAAATATCCATTAAGCTCAGGAATCATTTCTGAGGTTTCATAAACCATCTACGATACATAGTTTATACGATATCACGTCATAAACTATGAAAACTGTCCCATCTTGCGGCGCTGCGGCGGAACGGCCAAGCGCATTGCGGCGCTATGTTCCGATGCGCGAGACCATTCCCCGTCGGGGGTTCGAATCCCCCCTCGGGCATGGATGTTTGTGCTGTCTTTAGTATAAGTTAGTTCATAAGTAGTTTGTACGTTTAGGGACTGATAACCCCGCATTTAAGTCCCATAAGCTTTACATACATTTGACTTTTTTGATAGCGTGATTTTATTCGTCAGCTATTTCACAGTGGAGCACTTAGCGACTTGCAGTAAACTTTGAATTTCAGATCTGTACGAAAATTCTTCTCGCTGACAACAGTAACAGAATTATGAGAGGAGAAACGTTTATCGCTTGCTACTTTTCCGATGTTCATGATGTATATCTACGGCATGACGTTATAAGTTACTATTTCTACACTGTAAATTGTATCCCTGAGACTATTCACGGACAGTACACATACATACCACTGAATGTTCTTTCGGTCCTATATCACAGTTCGACATAAAGTTCATGAGATATCAAGTCATAAACAATTTGGTGAACTCCTCCTGGGGTAACTCCTCTGATTCAGAAAGGATATTTACGGCGCAGAAATGGGCGGTTCGAGCAATTTTTGTGTAAGCTCACAAACCTCTTGTCGACCTCTGTTCAGTAGGATGAGAATTCTGACATTGGCCTCGCAATACATCTTTAATATTGTTAGTTGTTAATAGTATCATTTTCTTACCAAGATATAGCAGGTTTCACTCAGTTAATACTAGACAGTAATCGAATCTGGATTTGGATCGCTCCTTCTTGAACCATGCGGGGGGAAAAAATGCCTGCAGTATTCAGCCCGCGTCCATTTTCGATAACCTTTTCAGGTCTGATTTTTTTTCTAGAGGAAGGAAATTATTTTTAATGCTCTAATTCATTTGATTTATTTTAATTGTTTTCAGTGGGAGGATTTAAACAGTTTCATACTACACAATTTCGTACATTGAAAACCAAGTTTCTTTTTGTAGACTAAAATAATTCATTTTGAACTACTAACTGTTGTACTAAATAAACTGATCATTCAGTAATTAGTACGCAAAATAACTACTACCTTCAGTTAGACCATAGAATATACCTAACCTACAACTAGAATGTATTTTGCAAATCGCAGACTTCTTCGCAGTGCTAAATATCGGCATAGTGATCCACCACAGCTGGCAGTACGTGTGCATGATGGAAATATTGAACACTCACAGTCCCTTACAAGTTGTTTCCATAAAAAAACTTGTTTTTGTTGCATCTGAGACACAGTAAAAGTTATACACTCAATTGTAGCCACTGGTTCTAGCCACCGGGTCTAGCTTCGTAGTAATTAACGCACTTTCAAGTCTAAACTGGAGAGCTTTCTCATAGTTCTATTCTGTCGAGGAATTCATGGAAATTTCTTTTTAAATCTAATTATTGCGTTAGGCTGTTATTTATGTATTTAAGTGTCCAGAACTTAGATAAACAAAATAATTGCAATGTAATTCAGTAAGTTAAAGTACATTACAGCAATACAAGTCATTGAAGTAATCACATAGTATATACATATACATACATACTCCGGAATCCACCGTAAGGTGCATGGCGGAGGGTAAACTGTACCACTACTAGGCATTTCCTTTCCCATTCCACTCCCAAATAGAACGAGGAAAAAAGAATGCCTATATGCCACCGTACGAGCCCCAATTTCTATGTCTTTGTGATCACTACGCGTAAAGAAAGTCGGCGGCAGCAAGATCGTACTACATTCAGATTAAAATGGTCGAATCTACCAGTAACAAACCTAGCTGCTCGCCTCTAAATGTTCAAATATTTGTTATACTATCGGACCAAACTGCGTGGTCATCAGTCCGTAGCTTACAAACTACTTAAACTTAGGTAAACTAACCTACGGACAAACACACACACCCATGCCCCAGGGAGGACTCGAACCTCCACGGCGAGCAACCGCGCGCTCCGCAGCGAGACGCTTAGACGGCTCGGCTACTCCACCGCGGCTGCTCGCTTCTGAACTGCTTCTATTTCTTCCTTTAAACTGATCTTCTGCGGGTCCCAAACACTTGAGCAATACTCTAGACGTTGTCGTACAAGCGTTTTATACGCGGTCACCTTTACGGATGAAGTACATCTTCCCAAAATTCTCCCAATAAACCGAAGTCGGCTGTCCGCCTTCCTCAGAACTGTCCTTATATGTTTGTTCCATTTCATATTGCCCTGCAATGTTATGCATAGATATTTGAACGACGCGACAGCATCAAGAAGCTGACTACTAATGCAGTATTCGAACATTATGTGACTGTTTTTCCTACTCATGCGCATTACGTTACATTTTTCTACATTGCGAGCTAGCTGCCATTCTTCGCACCAACTAGAAATTTTGTCTAAGTCATCCTGTATGCTATTACAGTCAGTTAAAGACGACACCCTCCCATACATCAGAGCATCATCAGCAAACAGCCGCAAATTACAATTTACTCTGTCCATCAGATCATTTATATAGATAGAAAATAATAGCAGTCCTATTATACTGCCCTGGGGCACGCCTGACGATACACTCGTCTCTGATGAACAGTCGTCGTCGAGAACAGCGTACTGCGTTCTATTACTATTCTATTCCAGCTAGTCACAAATCTGTAAACCTATTCCATAAGGTCGTATCTTCGTTAGCAGTCTGCAGTGTGGCACCGCGTCGAACGCCTTTTTGAAGTCCAGAAAAACACAATCCGCCTGTTGCCCTTCATCCATGGCTTGCAAGATGTCATGTAAGAAAACGGCAAGCTGAGCTGCACATGAACGATGTTTCCAAAACACATGCTGATTCATAGAAATAAGCTTTTCCGTCTTAAGAAAATTTACGATATTCGAACTGAGAATATGCTCCAAAATTCTGCAGAAAATTGATGTCAACGATATTTGCGTGTAAGCATGTGAGTCAGTTCTCTGTCCTTTCTTATAAACGGGAGTCACCTGCGCTTTTTTCCAATCACTAGGAACTTTGCGCTGAATTAAATATTAGCGATAAATGCAAGCTAAGTAGGGGGCCAATGCCGCAGAATACTGTTTGTAAAACCGAACTTGTTTTCCATCCGGACCAGCAGACTTTTTCGTATTTAGCTCACTCAGCTGCTTCTCTACACCGGAAAGACCTATTACTATGTCCTCCATTTCGGAATTAGTACTTTGATCGAATGATGGTACATTTGTTCGGTCCTCCTGCGTGAAAGATTTCTTAAAGGTTAAATTTAGAACTTCAGCTTTCCGTTTGCTTTCTTCTATTACTGCCCCGGAATGATCAACGAGTGATTGGACAGTGGGCTTTGACCCGCTTATCGATTTTACATAGGACCAGAACTTTTTCGGGTTCTCGGAAAGATCTTTTGGTAAGGTATGGCTGTGGTAATAAAGATAAATAAAAGTATCGACAGGAGGAGAAGTAAATGCAGATGGGTATCCGCCAGCAGCCGTGTACCATCTACGGAGCATGAATTGACCGATTCGTCTCCAAGAGGAATATCATAACGCGTTTGATGGTTATAATGGAACCATTACATGTTTTGCTGCGGTGGGTGCGGGGTTTTCATTCGACTATCCCTGGTATTCATCCTCAAATTCTTTGGTTGACATAGTCAAATTTTGTGTTTTGTGGTAAGGCCGAAGCAGCGCTCGGCGTTGAAAAGACTGAGCAGAATTTGGTGTAGCGAGTCGGGTGCAGGTTTGGTGGCGGTGTGAGCACTCCCGACTGACAGACAGGGCGGCAGGAAACCCAAGCCGGCGCGCTGCGGCCCCGCGGAGGGCGTGTCGGCCGGCTATGCACGGACAGCTCGGCTGATTAGCGGCTGACGGTTGACGGTTGACGGCTGACGGCTGACAGTGATGGCGAGAGGTGGCCACGCCCACAGACACACGACGCTGCGCAGCGCCCGCCCCTCACGTCCACACGCGGATGGCCTCCCCAGGCCGCGGGTCTTACACCTTGCGCTGATAAGGGAGGCGGAGCCCGACCGACTCACCCTATGGATGGATGATTGAACATCTTACATCACTGCAATTACGTCGTCGATATAAGGAATTGAATCAAATAGTTTCCGAGAAGCATAAGAATTAATAATTAGAGGAAACTGAAAAACAATTTGGTCCTATGTAAAATCGGTAAGCGGATTAAAGTTCTCTATCCAGTCACTCGTTCATTATTCTGGGGTTGTGATAGAAGACAGAAAAATGAAGGCCGAAGTTTGAAAGACGGCTGCCTGCCGTCTTCCCTAGGTTTTTAACTTTGTAATGTATCTAAGTTCATTAGACGGGCGTTTTTGCTATACGAGAACCCCTTTCGTTCGAAGGTATGAGGAATAGCATTTCATTTCATGTTTTTAAATGTTAGTTTCTGTAGTATAGCTGGGATTTTCTTATGTTAATAATTTATCACTGTGTCTATGAATGTGGCAAGATGAACGGTTTCTCCGTGACGCCACTGTCCCTGTGAGAATGTGTACTTGCTTTATTCTGTATGTGCATGTATGAGCATCTTCTAGCATGGGAGTCTGTGCGTATGTATGGGAATTTTCGTCGTTGGCTGCTGGCTGCGCACTTTGCATCTCTGGCTTCGAGTCTATAGGTACCAAAGGGGTTCCTCCACCCACTGGTTACAAGTTGGGTTGGCAATGTCCGATAGCGAGCCTGGGTTGGACGCACGAGTTTAGGCTCCCCCGCCACAGCGGTTTTTCCAGGGGTTTTTGGCGATTTCCGATGGATTTCAGGTGGTGGTGGGGACTGGGTGGCCGACTTCCACATTCTGTGGCTGCACTTCGACCTGGTAAGACGTTTGCACTTTCTTTCCTCCCTAGAGATGGTAGCGATTCGTCGTCCGGTTTGTTAGACTTCAGATATTAGTTTCATTTTTCAGGATAAATTTCTCTGATTATGTACGGAAATGTATTCAATTTCATTTCGGTGATTTTGCATAGGTAAACACAGTGAATATGTAACTAATTCGGTTTGATAATGGCTGGGAATCGGTAACCTGTGTGAGACTAGCTGGCGGTGTATGAACACTGTTTAATTTCCTCCTAGCTTTGTTGAACACGACTAATGTGCGTCAATATTTTTATGCTGTATAGTGCATGCGAAATATTTCTTTCCGTTTCCTCCTTCTGCAAGTGATGTGTACTCCATGTGGTGCGTTCTTAGAACAAAGCCTTCAGCTAATTCTGTGTTTGTTTCCAGGCCCCTCAGGCAAGAAATCATGTATGTTTCTTTCTGATTTTCCTTATTACATCGCGATCTCATCTCTGTCTATTTTTAAATTGTTGTTTAGTTTCGAAACATGTACTTTGCATTCAGATTCCCCCAGTAAATTCACTTTATTGGCTTGCTTATGAAATACTACGTATTTATAGGGGTTGCATGCCATATTTCTTATTTGATTTACTCCGACTTTGAATTTATTCCAGTTTCTGACTTTTGAAGACTGGACTTCGTCCCTCCTCGTAAAACCTTTCCAATCGCGTCTAAATGTATTTCTTTAGCTTCCTTATGATATGCATCGCATTTATAAATGTTGCATGCCGTAGCTATTTTTCTTTATTGTTTCGAATTTGAATTTTTGTGTTTGTACTGGTTTTCGGAACCACGTGGCTCCGAACTCCGACTTCAAAGGTTTATAGCTAGTCACTTGAGTTCTCGCCACTGCTCACACACCAGTGCCTTCCTATTGTGCATTATCGCTTCGTAATCTGTGATTCAGTTGGTTATTGTTGGAATGAATGCGATCTTTAAGCACTTCGCCGTCAGTGGGCTGCGAATATATAATGTAGCAGACACGTGCCGTGTGTCTCAGTAATCCTGCATGCTCACGGTATGATTTGAGTGGAAATTATTCTTGCTATTATCGCGTACCATCTCAAGTAAAGAAAGACAGACCAGAGCTACCTACGAAGTTTATTTTTTCTCGTGTTGTGTGGTACATCCAGGTACGCTGAATTTCGCCTACGATAGCGGCGCCTGCTTCGTCTTCTTATCAGCACGCTGAGTTGGGTGAGTTTCGCTTTGCTTCGCGCATGTGAGTGGCTGAATGCTTGTTGATTGTTAATCCCCCCTCCCCCTCCGATGATGTTTAGTTCAGATTACTTTAGCTTAATTTTCAATGTGGGATGCGATTTTATTGTTTAACAAAATGCCCATGTTTGAACTGAATAAATAATTTATTGTCAGTGAAATTTTATCGTTCTTATAAATATTAGTTTATGAATACCCTCCCTTTTTAATTTAATGTTGTTTTTCACCAGTGCTGAGCACAAACTCAGATGCAAATTATCATGTTTTAATTCAGTTGCGCCATAAATGTTCTTACAGCCACCTTCATGAAATTGTTTAGTTCGAGGTGGCTTGTATATCAATGATTCTCTGTAATTCTCGTGATCTACGACGTATGTTGGCCACCGTCTCATTGTCTTCCTGCCGCTAAAATAAAGTTTGAGTCAGTCCTAAATTCTGGGCCAGGGAACAAGATTCTGTTGCAGGAAGTAGTCAGTAGTTCACGCGAATCCTTTAGCTGGTTTTCTACGGCCAGAGTTATATGTTTAAAGCAAACTTTTAACTGGCTCCTTTCAGCTAGAATTAATTTTACAAATAACGCTGCTCTTACAGCTCCATACGTAGTGCCTTTTGCATCTGCTGTAGAGAGTGTTTGTTTCAAAAATCTCCCAAATGGCGGACATAGTAATATGCACAGCTGGTATAGAGAAGTAGCTGAGAGATTTATTTTTTTCCATGGTAGGACGACGATCTTACTTTGAAGAATTAAAATGCCAAGATCGCAATTAATTAATTTATTTTTCTGACTAACGGTTTCGATACACTTAGGGTACCATCTGGTCACCGAAGAAAGGGAGTTACATTCAATTACATTTGTGTGAAATACAATAATACCAAATACAGCAATAATGTAACAAGTTTACTTACACAACTCATACCTTCTGTCCTATGTTTTTGTTTCGTGAAGGCGCATGACATTAAAATGGTACGTCAATTATAAAACATTTAACTTGGACAAATGGTAAGTCAAACATAAAACCATTTGAGGCAGCCGAAGAGGTGCGTCGTGAAACCTGCAGGGCGCTAACGAATGCAAGACTTATGAAACCGAACCGTTCCAACAGAGAGAGGGCAGCTATTTGGAAGCTAAGAGAAGATCCAGACATAGTGGTCTTATCAGCGGACAATGGTAACGCTACAGTAATCCTATCCTGCCAGGATTACACTAAGAAGTTTCAAGACCTGCTAGATGACAGTGCATACCAGAAGATCGACGCCGATCCTACCAAGAGGGTCGTGAGGAAGACTCTGGCTCTTCTCAAAACTGCCGGTCTCCCTGAAGAGATTACAATGAAGCTACGCCCTAGGGCCTCTGTTCCTCCGAGGCTGTACGGATTGCCGAAGGTTCACAAGGAATCGGTGCCATGTCGTCCGATTGTGAGCAACATTTGTGCCGGGGAAGTGTCCACACCATATCCGCAACTCCACGGATTTGTTGGGACGTATCAACAACCTGACCCTCAAGAAATCTGACATACTTGTAAGTTTCGATGTGGTGTCTCAGTTCACCAAGGTGCCGTTACCTGAATCTTTGGAACTAATCGGACAGAAATTTGATGAAGAGACGACCAACCTTTCCAGACACGTTCTTACGTCAACATATTTTCTATTTGACGGTGGATACTACGAGCAGACGGAAGGAGTTGCTATGGGGAGTCCTCTCTCTCCCGTTGTCGCCAAACTGTACTTGCAACATTTCGAGGAGGAAGCTTTGGAGTCAGTAAATCTAAAGTCCACTAGTTTCCTCAGATACGTGGACGGTACATTTGTTATATGGACACATGAAGAGATAAGCTGACGGAGTTTCTTATACATCTCAACTCCAGGTAGGAGAATATTAAGTTTACCATGGAGGTCGAAGCCGATGGGACGCTCCCGTTCTTGGATGTTCTAGTAAGAAGACGAGATGACGACACTCTGTTACACAGCGTGTATAGGAAGAAGACTCATACCTATTTATACCCACATTCAGATAGCTGCCACCACCCTGCACAAAAGAATGGCATGCTAAAATCTCTTGTGCACAGAGCTCGCACCCTATCAGTCTGCAACAAGAATTGGACCATCTGAAGTCTGTGTTTCTGAAGAACGGTTACACAGAAGGGCAAATCCGGAAAGCTCTACGTCCCAGAGCACAACTAACGGAAACTGATGAACCTGAGGAAAATACGGCCATGGCTTTCATTCCGTTTTTTGGGGCCTTATCCGGAAAAATTGGACGCATTTTACGCAAATACCAAGTATAAACCATCTTCTGCCCTCCAGTAAAAACCAGAGCTCTTGTTGGCAGTGTTAAGGGCGACCTTGATCTACGTAAATTAGGAGTTTACAAGATACCTTGCCAATGCGGCGAGGAATACATAGGACAGACAATCGTACCATTGAAGAACGATGCCTCGAACACCAAAGGCACACAAGATTACAACAGCCAAATAAGTCGGCTATCGCCGAGCATTGCGTGTCGAACCTCCATGGTATGGATTGTGACCAGACCAAGGTCCTAGCACAAACTTCGCAATACTGGGACTGCATCATCAAAGAGGCTATAGAGATCAGAAAAAGGAAACCAAAACTGAATAGAGACAACGGCTATTTTCTTAGCAAAGCTTGGGAACCAGCTATTACCCAGATTAAGACGAAGAATAAAACATCCCATAGTGTACTGACTTTGAGAGCGGGGGGGAGAAACAGATGGAACGCCTCCGGCGGTGGACCCCCCAGGGTGCGGACATGCACATCTAGGAGGGAACGCCCAGACGACGGACGAGAGGAGGCGGGATCTGAACCGCGGACCGCGAGGGTCTCAGACGGAGCGCCCGAAGGAGGAGGGAGGAATCTCATGTAGGCCGCCCCCATAGCAGTACATCAGCACACCTGATGATGGCAACATGGTCGATTGCCGAAATATTGTGTCCTATGCACACATACACCAGGATGGTCACCCGAGATCTATTTCAAATATAAAAAGGTTAAAATATTTAAAACACATTCTCTATTGTGTGGCATGTTGACAGAGCACCTTCTTACAACTAACCAGCTGTGTCAGGCTTGCAGCAAAGATACTTATTGCCACCAGAGTATACTGTTAATGTGTCATCCTGCTTTCTCTAACCACCAACGATCATTTGCTTGTAAAATCAATATCCTTTAATCGCGGCTGCCCTAGCGCTGCAAAAGACTGTAGTACCAAGATACTAATCTATTTAAAAAAATTAAAAAAATCTATCCTACTTCACAACATACTTGCTAATAAAAAGATTTCAAAGTAAAATTCGGGCATAAAAATAATATGCACCTATGATTCATCGTAATTACATATATGGATTGAAATATATCATCCAACGTAAATATACATATATGGATTTAAAATATATGTATTGCTACCTATACATATACTAAAACAGTACATCAGGGAATAACATAATATAAAATGTTTAAACATTAGATACAATACACAACATAAATCTTAATTGTTTAGGTATTTCAGGGTCTAGTTGAGATCATTAGGGGGAGGGGAGATTGGAGTACCTTACTTTCATGAGTAATTTATTTACATGGCCATGAAGTATTTAACCACTAATCATACAAAAAACGTACAATTAATATGTGTCATTCCAAAGTCATTTAACAAACATAGCCTATGAACACAAGTACAATGCTGTGTTACTCAATGTCTAGGTTACCTATAGGCGGCAACTTTGTAGCAGTTTTATTTATTTTATTTTTTTATACAATGTATTTATGATACTGAGCAATAACCTTAAAATATATACAAATATATTTCTTGGCATTTACTGCAAACGCTCCACGTGTAGGGGTTACACATATAATGAAATTACATCATAAATATATAAAAAATGAGCCAAAGACAGTGAAAATATAAATTATTGGTACATAGTGTAAAATTCCAGTGTGTGTCAACTTTTAAAATACTTTTACAGCGGAGAAGTTTATATAGGTGATAGTTATAATGAAAATAATATCAGATGTTCACGGAAAGGCTGGATTGTAATTCAGTCCCTCGCCACCCTGCATTGAGCCATCATTATCATCATGATCATTTTGCAATGCTAATGTGTAGGCTACTGGATATCCTTTAAGTAATCGGTTGTAATACTGTATTAGGTATTTGAAACGCATAATTTGTTATATAGACGTCAAAGTCTATGTTAGCATTGCAAATGTTAAAAAATGTTCAAATGTTTGTAATCCTAAGGGACCTAACTGCGTTGGTCATCAGTCCCTAGTCTTACAAACTACTTAAACTAAGTTAAACTGACCTTAGGACAATACACACATCCATGACCGAGGGAGGATTCGGACCTCCGACGCGGGAGGCCGCGCGATCCGTGATTTGGCGCTCCAGACCGCTCGGCTAGTCCCGTGCGGCTGGAAATGTCAGTCACTCGTAATTAACGTTCTAATAATTTATGACTAACGAAAACGAACACAGCCCAGTGTTGCTATTAGTTGGTATTGTGGATGTTCTACTAGACATAGGGTTCGTTTCCTTTTTTTTTTTTTTATGTTACTAAAATATGTAGCCACGACACAAAACGATCCATTGCAGAAGGTCTACGTACATCGATGTCAACGTTGTACTGTCAGTCACACGTAATTTTCGTTCTAATAAGATGTGATTAAGGAGACATTGTCATAACCTGGTGTTGTTAGTTTGGTACTATGAATGTTATATCAGCAAATTTGTTGTCTCTGTCATCGACAAACGTCAGCGTTTGTATTAATTCTACCTGATCTTTAGTTTCAGCTCCACTTCACTGACTTACTTCACTGCAGGCTCAAGCTCAAATGGAATAACACCTGGGACAGGCTTAAACACTATCTCAGCCCGTTCCCAAACAGTGCCTCCTTTTATGCCTGTTCAAAAATGTTCAAATGTTTGTATAGCTCATGGGACTTAACTACGGGGTCATCAGTCCCTAAACTTACAAACTACTTATGAACTAGCTAAAACTAAGGACGGCACAAATATCCATGCCCAAGGGGGATTCGAATCCCCAACCGTAGTGGCCGTGCAGTCCGTGACTGGCGTGCCGCAGTACCCTCGGCCACCGCGGCCGGCTTTATGCCTGTGTTGGGCGGTCTCTGTACAAGCTGTATTTTACATTTCAAACAAAGGGTATTCCAGTCAACTTTGTCACAAGTTTTTAGCAAATCTTCTAAGATAAGTTGTAGGTCAGTGTTTCCTCACCCGTTCTGCATTTCTCCAGTATCCAAACTGATCTTCCCCTAAGTAGACGTGTACCAATTTTTCCAATCTTCTCTGTATACACTGTAAATATGGAACGGAAACAACTGCAGTATGCATAACTGTAGACAACAATGTTATGTTAGTTTCCAACAACTTAACGCATTTGCACATACATTGGGAGAATGGTTAATGTTTTCAGTATAGAGTCAGACCTTTGACACCAGTACAAGGATGACAACGACGGGAATGCTGGAAATTATGTCCTCAGTCTCACGTTCAGGCAATAACGCTCAGCTTCCAAGTTCAAAAAAATGTTCAAATGTTTGTAAAGCTTATGGGGGCCGGCCGCGGTGGCCGAGGTGACTGAGGCGCTCCAGTCACGGTCAGCACGGCCACTACGGTCGGGGGTTCGAATCCCCCCTCGGGCATGGATATTTGTGCTGTCCTAGTTCGTAAGTAGTTCATAAGTAGTTTGTAAGTTTAGGGACTGATGACCACGTAGTTAAGTCCCATAAGCTTGACAAACATTTGAACATTTGAAAGCTTATGGGACTTAACTGCGGGGTCATCAGTCCCTAAACTTACAAACTACTTACGAAGTAACTTATACTAAAGACAGCACAAACATCCATATCCGAGGGAGGATTCGAACCTCCGGAGCGGGAGGCCGCACGATCCGCAATGTGGCGCTCCAGACTGCTCGGCTACTCCCACGCGGAAGCTCCCAAGTCTTGGAGAGCGGCGGGTGGATGCAACCCGTCTCCCCAATTCATCTATGGGTTTCACATCGGGAGAGCGAGCAGGCCACACCATGTGTGCGTATAGTTTGAACAGTAGTGTCGAAAGACTGCATCCTTATCTGTACCCTTTTTAAACCGAGTACTTCGTTCTTGCTTCTGTCGTCTTATTAATCCTCCTTGGTTGTTTTACAGACTGTCATTTACCCATCTTTCCCTTCAGCTTACTCCATTTTTTCTCTGAATTTCGAATATCTTCCAGTATTTTAGAATGTTTCACGGTTTCCCAGATATATCCTACGTACGAGTCTTAATTTTGTTTTATCTTGTTTCCACAATCAAGCGAACGGCATGGCCGCTTTTATGTGTTGGCAGGTCGTGATAGCGATAAGCACAGACACACATGACGGTAGCACCGCTTACACAGCGTATAAGATGATGGTGCATCGGCAGAGGTGTCATCTGTATTATGGCAACTAAAATTAATTGAATTTTCTGTCGGTGCTTGGCAGAACATGATAATAACATTAAAAAAGGAACAAGTTCTTGATTTTCTGCAAAACTTATTTAATCGTCACAAACCGGCTTTCGACTTCTCAGGCCATCATCAGGCGACAACTGACTGTAGTATACATGTTTTCAAAGATGTTACAAGCATGTTACGATTTACAAAGATGTTATAACAGAAAAACGACTTAATTTTCCTGTTCACTATGGATCTACGAGGATCATCTATAAACATTTTGACCTTACTATTGATATCAGCACAAAGAAACACTCATTCAGTATTTTCAGAAAATCCATAGTAATATGCCCAACATCCACACAGCCATAAATATGCAGCTTTCCATTACATGGCCCATCGTTTCATATCTGTTCCACTATCTAATTCTCCATTTCAAACAGAATTACAATCAATCAAACATATAACATCCAGTAATGGCTATAATCCTGCTCTGAGTGACAGTATCCTGAATAAGAAGAAAATGAGAAAAAATTTCAACACTTTAGTATGCTAGCCAGCAACAACATGTCAGTAGTCAGAAAAACGTGTGTCATCCCATATTTAGGCAAACCTTCTGCTCACATTGGTGAAAAGTTAAAAATTTCAAAATTAGAAGCCTGCATTTTATAACACAAACAACATTTCAAAGTATTTATTCAATAGTAAGGACAAAATTGAATCCCTATCATTGGTGTGTACAAGATCACGTGCGAACATTGTGGGAAAGTGTATATTGGTCAGTCTGACAGGGCTGTAGATATTAGATTGTCAGAACACGAGAGAAGCTGGACGTTAAAAAACACAAATTCAATCTTTGCTGGACATATGTTCTGAGAAAATCATGATTAAGATGTACACTGTGAAAACCTACCTTCCCTGAAGAAAATCAGAAAGATAATACTAGCACTAAACACTGTAGCCATATGAATTCTGGTGGATGGATGAAGAAGATCGTGTGACTAAGTTATAGCAGATAAATCTATAGGTACAGTTCGTTGCTGCGCCCAAGGAAAAAAAACTTGTATTTAAGACAAATGGAAAGCTATGTTTTTATTAATTCATCTTAAGGCCAGAGAATAGACAATGTTTTTCAATTTTCAATATTTCTATGTGTGGCCTCGGCAGCAAGCTACATACAGTTGGCGGTGTGAAAAGCATGAATGTTCCAAATTAAAGCCACCAATAGTCAACAACTGACCTTCAGCTTTGTTGATGGGAATAGCAAAGGCAAGACGCAAAGGGAACTGGTACTGATTGAATCTTCTTCTTCTTCCGTCATGCATTAGGCTTTCCCTCAGTCCTTCCACTCTTCTGCAAGTCTTCCAGCGCATCTTTTTCCTTGGGGAGTTTAACGTCAAAAATGTAGTGGTAATCGTGATTCGGCCATTCGTAGATGGGATATCCAATATTGTCGGTATTCGTCAACTTTACTCATTATACCGAAACTATTTACCTCCTTCCAGATATCTGTATTTTTTTGGTACTTTAGCTTGGTGTATCCTACTATGTACCTGAGAACTTACATTTCATTGGCTTTTAATATTATCTTTCTTTTTCATTGCTCAAGATTAACTTCCATATGGTGCTTACATAACTTTATAAAATTTTACATATGTTTCTGTTCTTACTTTGCGTTGAGGGGCTCTTCTGATAGTGCCATGCAAGTAGTTAAATTTCTCAATCTTGTCTTTTCGATCAAAGGCCCCCCTGTACGATAAAATGGTTCCTAGAAATTTGAATCTATCCACTTCCTCTATAATCTTGTTGTCTATAACTCCTTTTGTTCTTACTGGATTTCTTCCACAGAAAACCATGGATTTTGTTTTTTGTATTGATATTGACATGTTATATATCTGGAATATTTGGTATAGTTTGTAGGCAGCACTCCGCAGTCCATTATTCGAAATTAACACTTAGTCATCTGCGAATAACAAAGTCATTACGTAATATTTTTGGTTAAAGTTATATGTACAGTTCTTCAGTTCCATTTTCCATTGCCGTACAATGTCGTCAATGTAGTAAAAACGAGTGGACCTTGTCGAACTCCTACATTAATAATCTCTGTTGTTTCCTCGGTATCCCCAACTGCTTGAATTCGATTTGTAATACGTTATAAATCTTCTGTACACGTGGAATCAGTACGCATTCGCTTTTCAATCTGCCATCGATGACTGCTGGCGCGATTAAATTTGGTCTCAATTTTTTTATAGCAAATCTGTTTCGGTGCACAACTTTGCTGCGGTTAACTTGCGAAGGAGCATCACTGTAATCCAACCTTCAGTTAATGACGTGCAGTGTAATTCCGAGTGGTTGCAAAGAGTTGCAAATTTCAATCGGATAGTTAACGACTTGTTCGTCGTCTATGAATGTGGCTATTTTTTTAGATTTGAAATTTCGCTCGAGCAGTTTCAATTGAATCTGCTCATTGAGTTTGTTGACATCATCATGTATTGGAACCAAAATCGATTAGTTTTGAATTATCAAAATGAATCCTTAATCCACTAAATGTTGTTGTTGTAGTCTTCAGTTCGGAGACTGATATGATGCAGATCTCTACCCTACTCTATCCTGAGCAAGCCTCATCATCTCCTCGCAAGAACGGCAACGCACATCCATTTGATCTTCTTAGTATATTCCTTTTTTGGTCTCCCTCGCAAGAACGGCAACGCACATCCATTTGATCTTCTTAGTATATTCCTTTTTTGGTCTCCCTCTGCGATTTTTCCCCTACACACTTCCCTCGAATGCTAAATTTATTATTCCTTGATGTCTAAGAATGTGTCCTACCTATCGATCCCTTCTTTTAGTCAAGGTCTGCCAAAACTCTTTTTTTTCCCAATTCAGTTCAGTACCTCTTCATTAGTTACGCTATCTACCAATCTAACCATCAGCATTCATCTGTAGCACCCCATTTCAAAAGCTTCTACCCTTTTCCTGTCTGAACAATTTATCATTCACTAAATATACTCGTAAAACGAAATAAAGTCGGCGAAAACAACCACAAAATACGAGACAAGTCTGTGGAAATGAGCATAATATTTTCCTTCTGCACATAACACGTACGTTACAACCCATTTCTCGTCTTAAACGATTATCTACGATAGAATTTCGCTTCTGCTACTGTGAATCAATGTCTGGGAACCGTATGTATTGCACTGCAAGACATTTCGTTACTATATGCTGATATTAACAGGAATTGAATATTGCTTTAAATAGTTTTCTTATTCTTATTGGAAAATACACCCCAATATTTATCTATTGGGAAATATGAAAATAGCAGCATTAAAAATAGCAATTTATCCGTTTCTATCATGCCATTCTTATGTTACTGCAGTGCTGCCGCAAGAAGCGCTAGCGTCGTTTCCGTGACTTCGTGTTAACCTGGTTTCGCTACTGCCGTTCCAAGTGCCAGACCTAAACTTTTACGCACACACCAGACTGTTATATTCGTATTTAAATATGGATTAAACACGGTGAGGATTGATGTAAACGAAGGCTTCCGCGGCCGTTGTCATTGTATATAAAACTCTTCTGGGTTTTGGACCGCATCGTCAAAATATCAAACACTTCACCGACGTTTCGGCCACTATTGCAAGTGGCCATCTTCTGGGTGTTACATTTACTGCTGGGTGACGGAAAGCTGGTGTCTTAAATACTAAATGTTGCTAGTTGTTATTGGTGGTTTCAGTTCTCTTTCATTGGTGTTTACTTTATTTCTTCCTATTGGTGGAAAAGGAAGTCCAGGATTGGTGTTTATATTAATGTTTGCCATTGGTTGAACCTGGCGAATGAGGAGCGGTGGTAGCAGTGACGTAGCAGTGATGCCTAGCGCCGGCTAGAGCGTGCTGTTTGCTCTGTGTACGCGCGGCCGCGGTTGTCTGCGGGCGGGCCCCTATGGACTGCACTGCGCGCGGTGTCGTCGCGAAGCGCTGCTACTGCTGGCAACCAAGACGCGGGAAGTCTGTACCCGTCTTCCCTGTTCATATTTCTGGGTCGCTTAGCTATTTCAATTGCTTCCCTGATTTTCCTCTTCAAAGTATAGGGCTGTTTTGCCAGTACAGCGACTTTCCGAAAATCCATATGTTTGCCGCACTCTTCTTGGTGTTCAGCTACTGCCGACTTTGTATGCTGTCCTAGCCGAATGTACCTCTCGTGCTCGGCTATCCTTGTTTTAATCGGCCGCCCAGTTTCGCCAATGTACACCTGGCCGCACTCACAGCCGATTTCGTAGACTCCAGCTGTGTGCAACTTATCCGTTTTGTCCTTCAGTGAGCCTAGGACATCTCTTATTTTATTGTTGCTGCGAAATATAGGCTTGATGCCCTCTCGACGAAGAATTTTGCCTACTCGTTCGGTGACGCCTTTTACGTATGGCAATAGGGCGATGGTTTGTCCTTCCTTTGGCGCTTCCCTTTTGTTTCTATCATTAGGTGTCATAGTTTGCTCAATCATCCTCTTCCCATAACCGTTTGCTTCGAAGGTGGACCTGATGTTTTTTAATTCTGCTTTCAGATGTTGTTCATCACTAATCCGGTAAACTTGCTGAAGACGACTGGGAGAAAGTGGATAGGTTAACCTTCCAGCAAGCCGAAAGGACAAACGATAGTGTCGCCACCCGTCAGATGAAGAAATTTTATAACCTGCAGCAGAAAACTAAGGGTAATGGACAAACAATGGACACGCAGCGAACGGTGGTCAACCTTTCCAACCATGAATTAAGTGACGCAGCAACACAAATACTGTCCAAGGGGATGAATTTCGCGATCACACCACGACGAGTCCCTAAAGAAGACATCATAGAATCCGTTGAGGCATCGCTACGTCACCTTCCACAAGCAGAAGCAGAGAAGATCCGACAAGAGACAGTTAGAGTCTTGGCGCATGCAAAGCCACCAAAGCAGAACATCAGCAATGAGGAACGTCGTGCTATCATAGAGTTAAAGAATAACCCCGACCTAGTAGTGGTACAGTCCGACAAGGGGAACGCCACAGTGGTGATGAATACTACAGATTACGATGACCGGATGGAAAAACTTCTAAGTGAATCCATCTATAAGAAGCTCAAGGGGGATCCGACGGCCAAGGTAATAAAACAGACGCAAGCACTGCTTAAGATAACCAGAATGAACTTCGACACGGCCAGACGATTCAACCCGCAAGTCCCACAGGCACCAAGGATTTATGGGGTTCCGAAGATCCACCGGGAGTCTTTTTCTCTAAGGCCTATTGTCTGCAGTATAGACTCACCGACTTACCGACTTGCAAAAGAACTAGTACCGAAACTCCAACATCTCGTGGGCCACACGGACTCTTACGTCAAGGACTCAACCCATTTCGTAGCACTTTTAGAAGAAAACGAATCTCCACCACGGATTTGATGGTCAGCTTCGACGTGAAGTCCTTATTTACAAATGTACCAGTGTCGGATACCATGAGCATCCTAGAGGAACGTGTTCCACCCGACGTTTGCGATCTGGTGCAACATTGTTTAACGACCACCTATTTCAGGTGGAAAGGGAAATTTTATAAACAGAGGGACGGAGTTGCAATGGGTTCACCTCTCTCACCCGTTGCAGCCGATATTTTCATGGAGGCATTCGAGGAAACAGCTCTCCAGTCCGCACCACTACGTCCAGACTGCTGGCTGCGATATGTAGACGACACGTTTGTCATCTGGCCTCATGGAGAAGAGGAGCTGCAGAATTTCCATCAACACCTCAATCAACAGCACAACAAGATCCAGTTCACCATGGAGATTGAGAAGAATGGTGTGCTTCCTTTCCTCGACGTAGAGGTTTATCGGAAACCAGAGGGCAAACTGGGCCATCGGGTATTTAGAAAAGCCACCAGCACAGGCAGGTACCTTCACGCAACTTCCCACCATCATCCTACGCAAAAGAAGTCCGTGCTCCACACTCTAACTAAGAGGGCATACCGGATTAGTGATGAACAACATCTGAAAGCAGAATTAAAAAACATCAGGTCCACCTTCGAAGCAAACGGTTATGGGAAGAGGATGATTGAGCAAACTATGACACCTAATGATAGAAACAAAAGGGAAGCGCCAAAGGAAGGACAAACCATCGCCCTATTGCCATACGTAAAAGGCGTCACCGAACGAGTAGGCAAAATTCTTCGTCGAGAGGGCATCAAGCCTATATTTCGCAGCAACAATAAAATAAGAGATGTCCTAGGCTCACTGAAGGACAAAACGGATAAGTTGCACACAGCTGGAGTCTACGAAATCGGCTGTGAGTGCGGCCAGGTGTACATTGGCGAAACTGGGCGGCCGATTAAAACAAGGATAGCCGAGCACGAGAGGTACATTCGGCTAGGACAGCATACAAAGTCGGCAGTAGCTGAACACCAAGAAGAGTGCGGCAAACATATGGATTTTCGGAAAGTCGCTGTACTGGCAAAACAGCCCTATACTTTGAAGAGGAAAATCAGGGAAGCAATTGAAATAGCTAAGCGACCCAGAAATATGAACAGGGAAGACGGGTACAGACTTCCCGCGTCTTGGTTGCCAGCAGTAGCAGCGCTTCGCGACGACACCGCGCGCAGTGCAGTCCATAGGGGCCCGCCCGCAGACAACCGCGGCCGCGCGTACACAGAGCAAACAGCACGCTCTAGCCGGCGCTAGGCATCACTGCTACGTCACTGCTACCACCGCTCCTCATTCGCCAGGTTCAACCAATGGCAAACATTAATATAAACACCAATCCTGGACTTCCTTTTCCACCAATAGGAAGAAATAAAGTAAACACCAATGAAAGAGAACTGAAACCACCAATAACAACTAGCAACATTTAGTATTTAAGACACCAGCTTTCCGTCACCCAGCAGTAAATGTAACACCCAGAAGATGGCCACTTGCAATAGTGGCCGAAACGTCGGTGAAGTGTTTGATATTTTGACGATGCGGTCCAAAACCCAGAAGAGTTTTATATACAACACGGTGAGGATTGTACAAGCTTGGTGCTTGTTTGAAATGTTTGTCAAGCTTATGGGACTTAACTACGGGGTCATCAGTCCCTAAACTTATAAACTACTTATCAACTACCTTATACTAAGGACAGCACAAATATCCATGCCCGAGGGGGGATTCGTACCCCCAACCGTAGTGGCCGTGCGGACCGTGACTGGAGTGCCTCAGTCCCCTCGGCCACCGCGGCCGGTGGTGCTTGTTTGAAATATAATCAAGATCGAAATAACGTAAGAAGCTAACGGGCACCAATTGACATCGAGTTGTAAAAAATAAAGATAGCATAGACACAAACGAATTAACAATCGACATCTAGGTGAAAAATAAAGACAGTAGTGACACATACGATATTCCATGTAAGGTAGGAACTAAGAAATTGTAAACCACTTCCATCTGTAGTTACAATACATATATGTACATTCAGACCATTCAAATGTATTTACAGAGCACCTGATGATGGCTAAAGGCCGAAATGAGCTCATTGTGATTTATAAATAATAACAGAAAATATAAAGCAGTGTTGTTAGTGTATCATTATAATAATAACCTAACTGGCAACACAACGAAAAATCTCAGCTGCCGTCATATTGCCTGCCATGAAACTAGAATTCTGACAGAAGAGAGTGGAAACGGCAAAACATATTACCGCTTCTGTATAAGCCGTAATGCCACATGCTGTGGCGTAAACCCTACTATAGATTAAACAACAACGGTCCGTTTCTTAAAGTGCGACTCATCGCTTCCGTCAACCTATGTCGCCGGTAGCGCTACAGCTTTCTTCGTTTCGCAAACGGCAGCTCTTCCGCGTGTCGCGTAGCCTGTACCCAGCGTATAAAGGAGCCGGCGTGTATCACGCCTCTCCTCACACTGACAACAGACATCACAAGGCATGTAACTCTCGGACAGTGCTCGCTCGTGGTCTTCTTGGACATCGTCCCGCTGAAATAATGTCAGAATGATGAAATCTGGCTGTAGATTCGTGAAGAGTGTAATCTGTGTTGCTCGAACGAGCTGCAAATCGCCTGAGAGCTCTCCAGTGCTGCGGGTCTCGTGCTGGGCAATTAAGCGTGGCAATAAATAAAGAGAGCAAACAGAGGGGACAGGGGCGGCCGTGTTTACGTAGCGTGGGTGGCGCCAGCGCGAGGGGGAGGGGGTGGCGGACAGCGACAGGAAGGGCGCGCCTGAGCGATGCGGCGCCGGGCGCGCGCCGACAGGGCCGCGCCCCCAGGAAGTGCGGGGTCTACAGCCGCGGTGGCGGTGGCGCAACACCTGCTGGACACCGCCACGCCACGGTCGCCGGTCGCCCACTTCCCACACGACGACCGGGCGCCGTCTGTGGGCCATAAATCCACCGCCCAAGAGGGTGGGGCAGTAACCTGATCCTCAACTAAAACCGGGTATTCGTCACTGTGCACCATGCATTCGTAAAACAACTCTCGAGTTGTGTCGAACTCACAGGGAGTCTGCTGTTATACACTGTTGCTGTGGACGTGGTCTCAGTCCGCAGACTGGTTTGATGCAGATCTCCACGCTACCCTGTCCTGTACAAATGTTCAAATGTTTGTATAGCTTATGGGACTTAACTACGGGGTCATCAGTCCCTAAACTTACAAACTACGTACGAACTAGCTAACACTAAGGACGGCACAAATATCCATGCCCGAGGGGGGATTCGAACCCCCGACCGTAGTGGCCGTACAGACCGTGACTGGAACGCCTCAGTCCCCTCAGCCACCGTGGCCGGCTACCCTGTACTGTGCAACTCTCTTCATCTGAGAATACGTTCGGCAACCTACATCCTTTTTAATCTGCTTACTATATTCGTCCCTCGGTCTCCCTCTACGATTTTTACCCCACACACTTCCTTCTAATGCTAAGCTCACAATTCCTTGACGTCTCAGAATGTGTCCAACCAATCTATCCCTTCTCTTCGTCAGGATATGCCAGAAACTCCTTTTCTTTCCGATTCAGTTAAGCACCTCCTCATTAGTTACGCGATCTACCCATCTAATTTTCATCATTCGTCTGTAGCACCACATTTCAAAAGCTTCTATCTCCTTTTTATCTAAACTCCTTATCGTCCACCTTTCACTCCCATACAATGCTACACTCCAGACAAATGCTTTCAGGAAGGACTTCCTAACATTTAAATTAATGTTGGATGTTAATAAGTTTCGTTTCTTTAGAAACGCTCCCATAGCCATTCTGCATTGTATATCGCCTTTACTTCGGCCATCAGATGTTATCTTGCTACCCATATAACAAAATTCATCCACTATTTTTTTTTGTCTCATTATCTAATCTAATTCCTTCAGCATCGCCTGATTTTCTGACATTGCATTCCATTACCTTCGTTTTACTCTTGTTAATGTTCATCTTATATCTTCCTTTCAAGCCACTGTCCATTCCATTCAATTGCTCTTCCAGATCTTTGGCGGCGGTCTCTGACAAAATTACTATGTCATCAGCAAACCGCATGGTTATTATTTCTTCTCCCTGCACTTTACAGCCCTCTCCAAATTTCTCCTTCCATTCCTTCACTACCTGCTCAATGTACAGATTGAACAACATCTGGGAAAGGCTACAACCCTGTCTTACTCCCTTCCTAACCTTTGCGTCCCTTTCTTGCCCTTCGACTCTAGCAACCGCTGTCTGGTTTTGTATAGGTTGAATACAACTCTTCACTCCCTATATTTAACCCCTGCTACCTTCAGAATTTGGACACTGTCAAAAGCTTTCTCGAAATCGACAAACGCTAAAAACGTAGGTTTCCCTTGCCTTAGCCTATCTTCTATCGTGTGCCTCCCGTGTTCCTACATTTCTCTTAAATCCAAACTGATCTTCCCCGCTCATCAATTTCAGTACACCCTGATATTTCAGATTTACAAAACAAATCAAACATTATTTCTCACAAAATACAATTACATTAACTTACACATATATAATACAATCACAATCATTATTTAGGGTGTCCCACTTAACAGTTTAACCCCAGATGTCTCTGAAACAACAAGAGATACAGAAAAACGACTTTCACAGTCTGTTTTCTTTTTTTTATTTTTTTTTATGGATATTTCATATTATTTCTTAAGCAATCGATAGAATGAGAAACGATAAAAATAATGGCGTTGGTTTCTTCGCAATCCGTCAGTTGTATCCGGAGAAACTACGAAGCGAAGTTGACATTTGAAACACTCGAAGCGCACAGCTAACGCCTTCCGACACTCTAGCGAGACTCACGGTTGTGTCTCGGACGCGTTAGCAGCGCACCTCATGCATTTCGTCAACTTCGCTTCACAATTTCCCCGGATGTAATTCACGCCGGCCGCGGTGGCCGAGGAGACTGATGCGCTCCAGTCACGGTCAGCACGGCCACTACGGTCGGGGGTTCGAATCCCCCCTCGGGCATGGATATTTGTGCCGTCCTAGTTCGTAAGTTCATAAGTAGCTTGTAAGTTTAGGGACTGATGACCCCGTAGTTAAGTCCCATAAGCTTAACAAACATTTGAACATTTTTTTGTAATTCACGGATTGCGAAGAAATCAACGTCATTCTTCTTGTCATTTTTCATTATATCGATTCCTTAAGAAATAATATGGGGTAACCACTTAAAAAACATAAGTTTGTATTGAAAATAATACTTCTTTACGTTTTAGACTGTCTCAAAGTACCTACTTTCATAAGCCCCTATCGTACGTTCTTGCCGTGAAATTCGCTTTTCAGTATCTCTTGTAGTTTCAGAGATATCTGGGGTGAAACAGTTGAGTGGGACACCCTGTATTTTACTTTCATTAAAGTATCTTCCTTTGGATTTAATGACTGCCTCACAAACTCGAGGCATGCGGTCAATCAGTTTTTGTAGGTATCGTGAAACTATATGATTCCACACATCTTGAACAATATTCCAGAGATATTCCTTGCTGATATATTAAGTTCCCTGACATGTCCGTCCACTTCATCCCACACCATTTCAATCAGATTACAGTCGGGGCTTTAGGACGGCCATACCATACCTTTCAGAACTTTGTTTTTACTTTAATGCAATGTAGTTCCTATAGTATGCCGTCCGATGTCATGTTACAGGGGAGACAGCGTTACGGAAATGATACAGGATCTGGAATGGGAATCATTACAACAACGGCGCTTATAGCTGCGGCGTGGTCTACTTACGAAACTCCAATCGCCAACATTCTCCTCCGAATGCGAAAATATATTGTTGACTCCCACTTACAAAGGTAGAATCGATCATCCGAATAAAATACCACAAATCAGAGCTCGAACGGAGAGATTCAGGTGTTCTTTCTTCCCGCGCGCTATTCCAGAATGGAATAGGAGATGAAAAGTATAAAGGTGCTTCGATTAACCCTCTGCCAGGCACTTGAATGTGATTTGTAGAATATCCCATGTAGATATAGATGTTTTGGGTTATTATCCTGTTGTAAGGTGAACCCTTTCCCTATTAAGCGCAATCCACTTGGTATTGCATGCTTTTGAAGTATGCGATGGCACTGATTTTGATCCACACATACCTCTATTTTCACAATGTCGCCAAATCTGCCGGCGAAACACCAAACCACAACAGAATCTCAACCGTGTTCAACTGTAGTTAGAACACACTGCTGGGCTACCATTTCCCCTATAAATTGGCGAACAAATGTATCCCTTCTGGTTACAAATACTTCGAAATTCCATTCGTCGGTGAAAAACACCTCTGTCACTCTACCGACGTCGAATTATTATTTCTAACCCATTCAAATCTCTTCTGTTTATTTATGGGCCAAGCTGGCTTCAGTTAGTCTGCTTTGTACTATTGCAACAAATATTGTTGTCGCATTCATTTCTACCAATTCTGCACGAATTTGGAGCGCTGTTTTGAATCTATTTCTTTTACTGGTAATTCTGATATATGTATCATCACTTTTAGTTGTTTTGCGAGGTCGTCCTGGTCGTGGTATGTCCGTAGTGCTACCTGTTGTCTTCTGGTGGCGGAAGGTGTATTGCACTCGCCCCTATAGACACACTAAACTGTTTCGCAATTTGGCGAATACATAAACCTGCTTGCCTAAGTGATACAATGTCAGCACTTTTTCTACGGATGTCTCCTCTCCTAGGGCCATACTAGCGATGTTTACACTTCAACTGTCACGAAGGAACTGACAGGAACCAGATGTTATGCATCGTAGCAGAGCTTGACGTTCGCTGCGGACACAACATCACTACAGGGAACAACACAGGTGCAGCAAATGCAAAAAGGTGAACAAACGTGTCAGATAGCTACGTAACGTTTATGTAGACAACATTGTTTGTTGGATACTAATGAATGTTGATGACCACAAACAAAAATCATGACAGGTAGACAACTGTTGCAATATCCTTTGCTTCCTCAACGGTACCAAAGGTATTATATCTTATCTAGGGAGAACTGTATGTCAGTTATTTGGTGTATTGAAATTTATGAGCGGTAGTGTATGTTGACCAGTTTAACTACACTCTTGAAACCAGGGGATCAGGTGAGATATTATACACAATATACATAGGCTAACTTATTCATTACAATAGAAATTTTCTGTAATACAGAAGGATATTTTGCAGTCTCATCTCATTACTTGATAATTGCATGGCGTCTACTTACAGCGAGGAACCATGGGCCTACCACATAGTGCAAAGTCTTTCTCGTTGCCCGCTAATAAGGTGTATAATGACCGCAGACGTCCAGTACAGTTTCACACCTGCGTGGAGGGGATATTTGACCATTCTTCCATCCAGCTCTGCAACACTGTGTGAAGTCTAGTCTGGCTGCAATGCGTCTGCCAAGTGCATCCCAGACATGCTCAATCGGGTCTAGGTTGGGTGAATAAGTTGGCCATTCGTTAAATTCCCTAAGCTCCAAGCACGTTGTAAATGCGACACGAAGTAGCGATAGAGGCAGGCGGCCATACATAGAATAATTGATAGTGCATAATTGGTTATGCTGAATAGGTCGCAAAACATTTGAATAGAAATTATTCTTTAATGATGCGTATCGGAGAATTCCATCATGCCGGCCGCGGTAGCCGAGGGGACTGAGGCGCTTCAGTCACGGTCTGCACGGCCACTACGGTCGGGGGTTCGAATCCCCCCTCGGGCATAGATATTTGTGCCGTCCTTAGTCTTAGTTAGTTCATAAGTAGTTTGTAAGTTTAGGGACTGATGACCCCGTAGTTAAGTCCCATAGACTATACAAACATTTGAACATTTTTTGAATTCCATCATCAGATTTGTATCTGTTGGTGTCTTCAGTTACTCTCACACAAAATACCTTTACATAGATGTTATATACAGCCGAAATATCGTTGGAAGACGTCAACATGATCCGGCTGCAAGCCCGAAATATGATGGACCAATGTTACAAACAGTTTGTGTCATGGACATGTGCAGCTCTGTGGGGACAAGCGTTATCGTCCACCAGAAGGAACCCATCTCCTATGGCACCAGCGTAGGGCTCTCTATACTTCTGACCAGTCAAAGCGCCATTCTGAACGACATGGAGGTCCGTACGTCCGCCAATACTGAGTCATGCTCACACCATTCGTCTACCACCATGACACGGTGATGTTTCCTTCACATAAGCAGGACTATTCCGAGTTTCACGTTACCTCCAGAGAGAGAGAACGACGATTTACCGGCTTAACACAAAATCTTGACTCATCTGTGAACAGAACCCGGCGCCATTCGTTACGACCCCGATCCTGATGTTCCTCCGCCTAGTTTCTGCGAACTAAACGGTGTCATGGTTTTAATAGGACACACATCATAGGCCTCCGTGCATAGCGGCCACATTTCCGAAGGCTCTTTCGAACTGTTTCTGTTGATATTGCGCGTCTTGTTGCTGCCTGCAGGGTGCGTTGCAGTTGAGTTGCATTCAGCGTCCTGTATCGACGTCGTTAACCGTAAATAAACAGTCAGCCTCTGCTGATGTAACCTGTGGACTAACTTGACCCTGCTATCTTTTAACAGCTCCTGTTCTCTCAGATCCCGCCCAAGTCCTGTAAATTACACTTTGGAAACATTCCAATAGCTGCAGTGATCTCCCTCTGTTCCTGTCTTGCTTCCAGCTTCCTAAGGCTCTACATGCCATAGCTTCGGGTAAATCATGTTGTTGCATTGCACTACCTGCTCACTATACTATCTGAACCCAACTACTTGTGTAATTCACAAACCACCTCTGTAGCAACGTTTTGTTATTACCACCATCTCGTTTGACGTAATACTTTTGTCTCCACTCCGTAGAACCGATAGAAAGATCAATTGCTCTAAAACATTTGAAAACAAAATTATAACTGTTCCAAGCTTCTTCCAAGTAAAAGAGAAGTTCCCAATGACTAACCTCGCTTTGGCCATTCCACCACATCAGAAGCTGATGAAAATGTCGAAGCAGTGAAGAAAATTTTTTTGAAAATCTTCCAATTGCCGTAGGATAAGTTGATAAAGATGTTGGCATTTCGGCTGGCTCAAATGTTCAAAGCCGGCCGCGGTGGCCGAGGAGACTGAGGCGCTTCAGTCACGGTCTGCACGGGCACTACGGTCGGGGGTTCGAATCCCCCCTCGGGCATGGATATTTGTGCCGTCTTTAGTATAAGGTAGTTCATAAGTAGTTTGTAAGTTTAGGGACTGATGACCCCGTAGTTAAGACCCATAAGCTTAACAAACATTTTCAAATGTTCAAATGTTTGTAAATCTACGGGACTTAACTGCGTTGGTTATTAGTCCCTGGACTTACAAACTACTTAAACTAATCTAAGGACAATACAAACACCCATCCCCCATGAAGGACTCTAACCTCCGACGGCGAACAACCGCGCGCCCCATAGTGAGGCGCCTTAGACCGCTCGGCTACTCCTCCGCGGCTCGGTCGGCTCATCTCATATAATTTCCTCCGTTGTTTTGGATCTCAGACGTGTGTCAGATAAGTATGTTCTGAAATTTCTCTATTTTGATCAGAAGAAACGTCGCAGGAGTATCGCTCAGGAGCTCTTGAACGACCAAATCCCAATCGTCCCAATGCAAGCATACCGGAGAGCCGACACAAATAAAACCACCCCAAGTTTGATCAAATGTCAAAGTTTTACTCATTTTTGTTTAAATTTTTGATTTACCATAGTGTAGATAATCATGAATTTGTGTCTGAAGGTCGTACGACCAATATGGAAATGACGTTGGCGCCGTTTGCGAGAAGCAATAGGCAAGAAATGTCCCAAATTGTGGAAAACAGTTCATTGCTTTTGTATCACGACAATGCAACTGCTCATTCATCGCTGCTTGTGAGAAATTTTTCGGCCAAAAGCAACACAATTATACCTCGGCCACCATAGTCATCGGATTTGGCTCCTGTTCCCAAAATTGAAGAGACCTACAAAAGGCGAAGATTTTAACCTATTGAGGAAATAAAAAGCGCATAGCTGAAAGTATTCAAGGCTGTACTAAGAAGTGTTTATTACAATGGTTTCGTGGACTGAAAGAAGTGTTGGCACAATTGTATTATATCTGAGAGGGATTGCTTTGATGGGGAAAGCATGAATGTTGAAGAATTTAAAAAAAAATCATAAAAATATAAAGTCACAGAATGTTGAAATGTTTGTAAATCTATGGGGCTTTACTGCTGCAGTTATCAGTCCATACGCTTACAAAGTACTTAACAACACACACACACACACACACACACACACACACACACACACACACACACACACACACACATGCCCGAGGGAGGATTCGAACCTCCCTCAGTAAGGAAGCTCGCGCTCGGCCAATACACCGCGGCTAAGAAGTCTCACCTCGTATACCATAGTGTAAGAATATCAAGAGAATTAAGAATCGTGCGGTGATTGAATATTTTCGTGTGAAGGGAATGGCGCCCAAGGAAATTGCGGGGGGGGGGGGGGCGGGGGGGGGGGGGATACGGAATACACTTAAGGACAGTACTGCGTTCTATGCAACCGCTGAGACACTGAGTGTCCGACTTCAAATATGGAGGAACCGGTGTGGAAGATACGCCAAGGAACGGAGGGCCTATCATCGTTGCCACTGATGAAACAGTGATTCGCGATACAATTGTGCAGGATCGTCGAACAACGTTGCGACACATTGGAACTACAATTGAAATCTCCCATGTGGGTGGTCTTGACATTGTTGTGGATTTTATTCAATTGTAAATCAGTTAATAATCACACTTACATTCGTATATTTGAGATCGGTTCCGGTCTATTACTGGGCCATCTTCAAGTACAATGTGGCTGCGACTGGAAATCCACTACAGCAGCTGGACAGGTCGTCCACTTTGGTAACTGTTACCACTTTGGACTTGAAGATGGCCCAGTAATAAATCGTAACCGGTCTCAAATGTAGGGATATCAAATGTTCAAATGTTTGTTAAGCTTATGGGACTTAACTACGGGGTCATCAGTCCCTAAACTTACAAACTACTTATGAACTACTTACGAACTAGGACGGCACGAATATCCATGCCCGAGGGGGGATTCGAACCCCCGACCGTAATGGCCGTGCAGACCGTGACTGAAGCGTCTCAGTCCCCTCGGGCACCGCGGCCGGCTGTAGGGATATAAATGCGATCATTGGCTGATTTATAATCAAATAATACATTAAGATAGCTGAATTCCAGGCTTTGTTTTAATGTTGTGGTTTGTATTGGAAGTACGGAAAGTTTCACCTCAATGGGTCCTGAAAGATTTGAAAGCAGTTCAGAAACGGGATCGTCTGCAGTGTTGTGAAGAAATTGTCCCCCAATTTGAAGCGGATGAAGACGGCTTTCTCGCAAGATATGTGACAATGGACGAAACGTAGGTTCAGTACATTGATCCTGAGAAAGAACTGGAAACAAATTTCATTCCCTATCCTAAAAGAATTCCGGGTGCCAAAATTAGCCAGTAAGCAGATGGCATTGGTCTTCTAGGAGTATTAATGCAATGTGTCACACTACTTTTGTAGGGAAGGCGAATATAAGGCTGCGTTTCATCGGCAGAGCACTTAGAAGACGCAGCAGTTGCACTATAGAAACCTATACTACACTTGTGCTAATTTGGAGTATTGCTGCGCATTGCGGAATCCGCACGAAGGACTGACGGAGGGTATAGAGAAAGATCAGAGATGGGCGTGAGGACTGCCGCCAAAAGCCACGCTGTCGAAGGGGCATTGAACCCTAATCTTCCTTCCTTCTTCAGGCACACACAGTGAGGTTCCTGGCAGATATTAATGTAGACATAGACCAGTAATATTACAGAAGATCTTTGACAGCCTCTCGAACAGCTACAAAATCATATGATGTTCATAACTGAAAAAACAGAGCCGTCATAACTATGGTATACACGGTTATTTATTCAGACCGTGATCGGTTTAGTATTTTTTCTACGCATCCATCTTCAAATGCTTTTTAGATCGAGACCCATATTATTTTTATTACAGTTGCGCAGCACTAGGGCAGAAAGAAATACTATTTTTTATTGTTTTGTGAAGTTTACTTTAGGTTTATTCATTTTCGTGTATGTTGTTGTTGTTGTGATCTTCAGACTGGTTTGATGCAGCTCTCCACGCCACCCTGTCCTGTGCAAGTCTCTTCATCTGACAATACGTTCGGCAACCTACATCCTTTTCAATCTGCTTACTATATTCGTCCGTCGGTCTCCCTCTACGATTTTTACCCCACACGCTTCCCTCTAATGCTAAGTTGACAAGATGTCTCAGAATGTGCCCAACCAATCTTCTATTAGTCAGGATATGCCAGAAACTCCTTTTCTCCCCGATTCGGTTAAGTACCTACTCATTAGTTAAGTGATCAAACCATCTAATTTTAATCATTCGTCTGTAGCACCACATTTCAGAGGCTTCTATCATCTTTTTATCTGGACTCCTTATGGTCCTCGTTTCACTCCCATACAATGCTACACTCCAGACAAATGCTTTCACAAAGGATTTCATAACATTTAAATTAATGTTGGATGTTAATAAGTTTCGCTTCTTTAGAAACGCTCCCATAGCCATTCTGCATTGTATATCGCCTTTACTTCGGCCATCAGATGTTATCTTGCTACCAAAATAACAAAATTCATCTACTATTTTTATTGTCTCATTACCTAATCTAATTCCTACAGCATCGCCTGATTTTCTGACATTGCATTCCATTACCTTCGTATTGCTCTTGTTAACGTTCATCTTATATCTTCCTTTCAAGACACTGTCTATTCCATTCAATTGCTCTTCCAGATCTTTTGCAGTCTCTGACAAAATTACTATGTCATCGGCAAACCAGAGTGTTTTTATTTCTTCTACCTTCACTTGAATGCCCTCTCCAAGTTTTTCCTTCCATTCCTTCACTGCCTGCTCAATGTACAGATTGAACAACATTGGGGAAAGGCTACAACCCTGTCTTACTCCCTTCCCAACCTCTGCGTCCCTTTCTTGCCCTTCGACTCTAATAACCGCTGTCTGGTTTTGTATAGGTTCAATACAACTCTTCGCTCCCTATATTTTACTCCTGTTAACTTCAGAATTTGGAATAGTGTATTCCAATCGACATTGTCAAAAGCTTTCTCCAAATCGACAAACGCTAAAAACGTAGGTTTCCCTTTCCTTAGCCTAAGATAAGTCGTAATGTATTGCCTCCCGTGTGCCTACATTTCTCCTCAATCCAAACTGATCTTCCCCGAGGTCTAATTCCACAAGTTTTTCCATTCGTCTGCGAATAATTCGTGTTAGTATTTTGCACTCATGACTTATTAAACTGATAGTTCTGTAATGTTCACACTCGTCTGCACTTGCTTCGTGTCTATCAGCCGGCCGAGGAGACTGAGGCGCTTTAGTCACGGTCTGCACGGCCACTACGGGCGGGGGTTCGAATCCCCCCCTCGGGCATGGATATTTGCGTCGTCCTAGTTCGTAAGTAGTTCATAAGTTGTTTGTAAGTTTAGGGACTGATGACCCCGCAGTTGAGTCGCATAGGCCTTACAAACATCTGAACATTTTTTCGTGTCTATCATCGCATTTATAAAAAGGTTTTTAAGTTAAATATGGAGTAAACTTACGTGTCGTGTCATTCTCTGTTACAAAAGCGTCCTATGTTTCTTTCGTGTTTATAAACATGCTATGTTTTCGGATGTGCACTGTATGAATGCTGATAAATTTGCCCTTAGGCACTTTACGGGACACCATGCTATAATTAAAGTCAGTGCACACAATAAGAATCCACAAGCGTGACCCAGCTTATAGTAAGAAAAATGAACAATTTTAGCAAATTATTATAGCGGTGAACGTTTTAGGTTGGAGGCCTAGTACAAGTGTACGGGTGTGATAAAATTCGTCGTTTCTTATGCACTAAAATTAATTTCAATGTCTAATTTCAGGAGTAAAATTTTTAACACTATTAATAATATGTTATTTTACTAAGTAGTTGAAAGAACACATAGAAATATTACATATAAGTTGCACAGGAATGGCCGCGCGGTCTGAGGCTCTGTGTCACGAATTGCGCGGTTGCCCCCGTCAGAGGTACGAGTCATCCCTTGGGCATGGCTGTGTGTGTTGTCCTTAGC
Source organism: Locusta migratoria (assembly GCA_026315105.1). Taxonomy (NCBI): domain Eukaryota; kingdom Metazoa; phylum Arthropoda; class Insecta; order Orthoptera; family Acrididae; genus Locusta; species Locusta migratoria. Next base: position 133,281,878 of record CM048749.1, on the reverse strand, counting down.
ATAAGTTTAAGTAGTTTGTAAGAATATGGAACGTTCGCCACTTGGCTGGTCCCTTAGGTTTTCGAAAAATTTTAAGATTTGATTTGAATACACAGAAACAAAATGATAATGGGTGTATTACGAGGGCTGCTGAAATGAAAAGGTACGAAACCGACTGAAATTTGAATATGCCACTTTGGGATAATGTAGTGCGATATCTAGGGACGAAAAGGATGTGTCGTCACCACCCACTAAAATATCCAAGGCTGTGCCCTTAGCAGGCAAGCAAGCAAGGTGATGCCCACCGTCTTTTACGACGTCCGAAGTCTGATACTCAACGAATTCTTCGAGTACTGGAGAACCATTAACAGTGACGTCTACTGTCAAAGAGAAGCGCTTCAACCCGGACGACGAACTGGTAGACACATTAGTGGACAGCCACAGGAATTCTGGTAACACGAAATCCTTCGGCTCGTCAAACAGTGGCATAGTTTTACTCAGGCCTCTGGTGATTACTTTTGAATAAAGATTTCAATTATACCACAGTGTCGTTTCGAAACTTTCCATTCGAAAACCTCTGATACGCTTACACTGAACAACCTAAGAAATTTGTACACATGTCTAATATCGTATAGGGCACGCAAAATTTTCGCAACACGACGTGGTATTGACTCCACTAATGTCTAAGGCCGTGCTGCGGGTAATCGATGCCATGCATACTGCAGCGTTGTCCACAAATCCGTAAGAGAACGAGGGGGTGGAGTTCTCTTCCGAACAACACGTTGCAAGCCATCTCAGATAGGCTAAATAATGAAACTTTCTGGCAGATGCCGCCAGGGGACCGATGTAAATTTCCACGCCCACATTTAGTATGTTAAAGAACCTCCACCAGCTTTAAAATTCCCCTGCTGACATGCAGGTTCTAGAGATTCATGAGGTTGTCTCCATACCTATACATGTCCATCCACTCGATACAATGGGAAAAGAGAGTCGTCAGACCAGGTAACATGTTTCCAGTCATGAGCAGTGTAATATCGGTGTTGAAAGGCCCAGGCGAGTCGTAAAGCTCTGTGTCGTGCAATCTGATAGGCTACACGGTGGGCCTTCGGCTCCGAAATCCCAAATCGATGATGTTTCGTTGAGTGCTTCATATTTCGTTGAGTGCTTCATACGTTGACACTTGATGGCCCAGCATTGAAATCTGTAGTAATTTGCGGAAGGGTTGCACAAGTTGGAAAACGTCCACTGAATGTGTGTCGTATTCCATTTGGAGTTATTCAGTACTCTAAAGTGTTTCTCCGCCATTAATATTGTCTATTTGTATGTCAATTATTTTATTCCTTTATTAATGATCAATGCCCCATGTTTATATATATGTTTCCACCCGTGTGCTTTAACTTGTGTGTTCGTATGAAAGTGGAAGGTTGCTTTTAATATGGACTGAGTGCCGCGCAATGGCGTACAGTAGCCGCCTCACGATTTAGACCTCATTTACTGTATTTAAGAACGCATGGCTTCGTATGTCGTCTACACTGCGTCTGCTGGGTGGCCAGAGACAAGCTTGCTTGGTAAGATAGCGAAGTGGCCTGTTCTTAGTGTAGTACCAACATAATCATGGACAAAAAAGGTGACAAAAGAGACCTCTCTGGAGCTGTAGTAAAGGGTATTATTTTCTTCAGGTAGCAAGGGTTGGTAGACAGTAGGCTCTGAATGCGCTCTGGATCGCTTCTCGCGCCCTACAACCAGTGCATGGAGGGGAAGACTTTTGGCGTGGCCTGAGGCTTCACTCTGGCTGTGACCACCGAAGTGAATATATCGTCGAATCATGCTGAGGTGATGGCATGCTGTTAGAACTTTGCTATCTTTGTGATAAGGCACTCTTGGTTTATCAGTGATAGTTTTGTTGAGTAATTCTTTCACTATGCAAGGTGAAGTGTTTCTTAGTTTACAGGACTCAGTGATTCAGTCTAAATTTAGTATTTGTATTTCCAGTTCGGTTTTCTCTAGTTAGAATACATGTGTGTTGCCTTGAGCCTTTGTGTAGTCTTAGTATGTATGAATTTCCTTGCTGTTTTTTTAAATAACGTTTTCACCTCGTGTCGGTATCTGTGAGTATGCTAAATATTTCTCAGATTTCTGGGTTGATTCCATCTTTCCTGTCTTGGTATGACTGATTTCGTAATGGTCATTACTTCGGGCTTCAGATATGCTTTTATATGAATTATAACGTGTGCTTTACTTGCTAATTCTATATTAATTTCTTTTTGTAAATTCTATGTAGTTCACCATGGTCACACACCACATGGTACTTAAGGATAGTATGCCACTACCTCCCCACACATGAGTTCGTTTGGTGCATAGTGTGATTTTAATTTGTGCTTGAACGTTTTAACTTGCATTTACAGATCTCTACTGCCCCAGATTTTACATAGAAAATTTAACAAGCTACTTTCAAAGTTTTAAATGTGTTTATTTCTGTCAACAGTTGCTATAAAATTGTTTCATAACATGTTTCGATCACTTGGATCATCTTCAGATCTTATAGTTGCGTCCGCAACTCGTCTGGCTGAGTACTAATTGGTACGTTAAACTATCCTCTACAGTTGTCATTGGTCCTGTTGTTGTAGGATCTTTTTTCCGACCGCAGCGATGTCGGGTATTTGATGTTTTATCACATTTTCAATATTCACAGTGGACTCGTTAAGTGGTTGTATGGGAAAATCCCAATATCACAACCTTGGAAATGCTGTGGTCCTTATCTCGGGCGCCGACTATAGCACCACGTTAAAACTCACTTAAATCGTGATGATCTGCCACCGTAGCAGCAGTGACCGATACAACGGCTGCGCCAGGTACTTGTTGTCGCTGGTTACCGTACTCCCGTCCTGTCGGTGTTTATGTACGCTATGTGATGAAAAGTATGCGGACACCCCCAAAACGTAAGTTTTTCATATTAGGTACTTTTTTGCTGAAACGTACTGCCATGTACTCCATATCAGCGACCTCAGTATTCATAAGACAGCGAAGAGCAGAATGAGGCACTCCACGGAACTTAAGTACGTCGAATGTGGTCTAGTGATTGAGTGTCACTTTTGTCAGAAGTCTGTACGCGAGATTTTTACACTGCTAAACATCCCTAAGTCTACTGTTTCTGATGTGTTAGTGAAGTGGAACCGTGAAGGGACACGTACAACGCGAAACTGTACAGGCCGATCTCGACTGATGACTGACAGATACTGCCGACAGTTGAAGAGGGTTTGACAGTGTAATAGGCAGACATCTATCCAAACCATTACACAGGAATTGCAAAGTACTTCAGGATCCACTCCAAGGACTATGACAGGTTCGAGGTGAGGAAACTTGAATTTCATGGTTGAACGGCTGCCAATTAACGACACATACGCAGATCAATGCCAAACGACGCCTTGCTTAATGTAAGGAGCGTAAATGTTAGGCGATTAAACGGTGGAAAAAGCTGTGGGGAGTGACGAATCACGGTAGACAATATGGCGATCTGATGGCAGGGTGTGGCTATGGGAATGCCTGGTGAACGTAATCTGCCAGCGAGTATAGTACCAACAGTAAAATTCGTAGGCGGTGGTGTTACGGTGCGGTTGTGTTTTTCATCGATGGGGCTGGCAACGCTCGTTGTTTTGCGTGGCAGCATAACAGTAAAGGCCTACATTCATGTTTGAAGCATCTTCTTGCTTCACTATGGTGTAAAAATTTGCAATTGACTCTAAGTAATGCGAAGTGTGACGTTGTCCACATGAGTACGAAAATAAATCCTTTAATCTTTGTTTACAAGATAAATGAATCATACATGAAGGCCATAAGCTCCACAAAATATCTAGTAATTACTGTTACTTCAGACTTAAGCTGGAAAGAATACGTAGACACTGTCGTGGGAAAGGCGAACCAGAAACTGCGTTTTATTGGCAGACCCCTTAAAAGATGCACCAGAACTACTGAAGAGACTGCATACACTACGCTTGTCCGTCCTTTTTTGCTGCCCAGCATGGGATCCTTATCAGGTGGGTTTGACGGATGACATCGAAAGAGTCCATAGAAGGGCAGCTCGTTTCGTATTGTCACGATACAAGGGAGACAGCGTTACGGAAATGATACAGGATCTGGGATGGTAATCATTACAAGAACGGCGCTTATCGCTGCGGCGTGGTCATCCTTACGAAACTCCAACTACCAACATTCTCCTCCGAATGCGAAAACATATTGTTGACTCCCACCTACATAGGTAGAAATGATCATCTGAATGAAACACGAGAAATCAGAGCTCCAACGGAGAGATTCAGGTGTTCTTTCTTCCTATTCAAGAAGGGAATGGGAGATGAATAGGTGGTTCGATGAACCCTCTGCCAGGCACTTAAATGTGATTTGCAGAGTATCCCATGTAGATGTGACTTGAGGATGGGGAAATGGGAAGGTAGTGGTGGTGGTTGGGGGGAGTCTAGACTTTCTCCATATGCGTCCCAGTGGCTTATGGTGGTGGTACCAGCCTGTGTGGTGCAGCGCCAGGTCTGTGGCGACGCTACGCGACACTTCGGCTGGTGCGGCGGCGCCTGGTGCGACGCGGGCGGCGGCGGCAGGTAGCTCGGCGTGTAATTGGCGGGCCGTCCGGCGTGTCAGCTTTTAGTAACCCGAGAGCAGCCGGGGCAGAGGAGCACTCGGCGCGGTCAGGCGCCACATGTGCCGCGCGCACAAAAAGAGGAAGCCGCCGCTGGAATGCGGGCCGCGTGGGAGCACGGGCCGGCCGCGCCTCTGCGCCGACACCGAGACGACACCGATACCCGGCCCCGTCACTGGCGCGTCTGCCGGCCGATACACCAGAGGAGGAAAAAAAGACAACTCAAATAGGCCGCCCAACACCAGATACAAGGTGAAGCGGCGCTACTGCACGCGCCAACACCTCACCTCCTGACAGCAGCAAGTGTTGGCAGCGGCGGCCTCTGGTACCTGAAGCTGGCTGTTGCATCCAAGTTTCACTGATAGTCTACATTTTTTGTATGACGCAACAGTTCTCCTACAGGAGTGTTTTTCAACCTTTACGAATATGCGACCCCCACGTAAGTAAAACTATTCTTGTTTATAAAGGTGAATAGATGGGGCATAACAGCTTTCAGATAATTGCAGAACGACATGTTGACCATAGCTGTTTATTAATTCTCAATGCTACCGGTTTCGGTTATTTACCATTGGCAAGCGTTAGCAGAGATTAGCTAATAGCTTAACATGTGCCGACCGCGGTGGCCGAGGGGACTGAGGCGCTCCAGTCACGGTCTGCACGGCCACTACGGTCGGGGGTTCGAATCCCCCCTCGGGCATGGATGTTTGTGCCGTCCTTAGTATAAGGTAGTTGATAAGTAGTTTGTAAGTTTAGGGACTGATGACCCCGCAGTTAAGTCCCATAAGCTCTACAAACATTTGCATTTTGCTTAACATGTCGAAATACAAAATTATAACACAAGTATTCGTTGTCATGGCTCTAGTTATTGTCACAGTGGCTGACTGCTCACTGCTGACTCTGAGTCTGTAGCAGTCAGCCACTGTGGCAATAACTAGAGCAATGACAAGGAATACTTGTGTTATAATTTTGTACTTTGACATGTTAAGCTATTAGCTAATCTCTGCTAACGCTTGACAATGGTAAATAACCGAAATCGGTAGCACTGAGAATTAATAAGCAGCTATGGTCAACATATCGTTCTGCAATTATTCTTGTTGTGGCGTAAAGTCAGTGCCACACGCCAGATGTAGAGAATGATCGTGGAGAAGGCAGCGATCGACTGAAAGCCAATAGCAAGCAGGCGCCGCTCATCCTGGAGGGAGTAGCCGAAGATGTACGCCCTCTACAAGCGCTACATCTAGGCCGACATACGTCTGGACGCCCGGCAGTTACTATTCGGGAATACGACAGTTTCTAGTGACCACTCAGACAGTTACTAGGTAGTAACGAAGACACACTAGTACAGTACTAAGTAAGAACGCGGCTACGATCTTAGCAGTAACTAGGTCACAGCGCAGCTAGTTTCATACGGACGACGCTACGAGAAGCAAGAAGAAGAAAAAACAGACTTACGTTCTTAAGTAGAGTATATTCCGTTTCAGTCAATAAATATCTTGTAATGCTAACTATATCAATGTTTTAGATGTCAAAGGATCCTGCACCAGTCCCTTTCCTAATGACTACACCGGGATGAGTAAACAACAAAAGACGACGAGGTCACAAAAATTCTGGCCACCCCCTTCCAAATAAAAATATTCTGTCGAGCAACCCCCCCACCCACGAATCGTAACAAACTGTTATCTCGTAGAAAACAAATTTAAACGTCTTTCTTTTCCTGTAGCTTTCTTTTAAACTGTTATACGAATTTCTTTTTGTATGTATTTCGGAATGGATCACATTATCCTATTTTACAAGGTTTTCGACAGAAAAATACATATTGCTTAACCAGTGTTTCGCATTTCGGGTAAGACTCGGACGAGAAATATGCTCTTTAAGAAAGGTCCCACTGTATAGACAGTAAAGTAAAGTAAAGAAGTAGATTTTTTCGAATTTTTCAGAATGTTCTTCTACCTATCGAATTGTTGCTGAAAACAGTTTTCAGGCTTTGTGCTTATTCTTCATTAACTCACTGTATTCAAATGTTTGTGAAGCTTATGGGACTTAACTGCGGGGTCATCAGTCTCCAAAATTACAAACTACTTATGAACTAACTTATACTAAAGACAACACAAACATCCATGTCCGAGGGAGGTTTCGAACCTCCGACGAGGCAGACAGCGCGGCCCGCAACGTGGCGCTCCAGACCGCTCGGCTACTCCCGCGCGGCTCTCACTGTATTATTAAGCATTTTATGATCTATTTAATTGGTGATCAGTGTTACACAAGGAACTCCGTAATTTTAACATTAAATAAATTTAACTTTGGCAAACATTATTGCATTAGGTAACCCCTGGTTATTTTATGGTACAAGTGCTTCCTCTTGTGACGGCGATCCTCCGAACAAGACGTTACGATCCCCTGAGGGTCGCGACCCATAGGTTGAAATACTCCGTCCTACAGGAACAGCCTACACTACACTTGTGCGTCCAATACTGAAGCGACCGAGGTGGCGCAGTGGCAACACACTGTACTCCACTCGGAAGGATGGTGGTTCAAATCCACCTCCGGCCATCCAGATTTAGGTTTCCGTGATTTCCCTAAATCACTCCAAGCAAATGCCGGGATGGTTCCTTTCAAAGGGCACGGCCGATTTCCTTCCCCATCCTTACCCAAAAATCCGAGCGTGAGCTCCGTCTCTAATTACTACGCTGTCGACGGGACTTTAAACTCTAAGATTCCTTCCTTCCTTCCAATTTTGGAGTATTGTTGCGCCTTGTGGTATCCAAGCTAATGGCTTTGACGGACGATTTAGAGAAAATTCAGAGAAGTGCTACTCGTTTTGTATTATTGCGATACAGGGGAGAGAATGTCACGGAAATAATGCTCGAGTTGGGGTGGAAATCATTAAAAGAAAATTTGAGAAATTTCTTTCAGGAACTTTTCCTTCCGAAACTAACATATTTTGTTAGAACCCTCCCCCCCCACCCCTAAACTGCAATGAAATAAGAGAAATCAGAAACATTTACATGTACCTTTCCCTTCGTGCTATTAGAGAATGGAACTGTAGAGTCGAGTCCTTCCTGAGGCATGGGTGTGTGTGTTTGTCCTTAGGTTAGTTTACCTAGGTTTAAGTAGTTTGTAAGCTACGGACTGATGACCACGCAGTTCGGTCCGATAGATTTACAAACATTTGAACATTTTGAACTGTAGAGTAATATCATAAAAGCCGCTCAATTGGCCCACTGACATGCACTTTATTGTGAGTTGCAGACTATTAATGTAGATGCATCTGTAGAAGCCGATGCGACCAATCGCCGTGCCGCAGTAGACACACACCTGTTCCCAATACAACACCGAAGTTAAGCACTGCCTAGCTTGGCTAGCACTTAGATGAGTAACCGTCCAGGTCTGCTGAGAGCTGCTGGCTAGAGGGTTGCAGTCAGGTTTTGTGAGGCTGAGGAGCTACTTGAGCGAGAAGCAGCGGCTCCGTTCGCGAAAACTGACACAACGGCAAGGAGTGTGGGGCACTGACCACGCCCCCCTCCATACCGCATCCATAGGCGCCCTCGGGCGGAGGATGACACGGAGTCTGGTCAGTACTCAGTATGTCTCTCGAGCCCCGTCTGACGTTTTAGATTTAGATTTAGACGTAGATATGAGACGCATACAAGGCAGAAAATTGTTTATCTCACCGCCTGGATTCTTCACATTTGCCATTCGTGCATTGAAGTGTATGAAATTCACAAAATTGAATTTCTGCTAATCCAATTTACGATCGTATGAAAAGTTAGAGATCTAACAGTGACAAAAATATATGTGGCAAAGTGATTCCTGTAATTTACTATTTATCTCAACGTAATGGGTAACATTCCTAGTCATTTAAGAAACTGAAAAAAAACCAGATATATTATACATTATAACTTTTAAGAAAACTTATTCTTACCTCATCTGTAATGAGTCCTGTTTTTTATCGATTGATTAAAGTCTGCAATCTCCATTCCAAGATCCCTTTCAGCGGAAGCATCGCCAGGGCCGACAATCTTGCCTGGAGCACAAAGTTGCGTAAAAATGATTTTATTCTTTTCAAAGTTGAAAAGCATTTTTATGCTTCAATTGAAGTCATGGGAATTGTGAAAAATATCTTCAACAGTTTGGAGCACTCAGTGAACGTCTGAACAGCACCAGACAATGATATAAATTCTTGTGCCTGAAGGAAAATTATTACGATTGCTGTCAAAATGTCAATAGGCCTATTTGTTAGCAGAATGACGTACTCGAGAAGAATGAAGGCTGGAGAAAAATTTTTGAACAATGTTCGTTAAGCTTATGGGTCTTAACTGTGGGGTCATCATTCCCTAAACTTACAAGCAACTTATAAACTAAAGACAACACAAACATCCATGCCCGAGGGAGGATTCGAACCCCGGAGCAGGAATGGCCTCGAGCATCGGAGCATAGCGCCTCAATGCGCAATGCTGGGAGAAGCGCAGGCAGAGGTGCAATCTAGCGGACCAGTGGAAAGGTTTGCAGATAGTGACTAGGCCAACGACAAAGACAGGCCGTGGCGCGTTCATCACGACACGTCGTCCGAGAAGGCTTGAGACGGCGCGATCGCTAGATGACTGGCCGGCCGCTGGTACACAGCCCACTGCCTCATAGCAGCCAGCCAGTCAGCTAGCGATCGTGCCGTCTCAAGTGTTATCTGACGACGTGTCGTGACGAACGCGCCACGGTCTGTCTTTGTCGTTGGCTTCACGCGAATGTTACGTTGTACCACAGTCAGGACTGGACTCTCTACTGCCACACGTATAATGGGCCGAGCTGTCCGCCAGGGAGTTTCACCAGGAATGCAAGCCTCTGAACCTGTTACAAGGCGCGCAATCATTTTCGGGGGGTTATAAGGCAACACGATGTTGTACGATCAAAAGTAGTTGATTGTAACATATTCGTGATACAGGTTAGACTTCCTATACGAAGAAAGGTATAAGAAAATTGGACATACATAGTTTTTAAAAACTGGGGGTTGTGTAACTCGACAATCGTTCATACCACTCACGTGCTACTTGTAAACGATCTTTATTTTATTTTATTTTTTTCTCCATTTGTGGTTGCCTCACCCGAATTTTTGTTGGCGGGCACTGAAATGGTTCTACCTCGACTGCTTTATTTCGCACCATTGGATATTCGTATCTGACACATTTCTCGATTACTGTACATATCAACTTATCATATATCAACATACATATCTGCTTCTAGATTTAGTACCAGGCGTAACCCGGGTATTTATTTATTCCAGTTATCACATAACCTAGCTGTTGGAGCTTGTCATATTCGAAGTCGTGTTTACATATACCTCATAAAGTGTTACATCACCAGTATTCTAGGGGTTCATGACTCATTACATAAAAATGGAACAGATGTGTACAAAAACAACATTTCAGTTCTCTTTATTGCCCACGGAAACAGAAAGACAGTACCAAAGACATTCTGAATTTGTGTTCCACATGGCAGCATAAACCTGTACTCTTATAGGGGCTACCCCACATCCTCTTGCTCTGATTCATAATGTACACTCGATTGTTAAGCGGCATTGATCCAGAACCTACCACTCCCGAGTGGCGATTCAGCGTAGATAAATTGGTTGGTGAATCGTCCCGTCCAGAAACAGTCCTTTTCAATGTATCCCAAGTATGTTCTATAGGGTTCATGTTTGAAGAACATACTGTCCATTCTAATCTTGAGATGTCGTTAACATGAACATACACATTCACAAGATGTGCACGATGAGCGCCATAATTGAAGGGTATGGAGAAATATAATGGTAACCCACATTAACTATGAATGGAGATATTCAATTGGAGAAGTTTACAAAAATATTTCATACGTAACTTATTAATATTTTATTATTTATGCAACTGGTCGTCACTGTACAACATCTTAAGTACACAACCAATGGAAAATATACAAACTTTGAGTTAATAATGTCCAAAACTTCGTATTTTCTTAACTGTGGGTAACATATTACGTGGTATACCATTGTTTTCCTGCGATAAACACCAGACAGTTGAAAATTCTCACATTTCGTCTGCCGATGCATCTAGATACTCATACTCAGTTTTAGATGTCTTCTTCGTTTTTATTGCTTTATAGAATTCATGATAAATTGGAGATATCCAGTTCAGTGCAGATAAGAGGTTGTTTCCCTTCTTCGAGTCAATTGGAACTGACCCAGAATACTTCTTTTGATGACTGGTTCCTTCTAAGGTTGTAGGGTGACCTCGTTTGTGTAAACTGACTTTCTGCCAGTCTTCTTCATGAAATGTATTTAATACAAACAAGATTCCTGCATGATCTGCATCGAGGAGGAGCCGTACAGCATCTCGCAAAACAATGTGCCCTTCTACTGAGATACTATAAGACTTACTTGATTTGCAGTAGAATTAATATACGCAGAATCCTCAATCTCCTCGTTTACATTTAAATCTATAAAATTAATGTGATCATCAAAAGTCAGATCACTGGAATCACCACAAGCTTCATTTAAAAATCCAAAAATATCACGACTGCCCGCACGGCAATCTGCTGCTGCTTCCATTTTGAATTTGTGGCTTACCATTGTTTCTCACCAGCGTATGAGGGTTACCATGGAAACAAATCAACATTGTGCTGCCATCTGTCATCAATAAGTCGAAATTGTTACAGGAGTTAGCACAGATCAAGGTTACCAATGTCTTACTGTACTTGGTTTGAAAAATTCAAATTCGAGGGTTACCATTATCTTTCCCCATACTCTTCAATTGTCGCCCGTTAAGACGAACCACTGACATAAACGCTGCCGATATGGTAGCACTATACGCCAGAGGAGGTCGTCCCTGTACAGTATAGCCATTTCGAAACCTTCTACGATCACCAATCGTGTAGTTGTCACCCCAAAACATCAGGGAACCACCACATGGCTGCACTCTCTGGACCGACTGCCTAAGACGTTCAAGCCGCTCAGGCTGCCCTCATAAACGTCTGGCTGAAGGCAAAAGCCAGTCTCAGCAGTGAGCAGCACGTGTTGCCAGTACTGGAAATTCCATTCAGCATGCTGTTGGGCCCATCTGTATCGCGCTGCATGGTGTCTAGCTGTCAAATCTGGCTCTTGCCATGGAAGTCACGAGTAAAGTTGTATGACATGCAGCCTATTACGTACAGTTTGAGGCGAAACACGACGTTCAGTGCCTGCATGAAAATCATTATTCACCGTTAATAATACGAGAAACAGCTTTGGCCGAATGTAATCTTTATTTGACTAATGCATATCTATTTCGCGTGCCTGTTACGTGCACAGCATCAGCTGCACGTTTTAAAGCCCTTCTCGTGCAACACGTAACTCAGGTTCTACAAAAACGAATCTGTGTCTACGCCACTATTTTCATTCAAAGTGGGTCAACATCACATGTCGATTAGCAGGAGAAAGACTTGTTTTGAGAAAACTTCGGTGATTACTGCATCATGTCTGGTCACTTTCAAGATGTATGGCTTTCCAGATCCCCCGAACTAAATGCATGTGAGTGCTAGTTGTGAGGATATTTGAGGGATCGTAACTGTCAGGGATGTATCCAGGCTCTTCCTAATCTGGAAGATAGCGTTCAACAACATATAGCCCTCATTACACCGGATATACTGCGGGCAAGTGTCGACCATGCCGTTTTAAAGATGCAGGTTGTTGCTGAGTCGGGAGACCACATTTAATAATGTTCCATAATTTTATAATGTTCCAGCCTGGCTATTAATTTTTGAGATTAACAAATTTACAGAAGGAAGTGGTTTGAAGATAGAAGCTATGAAAGATCCCATCGGTAAATTACGGGGAAAATTATTACATGCATTTAAATGAAATGGTAAGCTAATTAACGGTGGAGTGTTGTGCAGGCAGAACATAACAAAAAAATCGACGAGCAGTTACCTTTATCAATAGATCCATCGGTGGTTGAAATTTGGCTGTAAATGAAATTTTAATAATATGATAACCACTCGCCGAACAGTGGATGGCAGTTCGTCAATATTAAACTACGACTCGTGTAGCAAACAGTAAAGTAAGATAAGTGACATGATATAAATCGGATAGGAATATCACGTAAGTCAAACACATCGGACTTCTAAAAATTTACAAGAAAATCGACTGCAGGTTCTATTGCCAGTAAATGATAATATTATGGAATAAATTTTGAAACAAGACTGGCAGGCTACACGAAATATCACCATTCAATATTAACTAAAAACTATGCCATCCATTGTTGCGGTGATTCAACAAGGCTGAAAAAGACTTTATGGGCGGAGGGAAGATAGGGCAAAATTATTAATAAAAATTCATAAGTGCGAATTTAAGTGAGAGGTGGGGGTTTATTTATAAATTTAAGATACACGCATATCACATATATTTACCTGAATGTACATAACAGCGGCCACATAAAAATAATAAAGCACAGCTCCAGTCTGCAAGATGCTATCGCTACGAAGTACAAAGCAAGAGTGTCTTCTTTCTTACAAAAAAAAAATTGAAAGTGTTGTTCCTAAATTTTCTTTCTCTGACTTTCATAGATAACTATTTTAACATGCCGAAATAATATAAAAATACAAAACTTTCTCTGATAATATCGGGGAATGGAAAACGTGTCATTATACGGCCCCCTTTGGCACGGCTGAGGTATGATACAGAGTCCGATAGCCGTGACAAACAAGCGTTGTGTCAAGGCTAGTTTCATAGAACACAAATACATCGAATATTACATAAGATAATAATGTAAATTACATATAATCCACATAACATAAGTACAACATGGGTCAGTCTTTTGGAATATTCGTTTTTCAGAATTGTTTTCTCAATAACATATCATGTTTCGTCGTATTACAGTCTATTCACTTCGATGGATGTCTATAGTACAGAAAGTTGCATCAAATTTCATTTTATTGATTATGAAGTTGATTTTTAGTACTGTCTGTAGGTTGAATTTCAGTAACGGCGGCGACGGCTCGAGGTTGTTGCGTTGGTACTGGAGGCGGGAGCAGCGGCAGCTAGCGGCTTCCATTATTGCGCACGGTTCGTGATGGATCGTCAGTTCAGCGCTCCTCGCTCGCACCGTCTCATTGCAATTTTTGCTCATGAAAAGAACAAAAAGATTGGAGTTAGCAATGTCTACTGTACTAGGATAAATATTAATTTTTTTCCTGCAAAGAATGCACATTTGATTAGTTTCCTTCATTCACACGTTGTCTGGTGCATGAGTGTTTTTTGTGCATTCGCAAAAGCTATTACGTGATTGAATTGTGATTATTGAAGGAGATATCTAGGTATATATATATATATATATATATATATATATATATATATATATATATATATGTGTGTGTGTGTGTGTGTGTGTGTGTGTGTGTGTGTGTGTGTGTGTGCTCTCTTGTGGGTAAAGGATAAAATGAACAAACTGACATGAACATACACCAGATGTTATACAAAAAAAAAAAACTTTTTTAGCATTCAATACAAATGACGTATGTCCATGACTCTGATACTAGCAGGTTATTTGCCTAATATTTATCTTACTTTCCTATCTACATATACAATTTGGTGCTATATACATGACTATTTACAGAATGACTATCATGAATACTAGTCACTGGTCAGAATGATTATTTATGTTGATCGTACATGCGATCTTTCAAGGCAAAAAATGTTAGATGTTTCATAATTTACTATTTGTCATACATATAAATACATGGGGTCACAAGAAATGGAGAAATTATCTGGAATATCTTACATACTATGGCATCTGATTTAAATTTATGCTAACATTTTAAAGTATCTGATTTGATTATATATTAATATTTTTGTTAGCGCTGAATAGATTCAGTCTCTATTAATGCTAACGCAGCTTGCTGCGAGTCCATACATTTTTTTTCATATTTTTTATTTGATTAATATTGTCCGTTAGACGGTGTTGTAAGAGCTTTGTTTGCATAGCGCTGTCAACAATCAGTAATGACGTCACGTCGCGCCACTGGTTCAGCTTCAGTCCAGGGTTGCCAGGTGTGGCGATTTTTCGCATTCTTGGCTATCTTTTTCTTATAAAAGTAGCCATTCTATCAGTCTGGCGACTGGCGATTAAATTTGGCTATTAAAGGAATTGGTTGGCGACTTAATGACTATTTTATTTTACTTCAAATACAACGAATGTAAAGCAATCACTCTTTAGACATTGCGTCAATGATACCGGCTAAACTTCGGTAGAATGCTGGGGAAATGTAATCTACCTACACAAGTTAGCACAAATGTTTTCAAATATCATGGATGTGTGGGAGAGTGTCACAGAGATGAACTCAGCTCACAGACTCTTGAAGATAGACGTAAACTACCTCATGTACCCTACTTAAGATGGTTCAAGAACAGGCTTTAAACGATATCTCGTACTACAACACCGTATGTATGGCTCCCGCTGAGAACATGAGGATAAGATTATATAAACTACAGCATGTAAGGAGGCATTTAAAAAGTAATTTTTTCCGCGTTTCATACGTCAATACAACAGAAATTCGTAATAACTTGCTACTGTGAAGCGAGCCCTTAGCTACGCACTTCACAACAATGGTTTGCAGAGTATAAATGTCGATGGAGAACACGCGGTGATTTCCCAGTCGTTCTCATGGCTGATTTTTCAGTGTGTCATGACGCATTATTCCGAATTAAAGTCCACCTCACCTCAAAGTATGGATTGCTCAGTGCATTACTATAAATTACCTCACCTCAAAATGTTGTAATGATTTTATGTGTATTAAAGAAATGTTTGAAAGATTCAATAACTCTATTTAACATCTGTAAATATTTGTTTTTAAGAAGATGTAAGTGATTGGTAAATCGGACCTATGCATGAGAACATCCCTTGTGTAAGTTTGATAGAGTGATTATTGAACAGTTTTGCGTTGTAATTATTATAAGTTATGAAATTAATAAATGTGATAGTTAAATGTAACTGAATTTCTAGAGTGTCTCTATTATATTAACAATGTGACAATATTTTAACTGGCCTCATTGTTAGTTGGTGGTTTGTCTGGGTTCAGATAAATGTTTCTGTGAAGTATGAGTTTCCTTCGAAAGTTGACTGATGTCTGTGAATGTGAGAGTGCACAGTTTGTGTTACTTTTTACTCAGTAACCAGCTTACTCCCTGAATTTCAGGATTATTGTTGTCGAGTAACATGCCATAATTACCATAGCATAATAATGTTAACAGATTAAAGGTAGTAATATTAGGCTATTTTTATTGATAAAAAGATGGCGATATTTTGGCTACTTTTTGTTTAAAATTTGGCGACTGAGCAATAGAAAAACCTGGCAACTCTGCTTCAGTCTGTGCTTACGTTGCATCGTGGCAGGATCGCGCGGTATGACTTCCGTAATTTTAATCGTACTGTTTCAAATTGCAACACATTGGAGATTACAGTGTGGTGTGTTTTTAAGGAAGGAGTGTCCAGTTTGCACTCGTCGAGGGTCCACACTTCACACCGGTGGGTGAGTACCACATTACGTTTTTTTGTCTGTTTGTCTGCAGCAGGCGAGGTTCGTACGTGTCGTGGAATTCACATCACCTAGCAGTGTCTCTGAATTATCACACGGCACTGTTCTCTTGTTCATATACGTACGTTTATTAATTGATTCACAGTATGTAAGCACGTCAATTAAACGTCCTGCGTGCGCATTCTACATCTTTTTATTTTTATGGTTGATTCCCGTGAGCGTTTATGGTGGCGTTAGAATGCGTCTTTATTCACCATCACGCACTGTTCAAACTAATTTATCACTTTAATTTATTTATCGGTCCTCTTAGGCCTGTCTTTTAAATTTTTTTTAATTGTTCTAAACACTGTTAGCGCGAAAGTCGTTGAACGTCTCTTAAGAATAATAAAATCACTTGTTGGTGTCTTTCACTGCACTTAACACATCTGTGCTTATTGCTGTTTCACACGGTCTCCTAATCCACATGTCCTATTCAAATAACTGGCTTCACTGTTCTTTCCCAAATAGTTTCGATTTAATAAGACATTGACTTAAGGACTGTCTCTCATTAACATCCAAATCACATAAAATCATATCTCTCTTACAAAATTCATTTCATTAGCTATTTAACAGATATAAAAATCTTTACAATTTACGAAATACATAAGCATGCTTTGATATTGAGCATAACATTGACCATATGTGGTTTGCCTATGCTCATGTCAGTTTGTTTTGTGATAATGCTGTTTTCAGCCTTGTTTATCCGATACACTCTGCACGTCTCTTCTATGCGGTATTACATGTCTAAATGTGATTCATTTCAGACTTAATTGTCGCTATGCAATACTGGTTTTGATTTCTTTTTTTAAAGTGTCACCTATCGTAACGTTTTAAACTCCGTAATCCGTGTTGTGTTACCCTGATGTTCATCAATATAAGTAATCCAGACACACATAAAATATTGGCAATAAACATTCATACCCACAAAAAAAAAAAAAAAAAAAAAAGTCAAGGCAAGACAACATCAGGCCCGGCCGTCGTGTTTGACACAAGGTAGATTTCGCACCATTTGTGCGGCAGAAGTACAGTTAAAGAAGGAAGACTGAGGACAGAGTAGTTAGAGGAATCGCGCTAATTCTAATTGCAGAATAACAATTTTATCAGTCTACAATCGTTACAGCAAAGATCACTCCTAACGTCAATTCGCGAGCAAACAACATAAAGCATAAATCATCGATCCTAGCATCGGAAAGTCCTCATCTTGTCACACCATCCGTATTTCTCGAACATTCGCGACCGTACCTAATCCTGCTCTTACGTGCGTAATTTAAATCTGTGCAAAGATAAGTAATTATAAATAAAATTATGGCACTCAGATATGCGTGTGTATTCTTGTATGTGTGTCCCTGCGTCGTTCTGTGTTCATGTCAAAAGTTAGTAAATCTTTCATTTAAAATGCACCTCCTGAGTTAGTTGTTAAAGTAAATAATTCCAGCGGTGGCTGCCAAACATACTCGTCGTTTCTTCTTGCTGAAATAAAAGTTCTTATATCTAGGCTTAAGTCTACGGTGTTTGAGTAGTAAATATTCCATACCATGCTATGTTGTGAAATTTCATGTGTTTCTCGCAATGTGTGGTTTGTCAAACAAAATAATTGCATAACCTAAGCAAATGATAAGTTTTTCTACCAGCTGCATTACTCAAGTAAATCTTAAAAAATTTACATCAATGAAGTGTGATAAAGGAAATAAAATATCTTTAAGTGATGTGATAAAGAATTATCCTTGTTAAGTGTCAAACAGCAATTAAATAGTGTGTACCCTGCATCTTAAATTCTTTGCATAGTCTGCAGTTGTTGCTTACGACATCGATTAAGCGGAGAAAATTTAAGTTCATTCTTACTTTATGCAGATTGTATGCGTGCAAGCTTGTATTGTCATGCAACATGATTCTACGTGTTTTGTTTATTTGTCAGCTGATCATTCGCATAAAAGTTAGCAAAATCACTATAGCTTGATGTATCCTTCCCTGGTAGCATAAATAGTTATAGCAAAAATTATTTTTAGTGGGCAAACGAGATTTCATATTCTCCTCTCTCCTATCACAACAAACTACATTACTTGTCCCCGTAAGTGACTATCCAAAATTTGGTCGGGCAATAATGCATATAAGTGGTACGTGTGCTTTTACACTCCACGTCCAATGAATAAATAAAGATTCTCGATCACAAACCAGAATAAATCACCTACTTCTTCCAAGCAACACATATATAAATATACACGCAAATATAAAATATTACTCCTACACAAAATATTACCCACGTCAAAATATATGGCTATTACGTCTTTAACTGCCCATAACTGTGTAAGTGTGGTAACTTACATCTGTTTACGTATTATCCATTGAATGATTGTGCCAGCTGACAATAAATATTAGGCACTTACCTGCGATCTTGCCCGTCGCTCGGTGAAGTTCTGATGCGTGACATGCTTGATGCTTACACAAATAAATATAAATAATGCCACTTAATGCACACAGACGTTCATATTAAGCGTGAAATCTTTTTAAATCTTTGTGTGGGTACAGACCTTTAATCTTTCCAGTGTTTATGTGTGCTAAAAGATAACTGCCTCGGTGTGGAATCTGTAAAATTCTGTACGGTCCGCTATACATATGCTGCCACTTCTTATTCTGCTTATGTATAACTGATGCTTTAGGATGTGTGCGAATTAAAACAAGGTCGTTTACCTGGAATCTTTGTATACGTTTGAGTTGTTTATCTTAGTATGTTTTCCTTTTAAAAGCCGCATCTGTAAGATCAATCAAAACATCACGTACTTTCTCCTCCAGTGTGGTATTGTTTTTAGGTATCTGCGGTATGGGATTCAGCCATTCATTTGATTCCTTGGTTGCCAGAACCAGATCAGATGGGGTATACGGTGTAGAATAGAGCGGAAGATTGTTCACAACCTGTTCAAAAGAATCTAGATAGTTTATCCACTGAGTTTGTCTATTTGCGACGTAGGTTCTGATAAATCTGTTAAGTTCACGGAACATGCGTTCCATAGGGTTAGCAGAAGGGTGAAATTTGGAGATCAGAATGTGCCGAATGTTGTGCTCGTGGATGAAATTTTTCCACGCACGACACGTGAAGGTGGTAGCATTGTCGGAAAGAATATTTGTCGGCTTGCCGACAAAGGGAATGTAGTCTGTGTTATGCGACGAATTACTGCTTTCGCAGTGGCGGTTTTTAGTGCATAAAATTTAACGAACTTTGAAAATACGTCATACAGGCCAAGAATATAACGAACACCTCCACGACCTATCGGAAGGGAACCGGCGAGGTCGATCACAACGAGATGTAGGGGTTTGACAGGTAGAATGGATTGCAGTTCCATTTTGCTGGATAAATTGTTGGGTTTACATTTTTGACAAATTAAACAAGATTTTAGAGTATGATGAATTTTTCGTGCCATGTTAGGAAAGAAACAATACAGTTTCAACTTATGGAGACATTTCAATGGGCCGAAATGTCCCCATAATCTGTGGGTATGCCAGATTAGAGCCTTTTCATGACATGACGGTATGCAAACGCACCACAAATTTGATTGTGCGTGGCGACGGAAAAACAATACACCTCGGTGTATTCGATAGTGCTCTTTCAGAACAGAGGTGGGGTTTGTTGATAATTGAGTGATTACTTTCGTCCACCGGTCATCGGCGTACTGAAGATCGCGGATGTTGCGAAACAATTGAAGGTAGTACGGGCGGTATTCTGCGTCTTTCATCAACATGATTCGAAATTCGGTGTCGGCCTCTGTGTAATCATCAGAATTAGGTAAGCCTTGCGGAAGACGAGAAAGCGTGTGGGCAATTATGTTATCTGAGCCTTTAATGTGTATTATTTCAAAGTCATATTCTTGAAGAATCATTGCCCAACGTGCCAGTCTATTGTGTAAAAGTCTGCATGACATGAGGAAACTTAAGGCTTGATGATCGCAAAATACTTTGGTATGTTTACCAAAGATATACTGATGAAATTTTTTGAAACTCCAAAGGATGGCAAGTAATTCAAGCTCGGTAGTAGTGTATCGCCTTTCGCACTCGGTGAGTGTACGGCTAGCAAAACTGATAATTTTGATGGATTGTGGGTCAAAATCGTTAGATATCTGAAACAAACAAGCTCCGGCTCCATAGCTCGACGAATCTGTGGATATACAGAAATCCTTTGTCATATCTGATGACTGAGAATTTCAGAATTTACCATGGCTTCTTTAATTCGTGCAAAATCATTGCGACAAGCATCGGACCAGTACCACGCAACATTTTTTCGTAGCAGTGATAGCAAAGAGGGACTATTTAACAATTGATTAGGTAGAAATTTTCGAAAAAAGGAACATAGCCCGACGAAGGCTTTTAATTGCCGCTTGTTACATGGTTCAGGGAAATATTTTATGGCCTTGATTTTGTCAGGATCGGGTGTGATGCCTACGGACGAGATAATGTGTCCGAGAAATTTGATCTCTGTTTTAACAAATTTTGATTTCTGAAGGTTTGCTGTCACACCTGATGACGAAAACTTTTTTAACACCTTTTCCAGCAAAACGAGATGTTCATCCCACGTTGCAGTGGCTATTAACAAATCATCAACATAAACGTTGAGCTGATCTATTGATTCCGGTCCGAGCACTGTGTCTAGTGCGGTAATAAAAACTTCAGCGCTGACATTCAATCCAAACGGCAAAACTTTGAATTGATAAGATCACCCTGCAAAAATGAAGGCAGTATACTTTCGCGAGTCTTTCGAAATGGGCACTTGCCAATAGGATGATCTAAGATCTAAACTGGATAGATACTGCACTCCGAAAAATTTCTGAAGATGTTCTTCAAGACTTTCTGGGCGCGTCCTGACTGGAATGATAATCTTATTTATTTCTCGTGCGTCTAGCACTAGACGCACACTATTATCAGATTTGGACACGGCCAACAGAGGACTGGCGTAAGGTGACAAGGAAGTTTCAATTATGCCCCATTTGAGCATTCGGTTGATTTCTGCTTTAACAGCATCACGTTTGGCCCATGGTATGGTGTAAGTTTGCTTGCAAAAGGTTTCATGTGGTTTAACTTGCATATGATATTCATAGGTTTTGATGAGACCGGGTCTTTTGTCAAAAACATGAAGATATTTGTAAAGAAGTTCAACCAGTTGTTGCTTTTGTGTTTGTGATGCATTAGAAGACTCTGAAATTTTTTTAACAATTGATTCGTAAGTCTCACTTTCTGTGTTTACAATCGGTGTTTCTGTTTCTAAGTATGCCTGATTGATGGGTGCAATCACAATTTTTACTGAACCACAAAATTTGCCATGTGAAGCTCTCCTTTTCACTAAGTTCAATGTACAGATACTGTTACCTATTGTCAAATGACACTTTCCCTGTCTTAGATCAATTATAGCCTCTCTATCTCTAAGATAGTCTAATCCCACAATGCAATCCTCTATTAAGGAGTCAACGACAATAAATGTGCAGAAATCTGTGATTGAATCAAAAGTAAGTGGAACTTGAGTCTGGATTTTCACTGGTTTAGACCTGACACCTGTTGCTCCTATGATCTTGCAATTTTGAACAGGAAAGGTCGGAAGCTTTTGTTGTTGACATATTCTGTGAAATAACGTCTGTGATAGAACGTTAACTGCTGCTCCGGTATCAAGTAATACATTGGTACAAATACCACCAACCACAATGACAACGTTTGCTTGTAAGACTTCAGATAGATTCTTTCTACAAGTTGTGTGTTCTTGCATCAATTCATCTTTAATGTCTACACCATCATTAAACCTCAGCATTTGAACTCTCGAGTATCGTGTGCCCCCACTGGATTCACCGCTCAAACTCGGAGAGCGTGAGAAGAGCGATTTCAATTTGTTTGGGTATCTGATGCGGTTTGGGCACGTTCCGTAACTTCAGTTATTGTCACGGTAGATTGTGATGGTCCACAAGTCGTTTGTTGTCCGCAGTCAGTCGTCATCCGTGCCACCGGCACGTAGTCTGTCTGTCGATTGTCACTGGGTGGGGGATGGTTCGGATATTGTCTACCTGTGTATGTGTTTTGTTGTGTATTCCCCGTGTTAAAATTCCTGCCCCCGTTTCGATTATTGTTCCAGTTGTTTCCTCTATTACTATACCCTGGATGGTACCTATTGCCTGTTCTTTGCCTTGTTACATTGCCCCCGCTGTATGTTTGTCTGTTAAAATTTCTACCGCCCCCGTTGTATGTTTGTCTTTGAGCCTGTGAGTTTGTGTCATAGCGGTTAACGTGTGGTGCCTGAGTATTTGTGCGCGACTGTTGGCTGGCCTGCGTCGGCGGTGGCGGCATCAGCTGATTTATTCCAATACTGTTGGCGTACCGACTGGCGTTGCCATAAGTATTGTTGTGGTTACCACGTCCGTTCCTAGATCGGTCATCTTCGTAAATTAAGTCAATCGAATCGACTGTCGACAAGAAGTCTTCCAGATTATATATAGGAATATGTACCAGTTGCAGTCTGAGGTATGTCGGCAGTCGTCCTATCATTACTCTAAGTACTTCTCGATGCAACATTGGTTCGTCGAAGAAGCGTGCTTTGTTTAAATATTTTTCAAAGTATTTTCTTAAACTGCCATTCCGCTCATTAAAGGGTGGAGGGTTGTATATTTCATTTTTTACACGCTCCTGAATTCCACAGACCAGTACTTGCTAAGAAATGCATTTTCGAACTCTTTGAGAGTGGCACAGTAGCGGTATACGCCTGAAGCCCAGATATTCCCTTCACCTTGAATGTATCCCATTACAAACCTTATCTTCCTACGCTCACTCCAGGTGTCAGGAAGCAATTCTCGAAAGGATTGTATAAAAATGACAGGATGCACGGATTTATTTTCAGGTATAAAAGTGGGAAACTGGTGATGTTTGAGGAGACTTTCTTCCAACAGTATTGAGGTAACACTAGGACGGGGAGATTGTGAGCGTTGCATAACTGTGCGTCTGTCACTGTCAAACCACTCGTCGTCTACGTCAGTCTGTTTTGCGTTACGGTCTTGGTTATGGTACCTATCTGGAGATGACGTCACCGGTGATGCGTGTCTCGTACGTGCTTCAGAAGTTGCAGTCTGTGTCCGGGATTCCCTTCGTACACTAGCCTTTACATTCGACAATTCCTCCTGCAATGACTTTACAGCGGTGCTGTGCTCCTCATATACTTTTGCAGCAACGTTTTGAATGGCAGAGTTTAAATCACGTACTAGTTTATCATTAATTTGTACCTCGGTCTGCTCCAAAAAGGTTTGAACTCTTGCCTGATTCTCACTAACAATGGCTTCTGCCTGAGAGGTTATGTGCGTTACGGTAGTTTTTAAATTTTCATGTTCAATTCTGAGTGCTGACAAATCCTGTGTAATATTTTCAATGGCTGTCGGAAGGGCTTTGGTTGTTTGCGAAACGTTATCAAGCTGTGAAGCAATGTTAGAGACCTTTTCATCAACTACGTTCAAAATATTACTGTTAACTTTGCCTTCTACATCTGCTACCTGTTGTTCAAGATTGCCTATCTGTGTATTTAATTGTCTGCTCACCTCGTCAGAAATGAGAGCTGGTAGCTTTTTCTGTGCTTCCTCGAGTTGCTTAAATCTGTTCTCGATTTCTTCTCTCGTTGCCATTTGATCCGAGATTTCCGTTTGTTGCTGTTCTAGGCGTATTAAGACATTCTGTTGAGCTTGGAATTTATTATGTAAGTCCTGTTTTGTGCATTGGTAATGTTTATCAAGTTCCTGCTTTTGTATCAATTGAAGATTTACTAACTCTTGTCTTGTGCATTTGTAATGTTCATCAAGCTTGTCGTTAATTTCCTGCTTTGTCGTCATTTGTTGGCTAATCATGGAGACTTGCTGCGTTAAATTTTGAAATATTGACTCGAATTTTGAAAACCATGAGGTAGGTAGATCACTATCTGAGTGCACAGCTACAGTAGACGTACCTCCGTCTACTACGGACGTGTCACTTACGTCCGTAGCAGGCGAAATATTTTCTATCCGCCTGTCTTCCATAACGTTTTCTAATTCCTGCTCAGATTGTCTTACAATGTTACTCGGTTGCATACTATCCATATCGGTAGCTTGTCTTCGCGTCCTAACCATGTCATGCGTACAGTGAATGTAAATACGGATGTCGTGAGCTAACACTGTTCGTTTACCTATAGCCAAAGATGCTAGTAACACGGCACTGCAGCTCGCAAAACACAGATAATGCGAAAAAGATGAGGATCGCGGCTAAAGATGGGTTCGGCAGCCATCTTGTGAAATTCTAGAAAGCTCTATTGTTGATGAGGTAACTAATAATGAAAAACTTAGGAAAAATTTGCAAAATACGGAAAAGCTGAAATTGATATTCTGCAAGCAAATAGTAGTAAAAGAAGGTCAAAAGCGTCTACAGAAACGGTGCAGGCCTGGTCTTGTCTTTCGTCCGGATGCTGTGGTCCGTCAGTCCTTTTAATTTTTTTTTTTTTTTTTTTTTTTTTTTTTTGTCACAATTATTTCCATGAAAATCTTCGTCCACATTAGTAATCAATTTTTCTCCAACAATTATTTCCAAAATGATCAGTCTCACTTTCGTGGATGTAGATGCATGAAATCAGAAAGACAACTATTAATATGTTGACAATGGAGTAACACAATGATATCGCACTAAGATATTTTTTTAATAAACTAAGAGCAAATTCGGAATCTTACGGTATTGTAACACAATGAAAGTCCTGTCACGGTCGCCAAATCTTTTATAATGTTCCAGCCTGGCTATTAATTTTTGAGATTAACCAATTTACAGAAGGAAGTGGTTTGAAGTTAGAAGCTATGAAAGATCCCAATCGGTAAATTACGGGGAAAATTATTACATGCATTTAAATGAAATGGTAAGCTAATTAACGGTGGAGTGTTGTGCAGGCAGAACATAACAAAAGAATCGACGAGCAGTTACCTTTATCAATAGATCCATCGGTGGTTGAAATTTGGCTGTAAATGAAATTTTAATAATATGATAACCACTCGCCGAACAGTGGATGGCAGTTCGTCAATATTAAACTACGACTCGTGTAGCAAACAGTAAAGTAAGATAAGTGACATGATATAAATCGGATAGGAATATCACGTAAGTCAAACACATCGGACTTCTAAAAATTTACAAGAAAATCGACTGCAGGTTCTATTGCCAGTAAATGATAATATTATGGAATAAATTTTGAAACAAGACTGGCAGGCTACGCGAAATATCACCATTCAATATTAACTAAAAACTATGCCATCCATTGTTGCGGTGATTCAACAAGGCTGAAAAAGACTTTATGGGCGGAGGGAGGATAGGGCAAAATTATTAATAAAAATTCATAAGTGCGAATTTAAGTGAGAGGTGGGGGTTTATTTATAAATTTAAGATACGCGCACATCACATATATTTACCTGAATGTACATAATAGCGGCCACATAAAAATAATAAAGTACAGCTCCAGTCTGCAAGATGCTATCGCTACGAAGTACAAAGCAAGAGTGTCTTCTTTCTTACAAAAAAAAATTGAAAGTGTTGTTCCTAAATTTTCTTTCTCTGACTTTCATAGATAACTATTTTAACATGCCGAAATAATATAAAAATACAAAACTTTCTCTGATAATATCGGGGAATGGAAAACGTGTCATTATAAAGTGTCGACCATGCCGCTTTACAGATGCAGGTTGTTGCTGAGTCGGGAGACCACATTGAACACATGGTGAAAGTTGTGACCGTATTACTGTGCCAGATCCACCGTTATCGTCCCTATTCCTACACCCACACTACATTATGGCAGCTTACAGAGCCATATTTTCGCCTGGTGAAAGAAAGTGGAACTATAATGGTTTTCAAAATATTGTGCGAGCTAACGGTTTACTGGACATCGCCACAGTTTCAGCGTCCTGCAATGTGTAGAGTGCACTGCAGCGCCCGACACGTCGTCAGGTTAATAAAAACCATCCTTAATATATTCATATCAGGGTAGTGTTATACACAGTGCTCAAAACAATTAGCGGATCAGGTGAGATGTACACAATGTACATATGGTAACGTATTTGACTTAGATATCGACTATAATTGTAATTTGTGTGTGATACATTATGATATTTTGATATCTCAACTTTTTACTTGAGTTTTACATGGCATTTACTTAGATCGAAGCACTATGGGACTAACATAATAGTGAAAAAGTCAATCTTGTTGCCGTCTAATATATGTGTGATCACCTTGGATGTTTGCGATACATATGCAGGATCGTTCCGACTTACACGATCGAGTCATCGATTGTCCGGCTGAACACAAAATTTTGACTCACCTGTAACGGAAACCGACACCATTCGTTACATCTCCAAACACCTGGCGTTATTCCGCCGAGTTATTACGAGCTAAACGGTGTCGTGGTTGTAATGGGTGGGACACACACCATAGGTCTGCGTGCGTAGAGGTCACATTCCCGAAGGCGATTTCGGACTGTTTGTGTAAATATTGCATCACCTGTTGCTGCCTGGAGGGTGCGTTGCAGCTGAGTTGCATTCAGCGTCCTGTCTAGACTAGATATTACCGGAGATAACGGTCATCTCTTGCTGATGTTACCCGTGGACGACCTTGGTCTTGCCTTCTTTTAACGCGTCCAGAATTCGAAATTGCACTTTGGGGCACACAAATAGATGCAGCCACCTTCCTGTGTCCGCTCCGTATCCAACCTTCCTATGGCTCTCCATGCCATAGCTTCGGATAAATTGGTCGCTGCTGCATTGTACTACCTGCTCACTTCACTATCTTAACACCTCTATTCGTTTGGTAAACACAAGTTAAGACCAACCCATCTGCAGCAACTTTCTGTTATTACCACTATCTCGGTTACCATAATGTTGTTTTCTCCACTCCATACAACCGACAGAAAGACGTCGAACCATTTTAGATCATTCTGCCGATGACAGTACTTCGAAACCTAGATATTTCAACTCATCTTCTGTTTTGACCAGTGTATTTGAGTTCACGAAAGTATTACTAATATCGTCAAAGACCTCTTACGCACATATTTCTGACAGAAAGAGACTAATCTAAGGAACGACTTCAATTGTTTCCTTGTAATGGCATGCGGAAAATTCCACATTGGAATTAAGTTACTAGTATTAGCCTGTATTCCAGTGGGTAAAATAAATGGCCCAAAAGTTTTATATGATGATGGAAAATTTGGATTTGGCCAAGTTAGACGAGAATCTTTATTCCCTAAACTTTCTCAGCACTGGCGAGGAACATACCAAGACTCACATACCAGCCAATATACAAGACCAGGAATTGCTAACTACGGTCCAAGAATATTAAACTGGTAAATTGTTTTGGATCTTCTGGCAAAAATACCTGCAAGTAAGTAAACCTCAACTCAGTTGAGTGAATAAATTACATATCTGAAACCGCTCTAACAATTTATACTCGTAAAATTTTTTGGAACATGTTCAGATGGGGACTATGATTATATCTGCCGATATAACATTTACGTGTTACCTTCTTCACCATTTCTTTCTTTGTCTGGGGCAAAACTTATAATGAGGATAAATGTCCATGTGGTGATATAACTGCGTCGGGCCTGGTAGTCTTGCGGTAAAGCGCTCGACTGGAAACCGACGGTTCGAAATCCGGTCGGACTTCGGATTTTTTTAGTCTGCATTTTAACCCATCCTTTACCTCTCAACGATGTGAGGAGTCGCCAGAAACGACACGTGGTTCCCCGGTTGGATAACTGGGGTAGGCTATGAGACACGCAAGTCGCCGAAGTGGCGTCCAATTGAAAGACCTGCACTAGGCCAATGACCCACACGAAATTATGATTCTTTGAAGTGTCAAAAATATGAGGGGATCATTTGAGATATCTAGTTTCTGAAGTATGGTTCCGGCGTCTTTCTGTCGGTTCTACGGAGTTGAGACAACATTACGGCAACCGAGATAGTGATAATAACAGAAAGTTGCTTGGAAGTGGTTGGCCTTGATATGTGTTTACTTTACCAAACCATTTGCAGAAGTAGTTGGATTCTGATTGTGAGCAGTTAGTGCAATGCAACAACGACGTAACTTACCCGAAGCTATGGCATGGAGAGCAATAGGAACGTTGGAGGCGGAACGGATACACATAGAGATATCTGCAGCTATTGGAGTGTACCAAAGTGTAATTTCCAGGACCTGGACGCAATTTCAAAAGAAGGCAAGGCCAAGGTCGTCCACGGATAACATCAGCAAGAGATGACCGGTTAACAGCCAGTCGAGACAGGAGGCTGAATGCAATTCAGTTTCAACGCACCTTCCAGGAAGCAACACGACCCGCAATACAAACACAAACAGTCCCAAATCCTCGGGAATGTGGCCTCTGCGCACGAAGATCTGTGGTGTGACCCCCATTAAAACCACGACACCGTTTAGCCCGCACAAACTGGGCGGAGGAACATCAGGACTGGAGTCGTAATGAAAGGCGCCGAGCTCTGTTGTGGTCTGGATTTAGTAATGGTGGATGTACGATCCTCTATGACGTTCAGAATGGTGCTTTGAGTGCTCAGAGGTACAAAGACGAGATACTTCGACCTTTTGTTGTTCCCTACGCTTTTGCCATTGGAGACGGGTTCCTTCTGGTGGACGATAACGCTCGTCCTCATAGAGTGGACAATATGCTTGAAGCTGAGGGAATTGAGCGAATGGAGTAGCCAGCTTGTTCACCGCACCTAAAACCGATTGAGCATCTCTGGGATGCACTTGACAAACGCACTGCAGTCAGACCAACACCTGTCACAACGGTTGCACAGCTGGATATTGCACTCATGGAAGAATGGCCAAATATCCCTCAAGAGCTGATTGATAACGTCACACTAACCAAGCCACACAGGTGTTCAACTGTACTAGCCATCCGAGATGATTACATACCATATTAAAGGACTACGAGGATGACTTTCACTATTATGATAGGCCCATGATGCCTCGCTCTAGGGAAACTCCCTGTAATCCTCATGTAAAGAGTTCAGAGAGCAAAATATCGTACTGTATCCCACATAAATTACAATTGTAACCAATATCTGAATAAAATACGTTACCATATGTATATTGTGTATATCTGTGACTTGGCTTCTGCTGATATTGTATTTGGCTTCATTTTGTGACGATTTGTTTCCACGTTCTAGGCCAGTTTGTGACTTGTAAAGCTTGCTTCTAGCTTATGTTTTCTAAGGCGACAGTTTATAAGTTGTAGATTTCGGCTTGGCTTTTAAAGCTCGTTGAGAATGGACGAGTTCTAATTTTTTTCTGTCATCCCAGTATGACATTTAAGTTGGTAGGCCTAGTACTTCTTTCGTAATGAATAAGTTTATATCTTTCTTGGATTTTTACACCATATATATTGGTTCTGTGCATCTATTGAAACTTCAAGCCTTTCTGCAATGTTTGAACATGATATTCAGCAACTCTGGGGCTGATATTTAATAAACTGATATTTTGAATAATTAAGTCCCGGTAGTTCAGACAGTTTGAAGCCAGTCACAAAAGATATTATTTATGCCTGATCTTTTCCTATCAAATTATTCTTTAGTAAGGTTTTATTCAAAGTCTCTCCTAACCGAACTGTTAAAATATTTTCCACACACATTTCGTACGAAAGTCAAAGATAATATCACAGGTTCACTTTTATACGAATCATGGGCTATATCAGGGAACTGAAGACTTGAATAACTGTTCGAGACACTTTTTAAATTTTCACTGATTCTATATTCTAAAATTAACAGAGTTACAATTAAATCACTTACACCAAAAGCACTTCCAACGTTCATTACACGTGACTATATTTTGTAACATTTCATTACATGAAAGTCTCTGGATAGTACTACATTGTCCACTAACTTTAATTCTTCAAGATACGTTTTTTTAATGCTAATTCTTTAAACTCGCAAAATAAGTTCAAGTTCAAATATCACTAATATGAACCAGTCTATTAACAGGAGGCAGAAACTTCTAATTCTTCCTTCCTAGCCTAGCGCAATAGCGTATGATTTATATACTAAAATTTCTTGTAAGAAATAAAAAAAAATATCGGATCCCTTTCTATCTTGAAATGATCCCTGTCTAATATTTTGTACTAATTACAGAGAGATCTGAACTCGGAGGGAATTAATCACAGAGAGACCGAGTAACCCAACTGTGGGTACTATTTATAATAACAATCTAACAAATGATCTTTGAAATACTAGGTGTTTTGACCCTCTTATTCCTTGGACATTACTATCGGAACTACACTAATATAGTTTGAATTTACTGAAATTTGGAAAAATGCGAAATCTCTGCCTCTTAAAAATGGTGATTCTAATTATATGATCGCGATGTGGTGTTACATGTATCACTTAATCCCTTGTTTTGCGTAGTGTGTGTGTGTGTGTGTGTGTGTGTGTGTGTGTGTGTGTGTGTGTGTGTGTTTGTGTAGAAAATTCCTACTTTTATTAATTTTTTCCTATCAAATTTGGTTGTGCATAGATATATAGGAATAGTTACATTTGTCATTTACAATTGTTTAAAAAAATAAGTGAGATTTACTGTAAAACTGTTGTTTTACGTTGATGACGCATGCTTTGTTTATTTGTTGTTATATCTTTGCAGTTTTCAGGCTGCTAGGTTATTTTCGTCATCATTTCCGTGCTGTTAATCATGGCTGCTCCGCTATGTACTTGCACCAGAGAAGAACAACTTTCAGTGATCCGTTTTTGGTGGTCGGAAGGCGTATCAGGGGCCGAAATTCATCGAACACTTTCAGCACAGTACCGGGAACAGTGTTTTGCTGCAACGGAGTGTCTACGAATGGACTGAAAAATTCCTAGATGGTCGCATAAGTGTTACGCACGATGAAGGATCCAGACGACCGTTTACCGCCACAAATGAAGAAACCATTGAGCGTTCCGTGAAATGATTCTCTTTGACAGACGATTAAGTACTGACGAAGTGGTACTTCGTCTGCAAATTAGTCACGTTTCTGGCTACTAAATCATCCACAACAAACTTATGTTTCATAAGGTTTGTGCAAGATGGGTGCCAAAACAACTCACCAACTCACACAGTTGGACATCTGAATATATATATATATATATATATATATATATAT
Organism: Locusta migratoria; assembly: GCA_026315105.1. NCBI lineage: Eukaryota > Metazoa > Arthropoda > Insecta > Orthoptera > Acrididae > Locusta > Locusta migratoria. Next base: position 133,250,544 of record CM048749.1, on the reverse strand, counting down.
ATATATATATATATATATATATATATATATATTTTCCATCGCTATGGTAACGAAGGGGATAACTTCTTAGACAGGGTTAGTACTGGTGACGAAACATGGATCCGTCATTACTAGCCGGAGATTAAATGGAATAGAATGGAAACATCCAAATTCGCCGTGCAAGGAAACGTTCAACACCCAGCCGTCCTTATGACCTTGCTAAATCCCATTCTAAAGAGAAGAATATTGGCACATAAATATCCAGGCTAAAGACAACACTGAACATCTAACATAAACCTGTTAAAGTAATTTTAACAAATGGTTGACAAAGATGGCAAATCTCACATAACAATCTTAAGTCAAATAAACATTTTATAAATTGACACCATGGTGTGTCGTAGTACCAATGGTTCCGGCTGATGAGCTGATTGTTGAGCAGCCGTTCTTCTGAAATGTTCGTGTATTTAATAATCTCAAGTTCCTCCAACAAATCAAGTCTTTACCTTTACGGGGACAATGTAAGATACATAGGTCTTCTAGTATGGGTGTTCCTTTTCCCCGCGAGCTATTAGAGAATGGAACTGTAGAGAAATATCTCAAAAGTGGTTCGAAGAACCCTCTGCCGTACACTTGAATGTGACTTGCGGAGTATTTACGTAGATGTAGATCAAACCACACCACACATCTACAGAGAAGCGTGTTTGAATCCGCGTGTTCACAATGACTTGAGGCTTTTCTTCGGACCAGTAATGTGAAGTACGAGTGCTACTGACGCGACGGCCGCGGTGGCCGAGAGGACTGAGGCGCTGCAGTCACGGTCTGCACGGCCACTACGGTCGGAGGTTCGAATCCCCCCTCGGGCATCGATATTTGTGCCGTCCTTAGAATTAGTTAGTTCATAAGTAGTTTATAAGTTTAGGGACTGATGACCCCGTAGTTAAGTCCCATAAGCTATACAAACATTTTTTTTTTTTTTGTTACTGACGCTCTCATGAGTGAAAGTAAAGAGTAAAATTGGGATTACTTGGGGATTTAGAAGTATCCAACGACATAATTCCAATTGTCTGTCTTCATCCCCTGCTCGAAAGTGTTGAATGAATTGTAAATGATACTCATGGAACCCGTGCATAACTAATGTACGCTACACTCTTGTATGTAGAATACCGAGACGTGCAGAAATTTTACGTATGCTTGTTGAAGAACTACTTCCGATCGAATAATATCTTCTACCTCATCCACAGTCTGCTCGTTCACACGATCAGATTCAGGACGACTGCTTGATACATACTCGACATGTGTAAATAAATTCAACATTGTTTACTCGCTACAGTACAGCACAAATGTTTGTAAAGCTAGTGGACCGAACTGCAATGGTCATCAGTCCCTGGACTTAGAAACTACTTAACCTAACTTATGCTAAGGACAACACACACACAGACATGCTCCAGGGAGGGTGTGAACCTCCGACGTGCAGCAACTGCGCACTCCACAGCAAGGCGCCTTAGAGTACACGACCAGACCCGCGAGGCCGAACACTGTGATAACTTATTGACTTGCTAGTTTGTCAGAAATTCTATTCTTATACCATGTCTTGATATTTCTTACCACTGGGAGGCCTACCCAAGCGCTGTCTATTTGACAACAAGGGCTCCCACACACACTATATGGAATGTACTTGGTATTTTAGGTAGGCTTTATCCTGAGTATCCATCTATAATGGTATAACTACGTTAGGTCCATATTCAAATTAACAAACCGACTCTATTTAAAATATAAAATGTAACAAATGAAAATGGCTGGCAACGGATAAAGCATTTACAGTGAATTCATGGAAACAGTACACATACATTTCAGGAAGGCATACGTCCACTTTTAGAGCCCAGGGTAAGATCCAATAAAATATTGTTTACTCTTCTCGCGATTCTGAAAACCTTCTTTCCCTTCCAACACAGGGGAGCGTGACAAGGTGAAGCTGAGGGTAAATCAGTTACAAGGACACAAGGTTTAATAAAAAGGGGTTCATTTTACGCCACTAGAGCAAGTTCGTTTAAAGAAATTTGTTTTACCAAAGAAACAATTAATATAGTACTTATTTTGTGTCTATTCTCACATAGATATAAACAAGCTGGTCTCCAACTTTTAGGACCGTACATAAACTGTGTTCTATGTCACACATGTGGAGTGAGTGTGGAGTAAGGGGGTGTAGGAAGTCTCCACACAAACGAAATAAAATCTCCGAAATTTACAGAAACTTGCAAACACACCAGCAGCACGCTCAGAGCAAAGCTTTGTTACATAAATTACACAAATTGATACTGCTAGTTGAATATTACGCTGGCTAGTGTATCCAACGGACAGAACAAAAATTACTATCACATTTGAATGTCTCGATAGTCTCACAATTACAATCATAATAATGACCCTTCATTGCAAAACACACACGAAAGATAAGCGGTAGCACTTGAATGTGCCTAAGCACAGAACAAATATGTGAACATTGGGGCCACCAGATCAACACAGACAAACACAACGCAAATTGACTCAGAAAGAAGAACAAATATATAAAAACGTCATGAAAAATACACCTGTTAAGTGTTGGCACAACCCAGCATAAAGTCATTAAATGGTACTGTCACTGATCAAACTATCACACAAAGAAAATAGTTAAAATCTTAAATTTTCGCCTTCGAAAGTTACATGAAAATGAAATACATTTTATATCCCAAGTATTGCTGCAAACTCTGTGCGAATCAAAGAACATTCACGACCCCCAACAATTGTTCTTAGCTGACCCCGCCAAAAACTAAGTCCGGAGTTACACAAAAGAAAGTAAGTGAAATAACTAAAATTTTCCCACAAAACTGACATGACAAATTCCACTTAATTCTTTACAAAATAGAACAATAACTGATGATTAACCGATTTTACGACGACTCGAGTCTGCATCCTATATGCAATGCGACAAGGCCCACAGTACCCTAATATCGCGACAAAATAACATAATAAAACCAATTATACCTCCACACTTGTGACTTCGATTACGACTCACTAAATACTATCAATATGACGAATAACACACAAACTAACTGCCACCATTATACACTACTGGCCATTAAAATCGCTAAACCAATAAGAAATGCAGATGATAAACGGGTATTCATTGGACAAATATATTATACTAGAACTGACATGTGATTACATTTTCAGGCAATTTGGGTGCATAGATTCTGATAAATCAGTACCCAGAACAACCACCTCTCGCCGGAATAACGGCCTTGATGAGCCTCGCTTGGATGGCGTGTACAGGTACAGATGCCCATGCAGCTTCAACGATACCACAGTTCATCAAGAGCAGTGACTGGCGTATTGTGACGATCCAGTAGGTCGGCACCACTGACCAGACGTTTTCATTTAGTAAGAGATCGTGCTGGCCAGGGCAGTAGTCGAACATTTTACCTATACAGAAAGGCCCGTACAGGACCTGCAACATGCGGTCGTGTATTATCCTGATGAAATGTAGGGTTTCGCAGGGATCGAATGAAGGGTAGAGCCAAGGGTCGTAACACATCTGAAACGTAACAGCCACTATTCAAAGTGTCGTCCATGCGAGCAAGAGGTGACCGAGACGAGTAACCCCTTACCATCACGCCGGATGATAAGCCAGTATGGCAATGACGTATACACGCTTCCAATGTGCGTTCACTGCGATGTCGCTAAACACGGATGCGGCCATCTTCTGTAAACAGAACCTGAATTCATCCGAAAAAATGACGTTATGCCATTCGTGCACCCAGGTTCGTCGTTGCTTACACCATCTCAGGCGCTCCTGTCTGTGATGCAGCGTCAAGGATAACCGCAGCCATGGTCTCCGAGCTGATAGTCCATGCTGCTGCAAACGTCGTCGAACTATTCGTGCAGATGGTTGTTGTCTTGCAAACGTCCTCATCCGTTGACAAAGGGATCGAGACGTGGCTACACGATCCGTTACAGCTATGCGGATAAGATGCCTGTCATCTCGACTGCTAGTGATACGAGGCCGTTGGGTTCCAGTACGGCGTTCTGTATTGCCCTCCTGAACCCACCGATTCCATATTCTGCTAACAGTCTTAATGACGCGATACGATAAACCGCAGTCGCGACAGGCTACAATCCGACCTTTATCAAATTCGGAAACGTGATTTCTCCTCCTTACACGAGGCATCATAACAACGTTTCACCAGACAACGCCGGTCAACTGCTGTTTGTGTATGAGAAATCGGTTGGGAACTTTCCTCATGTCAGCACGATGTAGGTGTCGCCACCGCCACCAACCTTGTGTGAACGCTCTGAAAAGCTAATCATTTGCATATCACAGCATCTTCTTCCTGTTGGTTAAATTTCCCGTCTGTAGTACGTCATCTTTTAGAAATTTTAATGGCCAGGAGTATACTATATTACCGCATAGGTGCAAACAAACACACTTTCACGCACTCCGTGATAGGTAACAGACGAGTGCGACTTGAATGATAAAGGAAAAAAATAAAACACAAACTTGCCATCTGTGCTTCTACGTGTTTGCCATTCGCCAATCGCCTTCTTCGCGACTGTCCTTATATGGTCGTACCATTTCATATCGCTGTGCAGCGTTCCGCCTACATATTTAATTTCCGCGACTCTGTCAAGCAGCACACTACTAATGCTGTATTCGAACATTACTGAACTGTTTCTCCCACTCATCTGTATCACCTTACATTTTTCTACATTTCGAGCTAGCTGCCGTTCCTCATACATGTTATATTGGTGTGGTGTCTGTTCCTTCGGACATGTCCGAAAGAACAGACACCAAACCTGCTTCGCAGCCTATATCATTTGCAAATATATTTATGAAGGTGGGGAAGAAGAAGGATTAGGAAGCAAAGGATTGACAGTGGACGTATTATGATAATGAAATTAAATAATGGCGGCAGGTGAAAATGTGCGCCAGGCCGGAAATCGAACCTGGGTAACTCGCTTCAGGCCATTTTGGCCACTTTGCTGCTTGTCCGAAAAACAGACACTACACGAATATAATAAGTATTTACACGCGAAGAAGGCGTTATACGTTCGAACTTAGATGAGAATCCTGAAAGCACGGGTAGCGAAGTGACTGGTCTGAACGCCCACTGTAATAATAATAATAATAATAATAATAAGCTGATCCGAGACCACATCGAACAACAGCAAACAAACGCTATGATCAGCGACCGCAAGGAACAGAACTACCCTTAGAAGAAAAAGAAGAAGAAAGTGGTTAATACGACCGATGGCCCGAAGCGGGAGACCCGGGTTCGATTTCCGGCACTGCACACATTTTGACTTGTCGCGATTGCTTCATTTCCATCCCCTAATGCAACCACTTTCCTTCCTAATCCTTCTTCCTTCCCCTCCTTCATAATTAATTTGCAAGTGTTCCTCATACAACCTAGAAATTTGGCCAAAGTCTTTCGGATGCTATTACAGTCGTTCAATGACGTCATCTTCCTGTATACCACAGCATCATCAGCAAACAGCCGCAGATTGCAACTCACTGTGTTTGCCAGATCATTTATATAGATAGAAAATAATAGCGGTCCTATCACACTTCCACGGGGCTCCCGATGAACACTATCCATCGAGGACGTACTGAGTCCTAATATTTAAGTAGTCTTTGAGCAATTCAGATAGTTGGGTACCTATTCCATAAACTCGTACCTGCGGTAACGTGTCAAACGCCTTTCGAAAATCGAGAAATTCGTATCCTGCCTGCTGCTCTTTATCCACAGCACGCAAGATAACATGAGAGAAAAGGGTAAGGTGGATTTCGCAAGATCGATGCTTCCTAAATCCGTGCTGTTGCATGAACAGCTTTTCCGACTGAAGGAAATCTATTACATTAGGATAATGTGTTCAAGAATTCTCCAGCAAACTGATGTTAATGATATTGGCCTGTAATTTTTCGGGTCCGTTCTTTCTACTTTCTTAAGCCCTTTCTACATGGGAAGTGAGAGCTTACGAGTTTGCCCATGATGCACCGGTCACTTCGTCCGCGTACAGTGTAGACGCGTCCACTTGCACAATATGCACGCATACGATCGCTAGGAGACGGAATAGGATGAATCCTATTCTCACGCGTATGGAAGTGCTTCGCGTATGCGCAGACGACCGAATGGGGAACAGCTGACAAACGAAGCCAAGTCGGGAATTTCTTTGACAATGTGTACTTGTCTCCTGCTCAGAGGAATGTAGATTTTCGACTCAGTCGTATTTTAGGTGGTGATACTATAGACGAATTGCATTAAAAATTTAATATAACCTGTGTACAATTTTTATTGAATACAGAGATATAGCTATTAATATGAAATCCAAACAAACGTAGAGCAAATGAAAATCAAGAAATTTTCACTGATTTATCCGTCGGTTCTTGGTAGTACAACATCACACTTGCTTAAAAGTAGAATTTTGTGTATGTTCCACACCTCATTTCCACGTAGTTACCCGGTTTTCTGCTTACTAGGACATATTCAGACTTTAAACTACGTCGAACACCGGTTATCGAAATAAAAGTCAGTATGGTTATCTACCAAGAACCGCCGAAAGAATCAGTCAAAATATCCAAATCAGTTTGTTGTACATACCAAGATCTATATCTCTGTACTCAATAAAAATCGTCCTTATTACCATCTTCTAAGATATTTGCTATTTTTCCTGGAACATGCTCTAGTTAACAGATGAAATATTTGTTTTTGGTGAGCATTATTTGAAGCTTAATCAAAGTGAAAGGTCTATTATAGACATATGAGCTAGCTAGTTCATCATATACATAGGCGCCTCAAACCGCAGGGGCTGGAAGTATGTAATCGCATTTTATAATGAGAACGTTAACACAAGTGAGCGACGTAGTTATGCATGAACTGCACGAAAACAATTAAATACAGTTTCACAGTGGCAGTCTAAAACACACAAAAACGTTTTAATCATCACAATATATCATACAGATTCGAAAAGTGATGTTAACGCGGCGATTCATTTCCTGTAAGTTGACAGCAAACAAAGTAGGCGCGTGAAGCAGACGACTCAACAAACGCGTACCCAGAGGGGGCCCGAATGGACTGCGCAGTCCGATGTAGGAATTCGTCGTAATGCGCATGACGTCACCGCCGAAGCACGCGGCGATAGTTGTAGCGGTAGCCCTGCAGTAGCTTGTTGTTTACAGTGTATGTTTTGTTTCGTTTATTCGTGTTTTACGACAGAAAATTCGATTAATATGTTAATCATTCGTTTGATATTTTAAATTCTCCCAGAATCGTTGACAAAAAGACACTAGCAAGTGCCTATGGAACAAACGAGCAGCTCCAAAAACAATTCTCAGCATAAGGTATTTGTGCTGTGAAACAATACAGATTGGAAACCGAAGGAAGTTGTTACCATTTCAGAAAGGACTCTTAATGTCAATTAATTCTTTATTTGGCCTTCATTCTGACCTTTTGTCACTAGGCATTAAGTGTGTATTAACCCGCGAGAACATGTACGTTTAAAAGTTACGCGATCGATCGCACGTATAGCATTTTTCTAACACTCAAAGAACAGTTTGTAATGTACTTAATATGTCTAAATAAGTGTTTCTAGTTGCGTTTATAAGAAAACACAAATATTTGACTATTTAAAATTGGTGAAATGCTGATTGTTTTAAAATTACTGTGAGCAAAATACTCACGCGCAAGTCCTCGCGGGTTAATAGCACGACTGAACGAGGACTGTCTTGAAAATTTGTTTTCACAGATTAGAGGTATTGGCCATTTCTATCAGCATTCTCGCCAAAAGAAGTTTATTGCTTCTGGGAAAGAATGCCCAAGACATTGCACTGTCTAATACTTCGTCTGTGAGACAGGAAGAAGACTCACAACAATTTCTGTCATCTAGTGCGCTGTGTGGAATTTTGCCGGATATGTTTGAAGCACTGACCGGGCCCGATGGGAAAGTGGAGAGTCAGGACATAAGTTTTCGTTGTGAAGCTGCTGCACCGTCTGCTATGACACATGTTGAATTCCCAACTGAAGGATTCAAATATCTGGCAGGCTACATTGCACGTCGTGCTGCGAAATATGACATCTCACTGGGGGTGTCGTCTAATGAACTACTTTGTCCTCCTCCAAAACACCTCGCAGAATACGAGTGGATATAATTTCTATCACGAGGAGGTTTGTTAGTGCCGACTGACGAGTGAATGCGGCAGATCTCAGAGCTCGAGCTGCTGTTCAATGAGATTGACGGAAATGACACACTAAAAAAAAAAAAATATTTCTAAGAGATTAGCCGACGTAATTTCGCAGAAATATCTTCATGTGGCGCCGGGGGTCTTTAAAACATTCTTACGGACCGAATTTTTTTTTCGAGTGCGCTACCTCAACATGAAGCTGAGGAGAGAGAAAATGACGTCAGTGACATTCTTCGACTGTCGGAAGGATTTAACGAGGTATGTAACTGCAATAAGCAATGCGTAAACAGACAACTTTTCTGTGTTTAGTGGTGTTGCATGTGACGGCGCAGCGCAGCTTCGCGCCCCTCGCTAGCAGTGCTGACGTCATTTCAATGGCCAATAGGAAGTCGTTTCGCTTCGGGCCCAACCTTTTATAGAATAACCTTGCGCGTACCGTTTGAACGCTTTTTTGTAGTTCGACGGTCTATCGCAAGGGGCGCTGAAGCTGACAACGACTTCTTTATGCGTGTTGCACGTCTCGTATGGAAAGGACTTTTTATACACGGGAGTCACGTGCGCTTTTTACGAGTCTCTTGGAACTTCGCGCTGGATCAAAGATCGCGATAAACGCAAGCTAAGTAAGGGACCAATGCCACAGAGTACTGTTTGTAAAACAGTAAAGAGGCGGGCTATATTCGTCCAGTACAGATTAGAGAAATGATGCGTTCCGACGTGACGCCTTCGGCTCCCTCCTCGCCTCGGCCTGCTGGCGGCGTCGGCGCCTGTGAAGGCGTGGGCGGGGCGGCCGCGGTTTCGCAGGGTTATCTGCTGGCTGGCCGCTTTGATCCCCACCGCCATTATCTGGCCATTAATGCGTCCCAGGCGAGCGACAAATTGAGTCCTGCCTGCCTCTCCAGAGCCAGCCGCGTCCCCCCACCACACAGCCCGATCGTTAATTATCTCTGACTGGGGCGCAGGCAGCGCTGCCTCTGACGTACTGCCTCGCTGGAGCGAGACGCCTTACATCCTGTGAAATATGGCCGACTGTAAACACCGAGAGACGAGGCACGGTAATTAAGGCAGGAATGTTAGTGATAATCTCAGATATAAACATTAAAGAAAGTGAAAAATAAAGGCAGTCGCCAGGCCGTTCGGGGGAGGCGGAGAGAGGGGTTTCCTTCATTTTTGTTTTAAACCAGTGTTTCCCAAACTTTTTAAATACGCAACACTCTTACAAAAAAAAAAAATCAGCGAATTATCCCCTCTCCCAAGCCACCCCGCTATTATTTGATAGTTCTCAAAACCAACGATCGTAATTTTCTTTCTGTTGATATGACTTTCTTGTAAAAATCATGTACAGTATTATATATTATAGAATGAATTTGTATTGTATGTTTTCTACCTTACATGATTTCCGACAGAGAAATACATTTTGTACAATGACTGTTTCTCTTTTCAGGTAAGACACAACGGAATTATATCTCACTGTATCAGTGGCGTAACTATGGGGGGGGGGGGGATAGAAATACCACCCCCAGTACCCGAAAAAAAGAAAAAAAGAAGGAATCGAATAACAGCAATCTGGTAAAGGTATATATTGAAAACTTGGGGTGTTTTACCATAAACTTTCATTGGACGGGAGTGAATTAGTTTCTTCAACGGGAGTGGTAGATGGTAGTCTGTCTGGAAACTGACTAAAATTTTGCTCGTCAAGCAGATCTATTCCCCCCCCCCCCCCCCAAAGCCAAGTCCTAGTTACGCCAGTGCACTGTATAGTCAATTTGTAAAGAAGTACACAGCTTTAATGTTCGAATTAATCAACAGTTACACACTGCAAATTGTCGAATTAGTTATCAACTGATTCCTGAAAACGATCTTCATGCTTTGCCTTTATTCATCGTTAACATCGTTAGAAAACAACTAGCTCCAAATACCTACTTCCCTAGGTTTTTCATTTTGTTGTATATTTATTTATATATGTTACAGTTTTTTGCGTATGAAAGACACGGGTAATTTCTTAGGAGTTATGTACATCGAAGTATCAGCAGTCGGGACGCTGCTGTGATCGATCTATCGATCGGTTTACTCTCGAGATTGTGTCGGCGTAGTCGGTGCAAACGACGAAAGAATAATGATATTAAAAGGGCAATAAGAAGTAAATGAAATACAATAGATAGTGTGCAATGAAATGTTCGCTTTATGAGTATAATATTTAATTTAGTGATCCGGCAATGATACATACAAGAATGTGTCAACCATACAGCAGGAACAGCATTAATTAATTTTGAGCGCTTTTTTCTGTTGTTTCCATCTGGATCGAGAACGTGAAAATTCTTTCCTATGCTTTGGCATGTTTCTTGTTTTTTATCTTTGAAACTGCACTATGCACTAATTCTTATTTTTCCTAATTCGTGCGCTTCTCCTTGCAGAGAAACGTATCACGCTAGAGACCAAAGAAAAGTTCTGTGGCATCATCACATTTCATTGTATGTCAGGGAGACGCCCTTACGCTGAAAATGTGATGCCTGATTCCGCCATATTGCTAAATTTTGGAGAAGTTTCGTTTCGTATAGATGTTTTATGTCACTTAAAACAGGAATAAAATGTCCAATGGTTTTGCTGTGATTATAATGTGTTAAGAGAGTGCAAATTAGCCATTAAAAATTAGTTTTCAAATATATTATACTGAGTATTTATTACTATTTATCCAGAAAGTATATTGTTTGAATGTACATACTTTGCACTGACTGCTTAATGCAGCAACAGTAAAAGAGTCTACTCAACGTATAGTTTTAACAGAGAAATAATATTCCAAAACTGACCGACATGGCGGACAGGCATGAACTAACGTATGTTCTCGGCATAGATAATACCCTCTCCCTTTATTCTAACCTCATTGTATGTAACCTACTTGCTATATAGTCGTAAAAGTCATCGCTGGCATTCGACATTTTTTATAATTTGTTTACTTTCAATCAACATAGCGTCCATCCCCTTATAGCTATCGACATGAAACTGCTATGGTGTACAGCGTGAGACTTTGGACTACAACTACACTTAGAAACCAAACGTCTGCGTTGTGTATTGTTTGCTGCAGAGCGAAATATTGACACACACACACATAGATATTTAGAAAACAGCGTCCAGCTTTCAGGAGTCCTTCCTAAAATACTCTCACAATAGGGCGTGTTCGTCATTTGATAAATTACATTCCCGATTTATCCATTCCAAAGAAACCTGACTCACATTGCTGGTTTCTTCGGAATGGATAAATCGGGGATGTTATTTAACAAATGACGACTACATCCTATTGTGAGAGTATTTTAGCAGGCCTCCTGAAAGCTAGACGCTGTTTTCTAAATATCATGTAATCGTTTTTCTAATTTCACCTGAAGATATATCTATACCGATGTGAAACTGGTTGTGTCTAAATAAACACGTCTTAACAGCTATGCGATTTTATCTCAACACATCTGCACCCAGGACTTTATATTATTGAAGCTAATTTTTAATTTTTAGTTTTGTGATGTTTGTGTATTGAATTTAATCAAAATTGTCAGTATAAACACAGATAATCTTCCTTTTCTGACAGCCTGTACCGACAAAGTGAAACCAACTCCTGGGTCTACGGACAGCTGTCTCCCCCCCCCCCCCCCCCACCTTCCTGCCCCTCGCTGGGTACGTCCATGAAGATTTAAAACCCAGAAAAAAATGAAAAAATGATGGAACTGTCAAATTAATTATCAGAGGCGATGAATTGTCTTAGAGTCTCTAGAAGAATATACATCAAAGAAATATGGACCTGTTGAAAGAAAAGCACACCATCCATAAATGTTGCCACCTTATTTGTATTCTAGGCATTATGTGGTACATGGCGGATTAACACGGCAGCGATGCTGCAGTCGTACGGTGAACTACGGCTCATGGTCAATGACAGCACAGTGCCGTCAGACTTCACTTTACGAAGTATCAGCGGAACGTATAAGTAGGGGATTCACTAGTATCGTTAATTACGTTTCTTAATATTTAGGTGATTCTTTATTACTCAGTCTAAAGTGTAATTTCTGAAGAATAAATGGAACCCAATTTTTTTCGAATACAGTACCATTTACCACGAATGGAAAATGATTTGTCGAACAAACTCAACGTATTTCTTTGCGAGGAATCCGAATTCCTGCTCAAGTTTTCTTAGTTGCCCCCCCCCCCCCCCCTCCCCGTCAGGAAGCGGAGGTGTTTTTATTTCAGTTCAGGTCGATGTCCTGCTTCGAGTTATTTATTTTGTGTAAAGAACATTTTTGTGTGCGATGCTTCGTTTTAGAGTTATTTCGATTTGTCAGGTAAAATGGGACTCTCGTTATATGGCTATAGCAGTTCTTATGCTATCTTCATTAGCGCATTTGACAGTCTAGACTACTGTGTCAAATATTTGAAGTCAGTATGAAACGCTACAAATAAAAATATAAATAAAAGCATCGCGAGTCGAAGATTATAGATACCACCAAACAACGTTTTTCGTTCTCTTTTAAAAAAATCATCCCACAGTCCCTTGTTTTCCCGCCGGAGAGAAAGAACAGCGAACCGTCTATTGCCGTCGTCGAGTTAAGACGCATTACTAGAATCTCTCCCCGATCGCCATGAAAATTGTTGTAAGTATAGTGCTGAAAGTGTAAAGTTTGTTCCTTCGAAATACAACATATAAGTTCCTCAGTTAAATGTCGGGTGTGTTCTATTTTGATTCCCCGCCTCCCTGTGGCGTAGATGATTCACACAATTTGCGTGTGACGGAACTGGACGCCATTACGGCTGACGAATAACACTGCAGTGATTGTTAAACATTGTATTATCATATAATTCCAATCTTCCCTCTTCATAATAGTATTCAATTTTTTGAATCTGCAGTCATTTTTATTAGGCAATAGTGTATGACGAAGTCCGAATTTTCTATTTTCTATCCCCGCAATATTTTACCAGCCGTAAACGCGGAGCCCACAAATAAAATTTAACACCCGTCCAATTCCACGACGGTGCTTTACCTTTAATTAGACTAATTTGAATTTACAGATTCCTGTGCTGCTATCATCGAGAAGATGTATGGTAACGTCGTCTTTTTATGATGTAGTTGCCACCAACATTTACCTTTTACTGGCGTTATTCAAAATTATTTAAAATCATATCCACCATTTATCCTCCATTTCTCCCCGATTCAAACCTTTCACGCCTCAAACCCCAACAACCAATAGGCGCTACATTATACATAGAACTTGTCGCCCGCACACACTTTCAAAGCCATGGCTGTTTAATGACCGAAAAAAGAAAATTTATCTATGGAATTTATTGTTTTTTGGAGCGATCTGGATCAATTTATAAGTTTCCATCCACGACAGCGTTATTTATTTATAAATGACCGGTTTCGACGTTCACATACGTCATCTTCTGATCTCCTACATTTTACAATGTCATATATGGTTTTACTTATATCATTTCATTACATTTGTTATGGAGTAGTTGTATATAATCATTGATGGTGAAGTTGGATCGCCGGCCGCGGTAGCCGAGGGGACTGAGGCGCTTCAGTCACGGTCTGTACGGCCACTACGGTCGGGGGTTCGAATCCCCCCTTGGGCATGGATATTTGTGCCGTCCTAGTTCGTAAGTAGTTCATAAGTAGTTTGTAAGTTTAGGGACTGATGACCCCGTAGTTAAGTCCCATAAGATTTACAAACATTGGAACTTTTTTTTTTGAAGTTGGATCTACAGTATGCATGTCCACACTGCCATATATACTGTAGACCCCACTTCAACATCAATGTTTATAGACAAGTACTCCATAACAAGTGTAATGAAATGATGTAGGTAAAACCATATAAGATATAACCTTGGAAAATATAGGAGATCAAATGTGACGTCTGTGAACATCGAAACCGGTCATTCATAAATAACGCTATCTTGGATGGAAACTTGTACAAAAAGAAAATTTAGATGTGAAATGCTGCTAATTGTTAAGTCAATACTTGTCTGTAATCTATTTCCAGAAAATCAGTACAAGAATGGTTTAAATTTTAACTACAGTAATCGGAATAAAAAAGAACAGCGCGTCAGCTGCTCCAGAGATGGTCCGACTTAGCAATTAAAAAATCAAATGTTTGTAATCTATCGTACCAAACTGCGTGGTCATCAGTCCGTAGCTTACAAACTACTTAAACCTAGGTAAACTAACCTAAGGACAACACACACACACACCCATGCCCCAGGGAGGACTCGAACCTCCACGGCGAGCAACCGCGCGCTCCGCAGCGAGACGCTTTAGACCGCTCGGCTACTCCACCGCGGCACTTAGCAGTTATCCTGATGCTAGAAGCTGTCATGAAAGTCATCTATTGCAATGATATATACTATTGCAAAGCACAGAAGCGATACACGTTCGTTTGCGACATGGTTTCAAATAAGAATTTACTGTTATAAAAAAGCTTAATTTTAGCAGTAAAACTGGCAAACGATCCATGTGAGCTACCGGCTACTCCCTGCTGAAAACCTTGTTCCCTGGCCCAAATTGAGAACTGACTCTAATAACAGGATGTTAACGACACAGTGGCGAACTTACGTAGCAGCTCACACGAAATTGCACAAAGACATTAATAAACAAACCACCACAATTAAAGTTATTTCATAAAGGTGGTTAAGAAAACATTTATGGCGCATCGGAACTTAAACATAAAAATTGCACATGAGCTTGTTCTCAGCACCGCTGAAAAACAATATAAAATAAAAAAGAGGGAAGGTGCTCGAAAACTACAATTTATAGGCAAGTCAAAATTATACTGAACTTAACTTGTTTATTCAGGTCAAACACAAGCAAAATAGGGAACCAATTTTGTTAATACAATAAAAAAGCATTCCATTTACAGGAACTAATACTGACGATGCCCAGCATTGAAATTAAGATAAATTACACACAACTTAACGCTACTGGGGGAAAGATTTACAAACAACACTCACTCGCTCACACACACGCAATGCAACAGCCAAACTCACCAAAATCAGCGTGCTAAAACAAGGCAGAAGCAGGCGCCGCTATCGTATGCGAAATCAGCTAACCCGAGGGTACCACACAACACAATATACAATAAAACTGCGAAGATGACTCTGGTCTGTCGTGCCTGATTTAAGATAGTGCGTGAGTATAGCAAAGTTAAGTAGCATTTAAATTAGACCGCGGGCAAACACGCTAACGGCGACACACGGCTACGTTACATGATCACACTCCACTGAAGGTGAAATGGTTAAAAATCGGATTCATCCCACAAAAGCACGGCGGACTCTTAAATTGCAATGTGAGAGTATGCTATCTAGGCACTGGTTTTATGAGGAGTGGCGTGAATTCAGGTGACTAGCTGCCAAATCCTGAAGTCGGAGTTTGGACCCACGTGGTTCCAAAAACCGATAAAAATGTATAAATTCCGTTTCCGAAAAGTAAAAAAATAAATAAATAAATAAAAACTACGGCATGCAACCTATAGAAATGTATAGAATTTCATAAACAAGCTATTGAAGGAGGTTGTACAAGGCTCGGAAAGAATTACTGACAAAGACTGAGTGCATACTAAAAGTTCGGAGAAGAAACAGCAAAATTAAAATAGGTGGGGAGTGAAGATCGCGAAATATTAGTGGAAATCAGAGGGATACCCACATAGTTACTTGCCTGATGGGCATGGAACGAACAATAGTAGAAGCTGAAGGCTTTGTTCTAAGAAACAACCATGTGAAACACATATCACTCACGGAAGGAAATGATAAGAAAAAATGTTACATGCACTGTACAAAATTGAACATATCGTCTGTTAGAATCCGGGCCCCACGATGCTAGAAAGAATTTACACAGAGTTCGTACACTGCCTCATAATCACAAAAGGTTTGAATATACCAGGCCGTCATCAAACTGCAACTAGTAACACATACGCCGCGTTTATCTGTTGGAAATCACTGGATTGAAAAACTAGGACACATTTCCGCACAAGAACAAGAACAAAAATCCGAAAAATCAATCTAAGTTCAAGAGTCTAAGTTAAACATGCTTGACAATGAATCGCTACCATCTCCACAGGCACAAGAGCAGAACCAATCTTACTCCACCACGATCCCAGCACAAATTGAAGATCGAGCGGCCAGGAGTCGTGGAAGCTATTGGAAACTGGGCAAAACCCATGAACAGCGGTGTTGGGTAGAGAAGATCGTGAGACTCGCCCTGGAGAAGGCTCATCGACTATCTTGTAACCAAAGTGTGTAGAAACCTCTTTGGTCGCATCAGCATCAGGGGTTGGTAACGACTAACTATCGACTGTGGGCCAGATAGAACCATGCAAAGTGAGCTATTACCACGCTCATTCAGGCAGCCATTAGATCCTCGCACATCCACTTAAAAGTAAAACAAGTACACATTCTCACAGGGACAGTGGCGTAGTGGAGAAGCCGTACTTATTGCCACACTCATAACCACAATAATAAATTATTAAAATAATAAAATCCTAGCAATATTAACTAATATTTCAGAAACTAATATTTTAAAACATGAAACAAAATACTATTCCTCATGCCTTGAAAAGAGGGGTTATAGTTTCAACAAAATGCTAATCTAGGGACATCAAATAAATTACAGATTTATAAAAAATATATGGAAGACGACAGACGGTCGTCTTTCACTGTTAAGCCACTACATGCAGCTAATTGCTTTAAGAAAGATCTGCTGGATCCGAAGCAGTAAGTCTACTGCTGGAGTTACTTCTGTTAGCCTGTGCGTTTAGAGCTATGAGACTTCTTAGTTAAACCATCCTATTGGATAATTTCAAGGTTTTTTATGAGTGCAATCATTTGTTCGATGATGGAGATCGTGAATAACGGAAACGGTACTTACATTCGTTTAGAGAAGCTAGTGGTACTGTTGGCCCACACCTTAGTGATAGAGTGCTGTCTGTGCTTATAGTTGATGATTGGAGGATTTTTGTGATGATTCCTAGTAGAGGGCTTGTGCCAAGGGCGTCCAGAAGGGGGGGGGGGAATATATAAAGTAAAAAGAGTTAAGTACGGTATCTGAATTATTTTTTTTATTTTAGTGAATGATGAGTGAAGGCATCATCGTGGTAGTCATACTGCTTTGTATTGATGAGAGAAGTGAGGTGTTAGTGGTGCTAAATTCGCACCAATTTCTTTTAAACTGTATTTTTATGATTTTATGTCAACAATAAAAAAGCTTGATCTCGGTAAACTAAAAGTGGTTTCAGGGCAAATTATCCTCCAAATATGGGCAGCAGTACCGATACAAAATATTATGCAGTGTCTGCTTACAATTATTTACCTTTACATTAATGTTGCTCCCCCTTCAAAAAGAATGTATATGCCATCTTCGCTACTGTCTCGTGGTAGTTATTTATGTGTCATTTTACAGTCACTAATGACTGCTAATAAGGAAACGTATGGTATTTTTCTCAATACTGCATAAAGTTCATGATCCTCCCTAAATATTTATACAATTTAATCCAGACGACTGGAACCACTGAAGGAAACAGCTGTAGCGTCTTGTGGCTGTTAAAGCACGTGATAAATGGTTAACGTCAGTAGTGTTGATGGATCCGTGATTTTTGTCAACGCCTGAAGTTGAGTTTTGCATAACAATTTAATTGTACAATTTAAAGTGGCGGAGACATGGAGGGTTTTTCTTTTAAAAAATCCTGTAGATTGGTATTGGCTATTTCTTCAAATCAAATGGTCAAATGTTTGTTAAGCTTATGGGACTTAACTACGGGGTCATCAGTCCCTAAACTTACAAACTACTTATCGACTACCTTATTCTAAGGACGACACAAATATCCGTGACTCAGTCCCTCGGCCACCGCGGCCGGCGCTATTTCTTCTTTCACCCGTGATGCGGCTATGCAAATTTGTTCAAAAATGTTCAAATGTTTGTAGAACTTATGGGACTTAACTACGGTGTCATCAATCCCTAAGCTTATGAACTACCTAAGAATAAGGACGGCACAAATATCCATGCTCTGGGGGGGGGGGGGGGGAATCGAACCCCGACCGTAGTGGCCGTGCAGACCGTGACTGGAGGGCCTCAGTCCCCTCGGCCATCACGGCCGGCTGCAAATTTCTATATAGATCAGAATATCAATAAATCAAATAAAAGATGAGAATCGCTGTAAAGGTCGTGAACTAGGAAAGAAAGTTTGGTTATAAGTTACACTTTCCTTGATTCAGAGAGTATTATAATGTATTTATGAGTGAGATAGACGTATCAGTTTCTTAACCATTTATAATACAAACTGGATGCATAACTTCGGTCTTTGAGCATAGAACTGCTTCGTGTCTGCACAGTAATACCTTTCGCACATGATTCTGCGCTATGCGCCATGTTTAAATTTGTCAAACGAATTTCTCAGATTAACAGAGTTGCGCAGGACAGGGTAGCGTGGAGAACTGCATCAAATCAGCCTGCGGATTGAAGACCACAACAACAACATGCAGGGTGTTACAAAAAGTTACTGCCAAACTTTCAGGAAACATTCCTCATATACAAAGAAAGAAAATATGTTATGTGAACATGTGTCCGGAAACGCTTAATTTTCTGTTATAGCTCATTTCAGTATTTCTCTTTAAATGTAAATTGAAATAATTTGTGCAGACAATTGTCAAAATACCCAATTGTTTCGTTAGTATCCGCACGCAATTGTGCAATCACGTCATCAACACAGATTTTCTGTGAACGTTTGGGCAGGAATTGTTGGTGATGTCTTGATTGGGCCTCATGTTGTTCCACCTACGCTCACTGGAGCACGTTATCATGATTTCATACGCTTCTCAACAACAGATTCGATGACCGGTGGATTGATAGAGGCGTACCAATTCCATGGCCTCCACGCTCTCCTGACCTCAACCCTCTTGACTTTAATTTATGGGGCTTTTGAAAGCTCTTGTCTACGCAACCCCGGTACCAAATGTAGAGACTCTTCGTGCTCGTATTGTGGACGGCTGTGACACAATGCCATTCTCCAGGGCTTCATCAGCGCATCAGTGATTCCATGCGACGGAGGGTGGATTTTGAACATTTCCTGTAACAAAGTGTTTGAAGTCACGCTGGTACGTTCTGTTGCTGTGTGTTTCCATTTCATGATTAATGTGATTTGAAGAGAAGTAATAAAATGAGCTCTAACACGGAAATTAAGCGTTGCCGGATACATGTCCACATAGCATATCATTGTGTGTGAGGAATGTTTCCTGAAAGTTTGGCCGTACCTTTTTGTAACACCCTGTATATCAATCGAGCTGTCAGATAGATCTCACAGCTTGAGCGCCAGCCATGTTTCGTTGTGAATTATTCCAGTGACGATTACAGTTAATTTATTGAGCGGACAAGGGTACATCGAGAACTATTAACTATTTAGTTCGTGGTCTGCATGAAAAATTAATACCGTAAAATTTTATAATTCGTGTCTCGGCGTAGTGTCGAGTATTCAGATGTTGCAAACAGAACAGTGTAGGCTACAGTGACGGGATTAATTTTTCGCGGCGACCATGAAGAAAATTATTTATGCTGTTCCTGCTCTACGGTTGACAGGTTGCCGATTTACCCTTGTACGCTCAGCGAATTAACCGTAATTGTCAGTGGAACAATTCATAAAAAGAAAACAAGAATGGACAGACACGCGATATACAACACTTACACCGAGAAATGAAAAACACCACTTACTTCAGTATAAAGATCATTTAGAAATAATTCACCTTGTTATGATGTGTGCTTTCCTTCCGATAGCTGCTGTAGTAAGTGATGGTGGTGACACAAGTTACTGGTGACTTGGTCCTAGCTGGTTCTTGTCAGGTGATGTATAAGAAGCGAGTAATAGTCCTGTATTTCCATATCCCGGGTATACTCTCGCTATATCTGTCAGGAATACTGGTAGAGTTTGCCACGGCTGAAGTGCAGTTTATGAGTCCGCGAGTAGCGTTTCATGTGTAGACGTTGGTAACGGCGCCGCAGTTACGATCAACAATTAGGCAGCAGGCCAACTCCCAACATAATTCTAAACATGCCTCTATGGAAGAAATCCGCGGAATCAGATGAAGCCACGAAAATCTACTCATTACAAAACATGGACTATCTTCATACAGCGTACTGAAACAACGACGTGTTTATACATCGCGCGTCCGTCCATTCTTCGATATATCGATCTGGCAGCTCGATCGATATATAGCGTTTCAAATTCGATTCTCATGTGTTCTACCAAATTACCAATAAAAATAATATGAAACCAGTGTAACGGGTATAAAATTATTTTACGATTATGTCACTCAAAGGCATATTCTATACCGCAGGTCCTAAAGAAAACAAATAGCGCAGCAATGTTCTAACTACAGTTATCTTTTAGGTACTCCTTCAATTTCCTACAGATGCCGCGTTCGGCTGACCAGATTTCCAAGAGAAGCAATCGGACAATTTCATGTATCAGTCCGAGCATGACAGTGCAACGTACCAAGTACCAATATATTCCAAAAAGGCCGCGAGCGTAAATGCGATCCCTAAAGGAACACAATTTGGGTCCTAAAGCTGATAGAGAAAGGGGGTTTTGGATGGCCCTTGGACTAGCGCTCGTTTCTATACCTATCAGCATAACGGACATATTATTACTTCAGCGTCAAAATTTTAAGATTAATATTTCATTCACACAGGCAAATTCAGAATATTTGTTTATTTTTGTGCAGTAGGTGTAGTCTTAGATGGGCTTCAAATGACATAGAAAATCTCCATCTGTTAATAGTAAATTACTTATAAAACTCCGACAAACCGTGATTTGAACGTTATTATCCGACAAAATAGACACCACACCATCTATGATAAGCGTACCAGTTATCGGTATCTTAAGGGGATACACATTAAATATCATGTGTAAATCCTATTTAATTCAATAACATTGGTTGTAAGTTATTGTGACATCCATCCATCTGGTTTCGTACGAATATGCACAAGTCCTTGCAATAACATTCAGGACATTCAGGACTCATAAATTCTTATTTATAGATGACTGATCTATTTAGCGATTAAATGAGTATTTTAAATGTACAATTAAAGTGGCGATTACTGGTACAATGCCGATTGCAGGTACACTTACCCTACATAATGTACTTCTATAACTTCTATTGATGGCTATATGTCGAAGGTCTTACCTTATATACTTAAGATAATGTTCTTGCGGAACCTTGAAAATTTCTTCGACGACATTATCAGCTATCAAAATCCATAGGTTCCAAATATTCGTACTTTATCCACATAAAAATACAAGCAGTACCTGGTTTGGTGTACAAACGTAGTTGTAACTAAGATACGGAAAAGGCAGCAGTGGTACTAAGATCTTCAAACTATGTATTTTGTCGCCATTTTCTCACCAATTAAATTTTAATGCGTTGTCTACATATAATGGACACTTTTCACCCTTAACAGGCTTTTTTGACCTGGATATTATTCGATGTTCCACTTGGAGGCGTAACCTCCCTACAAGAATTATTTTGTTACATTAAATTTTATGTACTCGCAAATCAAACGTT
Organism: Locusta migratoria; assembly: GCA_026315105.1. Classification (NCBI taxonomy): domain Eukaryota; kingdom Metazoa; phylum Arthropoda; class Insecta; order Orthoptera; family Acrididae; genus Locusta; species Locusta migratoria. The sequence continues at coordinate 133,228,781 of CM048749.1, read as the reverse complement.
ATTTTTATAATTCCCTAATGTATTACCAAAAGTCGTAAGGTTTGATTGAATTTTATTTTGCTATCAGTTTCGACAGTCTACTAGTATGCCAAATCAATGGCGTAGATGCTGCATTATATGTTACCATTGCGGCCTTATTTCACCCCAATTTTCAGCTCCTGGTCATCCAGTGCGTGTGACCGGTTTCAGTCGGTTATGATCATCTTCAGATCTGCAGCAGAAAATGAACAAAAACATATACACTAGCGGTCAGTCTACATCTTAAAACACTGGAAATACACTTAATTTGTTACACTGATAAATACGTATACATTCGCTCAAAATACAACAGATCAAACCTGTTATTTACATAGCATGTCTTAATACAGTAGAGCCATAATGGCATCGTCAAAAAACAAACGTAACATCAGTAATACTTCGTCATGTATTTTTAAAATAGAAAAAATGTCGATATCGCATCTTGTGAAAAGTTATCAGGGGTAATAATTATTTCCTAGCTGATTACTACAGCAGTACACCATCTGCAAAGTCGGATTGTAGTGGACTTCTGTTGCAGTGCATCTTCGATACTGACAGAAATTTGTTTGTAGTCCTATATCCCAAACCTAACACTTGAATAAACTTCAAATTTCAACCATTGCGGCGAAACCCGATTTTAGGATTAACTAGTTTCGCCTAGGTCAAACCAGGTGTCCCTACATGCGATAGGAGAAACCACTTTATCCTAGGGCAAACTATTTCATCCTGTTACCGATAGGACAAATCAGTGTAGCCTAGACCAAACTAGTTCATCCTGTTAACGATAGGAGAAATCAGTTTAGCCTAGGTCGAATCGGTTTATCCTACTTAGAATTTACATGCTTTAGGACAAACAGGTACGTCCTTACATATTTTGTATCTTCTACAAACTTAATAAAGGAACAGAATAGTCAATGTAATTTATAAAAGTTATTTATTAACGCATCAGTAATTTCACATCTGTATCAACTTACAGTATATTCATCCACAGATATCAATTTATCTGAAATTTGCTTATTTACTTATTTTTGCAAGGTTTACTCTCCTGGCACTTAGAATTACACAGTACTTTGTTTTTCTTACAAATGCATTTATTTGCTGTACAGTCTTTCATGCAGCTGCTTTGCCCTGATCCAAAGTCCTTTAAAGATATTTCAATATTTTGGTTACGTTGTCTCCAATGTTAGCTGGTGAATGGGATTTGTCAGGTGAAGCTTTCATTCTTTCTGCTTGTTTTTGTAAATTTTCTGTCGCCTTTCTTCTAGCATTTTAAATGTAGTTTTTGTCAATTTTCACTATGTCAATATCGTCACTGTTTCGTATTGTTCAGTTTTTGTTGCCATCTTCGATTGCCTTCTTTAGGTCATCTTCATCCTGAATATCATTATTGATTTCTTGAAGCAACGAGGAAGTGGAAAGTCTTACTCCAGGTTCTATTCCGAACATTTCTTTGTTAGGTGATTGTTTTATGCTTGATTATTCATGAACTGGACATACCTTAATCTTTCCGATCACTTCGTCGTATTGTTGTCCTTTAACCAAGAACTTAACATATTTTTAATGTCTTGGTTGGCACGTTCAACAGAACCTTGACTTTGGCTGTGCCTTGGTTTTCCATGCATAATTTTCAGTTCTGACCAAAGATATGCGAGTTCTCTTATAACATTATTGACAAATTCTCTGCCATTATGAGATCGAAGAATCCACGGCGCCCCTACAGTTAGGAATATGTCATTCAAGTGATAAGCCACTTCTTCAGCCCTCTTTGATGTTAACGCACGAAGGAGAAGAAATTTTGTGAGATGGTCTTGGTAGACTAGTATAAATTTAAAATTCTCGTCTGGGTCTGTTTGGAAATCAAATCGACTTGGCATCTGCTATTCAATTCCGAATGAAGAATTGGCTTTGAAACTAGCCTTCTTCCCTTTTTTGTCTTCTTTTGTTGACAAACATCACACATTGATAAATAGAAGCCTATCATTTCCTTTGTGATATTGGCATATTTTTTGACGTCTCCGCTAACATCCTATCACTACCACCATGACCCACAGCTAAGTGAGCTGTGTCAATCACATCATAAAGTTCATCAGCTGGAAGATAGTATTTTATATTCCCTACACACCGTGCAATGAGTTTTTTCACTTCACCAATTTTCAAAACAGCAAATCGTTGCAGTCTTCTTTTCTGTAACGATGTTCTTCTTTCCAACTTTTCCGCGTCTTCTACTTGTTTCACCAAATCCGCATATTCATCTGCTGATAACACATTATAATGATAAGACTTTTTGTTTTCACTCTGCAAAATTTCCTCCAAAAACTTTCTCTCTATAGTTTTTGATTGGCTTGTCAACTACACGAAGGCTCATTCATGATAAAACGCCTCGCAGTTATACTAGGATTATAATAAACTCTTTTAAACGCAACCAGCAACTTAACACGCTCATTCGTCGATGTAAACTAACGAACAGGGCAGGCGAAGAGTGGTTAAAGGGCGCGAGGGGCAGGCGAGAGGTGATTCGTGCAGGCAGCGAGCCAGCGATGATTCGGAGATTTCTCTTCGCAAAGGCAGAGACATTCGTTCCGACTAGGCAAACTTAGTTGAGACTAGGATAGGGTGATCAGATATTTCTATCTACAACCGGTTCGAAGGAATGGCAATTTGGTTTTATACTACCAAGCACCTGTTAGTATTCCACTTCAGAAAAGTCCGAAAAGTCTCTTGGTTCATCAACATGCATGAAAGGTATGTGGAAATACTAAAACATCTTGTTGACAGACGTTATTTCAAAATACATGGGACGGTTAATGAAATACGGGACAATCTACATCCCGTATTTATTTTGTCGAGACAAGAGGACACTTTTGTTAAATAAGGGACGGTCTCAAAAAATATGGGACATCTGGTCACCCTGAACTAGGATGTACCAGTTTGTCCGAATGCATGTAAATTCTAACTAGGAAAAACCGATTCGACCTGGAGTAAACTGGTTTCTCCTATCGTTAACAGGATGAACTAGTTTGGTCTAGGCTAAACTGGTTTGTCCTATCGCATGTAGGAAGAACTGGTTTGGCCTAGGCGAAACTAGTTCATCCTAAATCGGGTTTGGCGTGCAATATATATATATATATATATATATATATATATATATATATATATATATATATATATATATATATTGCATGTAAGTAGATACGCTTTGTATTCATATGCCTAAGTAGAAATAAAGAATAAATAAATAAATAAAAAAGGCGTCGCACTCCATGGCGAGTACAGCGAGTTTTGTGTAAAAATGACTTCCCCACAGATTCGTTAGGTGCCGGAATGCAATCCTTCAACCACACAACTTATCTCTCCCTCCCCTCCCCGCTCCCTCAACCACGAGATATAAGTGACGATTTTTGAAATATTTTTTAAAACCCCACAAGAATTTTTTTTAAATAATACTATATGTTAAAACTAATTCCATATGATCAAATCAATCGAATCACAAGATTTTCTATAAACTACAGGTGACCCGTCTGGGCCCATAACAGCACATGTTATACTGTGGTAGCAGTGTCTTTGGTCCCTATAATCTTCACAATTCATTAATTTTCGTAACTACGATGCCATTTTTTTAACTGCGGCATGTACCGATTACAACTTCGTTCCAAAGCTCAACTTATTTTGCTGATGTTGTAGATTTCTCAGGTTGCTGTTGCAGGTGTAAACATAGTAACATGTAATAGACGCCAAGGCAATCGATAGTATCGATCGCAACTTCCAAACGAAATTCAACAACCTTGGGTATACTGTAAACTTACACACGCGCCCCAAGCCTCCGGCCATCGCACTACGTTGAAACGTTGTTCGACCATTGTAACGTTCACTGGTCACGGCGCAGCGGGAACTTACTGTTACGTTGCGATTTGACCATGCAGCAATCAGCGTGTGAGTGGTGACATTTCGGGTGTAAGCTTGGTCACAAGAAGCCAGATTGTGGATGGCAGTGAAACGTCATGGGGACAGGAAGTAACCGTCATGTTCAAAAAATGTTCAAATGTTTATTAAGCTTATGGGACTTAACTACGGGTCATCAGTCCCTAAACTTACAAAGTACTTATGGACTAGCTTATACTAAGGACGGCACTAATATCCATGCCCGAGGGGGAATTGGAACCCCCGACCGTAGTGGCCGTGCAGACCGTGACTGGCGCACCGCAGACATCTCGGTCACCGCGGCCGTCTAACCGTCATGTCGCCTGCTGTTGTGGACTCGTATATTGAGTTGGCAAATACTATCAAACTACAGACCGATTTCACTTTTAACGGCATTCTCAAAAATTCTAGCAAAGGTAATGTACAAGTAGCTTCTCTACCACCTAACCTCAAATGACATATTGTCTAGAACACAGTTTGGATTTCTGAAAGGTTCCGATATCGAGGAGGCTATTTACACCTACAGTGAGAATGTACTTAATTCATTAGATACAAGCAGCAGGTATTTTCTGTGATTTACCAAAGGCCTCTGATTGTGTGAACCATAACATCCTTTTAAGTAAATTAGAATTCTATGGTGTCACGGTAATTACTGCAAAATGGTACAAGTTGTACCTTGCTAACAGGATACAAAGGGTGTCAGTGCAAGGGACTATTGAATTAAGCCAACAGTCATCATCAGATTGGGAAGAAATTACATGTGGTGATCCACAAGGATCCATCTTAGGGCCACTGCTTTTTCTTGTGTACTTTATTGACCTCTCATCAGTTACACTACCAGAAGCAGAGTTCGTTTTGTTTGCAGATGATACAAGTATTACAATAAATAGCATGTCAAGCTTAGTTTTAGATAGGTCTGCTAATGATATTTTCATTAACATTAATAAATTGTTTAAAGTCAACTCATTGACATTAAACTTTGAAAAGACTCACTACATGCAGTTCAGAACATGTAAGAGATGCCCATCCAGTATATGCATGAAGTACGAAGAAGAGCAGATAGAAGAGGTTGACAGGATACAATTCCTGGGATTACAGCTTTGAGGAGCACAGCGAAGAACAGGAACTAGGCATGAAACTTGAAGATAATTTCTCGAAAATCCGAAATCACCTGGGCAATACCACCAAACTAATTTCAGAAATGAAAAAGGACTTGGATAATTTAAAAGGCACAGTCGAGTCACGGCAGAGCGAACTCAGTACACGTGTAGACTATGAAAAGACATGAATTGGTGAAGCAGAGTCAAATTTGGTCTGTTGAATTGCTAAGAATATGGAAAACATTCACTCTCTTGATATGGATCTGGAGAATTTCAGATTTTAAACACGGAAATAAAAGAGTCTAGCGAATATTTCGAACAAAAATAGGCAATCACAGGACTAATACTGAACAGAAAATCACGGTAGTTAACGCAATCTTTGATTCGTGTAAGCAAAATGTGGAGAATTTAGAGCAGAAAGTAAACTGACTGCAGGAAGACACTGCTTTTTTAAATTCAGGTCCTGGAAATCTTGGAATAGTGTTCTAAAGCCTCGTCACGTTTCGTTGTATGTCACTAATATCGTAAAATTTTTTTTCTTTCAAAGCTAGTTTGCACCCGCTCGGTTAGCCGTGTGGTCTAACGCACCGCTTTCCGAGACGTGGAGGCGTACCGGCCCCGGTTCGAATCCGCCTGGCGGTTTAACGAAAGGGGTCGGAGTGCCGGCCAGTATGGATGTGGTTTTTAGTTGGTTTCCCACATGCCCCTAGGTAAATACCGGGCTGGTCCCCAAGTCCCGCCTCAGTTACACGATTCGCAAACATTTTGTAACACTTTACACTTTGCTCACTTATAACACTAAACGCAGACATTTGGGGTACATATTTTCATCCAGGAGGAATGGGATGGCGGCAGGAAGGGCATCCGGCCACCCCGTAACCACTAACGCGCCACATCTGTCTAACAAAGCCGACCCCGCTCGTGCGCCTACATATTCCATCCATTGAGTTAGAAATTAAGAAAGAGAAAAAGTATGGGACTTGTCGAGACGTTTCGTAAGTGGATGAAGACGTCAGTAACGGCTGAAAGACAGCTTTGTTTGAAGAGCTGAAATAGTCTCTAGAAGTATCGCTTTTGCGCGGTACGCGCGCAGTCAATCTTCATCAGCGTGTGCTGCCGGCTCGTAATTACTTCGACGAGCAGCGGTTTGGGCGTTTTAAGCACTCGGTGCCGATTGACTCCGGCCGTAATGCGCAGTTCTGCCCCGGCGTCTCGGCCACGGAGCGATTTACGACGGGCATTAGGGTGGCTGGCCCTGCCGCGGGCACTGGCCGGCCAGTGGCGGCGCCGCGCCGCCTGCCGCCTCCCCATTGGTCGGCATCCGGCTCGCGCATGCGCACTGGGGTCGGAGGGCGTGGCCAGAGGCGGGGGCGTGCCGGCGGGCGCGGCGCGGCTCGCGTCAGTCGCAGGCAGGCATGAGCAGCGCGCTGGGCCCCGCCGGCTTCCCGCACCCCGGCGTGGGCGCGCAGGCCCCGGGCGCGGGGTCGCTCCACCACCACCACAACCACCTGCACCACCACCAGGCCGCCGCCGCCGCCGCCTTCTACCACCACCAGGCCGTCGTGCCGCCGCCCGGCTTCTACCACCACCACCACGCCTACCACCTGCACCACGGTGAGCCGTAGTTCTTGCTCATCACAGTACAGTTTCAGGATACGAAGGAATTTAGGGCATCTACATCAATACTCCACTAATCACATTTAAGTGCATGTCTGAGGATTCATCAAACTGTTTTTATGATGAAAATTGTGTGCCGGAACCGGGATTCGATCCTGGGACCTTTCCCAGGTTCGAGTCCCGGCTCCGGCACACAATTTTAATCTGCCAGGAAGTTTCATATCAGCGCACACTCCGCTGCAGAGTGAAAGTTTCATTCTGTTTTTATGATATTTCCCTACCGTTTCATTCTCTGATAGCGCTCGGAAAGTTTGTTTGTCGTGATCTTCAGTCCGCAGACTGGTCTGATGCAGCTCTCCATGCTACCCTTCTCTGTGCAAGCCTCTTTATGTCTCAATAAGAACGGCCACCTACGTCCTTTTGAATTTGGATACTGTATTTGTCCCTCGGTCTAAAAAAAATAAATGTTTGTAAATCTATCGGACTAAACTGCGGGGTCATCAGTCACTAGCTTACAAACAACTTAAACTAAGGTAAACTAACCTAAGGACAGCACACACACCCATGCCCCAGACAGGACTCGAACCTCTGACGGCGAGCAACCGCGTGCTCCGCAGCGAGGCGCCTTAGACCGCTCGGCTACTCTATCGCGGACCTGCGGTCTCCCTCTACGATTTTTATCCCGCACATTTCCTTCTAATGCTAAGTTGACAATCCCTTGATGTCTTAGAATGTGTCCCACCAACTAATCTCTTCTCTCAGACCGAGCGAGGTGGCGCAGTGGTAGGACACTGGACTCGCATTCGGAAGGATGGTGGTTCAGATCCACCTGCGGCCATCTAGATTTATGTTTCCCGTGATTTCCCTAAATCACTCCAGGCAAATGCCAGGATGGTTCCTTTCAAAGGGCACGGCCGATTTCTTCCCACATCCTTCCCCAAAACTCCGAGCGTAAGCTCCGCCTCTGATGACCACGTTGTCGACGGGACGTTAAACCCTAAGCTTCCTTCCTTCCTTCCTTCTTCTACTAGTCAGGATATGCCAGAAACTCCTTTTTTCGCCAATTCTGTTAAGCACCCATTATTTACGTGATCTACCCATCTAATCATCATTCGTTTGTAGCATCACATTTCGAAAGCTTCTATCATCTTTTTGTCAGCACTCCTTATCGTCCATGTTTCACTATCATTCAATGCCACACTCCAGACAAATGCTGTAAGAATGGATTTTCTAACATTTAAACTAATATTGGATGTCAACGAATTTCGCTTCTTCGGAAACGCTTTTCTTCCCAATAGCCATCCTGCATTTTACATCTTCTTTACTTCTTTCATCATATGTTATCCTGATACCAAAATAACAAAACTCATAGCAAACCGCAAGGTTTTTATTCCCTCTCCGTAGACTCTAATTTCATCTCCAAATTTCTCCTTGCATTCCTTCACAGTTTGCTCAAGCTACAGGTTGAACAACACTGGGGAAAGGCTACAACCATGTCTTACCCCCTTCCCCTTTCTTGCCCTTCGACTGTAATAATTGCTGTCTCGTTTTTGTACAAGTTGAACATAACTCTTCGCTACCTATATTTTACCCCTGTTACTTTCAGAATTTGAAAGAGTGTATTCCATTCAACATTGTCTAAAGCTTTAGCCAGGTCCACAAATGCTAAAAACGTACGTTTCCCTTTCCTTAACCTATCTTCTAAGATAAGTCGTAATGAGAGTATTGCCTCGCGCTTTCCTACGTTTCTCCTAAATCCAAATTGATCCTCAACAAGGTCGGATTCCACAAGTTTTTCTATTCGTCTGTAAATAATTCTTGTTAGTATTTTGCAACCACGACTCATTAAACTGATAGTTCTGTAATTTTCACATTTGTCTGCAATTGCTTTCTTGGGAATTGGAATCACTATATTCTTGTTGAAGTCTGAGGGTATTTCCCCTGCCTCATACATCTTGCATACCACGTGGAACAATTTCTTCATAACTAGCTCTCCTAACGATATCAGCAGTTCAGACGGAATATCATCTACCCAGGACCCTAGTTTCAACTCAAATCTTTTAGTGTTCTGTTAAATTCTTCTCACTGTACAATATCTCCTATCTCATCTTTCTCTACTTCCTCTTCCATTTCTAGAATACTGTCTTCAAGTTTAATTCCTTTGTAAAGGGAAAAAGTAACATATGAATATCTCCGTTTTCGATGTTATTTCTCTTACAAGGGTGAGTCAGTAGTAAGTCGCAAACTGAGGAAGACACGCCAGTACTGCGCCCTGTGTAGGGCTATTTCTCTACCACTACGACATACCCGTCTTGTGGGTTGCAGCAGTTTAAGGAACCAAATAAAGTTACTTCTCAAGAGCGTCACTTACAGGATGCAAACGCTGCCACAAAAATTCCAAGCTCAAGGCTTTTAAAGCCTTCTCGAATGATGGGACGAGTATTTAAATTTACAGGTGGAGTCAGCTGCTAAGTAAAGCAATTTTCAGGCTTGTAAACGCAGTACTGGCGTGTCTACTTCAGTTTACGATTTATTTACTGACTCACCCTTGTATTTTATAAGGATGATCATGTCTTCCTATATAGCTGAGTGCTAACATGTGTTCTCATTCGGAAGAGAAAGTTAGTGACAAGAATTTCGTAAATAAATCTCGTCGCAACAATTAAGGCGTTTCTTTTAATGATTTCCAACATAACTCGTGCATCACTTGTATCACACACACACACACACCTGCATCGCGATAATACAAAACGAGCTACCCTTCTCTGAACATTCTCTATATCATCCGACACTCCCATTTGCTTCGGATCTCACAATGCGCGACAATACTCCAAACGTGGACGCACAAATGTAGTGTAGGCTGTTTGTTTATTAGAACTGTTGTACCGTCTAAGTCTTCTGCAAATGAAACGTAACCTTTTGCGCGCCTTCCCTACAATATTTTCTACGTGTCCTTTCCAATTTAAGTGCTTCGTGAATCTAATTCCTAGGTATTTAATTGAATATACACCCTTCAGATTTGCGTGAAGTTTTGACTGGTTTCTTTTAGTGGTCATATCGATAACTTTATATTGTTCATGGTCAATTGCCAATTTTTGCACCATGCAAATACCTTATTAAATTATTTTGCAGCTGCTTTTCTTGTTCTGGTGACTTTACTAACCGATAAATGACAGCACCAACCGCGAATAGTCTAAGAGAGCTGCCCACGTTCTCTCCTAACTCGTTTATAAAAATAACGATAAGAAGGGGCTCTGGTGACGCCAGATATCACTTTTATTTTACTCGATAACTTTCTGTCAGTTACAAAGTACTGTGTCCTTTCTGACAGGAAATCGCGTATCCAATCGCACAACTGTGTCGATATTCCACAAGCACGCAATTTGATTAGAAGACGCTTGTGAGGTAGTGTCAAACGCCCTCCGGAAATCGAGAAAAATGAAATCGATTTCAGATCCCTTGTCGATAGCACTCACCATATCACGTTACTGAAGAGCTAGCCGTGTTTCAGAAGAGCAATATACTGAGTTACATCACTGGGGAATGTTCCAAACCGTGTATGGAAGGCGGGTCTCCTGCTTAGTATACTCCGATTACAATTACTTGCTAGTTAATACTTGACGTGTTGAAGTTGCTCAGAGCGCTCAACGTCACGTCCGGACCGTTCGCAGTTGCCAAACTTCAAAATCTTCAAATGTTTGTATAGCTTATGGGACTTAACTACGGGGTCATCAGTCCCTAAACTTACAAACTACTTATGAATTAACTAATACTAAGGACGTCACAAATATCCATGCCCGAGGGGGGATTCGAACCGCCGGCCGCAGTGGCCGAGGGGACTGAGGCGCTTCAGTCACGGTCTGCACGGCCACTACGGTCGGGGGTTCGAATCCCCCATCGGGCATGGATATTTGTGCCGTCCTTAGTTGTAAGTAGTTCATAAGTAATTTGTAAGTTTAGGGACTGATGTCCCCGTAGTTTAGTCCCTTAAGCTTAACAAACATTTGAACATTTGGATTCGAACCCCCGACCGTAGTGGCCGTGCAGACCGTGACTGGAGCGCCTCAGTCCCCTCGGCCACCGCGGCCGGCTGCCAAACTTCCACAGCAAATGTCATTTCATTTCCAGTTACTTATCTGACTTTCCTGCTTTATGTGTTTCGATCCCTGTTTTGTATCCCACTTCATCATACATCGTAATAATCACACTAAAAAAATACACGCACAACGCTAACAAAATGCATACGTTTCATAGACATCGCTAAACCAACATTACTGGACTGAATTCTGTCGCAAATGCTGCGCTATAGCATCAGGTAGACAGTTATCACAGAGATCGGTTAACATTACATGGAATTCGTATGACTTACGAGATACCGCGCTTTTAGAAAGCTCCATTACAGCTACTTTGAAACAAAGGAAACTAATGTTGCACGTGCAGGTCGTTAATCTTCCTGCTGCTAGTTCTAGGTTCTAGTCTCGTCGGTTGTAATACTTCTTATTTCTAGATCTAATAAAAATGCAATTCTTACTCAATTAATCGGTTAAACTAAATTATTTCATTTCTAATACTGTACCACGTCATTTTTACAGTCGTATTGACTTTTATATTTGCACTAATCTTTCTTTTTTCTTTTTTTTTTCTTTTTTTAATGATTGGAATAATTTGCCTATAACCATTTTTACTTTCAAATAACCAGTGGTGGAAAGAAATTCTCTAGGGGGTAGCTAGGTATCGCCGCGAAGAAAGCGAATGTGACCTTAGTTCTAACGCAAATTGTTGACCGCTTTTATTTCGGATACATTGCACATCGCGAGGTTGTAGTGAGGCTGGGGGATCAGTTTAAATTAAGGGCTACACAACGCGTCCTCTGGTACAGTTGAGACATTGGTCACCTAAAATCAGCTGCCTTCGGAACATGACTCGCGCAGTTGCTTGGAACATTGCTCCCCTGCCTGTGTCGCCTGTAACAGAGCTGTAGCCGGCAGTGCATGTGACAACAATAGTGCCACGTGACAAATTTCAGCTAGCAAGTCATTGTAATCGCAGTATAACCAGTTTCGCCGTCCACTACGCCATCCGGGCACAGTGGTCAGCACAACTTCACCGACTTCACTACATTCAAATCTTAATTTTCTGTAATTTGGGACCTACAGCGCGTATTATGTCACAGTAGAACATTTTTCGGCTTTGTCTAAGTCCTGCATTGTAGAGAACATCCCATGTTCCAGTAAACGCTGATTACTGTTTGTAGTTTTTAAATATAATATTTTAGCAACGTTGTACATTGATTATTATAATACGTTTTTGATAGTTTGAGATTAGTAAATTTCGAATTTGACAACCAGTTGTTTACTCAAATTATCATTATCATCGTTAATTCGCCATTTAGGAGAGCGTTTAAACACAATCAATTTTCATGGGTTTTTTTTTTTTCCTTGTTTCTTCTCTTTTGGCGTTTCTTCGAATTTCTGTTTGCTGATATTTTCTCTGTATTTTTCTCTATTTATTATTTCTTCTGTAGAGATATTTAGTTTCTTGAGGTCTTCCATGGTTTCCTTTGCGCAGTTAGTTTTTATCCTATTACTTATCACAATGTTAAAAATCTTCTTCATCAGCCTATTTTCATTCATACTATAAATGTGGCCATAGAACTATGCCCTTCTTTTTCTGATGTTGTCTGTAATTGTTTCTGTCTGTGTACTTCGTGTCCATGTACTCGGTTTTGTTTACTCGCATATTAATAAATATCTTAGAGAAAAAACAGCTACTAACTCGAAATTTTACAACAGTCAAAATAATACAAACATAAATCTATAAAATAATAACAGACTTGCAAAAGTAAAGCTTCAGCCAAAATGTTGGATAGTATTACAACCTCTGACAATAAAGGTCGATGAATACTCTTGTAATATTTACGTAGATCAATTATGAACTACAGTTACCATACTGTACTTCAAAATAGTCACCTCTCTAACTATGAGCCGCTGAGATCTGCGATTCAGGTCCTGGAAATCTTGGGATGGTGTTCGAAAGCCTCGTCACGTTTCCTTGCATGTCAGCAATATCGTCAAATCTCTTTTGTTTCAAATGTTGAGAGAATAGGTAGTAGTCTTGGGAAAAGAGATTCGGCGAATGTGTGTATGTTCGAGTTCCCAGGACCTGTTTGACACATTGGCCGTGTGTTGTCGAGTGTGGTCTTGCAACTTGAACATCCACAATACTTGCTGACTCTCAAACCTTCCAGTACATGTATCGCAGACTACAGCGGTGCAACGTTATGACAGGTGTCTATTTCGAAGTACAGTAGGATAACTGTAGTACATAATTCATCTTGGCCCATGTTAATGTCACAGGACTATTCACCGAACTTTATTTTCAGAGCATATATGTTGAATATATGCTCAAAAGAAAGATGGGCATTAGGGTTTAGCGTCCGATCGACAACATAAAATGAAAGCGGAAGGAAGATTAGAATATAATGTTCCTACCGGAGCACAAGCTCGGGTAGGTATTGCTGGGGATGGGGAAGCAAATCGGCCGTGGCATACGAAAAGAAACATCCCGGTATTTGCCTGGGATGAATTTAGGAAAATCGAGGCAAACCTACATCAGGATGACCGGAGGCAGTTTCGAGCCTCCGTCTTCCTGAATGCGAGTCCAGCGTGTTATTACTGTGCCACCTCTCTGGGTTGATCACAATAGTGCCAACACAGAATGGAATAATAGATAGTAGCTCCACCGGCCACTGCGCCAGCACGGCTCCTGTAATGCCCAAATCTTCAGTTTCCTGTCATATTGGATACGCAGCACATAGCCTACAGAGAGTTTGAGGAAGGTAAACATTTTAATAGCAAATACTCCTTGTCTATTGCATAAGTGACAGTCAAAGGAAAACAGGAGGGATGAAAAAATAGTATATAATCTGTGTTATTATTTAAAAAGTAGTCGTAATAATTGTTAATATTTTTATGTCACGATGAGGCAAGTAGTCAGTGCCTTCATGGATAAATTTTTACAATTGCATACAGAAACATGACTTCGCCAAGCGTGCACCTCTTGTTCCGAAGCAAAGCGGTGGTCACGAATATCTCCAATATCTCTCTTCAAGGAAGCAAAAGTATGGAACTCACATGGGGAAGGTTCCCTACTGTATGGAGGAAGCGTCAGCGCTGCCAATCGAAATTTCCGCTGCATAGTCGAAACAAGTTCCGCAAAATGGTGTCGCACGACAAAGACCGCCCATATGGCGGCTATACTGTTTTGATACACCGCAGAAGTTTAACTAGGAAACCCTTACACTCTCTCCATACAGGTCGAGTTCTTCCCGTGCGATTTCAGTATCCTTGGAATCAGGAACGACGACGCTCATACCCTCTATTTGGTTCGGTCAGAGATGTACACGTTGGGCAAAATTTTGGTTTCGTATACAACCGGAAACATTTTCTTCTGTCACAAGTAGGATAATTTTATCATCACATTGAGGAGGTGGAGTGGCCATGCACTTTAAAGCGCCTTGCTACGAAGGTTCGCCGTCGGAGGTTCGAGTCCTCCATCGGGTATGGGTGTGTGTTTGTCCATTGATTAATTTAAGTAATTTCTAAGCCTAGGGACTGATAACCGATGTGGTTAAGTCCCATGGATTTACAAACATTTGATTTACATTTATGACGATAATTTTTAATTAATAAACACTTTAGTAACAAGTAAAATCTCGTCTTTTGCATATGAAGTTTGTCATTGATCATCAATACACACAAACAAACACATACACAGAGACCCGTCACCCACAACTACTAAACATCCCCACCTCTACAATATCCCATGATTACTCAGTCAGCTCCCATGATCCTCCAGTCAGCAATAAGGAATGTGATAGAACCAATGCAACTATGCGTAGCTATCAGGATAGGTTATGTTGCTGTGCGGAAAACAACATAGTGCAGGAAAACCTACACCATGTGCAGTTAGCGTATTTAAAACAGCATGAAATGGATGAAAAACTGAAATGCGAGAAAGTACATACTGTAACCATAAATAACTAACGAGATTTAAAAAAGAAAAACTTCCAAAGGAATCACTAAATATTTTTTCAGATCATACGTAGTTAAATATAATTGAAAAATCATTTATCTTAGACCACTCAAGATGCCTAGCACTGAATAGTTGAAACAAGTTTAGGACTGAACAATACATTTTAACTACAACAGTTGGTAGTTTCATATCTTTATGATAAAACATATCTATGAACGAGGAATGTGGCTCCGTACGGGTTGCAGGCTAACTCATGTTCCTTCTACTTAGAGTATTTTATTTTATTTCATTTTATTTTTTATTTCCAATTCTACAAATATTTGAAAAAGTAAAGAGTAGGTACACAAACAAACAAAATATTTCCTTGTATACAACATCAATGTTTATCACTAAAAACCCATAAATAATAAAATTTGGTGAGTTACGATTAATAGAGTACAAGAACCTCTTTCCTCTTCCGCTGCGATATTGATCTTTGAGCATGCATAGGTTTTGGTTCTTTGTGCCTCTTGATTTTCAGTCAAGGGTGACTGACCAAAACGGTATAAGAGATTAGAAACTGATGTATTTTATGTCAATATTAAACAAGTGGTGTAATTTTTTTTTTTTTTTTTTTTTTTTTTTTTTTTACATACAGTATCATCTAGGTTTTCTTAGGAATTCATTTCTCTGTTTTGCGAGTTTTGCTCACCACTCTCATCCTCAGTTACGCACCTTAATAAATTATATACTTAAACCTTCCTCTTAATCAAATCGTCCATTGGTCAAAACCGTTGTATAATCCGTTCAGTAGTTTTTTAATCTATCTAGGACCGACACACGTGTTGGGCGGACATCGTTTTATATCATCTATAGATATGTACTTACATGTTATCATCTTCCTCGCTTTCACTTGATATATAATGCGCCAAAATATATTATCAAATCATTGCCATTAATTACTCCTCAAGCTTTGCAAAAAATACTTATTACAAATGTAATGTTTATGGCAATATTACAAATTTTAACACGCCTCTACTGTTATTGTAATTTTCCTTCAAAATAATCGTTAAACCATTTCGCACTTCCTTGGCTGACGATCATCGATTTAGTATATGTTTAAGAGTTCGAATGGTACATTTGTTTTGGCTTCTGTGTCTTTCCGCCATTCTGCTCTTCGACACTGGCGTTTAAGTATCAGAATAGTACAAACTAAACTCCTGCAAGTTTGAAAAACCTCACATCAATTGCCATGTTCGGCGAAAACTTATAGAAAATAGCAAGAAACTGTTTCCACTGACTTGTAAGTCGATGTAAGCTAAAACTTTCAGATATTTTCAAGTGAACTTTCTAAGAGTTGGTGACTTCAAAGTCATTTACATTGTCGCAAAGGTGGGGAACTATTTTTGCCGCCACACAGTACTTTTCGCATCATCTTCGTAAATTTGATGCCTAACGACAAGGTTGTAACGAATTTAAATCAGCCTGTTATGACGGGATCGAAGCAGGAAAGTTCGTTTCTTAACCTTTCTAATATTTTATGGGCCACATTTCACTAAATCAAATCAATAAATATGTTCAGTCTAATGCTTATTGGGACTGTGATTCATGAGAACATGCCGGCTATTCTACTAATTACCACCTCCCCCCTTTTTTCCATTCAACGCTACATCCGGAAGAGACCAATCGAAAAATAAAAAACTGAAAATAAATCACATTCATCGAGTCATTGGTACTTCTTCTACCTAAGTTCATTATGTACAGTAATTATTTCCTAACAGTGTGCTTTCATTCTATGATCAGTAATTCCATCCGAGTTTTAAACTGTAGTACAGCTTTTTGAAAAAGGTTATCAGCTATATTGATATGCAGTTTAAGTAGCCTACATCACAGAACGAGCAATCGCCATGCCTAGAACAATGAATCCACATTTCATAAAACGATAATTCATCGTCGATTTCCTTTTCTATTCTTCCCTAACCGAATACTGCTCTGCCTCTAATGATGTAGTCAGCGATAGAATGTTAAATACATTCGTAAAGCTTTCACAAGCGCTACCTATGAACGATTCTTTTGTGAACATTCTTTGATTGCTTTGAACCGATATTCACGTTATGAAAATTACTGTATTAATGACAATGACGAAACTTCTTCGTTCGTACATCGTGTTTTATGAGAATTATGAACTTTTTCATTCGTTCATCATGTTTTACAGATACCATGAAGAAGAACCTACAGGGATTTGGAAAGACTCGAACGATATATTTACAAAAGACAAGAAAGTCACACAAACGTAATTTGCCTATTATGTTTCAATCTACTACACACATACATACTCCTAATTTTCTTCAATAGTATTTCTCAGAAAGAACGTCGCCTTCTCAACAATGATTCCCAGTTGGGTAGCCGGAACATCTCTGTAAGACTCGTGCATTGTTTACGATATCATCATACTGCTGAAATACTTATGTCATCGAAATCTCATCAAGTAAATAAAAATAATAGCTAGTAATTAAAAATAAGAGCCGGTGTAACCCAACAGAAGTAAATAAGTTAATATAAGCAGAATATATCCAACATTATCCTTTTTGTAATACTACCTGTCAGAAGCATAAAAATGTTCCCAAGAACAGGCGAAATGAAATAGTCCACTATGACCAGATATTTTCAAGGTTACGAAATTCATGTTATCTCTTAACAAAGAATATAATAGTGTGTGTAAATGAGTAGTGAACCGTTGACAGCAGTATTGTAACTGAGAAGCAGCGATAAGACCTTCAGAACACCAACTCCTTTATGAAGAACAAGGGATTTTTTTTTTTTCAGCCTGACTGGCAAATTGGCATACACTGTTTGCTGAGATTTTTAACCGTCTTTGAGGAACACTTAAAATTTACCGTAGAATTCGTGACAACACGGTCCAGATTTTCATCTTTTATTTCTAGTAGATATCGTCAGATACGAAACAAGACATAGGTCACAGAGAAATTATAGGAGCGTCGGTGAATCGAAGCCTTCATTTTAGGTCATACTTTGATACTCGACCGCTTAGACATCGATCTGAATAACTACTGCAATAATACAGACCAGTTTTACAGATGCACACTGTGATGCTATTTCAGTTAACTTTACGAATTTCCTGTGTTCAGTGTTGATCCAATATTTCCTTCGTATTTGATACGTCAGTTTTTCACGAACCAGAAGACACAATGTTCACTTCACACCATTGTGCTCACGTGTACTTTCTACGCTATAACTTCATTTAGGAAAAGTTAGGAAAAGTACAAATTCCCTTATTCAGAATACTTCTAACACTGCCGTACACATTGTCTAAATCGGTTGACCTCGAGTATGTATTTTAACAGTACGAATAGGCTACTGATGTCACGCGCCGCTATTGTGTAACACTAGGAAACACGGCGTTATATTTCGGAAACAATGTACGTACCTCACGTTGACGCATTTCTTGTAAACGTATGTGTTTTTTCTTTTTCCATCAACATCAGTTTCATACAACGTTTTTATTTAATTATTTTATTTATTTTTATTCTGATGGGAAACTGTAGGGACACTTTTAGGATCTGTTCGCTGTTCATCGAATACTCCTTCCTCATAAATAAATATTGTGCCTTTGTTACGTGTTGATATAGTTTTGTTCACCAACGGTACATATCTATAAGCGACAGTTAAATGAAAAACGAGACTGACTTCCACAGCGCAGTGAAACATCCTTGGCAACGCAAGGACGGGCATTATATTGCAGTAGGATGGTGCAGTTGCTCTGCGTTTCAGACGTTTCCCTAGGAATCCCTTGGAGTCCCGATTCCTCCCCGTGTGATTTCCGTATTTTTGCAGTGCTAAAGAATGACATTCGTGACCGTGGATTTGCTTCTAACGATGTATTGCTCACCTGGCTAAAGCCATATTTTCTTAGGCAACTGCAGCCTTTCCCCCACTAAGGCACTGAGAGACTTGTCTCACAGTGGATTAAATTTATTTACACTTCCGACGATTGCTCATGAAATCATACGTTTAATTACTTGTTCTATCAGTGTCGTTCTCGTTAGGTAGAAAAAAATGTACATAAACAAATCAACTACGAAGAGACACAAAGGGTGTTACGACTGTAAATCACATATCAATCAAATATCTACAACGAGGGGCAGGAGGGTAATAGTGCTCCACAGTAATTAAAATAAACAACATGGAAATTATGAGAAAAAAGTTCGTGACGTACACTTTGCATTAAGTGGAATGATAATGTGACCCAGGGCTTTTTTTTAATTATGCGTACTTTTAAAACATTTAAATACTGTTTAAGGAAACAAGATATGAGTACATTTGTTTCTGATTCCACAACTATATCTTCCAATTTGAACGTTCATCCATAACTTGGCGCCAACAAGCTTTTCACGGCAAGTAGAAAAGATTTCCAGTAACATTTATGATCCTTGACTTGAACCTGATGCGAAACCGCTGTCTTTCAGTTTTTGAGTGTGTGAATTGTTATGTCATTTACAGTGAAAAACGTTGTGTAATTGGTGTTTAGATTTTGAATTTCTTTACGGTTTGTGTAGTTTTAAAGGAGAAACAAATGTATTAATCTGGGAAGGTAATCTGGACACCTGAACATAATTTGACGGTACATACTCGAAGAATGGTGAAAAGGGAGTAGTTTTAAGTATGTAGGCTAGTGTCTGATGATAATTAAGGTTGCTTATTTTGTATGTATGGTTAGTTTAAAGCAGAGATTTTCAGCCTCTTCGAATATACGACCCTCTTCGAAGTAATAACATTCTGGTGAACCCACACTCCTCATGAACCATAATGAAACTATGTTATCGCAAAGAAAACAAATCTAATCTTCTTTGCTATGCTACAGCTTTCTTTTAATTGTCATAAGAAGTTATTTTGTGTATTTTCTGGGACGGAGCACATGATCCTATTTTTACAAGCTTTCCGACAGAAAATTATATTTTGCTTAACCAGTGTTCCGCATTTCAGACAAGACTTAGAGGCGAATTATGCTCATTACGAAAGGTCCCACTGTATAGACAATTTGTAAATAACTTGATATTTTTCATGAATATTTCAGAATTACTGATTCTGTCACGTTCTTTTACCTATAGATTGGTTCCTGAAAACAGTTTTCAGGCTTTCACTTATTCGTGATTAACTTATGATACATTTAATTCATAATAAATTTTACACAAAGAACTCCGTCATTGTAACATCGAGTAAATGTCACGTAGCCTGCGTTTTTGTATTACTGAAACCCTAGTTGTTTGGTGCAAGTACTTCCTCTCGTGTCGGCGACCCTCCGAACAAGACTTAGCGACCCTCCTGGAAGTCGCGACCCACAGGTTGAAAAATACTGCTTTAAAGTATGAAGAAAATAGAATTTATTTTTATAGCCACTTTAGCGGAGAAAAAAACTCAAAGTTAATTATTCAAACATAAACAATGAGAAGTAAACAGATGGTGCTGTGTGGTGATTCAAAACAATATCGTAATAGGGAACTCTGAATGCGTATAACAAATGTTAGGATTTGAAAGAAAAGCGTTGTGCAGTATAGCTGGTGATAAAAATTACAGAAAACTTGGCCGCAAAATTAAAGAACTTGGGAGCTTACAGCACATTGTGAACGATGACCTTTTACTGTAATGGTTGTCAGTTTCTGTTTGTATAATAGCCTAAAATTGTAAGATCTTCACGTTTTGTCGACTTTAATTGCGTACCTTTTACAGTTCTTTTAGAAAAAAAGGCACTACTGTGACGTCAAACAAGTGACTTTATGAAAGGAAACGCAGCTGCCGGCCATAAACGTTAATAATCGTAAGTAACCATTTACGTAAAAAATTCAACGTGAACTGTTTTGTAATCTATAGATACTGCATCTCGAAACATAACTGTATGATTCCACTGCAGATGCCTGAAACTGAAAGGCGAAACACCCCTAGTAACAATAAAATATGCTACTACAACAAAAATGTGGATGATGACCAAGGAACAAAATTGCATCACATTGTGCTTTGACTGTTCTTCAATATCTATTATTTTTGATGTCGCTAAATTAAAGAAAATTCTACATCATATTGACAATCAAATGTTTCGTTTGTAAAAATTGAATGCTAAATATAGCATTTACTGGCAGTCATTAATTTACGTTTTCACGTTTAAACACCATGTCGTTACGTGGCGTAAAACTGTTACTTCATAACTTAATGTGAATCAAAATTCAATCTAGAGGATAATGAGTTTAGTTTCATAAATGAAAAAAATGGCTGTTCTCGCCGGAGGTTAAATTCTTCCCTCGAGTATGGTGTGTGTCATGTCCTGTTGTCCTTATTGTATGTTTAGTAGTTTACGGACCGATGACCATAGCAGTTTGAGCCAATAGGTTTAGAAACATTTGAACATTT
Organism: Locusta migratoria; assembly: GCA_026315105.1. Taxonomy (NCBI): domain Eukaryota; kingdom Metazoa; phylum Arthropoda; class Insecta; order Orthoptera; family Acrididae; genus Locusta; species Locusta migratoria. The sequence goes on along the minus strand of CM048749.1, from coordinate 133,207,692 downwards.
TGAAAAAATTAACGTACGTGATCTGCATCATCTATTTATGTTATTAAGCAATTTTGACTTACAAGACGCCATCAGTCGAAATTATCTTCACAAAAGTCAATAATATGATCATCAACAACTTTGGACAAGATATCAACACGAAAGGGCGTGTTATCGAAAACTCTAAGATTGAGAGTCACTCTCGACAGAACAATAGAAATGTAGCGGATAATTTTAAAACTGGAAAGAGAAGAAATAGACAAAGCAAGAAACAATATAAGGTACTAAACACAAGCACGAAAAAAAATAATGGGTACTGTTTAAATATATAAGAAGAGTTCTGTTACCACGTCAGAATATACCATAAAATACATAAATATCCTAGTAGATTGATAAGAAGGGGCAGTCCGTGTAATTAGCGTAATTAACTGCAGCTTACTAAGAGTGCAGTAGAAAACTGGATTTAAGATAGTGTTGTGTATCAAATTATTGTTGTCGGGACCTTCCAAACACTTCAATTTACTTGCCTAGTGAATGACTTGATACTGTTCCTGGCATATGGGTTTAACTCGGTCAGTACATGTTCATCAAATGTACAATCAGAATTATATAGTCTCGATTGATGCTAATTTTCCATAGTGTACCTCATTTACCCGTCGTGCCTTAACTGTATAAGAATTATAGCAAAAGGCAAATAACATTGTACTGATGCTAATTCTTCTGTTGCTTCTTGGTCGAAAAACGTAATAATGAAAAGCGCAATATTGTGTTCGTTCTGCAGGATTATTTTACTTAGTTAATCGGTTTCCGGCTTAGAAGGTTATTGGCAATTTTTAATGGCTGTCGTCGCCTAAGAAGATACAATATTTGTAAACAACATTCCAAAAAATGTTAATCATCCAGTCTGAAGCACAAATACACAGCAAATTACATTTTTTACGGTGCAGTGCATATGAAAGTAACGAGATAAAATGACAGAACTGATAATTGTCATAACAGAATATATGGGATATACAGGGAATCACAATCACATAGAAATAGGTAAACACAGGACAATGGAGGAATAGGAATTAAAAAGAATGTGGAAAATAGTGAACAGCTGAGCGAATTAATTTAGGTTTAGAAGAGGAGAAATTCAGCTCTGTTTCATCATTTAATATTAAATTAGGGCTTCCAACAGGCTGAGTATTTGGTCTGTGATTGCTAATTGAAGGAATCACTCAGTACTCTTTGATGTGTTTGGTGGTACAGTTCGTCAATGTGTGAGTGCTCTTATTCATGGTATAGTCTCACGATACAACTATAAACTAAGTATGATAACCCCAAATCGCAAACAAAAGTTTTCACGACGTGTAAGTAACCTGGCGGACTTGGTTCTCTCGACATATTAACAAAATGTACTTGAGAAAGGTTTTAAATACACTCCTTCCCTTCCTCCACCACAAAAACATCTAGATGTAGGATATGTGTTAGCCAAAGACCCTACTGCAAAACATTTAATGTGTTAATGCACCAACAAAGGAACAACTTTTGAGTCTAGCACCCCACAGGGTAAGATTTCTTGACACTCTAAAACTTTTAAAAAGAAAGATCAGCCAGATAAATAAACTGAAGAAGAGGATGGTATAACACTTTTGACAAACGTAATTATTTGAAAGAAGTCAATGATTTCCTGAATCTTACAAAGTTCCAAATTTTTCGCAAATACCCTAATTCAAATATGTTATTAAATGTCTAATCAATTCAGGCAAAATGATATTTCCTGCTATTGGAGAACAGCTGTTAACACGAACCTAGCGTCTTTTAGACTCTGTGGGTACAATTACGTAACTAACGTATACATATCTGTCCAGAAACATTCACTGCTCCATCTTATATACTGTCTAGTAAATTGGACACCTTAACTAAAAGCGTGCAAAATAAATTAATATCGTTTTATGTCTGCAATTTGTTTTCCAAGAGACCAGTCACAGTCTCAATATTACTGAGCCATTGTTGTTGACTTTGGGGTTGACCTGCAACTATTTTCCAAGTAGCATGATGTAAGATTCCCTTCAAAGCCATAGACCCTGCATATTTATCGATTCTGAGACGACTGGAAGCTGTTTCGAATGCTAACTGTTTTCGTATACCGTGTTTTTGGTGTTTGCAAATTTTTGCACACCCCCTGTATTCACCATCTTCGTTTCACTAGCCAGTACTGGTTTGCTTTGCTAAAATTTAAATCACGAAAAAAAAAGAGTAATCAAAAAGGTCTATGATTCAAATTTTGCTGTTGTGTTTTGTGTTGAATTTTAAAAATTTTCCACATCTCATTTTAATGACATGATAATTGCAAATAATCTTTTGTTGCTGTTTGTTGCTTTTGTGCTCTCAGCTGAAGACTAGTTTGGTCCATTTCTTCATTATGGACTACGTCTTGCTTTACCTAACCACAACACCATACGTACATTTGAGCTCGCTTTTTCAGATCTTGCCTTCCTTATGAATTGTTCACCCCACGCTTTTTACTTTTAACAAATTAACTAGTACTTGATGCCTAAGGCTTTGTGCCATCATGCTGTGTAACGCCATATATTCGATACAAAGACTTTTCATTAGTCATTCTATGTAGTCATCTGTTTGGTTTTCATTATACTTTGGTTTAGTCAACTGATGGAAAACTGATTCTGACAACACTAATGACTTCGAATGACACTTTGTTTCCTGACGTGCAAATGCATCTTTCACAAAATTTTACACAAGCCGAGAAGAAACATAAATATTGTAATTTTCAATTAGTTATGATGATATAAAAATGTGTGCAATGTGGTACACAATTGTGATTCCATATTGGTCATTTTATACCACTGAAATCAAATACAGGTCATTACACAAGTATGTCTGAATAAGATCCACTATCGTAAATGTGTACCTTGTAGATATTCTGACACAGGACATCTCTATCGAAAAATCACGCAAACATAGTAAACTACTTTTTCCTAGCACATTTAAACATTGAATGTGTTCATCATTATCCAACACCAAATCTTTCAGTGTCTGTTCTTCTGGTTTTGTAAAGCTCTTCGCATTTAAGGGAAAACCTTACTGAAAACTATGTAATCCAAATGTACTGTGATATTCTTCCAGCACTGTCGGAGAATGAGACCATTTCGGACAGCTTTTGAAAGAGGAAGTCTATTTTTGGTTGCATTCAATTCTTTTTTCTCCCACACTGATCTGTATGGATAAAATACATTATAGCACTCAAACCCTTTCCAAAGCTACACATGTATGACATCTTTATAGAAATCAATGAAGATTATTATCTATTATAAGAACTACATGCTCCATTATATATAAATTTATCCAGAATTCGAGACTAAATTTGTTTCCCGTATCTTACTACATTCTTCAGGACGTCTGTTGGATTTCTGAACTTCTACACAAAGATATATTGCATGATGCAAAACAGATTAACAGTTGAGTAGAAAGTGACTATGCTGCCGTCAACTAAAAGGCTAATATTCTAATGCTTTTGCTACGATATGCTGTCTTCTATAGAGTTGTTAACCACTTTAGTCAGTTTTAAGTGGATCAGCTCTTTAATTTAGATTCGGAGTATTCTGGCGTATTTTCACGTACAGTCATCATAGTTAGAAGTGTCGCAGTTTACGCTAAATGGACTACAGACCCATTCGCTGTGCAATGTGACATTTACGATTCAATTCGCCATTAGTATTCACAGAAAGCAACGCAAATGTCGATCTTTTCGGTCATTTTACATTATTTGAGGTCCTATAGTATATGATTATTTCATTCGATACTTTACCGATCTACAGAAGAATCTCTTTAATTAGCGTAGTGGGCACAATATTCTCAGGTATTGTTGAAAGAAGGGTGCGAGTATTAGTTGAAGATAAGTTGGATGAAAATCAGTGTGGGTTTAGGCCTCTTAGAGTCTCCCATGTGTAGACGACTTAGTTGTGATGGCAGATTCGATTGAAAGGTTGCACTCTAATATTTCAGAGGTAGATCAGAGGTGTAAGGGTTACGGTATTAAGATCAGCATCTCCAAAATGAAAGTAATGTCTGTGGGAAAGAGATTTAACAAAGTTAGAACAGGGTAACAGTTTCAAGAACTTAGCTACACCAAGAAGAAATGCAGATGATACGCGGGTATTCACTGGACAAATATATTATACTAGAACTGATATGTGATTACATTTTCACGCAATTTGTTTGCATAGATCCTGAGAAATTAGTACCCAGAACATTTTCACGCAATTTGTTTGCATAGATCCTGAGAAATTAGTACCCAGAACAACCACCTCTGGCCGTCATAATGGCCTTGATACGCCTGGGCATTGAGTCAAACAGATCTTGGATGGCGTGTATAGGTACAGATGCTCATCCAGCTTCAACACGATACCACAGTTCATCAATAGTAGTTACTGGCGCATTGTGACGCGCCAGTTGCTCGGCCGTCATTGACCAGACGTTTTCAATTGGTGAGAGATCTGGAGAATGTGCTGCAGTCGAACATTTTCCCTATACAGAAAGACACGTACAGGACCTGCAACATGCGGTCGTGCATTATCCTGTTGAAATGTAGGGTTTCGCAGGGGTCGAATGAAGGGTAGAGCCATGGGTCGTAACACATCTCAAATATAACGGCCACTGTTCAAAGTGCCATCGATGCGAACAAGAGGTGACCAAGACGTGTAACCAATGGCACCCCATACCATCACGCCGGGTGATACGCCAGTATGACGATGACGAATACACGCTTCCAATGTGCCTTCTCCACGGTGTCGTCAAACACGGATGCCACCATCATGATGCTGTAAACAGAACCTCGATTCATCCGAAAAAATTACGTTTTGCCATACGATCACCCAGGTTCGTCGTTGCTTGCACCATTGCAGGCGCTTCTGACTGTGATGCAGCGTCAAGGGTAACCGCGGCCATGGTCTCCGAGCTGATAGTCCATGCTGCTGCAAACGTCGTCGAACTGTTCGTGCAGATGGTTGTTGTCTTGCAGACGTCCCCATCTGTTGACTCAGGGATCGAGACGTGGCTGCACGATCCGTTACAGCCATGCGGGCACGATGCCTGTCATCTCGACTGCTAGTCGAGGCCGTTGGGATCGAGCACAGCGTTCCGTATTACCCCCCTGAACCCATGGATTCCATATTCTGCTAACAGTCATTGGATAGCGACCAACGACAGCTGCTATGTCGCGATACGATAAACTGCAGTCGCGATAGGCTACAATCCGATCTTTATCAAAGCCGGAAACGTGATGGTACGCATTTCTCCTCCTTACACGAGGCATCTCAACAACGTTTCACCAGGCAACGCCGGTCAACTGCTGTTTGTGTATGAGAAATCAGTTGTGAATGCTCTGAAAAGCTAATCATTTGCATGTCAAAGGATCCTCTTCCTATCGGTTGAATCGCGTCTGTAGCACGTTATCTTCGTGGTGTAGCAATTTTAATGGTCAGTAGTGTAATAAACTTGAGGTTAGAGATATGAAATTAGGATGGATGACTGCAGGTACTAATAGATGGAAACAACAGCAAAAGGGTGTCCATAATGAGGAAATCAAATAAAATTTCGGAATGAAAACCGTAGATGAATTAGTTAGATCGATCAGGATGATATGATGGTGATTATGTTACACGCATGGGAAAAGTAAGGTTACCTAAGAGGCATTGGAGAGTAAGAGGAGTCGAGGTACACCAAGGAGAAAGTACTTAGATTCGGTGAAGTAAAAGGCTTAACATCAGACGAGGCTTCATTGTAAGCTTTCAATTGGTGATCATAGAGGAATTTGATTAGGCGACTATGCTTCAAACTGAACGCTGAAAGTCATTATCAGTCTCTAGTGATGCTTATGGTGATAGGTATCTGTTGCTAGACCATAAGCAAAAATATTGAGAGATTCTTAACACTCGTCGGATCGATGAGCAGATATGTCAGACAATATTGAAAACTTCAAATGTTTGTAAATCTATCGGACCAAACTACGTGGTCATCAGTCCGTAGCTTACAAACTACTTAAACTAAGGTAAACTAACCTAAGGACAACACTCACACCCATGCCCCACGGAGAACTCGAACCTCCGACGGCGAGAAACCGCGCGCCCCGCAGCGAGGCGCCTTAGACCGCTCGGCTACTCCACCGCGGCACACACTATCTTCAACACACTGCACAGCAATCAAGAGCATGTGTGCGAGATTTGTTCGCTAACCGTGTGATCTCAAGATTCGGTAACATTCTTTGGCCCCCGAAATCGTCAGATTTATCCGTATGTGATTTTTCTTGTGGGGCTACCTCAAGTCTACAAGATTCGACCAAGAATCCTGGATGAGTTAAAATAGAGAATTCGTGATGAACTTCAGAGTAACCCAGGTGAGATATTACAGCAGTCAGTGAGGAATCTCCACACCAGATTTATTGAGTGTATTCGTACAGGAGAATGCCATCTAAAGTATGTAATTTATATACAGTTTCAAGTACCTGGGATGTATTTTCTCACAGGATGGCAACATAGGGAAAGAACTGGAATCGAGGTGCAGCAAAGCTAATGCAGTGAGTGCTCAGCTAAGATCTACTCTCTTCTGAAAGAAGGAAGTCAGTAACAAGACTAAGTTAGCGGTGCACCGCTCTATCTTTCGACCAACTTTGTTGTATGGGAGTGAAAGTTGGGTGGATACATGTTACCTTATTCATAAGGTAGAGGTTGGAGATATGAAAGTAGCAAGAATGATTGCAGGTACTAATAGATGGGAACAATGGCAGGAGGGTGCCGATAATGAGGAAATCAAAGAAAAACTGGGAATGAACACCAAGCAGTTAGAACGAACAGACCGAGATGGTGGGGGTCATGTAACACGCACGGGAGAAGCAAGGTTACCTAAGAGACTCATGAGCTCGGCAGTGGAGGGTATGAGAAGCCGAGGTAGACCAAGAAGAAAGTACTTAGATCCGGTGCAGAATGATTTTGAAGTAAAAGGCTTAACATCAGACGAGGCATCAATGTTAGCATTGAATAGGGGACCATGGAGTTTTATTAGAGGTACTATGCTCCAGACTGGACGCTGAAAGGCATAATCAGTCTCTAATGATATATATATATATATATATATATATATGACATCAAAGTTTCCTAAATGGCAACGTTGTGTGGGTGGTGGCTTTTTCGCTATCGATATCTCGCACTGCCGAGCAGTTGCGGGGACGGGAAACGAGTACGGCGGCACCACATGACATAACAGTAAATAAAACACCCCGTCATCGCAAGAGAACAACGCTTCCGATTTCGCCATGCGACTATGTCTGCGGCCGGCTTTTGTTTTTCCGGCGCGCTTCCGGCGCCGTTTTTGGGTGTCGGCGAGTGTTTTAGTAAATGCGCGCGCGCTGACGGAGGAGACTGCGTGTCTCCTGCGCGACGCGCGTAAAAACGCCGCCGTTGCCGCTGTCGTCGTCAAAACAGTTTAACGGCCACACATGTATACACACCGCGCCCGCGCTGCGCGAGGCACCGAACGGCTCCACGCCGCCGCCAGCCGCCGTCGCAGACACTACCTGACGCCACTTACACGTCCAGCAGCCCAACAGCGATACACCGCATCCGACAAGACGCACGCCGCGAGCGACGCATCCTGCAATCTCCGAACAGGTTGATGAAGCGATGACTATAATGTGCCAGGATGAAACTTTCACTCTGCAGTAGAGTGTGCGCTGATATGAAACTTCCTGGCAGATTAAAATTGTGTGCCGGAACCGGGATTCGAACCTGGACCTTTGCCTTTCGCGGGCAAGCGCTCTACCGAGCTATCCCGACACTACTCACGGTCCGTCCCCACAACTTTTAATCTGCCAGGAAGTTTCATAACAGTGCACACTCCGCTGCAGAGTGAAAGTTTCATTCTGGTAACATCCCTAGGCTGTGGCTAAGCCATGTGTCCACCATATCCTTTCTTCCAGGAGTACTAGTCTTGCAAGGTTCGCAGGAGAGCTTCTGTGAAGTTTGAAAAAATTAGGAGGCGAGGTACTGGTGGAAATAAAGTTGTGAGGCGGGATCTTGAGTCTTGTCGGGATATTTCAGTCGGTAGAGCGCTTGATCGAAAGGCAAAGGTTCCAGATTCGAGTCCCGGTTCCGGCACACAATTTTAATCTGTCAGGAAGTTTCAACTATAATGTGGTTCGTACTCACATGATGTGATGATTGCTACATCAAGGAATGTCAAATAGTTTCTAGATTTCCGGAAGGCTTTCGACATTGCACCTCACAATCTTCCTATAATCACACTTCGTGCTTATGGAATATGTGCGATTGCAGTCATCATTTCCTGTCAGACAGGACACAGTACGTTGTAATTGACAGAAAGTCGTCGAGTAGAACTGAAGTGAATCTGGCGTTCCCCAGGGAAGTGTTATGGGACCCGTAGTGTTCCTTATTTTTATAAACGGTTTAGCAGACATCTGAGTAGCTTTCTTAGGTTGTTCGTGGATGATTGTGTCATTTATCGGTAGTCACCAGAAGATCAAAAAGCAATTGCAAAATGATTTAGATATCTGTATGGTGCAAAATTGGCAATTGACCCTTAATAATGAGAAGTGTGAAGTCATCCATATGACCACTAAAACAAGCCCATTAAACTTCATTTACTCGGTAAATCAATCAGAACTACAGGTCGTAAATTCAACTGAATACCTGGGAATAACAATTACAAACAACTTAGGAGAAAGGAAGATTAGTGTTTAACGCCCCGTCGACGCCGTGGTCATTAGAGACGGAGCTTACGCTCGGGTTGTTTGGGTAAGGATGGGGAAGGAAATCTGCCGTGCCCTTTGAAAGGAACCAGCCCGGCATTCGTCTGGAGTGATTTAGGAAAATCACGGAAAACCTAAATCTGGATGACCGCCATCCTGCCGAATTTGAGTCCAGTGTGTTACCACTGCGCCACCTCACTAGGCCAAATAACTTAAATTGGAAAGAACACATAGGGAAAGCGAACCAAAGACTACGTTTCATTACAAGAACACTTAGAAGATGCAACAGTTCTACTAAAGAAAATGCCTACACTACACTTGTACGCCCTATTTTGGAGTATTGCTACGCATTGTTGGATCCCCACCAACTGCGTAGACGCTACATTCCCTAAGGCGATTTCGGACTGTTTGTGTTGATATTGCGCGCGCGTTCTGTTGGTTCCTGGAGGGTGCTTCGCAGCTGAGTTGCATACAGCATTCTGTCTAGACGGCTGTTTACTCGAGATAACGGTAACCTCTTGCCGATGTTAGCCATGGACGACCTTGGCTTTGCCTTCTAGCGGCACCTGTTGTGTGAAATTTCGTCCAGATCCTGGGCCATTCCAATAGCTGCAGCCATCTCCCTCTGTGTCTGTCCCGCTTCCAACTTTCCTATGGTTCTCCATGCCATATCTTTGGGTAATTGAGGTTGTTGTTGCACGACCGCGGTGGAGTAGCCGAGCGGTCTAAAGCGTCTCGCTGCGGAGCGCGCGGTTGCTCGCCGTGGAGGTTCGAGTCCTCCCTGGGGCATGGGTGTGTGTGTTGTCCTTAGGTCCGTTTACCTAGGTTTAAGTAGTTCGTATTGCTACGCATTGTTGTTAGTTTACCTAGGTTTAAGTAGTTAGTAAGCTACGGACTGATGACCACGCAGTTTGGTCCGATAGATTTACAAACATTTGAACATTTTGTTGTTGCACTGCACTACCACTCACTACACTATCTGAAACCACCTGCTTGCGTAATTCGTTTGGTAGAGGAGTAAAGACAAGTCACTGCCAACCCCTCTGCAGCAGCGTTCTGTTATTACCACTATCTCGGTTTCCGTAACATTGTTGACTCCATTCCCTAGAACTGACATTAGAACTTCGAACCATTTTAGTTCATTCTGCCGACGACGAAACTTCAGAACCTAGTTTTGACCTCTTTATCTTTTATGGTATATTCCGAACATGGGCGGCATCTTGAATCTATGTCTCTCTTTATGAAAAGGGGGTCGTGTGAAATATAAAATAACATCAGCATTTGTGACAAGTTCACTCCTCGACATAGCAGTTATGGTAAAATATTTGCGACACACTTTGCAAGTACAGAGCGGATTGTTCTCCATAAAGAACAGACACGCCATTTGGTCGACGTTCAATTAAAGGCACTACATCCAATCGTCGTGCGCTCGCAGAAGAATTTCTGGCACACCCTTCTTCAATGTGTTGCTCGAGATAGTATGTGTTTCTTATTTTCTCTGCAGGCACCATGTGCTCTAAATGGCCACTCTGATAAAAGGCAAGCGGTATGAGATCAGGAGATCCGAGTGGTCACTCCACATAACGGCGGTGGACCAAATGACCAGGAAATTGGCCATATAATCACTGACTTACAACTGCTGCGTAGTGTGGTGGAGCCCCATCCTGTTGGAAGTAAGAGGGAAAGTTGTCATCTTCACTCAGAACTAAGTAAAACACCACTTTTTGCAGCATTTACACGTAGCTTTGATCATTTACTTTCTAGTCAGTGAAACTGGGTACCACACATTCCACACCTCACCAAAACCTCTGTCACCAGCTATCTTTGGAGGTTCCATCCAATGTGGGTTCTGGTCACTCCAGTACCTGTGGTTGTGACGGTTGACTTCACCACTGACAAAAAATTTGCCTCATCAATGAACACACAACCTTGAGCAGAAGAGGGACCTTTTATCTGTTGAGCGCCATCTAATGATCAATTTTCATACTATTTATTTTTCTTCTGCCACGCGTTTTCCCCCTTCTCCGATAATATCCCGTTGCAATTTGACATTCTGACCAGTGGTGTTATTTTTACAGCGCTTTGAAAGACTAACTTTAATTTAATCACACTGTATACCCAATTCTTGCATGTATTTAGCAACTGCGAAGCATTACCGTGTTCGCTAATAAGGTATAAGAACACTCTTTCTTCAGTGTGAAATTGCAAATTTATATGGTTTACTGGTCCGGAGCTACAGAACTGCTGGCGAGTGCCTCAACCGAGCGATCTTAACTTGGCTTAAATGTAGTACGGAGATAACGAAGACACTGCACTCTTTGGCAGAAGTCCCATAAAATGACGGTAAAAGTCGGCTCCGCGGTCAGAAGGGTACAGTACGTGTCTTAGGATGCGATGTTGGCAGCGCACGTGCAGCATGTAGTGACGTAGAGACGTGTGTCGGTTGTTTGTTTACGTGCGCCAAGTAAGGTAGCCGTGTTCAGACGAAAAATATAATGAAATATTTAATTTTCACCGCGCGGAACTTCCCATTGCAAATGTTTCAAGCGATTAGTGTTTTAACTAAATCATGAGACCCGGTAGTGGATGCGCGAAAGGGATCGAATCAATTTATATTGTAAAAACTAATGACATTCTTAGCAACAGAGAAATCTCCATTGAATATGATCAGCGTTTCAAATGATTAGTGCATTTAAATCAAATAATGGGGCTCGGTTAGTGGATCGGTGAACGCAGATGAGGTTGCAATGTAAAAAGTAATGATACATTCGTAACAAACCTTCCTTGCCGCCGCGCAGTATAACTTCACACAAGTCCAACCGTACAAATGTACCGCACCGTCATAGTGACAAGAATGTTTGACAACACATACACAGACAGAAGAAACCGGACACACGCAGAAAATACGCCGGTATAAATTCAGACCATTGTTCTTTGTCTATCATTGGTCACATCAAAGTGCCACGCCTTTGTCTACGCGAAATGTAGTGGGTTGCTAACTTACGAGCGCTGCGGAAGTACCGTCAACCTTCGCCCTGACAGCGAGGTCAGCTGATACTACTTCATGGTTTGGAAATCATTCTTTCCTATTAGCAAAGCAGCGAACTGATATATAATTCGAAATGAAAATATCAGTCAACTTCGCAAAAAAGTTTTACAATTTATTTACAATAAGGTGACCGATTTCAATATACGTAGAGATCATCATCTGTCCGGTGCCAAGGCGATTAGCGAGCGGAAACTGCAGCCGCCTCGGCAACAAGGTTGAGACGAAATCGGTCTGATGATATCTGCGAAGACCGCACCGGTCACCTCATCTGTTTATATAAAAATGAATGTTAGTCTGTATATCCTCTATGTGTTCATAAACCATTCATTAGATTGCAATGAAACTTTGGTGAAGTGTTCACCGTACGCCCACGAAGGCTCCTGACCCAAAAACAAAAGAGCACGACACATGTCTCATTAGATATGCCATACATAATGAGAGGCCACCGCGTGAGAATACCCAGAATTATGCGTCTGTTATTGGAAAATGGGACGTTTATGAAGCGTTTTGTAACTGACACCCCCTCTCCCCAAAATGTTGAAACGAAAAGGAGTCTACCGCTCACAATAGTTTCGCTGTAGATGCCGTAAAACTGTCGCATCAGGCACCACCTTGTATCAATTAAAGTTAGCATTACAGAACTGCATGTTACTATTTATTTTTGTTTGCAAGCCTCCCTTAATTCTCTTGCATCCAAAATTAAGCAATCTGATTTATTAATGTCTATCAATATAAAAGCGAAAGGACACTCATTCACTCACTGACTAAACACGGAATCTAGAAAACTACTTCACCTATGAAGCTGAAATTTGACAAGCATGTAGTTTATAGGTATAAAATGTCAGCTAAGAAAGTATGTTGTGATACTAGACTCACGAAATCTACAGCTTCATTCGGATCTTCAAGAAATTTCGCATGGTTGACCTTCAAAACAAGGTGCGTGGGGGAGAGTACTTTGCAACATAAAAAGGGATCCCTAAATTCCTTGGTCGCGCCATAATTTGAGAACGGCTCGATCGATTTCACAGATCCTTCCTATTTTTTATTTTATTATATTTTTTTTTTTTTTTTTTTCGTTATTCTCAGATCAAGGGTGGTATAAAACAAAACTGGAAGATTTGAGAGCAGCAAAGTGTGTTTTTCAATGTGACCCTGCGTTTCTATCACATAGAAATCCATAGTTTTGTTCCAATATTGATGAAATTTTGTATATTCTACCTTAAAAACAAGAGGAATATTACTGTCTGTATAAAATTTCGTTTGGTGCATTGTGGAGGGTAGTTAACCTATAGAATTTTACAAATGCATAGTTTTGCTCCAATCTTTATGAATTTTGACACACATGACCTTTAAACCAAGAGGAAGATCATTGGGTACATAAATGTTTGTGTGGTACATGACAGAGGGTACCTTGCAGAAAACGTTGCCGAGCGAGGGAAAGGTGGAAACGAACAGAGAGATGGGAGAGAAAGAGGTGGATACAGAGTAAGGGGGGGAAGGGGATGTGGGCTACGAGAGTGTAGGATAAATAAACACCCGGGCAACGCTGGGTTTACAGCTGGTTATAAATAAATTATAAAACCTTTTTTCGAACTTGACTGATATTTTCATTTATAGTGATACTACCTCGTCTATTCACACAAACGTCTACACAGCCTGTTTTCTCACGAGGGTCTCGCTCGGTTTTGCATAGGTAGCGGAGTCGCATGCTCAGTGCATTAATACGTCATGCGCTGCGTTATGACGTAGCTAACGCCATGTTTCCTTAGCCTCGTGGTTAGGGTCACGTAACTTCTAGTTCGCAAATGGCAAGTGCTCGTCTGGGCGAAGGCGAATGAGGTCGCGTGTAGCAGCCGCGTAAAAAGCGAGTGCTGGGCAACAAGGGAACCTCAGTCAGTTTCGCAACACGGATGCACTGCTCTGCGAAGGACTGCTCTATTCACGACAGCTATAGCTTGCAACATGACGGTATTTCGGCGACGTTGTTTTTGTGTCCCGACTTCGTCGCCGCTTTTGTGTCCCAGCCTCGTCGTAGGTGTCGGTGGCCGAGTGGAATGAGACCGACACGCTGATGCAGGTACGGAGGGGAGCAGCCAGAAACTACAAACTCCCGAGCAAATTAGAAAGAGATATATTGCACAGAATGTAACAATACTTAACTTTTACAGAGTACTGCAGAATGTTGATACATAGTTGTTAGAGGCCTGCCTAGTGCCTGTACAATAGCAAAGTCTTCACTTGTGCCTATCTGATTACGAAGGTCCTAACTCGTTGCTATCTCAGTCCGAAGTGGGAAGTGCGAAGTGGCCGATGTCCTTCAGTCGTGGCCACGAGCGGCGTTGTACCAGAGGGCGCTCGTGGCTGTTGTCGGAAGAACGCCGCGCCGTGCATGCATGGCGGCGCGCGGCGAAAGTAGGTGGCGCGCACTTTGTACTTGTGCGACACCACAGTTGTCATAAGTAATTAATGAAGAATAAGCTCAGAGAAACCTGGACTGTTCGCGAAGTATGCGCCTCTGAACCCTTCGAATATGCTAGCTTGTATTCATCTTCATGTTCAGCACTCTGTAGTTGAAATCGATTTGCTATTAAGATTACGACCAATGCTGCTGATTCCATGTCATATTAATCGTATAGTAATGTAAACAGTTTGCTCCATTCACAAATATTCATCGATTTTCAGACAAAACGCGAAACACAAATCCATTTGGCGTATCGTCTTGTTGCTTGAGTGTCGCAACGATATAACGAGCTGGCGTTCTAAAAGATTCATTTTCAGTTGCTAGTGGTGTATCAATCAATTCATCCCTGTTACTCCTACAATGTTGCAGTAGTCAATGCATTTCAGTCCTCTGGACAAAAAGAAAAAAAGGTGTACAACTGACATAGAGGATAAATTTTCGAGAAAAAATACCTTATAGATACAATGATAAGTCGCGGTGGAGAGTTCGAGCGTCGCAAGGCGCCTTGCTGCGGAGCGCGCCACTCCTCGCCGCCGGAGGTTCGAGTCCTCCCTCGGGCATGTGTGTATTGTTGTCCTTAGTATAAGTTAGTTTAAGTAGTTTGTAAGCCTAGCGACTCATGACCAGAGTAGTTAAGTCCCATAAATTTACAAACATTTGAACATAATGATAAAGTAGTCCCAAGATTTGAGACGTTCTTTGCACGAAAGACTAACTTTCCCTGAGCCTTAGTTATATATCCTCTTTCTTTGCTACTTCGCGCTTGAAACAAAAATGATACTATATGCAATTTTAAACATATTCCATGAATTGTGAAACCTCACTTTCTTTCCGTTTTTTGTCAGCTTTTGGCACTCTGCTTCATTTTGCACTCTATCCTGTCTCCCCACAACAGACTAAAATCTCGACGTACTGTTCTAAATAGTATTATTTTGTACTATTTTGTACTATGTATGCGTCTAATGCCGAAAAAACACTGTTTGTCTTTGCTGAAAGTTCACAAATCATCTACACATTAACAAGTTATAATAATGTTTGTAAAGCTCATGGGACTTAACTACGGGGTCATCAGTCCCTAAACTTACAAACTACTTATCAACTACTTACGAAATAGGACGGCACAAACATCCATGCCCGAGGGGGGATTCGAACCCCCGACCGTAGTGGCCGTGCAGACCGTGACTGGAGCGCCTCAGTCCCCTCGGCCACCGCGGCCGGCTCATTAATAAGGCAATTTTGTTAGCTTCTCATTTCTCTATCATCCTGGTACATTTTATTAGATACTTTACAGACGTCTGTCTCCTCATTAATGTACAAAAACTATTTCTTTAGATACTATATCAAGTTATTTCAGTCTCTGTAACTGAAACGAAATCATAAAATTTAGAGCTTAATGAAATATGAAAAAAATCTATGTATGAAGTGAGTCAGATACTGTTCTTGTTCGTCGCGCAATCTATCGACAACTGAATCGTTACATGAAACATATGAGAAGTTCTGAGGCTTTAGCTATGTCTGATAGACGCTAGAGACTTTGCAAACGTTTCACTTTGCGCCTCGAGTACGTAACTAGGCATATGTTCGCCGCTAGACAAAATATCTCGGTTCGTCTAAGAAGCTTGTAGTAGTCTATTGAGGTGCTGATAGCTGACGTCAAAACAAGTCCGTGCTGAGTTCCTGAGATGCAGTATCCACCTATAAACATTTGTTGCCAGCCTGCAGAAACTACGATATTATTTTTGAGATGGTAGCTTGTTTACTTCTGACAGGTTCTGAGCTAGGCAGCCAATATAGCGCGTCTAAATTCGTCAGAGGCGCTAGCCCTCTACCTATTACTGCCTGCCGGTCTGCAACACCTAGTCGGTCAGTATGACGCAGCTTAAGCCTTTTTCTCTTCCTGCCTGCCCTTCGTCGCCGTTGTTATTCGTATACATTTTACATGCCTCGTACTTAATGTAAACCTAATGTAAAGATCGTTAGGCCTTGATAGCAAGTATTTATATTAATGCCAGGTTTCAATTATGTTAATCGTCATCTTCAGATTTGTAAAAATTGACATCATATGGGAACTATTGGGGCTTTGTACAATAAGTAAAAGGTAATCTTGTAAAAATGTGTTAACATGTCAAAATCGTTGATACCATGATTTTCATCACATGTCAGGAACTGTTCTCCTGCTGCTCGGGTAGATCAGACATGTAACCATGGCACCAACGATTTTTATATGTATAACATTTTCTCATTCGCGGGAGGAAGTTGGTGACTGAAATTTCGCAAATGTCGCGGCAACAAAAAATGCCTTTCTTTTCGTAATTTACACCCCAACTCACGGATCGTAGCATCTATTCCCTATTTCTTCCGTATCAGAAAGACTAGAAAATTGCACAGGGTACGCCAATATTAAAGAAAGGCAGTATCAGTAATCCGCAAAATTACATACCTATATCATTGACGTAGGTTTGCAGCAGAATCCATATACTTCCCTGAAATATTATAAACTACCTCGATGATAACGACCTATTGACCTATAGTCAACCCGGATTTAGAAAGTATCATTCTTGCGAAACGCAGCTAGGACTTTACTTACATGATGTAATGAGTGCTATGGATAAGGGATAAATACATTCCGTATTTCTAGATTTCTGGAACGCTTTCGACTCTGTAACTCATAAGCGTCTTCCAATCGAAGTGCGTACTTATGGAATATCATCACAGTTGTGCGATTGGATTCGTGATTTCCTACATTGTAATTGACGGAAAATAGTCGAGTAGAACAGAAGTGATGTCTGGCGTTTCTGACGTAAGTGCTGTAGGGCTCATACTATTCCTTATTTTTATAAATGATTTAGGAGACAGTCTGAGTAGCTCCCTTAGACTGTTCGCGGATGATGCGGCCACTTATCGATTAGTGAAGTCACCAGAAGATCAAAAGCAGCCGAAACGATTTAGATATCTGCATGGTCAAAAATGGTATTGACCCTTAATAATGAGAAGTGTGAAGTCATCCATATGACACGATAAGTCACTCAAAAGTACAGGCCGTAAATTGAACTACATACCTAGGAATAACAATTACGAAGAACTTAAATTGAAAAGAACACAGAAAATATTGTAGGGAAAGCGAACCAAAGACTGCGTTTCGTTGGCAGAACACTTAGAAGATGCAACAGTTCTACTAAAGAAACTGCCTACATTACACTATTTTGGCGTGTTGTTGCGCATTGTGAGATTCCCAAGTGGAATTGACGGACGACTTTAGAAAGTACAGAGAAGGGCAGTTCATTTTGTACTATCGCGATAATAGGGGAGCGAGTGTCACGGAAATGAAGCACGAGATGGGGTGGAAATCATTAAAACAAAGGCGTTATTCGTTGCGACGATATCTAATTGCGAAATTTCTTTCACCAACTTTCTCTTCCGAATGCGAACGTATTTTGTTAGCATCCACCTACATAGGACGACATGATCATCAAAATAAAATAAGAGAAATCAGATCGAAAACGGAAAGATTCATGTGTTCTTTTTTTTCTGCGAGCTATTAAAGAATGTAACAGTAGAGAAACACCATAAAAGCGGTTCGATGAACCCTCAGCCATGCACTTCATTGTGACTTGTAGAATATTTATGTAATGTAAATACTACGAAATGATCTGCCCTTCGCCGCGCGGTAGTAGCCGAGCGGTCTGGAGTGCCACGTTGCGTATCGCGCGGCCTCCCGCTTCGGAGGTTCGAATCCTCCCTCGGGCATGGATGTGTGTGTTTTTCCTTAGGTTAGTTTAACGAAGTAGTTTGTAAGCTAGGGACTAATAACCAAGCAGTTAATTCCCATACATTTACAAATATCTGAACATCTGATCTGCCCTTCACTATAATTCATAAATGATATCAGGTAAGGCGCAGTAATACTCTGGCATTGGGTGGGTAAGCGTAGTGAGTGGAATTGTTGCATCTTCTTAGTATTCTGCGAAGAAAGTGCAGCAGTTTGTTCGGTATCCATGTACGAACGACTCTCGGACCGACTGACTTTCATTTGCCACACATTGCCTGCTACGCATGAGTGTTTGTACATTCGATTATGTAATTCCCGCACAAGGAGAGACGTCTACTACAAATGTCGCATGCCTTGTTTTGGCGTGTTTTACGATGTAACCGATTCAAATGTTCTTCAGACAGGCATACAAGTTACATACATTGGTTACATCGTAAAACACAAGTACTGCACATCGTATTTAAGCCAAAACAAGGCATGTGACATTTGTGGTAAACGTCTCTCCTTGCGCAGGAATTACGTAATTGAATGCGCAAACACTCACGGGTAGCAGGCAACGTGTGGAATATGAAAGTCTGGGCCATCGAGCACAAAAACATAATGATTAACGCGACCTCTTGTGAAAACCGGTAAACCGGGAACCGAGTTCGAATCCTAGTCCGGTACTAATTTTCGAATGTCGGTAATAAATTGAACACGTGATACTGATTTGTATTCGTAACTGCGAATACAGACATATTGTTTTCATAATTTCGCAATTCGTATTGATCTGCTGATGTCTATACTGGAAGGTAAGTCACAGTGTCATTTGGAAGCAGTCTACGCACACTCTTTCGGTCATCTCCTAGATCATTAACATAGATTTTGGACAGCAGAGAGCCTATACAGATATCACTTGTAACTCCCTAGATGATTTTGTATCCATCACTAACGAATATATATATATATATATATATATATATATATATATATATATATATATATATATATATATATATATATATATTCACAATATTCTTCACTACAACCCATCATCTGCAATTCTTAAATTTACACTAGTATTACACTTAAGAAGCTACAAGTAATCCACAGACTAACTACATCTAGTAATACTTAATCTATCTATATGTATTGTTACTACCCTACGTACTACTACTGCAGTGATACAGTTGTGCCAGCTGTATACAAACCTACATGCGCGGCTTGGCTGACCGAGCTAAACCCAGCGAGCAAGCCTCTGGCACTGGGCAGGCCTTAATGACACTGCAGTCCCCCCGCAAGAAGTTAGTCACCAGTTCGATGTTAACCTCAATTTCTAAAAACTAAGCTACATCTAACTTACGTCTAAGTCAACGTCGGTGATGCCACACATAATACCCGAGAGCGAAGGATGGCGGATTCCACCGTTGCTGGTGACCAGACCGTCCCCCGGCGTCATGGCTGATGTGGCTGTCATCGTTGGTGTCTGTGTGTTACATATCAGGTTGATTGTTACGCAGGAAGTCGTTCAGCATTTGTGTGATATGGCGTTAGTTAAATCACCGAGTGTGTGAAATGTATTCGGCTGGCGTATAAGCCCAAATGTGTTACTATTGGGCCGGCCGCGGTGGCCGAGGTGACTGAGGCGCTCCAGTCACGGTCAGCACGGCCACTACGGTCGGGTTCGAATCCCCCCTCGGGCATGGATATTTGTGGCGTCTTTAGTCTTAGCTAGTTCATAAGTAGTTTGTAAGCTTAGGGACTGATAACCCAGTAGTTAAGTCCCATAAGTTGTACAAACATTTGAACATTTTATTACTATTGGGCAGTTCTTGTCTTAAATTCGCGCCCACGATGTCGAATGCAGGACACTCAAAGACTACATGGTCCGGGGTACCCTCTTCAGCTCCGCAGACACAGGCTGATGTCGCCTGTTTTACAAACCGGCGTGGATATGCCGGGTATGGTCCATGCCCCGTGAGGAAATGCAGCATCCCTCTTGACGGCTATAAATGCTTCATTAGTCTTTTCTGAATGTCAGGTAGGAGAGCGTGTGTTCTCACTGTTTCCACCCTATCCCGTAGTTCTTGACATAGTTGTAATCCCCGACTTTTCATATCTGGTGTTTGCTGGTTCCACAAAAATATCTTCTACTTTCCATTGTTGTCCTTTTTTTGACGCAGTACCAGGCTCCCTGCTCCCTCAACTTGATGCCAAGGAGGCAGAGCCTCATCAACACCATTACAGCCTCGCCGAGAGTGGTCCTGTAGGCCCCTACAGAGTGGAGCTAGAGGTTTCGCTGCACTCTTCTCGCCATCATGGCAGGCACCATCCTAGTGAGCCTCTGTCCCCACACTGGAGATCTGTAGCCCACGGTAAAAATCTGTATGCTGTTAGGGTACAGTCTTATGAGATCGGACGGAAGGTGGAACCTTCGTTGCTCGATCTGACTGAAAATCACAGATCCAGTACTATAACTGAGACCATGCTTCACAACCACGCAAATTAAAAGACATTTGTGAGAAGCGCTGTCGGAAGCCTTCCGGAAGTCGATAAATATTGAATCAATTGGAGATCCCCTGTCGAAAGCACTCATAACTTCATTAGACAAATAGCAAATTGTATATGACAAGAACGATATTTTCTGTGCCGTGTTGATTATGCTTCATCTATATGTCCACACATACTCCTTAAGCCACTCCACGGTATGTGGTGGAGGGTACTTTGAGTCCTATTGTCACTTCCTGCTACATGCTCAAAAATCCTACTCTGAATCGACGTTAGTGATGATCTGTAGCTTTGTGGTTACTCCTCTTTTCTTTCTTGAGTAAGTGTGTGACCTGTCCAACACTCCACTGTCTAGGCACGGAGCTTTCGTCAGTCGTACGATTATATATGTTTGCTGAGTATGGAGGTATTACGAGGCACGTCCAGAAAGTAAGTTCCGTTTGGTTATATAAAACTAACGGGTATATTGATTGTACAAAAATCTACAACTGTTAAACTACTTTTCTACATAGCTTCCGAAACTTTGTAGGCAATTGTCATAGCGTGGCACAAGGTTTTGTGTGCCTTTTTCATAGAATGTTGCCACCTGTGTATTCAACCATGTGGTAACACGTTCTTTCAGCTCGTCATCATCGTTGAAGTGTTGTCCACCAAGGACAGAGTTTAGGTATAAGAAGAGGATTACTGTCAAAAGATTTTTTTTCACGATAATGCCTGACCTCACACACCGAATGTGACCAAACAATTCTTACGGAAATTTCAATGGGACCTGTTTGATCATCCTGCATACAGCTCGGACCTCTCTCCTAGCGACTTTCATCTCTTCTTACACCTAAAATCTGTCCTTGGTGGTCAACACTTCAACGATGATAAAGAGCTGTTACCATTAGGTTGAATACACAGGCGGCTACCTTCTGTGAAGGATGCATGCAAAAACTTGTGGCACGCTATGACAAGTGCCTACAAAATTTCGGAAGTTAATGTGGAAAAGTAGTTCAATAGTTGTAGAATTTTGCGCAATAAAAATGTCTTCTGTATCTGTGTACAATTTCATTGTATTACCAAACGTAACTTACTTTCTGGACGCGCCTCGTATATTAACGTATTTTGGAAATAATCTAGTTGGTATACAATGTGGACTGGAAGAGTTCCATTTTTAGTCATTACTCTGACGAAGTTTAAACGAATGTTGCTCTTAATAAATTGTCTGATTATTAAATGATCGATGTAATAGTAACTAATCTAATCACTGTTGTAACTTTGTTATATTCACATCAAATCGAAGGTTTTTTTTATCAATGTTATCACTATAGACATGCACATGTGACTAATGGCATAAATATTACTACATCACTCATAGTTTTAGATATTTTATTATTTGACGAATAATGCAATATGATTTGTAGTGCCGGCCGCGGTGGACGAGGTGACTGAGGCGCTCCAGTCACGGTCAGCACGGCCACTACGGTCGGGGGTTCGAATCCCCCCTCGGGCATGGATATTTGTGCCGTCCTAGTTCGTAAGTAGTTCATAAGTAGTTTGTAAGTTTAGGGACTGATGACCCCGTAGTTAAGTCCCATAAGCTTTACAAACATTTGAACATTTTGATTTGTAGTCATGGTTTTCTTCATTTTATTACCTGAAGTCACGACTCCAATCACATAATCTAAATGATTTACTTTTGTAATTTATAGCTGCAAATTTTTAGGCACTTTAACACAGTTGCTTTGTATTACACATATACATTTCAGGCTTGCACTTTAATACGTTGCAAGGCACATATTGACAAACCTAGCCACTACATTGTTTACATACACATCACTGCTGTACAAACTATATAGTCTTTGCTCTAAATATCTAATTTAATCATATTTGTAATCTTTGCTTTGAAATATTACTGTACGCTTACCAAAGTGTGATTCAGTCTGTAATGAGCAGGCATATAAATACACATTTAGTAAGTCAAGTATGATGCGAGATATTTATCGTCAACTTTTTCATTTTCAAGATTGTGACATGTTATTGTAATCAACTGTTTAAGCTATGTAAGTATCTTTACATATAATTTGTCACAATTTCCATCAATGCTGTACATAACTGATAAGTACTGCATTTGGTAATTTTTGTCTATGTCAGGCTGGTGCTTGAAAATGGTGTAAAACTGAAACTGGTAACATTGGACCAATAAATAAAAAGCTTTTGTTAACCATAATTACAATCTCCAAATATATGAACGATGTTAACCCTCACCTTTTCACTTATATGGAATAGTTCCCTTTATTAATTGTTTCCTCTTTTATTTAGCCTTCTGAGTGTTAACTCAATGTGGCCATCTACAACACACATTGGAAATGTAGATATATTTAAATAAACAGAAAAATAAACAGAAGTACATTTTGTCGAAATGGGAAAGCGGAAACAAAGCGAAAACTTCATTACATTACAATTTAAATATTTTTGGAACATTTTCACAAATTCACAAGCAAAATCTTATAATATATTACCAACACATTTGATACTTACAGTTTGTGTCAAGTGGTACTGATGAACTTAATTATGGTTTTATACACACGAATGTGTTTTGTAAACAAAAGGGAAGAAGCTGACTGGGGGAGGGGATATCCCATTTTCACCAATGACTGCAGAAAGTTCAAACGTACACGGTCACATTTGGGGCACCTGAACAGGATGCGGTTGACATCAGCTTCCGTTTCAGGATCACACTCACATGCCGCCAAATCATAGACGTTGATCCGATGGGGCTTGCACAAAATGCGTGAGAGCTGCATGAAATCAGTCTTTAGAATGAAGTCCTCAACAACAACAACAACACTCACGTTTTCTTGTAGAGTCCTGTAGTAAATCGACAGCATTGACACACAATATCTCCGACGTTTCCATTCCACATCATCCCAGCAACACAAACATGCGCGTGCAGTGATGTTTCGTTTCCAGACGTCACAGACGCCGGCTGGGCCGTCCGTTAGCACACGGCGGATGGTGGTGGCGGAGGGCAGTGAGCGAGGTGTCGAGGTGCGTTTACTGCGGGTCTCGTCGCCGTGAGGGACGGGGCTTCTCGTGACGACTTTCTGTGCGGGCAGAGTAAATCAAAAAACGACCCCGGTAAATAGGACGAGGGGGCGTTGTTTGTTGTTCTGGGGACGGCTCTCGAATTAACGGGCGCGAAATGTTAGTCTGGACTCGGTAAACACCAGAGAGGATACATTTATAGCCGTCCTTCCCTCTGGCGCTAAACAGATCTGTTCCCGCAGGTGGACGAGCTGTTGACTGATCGGCAGGTACCTCACTCTAAGAACACATGCTTCTCTTGTTCTTTGGACATTAGTTCAGTACTTTTTTTCTCTCCACCAAGGATCGAAGTGTCTTGCAAACCACTCTCTATTGGTGCATTTTTTCACGCGCAGAATCAAAATCAGTTTAAAATGTTATAAAATGTGTTATTTAGATAACAAAGAATGGTTATCATACTCACAATCAGATAATGGAAAACGGTAACCAGTCATGTTACCTTGAACTTTCGACGTCATGATCAACTTCTCCGCTAAGCGTAATCATTGATGTGATAATACCTGCGTTTCCAAACACTGCTAAAACTAAATTACTGTATGGTGACGAATTACAGGGAAGATAATATTATCAATATTTTCTCGCAAAAGCGAATTTCTTTTAGGTATAGATGTTCTACCAAATGGTGATATATGAAAATTTTGTGCCGGACCGGGACTCGAACCCAGGTTTCCCGCTTTTCGCGAGCGCTCGCCTTAACCACAAAGCTGCCCGAACACGACTCCAGGACCGACCCAACCTTCCAAATGCCACACTGATTGCACATATGAGTCATCTGCATTCATCCCTTAGCACTCGCAGCTTAATCCGTATTACCGCACCAGGGAGAATGAAAACAACGAGGCATTAACCTATGTTGTTATCGTCATTAATTTAACAGATGCCTAAGCGAGGTAATGACAATAACAGCGTAGGTTAATGCCTCGTTGTTTTCATTCTCCCTGGTGCGGGAATACAGATTAAGCTGCGAGTGCTAAAGGGTGAATGCAGTTGACTCACATGTGCAGTCAGTGTGGCATATGGAAGTTTGGATCGGTCCTGGAGTCGTGCTCGGGTAGCCTAGTGGTTAAGGCGACCGCTCGCGAAAAGCAGGAAACCCGTGTTCGAGTCCCGGCCCAGCACAAATTTTCATATGTCACCATTTGGTAAGACATCTATACCTTATACAGTGACGTTAAAAGAAATTCGCTATTGCGAGAGAATATTGATAATAACTGCTAAAACTGCCACATGTATTTTATGAAACACAGATGTCTTCTGTCTACACGTCTTATAGTCTCTATTACCCGAAGAATCTTACATTTTATCAGGTTTAGCTATGGTTTAGTTGTAAGTACTGTGCAATGTTTTATTTCAGACTGGAAGCACGGGAAGTAAACTAACATGCTTTCGGAAGTGGGGCCACAGGTTGCTGTTAGAGTCTCTAACTTTACTATGAGAGGCACGAAAAAGCAGTAATGGTGATCGAAAAGTTGACTGAATGTACGACCTAAGCTTTAATTTTCAGTAAGTGGATGGTGCGCAAATAATGGAAAAATTCATTTGGTGATGAGTGGACAGAGATTCAAGTACCTGAAGAAGAGCGCAGATAATAGGTCATTGACGGTATGATCTAATGTCATATTAGGCAGCAATTTCTACAAATTTACGGTTAAATACCAACTTCGCGAAAACTTCGCAATCTTAATATCGAGCACTGTACTTCAAAGGTAGCAAATAATGAGTAACATTTTTCTATTTGTCAGATTTAGTTTAAAAAAGTATCGGAGTATCATTTTCAGCGAAAGAGAATACATTAGATTCTTACGAAATAACAAAGTATCACAACAAATGAAACCAGCCACTTATTCAGTACGCGTCAGCTGTTTAAATCTCGTAGTCTCTGAAGGAATTTCAAATTCCAACCATACAAAACACCCGCAGTGCTGCATGGTCATGCAAAAAAAGGCACAAATAATCTTCTCGTTTTCGAGCATAAAAGGAAGGTCTATAGTCCAATAGAAAATGATTGGGCATAATTATGAGCTACATGAGATCCCACTACCCACCAAATATAGTAGATCTTATGGGAACCAAATGGCTTGTATGTCAGGGCATTGTCCCTCGGGTCGCTAATACTAGTGGCCATGAAATCGATTAATTTTATTTCCGGTGGAAGAAGACCACTAGGCAGACGAAAGAAACGGTGCGGAGATAGAATCCATGATTACTAGCTGCAAGTCGGCATAGAAGGTGATTGCCGGCAGAAAATAGCAAATAAAATCTAGTGGATGAGGAGGTCTTTATTGGAAGGAAAATACTTGTGGATAGATGAACAAGTTTCCATTCAGTTGTTAAGAACTAAATTTGTTGTATTTGAGATTCCACTGTGAGCTTTCTTTTATTATTTTTTCTTCGGAGTGAGTGCTTATTGCAGTCGCCAGGATAGGCACAGGCTATTTCTAAGATTTGTGATTTTCTGTCCGCCTGTTATCTCAGACAAATTCTTAAGCCTTGTCCTATAATGTACGTATTTCTATGCATAATGTATGCGTCTCTCCTCTCTCTCTCTCTCTCTCTCTCTCTCTCTCTCTCTCTCTCTGTGTGTGTGTGTGTGTGTGTGTGTGAGAGAGAGAGAGAGAGAGAGAGAGAGAAGCGTCTGGTGCAGCACGTTATTATTACAGCTGCAGTAGCAACGGCCATCAACCACATGATAGAGGAATTTCCGGTGTCAGTTCATGCTGCTTCATCCAGT
The DNA here is from genome assembly GCA_026315105.1 of Locusta migratoria. Classification (NCBI taxonomy): domain Eukaryota; kingdom Metazoa; phylum Arthropoda; class Insecta; order Orthoptera; family Acrididae; genus Locusta; species Locusta migratoria. The sequence goes on along the minus strand of CM048749.1, from coordinate 133,181,362 downwards.
AATATCATAACGTTTGTGAACATAAAATATCGTTACACTAAAATTAATAGTAACGGGACAGTAAGTGTAAAAGCTTATAACCGTCTTTTCCTTTTCTCTTGCGAACGTTCTGTCATATCTCCATTTCCCTTTTATGCTACGAGGGAGTAATTTTTTTCGTATGTGAAAAACAAGGGAAAGCATACAGCACAACGAGTGCAAAGAAGGGAACTTCAGCCCTAATACACGGAACTACATGCATAGAAAAAAAAACTGCCTAATTACACCTACGGGTAGACAACTCACCCCGCAGATGATGTGGAGCAGACGAATAGCGAAATTCTGAATGATCCGCTGAAGTGGCGGATCATCGATCATGTCGATGACCACCAGAATGGCTGTTTCCAATTAACAATGGTTTTGGGGTTATTGATGTACATAGTGTCTTTAATATACCCCCACAAAAAGGAACCGCATGTGTTCAGATCCGGACAACATGACCCATGTCAGTGGCCTCTGGATACCCCACAGTGAGAATGCGGTTCCCAAAGAACTCCACCAGCACATCAAACGCCCTCCAGTATTGATGGGACAGAACTCCGTCTATCATGAGCCATAACTTGTGGAAATCATGGCTACTATCGATAATGGGGATGTAATCGTCTTGCAACACCTTCACGTACCTTTTAGTAGTTATCAATGTGGCTCACTCCTTTTATTCTGTCGAGGAACTCCTAGAAAAGTTAAACAATTAATTCATTTTTTCTTTATTGATTCTTTTCTCTTTGTCTTAAGATTGTCGTGTGCAAAGGACTACTTAAAATTTTTCTATTGCCATTCTTGTGTAACAATGTATTGACTTGTTCCATGACCATGGAGTCTTACTCCTCAAGTGGGTCCTATGGAACAGAAAAAAACAATAAATAAATAAATAAAGGAATACCGCATCGATTATTCCGTGACTGCACATGGCGCACCACACAGCCATCCTTTGAGGATGAAGACATTCCCTGGACGCGAAAATATGTTCAAATGTTTGTATATCTCATGGCACTTAACTGCGGGGTCGTCCCTAAACTTACAAACTACTTATGAACTACCGTATACTGAAGACGACACAAGCATCCGTGCCCGAGGGGCGATCCGAAACCTCGACGGGGAACAGCCTCGCTCATCGGAGCATAGCGCCTCGATGCGCTCGGCCGCTCCGCCTCGGCCTCGCGAAATGCGGATTCTTAGCCCAATTATGCATCAGTTTTGGATATTAACGAACCCATCCAAATTAAAGTGGATCTCGTCGTAAAAACAAACCATATTAACGTCAAAGTCCTCATATTAATTCCCACCATGCCCTCGGCCACCCATGCAATTTGAAAGTGCTCACGCAAACAGTTCAGAAGTTATGCGATTGAATTTCATATAGTTCAGTAATTGTCACCCTTTGTGTTTATCAAGTAAATAAATTCTCAGAAATCGAAAGTACATTGTATACTTAGGAGCCATTTTCAAGTGCAAATTCCGTCACACCAGTTGGTTGGGAACTTATATGTATCTACTTGTTTGATGGAATTTGCACCTGATAACGGTCAGTGTATCAAAATAATAAAGATAATTATACGTCAAATGGCAGTAGTATCATTTATCAAATAGTGTTGTTCTTGTCCCTACGTAAAAGGGGCCCTCATGACCTCGCTTCACCAGGCGCAAATGCGCAGAGCAGACAGCTCTTATCCACACACGCAGTCTTGGCGCTGAAGTGTAAACGGAAATGACCACTCGAGACATATGGTTTGAGTAGGAGAATAACACGCCAGGGGCGCTGCTGTAGAATCACTCGTCTCGAGTAGTCAATTACGACAGGAAAGTCTATGGTGTAAAAGGAGCTTCTGAGGTGATGCAGCTGACTGGTGTAGTTATACTCCTAGCTATTCTTATTCGGTACTGTCCAACATACAGTTCGCGAGGCTACAAAAAATCCTTGTCCGCCATAGACAAATGAAGTTGGTTCTTTTCTTTCAGACAGGGTAGTAAGTTTAAAAAATAAACTGCTTTCTTGACTGCGCATGTATTGTAACCAAGTTCGCTGATTGAGAAAATCAGCAACGCTGACAAGCATTCATTCTCTTTTGGAAGACATAAAAACCTCTATGAGCAGAAATGACAAAATATCAGAATTTTGGAGAATTAACAATGGTTGAATGATGCCTACTAAATATCTCGACTACTAATTGCAAAAACTGCAACGTAAAAAGTATGGACATATTTAAGTATGTGCTACAAAGCTTACCTTGTCTGGAAAACCGGGGTAAAAGAAAGACTTAAGACGTCATGTTGCACCTACAGATGGAGTGAATTGAACATAAAGGTCGCTATATATGAGGGTCGTCCAAGAAGTAAGTTCCGTTTCTATTTCTATCCGCGACAGCGCTACGATCACAGTTCCGAGCATACGCGGCAGTTAAATGTTTATAGAGCTTATGGGACTCAACTATGGGGTCATCAGTCCCTAACAGTCCCTATACTACAAACTACTTATGAACTAGCTAATACTAAAGACAGCACAAACGTCCATGCCCGAGGGGGGATTCGAACCCCCCCCCCCCCAACGGAGAACAGCCTCGCGCATCGTAGAATAGCGCCTCAATGCGCTCGGCCGCGGCTGCGCGGCAGTTACTCTGACTCAAGAAGAAGACATCTACGCCATTTTCAGACAGCTATTGTTGACGAGTGCTTTGTAGTGTTTCTTTATAATGTCAGCCGTAATTGAAAATGCCGCCGCGTGTGAAATCAGATTCGTTTTCTAAATGTAAAGAAAGATAAACCAAAGGAAATTCATCGGCAAATCTGCGAGGTTTACGGACAAATACTATGAGTGATTCAATGGTTAGAAGTTGGGTCAGACTGTTCAATGAAGGACGTGATCAAGTGCACCATGACGGAAGTTCCGCAAATCTGTCCTCGGTGGTCAACATTTCAGCGACGATGACGAGCTGAAATAACATGTTACCACATTGTTGAATACGCAGACGGCAATGTTCTATGAAGAAGGCATACAAAAACTTGTACCACGCTATGACAAGTGTCTACAAAATTTCGGAAGCTATGGAGAAAAGTAGCTTAACAGTTGTAGATTTTTGTACAACAAATATTTTTTTCTGTATCTGTACACGTTTGTTTTACATAAGGAAACCAATCTTACTTTGTGGAAATACCTCGTATAATGACAGTCGAAGTTGCGCAAAAGTTATTTTATTACAAGTGGCCAGTTTCTAACTTTGCATCCATTTTCAAAAAGAAAAAAAAAGTAAATGAATAAAATAAAAATACTTCTGCGCACATTATATATAGTGATCAAGCTGCCAAGTTGCTGACGTTACCTCCAGGTTTCTGAAAGTAAGTTAACTTAAGAGTACTGATAGCCTTAAAATAGTCTACTAAAGTTGCCTTCAGAACCGATACCATCGCTAACAGACGGTCATCTGAATGGATTTCTCATAGTTTAGACATCAAATACATTTGGAAATATCTATTAATTGTGCAAGAAAAATGAAAAAATATGTTACTTATGTCCTTAAGTTTTTGATTTAACATTTTTATTTTCATTAACTTTAATTTTGACTATAAGTTTGTATCCTGATATAAACACAATTTGCCTCTCCAAATGGAAAAAGTTTCATTTCCATTGGTTTACTTTAATAACAAAACCTGTTTTGATTTGTTCCGCCACTGTAATAAAAGTTACTAAAATGTTCAAATGTTTGTCAAGCTTAAGGGACTTAACTGTGGGGCCATCAGACCCTAAACTTACAAACTACTTATGAACTACCTTATACTAAAGAAGGCACAAACATCCATGCCCGAGGAGTGATTCGAACCCACGACGGCGAGCGGCGAGCGCCTAAAAGTTACTAATGTTGTAGGACAGACATTTTTATATTGCATCAAAGCTGCTTTTATTTTTATTTTTTTTAAATGCTGAGTAGTTTCGGGCTTTGCACATTGTCTTAAGCCACATTCATATATATTTTATCCAAATAAAATATATATGAATGTGGCTTAAGAAAATGGGCATAGCCTGAAACTAGTTAGCATATAAAATAAAAGCAGCTTTGGTGCAATATAAAAATGTCTTTCCTACAACATTTAAGAGCTGCAAAACGCGACGTATCAAAAACTTTTGTTTTAAAAGTTGATAGCGTGGTCCACTTCGGAATGTAGTTGGACCCCTCCACACTAGTCTGATGACTAGCGTGGTCAGGTGGACAGTGTCTATGGTCGCCACAGCAGGTCTTTGTGATATTGGGGCTGCTAAGGCATCGTTTGCAGCATACAGAAGTGCCTGGTGTTACGGTAAGCAGTGGGGCGGGGCAGCCGGCAGGCGGACAGAAGCGCGGTGTTGCAACGCTGTGTCTGCTTATTGACACAAGCAGCCTGACGTACCCACGGAGTACACACCAGCTTAAAGAATAAAAGCTTCACCACAGAAAGTATATTGAAGACAAGGTAGCCTAAGGCCATCAATACTAAAATTCTATTGAATTCGGCCGTACAGTATATTAAAAGAAAGTTCAAATGTTTGTAGAGCTAATCCTAAGGACGGCACAAATATCCATGCCCGAGGGGGATTCGAACCCCCGACCGTAGTGGCCGTGCAGACCGTGACTCGAGCGCCTCAATCCCCTCGGCCACCGCGGCCGGCGAATGCCTTTGTTAATAGTGCGACATTACCTTCAGCACATCTATAGGACTCATCCAAATCATTTGGTATATCAGTCTATCGGAAAATCGTTGCTTGATCAGATGAATTCCTATTACAGTTAGCTGATAGTCCCACTAAGCCAAGGCCAAAAATTATCGAGAAGTGGGTGGTGGCACCGTAATGGTGTGGACTGTTTTTATTTGGAATGAATCGGTTCCTCTAGTCACACTGAAGTAATCATTGTCTGGCAGTGGTCTTCATCGGGAGCATGGAGGCTATTTTCAGCCTTTCATGTTGCCTAACAACGACAGAAAGTTGATGTATGACAATTCGCCAGGTCACTGGGCCGCGGTTGTTTGAAGAACATTCTGTACAATATCAGCTAATGATTTGGCCACCCAAATACGGCGGCATGGATAGAACGTTTACGGGACATCATCAAGAGATGAGTCCATGCCTTATTGAGTCCATGCCTTATTTAGTCCATGCCTTATTGAGTTCATGTCTTATCGATTCCATGCCTTATCGATTCCATGCCTTGTGGAGTTGCTGCACATAACCAGGGAAAAGTCTAGGACTTTTTTTCTTGCAATTGCCATAACCCGTCGCTCTGTTGTTTTCCCGGTCTACTATTATCCTCGCACTTTTACCTGAGCCCTGGGCGATCGGAGTAGGTCAGCTGCGTTCGTGCAGCTTCGGAATGTTTATGCTCTCCACCAACCTTACCGATGTAAACAGCAGTATTGTTGATTCGTGAGTGTTGTTCGTCATTGTGTTCTTATAAAAGCATGGAGGCTGTATTTTGTATCAGTTTTATACAAATAACTCTCCATCTTCGATTACTAAAACAGAATGGAGAGACACAGCCGCGGACGATAAGGTGTGGAATGAGCTCGTAATTTGTTACATTTCTACTTATAGTGTTCATAATTAGTAGCATAAGTTTATGTTTTCGATTAGTTGTACATTAAAGTGATGCTTAATTTCGTGTCCCTTCTGTGACACATTAAGCCATTACAATTCCATTTAATAACCGTAAGCTATACGGTATGAGCTGGCTGCACTGGGAGAAGCTTGGCCTATCCTAATAGCCAATGCGCTACGAGCCGAATGTAAACAACCGCTCCCAGCAGTCTCCGCACGGGACTCAGGTAAAAGTGCGAGAATAATAGCATCTATAATTACATATATTTGACGACGTTACAACGTTCAATGAATGAAATAAATCGCAATTTGCTATCAGTTATGGCTTCACTGTACTATGTTTAGATGGAATATCCAAGTGCGGCTAATGAAAATTCGTGCCCGGCCGGGATTCGAACCCGGGATCTCCTGCTTACTAGGCAGAGGCGTTGACCACACCGCGACCGAGGACGCAGTGACCAGCCCGACTGCAGAGGACTCTTCCCTGCACGTCTCCCGCCACACCCAAATCTCCATTCGCCACGCTGTTTCTTTTCTATTACCACAGCCTATTTGTTCTGTAATGCTCGCAGCCTGAATACTGTATTCCCGGAGATTTGGGTGTTGAGGGTGACTGCAGGGAAGAATCTACATCTACATCTACATACACACTCCGTAATTGACCGTAAAGTGCGTGGCGGAGGGTACACTGTACCACTACTAGGCATTTCCTTTCCTGTTCCACTCCCAAATAGAACGAGGAAAAAAATTCTTAGATGCCTCCGTAAGAGCCCTAATTTCTCTTATCTTGTCTTTGTGATCACCACGCGAAATGTAAGTAGGCGGCAGCAAGATCGTACTACACTCACCTTCAAATTCCGACCCCCTAAATTTCGTCAACAGAAATTTACGAAAAGAACGACGTCTTTCCTCCAGCGATCCCCATTTGTGTTGCCGGAGCATTTTCGTGACACTAGCGCATTGGTCGAACCTACCAGTAAAGGCGCGTTCACACGAGTCAAGTTTACTTGAACGAATTTACTTGATCAACAAAAGCTGAAAGCGACTTGAACCAGTTTTTGTTCACATGTTTCTTCTGAAATCGATCAATTTAGTAAAAATTGCTTTGAAATTAACGGTGCGCGAAGTGGTGCGTACTCTTAACAGTTATGCTACAAGTAGGGTAGAGAAGAAAGCAAAGAGCGAAAGCGTCGTTTTTGGGTGCGTCAGTGGATATTAAGAAGAAACAGACTGGCAGCTTCGGAGGTTTTGTTAAAGGGAACTAGCGTTAGAGGACATGGAAGAATATCGAAACCATTTGAGGATGTCAGAAGAAAAATATATTACACCATTCAGAAATATATCTGCTCTTTTATACCAGAACAATTTGAGCACATACAGTTCCTCTGTTCCCATTCCATTCTTTTATTTGGATACTAATGATTTTTTTTTTTTTTGTTTTTTGTTTTTTTTGTTTTTTTTTTTTTGTACCTTGTTCTGATTTTTTTTTTTTTTTTACGTTGGTAGTGGTTAAACCGATAATGTCCATTTCTTTCACGATACCTCGCAAAGCATTTTCCCGCACATCTTTAATTTCGTAAGTATCCTTACGATGATTCCCCGGGCATTCGCGCTTATGGTACAGTTTCTTTTCTTTTTTTAGGAAAAAAAAGTCACCCTTTCTGACCACTTGACACTCATCTCTGAGATATTTGAAAACGCAGTACTTTAACAATACGGAAAACACCGGCAATCAATCGGCAATGAACTTTTAAAACAGCTTGTGGGTTTACACGTGTAACTACGTGGTTCAAGTCAAAGTTTAATCATCACTTGAACGGAAAAGTTTGACTCGGAAAACTTTTCTTGATCCACTAAAAAGTTGATCAACTCAATTGAAACGAAGGTTCACACAGGTTTTTCATTCAGCATTTGTTGATCAAGTAAACTCGTTCAACTAAACTTGACTCGTGTGAACGCGCCTTAACAAACCTAGGTGCTCGCCTCTGAACTGCCTCTAAGTCTTCCTTTAAACTGATCTGCTGCGGGTCCCAAACACTTGAGCAATACTCAAGACGTGGTCGTACAAGCGTTTTATACGCGGTCTCCTTTACAGATGAAGTACATCTTCCCAAAATTCTCCCAATAAACCGAAGTCGGCTGTCACCCTTACTCACAACTGTCAATACATGTTCGTTCCATTTCATATCGCTCTGCATTGTGACGTCTAGATATTTGAACGACGCGACAGCATCAAGAAGCTCACTACTAATGCTGTATTCGAACATTATGGGATTGTTTTTCCTACTCATGCGCATAACCTTACCTTTTTCTACATTGAGAGCTAGCTGCCATTCTTCGCACCAACTAGAAATTTTGTCTCAGTCATCCTGTATGCTATTATAATCAGTTACAGACGACACCCTCACATACACCACAGCATCTTCAGCAAACAGCCGCAAATTACTACTTACTCTGTACATCGGATCATTTATATAGATAGAAAATAATAGCGGTCCTATCACACTCCCCTGGGGCAGCCTGACGATACACTCGTCTCTGATGAACACTCGCCGTCGAGAACAACGTACTGCTTTCTGTTACTTAGGAAGTCTTCCAGCCAGTCACAAATCTGTGAACCTATTCCATAAGCTCGTATCTTCGTTAGCAGTCTGTAGTGTGGCAACGCGTCGAACGCCTTTTTGAAGTCAAGAAAAGACTCTGCAGTCGGGCTGGTCACTGTGTTCTCGGTGGCGGAGTGGTCAACGCGTCTGCCTAGTAAGCAGGAGATCCTGGGTTCGAATCCGGGCCGGGCACAAATTTTCATTCGCCGCAATTGGGTATTCCATCTAAACCTAGTACAGTGAAGCCATAACTGATTGCCAGTTGCGATTTATTTCTATAGTATCTGGGTACTTTTGAGCAAATAGCTTGTGAGAGCTGCCGCTGTTGGTGATAGAGTTGGCTACTGAGCTGATGTTTCGCCTCAGTGAATCGAGTCAGCGAACTGTTCGACTTAGTCGAAACTTGAATCTGCACTGTTTAGAAACAATGAATCTTGTGATTCATGTATTGGACGCTAGATACCGTTTTGCTGTCCGTCTGCCTGGATGAGTTCGACACAGCGTGCAACGGGTTTGAAGTTGTTCCCCTAACGCGCTACGCGAGATTTTGAATTATGCTACCGGTACCCTTCAACTGAGGTTTGAAAACTGGGATACCAACGAGAAAAGTTGGGAAGTCCTTCGGTGTTCTGAGGTAGTTTCGCGTGAACTAAGCGTAGTTATGCATTGTTGCTACATCTGTGCCAGGTGAACGCATCTTTTCGAGCAAGGGCAAATAATTTCAGTGAGACGAAACCGCATTCTCAGTAAGATGTCAAAAATAACGTTTTCAAATTTCAATTCAAATAAAACTGTAACTGATTCTCTTTTATTTTACTGACAGAAGATAAATCTGATTATTAGAATACCTATCTGGATACTAAAAATTTTAAGTCAGTTTTGTGATTTCTTCACATAAATTGTGAAATGTGTTTTCTTGTGTTAATACTTGCAGTAATATCTGTTGATTGCATTAAATATGTTTCAGGAACAAATCTTAAATATTTTGTTTATACTGACTGGTTAGAAAAGTTATTCTTTTCTGGATGTACGTATACATTTGAACCATGATCTTTCTTGTTTTATTTAAACTTTATTATGGAATTTTGAAGGTTGGAAAAAGTTTCATGACTTTGGAATTTGAGCATTACTATTTTGTGCTTCCTTTGTTACAATATTTGTTTGTATGAAAATACTTAGGAAACGTTTACGCTTCAACACGGTTGTAAAATCGTAGTAGCAAACAAATCCTGTGGCCTTCAATTAAGTCTAGTGAATAACGTATTAAAACCATGTTGATATTCCACAGATGTTTCGTATTTGCTGTATCGCCCTCCTGCAGTTTTCTCGGCTCACGCGAATCAGCGGAGGTAGCGGGCACGTCAAGTGTTTCGAGTGCCTAAGCAGCGAGTCGACTCACTACGGCGCCCTGCAGCCGTCGTCGCGGTTCACGTGAATCGGGGGGGGGGGGGGGGGGGGGCGGTAGCGTGGCGCACGATTCTGCAGCACGCCAGATGTTTCGTGTGCCGAAACAGTGAGTCAACTCACTAGACTCAGATGATCCGAATGTTTCGAAACAGTGTAATGATCCGAACTGCCCAACGCTAGATGGTGATGAACGTTTGGCGTGTTCCGCAGGAGAGACGCCGATGGGCGGCGGGGCGTCGTGCCCGGCGCCGTGGGAGGCGGGGTGCGCGCCCAGCCCCCCTGGCTCGGTGTCCGGGTCGAGCGCCGGCCGCAGCTGCAGCCCGCTGTCGCTGTCGCTGCCTCTGCCGCTGGCCGCCGCCACGCACGCGCCGCAGGCCGCCGCTGCTCCAGGTCACAAATCACTTTGCTACTACTAACATCGCACTGCTATATTTCTTATTCTCACTATAAAATAATTACATTCCTAAGCAAACTTATGGGTTGGGCATAGGGACATACAGCAACACTGCAGACGTCATCAATCCGAATGGCTTTCACTCGGCTGTGTTGCACAAAGGAGGATGAATAAATATTGAAATACAACATAAACTTTCACGGCCGGTGTTGTCTTCAGGTAAAACATCCGGTCTGATAGGCCACGGTCCAGGTATGAAACTTCCTTCCGACGTTTCATCTCCAATTGCGGGAGACATCTTCCAGGATCTTCCGCCGCGGTGGAAGAGCCGAGCGGTCTAAAGCGTCTCGGTGCGGAGCGCGCGGTTGCTCGCCGTGGAGGTTCGAATCCTCCCTGGGGAATGGGTGTGTGTGTTTGTCCTTTGGTTAGTTTGTAAGCTACGGACTGATGACCACGCAGTTTGGTTCGACAGATTTACAGACATTTTGAACAGGGTCTTCCGGCAGCTGCCACTGTGGTCTGACGGACTGTCGCATTTATAGAGGGCATAGAGGGCACCACCATACGTCACGTCAGGCTTACTGTATGGCTATCTTTCGATGACGTCGTCATTCTCGATTAAAAGTAATCGATTGTCATCTTGTCGGTGCAATGTCGACATCCATATTTTATCTAAAAATTATTCCGGTGTTTGTGAATTTCTATTGCTTGTCTATACAAGCGTGCATGGTAATGTGATGTTCTAGCTAAAAAATATATAAAATATGAATGTCAACATTGCACCAACAAGATGACAATCGATTACTTTTAATCGAGAATGACGATGTCATCCAAAGATAGCCATACTGTCAGCCTCACGTGACGTATGGTGGTGCCCTCTATAAATGCGAGAGCCCCTCAGACCACAGTGTCAGTTGCCGGAAAACCCTGGAAGATGTCTCCCGCAGTTGGAGGCGAAACGTCGGGAGGAAGTTTTACACCTGGACCACGGCCTATCAGCCAGGAAATTTTCCCTGAAAATATTGTAAATCCTGTCAGAAGCAACACCTTCAGAATGCTGATGACCCTGACTTCCTCGTCCGCTATCCCACATTCCAGAAATCCCAATACTCCATTTTATCTCCAGGTGTAACCAGTGTAACCTCAACGTAAACCCCTCCAACAGCCAGGCAATGCACTACCCACAATGCACCAGAATGCACCACCCACAACTTCCATTACTTCTACCTCTCCAATTGTAAGCATCCTATCCGACTAACCTAACACCTTTGACTAGCCTTCAATCGACATCTACCTACTAAGTACTAACCACTCATACACAATACTCTAAAACTACTAAAAGTACTAAGCAAACATGGAATATACATCTCCACTCTCCTTCACACATCAAACTCCTTGGGGTTAGGTTGTTTGGTTGGAATAGGGGGGGGGGGGGGAGCTAAATTTCTAAGGACATCAGTCCTCCGGTGGGGAGGGGAAGGAATGAGGATAGGAAAGTAAGAGGGGGGGCAGGAAATGCACTCCGGGAAGTAAAGAAGGAAGGAAGACTGCATTATATCGGGGCCCCGTGCTCGCCACGCACGTACTATTCAAAGAACCGTGAGCCCCCTGGGGTTCAAACTATTTATCCGCACTACTCTTTACGTAAACGTTACTTTGCTCTATCAAAGATACTATAAAATCATCCAGAGCCTTGAATGCTATGCACACCAACTCTTATTACACATCCGTTTCCATTCCCCTACAAGGATCGTAACAGCTCATCACATTCGCACCTCTCCTTACAATGAACACCTGAAAATAAACCACCTTGACTAAATTCGACTCCAAAAATCCTTTGGTGTCCCCTCTCCTTTTCATCCGAGTATTTTGACACATCTTTACGTATCACACCAACCCTTCAACAACACACTGCCGACATTCTACCACATAACCAACACACCACCACTACCTCATCCCTTTCCCAGGGGCTCCCTCACTATTCTACCACACCATCTTCCTCACTCTAGCCACTCTCCATTCCTTGTCACTCAGCAGCCACTCCTATCACGCTAGAACCTCGAACCAGTTCTTATTTCCCATCACTATAACTCTCCTCTTTCCCCTACCATTTATCAACCAGTCTTCCATCCCAGGGCTATTTCCTCCGGTTTAAGTGAAATAAGTCACTTTTGTAGTTTTAAAGAGTTTTGCAGATGTTTTTGAATATGCTGTTTCTAATTTAATTACCGCTCTTGAACCAAAGATGATAACAGTCTTTTTATATGTGTATTCTGTCATTTACACTACTTTTTAATTATTTTAATACATATTAAACATTTAAGAACTGTGTAATTTGTTCTTTTACACATGTCCAAAAGAACAGACATCGTTATCTGGCGTTGCAACTGTTCTTGATTTTAACTGAGTCATTTTAATCTCAGCTTATGATAGATGTAGTAATCATGCACATATGACAATTTGTGTCTGTCCTAGGATTCAAACCCGGATCATCCTGCTTACTAGGCAGTTGCGGTAAAGTTATGCACCTACCCAGGCCCATGGACTAAATACACCTGCATGGAATACCTATTCACTTGCCACGTCCAAGAATTACGACGTCTGTTCTTTCGAAAAAGTTTTCATATGTTCATGCTGTATGATTAACGCACGTGAGTACAGGGGAAAAACAGTTAAAATCAATACATGTGAAATATGGGCTATTTTAGTGTAAGTCGCCGTCGGCTGAAAAGCGGAATGATTGTACTGCTGCCACATCTCTTTTCCAGCTATATAAGGCAAGGGGGGACGATATAACAATAAACAAGACACTGAAGTAACAAAACCTTGCTCCGCGTTCGACGTTATCTTTCTTTCTTGACCTGAAATGTATGAGCATGAGCATGTGGATTCCCAATCGTTCAAGCCCGCCCACATAAAGGTGACAGAGAAAAACCCAAATGAATCATACATAGAGTCCACAATGGGAAGTTGTCAAGCGATAGCCTTATAATTGGCATCGATAATACCGACATACAGTGAACCAGTGACGTGACATGTTGTGGCTAATCACACACGCCCGTAATACCATCAAAGGACCATGAATAAAAAATTTATAAAAATTAGTATTTAAAAAAAATGTTTCAAGGACCTATGATGTCACAAATTCTGGCTGTCAGATTTCGGACTTCGTTTCGGGAAACGCGAGGCATCTGCGGCGGACGTGGTGCGGACCGAACAATTATAACAGTCTCTGCCCATGTTAAAAGTATACAGGGTGAAGCGACTTATGTACACTCGGGTTTCGGAGCATGATTCCTTACACACCAGCAATAAAAAAAGTTTCACAGATCATTCCATCCTGCGCATATTTCCGGCAGTACATGGACGTCGAGGATTGAGATGGGTTTTTGTCCCACATGTCAGTGTGTTTCAGAATTACACAATCACACCAACAAAGCGTCAAACCTTTAATTCTACTAAATATTTGGGAGTAACAATTACGAACAACTTAAATTGGAAAGAACACATAGCCGGCCGCAGTGGCCGAGCGGTCTGCGGCGCGCCAGTCACAGTCTGCACGGCCGCTACGGTCGGGCTGTTCGAATACCTCCTCGAGCATGGATGTTTGTGTCGTCTTTAGTGTAAGGTAGTTCATAAGTAGTTTGTAAGTTTAGGGACTGATAACCCAGCAGTTAAGTCCCTTAAGTTTAACAAACATTTGAACATTTGAAAGAACACATAGAAAATATAGTAGTGAAGGCGAACCAAAGACCGTTTCATTGGCAAAACCCTTAGAAGTTGCAACAGCTCTACTAAAGAGACTGCCTACACTACACTAGTGCGTGTTATTTTGGAATATTGCTGCGCATTGTGGGAGTCACACCAGATGGGACTGACGAACGTTTCAGAGGAAATTCAGAGAAGGGAAGGTCGTTTTGTATTATTGCGATTCAGGAGAGAGAGTGTGTGTCACGGAAATAATGCACGAGTTGGGGTGGAAATCATTAAAAGAAAGGCGTTATTTTTTTCTGCGAGATCTATTTGCGAAATTTGTTTCACCAACTTTCTCTTCTGAAAACGAAAATATATTTACTGTTAGCACACATAGGGAGACATGATCATTATAATAAAATAAGGGAAATCAGATAGAAAACTGAAAGATTTGGCGTTCCTTTTTCTCCCTCGCTATTAGAGAATGGAACGGTAGAGAAATATCATAACAGTGGTTCGATGAACCCTCTGCCATCCACTTGAATGTGACTTGTAAACTATCCAAGTAGATGTAGTAATTTCTAGGGAATGTAGAAGGCGTAGAACGAGCATAGAAACCCATGCCCGGAAACGCCATTCAACGACGCGACGGAGAGTCCACGTTACAGGTACCGCAGCCTGCCGCTAGACATCCCCTCCAGCTACTTCGATGCTCTGTAGCGCCTTTGGATGACGTTTTTGGGCACGTATTTCTATCCTCATTTTGTTCCTAAAGACGTCTTCTACATCCCTAGACGTTTTTTGGTGTAATTGTTTAATTATGTAACACGCTGACATATGGAACACACACCGATGTGTCTTCGACGTCCATTTACTGCCGGAAATATGCGGAGGGCGAAATTTTGTGAAAGACTCTCTTTTATTCATATTCACGGAATGTATGACATGAATTGCGAATGGGTAAAGTTGAAAGTGTGTAGTCAGCTGGGACTCGAACCCTGGTCTCCTTCTTTCTAGGGAGTTGCGCTGACTCGACACCATTGGGCAGACAGCGATCACTACCCCTGCACAGAATTACTCAGGCACGCCTCCCGACAGATACAAATTCTTAACTTTTTTTATTCCTGGCATGCGAGGCATGTGCTTGTCGCCACATAAACTTTAAAACGCAATAAAAATAACACATTTATACTAAACCGATTGTAACCTACGAAATGTGACGTGTTCAATGGTGATTAATATGGACGCAAACTCAGAGACGGAATCTGATAATATTCGTCTCGGGTTTTGCTGCAGGATAAATAAATCATCCTGACACAATATTACGCTGGTCCATCTGGCCGCCATCCTCCGGTGACAGTGCTGGTACACCGACTCGCCGAGACTGAGTACAAACCGCCAGCGGAGACCCCTATATACGCCGCGGAAGGCCGAGGGCGCGTGCGCAAGAATGGACAGTTGTCCTCAGTCTCAGCAAGTCGGTGTACCAGCACTGAGGTTGGCGGCCAGGCGGACCGCCGAAATATTGTCAAGATGTATTTATGCGGCAGGAAACCCGAGAAGAATATTATCAATAATTACGCCGGGAAAGCCTACGTAGTCACATCCGACGGAATCTACTTACATGGGTTCCCCACGCGCATTCAGTGCTCTGACAAGTACTGCTGCCAACGCCATTAACGAGAATACTTTCATTCCAGCCACCAGTGAGGATGGAGGTTTTGGTGAACCTAAGTAAAACAGGACGGGGTCAAAGGCACCATGTGGTCTTTCGTGATCTGGACGACCACCTGGTGCCAGAAAAATTCGGACAGAAAAACCGATTATGGTTGATTTTAGCAGCTGCTACAGGCGACTGCCAGATAAACAAACACAATTTCTTCTAAACATTTTCTACAAAAAAAACTGTAAATAAAATATTTAGCTATGTTACCGAGCAAATAGTTGGACAGCCAGAGGTGAGGAACACACGGTGTAAATAAATAAAAAGCGTGAGCCACGTAATGTAAACAGGCTACCTGCTCGGGCTTCCGGTTCCCGTGTTATCAGGGGTTTCGTACACAGCACGCTAATGGCTACAAAAAGAAGGGGTTCAAGGTTACTCGAGGAGACATTTTCGCGCTGCCGGCTCCGTCGCCACGTGCTGCGCTTGTCGCCACGGCGGCATTTATTTGGAGGCGGTAGTAAACAGAGGCGGCGTGGGACCGCAGCTAACGCGTCTGCACTCCGCAGGCTGCCACGGGGGCGGCGCGCCGGGCTCGCCGGGGGCGGCGGCCGGGGGCGTGGGCGGCGGGGGCGGCGTGGGCGGCGGGCTGCGGCACGGCGGCGGCCGGCAGCGCACCTGCGCCAACAAGAAGGAGCGCAAGCGCACGCAGTCCATCAACAACGCGTTCGCAGACCTGCGCGACTGCATCCCCAACGTGCCGGCCGACACCAAGCTGTCCAAGATCAAGACGCTGCGGCTGGCCACGTCCTACATCGGCTACCTGATGCGCGTGCTCGCCGCCGACGCGGACCCCGCGTCCGCCGCCTCCGCCGCCTTCCTGCCGCCCGCCGCGGACCTCTCCGGGGGCGGCGGCGTCGTCTCGCGTTCCCCGCACCACGGACACGCGACGGCGGGGGGCGGACACGTCGACGACGACGTACGGCTGGTGAGTCGCCCTCTGTTGCTTAACTCCTCTTATCTACCTACAGATAAAAATTAGTAACTCGCGGGTTTGACCGCGCCATCTCAAGCCCACTGTCACAGAGTAACATATACAGAGAAGCAGCCCACCCTAAACCACTGTCCTACGCTCCCCTCGTAGTTCCGTAAGATGCTAGCAGGTGTCAGGCGGTTCGCTGGCTTAGGGTGCCTCTCGCACGTCAGAGGGTAGCATGGAGGGGAGGCTGAAGGGAGAGCTCTTGCCGCCTACCACGGCTGTGTCCGGCGTGCCGGCGTTTGAGAAGAGGTGATGGTGGAGACAGCCGCTACCTGCCGCCTGCTCTGGCCAGTTTTAAGGGCTGCTTCTGATCGCAGAGCCATCATGGGACATCTTACGGAACTGCTGGAAACCCTCTCTCCCAGCACCGCGGAGCGTAGGACCGGGACCTTACGGAGGTTTCCCGTCTGTATATATTTGTCTGTGCCATTGTCATGGATTGCGCGGCCGCTCCCGCCGGATGTTCGAGTCCTCCCCTGTGAGTGGTTGTGTGTCTAGTCCAGGAGAGGACAGGCAGCGGCGGTGTGATGTCAGCCCAGGCCGCTCTGCCGGCTCACAAGCAAGGAGAGTTGACCGTAAAGCACTAGATATACCGAGCTGAACAATCCGTCATTTTGAATCCCAATCTGACGACTGCGTTGTATGCTTTGTTGGTGTACCGAAGTGACTCGGCGAATATTTTGTATTTTATTGTCCCAGTAGAACTGGTAGGGCGGGATTAAAGAAGGTGAAAACGATATAAGCAGTCTCGCATATGCGGATGACTTAGTTGTAATGGCCGATTCGATTGCAAGGTTGCAAACTAATATTGCAGAGCTCTATCAGAGGTGCAAGGATTATGATATGAAGATCAGCATCTCCAAAACTAAAGTAATGTCTGTGGGAAAGAGATTCAAACAGATTGAGTGCCAAATAGGAGGAACAAAGTTAGAACAGGTAGACAGTTTCAAGTACCTGGGATGTATTTTCCCATAGGATGGCAACATAGCGAAAGAACTGGAATCGAGGTGCAGCAAATTTAGTGCAGTGAGTGCTCAGCTAAGATCTACTCTCTTCTGCAAGAAGTAAGTAAGTACCAAGACTAAGTTAGCAGTGCACCGCTCTATCTTTCGACCAACTTTGTTGTAAGGGAGTGAAAGTTGGGTTACCTTATTCATAAGATAGAGGTTAAAGATATGAAAGTAGCAAGAATGATTGCAGGTACCAATAGATGGGAACAATGGCAGGAGGGTGTCCATAATGAGGAAATGAAAGAAAAGCTGGGAATGAACACCATAGATGAAGCAGTTAGAGCGAACAGACTGAGATGGTGGGGTCATGTTACACGCATGGGAGAAGCAAGGTTACCTAAGAGACTGATGAGCTCATCAGTGGAGGGTAAGAGGAGTCGAGGTAGACCAAGAAGAAAGTACTTAGATTCGGTGCAGAATGATTTTGAAGTAAAAGGCATAACATCAAACGAGGCATCAATGTAGCATTGAACAGGCGATCCTGGAGGAACTTTATTAGAGGTACTATGTTCCAGACTGAACGCTGAAAGACATAATCAGTCTCTAATGATGATGATGATGATTGTCCCGCAGTGGTGGGGTGTGCTGCTCCACAATGCTCAGATAATAGCTGACATGGTCCCCATAAGTTTTATCGGTTTCTTTCAAACAAAGATCGGCGTAAAAGGTGGCTTGTAAATTCCAGACGCCAAGTATGGAAGCCAAAATCGAGCAACTATCTGTGTAACGTCAAGAAAAAAATATTTTTAATAGAAACAGTTATGCTCACAGAGAAGTACTGTTGAAAATATAGGCTTATTCATGTAAGCTGCGGTTTAATTTCGCTACGACATATAGTGTTTTTAAAGTAGGCTATTTTTCTTGATTTTATTTACACCAACTAACGATTCAGTCTAAGGGCTGGTAATTGTATTTTAAGTGATACCCGAGTGCAGTTGGAGTTACCCAGCTACTGATATTTCAATTATATTGTTTAGCATTAGTTCAGTGTTCCATTTAAATGTATTCTCAACACGGGAATATGTAGGCGTGCCAGAGAGTATTTAGTCGTCATCTAACGAAACTAGAGTTCAAAGTTGTTAAACACATTTTTTAGAGAAATCTTCTCTGAAATATGGTGTGTGTAAAATATGAGACATTAAGGGAGGGGGGGTAATATAGGAAGTACAGTATCGCAATTTAACATTATTCCATAACTGTTTTCGAATGCAACTATTAGTTCCCGTAAACGTGAATGGACATACCATTTATAAACCAGAAAATATGATAAATGTAATGCATTTTAAGTGTATGTGGTAAATATTTAGAACGGCAGCATATACCTTAAATCTGGAATGTAAGTAAATATTCAAATAATCACTAACTTTAAGTTTCTTGCCTCTTATAGTCAAATGTAAACAAATATATTTAATATGCTGTAATATTTTCTGTGTTAGGAAAGTATATTTAATAGCCTTAAGAGCATATTAAAAAGTGTAAGTGTTTCGTAGTCTTTAAATGCGTGCCTTCAACGAGGGATTCAAAATGGGTGCCTTCAACGAGGGATTCAAAATGGCGGATTGTTCTACTTGTACTGTACAGTGCTCTAGTTGACCGTGTGACGTCACGCAAAGACAGGGAACAGATCTGGTGTGTAGAATACAGTGAGGTCTACGATATCGTAATTTTAAAACATGCTGTTTTAATTAAATAATAGACACAGATCACAGATAATTGCATACAGTCTCTATACCGTGACAACATTATAAAATGAAGAGAATGGAACACAATACCATTTTCTCTACAATTTAAGGCAAAGCTATACAGTACAACTAAGTAAAAATTTTCCGACGTTTCGTTTTTCTTTGGTTAGTTTTTCAAAGTCAAGATGAAACTTTTGAGATATTTTTAATCGAAGATTGCATGTAAGGTTGTGATCTGATAAAGTGTTTCGGTATTGAGACTTCGCTAATTTCATAATCGAAAAGAATTGTTGACACACTTACGTCGAACCGAACATACATAATATCCGTGAAGCAAGGGCATACAACCTCGGAAATCTGTTTGGAGGAATATTCTTACAAAAATCTGCCAAGCCTCCATTGTGTTTAGATTTGTCCTTCAATAAATCGTCACACTGTAAATTTAACAGTTGAAACCTGGTACGAACATTGTTATCTTCCACTGAAAACGCTGTTGCAAAGAGCTGAAACATAATAGACAGTATTTCCATGTTTTCAAATCTTGACTCAAACTGGTTACGAAGAGCTTCCAGAATATTCACATATTCTTCAGAGAGGGTAAGATGAGGAACACGCACCTGCGATACCTTTGGAAAATGCGCAGTGTTTCCAGTCTGCAGTTGATTAATCCACAGATTCAGTGCCATTTTGAAGGCTTCAATTCTGTAGTAAATCTCTGTTATTAAGAGGCCTTTGCCTTGGAGTGAGACATTTAAATCGCCGTGTTATTGTCGCCAAGAGCCCTGTATTACTTATTATATTCCTGTAGTGTCTGTTCTTTCCGACATGTCCGATAGAACCGACACTATACATGCTTCGCAGCCATTTGGATTTGCAAAGTACTGATAAAGGAAGGGAAGGAAGAAGGAATAGGAAAGAAAGGATTGTCAGTGGCTGCATGAGGGCATTGAAATGAAATAATGGCGACAAGTGAAAATGTGAGCTGGTACGGGAATCGAACCCGGGCCTCCTGCTTGGCTACCCGTGTTCGCCTCCCGTCCGTCTCAAATTCCCACAAGTTGCACGCTATAGCTGTAGCGCCCCTATCGTTCATGCCCTCTTACACTCGCCGTTACGGATTCCCGTACGACGTCGAACGTATGACCGCATCTGCGGTGAAGTAATTCAAGCCAACGCCGTTTTCGCGTATAAATATTTATTATATTGATGTGGTGTTCGAAAGACTTAGACGAGACCACAGACCATAATAGACGTACGATGGCTTGGACGCTACCTTGCATTATATTATAAGTATCGTTTTGCAACGGTCAACACAAATAATTGGTGAAATGTGTGATCTCTGAGACGTCCAAAGTGACCACCTCTAAGATACGCATGTGGGATTGTGGGACCGCCTTGATGCAAAAGGCTTGTTTATTTACATATCCATCTAGTTCCAGATTTTTCTTCTTCTTCTTCTTCTTCTTCTTCTTCTTCTTCTTCTTGCTTATGTCGATGGTGGAGGGATTTTCTCTGAAACTAGTGTAGGTATCTATTTAGAGTTTTGCATC
The DNA here is from genome assembly GCA_026315105.1 of Locusta migratoria. Classification (NCBI taxonomy): domain Eukaryota; kingdom Metazoa; phylum Arthropoda; class Insecta; order Orthoptera; family Acrididae; genus Locusta; species Locusta migratoria. Next base: position 133,160,719 of record CM048749.1, on the reverse strand, counting down.
AAGGCCGTCACACAATCCTACATTTCTAACGCTAACACGGACTCACTGAAGAGTTTAAAATTGCAATGATCGAAGATAGGCAGTTAGTGGGCTGTACTGTTTAACGTTTCACTAGCAACAGTATCCTCGGCAATTGAGAGCATGGTAAAACACCTAGGCGAAGTGGAATAATGGGCAAAACCCGAAGGTAACTGACAACGACCAACGAAAATTTGGAACGATTATGGTTAAACAACATAAAACTACTACGGCAAGAGCAACTGCAGCTTCAGTAAAAGCTGTACAGCTTGGGCTTAAAAGTCATGCAAGTGCTGCAGTTACTGAACTCTTATTACCGGAAGCCAATGCAAAGCTTTGAAGAAATTCGCGCCACCGTAATAAAATCTAGACAAATAATGACGAAGTACGTGGCATGGTCCAATGAATTACCGTTTACCTTGCTTCCTACAAACATCCGGGGTTATGTAAGGAAAACTCAAAAGAAGCTTACGATAAGGAATACCTGCCTTCTACAATCAATCATGGGGCAGGTTCCGTAATGATTTGGGCATTTATATCGTAGTTGTCAACTGTTCGAACCATTACCCTCACTGGTAGGATCCTCGATAGCAAACTGCTTGCTATGGCTAACATACTGCTGGCAAACACTGCCATATATGAAAATGATAACAGGACCACACACACACAGCCAAAAAGGTGTAGGCGTTCTTTGTACACAATAAAATCGCCATGTCTGAACATAATTGAACCGTTATGGGGACTCTTATAGCAGAGAATGAGGACCAGAGTTGCAGCTGCAACTTGAAGTAAATTGTGGGTATATTGGTAGAAGAATGTATACCGTTATGAAGTACAAAGACACTTCACTAGTAGGTGGAAGAAAGTTCCGACAGCTGTACAGAAATTATTTATTCGATTTCGCGCGACCGGTTCCAGTGTTAAAATCACACCATCTTAAGCCCCCCGTTGTACAACTCATCGAGTCGTCGTTGAGTTTTTGAAATGAATAGACAAAGGAATTTACAGCTACCGCTATTAACGGTTACCCTCTTCAAATGTACTATTATTGACTACGGGGGCCTGAAAATGGTGTGATTGTAACACCGAAACCAGTCGCGTGAAATTGAATAAATAATTTATATACAGCTGCTGATACTTTCTTCCTCCTACAAATTTATCAACTGTGTCCCAATCCATCGATTATGGAGAGAATTAAACTTCAGTAGTCTGTTCCTTGGTTAAAAGCAGCTGATTTCAAAGTCAGTGGCGGTTCAACTGCCTTTTAATAAAATAAATGTTGTGTTAGATCGGATGTACATGTTACTTGCTCAGCTTATGTACATACCTCATATCAGTTTTTTCAGTCGTCATCACAGGAGGAAGTACTTGCACCATAAAAAAAATAGGGGCTGAGAAATACAAAAACGTGTGCCTAAGTGAAGTTTATTCGATGTTAAAATTACGGAGTTCCTTATGTAATATTCATTATATACTGAATGGATCATCAAGCAGCTCGATCACGACAATTAATACGCTACAACAAAATACCTACAAGTGCCGTAAAGAAGAAACTTCGAGAAGAGTTTAGGAACAAATGGGACATTGAGTGGCAAAGAACAAAATACGGGGGAAGCACTAAACCGTATTTTCCTACGATCCGACAACGTTTAATGATTAAGTTGCCAATATCTGCGAATTTTACAGCTATGTTAACAGGTCATGGGAAACTGAAAGCCTATTATCAGTGGTTCAAAATAATTGAAGACGGAACGTGCATAAGTAACAGAGCTGTCCAAACTATTGACTGTGTGTATTTTGACTGCTGCTATTTATTGAAAGAGAGGGATCATCTCAGGAAAAAAATAGCTTCCAAAGGAGGAGGATGACCCGTCAATACATATGATTTGGTACATAAATTCACTACAGACTTTTACAGATTTTGTAGTTCAATAAGATTTCCTGATGTATAAAATCGTTTGTTTCTTTGTAAACCCTGTCAACTTATGTACTGTACTTGTGTAAAAATACTTGATGTAACCGCCTGAATCTAACCATCAAACATGTAATATTACTATGTAATGGGGCATGTCAAATAAAAAATAAAAAATAATGTGTTAATGATGAATAAGCGCAACCCCTGAAAACTGTTTTCGGGAACCATCGATAGGTAAAACAACATGATACGATAAATAATTCTCAAAACTTCCAAAAAAAGGTTTTACTTTATAAATTGTACATTTCTTAACGAGCATAATTCGCTTCACAGTCTAATCTGAAAAGCGAAAAAATCGTTAGGCAAAATATATTTTTCTCTCGGAAATCATGAAAAATTTGGATAATGTGTTCCATTCAAAAAAATACGCAAGAAACTGCGTCCTACAAGTTGAAAGAAAGCTGAAGCAAAAGAAAGAAATTAATTTTTTCTTTCAGATATCATATTTTTCATACAATGTAACTTTTCACGGCCGGTGTTGTCTTCAGGTAAAATTTCCGGGCTGATGGGCCGCGGTCCAGATGTACAACTTCCTCCCGACGTTTCGTCTCCAACTTCGGGAGACATCTTCAAGGGTCTTCCGGCTACTGTCACTGTGGGCCGAGGGGCTCTCGCATTTATAGAGGGCATAGAGGGCGCCACCATACGTCACGTGATGCTGACTTTGTAACTATCTCTGGATGACGTCGTCATTCTCGATTAGAAATAATCGATTGTCGTTTTGCTGGTGCAGTGTTGACATTCATATTTTATTTAACTTTAGACCTTCTTCTTTCCTATTAAAATTATTCTGGTGTTTGTGGATCTCTATTGCTTCTCTATACATGCGTGCATGGTACTGAGGTGTCCTAGCTAAAACGCTCGTCTCGTCAAATTTTATTTCATGATTTCCTTTTTGAAAAATATGTTCAGCCACTGCCGATTTTTCCATGTGGCCCAGACGACAGTTACTTTTATGTTCAGATATGCGAGTGTTGACGCTTCTTTTTGTTGTACCAATATATACTTTACCACAGCTGCAAGGAATTTTATAAACCCCAGGTGTTGCTAGGGGGTGACGTGCATCTTTTGGTGATCTCAAATATTCTTTGATCTTTTTTGTGGGTCTGTAGATGGTTTCGACGCCATGTTTGGCCAATACTTTCCCGATTCGATCGGTAATCCTGCTAATGTACGGCAGAAAAACTTTTCCAGATTGTTGTCGTTGTTGCTCAGAACTTCTGAATTCTTCTCTTCTTTGATGGAGAGCTCGATCAATTTTCTTGGCACCATATCCATTTTTCTTGAAGGCCGACCGTAAGTGATTTAATTCATCCTCCAAGTAAACTGGCTCACAAATTTTGTTGGCTCTATCCACCAAAGTTTTAATGATACCTCTTTTTTGCCTAGGATGATGGTTTGACTCCTTGTGGAGGTATCGATCAGTATGTGTGTTCTTTCTGTATACCTTTTGGCCCAGAGTTCCGTCCTCTCGTTTTATTACCGATACATCCAGGAAATTAAGTTGGCCATTGCTCTCTTTCTCCATCGTGAATTGTATATTCTGATTAATGCTGTTGAGATGCAATAGGAAGACATCCAACTCCTCTTCACCATGGCTCCACACTACAAAGGTGTCGTCAACATATCGGTACCAATTAGTTGGCTTCTTTCTGGCAGTCTGCATCTATTTTTGTTACGATGAGGGGTCTCCAGAATGTTTTTACTTGGAAGGGGATCGCATATTCGAAAAGGCTGAAAAACACTGCCTTATACGGAGGGTCAGAGGCATTTACTGTAGATTATTTGTTTCTGTGGCCACCTCTTCACAAGTACTGTGTCGCTCAGCAACGTACAGTGATGTCTACAAGTCCTGGAAATACCCCGAAGATCAAGGATGTAGCAATAAGGGGGGGGGGGGGGGTCTTGGGGGTTCGGACCCCCCCCCCCCATCACCAAAACAATAAAATACTACTCAAACTTATGCTAAGGACAACACACACACGGTCGATGATGGACTCTAACCTCCGAAGGGACTAAATGAAATAAGACACGACCTAGCTAACGTGTAGTAAAACTGAATGATATTGTTATAATCATACGACGAAAAAGAGATACGCAATCAACAGAGACATCAATAGATTTTAATTATCGATACAGCTATAACAGCATCGGCTATTGCCCAGTCCTCCTTTAGCCTTTGTCCATTGTTGGCCTTACTCCATTATTGCTATGTTAAGCCCTACAGTTCATACTTGCAGTGGAATGTAATGTAACTGCTGCCGTTTGTTTCTTTTGTGCTGTTAAAAGAGTTTCCAATTATGGATAACTTCATAACCAGAAAAAAGAGAAAAACCGACTTTCATTTGTCCACTAGCGTTATGGTAAGTTAAAATACGTACTATTATAATAGCTTATTTATCTATTTACAGTAGTTTAATGTTAGCAGTGGAGTCGTTATTTGGAGCGGCAATATTCCATTATATCATAAGGCACCGCACTCAGTACGTGTAATACTTTTTAAAGTGAGGTTTGAGAGTAATATTTTATCCAAAGGATGGATACGTGGCAATGACAATAAGAGTAAAAGAACCAATAAGCTTGGAAATAAAATAAATGGGCATTAACCGATTATAGACTTACGCTCCCTAAATTAATATGCAAGTTATTTGGGAACCGCCGAGATACAATTGTGGCTGACAGGCAACCGTGTCGTTGCCAGTATTCATATACAAAGAAACACTTCTCTTTCTGATAATCTGAATTCTTTTGGACTAACAACTGAAGATTCTGCTGGTGTATATTTAAATTATTTTTTAGGGATGTTTTCCTCAATTTTTATATTTAAAATACTGTAGTATTTGTAAGAAGGTCTAACAAACGCAGACTATGTACATAAAATAAAAATCTGTTAAATTTGTTTTTAGAATAAATGAAAACATGAGCGTTTGTAAATTTCTTAAATTTCTCTTTAACAAGTCGGACTCTCCCTTTGACAATATCCTGGCTTCGTCACTGTGAAGACAGCAGATAGCCATTAGGAGAGGACGTGTGCTACGCTAACCGGCAAGCTAGCGTAGTTAAGTCACTCCGCAAATCAGAAAGGAGGAGAGAAAATTGTAAACCCCTTATTATATGCATTGGTCTTCGGTAGAATGACTCTTGCTCGGTGTGTACATAAATTGTTCCTAAGGAAGTGTACGTATATCTATGGCGTAGCCGAGACGACGTCCGTGTTCAAATTTAAACCGCGCTCCGCGGCGCAGGAAGTAGATAGAGCCCGAATTCACGACTTGCTCCGTCGTAAAAGCGCTGCCTGTGTTTATTATGAGAGCAACGCTGGCGGGGAAAAAACCGGGCAGTAAAGCCGACACCATGAGGCCGTGGCTGACGACCGTAGTAATATACATCATTAAACGTTAAATTGCCTCGTGTTTGCTCTGGCTGGATCAACCTCTGTGTCTCTGACCCCGCCTGCGCACCTTGGCTGCGCACGGGGCACCCCTGCGCAGGCCTGCCACCCTTTGAACTTTACATGCTTTCTCTGCCGAATTGTTTATCCGGAGACTGTGCGGGTGGTGTCTGGTTTGCTTTCGGGTTCAAATACTCTTTGAACATTTTTACGAGCACGCCTTCTGCGTAAATCCAGCTGACAGGAGAGTTAACTTCGTCCTCGAATAAATGGGCGATCAGTTTCCACGGAATTACAGGGGTCTTTCAGTAACTGAACTGGAATTTAAAAATAAAAAAAATTACTAAAAACTGCTACAGAAAGTATCATCCCTAAGTTTCTCAAGATGGTTGGACGTCGACTAGTTTGATTTCTGTAGGATTTACTGTTACGAATATGATTTCTTTTTTAAAACCACGATCTTCACTTTTATACTGGGCATTATAAAATCAGAAATTCTGTTTCAGAAATGAAGCTTCGCAATGATCGTACTCGCTAACATAAAGTAGGAGTAAGGCATGAGTGCTTTTAAAGACGTATATATTTTTAAAAAAAGACTTACTTGTGAATGGGCGTATCCCGGCATTGTAAAGTGTTAGGAAAGCACTGAAGCACGATAACACGAACTTACCACAGGAACTGACTTTTACTTAACCTTTAGCTTTTGTACTCGGCGTTGCCCGGGTGTGTATTATTGCATTGTTTTGTTAATCAGTCTTCTTCTATCCCCTCTGTTAAATATTGTAAAGTCTATGGGACTTAACTACGGGGTCATCAGTCCCTAAACTTCAAACTACTTATGAACTACTTACGAACTAGGACGGCACAAATATCCATGCCCGAGGGGGGATTCGAACCCCCGACCGTAGTGGCCGTGCAGACCGTGACTGGAGCGCCTTAGTCTCCTCGGCCACCGCGGCCGGCCCCCCTCTGTTCTTCGCCTTCTGTCCCTCTCTGTCTATTACACCTCTATCTACAACGAAATTCGCCCTGTAGTTTCGTTTGCAAGCACCTCAATAATTATGCCATATTTTCTGAATATTGTTACCTACAATAATACAATTTTGTAGGTATGTACAGTGGAAACTGTCTGATAAATGTGTTACAAATACAGTAAGTACTGCAGACGTAATAAATGAAAACCTGATGGGTGAATAGTAGGTTTTTTATCATCGGATTATGTCATATCTTCTTAACTGTATGTAGTACTATTACATAATTTTGAAAACTCGTTCAGTGACTTTCTATAAAATGTCTCAGGAATACAATTAGTAGAGTAAAAATAATGAATGCCGAATGAATGAATGAAAGCCGAAAACCACAGTTCTATAGCAGGGACAGGGCAAAAGTAGTAAGAGTTACATTTCTTTCATTCAACATTTTACCGTGGTTATCAGCAAGAAAATACCTCTTTAAGATTTGAAAGAATGTTCCATTTTTGGTACAGTCCTTAAGTGCTCTTGTTTTCAAATAGTAGATTAATAATGAATCGTTATTCACGTATTGACTGATTTTTCGCGCATTTCATCGCTTATGACATCGTATGCCATGAAGCTATTTCTTACCCTTCAGCGGTTGTTTCATGACGGCGAGGAATAAGTTTAACAAGCTAAAATGTTCAAATGTTTGTAATTCTATGGAACCAAACTACGTTGGTCATCAGTCCCTAGAATCACAAACTACTTAAACTAATCTAAGGACAACACACACACCCATGCCGAGGCCGCGCGATCCGTAACTGGCGCTCCAGACCGCTCGGCTACTCCCACGCGGCTGGGTAATAAGCTTCGTTGATATTGTATTATCTCTTTTAATGCCATCGCACAACTGTGTCTCGAAGTACTGAGGGAAATCACGAACCATCTGTTAATTATAAGAAAAAAACCATACTGCTGCTATGAAACACACTTCTCTCGTACATGACAGCTGCTGTCACGCATAAAAGATAGTCCGAATAAAACAAACTGTGAAAAGTGACCTACGATAATTCTATCCTGGCATATAAAAACTGTGTGTCTAATCTATCCAATAAAATTAAAGCTACAAATAGGAACTACTTCCCTAAATTGATCAGCAATACTAAAATCTGACGTCTCTAACTAAAACTGAAGTAAAGGTCACTGCTTCTCAAGGTGCAGATTTCTAAAATGGGCCCCTTTATTCAGATTTGTCTTCTCATTTAGAAAGCTGTTTTAATCTTCCATTAAAGCAGAAAAGAGCTTACGTTCATCCAAATTTAATAGCATCCATCCTTTTTAGCCTCAAAATGAATTACTCCCTTGCTGTCAGTGATGCTATCCAATGAATGTTTGCCGGCCGCGGTGGCCAAGGGGACTGAGGCGCTTTAGTCACGGTCTGCACGGCCACTACGTTCGGGGGTTCGAATCCCCCCTCGGGCATGGATATTTGTGCTGTCCTTGTTCGTAAGTAGTTCATAAGTAGTTTGTAAGTTTAGGGACTGATGACCCCGTAGTGGAGTCCCATACGCTTTACAAACATTTGAACATTTTTTTTTTTTTTTTTTTTTTTTTTTTTTTTTTTTTTTTTTTTTTGAATGAATGTTTTTCGATCTTGAAGTGCTTAACCTCTGCCGGTAGCGGCATTGGTTACAGCGAATTTTCGGTTGATAATAGCCTAACAAATACGTTATTAGGTGTGATTTCTAGGGAAACCTTCACGACTAATACACTCTGAAATTCATCAGTGGTTTGTAGTGAACACTTGACGCATGCAGATTATATGTGATTCCGAGAGTAATATGATGTGATTCCGAGAGAAATATTCTCAAAGGAGGAAGCATTCCCAGCAGATTTCCGAATTATCCTCTCTATAAAATACCAGTACCAGCAGTATCTATGCGACAAACAGAACGTAAGACAAGTGCAAGCTCTAACGAAGTAATGACACAATTGTGTCATTAAAAACTCCTACTAAAACTGGAGTTCAAATAGAAGACGAGATGCTTTTCAAACTAAAACCTTTGGATAAAGAACTGTCACAGAAAACTAAAAGATGGAGACTAAACAACAAACTAAAAAATCAAGAACGTAAAATTCACATGTTATCAGAGTGACATAAAAATCTGTAATCAGTATCAGCAGAAAGCAAGACGCTTAAAATGGAATTCTTGCCAGAGTAATTAAAAATTATAAGAAAAAAACCACGTCACTGAAGTAAGTAATAAAACAGTGCGTCATTTAGCAATATTGCTACTGAAAGGCTACAAATATAATAGACTTCATTTCGAAATTGGCCAATGGCAGTACTCGTCGTTTTATTCTCGTTCACAAGGATTTACGGCTTTGTTAAAGTCAAGATTGGAAGCAAAAGCTACCTAAACAAGGCGGAATTGCTATGTAGTTGCTAAGTTGTCAATTAAGCAGCAACTGTAGTACTCCGATTCCTATGTGAGACAGGGTTGTGTCCTATCGTCACAACTGTACAACATCTATGCAAAACATGTCATTGGGAAAGCTCTTGATGGTTGGACCAAAGGCGCCACAATTGGTGGAAGATCTATCAACAACCTCAGTTTTGTTGATGACACTGTGCTTTTAGCCAACAGCGAAAATCAACTTCCTGATCTACTAACAAGAATATAGGCCATTAGTCTAGCATATGGATTAGACATCGACCTCTGAAAGTCCAAACTCATGACAATTGATTGAGAAGAACAGATACGGCTCACAGGTGGATTAAAGTAACTGGAAGTAGTGCATTCCTTCATCTATCTTGGGTCAACCATCTGCAGCAGGGAAAGTTGTGAAGATAAGAAGAGTGGCGAGTAGCTATGAAGAAGCTCACCGAGATCTGGCAGAACAGAGCAATAACAAATAACACAAAGATCAGGCTAGTTGAAACATTCGTGTTTTGTGTCTTATTTCATGGTTACGAAACATGTACACTCAAGGCCAGAGACAAACAGTGCAATGATGCGTTTGAGCTTTGGTGCTGGCGTAGTATGCTACGCATAAAATGGACTGAAAGAAAAGCAAATTTTCCATTACTGAACAACTCGATATATCCAGACGCCTTTCTTTTCGAGTCACCGAAAATATTCTCTAGTTCTTTGGCCATATTGTGAGAAGAGATGGAGAAACTCTAGAGAAAATAAACTTCCAAGGAATGATCGAGCGAGCAGATGGATAGATTAAATCAAGAGGATCTCCTGTCTACCCCTTCAGCAGACAGTAAGAGAAGCTGGCAACCGTCCGGGGCGGAGACGCTTGGTTCATGGGGTCACGACGCTCGGCAATGAGCACAACGACTTAGATGATGATGATGTAGTATTTTCGCCAATAAACGCCTTGGGGTAAAGAACAACCAATACTTGTTAGCTCTCTTATGTGTAAATAATTCTTAGCATTTGCGCTCAAGTAGATAGCTTCCTTTGCTTAACAGCCTTCCAAATAACCGAAGTTGTTGAACTCCAAACAGCTGAAACGAAAGAAGCTGAGTGTTTTGAACATCATAAGCGCTCCAGTCATTAACAGCCCACAACCACAGTCTAACACATACAGTCAAGACACTCCCGCTGATTTTTGTTATACACTGAGACAGCTGCGCTCCAAGCGGACGGAAACCTACATTTCTGAATACGATATTGGATGAGTGTGAACAGTAATTTTTATATTGATTTAACATACTATTTACATTGAGGAACGTATGCAGTGTCCAGACAAGGGACGAAATAGTACAGTGCAACACAGTTTATTTAGAATTATCTCGAAACATACAGACCTTTACTGAACAATTTAATTTACTATTGAAAATAGAAAAATGGCTAGGAAACACCAGAAGAACCGCCATTTGACAGATTCAAATGTTCAAATGTGGAACGTAGGAAACTTATATATAATGGAATAACTTCAGTATTTAACGTACGTACCAAATCAGTCACCACAACTGTAGCTGAACGAGAGACGTCACAGACGTGACCAGCAAACGGAAAAAGCAATCAAACTGTTTTCAACAAATGAGAACCCAATTCCACAATTGTTGATACAACTTAATCACAAACAGCAAGAATCTCCAAGACATTTTCTTAAGCTAAAGTAAGCAGTCAAAACAATATGCGCGTGTAAGAAAGACTCTTGAAGCTTAAAAAGGTGCGAATCATTAGACTCCATACCAATTTGATACGTGTCCAACAAATCTTTGCCATAATAGACCATAATAGAAATTTATGTTTCTCTTATCCTTATATTCTACTTACTTTCAGCGGAATAGCTACAAATATTCATAAGTATCGGTTGATGACGAAGTTCCTTGTTATACCACCCAATCAGTTAAGTTCGGTTGTTTTTACATTAATGACCGTACTATGTATGTCTCTTCATAATTTTACTTATGCTTGTACAAAAAATTATACGAACTATTTCTTTAATTACGTACAAAAGTAATTATAAACAAACATCACTACTTCGCCGGCTTGCCCACCGCTTGGAGCGCTAGTGTTGTTGGAACTGTCATTTGGTAACAACTTCTACAGCAGTAAGTGTCGCGATTGTATATGTTAGACTGTGACACAACAGTCGGTAGATAGCGCTCTGCGGGGATCGGCTGAACTCACAAAGTAAGACGCGCAAGTAAGGACAGCTAAGACTGTTATAACATACAGGAACTAACGGGCCACAGTTGAGGAAATCTTGGAAGAAAGGAGATACAAAATTGTTCTGATGTGAGTAGTTCTTCTCATTGTGACTTTACCATCTGCCACGAGCAAGTCAGCGTACAATAAGTGAACCGTCATCATTGCCCTCAAGCTTGGGGCGGGCACGGCCACCTGCAGGCGCCACGGCCGGCGTGACGTCACGAGGTGTCGGCCGGCCCGGCTGTCAGCCTCCCGTCCATCGTCGGCAGGGTCCGGACGGCCGCCTCCCTCGCTTTCCTTTTCTCGACGCTGACTGCTGGCGCTACAAAAACAGTCGGCCTACAACCAGGCCGCCGCAGGCTGACCGCTTGCTGCACACTGCTGAGGAGGCGGCAGCTGCCTCCGAAACGCCAAGTCTACTCCAGTCGTCTGCACTAGACTTGCGCATGTTAGTTCGCGATCGTGAGCGCTCACTTTAGTTCGCGACTCTGCCGCGAATTAGTTCGTTGTTTTAGTTCGTCCGCTCCCACTGACGGCTGAACTGCGTGGTCTGCGCATGCAGGTGGAGGAAGAAGTTCCTCCACCTAGCTGCTTCATGCGCTTACTGCGTGAGGCGCTAACGATATCACGCAAACCAAAAGAAACAGTTTGTGGATAATTTCTCGCGTTTAAGTTTAGGCTATCTCTGTATCTTGGCATTATGGAATTTATGAGTCAGATATTGCAGAATGCAGAATACTCCAAAACAGAAATTTTGTAGCACTGAACTATGTAATCTAGCATGCAGACACTCACCTCGAAAGGCTCTCATCAGCAGAAGGCAAACACGTGATTTTTAATTCCGCTGCGCGGCCTCTCGCTGCTGCCCGTCGGTCTTCGGAAAAGAATCCAACGCAATAGGAAGCGAGATACGTTTGGCAAAATAGTTCGCGACCGATAACGCATGTTTTAGTTCGCTATCGATTGCACATATTTTAGTTCGCGATCGATAGCACATATTTTAGTTCGCGACCGACTGCACATATTTTAGTTCGGGACCGATCGCGTATATTTTAGTTCGCGGCCGGTGGCTCTCCTTTTAGTTCGCAGCTCAGCCGCGAAGTAGGTCGCTCTTTTTAGTTCGTCCGCTCTTTTTGGCTTTTGCTCCTGCTACTAAAAGAGCTCTTTCTTTTGGTATGTCACTGCTGAATAGCGTATAAAAGAAAATTTGTGGCGGTGAACTATGAAACTACAGCTGAGCTGCATTTCAGCTCGAAATGACTGTAGCTGCCAGAAGGAAATCACGCGATTCTGCGCGCTCTCGCGTCCTCTCGCTGCTCCCCGCCAGTCTTCGGAAAAGGAGCGGACGAACTAAGAGGCGGCAGAGATTAGCCTGCTTAGCCATAACAGGCGGAATTAGCAGCACACCAACTGCTGGGATGCAAACCATACTGGATATGCCCCCATTACACCTTTGGGTCAAGATGGAGGCAGCGGCTGGTGCATACAGACTCAAATCTGGCAACAACTGGAACTCTTTGGGATATCCAGAATCACACACTAAAATAGTGAGTGAGGTAAATATAGGAAAGGTTGGGGAAATGCCAGCCGACTATATTATAACCCCATACTGCTTCAACAAGCCATTCAATATAACAATTGGGAGTAGGGAGCAGTGGGAGAAAATTGTTCGACACCGTACGGGGGATATTGTCTGGTTCCCTGACGGGTCAAAATCCGACCAAGGTGTTGGGGCCGGGGTATATGGGGTGCAGCCAAGACTGGAGGGCATCATCTCTCTAGGAAAACTGGCCTCAGTATTCCAGGCTGAAATCACTGCCGTCAGGGCGTGTGTGGAGGAGAATTTGCGTAGGTGCTACAAAGATCGTAGCATCTATATCTATTCAGACAGCCAGGCAGCCTTGAGATCACTGGCAGCTCCTACAACAAGGTCTAAAATTGTTGCAGAATGTCACAGGGTTCTGGTGGAGCTAGGGGAAAGCAATAGAGTAAACCTATTGTGGGTTCCTGGCCACTCGGGGATCAGTGGCAACGAACATGCCGACAGATTAGCCAGGATGGGGGCAAAGACTCCATTTATTGGACCGGAACCTGTCCTGACAATCACCAAGGAAATGATCAAATTGTCAAATTGGAGCTACGTAACTGGCTCAGAAGACAGCACGTAGAATATTGGACCAAAGTCCATCAACAAAAACATGGCAAGGTAATGATGCCAAAGCCATGTTTTAAAAGAAGCTCTGCAATCCTGGGCCTGGATAGGAGAGAGATTAGACTCATGGTTGGATTGCTGACAGGCCATGGGAATTTAAAAAAAAAAAAAAAAAAAAAAACACCTACATACAATGGGAATAACAGAAGAGGATCCTAAATGTAGGATCTGTGATGACGGTGATGAAACTGCATCACATCTAATCTTCGAATGCATTGCATTGGATAATAAAAGGCACAGAACATTTGGGACAACCAGACCCGAAGAAATTGTGTCTAATAGAGAACTGGTAAAGGGACTCCTTGCACTGTTCAAGGGCATTGGTTGGCTTTACTAGATATACATGGAGCGATACCGCACAATAAACTTAGTTTCGGTGCGGGCAGTGGCGGGTTAGACCAAGACTGTTTTGGCTTCCCTGAAAAAATCAAATCAAATCATCAAATCAACTAAGAGGCGACGGATTTGCGAACTGCCGGCCGCGGTAGCCGAGGGGACTGAGGCGCTTCAGTCATGGTCTGCACGGCCACTACGGTCGGGGGTTCGAATCCCCCCTCGGGCATGGATATTTGTGTCGTCCTTAGTCTTAGCTAGTTCGTAAGTAGTTTGTAAGCTCAGGGACTGATGACCCCGTAGTTAAGTCCCATAAGTTCTACAAACATTTGAACATTTTGATTTGCGAACTAGTTCGCGTAGTTCGCCTGTGGGAGCACTCTTCCGTAGTTCGTTCGCAAACTACTTAAGACTAGTCTGCAGAACACCGCTAGTTGCATACTTCCTTACTCTGAGGCAATCGAAAAATAATTAAGACGAGATACCGAAGAAAGGAAATATTTTTTGATACGTGTCTCTTACAACTAATACGTATGTCCCACCCGAGCTTCCACTGTTCGAAACATTATTTGTAGTCATCTTTACAAATGTCTGATAACTCCTCAGTTTTCTTTCCTTGACTTCTTCAATGTTGTCAAATCGTTGACGTTTCGAACCCCTTTCATGCATGGAAATAAAATGTCGCAAGAAACCAGGACAGACGAGTAAAGTGCGTGGGGCAGCGGAACCGTATCTTTTTAGCCAAGAACTGTCTAAAAGTGATGATTATGTGATTGCTGTGGTTGAAGAACCAGTCTCTTGTCCACCGCTAAACTGCCAACGTTTGAGTGACGGTCTGGCCTGGGGGAACACACTCTGAATGAACTACGCGCTTGGCATCAAAATGGCAATTCTCCAATGATGTTTCATTTGATTTGATTATTATTTCTTTTTTGGTGGTTTGACGATGACGCCTTCCCACGCCTTCCGGCCGCGACAGAATAGCCGTACGCACTACGGTGCCCAGCTACGATGCGCGCGGCTGTTCGCCCTCGCATACCTCGCATACCTCCCTCGGATACCGGTGTTTGAGTTGTCCTTAGCATAAGTTACTTTAAGCTAGTGTAAGTAGTTTGTAAGCGTGTGGACTAATGACCAATGTAGTTAAGTCCCTTAGATTTACAAACTTTTGATCATTTTTTGTTTCTGGGCCGTAAGTATAGCATAGTGTCATATTACTAGTAAATGACCTTTGACAGAAAATCTGGATGTTTGAATCTGTTATTTCACAACATTACATATTTCAATTGGAATACTTTTAAATTGTTAGTCAGAACCCGAGGAGCACCTTTGGCAGTATGGCTTTTCATTCCCAAATATTCCTTTAAAATTCGCTGAACCAAGCTCCAAGAAAACCCACTCTGACAGGTGCTCCATAGTTTGTCGACGGTCTGTGAGCACAAGGTCTCCAATGTTTTCAATATTTTCGTCGATTCGGGCAGTTGATGGGCGTCTAGAACGACGAGTGTCATCAATCAACAAGTTGCCATTTTTAAATCGAGCTACTGCTCGTGAACTGGAGTTCCTCCCGTGGCGTCATCTTGGTTATCTGTTTCCAACATTAAAACAAGGTTTTAGCACCCTTTTTACCGAGAAGAGAACTAAATTTCACAGCTATGCATAAACATGAAAAACGAAGCAAGAACAAACAATGCTAGTAAAAAGTCAGATCTGCAATACAGACGGCACATATCACCATGAAAATCGCCAGACTAGAAAACGTGAGTAACCTGCATTATTTCGAACAAAACAAAGTGAACTTTTTGTAAACTGTCGAGGCTACATCAGTAAACAAAAATGTGATTTACAGTTGTACAATCCACTGATAATGCCCTAAAGTAAAGGGTGAAACATGTATGGAGGAAATAAAATATTAGCAGCTTTTTGCGGCTTTTTCATTCCAAAAACCAGTACAAAATACGGTACTTTTCTCAGCTGCAAATAAGAATGGCACATAGGTGCTAAAAACATGATTGGTGTCGCCGAGCATCCAAAGGCAACTAGGTGCGGAGCGCGCCGCTGCTCGCCGTCGGAGATTCGAGTCCTCCCTCGGGCATGGGTGTATGTGTTGTCTTTAGCACTAGTTAGTTTAAGTAGTTTGTAAGTCTAGGGACTGATGACCAGAGTAGTTAAGTACCATATATTTAAAACATTTGAACATTTTTAGAAACATGAAAAAGCAGTGTTTTGCATATCACGTGGACCTGCTGCTAATCCAAATTGATGAGGGAGTTTAATGAAATGTGATTTGACGCAAGAATTCAGTGCGGGACGCGGCAACTGCATCGTACCTCCTAGAGCTCTTGCAGTTCTGAAGTAATTTTGATCAAATCAAATTATTCTAACGATACACTAGATTTTTTTTATCAGCGATGCTTATCGCCTCCGGTTCCCTCTGGCTCGCAATATAACAATATAACTAACTTAATTTCGTTCGTCATTTTTTACTTCCTGACAAGCGAGAAGACGGAACCGCGATCGCAGTTTTGTATCACTCTCTTGTCTGAGTTCGATATGTTCAGACGTCTTCCATTCATGTATCCATTCAATGGAAGTAATTGTGATGCAAGTTGTTGCTAAAAATATATTACTTAATTTTAAAATCATTCCCTCTCTTTGGCTTTTATTCTCTCCACGTCGAATATTTATTTTCTAAAGTTTTCACGTCCGTAATAGCTTAATGTTCAGACGCCATTACGATCGCTACGCATGTCTTTAAAATTTCACTCACTATTAGTCATTCTTATCTAATACCTTGCTCATGAACCACAGACATTGCCGAGGTGGGGTGGCTTGCGTGCCTCAACGATGCAGATAGCCGTACCGTAGGTGCAACCACAGCGGAGGGGTATCTGTGGAGAGGCCAGACAAACGTGTGGTTCCTGAAGAGGGGCAGCAGCCTTTTCAGTAGTTACAGGGGCAACAGTCTGGATGATTGACTGAGCTTACCTTGTAACATCAGCTAATGTGGCATTGCCACACAGTTACTGCGAACGGCTGAAAGCAAGGGGAAACTACAGCCGTTACTTTTCCCGAGGACATGCAGCTCTACTGTATGAAAATATGATGATGGCATCCTCTTGGGTAAAATATTCCGGAGGTAAAATAGTCCCCCATTCGGATCTCCGGGCGGGGACTACTCAGGAGGATGTTGTCATCAGGAAAGACAATACTGGCATTCTACGGATCGGAGCGTGGAATGTTAGATCCCTTAATCGGGTAGGAAAATTAGAAAATTTAAAAAGGGAAATGGATAGGTTGAAGTTAGATATAGTGGGGATTAGTGAAGTTCGGTGGCAGGATGAACAGGATTTCTGGTCAGGTGAGTACAGGATTATAAATACAAAATCAGTTGGGGGTATCACAGGGGTAGGACTAATAATGAATAAGAAAATAGGAATGCGGGTAAACTACTATGAGCAGCACAGTGATCGCATTATCATTGTCAAGATAGATACGAAGCCAACACCGACAACAGTAGTACAGGTTTATATGCCAACTAGCTCTGCCGATGATGAGGAGATCGAAGAAATATATGAGGAGCTAAAGGAAATTATTCAGACAGTTAAGGGAGAGGAAAACTTAATTGTGATGGGAGACTGGAATTCGGTAGTAGGAAAAGGAAGAGAAGGAAAAATAGTAGGTGAATATGGACTGGGCAGAAGGAATGAAAGAGGAAGTCGCCTAGTAGAATTTTGCACGGAACATAATTTAATCATAACAAACACGTGGTTTAAGAATCACAAAAGAAGGTTGTATACGTGGAAGAGACCAGGAGACACCGGAAGATATCAGATAGATTTTATAATGGTAAGACATAGGTTCCGGAACCAGGTTATAAACTGCAAGACATACCCAGGGGCAGATATAGACTCTGACCATAACTTGTTAGTCATGAACTGTAGGCTGAAACTGAAAAAAACTGCAGAAAGGTAGGAAAAGAAGGAGATGGGACCTAGATAAATTGAAGGAACGTGCAGTTATGGTGAATTTCAGAGGGAGAATTAGGCAACAATTGACAGAAACAGGGGAAAATAAAACAGTAGAAGAGGAATGGGTAGCATTGAGAGATGAAATAGTGAAGGCAGCAGAGGACAAAATAGGTAGAAAGGCAAGACCTACAAAAAATCCTTGGATAACACAGGAAATACTAAATTTAATTGATGAAAGGAGAAAGTATAAAAATGCAGTAAATGAAACAGGCAAAATGAAGTACAGACGACTAAGATATGAGATTGACAGGAAGTGCAAAATGGCTAAGCAGGAATGGCTAGAAGGCAAATGCAAGGATGTAGAAGAATGTATAAATAGGGGAAAAATAGATACAGCCTACCGGAAAATAAAAGAAACATTTGGCGATAAGAAAAACAGCTCTATGAATATCAAGGACACTGATGGAAAACCAGTTCTCAGCAAAGAAGGGAAAGCTGAAAGGTGGAAAGAGTATATAGAGGGGCTCTACAAAGGAAATGAACTTCGAGACACTATTGTAGGAAGGGAAGAGGATGTAGATGATGATGAAATAGGAGATACTATACTGAGAGATGAATTTGACAGAGCACTGAAAGATCTAAGTCGAAACAAGGCCCCTGGAGTAGATGATATCCCGTCAGAGCTACTGAAGTCTTTGGGAGAACCAGCCATGACAAAATTGTTTCACATTGTGTGTAAGATGTATGAGACAGGTGAAGTACCCTCAGACTTTAAGAAAAATGTTATAATCCCCATTCCAAAGAAAGCGGGTGCAGACAGGTGTGAAAACTACAGAACCATCAGTTTAATAAGTCATGGTTGCAAAATATTAACACGAATTATCTACAGGAGAATGGAAAAGCTGGTAGAAGCTGACCTCGGGGAAGATCAGTTTGGATTCAGGAGGAACGTAGGAACCCGGGAGGCAATACTCACTTTACGTCTTATCTTAGAAGATAGATTAAGGAAAGGCAAACCTACATTTTTAGCCTTTGTAGATTTGGAGAAAGCGTTTGACAATGTTGACTGGACTACACTCTTTCAAATTCTGAAGTCAGCAGCGGTAAAATAGAGGGAAAGGAGAGCTATCTACAACTTGTACAAAAGCCAGACCGCAGTTATTAGACTCGAAGGGCATGAAAGGGAAGCATCTGTTGGGAAGGGAGTAAGACAGGGTTGTAGCCTTTCTCCGATGTTATTCAATTTGTACATTGAGCAGGCGGTGAAGGAAAGCAAGGAAAATTTTGGAATAGGGATTAAAGTTCAGGGGGAAGAAATAAAAACATTGCGTTTTGCTGATGACATTGTAATTCTGTCAGAGACAGCAAAGGACCTGGAAGAGCAGTTGAATGGAATGGACAGCGTGTTGAAGAGAGCGTATAAAATGAACATTAACAAGAGCAAAACAAAAACAATGGAATGCGGTCTTAGAAAATCAGGTGATGCTGAAGGAATTAGATTAGGTAACGAAACAATGAAGGTGGTAGATGTTTTTGTTACTTGGGTAGTAAAATAACTTGCGATGGTCGCAGTACAGAGGATATAAAATGCAGAATGGCAATGGGAAGAAAAGCATTTTTGAAAAAGAGAAATTTGCTAACATCGAATATTAATTTAAGGGTAAGGAAGTCTTTTCTGAAGGCATTTGTGTGGAGTGTTGCCTTGTACGGGAGTTAAACATGGACGATAAGCAGTGTGGACAGGAAGAGAATAGAAGCTTTTGAAATGTGGTGTTACAGAAGAATGCTGAAGATTAGGTAGGTAGATCGCATAACTAATGAAGAGGTACTGAACAGAATCGGCGAGAAAAGGAATTTTTGGCAAACCCTAACTAAAAGAAGGGATCGCTTGGTAGGACACATTCTTAGACATCGAGGAATCGTAAATTTAACATTGGAGGGAAGTGTGTGGGGTAAAAATCGCAGAGGGAGGCCAAGAGACGCGTATAGTAAGCAGATTCAAGCGGATGTGGGTTGTCGTTCTTATGAAGAGATGAAAAAGCTTGATCAGGATAGAGTAGGGTGGAGAGCTGCATCAAACCAGTCTCCGGACTGAAGACCATAACAACAACAACCTTGCTTGATTTCAGAACCTGCAATTATTTCTTTTGTAATTTTACGAAGCCTGATCATTTTTTATCTTTCTATTATTACCATTAACTTCATGTTTCATCCAGGGTTATGCAACAATGAAAAGCGAAGTGAACTGCCTGAGCATTAGTCTAGTACGTAAAGTATCTCGAACATTCTCATATTAAATAAGAAAAGATTCACATTTTTAGCTTCTGCAGTACGAAGCATAGGATCCAGCTTGATGCTTTCCGTAAGTCTTATAACGTGCCGTTGCTTTGTGTGGTGCCCGACTTTAACATTCAACCCGCGGTGTATTTGGCTTAATGTTTATAAATGTTAAATTGCGCTATGTTTAACTAAATTATTCCAAATTCAAAATTTCGATACATACAATGCTTTTTACAAATTACAATTGCGGAATCAATTTAACAACTTATGGCATCATACGAATGTAAGGGTAACATAACTGGCGACCGTGACAGGACTCAAACCTACGGAAGCAAGGGTAACGTTATAAACTGTTCAAATATTTGTAAACCTATTGAACGAAACTGCTATGGTCATCAGTCCCTAGGCTTACAAATTATTTAAACTTACAATAATGACGACAGTCGCCCTTTCCCGAAGGAGGACTCGAACCTCTGGCGGGAATGGCCGCCAAATCCATAGCGTGACGCCTTAGACCGCGCGGCCAATTTTGATCAAACTATAGTTTCCTTGTTGCAGATACATTCACCCTCCTAGCGAACAGACTCTGAATTAAAAAGCAGTGGCATTACTTATCAGGCGGCTTCTGGTGTTTATCGGCGAGTGCGCAGCGTCTCCCCCAGTAGCCACCCGCCGCGCAGGCGCGCCACCCACGGAGAGCGCGTCAGCCGGCATTGTGCGACACTCCCCTGGCCCGCCATTTCGCGGTAATCGCGGGGGCGTCCCCCGCCACTTCCTGTGTAATCTGCCGAGTGGCCCAAATGATGGCTGTTTATCTGCGCTGCCTCCCTGCGCTATTGGCGGCACTCACCTGCAACCCCTGTCCGAGCCAGCGGACTATCTCTGTATACAGAAATCAGTCGCCCTACGCCAGTTTCCCTGAAACTCAGAAATGGCTTGACCATTGTTTTGCTTTGTTCGCTTTAATACAGGGGTGGCTTCAAAAATAATACAGGGAAAATACACAGGAACGGCTGGAATACCATAAAGATCGAAACAGCCCATGTTAGACTCCCTATCATACTTTATGAGTTCGTTAATAGTTTACTTCGTACCTACTACTTCTGTCAAGAATGAGACTCCATACCCCACGAAAACCATGTTCTGACAAACGTGTACATACACAGAAAAAATATTTATTGTACAAAAATCTACAACTGTTAAACTACAGGGTGTCTCACGAAAAACGCCTGCCAGGCGTCGGCGGATCGCGCGGTAAGACTCCCAGCCTCCGGTACCGCATCCGCCAGCCACAGCAGCGCCCGATTCTCGGACTCTATTGTGCCGCGGGCGCATACACTGAGTTGAAGCCTAAAAAACATTGCCATCTGAGTAACCTAAGCGTACCTTTACTTACAGTAGATGTTAAAAATGATGTCCCTCTGTGGAAAGAGCGGCTTGACATCTCTTAAACAAATTTGCGAATACTCGACGAATTTCGGCTGCCGAAATCTGGGAAATAACTAGTCGAATCGAGTGTATGGGGATTGCTTACATACACCTTGTCTTTTAACATTCCCCAAAGATAAAAGTCACACGGATTTATATCTGGAGAACGAAGAGGCCAGTCAACTATGTTATCATCAAAAATACTTCGTATTGCTGCCATAGAAGCATTGGCAATGTGTGGTCTTGCATTGTCCTACATGAAATAACCGTACAGCTTTTCGCCGGGTAAAAGTTCTTGAAAAAATGGATGCAGGATGTTGCTCACATACCTGTCAGAATTTATTGTTTTGTGGAAAAAGATTCGACTAGTCATTTCCCAGATTTCGGCAACCGAAATTCGTCGAGTGTGCACGAAGATATTCAAGATATTTCAGGCTGCTCTTTCCACAGAGGGACATCATTTTGAACATCTACTGTAAATAAGGGTAATCTTAGGTTACTCAGATGGCAATGTTTTTTAGAATTTAACTCAGTGTATGCACCCGCGGCACAATAGAGTCCGAGAATCGGGCGCTGCCGTGGTCGGCTGATGCGGTGGCAGCGGCCGGAAGCCATATCGCGCGATCCGCGGACGCCTGGCACGCGTCTTTCGTGAGATACCCTGTACTTTTCTACATAGCTTCCAAAATTTTGTAGGTACTTGTCACAACGTGGCACAAGTTTTTGTGCACCTTCTTTAAAGAAGGTTTCCCCCTGTGTATTCAACCATGTGGTAACATGTACTTTCAGCTCGTCGTCATTGTTACGTGTTGATCACCAAGAACAGATTTTAGTTGTGAGAAGAGATGAAAATCGCTAGGAGCGAGGTCCGGGGAGTACGGAGGATGATCAAACACGTCCCAGTGAAATTTCCGTAAGAATTGTTTGGTCACATTCGCCGTGAGAAGTCGGGCATTATCGTGGAAAAAAAAACAACACTTTCTGACAGTAATCTTCAGCGCTTGTTCTGTATTGCGTGGCGCAGTTTCTTAATGGTCGCGCAGTAACCATGTGCACTGATTGTTTGGCCTCGTGGTAAGAAATCAACCCGCAAAAGTCTTTTCTGACCCAAGAAACCGTGCACTGACTTTTCGAGGTGTCAAGATTTCCTTAGGCTTAACCTTCGTTTGGGGTGAAGTGTGCCTCCATTCGACAGATTGCTGTTTTGTTTCAGGCGTGTGGTACAATACCAAAGTTTCATCCCCCGTGACTATCGGAGGGTTCCCCGTCGGAGGTTCAAATCGCCCCTCGGGCATGGATGTTCGTGCTCTCTTTAGTATAACGTAGTTTATAACTAGTTTAGGGACTGATGATCCCGCAGTTAAGTCCCATAAGCTATGCAAACATTTGAACTATCCGAAAAAGAAAGCCCTTGCCTTCTTCATTGTAGCGTGTCAAAAGCAGAAGTGCACTGCACATCCGTTGTTTTTTGTGTAGTTCAGTATGAATTTCAGGTACCCAACGTGAGCAAACTTTTCGAAATTTTAGAAACAATTTCATGAATTCGTGATCGTGAGAGTTGCGTAACTTCCATAGCACAGGCACTAAGTGTAAACTTACGGTTGTGATTAATCTCCTCTTCAACCATTGAATCACTCAAATTATTTTGTCCGTATATCTCGCAGATTTGACGATGAATTTCCTTTCGTTTAACTTTTTGTAAAAGAATCACAAACTTGGTTTCACACGCGGCGGCATTTTAAATTACGGCTGACATTATAAAGAAACACTACAAAGCACACGTCAGCAGCAGCGATCTGAAAATAGCGTGCATGTCTTTTCCTTGAGTCAGAGTAACTGCCGCACATGTGTGGAATTGCGATTGTAGCGGTGCCGCGTATAAAAACAGAAACGGAACTTACTTTGAGGACGATCCTCAGAGTTAATTTGGTGCCTACTACTTATGTTAAAAATGGCACCCCACAGCCCACGAAAAATATGTTCTGGCAAGTTCGTGTTTGGCTACGCCGATGTGCACGCAACTGATGTAAACAGTCGAGCGCTAGCGATAACTTTCAGGTGTTGACTGTGTGATGCTGTTTGCTTACCCAGTTCAGGTATAGTAGAATTTTTGTTTCAGGACGGTCAGTGGAAACTAAACCATGGAATTAGATTCTAACACTAAAAGGAAATCCTTTGGGTAGGCTAATTTTATTTATTTCTTTATTGAATACACTAAACCCTGTACCATCGAGTGCTGCAATCGAACGACTCTTTTCTCCGGGTAATGGAATTTTCTGATCGTCGCTCGAAAATATCAAATGTTTGTCAAGCATAAGGGACCTAACTGCTGGGTCATCAGTCCCTAAACTTACAAACTACTTATGAACTACCTTATACTGAAGACGGCACAAACATCCGTGCCCGAGGGGGGATTCGAACAACTTCGCGCATCGTCGCTTAGCGCCTCAATGCGCTCGGCCGCTCCGCCGCGGCGATCGTCGTTGATGTTCATAGGCACCTTACGTCAGATACTATCTGATTCTCTCATCATTTAACAAGCTAACTAAATAATCGAACTGTCTTTTGTTTATCTTCGATGTTCTAACTAATCTTCGCGAATTAAACCGATTCCGGTCAAAAAATACACATTTAACATTGTAAAAATCATGGTGTGAATAGGATCATAAGATTTCGTACAGTGCATCGCAGAGACTACCTTACTCCATACTTCGACGTCGTTTGACTTACAAGGTGCGTCTGAAAAGTTCGGTGAATGGTCCCATGGCGAGGATGAGATTTCCGCGCACAGACATTGAAGGACATGTCAACAAGCACCCCCTATCGTCTAAAACACTAGGGTGAAGCCGTGGTACACGCTGCGGCCAAGCGAACAGGGTCAGCGCGAGAACTAGTGTCACAGTATTTTGGTCTCGTAGTAACACAAACATCTTCTCTATATCTACAAGACCAAATTTTAATACATAAAGTGCTTTCTGTTTTCTTAAGAATAAAAGTACTTACTGCAACAACTACTTCATTCATTCCTTGTTTTCCGGTTAGAATATCCTGTACTTTATTTCGTAATTTTGTTCTTTCAGTTTCATCTGTGTACTAATTAACAAAGGCTTCTCATCTTGTGCCCTTTTATCATTTGGCGTAAACTGTACTGATCATTCTATATAATGCCTAGGAATTACGAAGAGTGTCTAGGAAAAGTATGTAACATTTCCACCAACAACTTATTTCATAGGTTGCTTAAACCACCAGGCAGTCTATACATTACTTAGGCGTTCTATAGAATACCGGAATTTCAAATGTTCAAATGTTTGTTAAACTTATGGAGCTCAACTTCGGGGGGTTATCAGTCCCTAAACTTACAAACTACTTATGAACTACCTTATATTAAAGACAGCACAAACATCCATGCACGTGGGAGGATTCGAACCCCCGACGGGGAGCGACCTCGCGTATCGAAACATAGCGCCTCAATGCACTTGGCCACTCCGCCGCGGCTACCGGAGTTTCAACATGCGTATTTACTCATACCTTATGTGAAATACAGATGTCACAAGTTGATGTTTCTTCTTTCATGAACAATAATATTTCTTCAAATAATGACGGACGGTAGCGATAGGATTACAACAACGCTACCAACACTAATACTATCAAAAACTGAAGAGCAAACGATAGTAAAATTTAAAATACAAATTAAATTTCTTATACCAGTAATAGGATTAGGTAGAAATAGGAATCGCGGCATCAGGAATAAATGTTTTATATTGAAATGAGCAGCTGAAAAAAAAAGGCAAATACGAAAAAAAATGTGAGCACCTTTAGTAAAATGATTAGTCACGTTTTACTTGTCAAAATTTTAAAACAGAATTCTTAAGTCAAGGAAGACCAAGGTAAAGATATGTACTGAAACAGGAAAGAAGATGATAGTCTGAAACACCAGAAAATCTAAGCCTATTTTCAGAAACTTTTCTGGGTATATGACTGATTACCTTCTTAAATATATTCTTCCTAATTTACAGGGAAGTTACGTTTGTGCGTATGCATCTAATTGCTTTTTACTATTGCTTGTACGTATTTTAAGAGCTCCAAGTTGTTTTAACTCGATTACTAGTGAAAATGCTACATTCATTTCTGTAGAATTTTTGTCCTGCCTAAATGTTCTTAATAGCCCTGTGTCGTTAGTCATAACACTCAAAAGAAAAATCACTTCTCACTGTAAGGCTGGTATTACACCATCAAAAATTGGATGAAATAGTGGTTCTATTCTTTGACAGAGATATTGGATGAAACGCCAAAGGGGATATTACACTACCATCCAATATTTTGTCAAAGTTGCTTCAAAATGGCGGTGTTATGCTAAGATGTTGTTTATTCTACAGTTGCGTTGCGTCTGCATTTAGAAGAGAAGAAGGGAAAATAGAAAAGGAAATGTACTCGAGTGAAACAGTGGGTGTCACGCGAGATAAATAAGTGTTCAATGAAATTTGTTACGGGAACGGGAGGATTTCCTTTTTTATGTTTTCGGTTGTACAGCCGGGCCGTAATTCTCTGCTAATTATTTGGTAGCTCTTTCGTTCTTCACAATTTGCAATAAAGTAACAGAAAAGGCTGACGCAAACGGTGTATACGAATTAGGTTGTAAGTTGATAAAGCAAGTTTCATTAAATAACGTTTTAAATGGAATCTGTCAGCACTGACAAAGAGGAAAATCTGATTTGTTTATGACTTTATTAACAATGTAAGGGGGGGGGGGGGCGAAACTTGGCTGATAAATAGGCTCTATTTATTTCCTTATAACAATTGTCTAATGTGTTTATATGTATCTATTTTCGCTTGCAAACAGTTCTCGATGTTTTGAATGGTGTTTCACTTCCCAGCACTTAGCACACAAAGTTGACCAAAATCATACACTATAAAGTCGGCTTTGGCCGTAAATAAGATTTATGGGTGTTACGTCTTCAATTCCGATAGTGTATTATGACTCTTTACATCACAGATTGTAACTCATAACCTCACTTTCACCGCATGATATTGGGCTAAGCGGATTGACATGACGGTCATAGTGAATTGGCCTTGTCGCGTGTTTTACAACGCCCCATCTGATTTATGCATTCCTATCAATTGTGTTGTTGTTGGAAAACACTACACAAACTTGCCAAATACGAACGCTGTATCAAACATTAGGCTCCAAATAAAACAGCTGTAGTGGAAAGGAGGCCTTTGATGAAATATTGGACGAAATTCCCATTACACTACGTCCAATATTTCTTGGTCCAATAATCTGATAATGTAATACCAGCCTAAGGTAATATTTCCCTGTAGAAAGAAGCGCAGCAGATAGCAGCAGCTGCAAGCATCCGCTGTATTCCCCACGGAGCTCCTCAAGTGTGACCTAAAAACTAGATCCGTATGTTTGCGCAAGGGTCTGGCATGTCTAGAACAGCGCGCAGTCTGTCTCCACTGGAGCGCTGCAGGCTGTTTATGTGTATAACCACGTCACATCATTTGTCCAGACTCAACGACATCACGTTTTGACAAATGTTCGCTTTTTAAAAGCTACATGCTCTCAGAATCAGTATGGTTAACAAAAACGGAAAGAACAGAAATGCTAACGAGGCGTCCACGTCTAATTCGATGAAACGATCTCTTGCAGACTAGTTCCTTTGCTACTGTTGCGATTACAATTACAGTCCATACATTTTAGTATTGAACAGACAAGTATATTCATTCGCCGCCGACGAACTGGTAAGTCCTGCTCGGTTAGCAGTGTGCTCTAACGCACCGCTTTCCGAGACGGGGAGACGAATCGGCCCCGGTTCGAATCCGCTCGGCGGATTACCGAAAAAGGTCGGAGTGCCGGCCAGCCTGGACGTGGCTTTTAGGCGATTTTCCACATCCCCTTAGGTGAACACTGGGCTGGTCCCAAGTCACGCCTCAGCTACTCGATTCGCAAACATTTCGTAACACTTTACACTTTAACACACATGTAACACTGTACGCAAACATTTGGGGTACAAATTTCCTCGTGGGGGCATGGGGTGGCGGCAGGAAGGGCATCCGGCCACCCTGTAACTATTAACACATGCCAAATCCGCGTTTAACACAGTGCCGACCCTGCATGTGCGGGAAAGAGCCAAAGAGAGACAGACAGACGGACAGTGATCTCCTTATATTGGGTCCATGGTATTTCTAAGCGTTAACAGTCACGCCTTACAACAGCAGTTAAAGAGAAAAGCATTAATGTTAATGATGATAACTTCTGCGAAAATTGTCACCGTGTGCCAACTGGAACGACACTAGTGTTTCAATCGGTGGGAAAGTCGATCGTCGACTTGTATCCGTATCTTCAGTTTGTGAACATTTCTCATCGCCCTCAGGAGAGTATCTATTAAACCATGTGTTAAAACATCAAACGTTGCTTACGTTAGCTATTAAAGTTTAAAGTAAAGCAACGAATAACTCCTTTATTTCAACGATTTCCACCTCCACTCGTGCATAATTTCCGTGGCACTATTCGCCCCGCTTCGGAGGTTCGAATCCTCATGGACGTGTGTGTTGTTCTTAGGTAATGATGACCGACGTTGTTTGGTTGCATAGGATTACAAACATTTGAACACTATTTCCGCTATATCGCCAAATACAAGACGAACTTACTCTAAATCGTCTGTCAGTCCCACTTGGTGCGGATCCCACATTGCGCATGTGTTGGTTAGGGAGTTACTTTAGTAGAACTGTTGCTTCTTCTAAGTGTTCTGTCAATGAAACATAGTGTTTAGTTCGCCTTAGTGCTAGATTACCGAAGTTAAACAATATCGGGCTGACGGCGCGCCAGTCACAGTCTGCACGGCCGTTACGGTCGGGGGTTCGAATCCCCCCTCGGGCATGGATGTTGTGTCGTCTTTACTATAAGGTAGTTCATACGTAGTTCGTAAGTTTAGGGACTGATGACCCCGCAGTTAATTCCCTTAAGCCTAACAAACATATATGAATATCGGGCTTGGCTATCTCTTGGCTGGGTAACTAATCGGATTCGCGAGCGTTTTTGGCAAGTGGGGTGCACGCCGAGCAAGAAAGCCGACACAACGGCTGGGAGTGCGGGGCACTCACCATACCTGCACAGTCCATATGTTGATGGCTTCAGCGGACGATGACGCCCGTCCGAGGTCTTCACAGCGGAGTTTAGTTTAGTTTAGTTTAGTTTAGACACATTCGATCAACTGAATGCTGAAAGGTTGTCGACCGCATCATCACTGAGTACACTGCTCAAAACAATTAGGGGATCAAGTGAGATATAATATACTTATGGTTGCGTATTATATTAAGATATTGGTTACAATTGTAATTTGTGTGTGATACAGTACAATATTTTGCTGTCTCAACTCTTTACTTGGGGTGCTGGCTTAGATGAAATGTGTCTGTCAAGTGCATCCCAGACATGCTCAATCGTATTTACGACCGGTTAACAAGCTGACCACTCCATTCGTTCCCTCAGCGTCAAGCATGTTGTCCACCAGGGCAGCTCTGTGGGACACACACCACACGGTCTCCGTGCGTAGAGGCCACATTCCCGACGGTAATTTCGGACTGTTTGTGTTGATATTGTGCGTCCTGTTGGTGCCTGAAGGGTGCGTTGCAGCTGAGTTGCATTCAGTGTCCTGTGTCAACAGGCTGTTAACCGGAGATAACGGTCATCTCTTCCTTATGCCACCCGTGGACGACCTTGCCCTTGTTTATGGTGACTGAAACGCGTCCAGGTCCTGGACATTGCACTTTGGAACACTCTAGTAGCTGCAGCCACGTCGCTCTGTGTGTGTCCGCTTCCAAACTTCCTATAGCTCTCCATGCACTGCAGGCAAGTGCTTGTGTGATTTTTTTGGTAAACCCAAGTCAACACCAACTCCCTCCGCAGCAACCTTCTATTATTACTACTATCTCGGTTGCCATATTGTTGTTGTCTGCACTCCGAGAACCGACAGAAAGACGCCGAACCATTTAAGTTCATTCTGCCGATGACAATACTGCAGACCTATATATCTCAACTGATTCCCAAATTGAGGGGTTTGGCGCAAGAAGGAGGTATCTCCATGTTTTGGCTCTATTGAGTTGAACATGCTATCACATAGAAAAAAAAGCCCCTTCGTTTGGTGTAAGAAAGAG
Source organism: Locusta migratoria (assembly GCA_026315105.1). NCBI lineage: Eukaryota > Metazoa > Arthropoda > Insecta > Orthoptera > Acrididae > Locusta > Locusta migratoria. Next base: position 133,131,325 of record CM048749.1, on the reverse strand, counting down.
ACAGCTCCACCCACTAGTCTCAGAGAAATCCAACAGATAGTTCATCGATTTCCAGAACGGAGCCACAGTTTTATGCTATGCGACAAGAGTGTTCGGTTATATAGAAACATGTTTGAGGAAGATGGAAAGAGATTATCTTCCAGTGGACTATGCTCGCATTATCAGAAGAACCAGCCCCAAATTTCATGTCGCTGAAGTGGACTAGAAATTTATTTTCAACTTTGTTGACACGTCGAAGAATTTTTTTGTAAAGAACCCTTACGTACCATTATCGAACAAGAAAAGAAAAAATATTTAATCACTAAGTACAAAATATTCCTCTATGAACAGCCATACATCGATAAAGGCATTATTCAATGTAGTGCGACCGTAGGGATGATTGTCTTCGATAATGCGCAAATTTGCAACCAAGGACCTGCGAGTTTCATAACAATGGACCACTTTCATCAAGCTTTTGATTGTCTCCTCCCACTTAAAGGCCAAAAGTTTAAAGATGTCAAAAACGGACCAGAAAGTATGTTGGGCAGAACGAAATGTGGTTTTACGACCAGTTGCCGTCAGAAGCTTCAAATGATCCTGAGGAGACTGAGGGGAGCTAGAAGACTGAAGAAGAACTGTAGAATTAATGTATTATGCCAATAATGTTGTACTTTCTTTAGTAATAAAATTTTTTAAACTTAGATATGGTTAATTATGAAGAAAATGGTCCTACAAACAGTTGTTCATTCATTGTAGTGAAAATTCCGGATCACTGCTTGTATTTTATTCAATAGCGCTACAGCTGTTTCAACATTTTGTCATTATCAAGCGCGTCTACGATGTTTGGACGTTATACGCTAACATCTGGCGTGACTGTTGTATAAACTGTATTGAAATATTCACGTATTTCTAAGTTGCATACGTTTTTTCGAAGTTGGGTACGTTTTTTAACTGCCAGGTTTTATGCAACTTGTTACGCTAAAACGTTAAATTACAGAAAATTTTTATATTTTGCGAAATTAACAGTTCTGCCAAAGATGTTTACAAACATATAGTAATGTATAGGGTAAGGTGGTACAATTCCGATCATTTCGGACAAATGTTGTTGGAACTGGAAATATGTTGAGAAGAGAGATAATTTTAACTACGGCACTTGTTCTTGGATGTTTAATGAACATGCAACACAAATACTAGACCATTACAAATTTTGGTATAAACACAAAAAAAAGTTACAGAATTGTGAAATATCGATCGAAAATGTACCACACTAGGTACAATTATGATCATTTCGTCGTACAATTTTGATCACTGGCTTCTTCCACATAAAAAGCACTTTTTCCCTTGGGCACCAACGCATACAACTAGATAACAAACATTGCATAATATAGAATTTGCAATAGCGTGGAAACTAGATAATTTATAAGAGCGTGTTCCACGAAGTTGCTCCAGGTACCTCTTAACAGGAAAAAATTTATATCTCCGTAGCGCAAAGTGGTGTATTCTTGGAAAAGACAGGAGGAGCTGTAGAAACCTGCTACACTACAATGCCACACAAAGGCAAGTGCTAGCAACACTACGAGACTGACAAATTATGTTGATCGAAATTCTCCCTATATCGAATTTGTACCATCTTACCCTATATAGAGTCGATTACTGTATATATGTAAACATCTTTGGCAGAACTGATGTCAATTACGCAAAATATAAAAGTTTTCTGTAATTTAACGTTTTAGCGTAACAAGCTGCATAAAACGTGGCAGTTAGAAAACGTACCCAACTGCGAATAAACGTATCCAACTGCGAAATACGTGAATATTTCAATACAGTTTATACAACAGTCACGCCAGATGTTAGCATATAACGTCCAAACGTCGTAGACGCGCTTGATAATGACAAAATGTTGAAACAGCTGTAGCGCTATTGAATGAAATATAAGCAGTGATCCGGAATTTTCATTACAATGTCATTCAACGACATTTACGACACTGCAGGCCCAACAATCAGTAAGTTGTTCATTCACTTTGGAGGAAAACGGAGGCAGCTCCAAAATTCAGAACTCTATTGCACGTACCTGAGTACATGCATCAGTGTGTATTCTCGTCAGTAGTATTAGATACCCCATATCCTAAAACAAGGCTGAAAATTTTTTCGTTTTGGTGAAAACTGATTTTTTAAAACGGTTTTTCCAATTCGCCATAAACTGGCAAAACTGGAGCTACCTCCTTGCACTAAACCCTTCAATTGTTTTGACCAGTAGAAGCCATAGGTTCACAATTGAAGGCTTTCATTGTCAAGAATCTGTCGTGGCTACCGACGTGGAAATGAAGCGCGGTGTCTGGACAATACGCTACAAGCGATCTGGTGCGACGTTATCAGCGTGGGAGTGTCGCCTCTGTATTGTTGGGAGACTGCGCGGGCGTGGGTTGGGGCAATATCGACGCAGAGAAGGCGGTGTCTGGTGGCAGGGAGGCTAGGCCCGCCTCCGCGGCCTCGCGCACCAGACCGAGGCGAGGCGTGCACGTGGGCGCCTTAATTCCGCTGAGTGCCTCTTATCGCGGAACCCGCAGGAGATGGCGGCAGCGCCGCGATGGCTGCAAAACACACACACACACTGTGGGAATCAGACACTAACCAGACGCCACACACACCACCGCCGGCGTATTTTCGGTACTGCCACAGCGAAGCCTTCATACAGTTTAGCATGGCCTTCCTATCGCATAACTCCGAGGAGAGATACGGGCATCCTAAACTGTACTGTACAATGAAACTTTGTTTAATTTTGTCAGACGCCTCTCTTTCTTTCTCTGGTACTTGTGCCTAAAACATGACTCTTTAGATCATAGAGGCAAGTAGTCTGAAATACTGTATGTCCACCAGCAAACTCGCGAGTTGGTAGCGAAATTATTGGCGCATATACACTACAGGCCAGCCACACGGCTAGAAGAACCGGAGACAGCACAGCGACATTTATTGCGAGGTGATAAGGTGCATAAAAAGCACACGTTTGAGAATCTAAGATATAAAAATGAATGTTCGTTTGCTTGTAGGTTTGTTAGTATTTTATGCGCATAGTGTCACGCGGCATTGGCCGCGTCGTGTAAGGCGTCTTGTTACGGACTGGTCGCTCCCGCTACAGGTTCGAGTCCTCCCTCAGACATGGATGTGTGTGCTGTCAGTAGTGTAAAAATACGAGCCCCTGATTACCAATCCATTCTGTGAAAACCGCACATCAATCGCACTTTCCGTTTCCGCAATATTTGCGGTGCAAGTATTAGGTGATTCACCCTGTATAAACATATATTCCACTCTGTAGCCAAAATTACACAACACAAACGAATAATGTTTGTATTTGATAGTACGTATAAGTTTCCCATTGTGCACTGTCATGGTAGAGGGTTGATAACGATAAGGGGGTGGAAGATACGGGAGTTGAAAGTTACCGACTTATATAAAATTCTACGTGTGGTGTCAATATTTTGCTCTTCAGCAAAAACTACACAATGGAGACGAACGATCTCTCTGTATTGTTTTAGTACAAAGTGTCACGTTGTACACCATAGCTGTTCCGTGTCGATAGCTAGAAATGGGTGGAAGATATAAAGACGTCAGCTTATAACAATTCGGACTGAAGGCCAGAGATGACTTTTCACGCTATAATAGCAAAGAGGTTTTATACGGCGAAACGTGAAGCACATTCCTCAGTTGTTTTTCTACAACAAGCGTACGAATAAAGAAAAATAATTGCACATTGCAGCTTGAAAAGGAAAACTACCAATAAAGATGCAAAAGCGTAAGAAATAAATTTCGCGTTCTCGATCAGTGTCTAAAAGACAGAAAACGGCGCTGAAAAGTGAATCTACAGACGATAGAAACTTGAAATTTGTACACGTTGTTTATCTTACAATGTAGTCATCGGCGAGTTTTCGATATTCCCATCCCTAAGGGGGGGGGGGGGTTGAAACAGGGGATTAACCGATTTTTTTAGATACGGCAAAAGATTAAGGCAAACACTTCGGATTTGATTGGAATATTAAAATAACGTGTTTCGATATTTTTGGAAATTCAACCATTATGCGGGTGAAATAAAGGAAAATCTTTCAAGGGTGCTACTAAGACTATTTTGGTGCTAGAAATGCGAAAATTAGGATTTGGAAACATGTTCAGATTTTTTCAATGGTACAATAGGCGATGGCAAGTTTATCAGAATGGTTGATTAAGAAAGTATTTTTAAAGCTACATCTAAGAAAATTTATAATTAGAAGCAGAGACAACCAATGCTGACCATGCAGTCTACGCGTGCAAAGCAGCGGGAATTAAACTAGTATGATATATACAATTAGAAATAAATATGAAACATTGGCAACATTCATAAACCACACGAAAAACAGTTGGCCAGACAAAAACAACAATGACGCTATGGTGTAGCGATAAACAAACCGAAAGGCATTCCACTAAAAACGGGTGATGTGCAAAATTGAACAGACAAAAACAACAGTGACGCTATGGTGTAGCGATAAACAAACCGAGAGGCATTCCACTAAAAACGGGTGATGTGCAAAATTTACGTAGTATACATAAAGTATAATGGTCACAAATTAAACGGAAAAAAACTACACAAAAATAGGCGAACTTTGTCGTGTAAAATAAAAAACGCACATCACAAAGCCACCAATCCCAACCAACAAGATGGGAAAACAGAACTGGGATGTAAAGAAGACATTAATATCGTGAAAATATTATATACCAATTAGAAACACATAACGTGCACAAAAAGTTAACAAACAGTTTTAAATGTATATATACCAAACGAATTGTACAACCGTATGGCCGCGGCGGTATAGCCGTGCGCGCTGGGACGTCGTGCTGTGGTGCGCGCGGCCGTTCGCCGTCGGGGGTTCGAGTTCCCCCTCGTGCATGGGTTTCAGTGTTGTTCTTAGGTTAGTTTAACATAGTCTAAGTAGTTTGTAAGCTAGGGACTGATAACCAAGCAGTTAAGTCCCATACATTTACAAATATCTGTAACATATCTCAGATGCCTAATATGTTTTTACGGCAGCAAATCTAAAATGTGTTGCAATATTTAAGGTAATTTGATACTATATGGTAACTATAACTCAATCGTTTATTGGGCGAAGATACCACACTGTAAAACTTGGAAAAATCTTTTTTTGATCGAGGAGATTTCTAGAAATCGGATCTTAAGTTTCATAAAAGCCGAACGCAGCCTTTCACAAGGGGAAGTCACGACTTTCGGATCACGGATTTTCTTCAAACCTTGTACCCTTTTAGCAGAAGCCGTTGAGACCGATGGCGTTGTGTTCGACTGGGAGATGGGGTGTCTCTCACGTACCGTGTAAAATTGATCATTTAGTTTTTGCACTATTGTTCTTCTATCTCTGTTTACCAACCGTCTCAGATGTTTATTGATGGTGGCTGGACGGTCGACAGTTCGTCTGTCCAGGAAGCTCTCGTCCATACATCCACGATACAACGTAACCACGGTTGCACGCTTGAAATTCCTGCACACCTGCCTAAACCTAAATTCCCATCCTGTGGGTGCCTAGCACCTTTCTCCGTTTGGTCTTCGTTGCACGTTACACAAAAGACTTCCACAAGCACGTTCGAAACTAACTACTGCTGGCAGTCTTGAATAAGGGTATTTGTTACAGCATACGCTATGTGATAAAAAATATCCGGACACCCTCAAAAACATACGTTTTTGTATTGGGAGCATTGTGCTGCTAACTACCGTGTACTCCATATCAGCGACCTCAGTAGATATCGCGAGAGAGCAGAATGGAGCGCTTAGCGGAACACAGGGACTCACCGACCTACATCGATACTCTCCTTAGTGCAGCACTCAGTGAAGAAAGGGCTGCCATTTCCCAACAAACCTTCTAGCACCTGATTGAAAGTATGCCTGCGATAGTGGAAGCTGACATAAAGGCTAAGGTGTGGCCAACATCACATTGAATTACACCATTAACAATGGAGGTCGCTACGAACTTTTGGGTCATTTCCAGCCAGGTTTGCGGATACTTTTGGTCACATAGTGTATGTCTGCGTTCGTGCTTTACTATAGCAACTGGAACCATATTCATAATTGTGCTAATGAGTACCAACATCAGCACGACTGGAGGAGCTTGGCATTACTTCTTACGGAAACATTTGTCTGCTGCTATTATAGTTTTGGAGGAACATTGGAATTACAAGCAAAATATTTATCACTTGACTCTTTAGAGATGCATATTGACACTATGCCCCAATTCCAAATGGAGTTATGTGCTTCAACCGATATTATGATTTTAGTATAGGTAGATAGTACCAGTTTTAGAACCTCAATAGGAGTAAAAAAAACCGCTTCTTATTTCTATATTGAGACTGACTTTCAGCATAGAAAAAATGAAAAAGGTATTGCCTCAGCCACCCAGTAAGGCCATCCTAGAAAATAACCTCAGCAGTAGTGGTGTCCTATCAGGGTGAGAAATGTAGGTCATATCGGGAGTATCTGTGAACTGAATCTTGTTTGACATGCAAAATATGTTTGTATGAATGGTGTGTGTAGGCACCGTCATCCGACCAAGTTACATAAAAATTTTTACCTTATGGGATGTCGTGCCGTAGTGCGTAAACAACTTACCTGTGCTCCACTATCCCATTTTTATTTCTTGATTTCCAGAAAGCTTTCGACATCGTACCTCAGAAACGGCTTTTAATCAAAGTGCGTGGTTATGGTATATCGCCCAAAATTTGCGATTGGATAGGGGATTTCTTGTCAGAGAGGACACAGTTCGTAGTAATCGATGGTAAGGCATCAACCAAAACAGAGGTGATATCGGGCGTTCCACAGGGTAGTGGTATTGGTCCTCTGCTATTCCTTATTTACGTAAACGATTTAGGGGAAAATCTAAGTAGCTCTCTTAGGTTGTTTGCAGATGACGCCGTCATTTACCGTCTAGTAAAATCATCTGAAGATCAAATCCAACTGCAGAACGATCTGAATAAGATATCAGTATGGTGTAAAAATTGGCAATTGACTCTAAATAATGAGAAGTGAGAAGTCGTCCACATGAGTACGAAAAGAAATCCGGTTAACTTTGTTTACAAGATAAATCAATCGAATGATAAGGTCGTAAACTCCACAAAATACCTAGGAATTACTATTACTTCAGACTTAAATTGGAAAGAACACGTAGATAATAACCAGAGACTGCGTTTTATTGGCAGAACCCTTAAAACATGCAACAGAACTACAAAAGAAACTGCATATACTGCGCTTGTCCGACCATTTCTGGAGTATTGCAGCCCAATATGGGATCCTTATCAGGTGGTTTTGACAGAGGACATCGAAAGAGTCCAAAGAAGGGCAGCTCGTTTCGTATTGTCACGATACAGGGGAGACAGCGTTACAGAAATGATACAGGGTCTGGGATGGGAATCATTAGAACAACGGCCCTTATCGCTGCGGCGTGGGCTACTTGCGAAACTCCAATCGCCAACATTCTCCTCCGAATGCGAAATATATTGTTGACTCCCACTTACATAGGTAGAAATGATCATCAGAACAAGATATGAGAAATCAGAGCTCGAACAGAGAGATTCAGGTGTTCTTTCTTCCCGCGCGGTATTCGAGAATAGAATGGGAGATAAATAGTATAATTGTGGTTCGATAAACCCTCTGACAGGCACTTAGGCACTTAAATGTGATTTGCAGAGTATCCCATGTAGATGTAGATTTGCCAAGGCAGTGTAGAAAGTCTGTGGAATCAAGATGGCGGCCATAGCTCCGCCCGCCGCCTCGATTGTCGGAAACATGTGTTACTTTCTGATGAGAAATTGTGGGAAACAAAGAGAGTACTATAGTCCTCGGTAACGTGTCCGTCCCCTGATGACACATTGGGCCTGCCACCCGCGGCGCGTTCTCACGCCGGCGCGGTGACTCGGTACCTCTTAAGCGCGCGCACTCTTTCGGCCAGGCCGTTCCCGTGGACAGTTAGCGCCCGCTTTGGACACGGATGGCCGCGACGAAGAACTAAGTGGTGCCTGGCTGCACAAGTCGCCCCTTGTGGCCGGGCATTAATTTTGTCGCGTGCTGCCGAGCAGAGGGCGCGAGCTCACGCGTGCCCGCCTTCCCATTAACCAGCCGGCCGTGTTGTGGCTGCGACATGGCTCGTCCAGATAGCCGTGGGAACCCACACAGTGAGCGGCACCTCAACACGACGCCTGCCACCAACAGCAGTCAGTAATCTCGGCCCGAACGTGCCAAAAAGATGTTCCTGCACTTCCCAGAATATGTTTTCGTTTAACTCAAAATGTTTGTCAAGCTTAAGGGACAACTGCGGGGTCATCAGTCCCTAAACTTACAAACTACTTATGAACTACCTTATACTAAAGACGACACAAACATCCATGCTCGAAGGGGGATTCGAAACACCGACCGTAGCGGCCGTGCAGACTGTGACTAGCGCGCCGCAGACCGCTCGGCCACTGCGGCCGGCTTTCATTTAACTGACTGCAATGAATAAGCAGCGGAGACTCCTGCGCGGGAATGTCCTTGCTGCGGAGTCCGTGACTGCTCTCTGTTGGAGGTTCGAGTCTTTCCTCGGTCATGAGTGTGTGTGTGTGTGTGTGTGTGTGTGTTTGATGTGTGTGTGTGTGTGTGTGTGTGTGTGTGTGTGTGTGTGTCTGTGTGTACGTGTGTGTGTTGTACTTAGCATAAGTTAGTTTAAGTAGTTTGTAGGTCAAGGGATTGGTGAACACTGGAGTTTGGTTCCGTAGCTTTACAAAAATGTGAACTTTTTTTATTTCTTTTTTTGTGATTTAAAATAGTATACTGTATTAAATCACTACGTAGCTACGAGGGACGTTTTCGAAACATGTCAGGTGTATAATAGCAAAACAAAAGTTCGCCTTCAAAGACAATAAAGATCTCTTCTTCTAATAAATCCTTGTTATCTGCGTGGCATAGTGCAAGCACTAAGTTCGTATAGTGTTAACCTGGTAAAACTTCTCTGTATATTCTACAGGGTGAGGCAGGTAAGTCATAGCACCCTTTCGTATCTCTTCAATCATAATAGATACAAAGATGTCGTTGGGACAGTGAATTACAGGGGCTACTTGAATACATCACATTTCATGTTTGTGCTATTTTTTTATTACAGAGATATGAGGCCATCTTTTTTCTTCTTTTTTTTCTGGGACCCTATGTTAAATTTTAGCATAACATGATGACCTTAAAAAGACGTTTTCAAGTATGTGTATCATAAAATTTAGGCAAATAGTTTTTGAAAAAAATAGCACAAACATGAAATGTGATGTATTCAAGTAGCCCTCGTCCCTGAAATTCACTGTCCAATTATTTGGGGCGACACAAGGGGTATTATGACTTAGCTGCCTCACCCTGTATACTCCGACCTGCGACTAGTAAGTGGTCAAATAATCTCAGTCAGCACTGTATTTGTAAGCAGTAAAAACCCCTGTGAAGCCTCGCCGAATGTCCTCGCGATCTGAGGCACCACGACTGGGATTGCGCGGCCGCTACAATTTGCGCAAGGCTGAAACTGTATAGACAGGATAACTCGAACCTAAGGCAGGTGGCACACCTCTGCTCTTTGGCAGGATAATTTAAAAATGCTGTTTGTAAAGGAGACTGCTCATAAATCACTTTTACGTCGCACCTGAGAATATTGTTTTAGTGTATGGGACTCGTATGAAATAGCTCTCATAGGATACACTGAACGTATACAAATAAGGTAGACATGCGGTTTCGTGGGCTCGTATTACACACCAATATTTTAGACAATTTTCCAAAACGCTAATTCGCTAACAATGTATCACTGCTGAGTGCCCACTGAATGTTAAGACAGTGGCAGCAGCTTGCTGGACTAAAGCAGTAGATCTACCGAGTTGAACAATCCTCCATTTTGAGTCCCAATCCGACGACAGTGTTGTATGCTTTGTGTAATGTAACGAAGTGAATCGGCGAATATTTTGTGCTTTTATTATTGCACAGTGTTAAATGATCGGTTATGCAGCTCTAAACTGCTCAAATACTAGCAGACATGGTCTCTGTTTTATCGGTTTCCTTCAAACATAGTTCGGCGTAAAAGGTGGCTTGTAAATTCCAGCCGGCCGCGGTGGCCGAGGGGACTGCGGCGCGCCAGTCACGGTCTGCACACCGGCCGCGGTGGCCGAGGGGACTGAGAAGCGCCAGTCATGGTCTACACGGCCACTACGGTCGGGGGTTCGAATTCCCCCTCGGGCATGGATATTTGTGCCGTCCTTAATGCTAGCTAGATCTTAAGTAGTTTGTAAGTTTAGGGATTGCGGACCCCGTAGTTAAGTCCCATAAGCTATACAAACATTTGAACATTTGTAAATTCCAGACGCCAAAATCGAACAACTATCATGTAAAGTCAAGAACAATAAAAAAAAATTATTTGGTTTAGAAATAGTTATACTCACAGACATGTAGTAATGAAAGTATAGGCTTATAAATGTAAGCAATGGTTTATTTCAATTTTGCTACAGGTTGTTAACACGACATACACTGTGTTTGAAGTAAACTACTTTTTTTATTTTATTTATACCAGCTACGGAGTTACTATACTAAGTGCTGTTAATTGTATTGTAAGTGACGCATGAGTGCACCAGGCTTTACCCAGCTAGTGGTTTTTAAATTATATTATTTCGCATTAGTTCAGTGTTTAATTTAAATGTGACTTTAAACAGGAGAATATGTAGGCCTAAGCGAAGCTCTGAATAAGATGTCTGAATATAATAATAATAATAAATTGAACTGCGCAAAGAATCTGAACAGAAAGGAAGTCGTACATGAAAAGCATTAAATTCAAAACTTAGCATGCAACATTCACTTTATTTCAAATTGCATGTTACCAGAGAGACTCAACTATTGCAGAATATATTTCTATTTTGCTTAAATCCTCTTAGGAGCCAAGGCGGAAAAAAAATTGTACAGAAGCTGCCCACAGAAGCTGCCCACTACGCCACAGCGAACAATCAGAAAAGGGTCCCTTAATACTCATAGTATTCATGGCAGATGTTAACTGCTAAAATGGCATTTTAGACACTAGATTATAATTTATCGCACTAATAACGACTTTTTTTGTTAATTCATCAGTGCGCCATTGCTTTGAAATGACAATGCATGAGTTATAATAAGTAAGGGAGTGAAACGTGGGCGATATGGAGTTGAGATAAAAAGATGATAGAAGCTTTTGAAATGTGGTGCTACAGACGAATGATGAAAATTACATGGGTAGATCACGTAACTAATGAAGAGGTGCCTAACCGAATCGGGGAGAAAAGGAGTTTCTGACGTATCCTGACTAAGAGAAGGGTTGGACACATTCTGAGACATCAAGGAATTGTCAACTTAGCATTAGAAGGAAGCGAGTGGGGTAAAAATTGTAGAGGGAGACCGAGGGACGATTACAGTAAGCAGTTTCAAAAGGATATAGGTTGCCGAACGTATTCTGAGATGAAGAAACTTGCACAGGACGGGGTAGCGTGGAGAGATCCATCAAACCAGTCTGCGGACTGAAGACCACAACAACATAATACGGAAAGCAAGAGTGCGTATGCCAGAGAGAGTTCTGGGCGAGGAATCGCACTTGCCATCTCCGAACGCCTAGATTACGTAAAATCAAGGGACGGTGTCAAATGACAATTATTTTGGCACATCTCTGACGGCGGAAGTTATGAAAAAAAAAAGAGTGCAAAGCTGTCTACAAATTCCAGAATTCAAATCTCGTGTCAGATCAACGGTTTATTTGAAATTTAATTTCCTTTTGTCAAAAGGCCATCACAATCGGCCTTTTTTAGTGATATTATCTTTTGTCAGAAATATTTTAAAAAGAGAGATTCTGGTCGATGGCGGGCAACAATTATGTCCATAAAATTTGGTGCCGAGCAGTTAAATGGTTCGACTAAAAAGTGGGAACACTTTACGGACAGAATCGCCTTTATTTTTGCAAATATCTCTGATACGATGCAAGTTATGAAAAAACACAACAGAGCAAAGTTGTAGAGAATTTTCTCCTCTAAAAATTCGTTTATTCTATTTTAGTATCAGATGAACGGTTAAGCTGTTATTTTCATATACATTTCGAGCTTTCAAACGCGATCGCAAAGGCCCACTTCAGTGTTACTACCGTAACCTAAATTGGGCCAAAACCATTCTATGAGCATAATATGACGTAATTAACCATTTAAGACGATCTCTAGAAAACAGTCAAATACCCTGTTGCAAGGCACAGCCAGGTTCGCTATTTACATAATGAAAGGCGCCAAATGGGCCATTCGCCCGGGGCGCCTGCATCGATAACGCCGGTCCCGATGCTATATAGTCTTTTTGATGCAATCCACAGTGGTCTGCAGAGTATGTTTGCTGATGAAGATGTAGCCATCAGTGAGCGGGAGACCGCTCTGGCAGATTATAAGGCAATCGGCGTAAATCAGAGAGCGGCCGGCAGATGGGGCGGCGGGCAGATAAGAGTGTTGTCATCGGCGGCCATTAGGCAGGCCTGGGGTGGTGCTGGGGTTGACCGCAGACACCCTCGCCAGCTGCGGACCGCACAGCGCGCCCCACGGGCGATAACGCGCCAGTGACGTGGGGAGCCGCGCCTAATTCACTTTGGGGAGGCCCATTATAGCCACACCGACACCCGCCCCTGCTGCCTGTCACTCGCGCTTAACGACTGCCGCTTAACGACAGGTGCACCAACGGGGAACGCTGACCTACGATGCAACCTGTATTATCTGCACGGTGATTTCGTGGTGATGATGCCAACTTACTGGGAGGATGCGGAAGGGTAAATACATAGTGTGTGTGAGGCAATTACACTGACAGCAAATGCCATCAGATAGTGAAACACGTATGTATTGTTTACGTAAGATACACACTAGATTTGCGCATAATAGTTCGCGATCGGGAGCCGCGAACTAGTTCGCTCTTTTAGTTCGTCCGCTCCCAGTGACCGCTCAGCCGCGAACTAGTTCGCTCTTTTAGTTCGTCCGCACCCAGTGACCGCTGAGCGGCGTGGTCTGCGCGTGCAGATGGAGTGGGAAGTTCCCGCACGTAGCTGCTTCATGCGCTTGCTGCTTGAGCCGCTAACGATATCACGCAAAACAAAAGAAACAGTTTGTGGATAATTTCTCGCGATTAAGTTTAGAGTTATCTCTGTATCTTGGCATTATGGAATTTATTAGTCAGATATTGCAGAGTGCAGAACACATCAAAACTGAAATTTTGTAGCACTGAACTATGTAATCTAGCAGGCAGACGCTCACCTTGAAATGGCTCTCATCAGCAGAAGGCAAGCACATGATTATTAATTCTGCTAGCGTCCTCTCGCTATTGCCCGTCGGTCTTCGGAAAAGAATCCAACGAACTATGAAGCGAGATACGTTTGGCATAATCGTCCGCTGCTCTTAGTTCGTCCGTTGCTCCCGTCCGCTGCTCCTAGTTCGTCCGCTGCTCCTAGTTCGTTCGCTCCTTCTAGTTCGTTCGCTCTTTTTGGCTTTTGCTACCGCTACTAAAAGAGCTCTTTTTTATGACAGCTTATTTATATAATGAATCAATGCTGCCAAAGCGTGTGCTGTTACCCGTATTTTTTGGCAATTTGACATCAAATAACATCAATAAACCAGTTATTTACGCGAATGGGTGATACAATGGTATTCAACTACTCTGCATACAGAGTATTCGTAGTAATTTATTTTTAAAATAGTTTTCTTGTGGCAGTGAACTATGAAACTACAGCTGAGCTGCATCTCAGCTCGAAATGACAGTAACTGACAGAAGGGAATCACGCGATTCTGCGCATTCTCGCGTCCTCTCGCTTTTTCCCGTCAGACTTCGGAAAATGAGCGGACGAACTAAGAGGCAAGGGATCTGCGAACTAGTTCGCGTATTTCGCCTATGGGAGCGATCTACCGAACTAGTTCGTTCGCAAACTACACAAGACTAATACACACGCCCTGCGCCGGCTGAAAAAGCTGTTGTCAAGTGACTTATTGACATGCACCCAGATTTCTTGAAGGACTCATTCGTTAGATTGTTTGCCCATTTATGATATTCTCAGAAATCTTCTAATGGCGTCCGTCTTTCTTAATTAATGTAACAAGGCAGTCTAGATCGGAATTTTATTTCCCCGGTAAGCGGTTTCCGTCACTTACACGACCATCTTCAGCCTATAACTGTAATGATACATAATATATTATTAGAGGGATAAATTACTTCTAGAGTGAGTGTTTAAAATAAGAATGAAATATACCTGTAATGTTGGCCACCGGTTGTTTTCAACTGCAGCTGCCTAAAGGTTTAATGTTGACTGCTGTAGAAGTAGGTGCAGTCATCCTTTAACTACTGGAAGCACCACCTACGAATTTAAATGTTGGCCAATTGGGTATAAGTTCTAATGGAAGTTATACAACAGTGGATTTCAATATGCAACAAACCAAATAACAATATAGAATGGTTATTCAGATCGAATTATTTCTTCAGTTTTACTATGAATGGCTTTCCGACAAGCACCACAGGAACACGTTATACGACGTATGTCCACAAAGTAAGTTCCGTTTGGTTATGTAAAACAAACGTGTGCAGATAAAGAAAAAATATTTATAGAACAAAAATCTACAATTGTTAAACGTCTTTTCTACATAGCTACCGAAATTTTGTAACACTTGTCATAGCGTGGCACAAGTTTTTGTATGCTTTACTCATAGAAGATTGCCGCATGTGTATTCAACCAGATGGAAACATGTTCTTTCAGCTCGTCATCATCGTTGAGTGTCGACCACCAAGGACAAATTTGAGGTGTAAGAAATGAAAAACGCTAGGAGCCGTTTGGTCACATTCGCCGCGTGAGATCGGACATTACCGCGTAGAAAAAAGCGACATCTTATGACCGCACTTGTTCTGTATTGCACGGCGTAGTAACCATGTGCATTGCATGGCCTCGTGGTAAGAAATCAAATCAGCACAATGCTTTTCTGTCTCAAAACACGGTGCAATGTCTTTTAGCGGTGTCAAGATTTGCTTAGGCTTAACCTTGGCTGCATTCCATTGATTGCCGTTTTTTTCAGGAGTGTCGTACAATACCCAAGTTTCATCCCCAGAGACTATCCTAGAAAGAAAACCACCACCTTCTTTAATGTAGCGTGTCAAATACTGAAGGGCATTAACAATCTGTTGTTTTTTGTGACGTTCAGTAAGCATTTAGGGTTCTCAACGTGAGCAAAGTTCTCGAAATTTCAGTTTTTCAGTAACAATTTCATGAAGTAGTGATCGTGAGATTTGCGGAACTTACTGTTGTGCTTAATCTTCTCTTCAATTGTGTGAACCATATCATCACCAACCACAGACGGGCGTCCACTTCGTTTTTCATCGCGCACTTGATCAAGTCCTTCATTGAACAGTCTGCCACATCTTCTAATCATTGAAACACTTATAGAATTTTGTCCGTAAACCTCGCAGATTTGTCGATGAATTTCCTTTGGTTTAACTTTCTTTGCATTTAGAAAACGAATTACAGATCTGACTTCACACGCGGGGGCATTTTCAATTACGGCTGACGCAGCGCGATTCCTCACATACCAGAAATAGAGAAATGTGCCTCACAAAATTTAGTCCTGCACATTTTTTTGGCAGTAAATGGACATTGAGTGCACGTGTGTTCCATACGTCAGTATGTTTCAGGTTTACACAATTCCACCAACACACGTCTAGGGGATGTAGAAGGCGTGTTGAAGACCAAAATGAGCATAGAAACCCTTGGCCTTAAATGCCATTCAACAACGCTACAGAGATTCCAAGTTACAGGCACCAGCGCATGACGCTAGACATTCCCTCAAGCAGCTTCCTCAAGATGTCTTCTACATCCCCTAGAAGTTTCTTGGTGTAACTGTGTAATTCTTAAACACACTTAAGTGTGGAACACGCGCCCATCTCAGTCTCCGACGTTCATTTACTGCCGGAAATATGAGCAGGACGAATTTGTATGAGAACCTTTTTTTTTTTTTTTTAATTATTGCTAGCATGTGAGGAACAGATTTGCGAAACCCCAGTGCACGAATTTCGCTTCAACCTGTATTATCTCATGTGGGTAGAAGGTTAAGTTCGGCGCTAGATCGGTACAAGGAGGCTGATATTTGAAGATGGTATACTAAATTGTTGATATGTCTCTGTTTGTAGTTTACTTCACTTGACTGTATAGTGGCAGTAAAAGCAGTTTCCGACTTTATTTATTGTAGCGCTGAAATTTAAACTGGCAGTGAGCAACTACGACAATACTTCTGCCTTCAATAATGTTATCAGATTTTGATATTCCCACTTCTAGCGATGATTAACGTATCAGTTCACTTCCTTTCCCATAAAAAGTCTTCAAACATTGCATTAATAGACACTTCACGTAGTACCAACCACGAAAATAAATTATTTAAAGAGTCATGTCATACAATGTAATTACGTAATAGTTGATTTTCTAGTTTTATACGTGATAGTTACAGTTCACGTTCTGTTCTTCATAAAAACCAATAGTGTTCACTTTAAATGAAATTACTTTCACAGTCATAAAAATATCGTTCTCGAACATAAATAAAAATTAAATGCAATTATAAAAATAAAATAAAACATAAACACCAGCGATGTTAACTATATATGGACGAAGGACCACAGATATCGACCAGTGATAATAGAATTTGGCACAAGAGCAGATGCCTATTGCACATTCTGAATAAAATCAGTTATTGTAGTTTTAATTGACTCACTGTTCAAAGTTAAATCGCAGATAAGAATCTGATTGATGTTTCCTATACAACCAGATTTCATACTTTAACTAACAGTTTAACTTATAATGGCACTGACCGCAGCATTCGACTATGTCTTTGCTAGTTCAGACGTCTAATCAGGAAAATTTAAAGCCACAATAGCGTCAGAATGAAAATAACAGTCACGTTCGAAAAAATTTATTTGATCATAGGGAGACCCGTTGATACGAGGTGATGGTGGTCTCAGAGTAGATCTAAACGCTCACCCTATTATCAAATAAAATTTGCGAACCTGAGCCGCGGCGGAGTGGCCGAGCGGCTTGAGGCACTGTGCTCCGATGCGCAAGGACGCTTCCCGTCGGGGGTTCGCATCCCCCCCTCGGGCATGGATGTTAGTACTGTCTTTAGTATAAGTTAGTTCATAATTATTTTGTAAGTTTAGGGCCTGATGACACCGCAGTTAAGTCCCATAAGTTTAACAAACATTTGAACTTTTTTTTTTTTTTCCTTTTGCTAACCTGACAGTTATTTTCATTCTGAAATATATACCAGTTTGTTGACTTTCCAGTAGGAAACCATGCTTTCCAGACTTATTGACAAACGAGTATTTATAATCCATACGTAGAAAAAATTGTTCTTTAAATACATACGAATGAAATTAGCCCTTCATATATTCTCAACAGCAAAGATACAGTGACAATGAGCTAATGACCACACAGCATCAGAACAACAGGTATCAAAAGATAGAAAAAAAATCGTAACTTTACTATTCTGACGTCATAACGTAGGTATTCTTTCATCATATAACAAATGTTTTGACTTGAGAACACTTTTACAATTTTAACTATTTTATAAAAACTTTACAGAAATGAATAAAAGTTAAAAAATAGCAATACTGAAATAACAAAAATTGTGAGCACTATAGGTGAAATGAGTGACTAGTATATGTTACATTCTGTAGGTGCACATCTCAAAATCATCATTATTTCGCGGTATCCATCAGTTATCGTCCATGTTTCAGCCCCACAAAGGAAACTTGTAAACAGACATCTCAGCACAATGTAGTGAGTCTGGTTAGGGCTCAGGGTCTTTCCAAAAGTCACTTTCGAGGCAGTTTCCATACCTAGGGTAATTCTAAGTCGTATTTCTTATGTAGACTCGCCGTCTTTCTGCGCTATTGAGCCTGGGTAGATAAAGACAAAAGCCTCAACTTCTTATTATGATAGTACAATAGTAGTTGGTAGTCATCCATCTCTGTCATCTAGGGGAGAGTAGTAAGTTAAACAAATATTACCCTTTTGATTGTTTTGTATAAAATACTACTCTCAAAACAAATTTTCTTTCTTTACTTGAAAGAATAATACTTTGTCAATATTTTGAAACAAAAAAATAATAATTTTGCTACTAATTAGTAAGAGAAATGACAATTTTAAACAACTTCCGCAAATGTTTCACTGTGTACCGTGTATAGTACTCAGTGAAACAACTGCCATTTTTATATTCATTCCTTGCTGAGTGACTTATAAATTATAAATATCTTTGTTGAATACAAGTACAAACATTAACATATACTAAATTTTGTTCAATGAATATTAAGCCCACCCAAATTAATTGGAAAACAAATATACTGGTGGTTGGAGAGTATCTTAGTAGACATAGGAAACGCAGTTGGCAAAATCATTGCAATGTCCTTATGTGGTACACAGACTATGTCTTCTGCAACCGGGAATAGAAAATCAGTATTTCTTTTTTTAAATTTTCATTTCTATTTTTTTTTTTTTTTATTATTTATTTATTTTTACTGAAGGTATGAGACTTCATACTCAGTACCACAAACTACTGACTTAAGACTTCAGCTACAAAATTTACATGGTTTTGGAATTTCACAAAAATGTAGCCACCAATCACAACGTCCTGCTTCACGTTGAAAAGATCTAATGATACATTTACCTCTGTTTCACTGGATGGCCTTCATCTTTGTCACTTTCTTCATCACTTTCACTTGAAGCTGTTTCACTTACACACCATTTATTTTTTAGATTGTTGACTCTCTTCATAATCCTTTTCTCCTTTTCTTCCAGCTCTGTCCTTTTTTTCAAAGTCTTTTCTTCAATAGCTGCTCGCTCTCGTGTTGATATTAAAATTTTACTTCTACCTTTGGAACGTTCACTTGTTTTTCTTGGTGGTACTTTGGGCAAACCACGAAACTCTTTTGGCGAGATGTATGGTTTTGCTGTTGTTATTGCAACTGGCTGCCTCAACATCTTCCATAGTACCCTCCAAAGTGTTAGGGGGAGTCATACATCCATCTGATGCCAATGGTCCTGTTTCACTGTGAACCACATACAAGTGCTTCACTGTATACCAAAGTCATCATAAACTAAAAAGTTTGTCACAACTCTTAACCTACGTATCAACCAAATCTACAATTGGTTAATATGTAGGTAAAGATGTGTATCTTAGCACAAAACATAATATTTCTTTTAGCTGTATGTTATATCGAAAATATTAAACTTACAAAGAGACGTTAACGGTAACTTATCACTGTAAACCAATAATAACGTATAGAAACAAGAATAATCAACTAAACTGTCCACCGTTACAGTCAAAGATGTATTTTATCATAATAAACATATAGAGATACCAACAAGTAGAAAAAAATACTAAAAACAATTGAGAAGGAATGTTTCACTGTGTATTACTTTCCCCTACTCCGACAGACTACGCCAAATGGCAGGTCGTTGGTGTTTGGGCGATGCACCCGATCTAGTCTGTAGCTAGTAGCGTTTGGAAACCGCAACGTCCCCCGAAACCAACCGGTGACACACTGTCCTTCTGTTTCAGGGTGGCTGTGGTGACGATGCGGAAGGCGGGACCCCCTTGCGGAGGTCCAAGGGTCGCACGGGCTGGCCACAGCACGTCTGGGCGCTCGAACTCAAGCAGGAACAGTTGTGAGGGCAGCAGCTCTGTCTCTACACACCACCGAGCCATCTCCGGAAGAGGTCGCCGCTACAACCCATCTGCTGCCACAAGTTCAGCAGGGTGCCCAAACTACCCCTCCGGGCTACGCTTCCTGTAGCGCTCATACTTGACCGCCTGACTACTTGTCAAGAACCAACAAGCAGCATATGCTTGCTACGTCTCCGTCTGCCTGGGAAACATTTCCCACGTGTCAGTGTAAACTCGAAACGACACACGTCATTGGAGGGCGGTTGTCAGCTTGCAGTTAACAATTGACCCTCCGCACTAAACATTGGAATACCAAAGATATTTTTTGCTGATCAGAAGGTGTTCTGATCACTACAGAAACCAAACAACTGATCACTGTAGGGGAGTCTTCCGTAAAACACGGAAGCCTTTCCATAGAAACACACTGTACAAAGTATTTATCAGCAATCAAGTCTGCAGGTTCCACTATAAAGTTTGAACCCTAGATTAAGGTGCATCAGATTACCAGTAAATTTAAGAGGTTTATAAAAATAATAACTTCATCAATAGTGAGTGAGAACGATGTTGTAGTTCCGCGCTATGTTGTGATCTCTAAGAATACTTATTGATGTGATAAATATTGCGAGTCACATGGAAGTCTTGCTGCACTGGACAGTAACTACCCGACTTCCGACAGCTTTGAAGCCGTTAGTTGCCAGACAACTATCTGAGACTGCTCACATGTGTTTATGTTTGAGACTTACAAATATGTTACTGTTTCTATTTCACTGGTTGAAATAAGTATCAGTAAGACGATCGAATTCCTCTGTGTAAATAACATTTTCATTTTATCCACACCCAAGTCCTAACTGAAGTCTAGTCAGCGAAAGCAAACAAAGAGTCACAATGAATTCTGTCCAACTATGTACAGTATGATTATATCAGTCGAAATAGAGCAATTAGTTTTAGTTTACATAATTAGAACACTAATGATTCTTTTTTGTGTAGAATAGTAATATGGATGATTCAGGACAGTGCTGTTATACAAATAGCAAGGATTTAACTTTCCTTGGTGTAGAAATATAGTTCACGCAATGCGGAAACACCGGAGCATCATAATGAAAATTCTCCGAGTCTGTGTCTGAATTTATTACTGCTCCTTCGGAGATTTCCTTCGGGCCACTTATCCAGTATAAATACCAAATTTCGTGCAAGCAAATACTCATTCCTCATTCTTCTTCTCTTTGTGAATGGACGCACACTGACATACAATATATTTAAAATCGCTAACCATGTGTGAAAACGAACTCCTTTCTTATTGCTGATAGTCTTGACATTCGCTAACTAAAGCAGGTCATGTTTCCACTCAACTATAAAATCAATAAGTACTAATGATTTGATGTTGAGCTCCTAGCTTTTAATTTGATTTATAGGATTTATTTAAATGGAAAAATGAAATACAATTAGACCATCATTAAAAAAAGATTATACCCACCTAGCACTCTTAACTTCTGTATATACCTACCCATCTACGCTAATGTTGAGTCAGATAACATACTATCAAATCCACATTTTATCTCTTACTGTAAATTCCTTATTTTGCCCACTGGAAAATCCGATGGTTCAGTAATAGCTATTCCTCAGGAAGTTTCTTTTGCGTAGTTTCTGCATCTAGGAACTATTCTAACACGGCTTACATCTGTATAAGCAGATCCCCAAATGGCATAATATACAAGTATATTTTGTAGCGCTGGAGCTTCAGATAATGCCAAGTCACCACCAAACGGTTCTGGAACTCTCCATGTGCCTTCCTTGATTCTCCACGTCGATGGGTTTCACTACACTCGCTGCATTCACCACAGAACTTTCACATCATCGCTCAGAGACTCGTTTCCATTACAGTAACTTTAGTTCATACGTCAACAAATACACTTCACAAGTTCCTGTACGATGCATGATCGAGTGTTTCTTGTAGAATTGGTAGTTTCTGCGCTTTTTGTTCCACTTTCAAATGGAGCGAGTCAGGGAAAATTGCCTGTATTGACTATATGTCTCTGCCCTTACTTTGTCTTTACGTACCTCACGTTAGATATACGTTGGTGGTTTCATTGAGTTCTTTTGCAACTGATGGTTTTCTAAACTTCCTCAATAGTCATTCACGAAAATATCGCTTTCTTGCCGAAGAAGATTACTTAAGCTCACATACCACAGCCGTAACGTGCCTGTATCGTTAGAACCGACAAATACAGAATCAACCTTTGTTTACGTGTCCTTAGTATTGTAAGTATGGTCGATTCAAACCTGATGGTATTTGTTACACAAGGAAATTCGATCGACGAGGGAACAGGCGTTTTCACGACAGCCACATAGCCCTATATCTCGATGGTGAGCACCAGTGACGTCACAGACTGTAGCGCCGCTATCTAAGGGCAACAACACGCCGCTCAACACTACACAATGCAAGGCAGTGAATGGTTGTGCAGGGGTGTTGCGACAAACGCCACAGGTCTGTATATATCCCGAATGAACACGTGGCCTACGAGAAAGTCAGGCCCCAGAGCAGTCGTCATACCGCGGCCAACGGAAAAGACAGGCCCCAGCGCGGTCGTCTTGCCACGTACGCAAGGTAGTTCCGCCAGCGCTATCGCTAGCTCAGTGGCTGCCCGCTATGACGCAGTCGGCCGTGCCCCGGCGGCTGGCCAATCGGCTAGCGATCGCGCCGGCTCGGAACTACCTTGCTTACGTGGCAAGACGACCGCGCTGTGGCCTGTCTTTCCCGTTGGCCGCGGGTAGTTCCAAACCGGTGCGATTGGCCGGCCGCTGGGGCACTGCCCACAGCGTCGTAGCGGGCAGCCACTGAGCTAGCGATCGCGCCGGTTCGGAACTACCTTGCTTACGTGGCATGACGACTGCGCTGGGATCTGTCTTTCTCGTAGGCCTCGAAATGAGCACCAGTGACGTCACATAAGGTTGCGCAGCTGTTCAAGAACACACGACGTCAGTCAATGGCCGCGGAGCACTCGGCCGAAAACTATTTGATCCGGCTGCAAGCCGGAGAGAATGTTATCAGGCGCACTGCTGATACTGCTGGGAGTGAGTGGATGTCGTGAGATGTTGCGACTCTGGGGGAAGTGCAGCTGGCGCGTGCGGGGGCGTCGCGTGCTTGGCGTGTTGTCTATTCCTGTCGGCGGCGCGGTGGCTGCGTGCAGCGCGCGTGCGCAAACAAACAGCCGCGGGCGCTCAGGTGAGACTGGCCAGGCGCCGCGCCGCCGCCGCCGCCGCTGTTTACGCCGCCTTCCGTCCGCCCCCACTCCGCCGCCCTGCTGCCTGGCCTGCCGTTTGTTTTTCGATCGGCGCACCGGTTTGTTCGGCGCTGCGCTGCGCCGCTAGCCTAGACACTTTCTTGGTGTCTCCTCGACAGGGTGACAAGCACTCGGACCAGCCAGCCTCAGGTTGCGATCGTGATCACCAGACGACCTTTCCGTTTGAGAATGACATTTGTCAATGGAGCTACAACGTTATCAGAGCTAGGATGAACAGTCCAGAGAGTGTTATCAGTGTCTGAAGTTGTCGAGAATGTCGTTCTTCTGCACAACACACTGCAAGTATGTTTTGTGTCACGTCGCCGCCGGTTGTCTTAGGTGTCGGTAGCCGAGTAGACAGAAACCGACACAGGAAAGTAGGATGCACGCGAGTGCGAATACAGAGTCTGAGGTGACCACCCAGTGGGACAGCAGAAACTAGAAACACTAAGCCAGATTAGACCAAGATATATATTTCGTGGAAACATGGTAATACTTAACTTTTACAAAGTTCATAACTGCAGACTAAGTGTAATGCTGAGACATAGGTTAACTAGGTAGAGGCCTGCCTACTGATGAGAGTCTGTTCTAGTGCCTTCTATTGCCAAGTCGCCGATACAGTTCAGTTGTGACCACGAGCGGGATTGCGCTCGTGACCGACGTCGTAAGAACGCCGCGCCGTGCTTGCATGGCGGCGCGCGGCGAAAGTGCGTGGCGCGCACTTCAGACTTGTGCGACACCACAGTATGTATAACTGGGCACCCCAGGAGAAGGAGACAGGTATATGGGTTCTGTTCGTTGCCAGGCCAGACCAGAAGCAGGAACACCGAAGAGATATGTAGCGCCTCCCTTATTCTCCTCCACTGTCCAAAAATTTTGCCCTGGTCATGTCGTTATTTTTAACACTCCAATCCTGGTTTTCTTCCTACTAATAAACTTGTCATTGCTGCTGAATAACGCCGTCTTTTTTCAGACAAAAAAAAAAAACAAGAACTTGGCAACAAACATTCCCGCTAAAATAATTTTTTTCACTGATATTAGTATTCTCGTGAAAATTGTTGTCGAATTTTGTCGTTCCCTGGCACAGCTCTGTCTTGTACACTATTGGGCAACGAATGACCCAACAAACTTAAACATCCTACAGCAAGCAAACACGTCGTTTTGATATAAAAAGTTTTTTGGGTGTTATGCCGAGTCAAAATGTAAGATGGCTATTACTTCAATAACCAATGTTTCTGCCAACGTTACAGGCTACTTTAGCGTTACCCATTTTACATTTTATTTTATTTATTTAGCGTAGGGCTTACAGAATTGTATATTAAGTACATACAATAATTCATATAAGCATAATATGTCTAATTACAAGGGGATATTTATGAGATCACAAATATGTAAAATAAATAGAGCTGTAGAGCGGCAGCAGATGAAGCTCCTTTTCTCGTCATAGTTGGATATCGAGAGATTCCAACCAGTTAATTGCAGCAGGTGTTGCGTCTACAAGTCTTTCAAGGTAGCCATGAATTTTCTTTTTGGGCAGTCGCGTAGAATGTGCTCCAGCGTTTGTACCGGTGTCTGCAGTCGCATTGGTCTTCGTCTGTAATTCTCCAATTGTGTAGCGTTGCTTTAGTCACGGTGTAGCCAGTTCTGATCCGGTTGAGGAAGCTCACTATTTTTCTTGTTAGGCTTGCAACCAGAAGTTCGATGCTAGAATCTATATTCCCTAAATTCTTTTGGCTATGGAAGGACGCCCACTGGTTTCTCCTTTCGTCTTTTAGATTGTAGCACTCTGGGGTGAGTTAGCCAGTGTTTACCCTTATTAGTTCTCTAGACTAGTCAGGTGTGTGGTACTTACATCTGGACGCAAAATGATCCATATACTGCCTTTACCCAAAAATGACCAAAGAAGTTGCTTTCTTTCTCTATCAGACTATGTGACAAGTAAGCAATAATATTACAGAAGCATTGGCATAACAGCACTGTCCATCACCAACTGCCGAAAATTGTCTTTATTAAATATGTATTTGTGTATTAATGTGTCGCAACTTTCTTAACTGATATTATATTCTGCAAGAATGGAACTGATGTGTGTTCTAAGAGTGTATGTGCTTACAATAAAATGTATGCATTTAAGTGAATTGCTAGATTGTTAATTCTGTCCAGACATTTAAATTCTATGTTCATGTTTGTGTGTGTTTCTTAGTAGTTGCTTCTATTAATGTATCCTTCCCATTCTTCCCTTTAATTATACAATGAAGTCATCTTCATACTAATAGCTATTTGTTCCCAGAACGATTTCTCAGTCAATAATAGCATTCGAAACAGTAGACTAGTTTATACGTTAATGAGTGCATGACACTCGCATAGCACCGGATGGACATTTTCAGTTTACACACTTCCCATAGCTTCCGTCACGTGAAAATATGGTATCTGGTTTACAGATGGACTATTACCAATATGGGATCATAATCAGTTAATAAGGAATAGCTGTTATTTAGCATAAAATATTCCAACCATTGTATTCCACATTGTCATGTCCCAACATAGAGTTAAATCACACGTCAGAACTATGACGAAAACGAACAAAATTTTATTTTAACCTTAACCAGCATTTCTGGAGAATTTTTTATACTTTCTTCGGTACAGAGACGTAGACCGTGAGCCAATGGTGCTATCGCCTGGAATTATTTCGTTGCTTACACGCTTTATTGTTCTGCACACAATTAACCAACCCATAAGAGAAGCGACTGAAGCGAACAGAGAAAAAAAGGTAAGTACTACAAATACAATGCACAATATTTTCAAATTAATAGTACTCATAGTTACGCGCGTACACACACACACACACACACACACACACACACACACACGGAATAGTGTAAATCGAGTTAAATTTCAACATATAAGATTAGCTCTGCTGCAGGATGATCGTCCATGGTGGCATCAGTGTTGATGGAAGATACAAGTACATGCATTACAATGAGACTGGTCACAAAACAATCATTTTTTGCTTATGCTGTATATTTCCACTGTAGCTGCTAATAATTTAGAAGAATTGATTAAGTGAAGGTAAGTTTATCTGAGTAATTTGTAGTGCACAACATTCAGTATAAAAGTTATATTTACAAAATTTTCTACAACTGCAACAAGAAAGACTATACGGATAACTTTATCACAACACTATAAACATCTTTCCAGTTCATATCTTTGAGCAGTTTCCTAAAAGACTCAGATTTGGCGGATTGACTCAATTTTGGTGGATTGACTATTCCCATATTCAGATTTAGCTGTCTTAGTAATCGGCTTAAATCTACACCTAAAACAAAAATATGCATGTCATTATCTGATAGACCATTGATTATTTGTTTTATGATATGATTTTGTTCCTTTGATTTTCTTACAAAATGCTACCGATGGCTATCAGAGGATTTAGTTATCCTAGTTGGAAAGTTTACTGTATGAGTTAGATTGAAAGACAATGTTACTGACGGCAATAAATGTTTACTGGAAGACTGCTTAAGAAAATCTGTATTAAAGTAACTGGCACCAATATTTTTTTTCATTAAATAACTCATTAGAGCTTCAAGATAATTTATGAAAGGATCATAATTTCCTGCAGTTACTGTTATATTTAGGACTGTTATGGAACTCTACTTCTGTTGACACACGCTTATAAACCATGCTCTACACAGAATTTATTAATGTCAATGTTCTTGAATGTATGACAGTTTTAATAAATGTGGCAACTCCTCCTCCCTCCATATCTACAGAAGTAGGAAGCTAACTTAATTCTTGAGATATTTACCATGTCTATACCAGTTGTTCAAAGAGGCAAATTACGTCAATTGGGTTAGATGAATCTATTTCAACAATACAAATAAGTAGTTCATCATCCTGAGAATCCTGGAATGTTTTCATGTAGTAAAGATAACTGATATTACATACTAATGGTACTATAACTGATTGGAGAAAGATGTACCGGCAGTTTCTGAATAATTTCTGTTAAACGTTGTTTGCTGTATGTTAATATCTACCTCCTGATTTCTCAAATTGAATGCGTCTTCCAACCTCTCTTTGTCCTCTCCCTATCCTAAAATAATGGCATCCCTCTGACAACTATAATCACTGGTATTTTACTATTTGTGACAGTGCCTTCCCCACCCTAAAGTTACCTGAAATCAATTCAGTTTTCTCTTCCCTTTCCTCTTGAATTGTAGGCCATGCCTACAGATAACATCCACAGGGATCAAACCAATAGGGGAACATACATCTGACATAAGCAGTCGCTCCTTTCACTTACTTGACGGAAGAGTTCAGATGAGGCTCATTATGGCGTCTCAAAACAGACAAATTCCTCACTAGTATGCTTCGTTGCTGATGCTATCTTACTCTTTATGGAATATTCAGAGTCTCGGTCACTACTGTTTCTCAGACCACTCATTACAACCATAGTATCCTACTTGTGAAATCTTTGAATAAAGAACATATATCCTCTGTTACTTGACCCAGACCTTGTGGCGTGACCGTGGAGAATTTTAGTAATGACCACCACATAATCGTTTTTTAGGTTGGTTCAAACTTTTCGAATACAACTTCTTTTTCTTTTGTAGAGGCCCAGTAACACCGTTCCTCTAAAACAGTTTCTTCTTGTATTTGCTCGAACAATCTTCACAGAAGGTATCCAATGGATAATAATGAAGGAAACTTTTAAATAGATATTAATAATTTCACCATTACATCAAAACTCTTCGAGAATTTTATACTGAACAAACATAAGGGTTTATTTGTACCTAACTCACTCATTTCATCAATATTAAACGGTCTTAACAGTTCTCATATATTACATAAGTTCCGAGTCCATAGCTCATAGCAGTCCAATAATCAATAACAAACGAGAATCATTGTCTTAAGTTCATGGATCACATATAACACGACCATATTTCTTCTTAGGCTTCACAATTATTCTGGATCCTGACAGCTTTTACAATGTCACTGGGACTTGTGGTTTAACTGGCCGGACATCCACCTGGACAAACAAAATGTCTGGGGCAGTACACATTCTTACAATTATTAAATTATCCCCAAAAATAAATTATTTGACCATCTTGGATCGTTCCGTAGGAATATAGTGTAATTTGTTACACTACAGCCTGCACTAGGTTTGAATTGTTTGTGACCTGGTACTCTGGAAATAGCTTTTCTAGTGGTAGTAGACCAACACCTCTATCATTTGAACTACCTAACAACAATATTTTTCCTCTTCACAAATTTCCTTACTTTTTTCAAGTCATCCTTTAAAGTTTATCGTCCAAGGAAACAGGTAAAATCTATTTTCCAGATTAATGATAAAGCTGTCTGACACTGCCCTATCCATGTACCCCCTCCTCCTGTTACCTGTAGGCACTTCACACCTCTGTTAACTCTTCTCCCTCGTTAACCTGTCCAGATTCTCCCTTGCCTTATCTAATTCAGCTTGAAGAGCTGCAATTTTTCCATTATTTTCCTATCTGTACTGCGGATCCTACAATACCACGAGTCAGTCTCATTTATCTCTCCACTTCCCGCGTCACAACATTCGGCCCAGTGAAAGAAACCACAGCAACCATCACTCCACACCCCAGAACTAACGTACCGATGGCATGTCACACACTACTCACTTATGTTAAAAACGGAAATCGTAAAAACTGATTAAATACTAAGACGTAAATGTTAGACCAAGAGACAATAAAAACTATTCAGACAAATATAAATAGAATAAATGTAAGTGAACTGGAAAAAATTAGCCCCTTCACAAAAAATTGGGCCTAAAACACACGGATTACTGCACACTTTTGCAGAATCACGAAATTTTTATCAATGCTGTTTTCCGTTTA
Source organism: Locusta migratoria (assembly GCA_026315105.1). Classification (NCBI taxonomy): domain Eukaryota; kingdom Metazoa; phylum Arthropoda; class Insecta; order Orthoptera; family Acrididae; genus Locusta; species Locusta migratoria. The sequence goes on along the minus strand of CM048749.1, from coordinate 133,102,452 downwards.
TTTGTCGCTGGTAGGCTGTATAAACCGTAACTACTAATAAAATGAGAAAAAAATTAGGAGAATAGGTAATTAGACACAATTTTAAGTCACTGTTTACAACGATTCGCACATTTTAAATCAGGGCTAAGGTATATGGTGTAGGCGCAAGAAGAAAAGTACACTTTTTACACCGTTTTATCTTACATAACACTAATTAACACTTCCACTAATGTAGCAACACTTATACGAGGGCCACTCCAAAAGAAATGCACATTATTTTTTAATCCAGTATTTTTTACGTTTTACCGTGTGTAGATACATCCTTTAGAAACAATATTTTCATTTCTCCACATAATCCCCATCCCTCTCAACTGCCTTATGCTATCTTGGAACCAGCGCCTGTATACCCGCACGGTAAAATTCTGGACCAACACGTTGGAGTCACTGTTTGGCAGCGTGCTAATTGTTTAAACAAAGTATCATCATGTTTTATTATTGTTTTAAGCATTCCCTCTCAAAAAACATCTAAGTTTCATCTCTAAATGATCTAAGAGGCAACAAAACGTTCTTTCGATTCATATGCAAGACCTATGCAGACACCACTTTGAGAGGGATAGTGTGCATTACATTTAAGAAGCATTTATTTAGTTTAGCGACCATGCTCTGTTACAATATTAGACAATTCTTTTCGAAATTTACCAAATCATTACAACATTTTCTTAGAGCCATGTATCACTGTCTTCTATTCCCTCCTCCTAACCAGTATTTCGACAGGTAAGTTTTCGAACTCCACATCTTCCTGTAATCCACATAATATCCAGTTCTGCGCCTTTCGACAATTCTTCTAGACGAGAGAATTCGGGTAATTTAATTTTACCTCTTATTTCCTTTATAAAACAATTGATACAACAGTACACATCTTCTTGTGTATACCCATCTTGCTGAAACTAAACATAGCAAAGCGAATCTCTCTAACCACCAAACCCTATTTCAATAATTAACACTGTAAATGATTCTTTTCGAAATGCTCAAAGTCTTTACAACATTTAACTGACACAGGTCAAACTTGCAAATACCGATAATCGAGCGCTTCAGAGGACGTTTAAAATTGTTCTTTTTCTACGTTTAAACAAAACTCAACCCTGTTGTACAACGGTATTTCCATGGAGATTCACAATAAAAAGAAATGCGTGAAATAATATAAGATCAGCAGTTTACCGATTTGCGACCGTCTACACTAAACCTTTTTTCAAAAGAACTGACCTAACAACATCCTTCTTCGAAACGACACTCGAAAATACATCAATCACAGAACCACAAACAAGATCGACCCACCTTTACCTAAAATATAGACAGAGAGAGACAAAATGTTTTACTTCAAACAGAAATCTAGCTACTTTCCTGTGTTAAGATTTCTTTTTTCAGTCCACTAAACCGAACTCTGATTTATTTTTTAAAGTCCATAATTACAAGTAGATGTCTACCGCAAACGAAGATGTCTGATCTGTAAATTAGGATGCTGCCTACAGACCACAACACCTGATCGTTAAAAGACAAAAATTTAGCCATCACCGCAAAACGCCAACAAACCTCACATATTTCGAAGTCCTATGTCAAAGTATGGACGATGATAGAAGATCCATCCTAATAATAATAGTAGACAATGCTTAAACAACGAAATTTAGTAGACCCTCTAGAGGCCAAAACATTCATCAACGACAACGTCTGTACTTTCACCCTCTCTTGGAATAGTATTACACAAACAAAAACTTTTAAACCACCAACTTAAAGACGAAAGTAGTGCGTCTTAGGTCTCACAAACAACAGTACCCAGTTCGAAAAGAGCATTAGATAAACAAATATCAAACGTGTTATGTATACACCTTTTTTGTTATAGTACAACTGCGTACACGCAATGTAATGATCGAAAATGCTTCTATCACACCCCATTGAGAGAAGGTCAACACAATGCAGAAAAACGCGACAGGCCTCCAACAGATATGTATACATTGACCATCATATTTCTACACGTTTTCTTATTACCGTGCAAGCGCAATGTACCAATCAACTAACCCTTAAGTACACTACATAAGCCCCTAAGTCCTATTGGACAGAGTAATTCGCTAGATTTACAGACACACAAGTCAATTTTCGGTGTTCTTATTAACCCAGTAAACAATTTTCAAAACGTGACACACAACAACTGTTCTCTAAGAAATTTGTTATCAGAGACCACATGGATGGGATTGACACACTCTACAGGGGTCCACTTTGTAAATATTGAGTATTCTTGTAAAAAAACACACACACACACACTTAAACACTATTGCAGAGAGTCAAAGCCATGATCTAGTACGTAAGCGTATGTTGTAGCCTCCAGTCTGGTAATGCCATGTTCTCGACCATACGAAGAAGTAAAAGTTTACCTCAAACGCATGTCAGGACACTATAAAATCGATAAGGTGATTACCGGTAATTTTGTTGACACCAGAACTCTTGATTCGACAAATAATAGTATTATATATATATATATATATATATATATATATATATATATATATATATATATTTTTTTTTTTTTTTTTTTTTTTTTTTTTTTTTTTTTTTTTTACTCGGCAATTCGATGTCAACCGCATTAAGAAATCGAATCCAGCTGCCCTATCAATGTCCACAATCACGTTGCTGTTCCCTTTACAGTTTCCTTCCAGGCGAAAGCACATGTACAATTTGTTAAAAAATAATTTTAAAAAATCCCTGCGAAATCTTGTGGAATGCCCAAATCAAGAAGATAGTCACCTACGTAAAGCTGTAGTAGTGTAGATGGGTGCTCATCCATTACAACATCTATTTTAACATCGGCTAGCCTCAGCCACAGGATTTGCATATTTCCTCGAGATTTTCTCCAGTGTTTCCTTGCCAGTTTCGCTCCAGTATTCCTAGTCGTAGTGCTCTCACAACGCTGCCGCCAGGTAGGAGAAATGGTAACTTCGCCTTGTCACCATGGCTTGCAATGACGAACTTATCGAATTTGCTACGCATGTATAAGTTAAAAGATCAGCAATAATGTACCATCGAAAACTTGGCACCAGCCGTCAAGTAAACTCCACTAACACACGATCAAACAGGCAATACTTTGTAAAATACACAGTGCAAAGTTTCTTACAACCACAAGAACATAATCCTAAATCGACTTCTACAGAGCTCTAACGCAACACAATCATCCACAACTGGAAACACACTGCAGCGCATAGTTTTGAGTATTCTTCGAGGCGTGTGGTATAGATACAGATCGTTCACAAGGCAGAGTGCAGCACCGTGCTATTTAATCTAAATAACTAACAGTCAAACGTAAGGAGCCGTACTTTGCCACGCGATCGATCTGTATCTGTACCACACGCCTTGAAAAACGTACGCAGGCTTCACTCTATTCTGAGAAACGCTTGTTGCCTTGGCGTTCACCAATATGTCCATCGTCTGCGTACTTCTCTATATCACGCGGTATGGGCCAGTGCACGGAGGTTGTAGAGGTGATTTCACTCCGTCGGTGCGGAGCATAACATGGGAGCACTGATCTACGTCCTGATGCACGTAACAAGGTGGCGTGCCATGGCGTGAAGCCTTTGGAGGACGGATCTGCGCAAAACGTGGCCAGCTGAGCGAACAGATCGGACTCAAACTGTCGCCACGGTCAGTGGTGATATGTTGTGGACATCAAAGCCTTGGTAACCATGTTGAAGCGAATGTAGAGGCTAACGTTTCAGCGTTTATGTTGTCAATTGGAACTGTCTCTGGCCAGCGGGTAAAACGATCTATCATAGTTTAAAGATAGCGTTGACTGTTCGATGGCGGAAGTAGTCCCAGAACGTCCAAATTAACGTGAACGAAACGTGTAGTTGCGTCTGGAAAGTCACCGATAGGGACATGCACATGGCGAGACACTTTACACGTTTGGCACTGCAACAATGTTCTTGTTCATTCTTTACAGTCTTTTTTCATGCCTGCCCACACGATACGTTGGGATACAAGTAGAGATGTGGGACAAACACCTGGGTGGCACAAGTTGTGAACACTGTCGAAGGCTTGTCTTCTGAAAGCTGCTGGAAGAAATGGGCGTGAGACGTCGCAGTAGGGCTTGGCGTCTTCTCCGGGATCATCGACGAGCTGCAACTTTAATCCTGACGCGTCATCGTCCACGAACGTGTAGAGTTCCGCATCTTCTTGCTGTGCTCGGGCCAGTACAGGAAAGTCAATAGGGCTCATTACACTACTGACACGTGACAAACAGTCAGCCACTGCATTGTTGATACCCAAAATGTGCTTTATTTCCGTCGTGAACTGCGCTATAAACTGCAAATGGTTGAACTGCCAAGGGAGAAGCTGATACTGTTCCGTTTGATTGAAAATGTCAACAGTTTGTGGTCCGTATATATCGTGAAAACACGCACTTCGACTTGAGGGCGGAAGTATTTAACTGTTTCATACACGGTCAGGAGCTCGCGGTCGTAGGCACTCCACTTTGTCTGCGATGGTGACAGTTTCTTGGAGAAGTATGCTAGTGGCTGCCAAGCGTTGTCCAACCATTGTTGAAGCGCTGCGCCTATAGCTGTCTGTGACGCGTCTACGATTATAGCTAACGCTGCTTGGAGGTAGGGGTGGGCTAGAAGAGCTGCATCTGTCATGCTCTGTTTTGCGGCTTCGAACGCTGAACATACAGCCTCAGTCCAGTGTACAGTCCAACTGCCTTTTGTCTTAGGACCAGTTAGTGCTGCATTCAGTGGTTCTTGTAATTCAGCTGCACGAGGTAGGTGTCTACGGCAGAAGTTCAGCATCCCTAAGAAACGGCGCAGTTCCTTGATTGTGTTTGGCCTACGTAACTGTAGAACAGCTTCAACCTTCTCTGTTAAAGGCAAGGAACCCGCAGCTGAAATTTTATGTCCCAGAAAGGTCACTTCGGATCATCGGAAACGCACCTGGCAACGTTTAACACAACTCCGTAATGTTCTAGGTCTGTGAACACTTCCTCCAGATGCTGACGGTGTTGTTCTTCTGTGTCAGAAAAAACGAGCACATCATCCAGGTAAGCAAAACAGAACGGAAGCCCTTGAATGACAGAGTCAATGAATCTTTGCCAAGACTGTGCCGTGTTGCGCAATCCAAAAGTCATATATATACTTTCAAACAGGCCGAAAGGTGTTATTATAGCTGTCTTACGAATGTTCTCCTTAGTCACAGGTATCTGAGAATAAGCCTTCGCACAGTGTAAGACACTAAACACTGCTGCACCATGTAAAGCATAGTTATAGTCTCTTAATAGTGGTACTAGATGTAAAGCGGAGGATCACGGACTGTTCGACGGTCTGATAATGCCCTCTCGCAGAATGGTGTCGAATTCGGCCTTAGCGACGGCGAAACGGTCTGGCGCTAAACGTCTGGGTCGGCATGACACTGGGGGTCCCACTGTCATCTTGATGTGATGCACCGTATTGTGGAGGATCTGTTTAGGTACTCCGGGTGGCCTGGTCAAACTCGGAAACTCACTTAACAGTGAAGAATATTGGCTCTCAGGTGCCTGTAGGAGCTTTGAACTACGGGTGGTTGTATTGCAGTGAAAACCAGTGACAGTTAAACCAGTGACGCTGTCCAAAAGTCGGGCGTTCGCCACGTCTGGCAAAAGTTTGTAATGCGCCAAGACATCTGATCCAATTATCGCTTCTGTAACGTCTGCAATAGTGAAATTCCATTTGAAAGGACGGCATAGACCCAAGTTCAGTTCCATCTGTTGGGTACCATAAGTCGCAATCGTTGAATTGTTGGCAGCCGTTAGAAGGCGGTTGAAGGCCTGTAACGATGTAGCGAAGACCGGGGCAGGATGCTGAGGTCCGAACCGGTGTCCACTAGAAATTTCAAGGCAGAAACTCTGTCACTGATGAACAGGGCCTGGATGGTGAAAGGCAGTCAGTTGCGCCTACGATTGACCGCCGCCGGCGTTTGGGTACAAACACGGCGACATACACTTTCGCGTGTTCTCGCTGATTCTGCTGCTCACCTTGGCGCTGCTAAAAGATCGGTTCCTTGAAAGTCTGCGGTAACGTCTACTGCTGTTTCCTGTGCTGCTTTGCGACAATAATGCACCTACCTGTGAGCATAAAATGCCCACTATTGCCGCGAGCGAGTAGTAGTCAGCCCGCGCTACTGTTGCTACGGCGGCTGCACTACTTTCCTGCGCCGCGACTGTACTCACTTGCGCAGGCGCAATAGCATCTTGTATTCGGTCGGCCAGTTCCGCCACGGCGTCTAACGACCTGTTAGTCTGCGATGCCACTGTAGCCTTTATTTGCGGTGGTAATCTACTGCTCCACAGCGTGCGTAATAAATTGGCAGGCACGGTGACGGTATCTACTTTACTGCGCAGGTGCCGCAGATATTGCGATGGCTTGCGATCTCCAATCTCTTTCAGCGTGAGGACTTGACGAATCCGATCTTCCTGCGAGGCTGCGACTCTCCGTATTAAATTAAAGGTGCGGATACACATATCCGGGCCGTGTCCGGGCCGGGACACGTCCGAGTATCGACCGTCACCCGAAGAACGAAATATACCATTGAAATAAATGTAAGTGGCCACACGTGATCCGGGCCGGGCCGGGCCCGGGACGGGCACGCACCGGGCACGGAACGTCAACGGCCGGCCGTGAACATTTATTTATTTTTCATTTTTTTTTTTTTTTTTTTTTTTTTTTTTTTTTTTTTTTTTTTTTTTTTTTTTAACGTCAACGGATCGGGAGCGGGCCGTGCGGAATTCGCCGAGTTTAATTATTCACGTCACGGGCACGGACGCCGGACGACGCGACGGTATTGTTTCTCAACAGTGGAAGACTGTCGTAAGAAATGGACGCGGAGCGTTTAATAGGAGAAGTTCGTAACTTTCCGGTACTTTAGGACCAGACAGACGTGAAGTATCGGAATATCGATTACAAGGAGAAAGTATGTAAGACAATTGCAACAGATTTGCAAGCCAAAGGTAAGATAAAAATTAGTCAAGTTTCAATACCAGAAAAATATATATTTAGTAATGTAAAAATTCTACAAGTTTTAATACCAGACAAATATTAATTTACTCTTTATTTCGCAAACAAATTTGTTTTTGCTTGATGTCACTGGTATATCGTCTTTAAAAGTTGACAGAAGGTGTGCTGCGTCATCCTAAAATATTCATAAAACTTCGTCTCATCATCCTTGAGATGAGGAAATAATGTTCGAAACTCTCCCTGTACTTGTTTTGCAGGTGCTGTGGATCCATAGATTTTTTCGTTTTCTTTGTCTTGCTTCTGTTTCTTCTTCGTCTAAAGCAAGTGCTATGAGTCCTAATTCACTATTACTAAAATTAGCGAACATATTTACAACTTTCACAAACAGGAACTCAGATCAGTGCGTCCGAGTCACTACAATGAACTGAGACGCGGACGTGTGGCCGCTAGAGGAACGGCCGGAGCACGGACGTGGCCTGGTTATGTGTGGCCGCTGGAGGAACTGGCCCGAGCACGGATGTCACCCGACCGACACTCGGTCCGGACACGGCCCGGATATGTGTGTCCCGACCTTGAGTCTTGCGAAGGAATCTTCTGCCGGCGGTACGGTGATGCCTTGCAACGTTGTTCTAACTGGCTTACCATGAGTACAAACTTTGTTGTATCTGCCGTAATTCCCCCACAGGAAAAACTTGCTTCCACCAGCACAAACCATAATCCTGGATTATCAGCCCAGAAAGGTGGCAAGCGGTTATTGATGGTCACGGGCTGAACCTGCCCAAGAAGGATAAGTACTCAACTTCACGTTCCAGACCGCACACATCGGCAACCTAGGCCCCGAGTGCAACGCCCTGCACCCACCGGCTGCGCAGAGACGTTATCATATGGAAAGAGTCAGGCTCAGATTAACAGCATGAATAGAGGAATTACAGACTTTGTGACACAACCGCGATTAATCGGACAGTCAGGCGCCACTAAGAGTGGCACTCGTGCTAGCCTAAGGACAAGACTTGGACCGAAACTCCCCAAAGATTTACCCAAACACGAAATAAATTGTGTGGGTTAATACCTATGCTTGAAACAGATGTAGCATATGGCAGTAAAAGGGAATCTGGTTACTATGAAGCATAAAATTGGCTTATGCACTCATGAAATTCTATTGCTGTACTAATTAAATTAATTAGTAGGATAATTCATTAATAAAAATATACACGGTCGCCAGCCTAATGAGGCATGAGAATACCAAACAGTGATAAAGTAAAAATTACAGTTAAATTTGTAAGCTTGGTACTGAATAAATATAGGGTGGAAGAATTTTTTTACCAGTTTCATAAAATAAAATTACTAATCACAGAAATAATTAAGACTTAAATGAAAGCAGGAATTATTTAAATTAAAGACAAGTCTCACCTCATCAGTTACTTTCTGATACTATAAAGAGTATAGCATGTGATGTAGAATTTCAGTACAAGTGTCACTCAAAAACAAAATTACTGAAAGACCTCCAATTAGTAGAGAAAAAAATAAAAAAAGATCTACTTATGTTACGATTAGTGCTGTTCCTAATGCTCATTACAAGTAAGCAGGAAATTAGTTATTACGACCTCTATTCAAAGGCCTACATAAAGAACACTGACCAGTAGCTATCACTTTTCTGAACATTATTAAGTCTTTCTGCCTACCATGTAACAAATGGTTACTTCATGTCTGTCAAAGGTAGCTATCTTTAGGTGACACTTTACTGAATGGGTTTATCGATTACATCTACTGTCTTTGAATTTAGAATGAGATCACTTAAACTGTACTGATGATTTATAGAAACACTGTCACAAATTTTGACTAATGCCACACCTAAATGTTCCTATCTGAACTGTTTAGAAGAAATGAGCTAATTATAAGTAGTTATATGGCAAAGTACTTACTGATTTCTCCAAAAATATGATTGAATTTTTATCTATGTGCAATAGTAATGAAATATATACTTGCAGCACCATATATTGCACTTGGAATTTCTATACGGATACTTGGATGAACCATACAAAGCAATGCTATTTCAAAATTAAGCAAATTTGAAAAGAAAGATTCTCCACAAAAAAAATATTTAATTAAAACTGGTTGCTGCTATTAATAAAATTGGATTACTCGGATAATAAATCCTTACAGTAGAGCATTCCTACTACTAAAACACATAATTAAGATTCTCATCGACCAGTTACAAAATAACTATGATAATTGTGACCTGTTATTAATGCTAAGTGGTGCCAAGGTGGAGGCGCAGCGTATATAGCTCAGATATCCTTTTCGTGCAGGCTATGTGCAGGCATTGTAACGGCGGTTTCCAGTAGCTTCAATTTAGCTTCACATACAGACAGTATGAATGCTACCATTACAGTTGCACGTTCCCGAGGCCATTGTAAGTAGATTGGTCTTCTGCCTCTAGTGAACAGATATTTGGCCGTTCACAGTGGAATCACTACATCTTTTACACAGCATGCTGGTCGTGAGATATTACAATTTACATAACATTCACATACATTAAACGGTTCATAAATAAAAATGACATTACCAAAGCAAATTAAAATTACAAAATAATATTCAAAAATAAACAAGACGTAGGTATTCATAGGACATACAAAGCATATGAAGTACAGGGATCACATACCATACAGTAGTGGGAAGGATTGTAATATGAATGAAATTTAGTATTTTACATAACATAAAAAATGAAATTTTATTACCAAAAATGTTCAAAATTGGGCAATGGCGTTATAACTTAACCGATAAAATGAGTAACTGATCATAAATCTAAACAATCTCAACCTTAATGGCATGAACATATAAGAATTATAACTTAACCAGTATACGGTAATTAATAATTGACAATAAATCTAAACAACACTTGTCTGGGTCTGATGACCTAGATGTTTAGTCCCCTCAAAACCACAACAACAACACTTGCCTAAATACAATCAGGAAAGTCCACGGTAAGTACAACAACAAACTGCTTTAATAAACACAGTGACTGTAAACTGAATAATAGCATGTTAGCTGCACGAAATACATAGATATATACACAACAGGTCACATAACACAGTCAAAATATCTTAAAACAGTAATTCAATTACCAGATCAAATAAGTCACACTGCAAGGATAGTGCACGAAAGAGTACTTGTTCAGTCAACACAAATGGCCACAAACTGAACTAATAAGTACTTCGAGCCAGTCATGCACGGAACAGTGATACGGTAAAAACGACACACATACACACACACACACACACACACACACACACACCACTCACATACGCACACACAATACTCAACTGTACCTTTTTTGTAGGACAACTAAATTAGTGACGCACAAGGTGTAATCTGACACATATGTATATACACTACAAGAAGTACCCAGAATTTCAAAGACAGAAGGTCAGAAGACAATAGTAAGTGACTAAGGGAGCACACAAGCTACAAGCTGCAGTTGTTTAAATGTTGTCACCATGTACACATGCACGTCAGATAATAATTACCATTTTTCTTGCAAACCAGTTTCCACTCTCAAACATATGGAAATTACACCTAGTCCGCACACTGAGAACTCATCAGCGTGGGTCTTAGGGAAAGCATGATGGCACATCAAAACAGGCTGGCCCCTCTTCCTGCCTCTCTCATGCATGCCTGTTAGTCCAACTAGCAGCACTCAAATCACGACTCTCCTATCGCACGTGCGCGATCAGCCAAACAATACCACGGCAATTACAGCCTAGTCAACGGCAAGCTAGCCGCGAGCCGCTGCAACCACACACTCTCCTAGTCAAATGCCAACTATCCTTTATCCACCTCTCACGAGGCATCGAGCTCAAACAAAGATAACACAAGCAGTGGCTAACATCTATAACTCGAACTGCAAATTGTGTGTGATATCTCACCTGATCCCCTAATTGTTTTGAGCAACAACAAAAAATGTCCGCCTTTGCAGATGAGTGGTCAGCCTAGCTGATTGCCATGCTGAGGGCCCCGGGTTCTGTCAAAGATTTTCCTTAGTGGGAGGATTTAAACGGGGTGCACCCAGCCTCGTGGGCCAACTGAGGAGTATCGCTGAGCACATACGCCTGCTTATCGTAAACCAGTGTCGGGGCCCGGTGGTCTTGGGGTAAAGTGCTCGACTGGAAACCGAAGGGTCGCGGGTTCAAAACACGGTCGGACCTCGGATTTTTTTCAGTCTGCACTTTAACCCATCCTTCACCTCTCAACGATGTGAGGAGTCGCCAGAAACGACACGTGGTTCGGATTCCACGTTAAGCTGTAGGTCCCCTTTCCCCGGTTGGATAACTGGGGTAGGCTAGGGACATGCAAGTCGCCGAAGTAGCGTCCAATTGAAAGACTTGCACCGGACCAAAGAGCCACACGAAATTATTATTATTATCGTAACCAGTGACTCGGCTGGCAGAACTTGACATGGCAGCGGTTGGGTCCAATTGTCCCATCGCGCGATTCTGCATTTTGCTTCAGCATGCAGTAACATGCTATGTTTAAAAAAACGACAAGTTTATACGGCTTGTTATAGGCAGCTAGGAAATGGGTATTTAAATTGATACCGTCGACAGATATTAAAAATCGTGAAGTTCCAACAACAGCACTTAGAAAAAACCCGATACTGAGAACGGATCCGTTCGTTTGTTAATGACTGTGCCCAGTCCTCGTGTGCGCTGGAGAATAGGGAAGTAGCAGCTACCCCAGCCCGGAAGGAAGCGGCGGGCAGATAAATCAGGGCGGGCGTGAAAGACTGCGTACAGGTCAGGGCCGCCATCTCGTATGCCGGGTGGCGCCAATTAACATGCCGGGGAGGGGTGCAGTGACGCGCCAAAAGAAACCGCTAAGCGCTGTGTACGGCCAGCCGTCTCGTCTGCCTCCTCTGTCGCTCCCGGGTTCTTTTGTTGATTTCGGAGGGTTTGGAGTAGAGATGGGAAAACTGAAACATCTGACGGTTTCGAAACGAATGAAACCGTACCATCTGTGGTTTCGAAACACTGTTTCGAAACCATGAAACCGTGAAGCAATGTATGTTTTGTCATGAAATCTTCGTTCTAGAAGAGCAATATTTTTCACTATGTGGACAAGGGTACATACATGTCAACTATAGAGTATATATTTACTTCTTGGTCTGTACGGAACATGTTGATAAAGATTTTCTTCCGTGTTGTTGATGTTGCCAACATAGTCACACGAGGCCGCCGGTATGGTAGGTATAAGTTTACCCCGTTAGCAATTCTTTTAACACGAGTGTCGAAAAATTATAACGACAGTAGGTAACTTGGTTTTCGTTCATAAGAAACCAACTCTTTAACACGATATTAAATATGCGATCTACCCTTGTTAGTAATAAAAATGTCATTTCAGGCTTCATGTTGTATCTTATTTTGAAGAATGTAGTTTCACTCATGTGTCTTTAATATGGTAGATAAATCTAGAATTTAACTGGTTTTACAATGCAAATAGTGCACGTTGTTTTATTGTTCTTTTACATTTATAAAGTAGACATTATGTCATTTCGGAATACAGCAGTCTCTTGCAAACGAATCTTGATATCAGTAATCATAAGCTGCAGACTCAAGAGTGTCAACTACTAGTTGACACTCTCTAAATGGTTTATATACTAGTAAGTTATATGTGTATCTGTGTGGAGCTTCAGTAAAATGAAACACCACATTTCGATACCATTAGTCTGTTCCGCGTTTCTGCATAGTGGTTTGAAACACCGGTGTTATGAAACCGACATGAAACCGTGAAACCGACACGAAACCGTGAAACCGACAGGAAGAAACGGTTTCAGTGTATCGACAATCGACCGCGAATGTGATCCGAAACAGAACGGAATGAAACCGCATAGTTTCGAAACCGTGAAAAATGCCAGTTTGGAAACACTGAAACCGTTGTGTGTATCGAAACCTGGTTTCGAAACCATGAAACCGTAGCCAACCCTAGTTTGGAGAAACGTCTCTATGGACGAGTGCTGTCCCCATACGTTTTAGGGAAGCAAGCTTTCCCTACTCTCTCCTATGTAATTTCAGTATCATGGGACGTGCGCCTGCTGCATCGCAATACTTACATACGATTGCACAACTGGGCATGACGTCCGCATCAGAACGTTAGAGCAGAGAGATTTATGTCTAAATTAAAGTAAAATGCTTGGCGAAGTGTTTTTGTAATTTTATTTTACTGAATTCACAAATTTTTAACACAAAATGAAATTTGTTCTTTGAAAGTATAAAATCGTTGTAGATTAAGTTGGTTTTAGAATTAAGATGCAAGGTTAGTACTACAGAACTGTAGTTATTATGCCAGAAGATGAAACTGTGCCAAATTTTAGGAAGACGATAAATTTGAAAAGTACAAGAATTTAGAATAGGAACAGTTCAGCACTCGTACTCCACTCGTATATTTGAAAACTTTATTTAATATTCATTACAATGCGTGCTATAAGGAGAAAATCAGCGACTCTGTAAGTTTTCCTTTTTTTTCTTTTTTAACAATAATAGAGGACTGCCGTAGCACACCTACGCAAACAATAAGCATGTCATCGTTTGCTATCCGCGCCGAGCGTATGTAAGAAAACACTGGTCGTAGACAGGGGCAGCTCACTTCAAGCCGAGATATGATTGATTTCGCATTGCCGCCCACAGACATTTGCAAACCCGCGTGTCAGGTGTTGAGAATCTTCTCCACTTTTGAGGGGAACATAATTGACTGTAACTGCTTGATAATTTGAACAATAAAGCAAATTATTTGGCAGTCCACGTGGAAGGAGCACCTGAACTGTTTCGAGTGCTGTTTAGATTGGAACGACAGTTTACTTGACAATTCAGTTGACGTGAGTGCGATGTTTTTTAAAGAATACACCAATTTACTGGGAATTGTGTAAATTCATTTTCGTCGTAGTTCCCGAGTTATCAATTTCATAGAGATTAGGAACATTTTATTACAGTTCAGATGAGGGTAAATGTGGATTAGGAGACAGGATTAAGAGCAGTATGTTCCCCATCACTTTCTGGTTGCTCATAATATTAATTTTCAGGCTCTAGAAAAGGCTGTGGTATATAATATCACTCACAATAACAAACAATTAGTTACAGAGTCCAACGACAGACCAAACGTAAGAAAATCATAATTAATAAAAAATAAAAACTATCCTGCTGCTCCACATCGTTAAATATATATATATTTTTTTACAATGGCTTCCAGCCAAGATCGCTATTTATTTTGTTTCGATGACCGTTTAGATGCTGCTACTTGGGCATCAAATTCTGATCTCTATCATTCTTCCTAAGAGATATTGTTGACAGTATATCTCACGTAGTGCAGCATTTCTTTTTGAACTTAATAGAAGTTCACTATAGCGTCGTTAATGGTCTCATTCTCATGTGGTAATTTCGTTACCCTCTCTTGAACAAGAAAAATAGTTTAACTGCAAAATCTTATCTTTATATATATATATATATATATATATATATATATATATATATATATATATATATATAAGGTGTTTGTGCCTATATTTCACTCTGCAGCCAAAGCTGCACATCGGAAACGAGTGGTATGAGTCTCCCATTGTGCACTATGGTGGTAGCGAAGTACCCACCCCCATGCACCGTATGAAACGTAAGGTAGAGTCTGAACTTCCGCCGGCCACGGTGGCCGAGGGGACTGAGGCGCTCCAGTCACGATCTGCACGGCCACTACGGTCGGGGGTTCGAATCCCCCCTCGGGCATTGATATTTATGACGTCCATAGTATTAGTTAATTCATAAGTAGTTTGTAAGTTTAGGGACTGATGACCCCGTAGTTAAGTCTCATAAGCTATACAAACATTTGAACATTTGATTCTGAACTTCCTCTTGTTTTGAAGTTCAAGAGTGCGAAATTTCGTGAAGATCGGAATGAAACAGTAGATTTCGTGAGTCTGTAGGAGAAGTATGCTCCGCCACGTACATATCTCAAAATACTTTCTTAGCTGACATTTTCTACCTATAAACTACATTCCTTCCAAATTTCAGTTTCATAGGTGAAGTAATTTTCGAGATTTCGTCTTTAGTCAGTGAGTAACTGTCCTTTCGCTTTTATATAGTTAGAGATTAAGAAAACACATTGCTTAATTTTGGATGCAAGGAAATTAAGGGAGACTTATAGACAAAAATAAATAGTAACATGTAGTTCTGTAATGCTAACTTTATTTGATACAATGTCATGCCTGATGAGACAGTTTTACGGCATCTACAGCGAAACTGTTGTGAGCGGTAGACTTCCTTTCGTTTCATCATTTTGTTGGGGGCGGGGGGGGGGGGCAGTTACAAAACACTTCATAAACGTCCGAAATTACATGCAAACTTGTTGCAGGTCCATAACTACTCCCATTTTCCAAAATGGACGCATTAATCTGGGTACTCACACGCGGTGGCATCTCATTATTTGCGATGTCATATCTCCTTAGCAATGTGTCGTGTTCTACAGAAAGACGTCGGTTTTCTACTCAGAAACGTCAGGATTTCTTCACTACAATTCTACAATTCCAGCCAAATCAGTAAGTGAAGAAACTCATATGGAATGCATTACCTATATTATTAAATGTACCAGATCAGCCACTGCAGCTGTAGCCGAAGGGAAATCCTCACAAACGTGACAATGAAACAACGAAACGAAAAACACAGTTCTCTAACAAAGCAGAAACCAATTCCACAATTGCTACTACATCTGAACAACAAACGGCAAGAATCTTCAGAGACATTCGTTTTATAATCAAAAGTATATGGGTTTATAAAAAAGACGAGGAGAAGTGTAAAAATGTTAGAATCATTAGACTCCATATCGATTTTTTACACGTCAAACAAAGTTATTGTCATGTAGAAATAGACCACAGCAGGAATTAATGTTTCTCGTCTATTTACATTCTCTCACTTTCAGCGGAGTAGGTTACAAAATATACACATATTCGTAAGTGAATAAGTTGTTTATATCACTGAATGAAGGAAATTTCGCTGTTTTTTACAATTATTTCACAATTATTTATGTCTTCTGATATTTTAATGTTTGGAACGCAAAACTTACACAAACTATTTCGTTAATTACGTAAAAAAGTAATTATAAACAAACATTAATCTTATGGCACCTTTCTCACCACTAGGAGCGCTAGTGTCGCTATAAATGTCAGTTGGTAACAACTCTCACAGCAGTGAGTGTCGCAACTGTGTACTTTAAGACTGTGGTGCTATGTTCAGAGACCAGAGTTATACATCTAGACTGTATAAATATCACTGAGATTCAGTAACAGTTAGCTGCGACACTGTCAGTATAGTTATTACATGGCTGTGGCACAGTCTAAATAAACAAATTATTTATGGCGCGTTCGGCGCTCACTCAGGCTTTCGCTGTTCACTTTCACTTATCCACGTGATCAAAATCAAAGACTATGCAACACATTTATATGCTGGTTAAATTGTGTAGTAGTTTACAGCCCGGCAAGTGATATGCAAGAATAAGTCACATTAGAGTTCCGTTTACTGCAATATTCCTAACTGCACTAAATTGCTACAATAAGCCCCAACCCTCAGAATAGTGTCCCTCTGAGAGGATTTAAATTTGGCTATGTTTTTCCCTAACAGGTGAAAGCATCCGAGGTAACATTCGCTTTACGAAGAGTAAATACTGTAATTTGTACTACGCTTCTCGTCGGGCTGCAGTGGTGATGTTGGCACCAATGGTAATAACGGCAACTCAGATGACCAATAAAAGTTTTTTCCTGACAACGAAAATTACTTTTTTCTGAACGGACAAGGGTACATACAAGAACCTGTCAACCATAGAGCAGGTACAGTATTAATTTTGCTGCGAGTGAAACGAGCAGCAATAACATTTACTCTGTAGCTCGCAATTCTACACTTCATTGTTCATCTGTTGCCAACATAAGCACTGGAGCCCGGCGAGAAGCGTCGTAAAAGTTTACCTAAGTTGTTACTTTTACGGCCACTACTCCCTGTCGACGTTAATTAACTGTTCATCTATTACTTGATTATGATCGTGAAGTAATAGATTTTTTTTCAGTATATGATAGAGAAAAACATTTCCCCTCAAAGTTATTAAATATATGGTAACACAAAAGCAATGAAATGCAAAATTGCTTGGAAATTCAGTCACTTTCGCAAATGTCAGACAACAATCAGAGTAGTACTGAACATTATTAATTATAATTCTGTGATTATGTGCACCACAACACACTAGGGCCTATTAATGCTCTGTATAGTAATGTCAACATTTCCATTAAACTATGAAACCAAAAAGCTAGCAAGGCAATGAAAACACTCAAAGCTCTTAAAAATGTTGCGGTAATTTGGAAGAATGCTTACAAACGATATATATATTGAAGGAGAGAGAGATATCGATTGTGTATACAACGAGACTTCCGATAATGACAAAAGACAAAGGGTGATTCTATTTACACTTCGGTAAAATCAGACGTGACGTCATTATGACGTAACCACACTATCGAAGACGACTGGAGCCATGATCGACTTGTGTGGACGTTCTAAATGCAAAACTGCGGTTGCAATTGTAGCAGACGAATTAAAGGAGTAGCTGATAATATCTTCAGTTGGTAATGGTATATTCATTACAGTTTCGGAAGGTATAACTTTGCTTTCTTTTTTTAAAAGTAAGAAGCTATAAACTTTCCGAAAAAGGACCTACACTGTGAGCTCTGAAACGTTATTCAGTCAAATCTGATGTCGTCATCGTGGCCCATTTGTGAAGGTTGTGTTTAAAACTAATGGAAACTTTTTCTCTAAGCGAAAAATGCTACCGAGTTGCATTGCAGTACGAAGTCTACGTTAAACTTAGAGGACAAAATACGGTTACCAGGCTATGAAGCGACATTGTGTACTTGGACGTGTCAAAATATGCGACATACAAAAACAACATATAGTCGCCGTAGGTATATGTATGTTTTCGCCGAAACTATAAATCAAATGAGCTGGATATTAATACAGGCATTTGTTACAGAGGCTCTGCGAATATCAGGTAAAACATTTCGTAAAACTGGGTACTCATCTACCGCCAAGTTGCTGCAACTTGCTAATTCTTTTCTTTGAAAATGTGTGAAGTTGTCGTTCTCTAAGGCTCGGTCTGCGTTATTTCTGACATAATTTTCAATTTACATTTACTGAAATTTCCCTCCGTGCTTTCCAAAACATGATACCAATATTAAGTAAGGCCTAGTTTTGTCACTAAACTACGAAGGAAAAAAGTATGCAGTTAAGAAAGAATGTCGAATTAAGAATGTTGTCCCACCCAAAACCAGCGTCTCGAACGATCGCAAAAGTCGATGCGCCGCTCTTCTGGACATCGATAGTGTGGATACGTCATAATGACGTCACGTCTGATTTTACCGAAGTGTAAATAGAATCACCCAAAGACAAAGGAGATGGATGTTGACGCCGCAACAGCAGCAACGTGTATCTTAAAATATAAGTAAAATAAATAAACGTTATGTTTATGTACTTACTTCATTCGTCGGTAATGTTGCTGTCGTCTTCGTCGACACCGCGAGATGTGTATGCTGCTGGCAACATTTTTTTTCCCCCGTAATCTAGGTACACTCGTGATATGTCTCTAAGGAATATCGGGAAAGACACACTCCACTCGATAGTTTAACACCGCGCAGACGAAGATCATGGAAGTATATCTACTGAAACATATGAAGTTCGTCCTGTTCCCCAGACCGACCTTCTCCTTTTATGGACGATTTCAGTGATTTCCATAAACGTTCCACATTCTGCGGAAATATAGTAAACTGGTGTGTTAACAAACTCGTGATGGAAATCTCGTTCTTTAGGTCTCGGTATCATTTCCAACCATCTGTAAGAATCCACGATCCGAGCGGTATAAAGCATCTGTTTATTCCAAGAGTATACTTTTGCCATAAAACTCCTTCTTGACTCTGTCTCTATTCCACAAAATATCCAAATCTGTTCTGTTTCGTTTTTTAGAAGTCTTCCTTTTCCAAATTTTCTGGCTTGCATTATTTACACTACTACATCCTTCAACCATTTCGAACGCACTAACAAATACGTGAACTACTAATACCGGAAAAAATCGTAGAAATATAGCCATGTCA
The DNA here is from genome assembly GCA_026315105.1 of Locusta migratoria. Taxonomy (NCBI): domain Eukaryota; kingdom Metazoa; phylum Arthropoda; class Insecta; order Orthoptera; family Acrididae; genus Locusta; species Locusta migratoria. Next base: position 133,083,288 of record CM048749.1, on the reverse strand, counting down.
TAGCACAATAATCTTCGTCACAGAAATACAGCAATATATGTCTCCATATCAACATCATAGCATAATAATCTTTGCAATGATCTGCTAATTCTCATAATCGATATCTTACCATGTAACAGTCGCATCCTCGATATACTTCGCTTCGCAAGTATTCTTCATAATTACTAGTGTTGCATTTTTAGTAATGGAATAAAGAACTATTTTCTACTATAATGTGGAACTAGTCAGATAGTTGGATGATATGAAAACAGGTACCAAAATTATCATAAAACGGTCAACTGCTAGTATTTTAACAGATTTTTTTAAATCACCTGATAAGCTTACTTTGTGATAACCAATCCGTACGAAATATTTTTATCAATGCTGTTGTTTTAAGATCAAACACATTTCACAGTAATGTGGTGGTACCTGCCCGTGTATTCAGCCTTTTTAAATAAAACAAAATTCAATAAACTATAATATAGCAAGTAATAAAGTGTTTTAGCCTGTCATGTAAAACGCTCTTTAATATAATAACTAATCAATCAGTCTCCCTTTGTGGTATTATATCAAATTTATATTCATAAAACAAACAAGAAGTAGTCAAACTGACTGTCTTTAGGGTGTTTGCTTCTAATACTTCATCACTGACCCTCTTTTAAGGTTTTGTTCTGTGTGGGGATGAAAACTGAACGTAGCCTACACATATAATTTATCTCCACAGTAGAATTCACTTTAGAAACACAGTACACGTTAAAAGGTTATTAAAAATCTCAGGTAATTTCCAAGAAAGCTTACACTCGAAGTTGTACGGCCGGAATCGACATATATCAAATGTCGATTACGCGGCTATTCACCCGCAGGATGTGTAAATACCGATATTTAATAATGTATCATAACGTACAAATACATTTTATTACTAGAAAACTACTGATAACAAAGAAATTACTTCATTTACTTTATTAATGAGCGAAGTATTCATCTTTCAGTACTTTATCAATTGTATATGCACTTTCTTAATAAGAACACACTAACATAATCGACATTCGATATATATCGAATTCGTCCGTACAACATGGAGTGTAAGCTTTCTTGGAAATTACCAAATCCAGATCATTGTACAAGGACAGGAATGGACTTTACACAGGACAATGGCGTAGGAAAAAAACGGGTAAAATTTTACCTACCACCCCGGCGGCCTCGCATGATTATGTTGGCAAGATCAACAAAACAGTAGAAAGTCTTTGCCAAGTTGTTAATATTCTGAGAAATCCACACAGAGTGTCTTGATTAGTGTTTCGCACAGACGCTGAAGTAAGGCCGGTATTACACTATCAAATTATCTTTGACAAAGAATCTTTGTCCAATATTCTTTGACAAAGAATCTTTGACGTAGTGAAATGGTGACATTACACTATCAAATTTTCTTTGACAAAGAATCTGTCACAGTGCATTGAAAATGGCGGACGAATATTTGTTATTAACCTTAGTTGTTGATTACATAGATTACAAATATCTACTTATACACTTAGATTGCATGTACGCGTACAACAATTGCAACGACTAGACATCTGGAAGCGTGCCTTTATTCACAGAACCCGTTTTTATTTGTACCGCGGCTCTCGCCTCAGGTGTATCGTATAATAAGGCCTAACATCTGATGTTTGTAGAAAAGAGCGAAGTACTTTTTCTAGCTAGGCTGTAGATATCATCGCTCCTTGTTCACTCACAACAATTTATACTGTACTCTTAAGACATATTAGGGAAAAAAAAAATTAAGTTCTTTTCTTAATCATAATAGACATCTACAGTGTAGCTTGTCAAAGTACTTCGTCGTTTCCTACAAATATGTAATATTAGGCTGCATTACCCGATACACCTGAGGCGAGAGCCGCTGTACCACTCGAAAACGGTTCTTCTCGTCGTTTGGAAGACTGACAATGGTGACGCTTGACTTGCTTCTGCAGTGGCGTTCTGCTCTAAATATTGCAGTAAACAAAACTTTTGAAACATTTATATTTTGCGTATTATGTATCGTGTAAATAGCATTTGTCTGGCTAAATATATGTACGGAATTAAAGTGTCACTATGTACTTTTGCTTTCTCCGCTGCAAAACTGGTGCAGAGACAATTAATTTTCATTTTTACGTCGTCTGCCGTGCAAACAGTACTCACTTGATCGCTAATGAATACCGCAATTATCTAGCTTTCGGCTCGATGCAGCCGGTTTTTATAATCAACCTTATACAACTGCATAAATTTAGTTGTTGCGACGACTCGCAATACGAATTACGCGGTTATGTTTTCAAACAGTACGTCAAAAACTGCTACAGCGATGCTAGCGCTTTAAAGCGGTCATATTTCTCACCACAGTTAACATAAGACGAACGCTTTCTTTGATCAAATCTACGGTGAGCTGCTAGATTTGATCAAAGAATTTTTGACGAAAGGCAACTTTGACCAAAGTTCCATATTACACTATCCAATTTTCTTTGACAAAAAATCTTTGTCAAAGAAAATTTGATAGTGTAATACCGGCCTTAGTAAATACCGTAAAGGCTGCTTCTACTCTATAGTTGACAGGTTCTTGTGTGTACCCTCGTTCGCTCAGTAAAAGTAATTGCCCTCGTAAAACGAAGATTACATGGAAAAACATTTGCGTTGTCACGCGATTTGCTAATGCCGACGTCACATGATTAGCAACATAATCACGCGAGGCCGCCAGGACGGTAAGTAAAATTTAACCGCACCTAACACGTTCTTCCCATAACACGATTCAACAATGTAGGTATTAGCTCAAATGCAAATCATGTTCAAACCAACTAGTAAAGCTTAAGCTACAACGTCATATCGTGCCACAAGGTTACGGCTTAGAGTTTTAGTAAATTGTGCTCAGGTATAAAAGAAGAGTTACATACACAGGGACGAGGTGGAAATAAAAGGTGGTAAACGCGCGCTAAGTAGCTAGCTCGTGTGTCTAAAAAGCAGGCTAGCGGAGAAATGTCTCTCTGGACGGTCAACAAGTAACAGTGTCAGTAATGTGCGCCCATTTTATTAGAGGACATGTACATCAAGAAGAATATTAAGTGGCCTCGGATGACGAACACGTTCAAGTGTGTTTACTGGCATAATGTTGATGGCATATTATTTAAACAAATCCGGCGCCAAGAAGAGTGATTTCTGCCATTTACAGCAAGAGCTAGTACTGGACACTATTACAGACCCGCGAGTGACATTTCGGCGCTCTTGTTCCACCACAGTCAAAGTTAAGATAATTTTAACTGTAATAACAATCACAAACTCACATTTTTGTGCTTTAGTTAATAGTCAGTAAGATTAATTTAAATCGTGATTTTAATACGTTATTTGGTTAAACTTTACGACGCTTCTCGCTGGGTTGTAGTGGTTATGGTGGCACCAACGGTAATGACGGCAACTCAGATCACCAATAAATGTTTTTTCGTGACAACTTCAATTAAAACGAAAAATATTTTTTTTTTTTCTGAACGGACAAGGGTACATACAAGAACCTGTCAACCATAGAGCAGGCACAGTATTAATTTTGCTGCGAGTGAAACGAGCAGTAATAACATTTACTCTGTAGCTCGTGAAAAATATTAACGAAGTTCTACACTTCATTGTTTATCTGTTGCCAACATAAGCACTGGAGCCCGGCGAGAAGCATCGTAAAATTTTACCACTCATTACTGTATGTGTCAAAGCTTACTTCAGCTGAAAAAATTACAGCCATATACAATACACGAATTTCCCATATGTCAAAACTCTAGAGACAGCGTAGTTCATCCGTATTTTTACGACTGTTTTCTGCAATAACACACACGACTGCTCACACGTTTATAGTATAGAAATATGGCGGTGAGACTTCACTGACACCAGTGATACTGTATACGGACGACATTGCCGCTCTAGTACTGTATGTCTGTGGTTTGCACGCAATTTACAAAAGTGAATTACAATTTTCTATCATTTACCACCAGTGATCTCTATCTAAGCTGGATGTATAACTCTGGTGTCTGAGCATAGAACTGTAGCGTGCCTGCACAGTCATATGTTTTGCACACGAATTTGCATATTCCGCCATGTTGTAATTAGTCAAACGAATTTCCATCAGTTAGTACGTGACAGATAATAGCTAGATTACCCCAGGATTTGAAATTTGTGTCAATATGCTATGTAACAGACTCGCGTGAGTACACAATCAGAACATATTTCCTATTTGTTGTCTTGTAATACCTCATAGCAGCCATGTTGTTATTAGTCAATAAACAGAGTATGAACATCTTTGATTGGCACGCTGAGAAATTTGTTGTTCAACATTCAGGTACTATAGAGATCACTGTTTAACATGCATGTCCAACACACAAACACATCGGCAATAATCGATATAAAACGTTTCATACGTGGACAGTACAAAGATAATAATTATGAATAACATACGCATGAAATAAACTGTCACAACTACACTATAAGTAAAAATAACAAATTGCAAGTCAAATCCATAAAACATGTAAATAAAAAGGCCTCTCCAGTGAGTGCAACAAGTTTAACTGTTGAAATGTTTTACGCGGTGTACATGAGTCCTCAGGTCTCGAATTTGCAAATTGGAGATTTGTTATTTTTATTACAATATTGTGGTGATCTGGCACACAATCCATTATGCAGTCGACATACACTATAAGTGGTCCGTTATGAAGTACTTATTTAACAGTCAACACAAAAGTTTATGGACGTTCGCTGACTACCTGCAGATTAGTCTGAACATGTCTGTATACCAAACATATGTAATGCCTATCTACATGCGGCTATAGGTCATTACAGATACTTATCTGATGATGGGTAAAATACGAAATTCGTCATAATGAAGTCATTCTGTACCTATGTTTGTCTTTTACCATTGCGACCCATTCAGTCTGAATACCATAGTACTGATTATGATATGCACCACGTTATGGTAAGCCAATATGCACATCAGTACATTCATCGATAAGCTCAATCTTCACTGGGTTCTTTTCTATGTGTTTATAATACGTTATTTTGATCTTATTACGGTTGATTTCGGATGTAATTTAAAACATGCTCAATCACTTATCACTTATTTAGTTTATCGGTACTCAAATCTGTTTTAACATTGAGTTTGTAATACACTGACCAGCCACACTGATGTGAGCACCTATCAAATGTCTGAACAACCACCTTGAGATTCAGAAAGAGAGGGAAAATGTTCAAATGTTTGTATAGCTTATGGGACTTAACTACGGGGTCATCAGTTCCTAAACTTAAAAACTAATTATGAAATGGCCAACACTAAGGACGGCACAAATATCCATGCCCGAGGGGGTATTCGAACCCCCGACCATAGTGGCCGCGCATACCATGACTGACGCGGCGCAGTCCCCTCGGCCACCAGAAAGAGAGTCAGAAATGTTCGGCAAGGGGCATCCATCGTATTGTAACCACATATTCGTTCTTCTTTGGAGTGAAACATCTTCCATTAGTAGGGGTAAAACATTTTCTAAAATGTCGTGGCGCAAAGGGCGATCAAAAAGTTTTGCACAGTCGTCTCCAATTTCTTTATTTTTTGCAGGAGGAGAATGACTTTTTTGTGAACATACTTGGAACATTTACCTATACCTTGAGCCTATTCAATGTAGCCTCCATTAGCTGTGTTGCATCTTGCCCAGCGTTCTTTCCATGATGTAAGTGCACTTTGGTAAAATTTTGGGGATTTTACACCATCACTTGAGACAGGAAATAAGGTCTTTCTTACTATCAAATGATTTACCGCGCAGGAGGGCCTTCAGACGACCAAATAGGTGAAACTCAGATGGAGGCAAGTACGGACTGTAAGAAGGGTGAGGAACAATTTTCCAACCCATTTGCCTGATTTTCTCCTGCGTCATAAAGGCTGTATGGGGTTTGGCATTGTCTGATGATCTGACCCTGAAGCTGTGCTCTGTGGGTCTTGATGGCATGTCGCAGTTTGCCCATTGATAAACAGTAAAGGTCCTGCTTAATGGTTTCAAAAAGTCAATGAAAATGACACCACGCTGGTGCCAGAAAAAGGAGGCCAGCACCTTTCGGCCCGCTGTTTGGAAGTCTTGGTTTCGTCGTCCGAGGAGAACCCGGATGACGTCATTCCATGGACAGGATTTTGCTCTCAGGTTCGGACAAAAACAACGATATTTCATCCTTGGTTATAAGCTGCTTCCACTCTACAGCAAAGGTCTTCATGAGACCCTCGCCCACATTTTTCCTCGTCGTTTTCATTTCTTTTCTCAATAATCTAGGCATCCAATGACAAACGATTCATTTCAGCAACCTGCCGAGTCGACACACATCTGTCATTTTGGATGATTTGATCAATGGTCTCCTTATTCACATCACCCACTGCCGTCGATGGCCTACCACATCGTGGATTGACCAGCAGAGAGAAATCACCTTCTTTAAACCTAAGCAACCACCACTGGATACTGCTGTGATCCACTGTGTCCTCTCCATAAATAGAGAGCAACTTCCTGTGAATCGATGTGGCAGAGTTATCGCCGGACTTGAAGAGAAACTCCATGACCGACAGTTGTCGCAACCTTACTTCTCATTCCATTATGGCTCACCTGTAAACAAAAGAAAATACTTTTACATACTAGCTTATTGCTAAACTAGCTTATATGCCCGGGCTTCGCAAGGGTTGTAAAAGAAGGGCCTGCGCGTATCATGGCTTTTTAGGTTTCAGGAACTCAGTCAGTTTTAAACATAAATAAACGTGTTGAAAGAAGCAAAGAAATGTCGTTACGTATGCAATACACAAAGCAAAATCAGTAACACTATGTTTAATGTTTGTTGATATTCTTAGAGATAAAATGGCGTCTGTTAATTCTGTTGCAGACGTACGCTTCCTTGCTGTACTACGCCATACTTATTACCAAGGAGGTTACAATACAAGGAGACGCCCTTACGCCGAAAAACTGAAACGTGCTTCCGCCATATTGCTAAGTTTTGGAGAAGTGTTCGTATTGTAGAGCTAATGTTTTATGTCTCTTAATACAGTAACAAAACGTCCGACGGTTTTGCCATGATGTACAACGTGTTAAAAGATTGCAAATTAGCCGTTAAAAATTCAAGTTTTCAAATATATTACGATGAGTATTTATTAGTATTTATTCAAGAAAGTATATTGTTTGAAAGTACATACTTTGCAGTGACTGTCAGTTCAAAGAATTAACAGTAGGAGAGTTGACGTAACGCAGTTTTAGCGGAGAAATAGCTTCCATAACTGACCAAGATGTTGGACAGGCTTCAACTGACGTATGTGCTCGGCATAGATAATGCCGTCTTCCTTTATTCTAACCTCCTTGCTTAATACGCAGCAGCGACCTCTATTAGTTCTTTGGTGCACTACGCCGCCTCTCTCGCTTGATTGCTGTACTACGCCATCTATACTTCAAGCAGAGCTTACGTCTAAAAAAATTGCTGTGATCCTACTTTTATGAAACGAAGTTCCTCAATGCAAATCCGTGACTTAGGTTAGGAGATTATGGATTTCTAAAAGATGAACAGACAGACAGTTACTGAAAACAATTAAGATTACGATATAGTAATAAGGACAGTTTACAACTCACCGCGAAGACGTGGCGACGAGTTGCGGTAGGCACATACAAAAGACACGCACATACAACACTTTCAGCAAAATCTCCAAATTTTTAAAAATCTCCAAATTTTATCTCCTTTGTGTTTTTATGTTTCTCCTCTGTCAAATTTTATTTCTGTAGGCTGAAGAGCGCCAGTGAGCGCTGCCGGCCCGCCCCTTCTTAGGGGAATTGAAATCACAATAAGGAATACAACCATCACCTCCGGCTGCCACACTTCGAATCACGCTCTGCGGCGTGTAAATCGGGGAGGGGAGGGGATACGAAGATTGCGAAACGGTGGTGGAGATGGGTACAGCACAGCCTAGATGGGAATAACGAGATGCAGCTTAGTAATGGATTGGGGAGGCGGGCGAGGGGAGAAAAATAAAATAAAATAAACAAAATAAATAAATTTAAATAAAAAATAATAAATAAATAAATAATAAAAAAAATAAATAATAAAAAATAAAAAAAATAAAAATGAAAAATCGCGCACGCCTTACGTACACACGAAGGCGCGCGCGAGCGCGCGCACACGCACGCACACACACACACGCACACACATAAAACCCCACATATACAAGCAAATACGCACATACACGCGCACACGCACATACATATACACACACACACGAATCACGCACCACTCAAAATAGGAGAGGTTTAGGGTACAGGTAGGAACTGTAGGCATGGAAAAAAGGGAAGTTATCGTAGGTTGAGGCCTGGACCTGTTATACTGTATTACACTGCTTTCTAGGCATTCCTAAACAGAATGGACTGAAGATGTAATAAATACGCTCCGAAATCAGAAAGGAGACTACATAAATTCGTGTTTCCTTGCAAAGAATTCTTTAAGCAACAGCTCTTCTATCGGATCTTTGCTACACTACGATGCAATTCAAGCATAGCGTACACCAGAAACTACAAATTACGATATCCTTTCTTCCCCTGATCCGATTTTGATGAAATGAAGCTTATATGTTGCCCCAAGGTACTCTCAGTAGAACTATGAAACCCCATGAAAGTTTGTATAGTCATATTGGAGACTTGCTGTACTACACCATAACACCATACTTGTAAGCATAGTATACACATAAAATGTCAAATTACGATATCTTTCCTTCCTCTACTCCGATTTTGATGAAATGAAGCCTATGCTACTCTTCAAACTATTCTCAGTTTACCTGTGGAAACCCATGAAAGTACGTGCACTGCTTTTGTAGATTATCTTCGACGAATAAACATACACGGTGGCTTTTAAACAAATCATTAAATTATGACATCTTTATTTTCTCTAATCCGATTTCAATTATTGAAACCTTTATTTAACAGCACGATACGGTCAAATTACGTGTGAAAACCCCATGAAAATTCGTCGTTTTGGAGATAATCGTGTTCAAAGAGACAGACATGACAGTCGTAGATAAAAAAATTCAAATTAGGATATTCTTTTTTCCGTGATCCAATTTTTATGATACGAAGTTTATATGTTGTCCAGAGGTACGCTCAAGTTAGCTGTGAAAACCCCATGCAAATTCGTAAAGTAGTTTTGGAGATAAGAGGTTTTTAATAGTTGAACAAATAGACACGACGGTTACTGAAAATACTTAAAATTACGATATCTTCTTTTATTGTCGTGATTCTATTTTGATAAAATTATGCTTGTATGTTGACCCAAACTTTCCTCATGTTTCCTGTGAAAACCGCATGAAGATTTGTCCAATAGTTTTAAAGATGAACAGCGACAGGCCTACATTTACAGATTTATTATTAGTAGATATAGATTACTCTGTTCATGATGTCTGTGGAAGAAAAACTGTTATGTCCGAATCTTTTTCGAGGTGAGAAACATTTGAATGAGCTTAAGAAGACATTGCCTATGTCGTTTTTCTGTAACCTGTCGGCTTTGTTCATAACATTCTTCACTAAGCAGTTGAACTATATTACGCAAGATGCAAATTAAATCAAGAAAATTTTTCCAATAATTAATTTAGTCGTAATCAAAAATGTACCACACATAAGTTGTTTTTTATTATATATATATATATATATATATATATATATATATATATAAAGAGGGAGAACTGTCAGCGTGTGAGAGTAGAACGACCTTTATCGTTACTACGTAGTGAGAATAAAATGCGTATTTTCAACATACGTGCATTACTGCGACAAATTAGCTTTCAGAAGTTCCTACGTTATCTGTTGGAATCATATCTCGAAAAACGAAACTGATTACAAATTTAGAACAGCCGGTACGGCGTCTGCTCTTGTCGAAACATAAATTGTAATACGAAGCGTCAACTCGGTCTAGCCGGCCCACTAACGTCACTGGCTACAGTAAGGCTCCTATAAGTACGAGCTGACGCATCCGCCATTTCATTCTTGTGGCTCGTAAGTTAAACACACTGCGGTGCTGTAGGATTTGCGTCACGGCACTTTAGCACGACTTTATGGGTGGTTGTGTTGCCATACACTGCTCAAAATCATTCCAGAGGCGGCTACAGAACGTTTAGTTTCCAGAAAGATTCTAAGAGAAGAAAAACATGGATCATTAAATGTCGGCGCAAAAACTTGGAACCCGAACCGATCCCACAGTTATGTATTGCAAGTAAATAGTTATTATTATGACTTGAAGCAATATTTAATAGTAAAAATCGTTTGTTATATTTGAACTTACGGTTTGTTTAGCTCTTCTGAAAGTACTACCTCTCAACAGAGAAGCTGTCTGTAGGGAATTAGCAGCCGCAAAATATCATATTAGAGCAAAGCACCCCAGAACATACTGTTTTTAGAGCACAATATGTGTGTCTTGTACAGTATATTGAGAAATACACCTCATCAAAATGTTTTGTACTGACATTGCACATATTGTTGAAGATGCTTCTGTTACGTTATTGTGAGAGAGTATTACAAACACGAAAACGGAAAATATAAATGTACTGGGAAAACGTTTCATTACGGCTGTGGCAGCGTAGTGTGCTAATGTTGGCAACGAAATGTTTGCTTTATAAGGATTATTAAATTACTGACAAGACAAGGGTACTGTTACATACGAAAATCTGTCAACCTTAGAATGAATGTTCGAATGTTTGTATAGTCTATGGGACTTAACTCAAAAATAGCTCAAATGTTTGTAAAGCTTATGGGATTTAACTACGGGGTCATCAGTCCCTAAACTTACAAACTACTTATGAACTACTTACGAACTAGGACGGCACAAATATCCATGCCCGAGGGGGGATTCGAACCCCCGACCGTAGTGGCCGTGCAGACCGTGACTGCAGCGCCTTAGTCCCCTCGGTGTAGCAGTTCGTCGTGACCTGTACTAGAAATCATAGGATAAAGTTCACTACCATTGACTCTCAGTTCACGTTAATAAGTATTGTCCATATTGTTCAGTGGTACAAATCTCTGAACTCCTACAATCTCTGTTTCGCTGTAACAATCGGGAGAAAATATTTTCTTTTTTTTTTTTTTTTTATTCCCAAGGTCGAATACACCGTTGCCCTTGCTGAGTGGAGCAATATTTACTTAAGGTGTTGCTCGACTTAGGTGGTAAAGTTTTCAGCCCTGTGTCGCCATCCCGATAGTCTTTCGTTTCAGCGAGCACATAGATATAAATCGCTGCGCCACCCAAATAAAAGTCAACGCACCTGATAAACAAAATATATAATCAGAAGAACTCAGTTCAGTGGGCCTTTTTGGTCGCAGCGTGTGTCCAGAAAAATTGTGACTAATCATTCGAACATAGTTCATTTAGTCGTTATCTTCAAAGAGTAATATATACTAATAAAGTTGAAAAATTCTGAAATTCGACACACTTTATTGTTGCTGCGGTCGACCAGTAATACTGCTCGATCGCAGTAACAAATAATAATAAACTTTTAATATAGACAAGAAATATTACTTTTACAAATTACGCTCGCTAATGATACTTCCACGTAGCATTAGCGATCGTAGGTCAATTATTTGTAAACTAATACAATAAGTTACACTGCAAGTTTACTTTAAATTCGACCACAGGGATCGATTTATTTAAAAGAAAAGTCTTATATTTTTCAATATAAATCCTGGCCAGACTCTAAATTTGCAAATACCTATCCTCACTGGTTATGCTATCTTTTTACAACAAAAACAGAAAATAACCTACAGTGCCACCACCACTTTCCGGACACCTCTCATAATTAAAATTACAAAATAAAGGCGAGGGCCGTTTTTCAGGTGTGGGCGAAATTAATCATTCAAAAGGTCTGGTTTCCCAGAACCCATAGAGTCTGCCTGTTGATCTTTAATAACAGCCTATGGAAAAACAATGAATGTAGTCGTCAATAGGTAAGGTTTTACTTTAGTTACTACCCAAATGGAGTACCGTAATTCCTTCGAATAGAATAATCACTGTTATTTTGTTCTGTAGACCTTATGCGGCATCTAATAAACAAAAACAACCTTTCACTTTAACAAGAAAAGCTTTGTATTGGTCATGAAAGTAGCTTTACATTTAATTGCCCTTCTTGCTCTTAGCCGGTGAATCATACTATTTCCATGCATTATTTTTTCAAATATGGACCATAAGCAGTATAGATCCAACTTATCAATAATAAATATGAGTGGAACTCCGTCACACTCACGATACTTCGGACAACACGCAGCCTCCGACAGTATCTACCATCCACACTAACTCCCAACTACAAAAATCAGACTATCTGCTATGTCCAAAAATTTTAATAAAATCAACTTACCACTGTTTTATACAGGGTAACTATTAAATTCCATTACGAATAGATCGTAATTATACACCTGGCTAAGAGAAGTTATTCTGTGGACCATCAAACTGATAACAAAAGAAATTCAACCATATGCATGAAATATAACTTTCATGACCAGATACTTCCTTGATTTACGAGTAAATTCTCGTAAAAATAAGACGAAGGATATGTTTTATTACTGATTAATTAATTACTCTTGGAATAAAACCACATAAGATACCGCATAAATTACTAACTGGCGCATTCCAGCATGCAACAAGAATTCGATAAACATTAAATTACGGCACTTTACCCTGGATATCTCATCTTAAAGTGGCTGCCTTTTCCGTTAATTCGCCAGTCGGCTGTCCAGAATGCACCAATTCATCATGTAAATCACATTTAGATGACTGTTTTACTTTTTCTTTATAATAATCGACATCACTTTTGGGTAGCAAAACCTTGACCTACCGACACCTTCATTTTTTTTCCTTTACCTAGAGTTTCTTTTTTTTTTTTTTGTAACACACTTCTATGCTCCGCGGGCGACCCGTTTATTCTTTGCTTCCACGCTGTTAGTATGCCCAGGGAAGCGTACGCCATCTTACTGTGGTTAAATCCCGCTGCTCCAGTGCGTTCACGTGAAAACATGCAACAATAAAAATTACTAGGTATAAATATACCATTCACATAAACAAAACAATTTCGTCAACCTAAGTTGTATGCAATATACTCTCGTTTTGCTATCGTCCAGAAGTCATGATGCACTCCAAAAAATTTCTGTACTGCTACAGTGCCCTCCCCTTAGCATCAACTTAGGTTGACAGGAAACACTGTGTTTCTATGATATAAAGAAATTCTTTACTTGATTCTTGACCAAGTTTGCTAAAAGTAATCAGTATTTCCTATACATGAAAAGATTTACTCTAAATTAAAAACATCACTGCAGTCAATTCCATAAAAAATCTTACACTTAAGTACAAAGAAATGAACTCTCAGTTTCTAACAGTCTGACACTATCAAAAATTACTATAGTATTTCAACTATACATATATACATATAATTTGTGTTCTCATGCCCATTTTGCCTATGATATCTTTATTTTTTCTTTCTCACAATGCCATTTTTGTCCTTAATATCACAGCATGTGGCACAATCTACCAAATTTTTACTAGCCTTCCAATAATAGTACATCTCCTGATTCATATTGTTATTAATTACATTAAATGTACATTGTAAATTATCTTCCTTTTTCATTGTTGTGTTCTTTCTATCTTGAATTTGTGTTTCACCCATATCAGTAAATAATATCTTCATATTCTTTAACACGCTATCAGAATCTAACTTACAAAAACTACTCTTCACTGGATAATATATTTTCACATCCTTAATATTATATTTTCCCAATACTTGGTCAGAATTCGGTCTCTTCACAATCACTGTTGTGGGATGGATTACCTCTTTAACTACGTAAGGTCCTTCATATAAATGTTCAAATTTTTCATCCTTTTATTTAATTTGCTACTCTTATAATGAGTTCTTATCAGGACATAATCACCTTCTCTTAATTGATCTTGCTTTCCATTAACTGAGCATTTTCTAATTCTCGCTTGAGCCTTTTTATGTAAATTTACACCCGTAAACTTAAACAGATTATTTTCAAAATCTATTCCCTTTGGAGGAAAATTAACATATTCCACTAACTTATCACACTTTAGTTGTTGTTTAATCAATTCCTTTGGAGAAAATCCAGTGCTACCATGTGGTATCTCATTCATAATATTTTCAAAATAACTAACATACTGGGGCCAAGATGTATGTCTCCTGTAACAATAGGTTCTGGCTAATCTACCTATTTCTCTCATTACCCTTTCCGAAGGATTTGTCTGAGGGTGGTAATAGGCGATTAGAAGATGTTGTATGTTATTCTCAGCCAAAAAATCCTTAAATTCATGTGATGTAAAAAGGTTTCCATTATCGGATATTATTCTCCGAGGTTTTCCAACCAGCGGGAAATAATCTTTACTTAAAATTTTGATAATTGTTTTACTATTGGCCACACGAATGGAATAAAATTTGACAAACTTCGACCATAATTCCAATATAACAAATATAAACCTCACTCCTCCAGCACCCTTCGGAAGAGGTCCCATTATATCCATAGCACAGATATCCCACATATTCTTTGGTACTACAGGATACAACTGGGTTCTTATTCCATAGTTAACAGGTTTGGTTTGCTGACACACCAAGCAACCTCGTAACTCTTGTTTTACTACCCGGGACATACCCTTACAGTAATAAAATTTTGTCATATGCATTAAACATTTTTCTGCTCCATAATGTCCAAATAATTTATGTATGTACCAAGTTAGTTCTCTCAAATACTTGCTGGGCACACACACTCGCCATCTAACCACATCTTTCATTGATTTATGGAAAAGCACATTATTATACAACACCCACTGTCTTCTCCAACCATTCCTCACATGATTAGGATTCTCCAATCTATCTAAGACTTTCCTTATCCATGGATCTTCTCTCTGTTCCACACCAATGTTTCTAAACACTTTCCTTCGCTCTTTATTCGCTGTCTTTACCATTACTGGATAAACCTTAAAATTCTGATCTAAATCAATACTCAATCCCTCTTCTTCAAAACCTACTGGTAATCTAGATAAAGCGTCAGGTATCGTATTCTCAGATCCCTTAATATATTTAATCTCAATATCATGTTCCTGTAAGGCTAACGCCCACCGAATCAGCCGTTTATGAAGCAATTTACTTGTCATAAGGAATGACAAAGCTCTATGATCCGTGTATACAATCACTTTCCTACCATAAATCAAATACCTAAATTTCTTCACAGACCACACAACTGCTAATGTCTCTTTCTCCGTAGTTGAATAATTTCGTTCACATGGGTTTAACATTCTACTTGCAAATCCGAGGGTAACTACTTCTATATCATTTCCTTTCCTATATTCCTGAAACAGATGACACCCAATTCCATATCCTGATGCATCAACTGCTATACAAAATTCCTTGTCTAAGTTTGGATGACCTAAAATTCTAGGATTATCCATTGCCTGCTTCAAAGATTCCCATTCCTTCTGACAGTCTCCTGTCCATGCCCATACAGTTCTTGCTTTTAATAAATTATTCAAATGAATGCAATTCATACTTTCAGGCGGAATAAACCGTCGATAGAAATTAATCAACCCTATAGCTGATTTCAATTGTTTCTTGTTCCTTGGAGTGGGACAATCCCTAATTGCCTTTAACTTATTCTCAGTGGGTTTGATTCCCTCTTGATTTATTACATGTCCAAGAAACTTCATTTCACTACATCCAAATTGAGCCTTCCCAAATTTTAGTTATTCCTTTCTCTAACAACCGTTCAAACAGATCTTCCAACAACGATAAATGCTCTGACCATGACTTTGTCACCACCATGATATCATCAACATATATAAAAACCTTTTCTAATAATCCGGGTCCTATTGCTGAATCTAATGCCCGTATAAATTCTGATACAGATATATTAAGCCCAAAAGGCAGAACCTTAAATTGATAACATTTTCCCTCAAATAAGAAAGCTGTATATGGTCTTGACTCTTCTGCAAGCTTTATTTGCCAGTACCCCCGAAGTAAGATCGACAGAACTCATGTATTTCACATTTTCAAACCTTGCTAAGATCTCCTCCATTGGTAATGGCCTATCTCTCTCAATTTCAATAATTTTATTTACAGTTCTAGCATCCAACACCAACCTGATATCCCCATTGGGTTTCTTCACCGCCACGATGGGGTTTCCATAAGCACTACTTGAACGCTCAATTATACCCCATTCCACCATACGATTTATTTCTTTACGTACGGCTTCTCTCATACTAAGTGCTATGGGATAGGGTGGTCTGAAAAATGGTACATGTTCTTTAATCTTTAACCTACATTCATAATCCTTAATGGTACCAGGTTTACTATCAAAGAGCTGTTCATATTTTAATAAAACCTTCTCTAAATCCTCCTTCTCAATATCAGTCAAACTACTGGCTTCCTGACACCTATTCCTTACTTGTTCTGACCAGTCCGACCGTTCCTCACAACTAACCTCTTGTAAATTCTCTGAATAACATACAGACAAATTACGTGTATCTAATTGTACTTGCCATGAATCTATCCTATCCTTCATACCTTCACAACTATCACTTTGATTGATGTTAATCCACACCAATCTATCATCTACCAATAACCTCATTTTATTATCTAGAAAATCAAGCATAACCTTCTTGCTCACAAACCAATCCAAACCTAATAATATAGGTAAATTGATATTGGATACAACTAGCATTGACTGCTGTATCGTAATTCCTCCTAATTTAAATGTTAACAGTACCTCTTCTTCTACCTTTCTCCCTTTTGAACCTGTCAAACCAATTACTTGTACATTGGTAACAGGGAATGTGGGGCATGGCCACACATGTTTGTTTTTCTCCCACACTTCTTTTGCCAATAAGCTCACTTGACTACCTGTATCTAATAAAAATTCCATAGTTTGTCCACATACAGCTCCCTTAACTACTAAAGTTGATATGTTACTTTCCTTTTCCTCCTTTTCCAAAAGTAATTCCTCCTCTATTGGTAAATCTCCTTGGTATCTAAGAAATGCCGTCTTAAATCTTTGTTCATTACTTGAGTTACTAGTCAACGGATTATAATTCTTTGGATCCATTTCCTTTGATCCTACCTTTTTTTCCAGTACCTCTGATTTCACTTCTGAAGTACTACCCTTATTACTATTGTTGCCAGAATCTCCTGTAGACCCCTCATGAACTCTACCCATTTTAACCTGTCCATTTCCATTTCCTCTGACTCTTCTACTGTTATCATAATATCCTCTACCATTACTATTGCAACATCCTCTGTAACCACCTCTATGATTATTCCATTTCTCTTGTCTCCCATTCTGATGTCTAAAATTGCCATTATTGACACATTTATCACCATCAACGTTATCATTTATTTTTACACAACATGCAGTCTTCACTTTTGTGTTTTCTCCCTTATTCACATGGTCAAGTTGCTCTATATATTCCAAAGTCTCCTGCACCTTCGACCAGTCTCTCCCTGCTAACAACTCCTTCATTCTATTAGGTAACTTAGAAATTAGAACTTCCATTAAATGTTCTTCCCCAACAGACTTATCTAAAAATAAAGCTTGATTTAAATGATACTCCATAAAATTCCTACATCCTCCCCACTTTTCACTATAAGCTACTGGACTAAACAAATCAATTCTTAACTTTCTCTGTTCTTCCTCTGACCAAAACTTTGCTTTAAAAGCTGTAGAAAATGCCTCCACTGTTTTAAACCTATGACGATTCAGTATAGCCCACTGACTAGCATCTCCTTCAAGTTGTCCTATGATGAATCTTACTTTTCTTTCTTCATCCCAGCTACTTGGAAGTGAATCTTCAAAAGCCTTAAGAAAAATTACAGGATGTACTTCCCCCTTTGGTTTAAACTTTGGGAACTGCTGACCACCTGTTTTCATTCCAATTTTTATTTCCTCTGCTAAGTCATACTTGTTTATCTCCCTACAATATCTAACATCTTTACTCTTATCTGGTGATACCACATAACATACCTCCTGACTATGTACATCTCCTTGAACTCCCATATCTCTCTTAGTTTTAACTGGGGTTATTTGATGAGAACTAACCTGAGCTCCCAACCAATTTACCTCCTCTTGATCAGTGTTCACAGAAGAATCTGTCACCTCTTTACCATCTTTCAATTCAACATCTCTTAACCGTTCCGCTAACCACCTCTGCACTGGAAAAATATTTTCCTTTACTTCCTTACTTAACGCCTGAACCTGCGATTTCAACTTCGAATTACATTCACTCATTTCTTCCTTCACCTCTTTCACAACTGTTTCATAGACTACTTCGGTCTTCTCATGTATTTTTCTGTCCATATATTTTAATAACCCATCATACTCGGCTTGTTTCATTTCTTTAAACCTTCCTCCAACGTCAGACAGCACTCCCAAATCATTCAATGTATATTCTACCTGTCCCAATCTCGAATCTAGTTTAACATAACTCTCAGTAACATCTTCTTGTACCTTCTTGATAGCTTCTATATCTCTGTCAATTACTCCAAGCCTAGCCCTCATTTCATTTCGACTCATCCTTAACTCCTCCGTTACCTTCTCCAAAGCTTCATCATGCCTAGGCTCACTCTCTGCTAAACGTTTATCTAATCTTTCGTAACCCGCTTTACATTCATCCTTAGATTCTTGAATCTGCTTCGAAAGATCACCCTTCTGTTCCAAAATATCATCTTTTAAACTATCAAGCCTCTCCAATAACACTCTTAAACTTTCCTCGTTCATGGTTATATTAATTAATATACACCCTAATACAATAAAAAAATAATCTTATTACACTCTACCTCAGTCTAAAAAAAAAAAAAAAAAAAAAAAAAAAAAAAAAAAAAAAAAAAAAAACCACTTCTGTAGTCAGTACCTTCCAAGTTTATACACAACTAGATACGCTAATACACCATAAACATTCACTATTATATGTGACCTTCTCAATAATTTATAAAACAATTACACACAAAAAAAAATCTTATCACTAAACCTCGTACCTTGTTTTTACCTCAGTCTACTCACAAAATCGATAAACAGCACATGAGTTCTCGTAGTCTTGAAAGATAAAGTGTTGCCCTTGGATTAGTTTAGCAGCACTCTACCCCACTTTGTCTCTCTCTGTTGCTCTCTGTGCTCACAGTCCTAAGAATTGTCAGCTCACCCACACTCAGGATGGTTCACTAGCCGTTAATAGTCTCAATTCTTCGCCTTAAACACACACCCTCTTAAACAAAATTTATTAGAACTGGATGTATAGTTATACTATACCTGCCTAAATAACCAAAAATTAAAATTAAAAAATATCTCTTATGTTCGTACGATTCTCACAATCCTGGACACACAGGGTCGTCAAATATGTAGCAGTTCGTCGTGACCTGTACTAGAAATCATAGGATAAAGTTCACTACCATTGACTCTCAGTTCACGTTAATAAGTATTGTCCATATTGTTCAGTGGTACAAATCTCTGAACTCCTACAATCTCTGTTTCGCTGTAACAATCGGGAGAAAATATTTTCTTTTTTTTTTTTTTTTTCCCAAGGTCGAATACACCGTTGCCCTTGCTGAGTGGAGCAATATTTACTTAAGGTGTTGCTCGACTTAGGTGGTAAAGTTTTCAGCCCTGTGTCGCCATCCCGATAGTCTTTCGTTTCAGCGAACACATAGATATAAATCGCTGCGCCACCCAAATAAAAGTCAACGCATCTGATAAACAAAATATATAATCAGAAGAACTCAGTTCAGTGGGCCTTTTTGGTCGCAGCGTGTGTCCAGAAAAATTGTGACTAATCATTCGAACATAGTTCATTTAGTCGTTATCTTCAAAGAGTAATATATACTAATAAAGTTGAAAAATTCTGAAATTCGACACACTTTACTGTTGCTGCGGTCGACCAGTAATACTGCTCGATCGCAGTAACAAATAATAATAAACTTTTAATATAGACAAGAAATATTACTTTTACAAATTACGCTCGCTAATGATACTTCCACGTAGCATTAGCGATCGTAGGTCAATTATTTGTAAACTAATACAATAAGTTACACTGCAAGTTTACTTTACATTCGACCACAGGGATCGATTTATTTAAAAGAAAAGTCTTATATTTTTCAATACAAATCCTGGCCAGACTCTAAATTTGCAAATACCTATCCTCACTGGTTATGCTATCTTTTTACAACAAAAACAGAAAATAACCTACAGTGCCACCACCACTTTCCGGACACCTCTCATAATTAAAATTACAAAATAAAGGCGAGGGCCGTTTTTCAGGTGTGGGCGAAATTAATCATTCAAAAGGTCTGGTTTCCCAGAACCCATAGAGTCTGCCTGTTGATCTTTAATAACAGCCTATGGAAAAACAATGAATGTAGTCGTCAATAGGTAAGGTTTTACTTTAGTTACTACCCAAATGGAGTACCGTAATTCCTTCGAATAGAATAATCACTGTTATTTTGTTCTGTAGACCTTATGCGGCATCTAATAAACCAAAACAACCTTTCACTTTAACAAGAAAAGCTTTGTATTGGTCATGAAAGTAGCTTTACATTTAATTGCCCTTCTTGCTCTTAGCCGGTGAATCATACTATTTCCATGCATTATTTTTTCAAATATGGACCATAAGCAGTATAGATCCAACTTATCAATAATAAATATGAGTGGAACTCCGTCACACTCACGATACTTCGGACAACACGCAGCCTCCGACAGTATCTACCATCCACACTAACTCCCAACTACAAAAATCAGACTATCTGCTATGTCCAAAAATTTTAATAAAATCAACTTACCACTGTTTTATACAGGGTAACTATTAAATTCCATTACGAATAGATCGTAATTATACACCTGGCTAAGAGAAGTTATTCTGTGGACCATCAAACTGATAACAAAAGAAATTCAACCATATGCATGAAATATAACTTTCATGACCAGATACTTCCTTGATTTACGAGTAAATTCTCGTAAAAATAAGATGAAGGATATGTTTTATTACTGATTAATTAATTACTCGTGGAATAAAACCACATAAGATACCGCATAAATTACTAACTGGCGCATTCCAGTATGCAACAAGAATTCGATAAACATTAAATTACGGCACTTTACCCTGGATATCTCATCTTAAAGTGGCTGCCTTTTCCGTTAATTCGCCGTTCGGCTGTCCAGAATGCACCAATTCATCATGTAAATCACATTTAGATGACTGTTTTACTTTTTCTTTATAATAATCGACATCACTTTTTGGTAGCAAAACCTTGACCTACCGACACCTTCATTTTTTTTTCCTTTACTTAGAGTTTCTTTTTTTTTTTTTGTAACACACTTCTATGCTCCGCGGGCGACCCGTTTATTCTTTGCTTCCACGCTGTTAGTATGCCCAGGGAAGCGTACGCCATCTTACTGTGGTTAAATCCCGCTGCTCCAGTGCGTTCACGTGAAAACATGCAACAATAAAAATTACTAGGTATAAATATACCATTCACATAAACAAAACAATTTCGTCAACCTAAGTTGTATGCAATATACTCTCGTTTTGCTATCGTCCAGAAGTCATGATGCACTCCAAAAAATTTCTGTACTGCTACAGTGCCCTCCCCTTAGCATCAACTTAGGTTGACAGAAATTCTTTACTTGATTCTTGACCAAGTTTGCTAAAAGTAATCAGTATTTCCTATACATGAAAAGATTTACTCTAAATTAAAAACATCACTGCAGTCAATTCCATAAAAAATCTTACACTTAAGTACAAAGAAATGAACTCTCAGTTTCTAACAGTCTGACACTATCAAAAATTACTATAGTATTTCAACTATACATATATACATATAATTTGTGTTCTCATGCCCATTTTGCCTATGATATCTTTATTTTTTCTTTCTCACAATGCCATTTTTGTCCTTAATATCACAGCATGTGGCACAATCTACCAAATTTTTACTAGCCTTCCAATAATAGTACATCTCCTGATTCATATTGTTATTAATTACATTAAATGTACATTGTAAATTATCTTCCTTTTTCATTGTTGTGTTCTTTCTATCTTGAATTTGTGTTTCACCCATATCAGTAAATAATATCTTCATATTCTTTAACACGCTATCAGAATCTAACTTACAAAAACTACTCTTCACTGGATAATATATTTTCACATCCTTAATATTATATTTTCCCAATACTTGGTCAGAATTCGGTCTCTTCACAATCACTGTTGTGGGATGGATTACCTCTTTAACTACGTAAGGTCCTTCATATAAATGTTCAAATTTTTCATCCTTTTATTTAATTTGCTACTCTTATAATGAGTTCTTATCAGGACATAATCACCTTCTCTTAATTGATCTTGCTTTCCATTAACTGAGCATTTTCTAATTCTCGCTTGAGCCTTTTTATGTAAATTTACACCCGTAAACTTAAACAGATTATTTTCAAAATCTATTCCCTTTGGAGGAAAATTAACATATTCCACTAACTTATCACACTTTAGTTGTTGTTTAATCAATTCCTTTGGAGAAAATCCAGTGCTACCATGTGGTATCTCATTCATAATATTTTCAAAATAACTAACATACTGGGGCCAAGATGTATGTCTCCTGTAACAATAGGTTCTGGCTAATCTACCTATTTCTCTCATTACCCTTTCCGAAGGATTTGTCTGAGGGTGGTAATAGGCGATTAGAAGATGTTGTATGTTATTCTCAGCCAAAAAATCCTTAAATTCATGTGATGTAAAAAGGTTTCCATTATCGGATATTATTCTCCGAGGTTTTCCAACCAGCGGGAAATAATCTTTACTTAAAATTTTGATAATTGTTTTACTATTGGCCACACGAATGGAATAAAATTTGACAAACTTCGACCATAATTCCAATATAACAAATATAAACCTCACTCCTCCAGCACCCTTCGGAAGAGGTCCCATTATATCCATAGCACAGATATCCCACATATTCTTTGGTACTACAGGATACAACTGGGTTCTTATTCCATAGTTAACAGGTTTGGTTTGCTGACACACCAAGCAACCTCGTAACTCTTGTTTTACTACCCGGGACATACCCTTACAGTAATAAAATTTTGTCATATGCATTAAACATTTTTCTGCTCCATAATGTCCAAATAATTTATGTATGTACCAAGTTAGTTCTCTCAAATACTTGCTGGGCACACACACTCGCCATCTAACCACATCTTTCATTGATTTATGGAAAAGCACATTATTATACAACACCCACTGTCTTCTCCAACCATTCCTCACATGATTAGGATTCTCCAATCTATCTAAGACTTTCCTTATCCATGGATCTTCTCTCTGTTCCACACCAATGTTTCTAAACACTTTCCTTAGCTCTTTATTCGCTGTCTTTACCATTACTGGATAAACCTTAAAATTCTGATCTAAATCAATACTCAATCCCTCTTCTTCAAAACCTACTGGTAATCTAGATAAAGCGTCAGGTATCGTATTCTCAGATCCCTTAATATATTTAATCTCAATATCATGTTCCTGTAAGGCTAACGCCCACCGAATCAGCCGTTTATGAAGCAATTTACTTGTCATAAGGAATGACAAAGCTCTATGATCCGTGTATACAATCACTTTCCTACCATAAATCAAATACCTAAATTTCTTCACAGACCACACAACTGCTAATGTCTCTTTCTCCGTAGTTGAATAATTTCGTTCACATGGGTTTAACATTCTACTTGCAAATCCGAGGGTAACTACTTCTATATCATTTCCTTTCCTATATTCCTGAAACAGATGACACCCAATTCCATATCCTGATGCATCAACTGCTATACAAAATTCCTTGTCTAAGTTTGGATGACCTAAAATTCTAGGATTATCCATTGCCTGCTTCAAAGATTCCCATTCCTTCTGACAGTCTCCTGTCCATGCCCATACAGTTCTTGCTTTTAATAAATTATTCAAATGAATGCAATTCATACTTTCAGGCGGAATAAACCGTCGATAGAAATTAATCAACCCTATAGCTGATTTCAATTGTTTCTTGTTCCTTGGAGTGGGACAATCCCTAATTGCCTTTAACTTATTCTCAGTGGGTTTGATTCCCTCTTGATTTATTACATGTCCAAGAAACTTCATTTCACTACATCCAAATTGAGCCTTCCCAAATTTTAGTTATTCCTTTCTCTAACAACCGTTCAAACAGATCTTCCAACAACGATAAATGCTCTGACCATGACTTTGTCACCACCATGATATCATCAACATATATAAAAACCTTTTCTAATAATCCGGGTCCTATTGCTGAATCTAATGCCCGTATAAATTCTGATACAGATATATTAAGCCCAAAAGGCAGAACCTTAAATTGATAACATTTTCCCTCAAATAAGAAAGCTGTATATGGTCTTGACTCTTCTGCAAGCTTTATTTGCCAGTACCCCGAAGTAAGATCGACAGAACTCATGTATTTCACATTTTCAAACCTTGCTAAGATCTCCTCCATTGGTAATGGCCTATCTCTCTCAATTTCAATAATTTTATTTACAGTTCTAGCATCCAACACCAACCTGATATCCCCATTGGGTTTCTTCACCGCCACGATGGGGTTTCCATAAGCACTACTTGAACGCTCAATTATACCCCATTCCACCATACGATTTATTTCTTTACGTACGGCTTCTCTCATACTAAGTGCTATGGGATAGGGTGGTCTGAAAAATGGTACATGTTCTTTAATCTTTAACCTACATTCATAATCCTTAATGGTACCAGGTTTACTATCAAAGAGCTGTTCATATTTTAATAAAACCTTCTCTAAATCCTCCTTCTCAATATCAGTCAAACTACTGGCTTCCTGACACCTATTCCTTACTTGTTCTGACCAGTCCGACCGTTCCTCACAACTAACCTCTTGTAAATTCTCTGAATAACATACAGACAAATTACGTGTATCTAATTGTACTTGCCATGAATCTATCCTATCCTTCATACCTTCACAACTATCACTTTGATTGATGTTAATCCACACCAATCTATCATCTACCAATAACCTCATTTTATTATCTAGAAAATCAAGCATAACCTTCTTGCTCACAAACCAATCCAAACCTAATAATATAGGTAAATTGATATTGGATACAACTAGCATTGACTGCTGTATCGTAATTCCTCCTAATTTAAATGTTAACAGTACCTCTTCTTCTACCTTTCTCCCTTTTGAACCTGTCAAACCAATTACTTGTACATTGGTAACAGGGAATGTGGGGCATGGCCACACATGTTTGTTTTTCTCCCACACTTCTTTTGCCAATAAGCTCACTTGACTACCTGTATCTAATAAAAATTCCATAGTTTGTCCACATACAGCTCCCTTAACTACTAAAGTTGATATGTTACTTTCCTTTTCCTCCTTTTCCAAAAGTAATTCCTCCTCTATTGGTAAATCTCCTTGGTATCTAAGAAATGCCGTCTTAAATCTTTGTTCATTACTTGAGTTACTAGTCAACGGATTATAATTCTTTGGATCCATTTCCTTTGATCCTACCTTTTTTTCCAGTACCTCTGATTTCACTTCTGAAGTACTACCCTTATTACTATTGTTGCCAGAATCTCCTGTAGACCCCTCATGAACTCTACCCATTTTAACCTGTCCATTTCCATTTCCTCTGACTCTTCTACTGTTATCATAATATCCTCTACCATTACTATTGCAACATCCTCTGTAACCACCTCTATGATTATTCCATTTCTCTTGTCTCCCATTCTGATGTCTAAAATTGCCATTATTGACACATTTATCACCATCAACGTTATCATTTATTTTTACACAACATGCAGTCTTCACTTTTGTGTTTTCTCCCTTATTCACATGGTCAAGTTGCCCTATATATTCCAAAGTCTCCTGCACCTTCGACCAGTCTCTCCCTGCTAACAACTCCTTCATTCTATTAGGTAACTTAGAAATTAGAACTTCCATTAAATGTTCTTCCCCAACAGACTTATCTAAAAATAAAGCTTGATTTAAATGATACTCCATAAAATTCCTACATCCTCCCCACTTTTCACTATAAGCTACTGGACTAAACAAATCAATTCTTAACTTTCTCTGTTCTTCCTCTGACCAAAACTTTGCTTTAAAAGCTGTAGAAAATGCCTCCACTGTTTTAAACCTATGACGATTCAGTATAGCCCACTGACTAGCATCTCCTTCAAGTTGTCCTATGATGAATCTTACTTTTCTTTCTTCATCCCAGCTACTTGGAAGTGAATCCTCAAAAGCCTTAAGAAAAATTACAGGATGTACTTCCCCCTTTGGTTTAAACTTTGGGAACTGCTGACCACCTGTTTTCATTCCAATTTTTATTTCCTCTGCTAAGTCATACTTGTTTATCTCCCTACAATATCTAACATCTTTACTCTTATCTGGTGATACCACATAACATACCTCCTGACTATGTACATCTCCTTGAACTCCCATATCTCTCTTAGTTTTAACTGGGGTTATTTGGTGAGAACTAACCTGAGCTCCCAACCAATTTACCTCCTCTTGATCAGTGTTCACAGAAGAATCTGTCACCTCTTTACCATCTTTCAATTCAACATCTCTTAACCGTTCCGCTAACCACCTCTGCACTGGAAAAATATTTTCCTTTACTTCCTTACTTAACGCCTGAACCTGCGATTTCAACTTCGAATTACATTCACTCATTTCTTCCTTCACCTCTTTCACAACTGTTTCATAGACTACTTCGGTCTTCTCATGTATTTTTCTGTCCATATATTTTAATAACCCATCATACTCGGCTTGTTTCATTTCTTTAAACCTTCCTCCAACGTCAGACAGCACTCCCAAATCATTCAATGTATATTCTACCTGTCCCAATCTCGAATCTAGTTTAACATAACTCTCAGTAACATCTTCTTGTACCTTCTTGATAGCTTCTATATCTCTGTCAATTACTCCAAGCCTAGCCCTCATTTCATTTCGACTCATCCTTAACTCCTCCGTTACCTTCTCCAAAGCTTCATCATGCCTAGGCTCACTCTCTGCTAAACGTTTATCTAATCTTTCGTAACCCGCTTTACATTCATCCTTAGATTCTTGAATCTGCTTCGAAAGATCACCCTTCTGTTCCAAAATATCATCTTTTAAACTATCAAGCCTCTCCAATAACACTCTTAAACTTTCCTCGTTCATGGTTATATTAATTAATATACACCCTAATACAATAAAAAAATAATCTTATTACACTCTACCTCAGTCTAAAAAAAAAAAAAAAAAAAAAAAAAAAAAAAAAAAAAAAAAAAAAAAAAACCACTTCTGTAGTCAGTACCTTCCAAGTTTATACACAACTAGATACGCTAATACACCATAAACATTCACTATTATATGTGACCTTCTCAATAATTTATAAAACAATTACACACAAAAAAAAATCTTATCACTAAACCTCGTACCTTGTTTTTACCTCAGTCTACTCACAAAATCGATAAACAGCACATGAGTTCTCGTAGTCTTGAAAGATAAAGTGTTGCCCTTGGATTAGTTTAGCAGCACTCTACCCCACTTTGTCTCTCTCTGTTGCTCTCTGTGCTCACAGTCCTAAGAATTGTCAGCTCACCCACACTCAGGATGGTTCACTAGCCGTTAATAGTCTCAATTCTTCGCCTTAAACACACACCCTCTTAAACAAAATTTATTAGAACTGGATGTATAGTTATACTATACCTGCCTAAATAACCAAAAATTAAAATTAAAAAATATCTCTTATGTTCGTACGATTCTCACAATCCTGGACACACAGGGTCGTCAAATATGTAGCAGTTCGTCGTGACCTGTACTAGAAATCATAGGATAAAGTTCACTACCATTGACTCTCAGTTCACGTTAATAAGTATTGTCCATATTGTTCAGTGGTACAAATCTCTGAACTCCTACAATCTCTGTTTCGCTGTAACAATCGGGAGAAAATATTTTCTTTTTTTTTTTTATTCCCAAGGTCGAATACACCGTTGCCCTTGCTGAGTGGAGCAATATTTACTTAAGGTGTTGCTCGACTTAGGTGGTAAAGTTTTCAGCCCTGTGTCGCCATCCCGATAGTCTTTCGTTTCAGCGAACACATAGATATAAATCGCTGCGCCACCCAAATAAAAGTCAACGCATCTGATAAACAAAATATATAATCAGAAGAACTCAGTTCAGTGGGCCTTTTTGGTCGCAGCGTGTGTCCAGAAAAATTGTGACTAATCATTCGAACATAGTTCATTTAGTCGTTATCTTCAAAGAGTAATATATACTAATAAAGTTGAAAAATTCTGAAATTCGACACACTTTACTGTTGCTGCGGTCGACCAGTAATACTGCTCGATCGCAGTAACAAATAATAATAAACTTTTAATATAGACAAGAAATATTACTTTTACAAATTACGCTCGCTAATGATACTTCCACGTAGCATTAGCGATCGTAGGTCAATTATTTGTAAACTAATACAATAAGTTACACTGCAAGTTTACTTTACATTCGACCACAGGGATCGAATTATTTAAAAGAAAAGTCTTATATTTTTCAATACAAATCCTGGCCAGACTAAATTTGCAAATACCTATCCTCACTGGTTATGCTATCTTTTTACAACAAAAACAGAAAATAACCTACAGTGCCACCACCACTTTCCGGACACCTCTCATAATTAAAATTACAAAATAAAGGCGAGGGCCGTTTTTCAGGTGTGGGCGAAATTAATCATTCAAAAGGTCTGGTTTCCCAGAACCCATAGAGTCTGCCTGTTGATCTTTAATAACAGCCTATGGAAAAACAATGAATGTAGTCGTCAATATGTAAGGTTTTACTTTAGTTACTACCCAAATGGAGTACCGTAATTCCTTCGAATAGAATAATCACTGTTATTTTGTTCTGTAGACCTTATGCGGCATCTAATAAACCAAAACAACCTTTCACTTTAACAAGAAAAGCTTTGTATTGGTCATGAAAGTAGCTTTACATTTAATTGCCCTTCTTGCTCTTAGCCGGTGAATCATACTATTTCCATGCATTATTTTTTCAAATATGGACCATAAGCAGTATAGATCCAACTTATCAATAATAAATATGAGTGGAACTCCGTCACACTCACGATACTTCGGACAACACGCAGCCTCCGACAGTATCTACCATCCACACTAACTCCCAACTACAAAAATCAGACTATCTGCTATGTCCAAAAATTTTAATAAAATCAACTTACCACTGTTTTATACAGGGTAACTATTAAATTCCATTACGAATAGATCGTAATTATACACCTGGCTAAGAGAAGTTATTCTGTGGACCATCAAACTGATAACAAAAGAAATTCAACCATATGCATGAAATATAACTTTCATGACCAGATACTTCCTTGATTTACGAGTAAATTCTCGTAAAAATAAGACGAAGGATATGTTTTATTACTGATTAATTAATTACTCTTGGAATAAAACCACATAAGATACCGCATAAATTACTAACTGGCGCATTCCAGCATGCAACAAGAATTCGATAAACATTAAATTACGGCACTTTACCCTGGATATCTCATCTTAAAGTGGCTGCCTTTTCCGTTAATTCGCCAGTCGGCTGTCCAGAATGCACCAATTCATCATGTAAATCACATTTAGATGACTGTTTTACTTTTTCTTTATAATAATCGACATCACTTTTTGGTAGCAAAACCTTGACCTACCGACACCTTCATTTTTTTTTCCTTTACCTAGAGTTTCTTTTTTTTTTTTTTTTGTAACACACTTCTATGCTCCGCGGGCGACCCGTTTATTCTTTGCTTCCACGCTGTTAGTATGCCCAGGGAAGCGTACGCCATCTTACTGTGGTTAAATCCCGCTGCTCCAGTGCGTTCACGTGAAAACATGCAACAATAAAAATTACTAGGTATAAATATACCATTCACATAAACAAAACAATTTCGTCAACCTAAGTTGTATGCAATATACTCTCGTTTTGCTATCGTCCAGAAGTCATGATGCACTCCAAAAAATTTCTGTACTGCTACATCGGCCGCCGCGGCCGGCTCAACCTTAGAGAAGGAACAGAATTATTTATTTATTTCATGATCAACACATTCTATACGATTAGGTTTTCAAATAGCATTCGAAGGTTGTTGCCAACATCGGCACCGTGTGCCTCTACGACCGTAAACTTTAGATCCTGTACACTAATATTCTTTTTAGTTTTAGTGTTTGTAATACATTCAAACTTTCTCAGTAATATAATAGAAGTACTTTCAGCAATTTGAGTACAAAAATCCGATGTGGTGAATTTGCCAAGCAGACAACAAACACTTACTGCAAGATCTCAAATGAACCTCGCATATTGACAGTCATTATTCAAATAGAAGCCAAGATCCTTTAAAAATTTTATCTAGATGACCAGTTTGTGCAGCATTAAACGTAGTACACGATTTTTATCACAGAATTATATGTTTCTTGCTCTTTTTTCTGTATTTGGACAGAAGCATCAATAAGTAAAGAAAACGCGAGATTTTTATGTCTAATCCACTTATACTTACAAGAGCACTTGTAAAACATTTCACTAAACTTAAATAAAACAACACTGCTCGTATAAGCTGCGTGCTATGTTTAGCATTCGCAGGAATGAAAATGGCGGATGCGCCAGCCTGTGGTTTTAGGAGCTCTAGGCTACAGCGTTGTCAACTTGACGACTCCGGCCTCTGCTATAGGCGGACGTGGTTGGAGGCAACTCAAATGTTCAAATGTTTGTATAGTCTATGGTACTTAACTACGGGGTCATCAGCCCCTAAACTTACAAACTACTTATTTACTACCTTATATTAAGGACGGCACAAATATCCATGCCCGAGGGGGGATTCGAATCCCCGACCGTAGTGGCCGTGCAGACCGTGACAGGAGCGCCTTAGTCCCCTCGGCCACCGCGGCGGGCTGGAGGCAACTACGAGTCGACAGACCACGGACTCGATGTCGCGGGCCCAAGTATGAGGTCACGACTCCGTTGCAGGGTCGCATCGTGGCTCCGAGTCCGTCGCCCTGGCCTGATTCCACCACACCAAAGATCTGCACGACAGCAGCGAGACGTCGCCATGGAGGTTCGCGGCTTCACAGACCGTACAGACACCGCTGCGAGGAAGCGGATGACGACAATCTTCCGAGCGCAGCCGCCCCAGAGCCGAGTCAGCAGGATCCGTATCGCAAGCGTACGGCATATGTCGCCGCACGCACACTCGTCACGGCACCAGATGACCATAGAAGATACCCGACAGGTATTTGAAGAAACAATTAATACAGTTGAACCGGTCGGGACTCCCTTCACTGTCAAAATAATAAACTCCATCTACAACACGCAGGTGCTTGGATCTTGCTGGCCACTAGAGGACATAACATGCTGTAGGCAGTCTATAGATACACGAGCTGTACATAGGCGTGCGTTATCTTGTTAGTGCTGTGCCATCAGGTGTAGACAGCGAAAACGCATAATGTCTGTTAATATACCTCCAACCACGTTAGAACAAGAGGAGTTGTTTGGATACAAGGATCCGGGAGTGATAAGCCACTGAGCAACTTTGATTACCGATTTATTTCACTTACACTACTGGACATTAAAATTGCTACAACAAGAAGAAATGCAGATGATAAACGGGTATTCACTGGACAATATATTATACTAGAACTGACATGTGATTACGTTTTCACGCAATTTGGGAGCATTGATCCTGAGTAATCAGTATCCAGAACAACCACCTCTGGCCGTAATAACGGCCTTGATACGCCTGGGCATCGAGTCAAACAGAGCTTGTATGGCGTGTACAGGAACATATGCCCATGCAACTTCAACACGATACCATAGTTCATCAAGAGTAGTGACTGGCTCATTGTAACGAGCCAGTTGCTCGCCCACCATTGACCAGATGTTTTCAACTGGTGAGAGATCTGGAGAATGTGGTGGCCAGGGCAGCAGTCGAACATTTTCCATACACAGAAAGGCTCATACAGGACCTGCAACATGCGGTCGAGAATTATTCTGCTGAAATGTAGGGTTTCGCAGGGATCGAATGAAGAGTAGAGCCACGGGTCGTAATACATCTGAAACGGTCACTGTTCAAAGTGCCGTCGATGCGAACAAGAGGTGACCGATACGTGTAACCAATGGCCAATGGCACCCCATACCATCACGCCGGATGATACGCCAGTATGGCGATGACGAATACACACTTCCAATGTGTGTTCACCGCGATGTCGCCAAACACGGATGCGACCATCGTGATTCTGTAAACAGAACCTGGAGTCATCCGAAAAAATGTTTTGCCATTCGTGCACCTAGGTTCGTCGTTGCGTACAGCATCGCACGCGCCCCGGTCTGTGATGCAGCGTCAAGGGTAACCGCAGCCATGGCCTCCGAGCTGATAATCCATGCTGCTGCAAACGTCGTCGAAATGTTCGTGCAGATGGTTGTTGTTTTGCAAACGTCCCCATCTGTTGACTCAGGGAGCGAGACGTGGCTGCACGATCCGTTACAGCCATGCGGATAAAATGCTTGTCATCTCGACTGCTAGTGATACGAGGCCGTTAGGATCCAGCACGGCGTTCCGTATTGACTTCTTGAACCCACCGATTCCATATACTGCTAAAAGTCACTGGATTGCTACCAACGCGGGCAGCATTGTCGCGATACGATAAGCCGCAATCGCGATAGGCTACAATCCAACCTTTATCAAAGTCGGAAACGTGATAGTACGCATTTCTCCTCCCTACACGAGGCATCGCAACAACCTATCACTAGGCAACGCCGGTCAACTGCTGTTTCTGTATGACTAATCGGCTGGAAACTTTCCTCGTGTCAGCACGTTGTAGGTGTTGCCACCGGCGCTATCCTTATATGAATGCTCTGAAAAGCTAATCATTTGCATATCACAGCATCTTCTTCCTATCGGTTAAATTTCTCGTCTGTAGCACGTCATCTTTGCGGTGTAGCAATTTTAATGGCCTGGAGTGTAATATTATTTCCACATACATTGGCACTTGAGCACAAGGTTGCATAAGCAAACAACGGCTACCAAACCTTAAATTTATTTGACAATATTAGGAGAGCCCTTTTAATAACAAATTTTTCTAAAGAAATGTGTGCATTAAGTTAAAAATTCTTCACATCAGTGGGTGCACTCAGTAAACTATGGAACAATCAAAATCACTTATCAAGAGGTGCATTCCAGGCTTGATTAAAATTTATTTCTTCACAGGAATGTACATTTGACATTCATATACAGTTGGAAAGGAAAGTCAGAGAACCATAAATTCAAGTGTGCACTCAACTCAGTAAAAGTTAATTCATTAAATGTGACCTGAGAGCTCAGCACCATGAACCAAAAGTAGGAAAAGATTTAAATTACTCAGACGAGGAAACATTGCATTCTTTGAGCTAATGTTTACACTACGAACAAGGTGCGTGCACCTTGATATTAACACTGACAAGATATCCCCAAAGTCACAAGCAAATGTATGTGAACAAAATTTCAATTTTCATTAAAACAAAGTCTACTTTAGTGTAATAAAATTAATAATTTAAGACAATCTTACACTGAAGTTAGACCACAAGAGAACTTAAACACGGCATAAGGACTCATTAATCAAACTCGGTTATGTTATCTTCAAAGTTTGAACTATTCTAAGAGAAACATATTACAATTAGTGGGTTTTAGCTTTACTATATCAACCAGTTACTCAACCTGTTGCAACAGTGGTCACCGGCGTAGGCTCAGGAGCTAAAGAGAGATACCCAGAGTCCCGTTAAATTATTTATGAACACCAAGCTTCTACAACCGGAAAAGAAAAGGATATGATTTCACACTCCTTGGCAAAGCAAGACAGTTAAACCATGTCCGGACTCTCGTGCCATGACTTTCAAAATCATAACACACAGGTACCACCAAGCCTGGCCCCCATCTCCTCCCATTAAAACTGATCCAGGACTTCACTCATGCCAACTGGAAGTACATCACCAACCACATTGAAAGCAACCCTTATCTCTCACATTCGAAATAGATGACAGAGCAGCACAGCACTCAACTCGACAATGCCAATAAAATCTAGTGAGTATTAGACGCACGACGTAGCTCAATCCTATCCTACCCTCTCTTGCACAACAAGCAATCTCTACCAGACCACCTCATCAAGGTCAACCTTTTCACTACCTACCTCGCAGTCACATTCACCAAACACAACAACCCCACTTTGGTCACTCCATGCCACCTGACGTCCACGAATGCTGCTACCTTCCTCCCAAATTCAGATACTTATACTACATACCACGAACAAAACTGAAAACTCCTTTAACGACACACAATATTCTGTCCATAGTAACGATCTGTGACTCATCAATGTGTACCTCCAACCTGTCAAGTGCACGCCCTCTAAATCCTTTCTTAAAGCAATCTCAACCACCTTCCCCTACTTGATCATAAATTCTCCCCAGAAATACGAGTACACACCTCTTTCCAGCACTGACCTTCACTCCTACTCCCTTCCTCAAAGAAGGCACCCACCCACCCTATGTCAAGAGCTGGCGTTTTCTTTCCTCTTCACACTTCCTCGCCCTCGCCCCCCCCCCCCCACCCGAAATACCCGCGCCCTCCTGCTACAAACACTTCCTGACGTCCTATATCTGCTTTCCCAATCCCTATTTGTTCCCTGACTCCACCATACAGTTATCAGAAGCCCTTTGCACTTTTTGTATGTCCCGTTGTCAGTCACCTGTTTTATATCTACACTCATGAATACTCGTCATTATTTTGTGTTTTATCGAATATGTTGTCAGTTGTGCAAAATCTGTTGGCTGAAGAGTGGTAATCCAGCAGCTGCCAACACGTCTCCCCCCCCCCCCAGAAAGGTGGAGGAATGTAATTTACTTTGTAAATAAAATAAATAAATAACACCCTCACTTATGTAATCTCACTTACACCGTTAGCTTCGCTTGCTTAACGCTCTTGATTGCTCGTTAATACGTTACTAGTCTACTGATCGTTCTCTTGATCACAAATGTGCCTCGTTTTTCTCTGCTCAGTCTCGTTGGAACCACAGTTCGTCTCAGCGTGTGGTACTCGTCTTGTGGTTGTCTTGTTCGGTTTGTCCTGGTGCCCGCATCTTTATGTAACTGCCGTGCCCACCGCTGGCAGGAATGTAATTTATTTCTAGATAAAATAAATAACACCGTCGCCATACCTTCAGCAGGCTGCTCCACCGCGTGGCGACTCTCGTGTGCCTCTGTCATACCTGCAACTCTGACAGTGACCGATTTCCGATAACCGCAGATATAGCAAAAACTAATGTACTGTTTCACATTTTTGGTCTTCGTCGCACAGCCAGACACTACCAAATTAGCCTAACATAGACCACATGAGGCCCACTTGCCGGGTAGTCTCGATTCAGGACCGAGGCCAACGCGCCTCCCGAATACCGGAAGCGACGCTTAGACCATACGGCACCCGGCCGGGTTATCTGCATTTGGATTTATTAATTTTGCAACGTATCCCGAATGTAATATACAAACTAACTGACTAATACTGAGTAAGTGCAAAACTGAACTTCTACAACCGAACAATGTGGTGACTCCAACCACCGAGGTAAGTCTAATAACATTAATTAGTGCGCGCAGCGGAAACGCCCGAGGAAAGGGAAAACAAATATACTGAAAAATTATGTACCTGTTGAAAGTAATCCCGAAGGGTACAGTGAAACTGATTAACCTGAATAATGAAAGGGGGAGGGAATCTGACTTCGACACAGAAAAAAAAAGAAAATTTGACTTACATCGTATATATTTACTACAAAACAGGAAACTGCAAGGAGCTCGCAGAATGCAGGATCATGAATTTTGCCATTAGTATTTAAAATATGCAAAAATGGTTACTAGGTAATAATGAAGTCAAAGAATAATTTAAAAAAATGAGAAAAAAAGAAGAGGAAACTAACTACAAAAATGAAAACGGGGAAAGGAAATTTAAATCATAAATATCATATTATTAAAAAAAATTAAGGCAGAAAAACATTATAGGAAGTTTTAAAAAATCTTGAATTAGAATAATGGCGTGCCGAAACATACCTGATGATATAATTACCATCAAAGCGTTTAACTCTGGCGCGCTACTGCCTCTCGCATGTCGGAGCGCTCTGTCTCAAATCGAACGATGGTTCCAAAGACTTACAACGTATATCTGAAGTCAGTTCACAGAAAATCAACTACATTGAATATCTTTATCGTAAAATACCTAAAAAATAAATTAAATACAATGCAGAATAACAAACAGTACAAATAATCAGAAGTAATATAAATTAACAGAAAAATTTACGTAACTTTTTAGGTGCCGTGTAAACACTATTGCGGCTTACAGAGAACGTACACAAACTCAGACATTAAAGAAAATAAAAATTATTTTTAGGCGATAGCGACCTTACATTTTCACATAGGATATTTATTAATACTAGCAGTAACAATAATACAGGCTGGAGAAATAGTGGCCCCCAGACGAGTAGATACAATTGGACGTGAATGTATTGAATGAATACAACAGTATCCCGTGAAAAGACCTACAGTTACTTCCAACAGGACAGAGAAACTACCCATACAGTCGGCCGAACTTTGGAGCACACTGACACAATCTTTACACCTGCGGATCCTAGCAGAGGCCAGTCTGGTCGCGGTCAGAGTTGCCCACCCAGGCCACGTGATCTGTCACTGTGCGATTACTTTGCCTGCGAAGTCTCTGGCGAATCCCGACAACTCTCGGATTCACAGGCCTCAAGAACTGCAGCAGAACATTTTAGGTGAGTTGGCTGCAATTCCAGCAGTACAGATTTGATTTGCCTTCAGCTGAGCAGGCCTAAAAGGGCCAACAGTTGATTGGTACCACTGTTAATATCCTCTACACTCTACAGTGTTCCATTTAGTGGTACCGGCAAGAACGTTCTATGTCGAGCTTTAAATTTCTCTCCTGAAAAATGCACAGACTGTGACTTGCCCCAATTCCTCCTTGGGGTCTTCTTATATTTACATTCGTACGTCAACAAACAAAATTTCATTACCTGTTTGGATGTTAATTTCAAAGAAAAGAAGTAATGTGTGAAAAATTATACTGGGTCAGATAGTTCATTTATTGTATGTATTGTGCTGTTTAGATGAAAATCTATTCTCCATAATTAAGTCCCTTCTCTCAGTCATGGTATGCTAGAAATTCCTTTTCTCCCCAATTCTATTCAGTAACTCCTCATTTGTTATGTGATCAACGCACCTAATCTTCAGCATTCTTCTGCAGCACCAAATTTTAAAAGCCTCTATCCTGAACTATTTATCGTCCATGTTTCACTCTCGTACATTGTTACACTCCACACAAATACCTCAGAAAAGACTTCCTTACATTTAAATGAATATTCGATGTCAATAAATTAAACTTTTACTGAGATATGTATTAACTGCCGTAAGTTTAAAAAATTCATGTTGTCAACCATCAGCTGTTTATTATATTTACAAAGTTACCGGTTTCGGTTATTAACCATCATTATAAAAGTAAATTAAACAGGCCGGTAAAGTTGTAATTATAATAAATAGCTGATGGTTGGAAATATGCATTTTTTTTAAGTTAAAAATTATTCTTTTTCAAAAACGGTGTTCTTCCCATTGCTGTTTTGGTTTTTATATCCTCTGTACTGTGACCGTCAAACGTTGTTTTACTGTCCAAGTAACAAAACTTATCTACCATCTTTATTGTTTCGTTACCTAACCTATTTGCTTCAGTTAAGCTTGATTTTCTTAGGCTGCGTTCCATTACCCTTGTTTTTCTCTTGTTGAAAATGTTCATCTTTTACACTGTTTCAAAACACTGTCAGTTGCTCTTCCAGATCCTTTGCTGCCTCTGACAGAATTACAGTTTCATCATTAAAGAGCAATGTTTTTATTTCTTCACTCTGAACTCTAATTCCTTCTCCAAATGTCTCCTTGCTTCCCTTCACAGCTTGCTCAATGTTCAGACTTAATAAAATTGGGGAAAGACTACAACCCTGTCTGATTGTAAAATGTAAACTTTCGCGGCCGGAATTGTCAAAATTACTAAAAATTTCCGGGCTATTATGCCGTTGTCTTATGGATTTATTATGGAAACCCAACGTTTCGTCCCCGACTGCGGAGGACATTTCCAAGGGGGCTTGTGGCACTTTTGAATGTCCGATGCACACCCTGACTGAAGCCAAACTCCGTTTACGAGGGCTTGCGCGTAGAGATGTAACGTCAGATGTTTTTGATATGCGCGCGCAATTTGTCGTTGCCGATTGCCGCCGTCCGTTAATATGTCTTCAAAACCGGAATCCATATTTCATTTAGTTTCACGCCCTCCTCCATCCTATTGAAATCTTTGGGGTGTTTTAAATTTCTATAGCCTCCCTGTCTGTCCTATGTATTGACCAATATATCATTCAATTTACATATAAAATGTCTCGAATCCTTGATATAGGAATCTGAACGCCCCACATGCGGTCGTAATAGTGTTGTCAAGAACTTGGCAATCAAATAGGTGGGCGAAGCAATTGCACTAACAATTGGTATTAGAGGAGAAATAGTTTCCTTTTCTTTGTGGACTTTCGGCAACCCATAAAGACTTGGCGATAGTGCAACTGAAGTGAACAGACTTTTTTGAACACACTGTTCAATGGAAGATTTTTTACTACCTGTGTAACAGTTCTAAGAACTTTGTCAGTAGGAACTTATCTAAGTTTCCTGTATGTCTGCAGGTCTAACAATTCCTTAATCTTGCAATGGTAGTCAGTCACATTTAAAACCACTGTACAATTTCCCTTATCTATCGTCCTCATTCAGGCTTTTTATAGCATTTTTCTCACTCGTTGTTAAATTACTTTTTGGAGGCTTTGCACGAGCCAATACTCTTACAGTTTCTATACGTATTTCCTCAGCTGTAACTTTTTTCTAAATTATGTATACCCGCTTCTATATTTGCTATAATTTCCTCTGTGGGCACAACTCGCGGACTAACAGCAAAATTTCCGCCCCTGGAAAGCACGTATCTCCCATTATCAGATAGCAAATGTTCCGATAAATTGACAACAGTGCGGGAAGAAGCTAAGGGACTGATGGTCGTTTGCGGTCACAAATTGTCAAATATCTTCCTTTGTCTACTAGACGTTGTCAACACACGTTTGTTAATGGTATCGTGCCACAACCTGTCAATTATATCCCAGTCACTACTACGTACACTATTACTGATGGTAACATGGACAGACAATAGCTTACAGTTTGTGTTTGCCAGGTCCCGCCAGGTCTGTTGAATCCGCTCCCGTAGTAGAGCCTCTTCCGTCCCTTTGTAAATCCGCTGCGCCTTGGCTATGCTACATAATCGTTTCATCCTCAGTAATTGTGGAATGACACTGGCCGATCTGCAACGAAACAGAAATGAGAGGGAACACAAAAGCTGCACTCTCTTCTTCTGGAGACATTCCATGCGTCGCACATTTCTTGACATTTCCTCCCCGTAGAGGCGTCTTATTGTAAAATGTAAACTTTCACGGTCGGAATGGTCAAAATTACTAAAAATTTCCGGGCTATTATGCCGTGGTTTAATGGATTTATTATGGAAACCCAACATTTCGTCCCCGACTTCGGAGGACATTTTCAAGGGGGATCGTGGCACTTTTGAATGTCCGATGCACACACTGGCTCGCTACTGACTGAAGCCAAACTGCGTTTACGAGGGCTCGCTCGCAGAGGTGAACCGTCAGATGTTTATGATATGCGCGCGCAGTTCGTCGTTGCCGATTGCCGCAGTCCGTTAATATGTCTTGAAAACCGGAATCCATATTTCATTTAGTTTCACGCCCTCCTCCATCCTATTGAAATTATGGGGGTGTTTTAAATTTCTATAGCCTCCCTGTCTGAGCCCCTTCCCAACCAATGCTTCCCTTTCTTGCCCTTAGCCTCTAATAACTGCTTTCTGGTTTCTGTACAGGTTGTAAACGACTTTCCTTTCTCTATATTTTACCTCCACCGACTTTGGAATTTACTCACTGAATAACATCGGCGACACGTTGTAGCACCACCTCACTCCATTCTCGCTTCCTTTTCTATTTTATTTACGTGTGTGCGTGTTTATCTGTTAGAGAGAGCGTGCTCTGGGAAGCCTTCCCGTTGCCATTACATGGTCGGGCAGCGCACAGCAGAGCGTGGGCTTGCAGTGGCGCTTCTGCCACAGAAGAGTCTCGTCGCCTGCGATAAATCTGGCTGCTAATTGGGCTGCACAGGTGGCGGTGTCGGCGGCTCGTTATGGCGCCGCCCCCCCCCCCCCCCCTCACAGCTGGTCTGGGCACTAGACACCACACCGGGCCGGTGCTTTTTGTCAACAGGCTTGTCGTCTCCGTAAGATCTACGTGTTCGTCTGCAGTGAACGGGAAGGACTCGAAGAGTTGATCCGCGCCTCCTATTCTCACTCGATGAAAGCCGTAAAACCCTTTCCACACGGGAAGTGAGAGCTTACGAGATTACCCATGATGCTCCAGTCACGCCGTCCGCGTACAGTGTAGACGCGTCCACTTGCACAGGATTCGCGCATATGATCGCTAAAGGTAAAGCAGTCAACAATCCGAAGATTGGTTTGAACACGACATTGCTTTACTAGGCATGGTCCTGTTTGGAGGTGGTATGCCGTTGCCTTACCCAGCCGGTTATAGGGGGACCTACAGTTTAACGTGGGTTTCGAACCACGATGCTACTCGGTATTTTTCACACGAGCCAGAGGTGAAAGAAGTAGAAAGTGACAGATAAAAATCCTAGGACCTGGAGGGGATCGAACCCGCAACATTTTTTTTTTTTTTTTTTTTTTTTGCAACCGACGCGCAAATATGATCGCTGGTAGACGGAATAGGATGGATCCTAGTCTCAAGCGTATGTAATTACTTCGTGCAAGCGCAGACGACCGAATGGGGAACCCAGCTGACAAACGAAGCCAAGTCGGGAATTTGTTTGAGAATCTGTACTTGCCTCCTGCTCAGAGGAACGTAGTTTTTCGATTCAGTTGTAAGTATTTTAGGAGGTGATACTATAGAGGAATAGCATTAAAAATTTTATATACTTTGTGTACAATTTTTATTGAATACAGAGATATAGCTGTAATATGAAATCCAAACAGACGTAGAGCAAATGTAAATCAAGAAATTTTCACTGATTCATTCGTCGGTTCTCGGTAGTTCAACATTACACTTACTTAAAAATAGAATTTTGTGTATGTTCTACGCGTTTATTTCCACGTAGTTACCCGGTTTTCTGCTTGCTAGGACATAATCAGACTTTAAACTACGTAGGTTATTTAAATAAAAGTCAATATGGTGATCTACCAAGAACCGACGAAAGAATCAGTCAAAATATCCAAATCAGTTTGTTGTACATACCAAGAGCTGTATCTCTGTACCCAATTAAAATTGGACACACGTTATATGAAATGTTAACTGCAAATCCTCTTTATTACCATCTTTAAAATATTTAATATTTTTCCTGAAACATGTTGTAGTTAACAAATGAAATATTTGTTTTTGGTGAGCATTATTTGAAGATTAATCAAAGTGTAAGGTCTATGTATAGACACCTGAGCTTGTTCATCATATACATAGGGGTCACAAACTGCAGGGGCTGGAAGTATGTAATCGCATTTTATAATGAGGGCGTTAACACATGTGAGCGACGTAGTTACGCATGAACTGCACGAAAACAATTAAATACAATTTCACAGTGGCAGTCAAAAACACAAATAAATGTTTTAATCATCACAATATATCATACAGTTTCGAAAAGTGATGTTAACGCGGCGATTCATTTGCTGTAAGTCGACAACAAACGAAGTAGACGCGTGAAGCAGACGATTCAACGAATGCGTACCGTTTGAACGCTTCTTTGTAGTTCGGCGGTCAATCGCAAGGGGCGCTTCATCTGACAACGACTTCCTTGTGCGTGTTGTACGTCTCGCGTAGAAAGGGCTTAAGGGAGTGAAATACCTATTGAAACAATGCCTGTACTCGAATTAGCTCGGCCCGAAACGATATACGAAAGTTGTCCGACAATGATCAAAATTTTTTTTTACAACATACTTTTATACGACATACATTTAACACGTTCGTGACGATTGACTGGTGATTTATTTTCGCTTGGGCCTGACTTCTTTTGTGACGTAAATTGATTCTTACGCGGACACCAATACGATATATAGCAAGAAAAAAAATTACATACCACGATACCAGTATAATTCCGGCATCACGCCACAGTGGCGTCCGCAGGCTGCTAGGATAGATACGGGAGTTATAACAACAACCAGCAACGAACCTCTATCTCTGTCGCAAATTGTTGTTTTACAGTTTGAATTCATATTTTTAACGGTATATTTTACATTCTGGTCTATTTTGTAACATTACTAATTTTTATTTTTTACTTTTCATGGGATAGTTCCCATTCAAATTTAGACACGTGAGTTTGAGGCGCTATGCTACGATGCGCGAGGCCATTCTCCGTCATGGGTTCGAATCTCCCCTCGGGCATGGATGTTTGTGCCGTCTTTAGTATAAGATAGTTCATAAGTAGCTTGTAAGTTTAGGGACTGATGACCGCGCAGTTAAGTCCCATAAGCTTCACAAGCATTTGAACATTTTTGACAAGTAATAATCGATGTAAACATTTATTTATTATACAGGACAATAGTTATGTATCAAAACAATTGTAAATACATGAAGAAAAAACAGTAATTAGTCACTTCCACTTATGTACATACATCTGTATTTATAACAAACCTACATTTCAAAATGTCAATGAATATACACAAGAATGACAACGTATGCATAGAATGAAACTTTCACTCTGCAGCGGAGTGTGCGCTGATATGAAACTTCCTGGTAGATTAAAATTGTGTGCCGGAACCGAGACTCGAACCTGGGACCTTTGCCTTTCGCGGGCAAGCGCTCTATCGACTGAGCTATCCCGACACGACTCACGATGCCGCCTCACAACTTTACTTGTTGTAGTACGAATTAGTACTGTTTTTATTTACGTTAAGTGCAGGAACTCCTTGATGTATTCGTTATCACTGTCAAATTTAACTTGTATTTTAATTGGTTTTATAGATATGACGACACTGTCAACTTATTCAGAAAATGTATAAAACTAAACTGCTCAGATAATTTTGTAAGTACTTCTACCATGGATGAATATCTTTATATTTTATATTTGTGTCACATTGAAGCTTGACTAATTTTTGTACTATTATAGAAATGCCTGGAAGCTGGGACACATGACAGCAAAGTGTACAATGCACTTCCTGTGATACGACGTCCATTGATAAAGGTTAAGGAAAACAGTTATTAAGCAGTTTTCCCTCAGAAGGCTAAGCAGAGCCATACCTCCGATTCCACAACAAGTCAGCATACTAACGACCGTTTCAGATCGGTGGGAGACCGTAAACTAAAGTTAGAAAATTCCAAGCACTTGCCACTCCGACGCAGGGAAACGTTCAAATTGAGAGAACACCAGTACTAAACACGAAGCACTTCGA
This sequence comes from Locusta migratoria, assembly GCA_026315105.1. Classification (NCBI taxonomy): domain Eukaryota; kingdom Metazoa; phylum Arthropoda; class Insecta; order Orthoptera; family Acrididae; genus Locusta; species Locusta migratoria. The sequence continues at coordinate 133,039,666 of CM048749.1, read as the reverse complement.
CAATACACAACGTCAAATACGCTCATTCGGTTCTTTTCCTGCAACCGATACTGAAGACAAACATCAGGCTTTTAAGCTGCAGACGTCAACTCAGGGTATGTATGATAGTTTTTCCATAAACCTGTTGCCCGGGACGGCGTTTAAATGGTTCTCCCGGTGCTTCGCCGGCACTGTTTCAAATGTTCAAATGTTTGTAAAGCTTATGGGACTTAACTACGGGGTCATCAGTCCCTAATCTTACAAACTACTTATGAACTAGCTTATACTAAGGACGGCACAAATATCCATGCCGGAGGGGGGATTCGAACCCCCGACCGTAGTGGCCGTGCAGACCGTGATTGGCGCGCCGCAGTCCCCTCGGCCACCGCGGCCGGCGGCACTGTTATGTGTCAGTACAACTTCTCGCCGCAGTGGAGTAGCCGAGCGGTCTAAAGCGTCTCGCTGCGGAGCGCGCGTTTGCTCGCCGTGGAGGTTCGAGTCCTCCCTGGGGCATGGGTGTGTGTGTTGTCCTTAGGTTAGTTTACCTAGGTTTAAGTAGTTTGTAAGCTACGGATTGATGACCACGCAGTTTGGTCCGATAGCTTTACAAACATTTTTTTGAGTACAACTTCTACCTCTCCGTGTCCAGGTCGCATTTGTGTTGCATAAAATGCCCCAACACGTTCGTTGCGTAGCTAAGTAAACACGTCCACACATGTCATAAGCTGAGTGTTGTAATACGTGTTGTCAGTTGTTAGCGATGCACGTAAGGTACAAGAGGAGTGATACGTGCTGGTAATAGTTATTGAGTGCACGTACACTACAAGTGGAGTGATACGTGTCGGTAGTTGTTTTGAGTGCACGTACAGTACAAGTCGTGTATTATTACAATGGAGAACTCGAATCAGATAATGGCAGACATCCACCATCTGTTCAGACAGGTTGAGTGTAATGCAGATGAAGCACGGCGTTTGTATGCGGAACACTTTCCTAATAGACGTTTACCGAACAACAAGACGTTCCAAAGTATACGTGAGCGTCTGTGCGGAACAGGCACATTTAGCAGATGTCACGATTGCAGGATCACAAGAACACATGACATAGAGGAACGAGATCTCAACCATATTGAGGAATATATCATAAGCAGCATCAGGAAAGTAACGCAGAGGATGGATGTGAGTCATATCATCTTCAGTCCCCAGGTATCATATATGGTACCTCTAGGTTTTATTTTTTTCTTGGTCGCCCACTCAGCTGAACGTTTTCTGGTCTGTGGTATCATTTACTACAGACTTCGCGCTTGCGGGGCAACACATTTGTTCGTCCTTCTCCTGAATGCTAATAGTTGGCAGCAAATGCTGAAAACTTCGGATTCCGCAACTCCACAACATGTCTCGACGAAATAAAGGTAAATAGATGTTTTTTCCTAATTAAATGTCTTTTACATGCCTAAATACCTTATCGAAAGTGTACAAACATCCCTCAGTTAATATGTAACTGTAAATCGACGTAATAACAGAGTCTAAAGCTTTAAACTGTCGGGTATCATATACGATACCTCGGGATTCAGTGCCGACTTTGTTTACTTCAGTGGAAGTGAGGTTATATTTTTTTCTCGATTGATTCCCAGGGTTGACTAATGATGAGATCTTTGAATTGGTCTAAAGAATTAATCCAAATGATTCTGACATAGAAATTGATGAATCTGATGATGCAGATGATGTTCTAATGCAATGAAATAAAACTGAAGAAAGTTGATGTCCAATTTCGTCGCCCATGTGTGGTAAAGGCACGCAATACTAACATGTGAGGTGTATACCTGTTAGACAGGATGTTGGGGAAATATGCCATGAGGGCGAGGACCCACAATTAGAGTGATTCATCACTTCATGGATTTTGCAATTGCTGCTGTATGGTTGCAATACAGGTAGAGTGCAATGCAAAATGGTATCGAAAAGACACATACAATGCCATGCTACCAGTTCAAGCTTGATATTGCTGAAAACTTAATATACTTCCACAAAAGGTGAAGTTTGCAGATGGAACCTGTGGAGCAAGAACCAGACTCCGATGAAGATTGTTCTCAAGAAAAAAAGAGGCAAAGATGTCCTGTTCCACTACCACCAATGGAGATAAGGCAAGCAAGTATGCATCATTTGCCTGAAATGATGGACCATGTTCTGTAGAATAGGTCAAAATCCAGGGCAGAACGCTGCAAAGGCCTCACATTTGTACGGCGTGAGAAGTGTAAGGTCTTCCTTTGCTTCACTACTGACAGGAATTGTTTCAACAAATTCCACAAAACATAAAATTAATTAGGACTTGTAACACAAACCCTTTTCTAATACATGAGATAAAATGAAAAAGGGAACAAAAATTTGATATTTTGTAATGGTAATATTGTTTGAAAATTTTGAATGTTCACTTACCATTATGAAAAGTTTGTATTTTGAAAAATTATTAATTGCTACAGGAAATAAGAACTATAAGTGTAATGTTTGTGATGATTTATTTTTGTAATAAAGTAACATGAAACTACATAGTTGTGTGTATAACTGTCCCGAGATATCGTATATGAAACAAACTACAAAAAAAATTTAAAAAAAAATACAAATCAGCAAGCTTCCACATTTTTTGGCTGTAATTTATTGTTAATTAGCATTAAAATAAACCAAATAGCACAAAAGTATTCACTTACTTTCCAATATGTGCTCGGGACTGAAGAGGATATGATTGTGTGGAAGATTCTACGAAAACAGCATCGTCTCATTTTGCTCTAGCTGCTAGAGCAGTTTTACATCAGCGATTCCAAAATAAAGGACCGACAACGTAGCCTGTTAGTACTCCCAATCTCAATTCAGTAGATTTCTACTTATGGGATCTTTTGTAAGTATGCCACATCTATTCCTAACGTGGAATTACTGTGTCAGCGCATAGAGCAAGCATAGAGCAACAGTGTCAGTAGATACGACAGACACCCGGAATATGGAAAAGAGTGAGAGAGTAAATGATGCGGCACATAGACGCCTGCACCACAGCCCGTGGTAACCATTTTCAGCAGCTACGCTAGAGCATAACGTATTAAATTACACTGTATCAACACAAATGACCAACCTGCACAGTAAAGTGATCTGCGTTATGTACACCATAGAAATGGCTGTAACACGGTAACGAAATCAAATAAACCATATGAGTACAGGACATGTTTTGTTTGTTGTCAGATCCCTATCGAATCCCCGAAGCTTTATATGGGCTTTATATGGTAGTATACATGACTTTTACATGCCGTTCTCATTATACTCAAACCACATTGCCAGCGCTCTCCAAATCAGTTGAAATAGCACCTCCGAACATAATGGCCATCCTGGCTGGAACCCAGGCATAGGTTCCGCGCAGGGTTTACACGCAGAGGTGCTATTTCAATTGAATTTGAGAGCCTTTGCAATGGTGCACTACTGTAAGGAGACACAGTAAGGACTGAGTGTTGGATGTATCGTCTATATTGTGATAGGCCTGTCATAACATAGACGACACGGGTTGCAGACGCAACTACAAGATTATGAAGTTGATCCAGAAGGATTGAAACATGTTAATCTGGATAATTATTCTCAATTATTGGCTCATAATCAGATAATAAAATGTTTCAAATATTAGTGCAGTTGCTCACTCTCGCAAATCGATTTTGGTCCTCCATTGCATTAAGCCACGCTTCTTTTGTTCCTTGTGGCTTTTTCCGGGGATGTATAACCCTAATCAACAAGGAATACTCGAGAATAAATTTCTGATGCGTTACAGATGTGTTACATTAGCCTTCAGAACAGTGTGTTCTAGCCATTCAGGACATTCACTATCGCTGCGTAAGGTTCTGTTACATCTACATTGATTCATTGTCAATGCAATATGCATATGCTCACTTCACCATTGTGCTATCATGTGAACCGTGGACGACAGCATTGCCTTATGTGTTGAAATGTACTACGAATACCTCAAAACTGCCCGATGCCTCAGCAACTGTTGCGCAGGCTCTTAGCGTTTGGAGAGGCTGGTTCAATATCAAGTGCAGAGTGGCTGCGGAGGGCGGAAGAAGAGGATCAGAAGGTAATCCGGGCTCTGGATGGGCTTCAGTCCTAAAAGCCGGGGAGCGACATGCTATCTTTTTTAAAGAGAATCTCAGGAAGATCTGGCTACAAAGCGCAAACTACTTAAGGGGACTTAAATGTGAAAATGACTGAAAATAAATTTTTGCCTCCATATGAACAACAAATTTCTTCAGTTTCCAAAAGTGTATGGTTTATTTAATTTTAAATAATAATTAAAGTCTTAAACGCTTTTGGAACAAATGTCTGCAAACTGGCCACGCTGATGCTTCAGGCAAGGAATATCATCATAAACATTCCATGTCTGCTATAGTCATGGAAACAATAAAACCAATATATGAAGAGTGGAATTGCTAAGGTTGCTAAGTGCCGAAAATGAAATTGTTGAGGAAACGAAAAAAATTGCATATCTCTGTGAGAAATGGATATTTATTTCTAACAAAACACAAATTAACTCTTTACATGATTATACAAATGTTGACAAAGATTTTTCTACTTATGTTGAAAAATCAAAAAGTTACGTAGCGTTTTATGCAGAAAGTTGTAAGTGCAAAGGTTTTGTCATAGCTAATAGATATAAGTGGCACGAGACAACGTTGACTTAAAGGAGGTAACAGCTGTCGGAAAAAGTCCTTGTTGTTTTCGTCCACGTAATCAATAATAGTGGAAAATCGTTTTCTTATTCGGTGCCAGTCGAACAGTAGCTGGAAGTTTTATCAAATTCACAGCTGCAGTGTCTTTCATTGAAAATTCTCCCAAGCACACTGATCGGAAAAGCTTCTTTTGCAGGACACAATACCAGACTGTTGTTTGCTTATTTTGATCAAAGAAAGCTGTGTCTTTGAAAACTTCAGAACCTGATTTTTTCTTCGTAACAATCGTTTGACTTTTTTAGCAGAAGTATTAAGCTTATTTAAAAATGTAGCTTTGCATACTCTTTTGAGGTCTCCTGTCCCATCAGGACGTGTGTAGCAGAGAGCTGACTGCCTTTTACCTCTCTGCGTCTTCATTATAGATCCCATGAAGTCGTCTTTGAGTAAGAAAAATCTCTATAAGCTCCATTGTAATTGCCTTGTTGGTTCAGGTCAAGCTGATGGTATTCTTCAAAGAGCTGAGAGCTGTGTTTTAATATCAACTGTACTTCCACTTGCAGAACACCTAAACACAAAACAAACGAAAAACATGTACATTAACCTGCTACAACTGGATAATGCAGGCTTGTTTCATATTATAAGTTTACTATATATATATATATATATATATATATATATATATATATATATATATGAACTAACCTGTATAGATAACGGTTGTTTTGCAGCAATTTCCCTCCTTGTTCTGTTTCTTCTGCGTGAGGTACGACGTTCCGCTTAATCTTGCCTTATCGTGTTTCTTCCTGAACGTAACGTTCTCAACACTTCCATCACTGGCGTTCATATATCATTATTAACAGGTACATCATTTTAGATAGCAAGCAACAGCTTCAGTAAGCAAAACAATAGTGTTGTGGCATAACCTTGAATACAGACTGCTGTTCGGCTAGCGCCAGATGCCTATGGCACATAGATCCATTAGCAGCTCAGGCCCATCTGCACATAAGACTAGTGCAATCTCTTGGGGTCAGTAGCAACTACAAGGAATGACTGGGGCACATAAATCTCTTAGCAGAGTATTGGTGCGAAGACATAGATCGGTTAGCAGTGAAAAACCCCGAAAGTCAAAAAATGGTACTTACATCCTTTAGTATTTCCACTCTTCATATAGGGACCTTGCAGATAAAAAATTACGTACCAAATTTCTACATGGCAGAACACAAAATCCTAATGAGAGTTTCAACAGCTGCGTGTGGCAACTAGTTCGGAAAACAGTGTTTATCGGAAGGACAGTACTCAAAATAGGTGTGATGGATGTTGTTATCTGTTTCAATGATGGTGTAATTAGCAGGGCGAAAGTAATGGACAAATTAGGCATCCAACCAGGGAAAAATATGATAGCTGCTTTGACTGCCATAGATCGTCAGCGACTAGTTGAAGCTAAAAGAGGTGCAGAAACCACCAGTGAAGAGTCAGAGTAAGAAAAACACTCCTGAAAAAGTCTGCAGAGGATAAAGAAGCAGCTGGCCAGTAATAGTATGCCACTGGAATGTTCTGAAAGAGGCATACGGTGAGTCAAAAACACTGTGAACAAACTTTACTCATTCCAGTAATTTTCGGGTATGCAGCCGGATCCCATTGGCATTCTGCAACGATATTTCGGTCCAGAGACGTCCGGCCATCTTCAGGTGAGTAGGCAACTACTGAAGAGCGCAGGTACGTTCGCGGTATTTATGCCGAGTATTGCGCATGCGAAATACGCTGGAGCCTTACTGCGCATGTGTTAGATGGTGACATGCATGGTACGGCCGAGCTGTGTGTGCTGCCCTCGGTGGTGAAAGTGAACACTCCTCTAATCATCGAGAATCGAATGACTCCGTCGATTGCGCTGTGCCTCCATAGCTTTAATTACAGGGTTCCAATTTTTATCCAGCTGAAAGCCGTTGTCACGATTTATTAAATTATCAGCAAGGCGTATTTCAACCGCTTCTTTGATGACTGAGTTCCAAAAGTCGGAATCTGGAGCTAAAATAGTAGTTTTGTTGTATTCCATGGAATGTCCCGTGGAAATTCAGTGTTCTGCAACTGCTGATTTCGACGGTTGCAGAAGACGGGTGTGTCTCTCGTGCTCCGTACAGTGCTCTTGAACTGTTCGAGTCGTCTGACCTATGTAAGCAGAACCATACTCGTAGGGAATTTTATAAACGCCCGCTTTTTTCAGTAGCAAATCGTCTTTTACAGATCCGGCTAGGGCTAAATTCTTCGCTGGTGGACGGAAGATGACCTGGATTTTATGTTTCCTTAGCAATCTGCCTATTTTAGAGGACACATTGCCAGCAAGAGGAAGGAATGCAACTGATTTGTAATCTTCTTCATTGTCCTCGGTGCGTTGCTTCTTCTTGTTATAGTTACGTTTGGCCTTCCTTATTTGGCGTGGAGTGAAGCCATTCTCTTTGAACACTTTCTCCAAGTGTTCCAGTTCTGCAGGAAGATTTTCTTCGTCCGATATCAAATGTGCTCGATGTATAAGCGTACTAGGGACACCAGCGGTTTGTGCGGGATGATGGTAGCTGGACGCCTGGAGGTATATATCTGTGTGTGTAGGTTTCCTGTACACAGAGTGTCCCAAAGAGCCATCATCCTTGCGTCGTACCAGCACGTCAAGAAATGGTAAAGCTCCATCTTTTTCACTCTCCATGGTGAACTTGATATTCTCATGTATTGAGTTTGACGGTGGAATTTCTCCAGTTCCTCTCTACCATGAGGCCATACAAAGAAAGTGTCGTCTACGTAGCGCCAGAACACAGTGGGCTTTAAAACAGCAGACTCAAGTGCCTTCTCCTCAAAGTTCTCCATAAAAAGATTAGCCACCACAGGGGCAAGGGGCTCCCCTTGGCGACACCGTCAGTTTGTTCAAAAAATTCGTTATTAAATAAAAAGTAGGATGAAGAGAGAGTATGCTCAAACAAGGCTGTCAGGTCTTCACTGAATGTTACCAATGAGATGTAATGAGTCCATTAAAGGCACTTTTGTAAAGAGCGAGACCACATCAAAGCTGACGAGTAAATCCGTGCTGCTCAGCTTAACAGTCTTCAAGCGATTCACAAAATCTCTAGAGTTACGTATGTGTTGACAACACTTGCCCACGTACGGCTTGAGCAAAGAAGCCAGACGTTTAGCGTTAGAATAGGTCGACGCACCAATATTGCTCACTATTAATCGTAGTGGAACACCATCCTTGTGAATCTTGGGAAGGCCGTAAAGTCTTGGTGGTACTGCACTGTGTGGTCTCAGCCTCTTGATGACTAGTTTTGGTAAAGAATTATCATTCAACAGTGAAGCAGTTTTCCTTCATATGCGACTCGTTGGGTTCTTTTCAGTTTTGCGGAACGTAGAATCAGATAGCTGGCTATAAATCTTCTCGTTGTAGGCTTCCCTTGTCAAGAGGACCGTGGCGTTACCCTTATCTGGAGGGAGCACGACTGTGCTAGTATCTTCTCGTAAGCTGCGGAAAGCAGCTCTTTCAGCTGGCGAGATGTTACTTCGTTGTGGAGCACATTTCAACAGAGTTCGGCAAGTTTCACCTCGAACTTCGTCTGCAGAATCATTTGATGATTAGAGGAGTGTTCACTTTCACCACCGAGGGCAGCACACATAGCTCGGCCGTACCGTTCATGTCACCATCTAACACATGCGCAGTAAGACTCCAGCGTATTTCGCATGCGCAATACTCGGCATAAATACCGCGAACGTACCTGCGCTCTTCAGTAGTTGCCTACTCACCTGAAGATGGCCGGACGTCTCTGGACCGAAATATCGTTGCAGAATGCCAATGGGATCCGGCTGCATACCCGAAAATTACTGGAAGAAGAAATACGCCGGGAAAATTTTAGAGGTCACAAACTTTACTCATTTTCTCGAAACTACATTTTCAGAACATTAGGTACACATATCTTGATAATGGTTTTAGCTACGTTCACCAAATTTCTCCCAATTTAAGAACGGGACAGTATCTTTGTATTATGCCTAATAAATTGCAGAAATGATATATGCTTGTCATTCTGTATATAATTAATTAATAAAAAATAGTAATGAAGTATAATAAGGGTTTTTCTATTTCCTCACATATGTTCCAAACTACAAAACAAGAGGCATGAAGTGTTACTAGGAATGTTGACAGCAGTCTTCCACAGTCCAAATGTTATTAGACTGACGCTGCACCACAAACTGGTTCCAGAATGCGGAAAATATAATAATTCTTAAACTATAACAGATATTTCAATAAATTTCCTGTTACAGCTTAAATTAATGTCATTCAGTATTGGTACAAAATTGCAACTTCCTCCGAATTGTGGATCAAGAGTAATGAGCACCGAAACCAAGATATGAAAATGCAGTCCGTTCACATCCAGGTCCCCTTAAGCGAAGCCGCTGTGCGATTTTCTACATTATTAAGTGAGGTCTGATAACGATTATCCTCCACAGATGACGTCTATTACGAACTGAAGTATACGATACCAGATTATAAACCAACAGATCACCCGTTTTTCGACCTTTTAACGCTTTTTTGGGATACGTGTGCAATCTAACATTATCTGTTTATGGATTATCACTAACTTTAAAGACAACGGTTTCGACATATAATCTATTTCAGAATGTTTCTCCCACAATACACCATAAATGAAAGTGGAGTTTAATATGTCACTAATTCACTTATGGTGGATTGATGCCGGTTCAGTTGTCATTTGAAGACATTTCACATGTAAATTTAAGTACTTGCACTTCTTATCAACCAAACACATGAAATGTCAGATCATGCTTTTCAACACACAATTTTTACTGCGCTATTTATATATATATATTTTTTATGTCATACTGTTTATCTGAATAACCATTGTATATCTCAAAATTGAACGTATAACCTGAGTAATTATATATAGATAGTAGGTGAAAATCTCAGAGATACTACGTCCAATTTTGTGCTTTCTATAAAAGAAAGCCGCGGTGGAGTAGCCGAGCGGTCTAAAGCACCTCGCTGCGGAGCGCGGTTGCTCGCCGTGAAGGTTCGAGTCCTCCCTGGGGCATGGGTGTGTGTGTTTGTCCTTAGGTTAGTTTACCTAGGTTTAAGTAGTTTGTAAGCTACGGACTGATGACCACGCAGTTTGGTCCGATAGATTAAAAAAAAAATAAATAAAATATAAAAGAAATTTCGACAAGCTCTCTTTGTTCAGTCTAGTGTCATTCACATTCACATTCGAGTCTGTATCAAAGGACTTGATACAAAGAATGACCACTTTGGTTATGTGTTTGTACAATGTGGCTGAGATGTATTGATTTCATAACCTGTAACTGAAAATAAATATGTTTAAGAGTCAACACTCCTGAGTGATGAATAATTCCATTATCATCCTAAATCCAGACCTTCTTTCAGAGTGAGAATCAACTGCCTAGACCAGGAGATCTTCAAGAATACAAAATTTCCCCAAGAACTTCGATTCTTAACATCGAACATAATTAATTGTAACTCCAGTCTCCAAGATTTAACTCTGTTGCCATTTTCATAGTTCTTTATGACGGAGGCACCGATTATTACCTTGAAATTATTACAAAGTTGGACGACTTGGAAACGTTACAAGGTCCCTGCCCCGGCATAAATTTTCATATATTATGCTGGCCGCGGTGGCCGAGGGGACTGAGGCGCTTCAGTCACGGTCTTCACGGCCACTACGGTCGGGAGTTCGAATCCCCCCTCGGGCATGGATATTTGTGCCGTCCTTAGTCTTAGCTAGTTCATAAGTAGTTTGTAAGCTTAGGGACTGATGACCCCGTAGTTAAGTCCCATAAGTTCTACAAACATTTGAACATTTTTGAACTTATATTATAATGTGGATATTTATGTAGTGCGTCGATACAACTGAATAAATAGAAGTTTATTTTGCTATATGCTCGTCGCCTTTATTTTTAAGGTATCTTCAGTCACCTGTAATACGTACACAATTGTGTTTTACAATATTTCGTTTTTTTTACGAATTTAGTATTTTAGCGTAGAAACAGTTATGTTGCGTTATCTAAGTATAGGTAATGATATTTTGATATTATTACTTACAATGTTTGTTGGTTGTTGGTCTACTGTGGCGCTGTTTTGTGAGTTTAGGTTGTTTTGTTTCCGTCTTTTCAAAAATGTTTGTAAATCTATCGGACCAAACTGTTTGGTCATCAGTCCGTAGCTTACAAAATACTTATACCTAGGTAAACTAACCTAAGGACAAACACACACACCCATGCCCCAGGGAGGACTCGAACCTCCACGGCGAGCAACCGCTCGCTTCGTGCCGTCTTTTATTCCATTAGCTTTTTCGTTTTAGCACTTCACCAGTAAGCACATGCCATTTTGTTCGTGTTGTGTTTTCTTTAGGGGGTGTCACCAACTGTTGAATGTGTGTTTGTCCTGTGTTTGCTTTATGCCAGCATGTGTGTGTTAGTTTTTTCGATGTAATTGCAGAAAGAACAGTATATATATATATATATATATATATATATATATATATATATATATATATATATATATATATATATATATATGGTGTTTCACTACGTGTATTTGCCTCTGTAACTTATAAAACAATAGGTGATTGGAAATTTTAATGCGGTAGGTCAACAAAAGAAATGGTACACTTTCTGCGGAGCTATGAACATAGTTTATTGTATCATTTTCCAAAGAGTTACAGCACAAAGATATAAATTTTTAAATGGAACAATAGTTTTTTCTATAGTGCATTGGAATCTTTGAAACCAGCTGCGTCCAAATCAATTTAAACGACATTCCTATCACTGTTAGTTTGAGAGCTACAACCCTTAAAAGTTTAGGGGGCGGAGGCTACGACAGTGTAGCTGATTGGCTGGTGGTCATGAGACACTGGGCCGTGCCCCAGAGGATAGCCACTCGGCCAGTTAGCTACGCTATCGCAGCCTCCGCTCCCGGAACTTTGAAGGGTTGTAGCTTCCAAACTAACAGTGATAGGAAAGTAGTTTAAACTGATTTGGACGTAGCTGGTTTAAACGAATCCAATACACGTTAGAAAGAACTATTGTTCAATTTAAAAATTATATCTTTGTGGTGTAACTCTTTGGAAAATAATACAATAAACTATGTTCATAGCTCCGCAGAAAGTGTAACATTTCTTGTGTTGACCGACAGCATTAAAATTTCCAGTCACCTATTATTTTATAAGTTACAGAGGCAAACACACTTAGTGAAACACCCTATATATATATATATATAAAGCAACTGTAGAAAGACGGGACAAAAACACTAACAGTGTTTCATATGTTATGTTGTATGAGACTAAAAAAATCAGTTAAGATACGACAAACTTTCTTGCCTCAGTAGATTATTCGAGACTAGTGGGCCTTTTGCAGCGCCCCTGGTGTGCTATTCTCGTAGTGCGTCACGCCTGTCTCGATTAGTCGACTTCGTTTAGACATAAACACCAAAACTGTGGAGTTGTCAGGTATATAGTTTCGCAACTGAATGAAGAAGTGAGGTTATGAGAGCACATTTTATAAGGAGGTTAGAAAACTAACCTCCTTGACTTTTTACGTAGGAGCACGAAAAGGATAACTGAGTTTATTAATGACGAAAATCATAGCTGATGTTCTACTCAAATTACATGTAGCAAATTTTGAACACAATTGAGAACCTAAGTAATAGGAATGGTGTCATTCAAACTTTTGATAACGTAACACGTTTATTTGCTGAAGAAACTTTATAATGGTAAACACATGAATTCTGACTCTTCTGTTGATATAATTTTCGTCAAAACACGTTTATATATTTACACTCATATATATACGTAATGTAGGCATTTTCCCCGTAAAAAGGAAAACATTTTTCTGCTCCTTTGTAGGAGAAAGTTAGTAAAAATGTCCAAATATTTGTAATCCTATGGGACCAAACTAAAATGGTCATCAGTCCCTAGTCTTACAAACTACTTAAACTAAGTTAAACGAACCTAAGGACAACACACACATCCATGCCCGAGGGAGAATTCGAACCTCCGACTCGGGAGGCCTCGGGATATGTAACGTGTCGCTCCAGACCGCTCGGCTATTCCCGAGCGGCAGACAGTTAGTAGGAAATAAAAAAATAAAAATTAGACTCTAGTGTAACTTTTTCGGTGTGATGAAAACACAAAGCAAACAACAGAATAAAGTTAAAGAAGATGTGAAAGCATTTCTGTAATATGAATGCGCTCGACCAGAGTAGGATAACTTCCTTCCGATGTTAGCAGACACCACTAGTTACTTGCTTCTACGCATGTGCATTCTGCAGCACACTCGGAAATGTAAAACTCCACGCTCGGCACTGTCTATAGATCATTGAAGTCACAGACGCACTCGAGATGGGGATGGCTGCTGATTTACACGCATGCACGAAAGGCGCACGCAGTACCACGAAGTCGATCGTGTAAAAATAAATTTTGATCTTTTTGACACACCTACCGGAAATAAAAATATACGATGGTCGCTCCAACAGAAATGCACACTATTTTTTTAATACAGTTTTAATTTTGTATGTTTGAAAGTTTTACAGTGTGTAGATACATCCTTCCCGCTTGTTTTCAAACTTAGTTCAACCTGTTCCCGTGAGTGGCTCCGTCGCAGCATGTCTTCAAGATGGCTGCTACACTTGACGTTCGTCATAAGCAACGCGCAGTCATATAATTCCTGTGCTGTGAAAACGAAACTGTGGGAAATATCCACAAGAGGTTGAAAAAGGTGTATGGAGATGCTGCTGTGGATCGCAGTAGTTAGTCGGTGGGCAAGCAGGTTATGTGATGAAAGCGGGCACGTTAAAAAAGTTTTGTGCCAGGTGGGTTCCCAGGATGTTGACAGTGGCTTACAAAGAAATTCAAAAAAAGGTATGCAGCGAACTTCTGGAACAGTTCGGGAATGGTGGAGATGAATTTCTTGGGAGAATTGTGACAGGTGATGAAACATGGCTCCATTATTTTTCACCAGAGACGAAGAGACAATCAATGGAGTGGCATCATGCAAATTTACCCAAGAAAAAAATTCAAAACCACACTTCCTGTGCGAACTGAATGTAACGAACACAATATTTATCAATTCAGTCTGACTCGGTACAAACACTTGTTAACCTGTACTGAAAACTGTATGAATTGTCCTACCCTGAAATCTGTAAATCATACTGAACTGTAAGCATGACAACAAAAACTGATCCTTTCTCACTTTCACTTACTGCATAAATTTGCGCAAAACCAAACTGCTTCCTGCTGTACTAACTACTGGAAAGCTAACTGCAAAAAACATCTATGACACTTTTAATAAAAATATGAAGAGGGATAAACTGGTAATCTGTTTAAGAAACTCGAACTAATAATAATAATAAAAAAATGAAACATCTGGTTTATTTTCTAACTGGTGTAACTTCATGAAAATTACGAACAATGTCTTGTTTTGGATTATAAAATCTTTCATAGAAAAATATAACTCAGATATTTAATTTGACTACAAAATTATTTTTAAACAAAGGTAAACATTTCTTAACTGTTAATAAATTTAACTCGATTCACACAAACAATGTTACAACAATACCATATTTCAAGAACACTACCCATGAAATTCCTATTTCATAAAAAACGCACTCTCAAAACTAAACTATTACAATAAATACTCTTCCTAACACAGAAAGGGGTCCCTATCATGAATCGCGAGACCACAAGCAAACAGGAAGATCTTTCCCGACCGTTACTTTTATCATCAGTTCAGCCTAACAATGCGAAGTTCTGCCATAGAAGCATGCCAACTATTTCATGAAAAACTTAACCTTATAAAAGATCGTTTCTCCAACGTCATCTATTCCTTTCGTCTCCATATCTTAGACAAACAGCTTCGCTCAGCATTCAAGTCTCAAAATCTCATCCCTCGGCTATCCCGCCGGAACGACAAATGCAGCCGGCCGCGGTGGCCGAGGGGACTGAGGCGCCTCAGTCACAGTCTTCACGGCCACTACGGTCGGGGGTTCGAATCCCCCCTCGGGCATGGATATTTGTGCCGTCCTAGTTCGTAAGTAGTTCATAAGTAGTTTGTAAGTTTAGGGACTGATGACCCCGTAGTTAAGTCCCATAAGCTTTACAAACATTTGAACATTTGATCGACAAATGCACACAACCATGGTCCCCACGCTTCTGCAATCTCATCCGCGCTTAGCAAAGTCTGTCCTCTCAATAATCACAACCCTACTTCCCGGCAACAATACTATCACTGTCTCCAATATCGATAGTTCTGCTATCGAAAAATAAGCTTGCAACCAAAGATAAACAACCCATGCCTGACTAGCTTGACACTGGTCTCAAATTCACAGTACATTTGAATATGAAATTTATACCATCCCACATCAGGTATCTTAAATCATTCCCTTTCTCCCTACCAAGAATTTGATAGGAATATTTTTTTTTTTTTTTTTTTTTTTTTTTTTTTAACAACCTAGAGAGAGATGATAACCTCACAACTAAGCGAGGCGACCATCTACGGAGTTGAGGCCGCCGCAGATGATAATCCTCCATGGACAACAGTCGCTAAGATGTCGGGAAATCTCATCGTCGTAATAATCGACGGCCAACCTGTCCGAGCACTGGTTGATTTAGGAGCTTCTTTCTCTGTATTGTCGGATAATTACCGCCGCACACTGAAGAAGAAATTTTCTGTGATACAGGAGCAACTGTGCTGAAGGTCGCAAATAGGAAGTAAGTCCAGCCCGCAGGAACTTGTGTCGCAAGAATAACCATCAACATCAGGACCCAGCCGTTTGAATTTGTCGTTTTAACAGAATGTAGCGATAATGTCATCCTCGGATGGGACTTCCTTCAGGCATCCCAAGCCATCAAACTCACCAAAGAAATTTACATACCAGCGGCTATCATAAGCATTACCTGAGATCGAGGAGAGATTTGGATCACTGATTGTCACGAGCAGTCGCAACTTATCCCCAAAGGACGGTGAGCTCAACGTCATCAAAGAAGACCCATGCTCTGCTGTTAGTACATACAACACGCTGGAGGAAACAAACGTGGAACAGCCAAGAGGGCTCGGACTGACCAAGGAACAACGCCAGCGGTTGTTAGCTATACGATGCCAATTTTCGGTGCATTCGCACCTCAGCAGGGGACAAGTCAGACGAAACGGCCCACGATAAGGCACCGTATCAATACTGAGGATCATCCACTAATTAGCTAGCTATAGTGTGTCGCCAGCTGCAAGACGGATAATTCGGGAGGAAGTGGAGAAGATGTTGCACGATGACATTATTTAACCTTCGGAGAGTCCTTGGTCGTCTCCGGTGGTCCCTGTAAAGAAGAAGGATGGCACGTGGCGATTCTGTGTCAACTATCGGCGGCTGAACAAAATCACAAAGAAAGACGTCTACCCATTCCCGCAGATTGACGAAGCATAGACTTATTGAAAAGCGCTACATACTTCTCAACTATGGACATGCAGACAGGTTCTGCTAAATCGAGGTTGTCGAAGCTGACAGGGAAAAGACGGCTTTTATTACACCTGACTGCCTCTATGAATTGATAGTAATGCCATTTGGATTATGTAATGCTCCGGCCACATTCGAATGTATGATGGACAACTTGCTTTGACACCTTAAGTGGACGACGTGTCTCTGCTATTTAGATGACATTGTCGTTTCCTCGAAAACATTTGAAGGACACCTGAGTTGCCTGTCAACTGTGTTGAAGTGTGTTTATACTGCAGGACCGCCTCAATCCAATGAAGTGCCTCTTCGTCGCCAAAGAGATAAAAATACTGGGGCACCTAGTCAACGGAGATGGTGTCCGTCCTGATCCAGATTAAGTAAGGGCAGTCAAAGAATTTTCAACTCCTCAGCACATTCGTGATGTGAGAAGTTTTCTCGTTCTGTGTTCATAGTACTGACGTTTCATAAAAGGATTTTGTAACAAGGTACGTCCATTGCAAGAACTTCTGCAGGGAGCCACCAAGTTTTACTGGGATGAGACAAAAGAAAGAACTTTCTGGACAATTAAGGAGGCTCTAACTTCCGCACCATTTCTAACCTTATGCGACGACAATGCAGAAACTGAACTTCACACAGCCGCCAGTGGTTATGGGGATTGGTGCAGTGCTTGTACAAATTCAGGAAGGTGCTGAAAAGGTGATAACCTATGCATCAAGAGTACACTTAAAGTCCGAGATAAAGTACTCTGCAACTGAGAAGGAATCTCTCGCAGTTATCTGGACTATCAACAAGTTCCGGCCGTATTTATTCGGCAAACAATTCACCGCCGTGACAGAACACCATTCTTTGTGTTAGCTGACCAGCGTGAAGGATCCATCGGTCGACTAGCAAGATGGGCACTAAGACTCCAAGAGTACGACGTCACAGTGGTATTCAAGAACGGGTGCAAACACACGGGTGCTGAGTGCCTTTCGAGGGATCCATTAGTGGAACACAATAGCATGAATGAAAGTGCAGCCCTCACTGAATTAGGGGACGTTACAGCTGAGAAGATAAAAACCATAGAGGCCTTGGAGAAAGGATAACCGACAAATGGAGAGTTTCAACTTATAAACGGGTCATTCTATAAGAGCAACTACTATCCACTGGGCCCCAAATGGCTACTGGTCGTTCCAGATCTCCAGCCAGCTACTCTCAACTATTTCCACAATGCACCAATATCCGGTCGTCTGGGATTCGTGAAGACCCTAGACAGAATCAGACGCAGGTATTACTGGAAAGGTCTCTACCGATCTGTCAAGCACTATGTGAGTCACTGTAAAGAGTGACAGCGATGGAAGCAAGTGCCGCAGTTATCTCCAGAGCATCTCGTACCAATTCCTCCTGCATCAGCTCCATTCCACCGAATTGGAATCGACCTTTTAGGGAAGTTCCCCTAAGTCGACAACCGGTAACCGATGGATAATAGTCTGCACTGATTACCTCAGACAATTGGTCTTATAGAACCTTTTAACAAGACGTTAGCAGATATGCTCTCGATGTACGTCTATGTCGATGTTGAGCAGAAGGATTGGGATACAGTACTGCCAGTCGTGACATTTGCTTATAATACCGCACAAGACACCGCAGGCTATTTGGCGTTTTTCCTGCTTCAAGGCCGTGAAGCTGAGACGACAATGGATACGCTGTTCCCGTTCCAGCCGTCGACACTCAGGATATGTGAGATATCTCATCACCAGGGTCGAAGAAGCAAGACAGCTGGCTCGCATACGGGCACTGGACGCTCAGAAAAAGGACCGTCAGCGCTATAACGATAAGCACCGACCTGTTGTGTACAGCCCAGGAGTTATGGTATAGATTTTCCCCTGTACGGAACGTTGGACTATCAGAAAAGCTATTGATGCGATACTTTGGTCCGTATCGTGTCATACGCCGCCTGTCAGATGTCGCATACGAAATAGAGGATTATGAGCTGTCGTCTAAACGACAAAAACATTGTTCACGTCCTCCGCATGAAGCCTTACTACAATCCTGAACAGCAGATAGGCGAAAATGGCTTCTTGTTAAAGGACTCTAAGGACGGTAATGATACTGATGAAGCCACGACAGTAACGTCGGTCGTCGGTAATCGTGCAGAAGGGAAGGATTCTCCAGAACTGCCATACAGAGGTGCAATGATGAGATCAAGATCCTGGACATTGCAGCTGGCTCCAAAGGGAACCTAACAGTGGGTCGCTGTTTTTTCAGGAGAGGGAGCAATGCCGCAAGACCACAAGTTATCCTATTCCCGGCGTGGGGCAAAGGACAGCGTCACCAATTGCAGTGCTGAAAGTCGTCGGTTCAATCCCGTCCAACGGCAAAAATTTATTTCTTGTATTTATCAGTTCTAGAATGTTCTACGTGTTTCTTATGTTCACTTGTATTTTCTACATGTTTCTTGTGTTAAGTATTCTTCTAATTTCTGGTACATACTGTCTGTGTATAAATAGCAGAGCACTCTGCCCGAGAGGCAGTCAGTGCTGCGTGTATGTTTCAGTTCGCAATAAACCTGCTTTCATTATAAGTGCTGGCCGCGCGGGAGTAGCCGAGCGGCCTGGAGCGCCACGTTGCGGAGGTTCGAATCCTCCCTCGGCCATGGAAGCGTGTGTTGTCCTTAGGTTAGTTTAATTTCGTTTAAGTAGTTTGTAAGGGACTTATGACCAACGTAGTTTGGTCCCACAGAATTACAAACTTTTTAATATATTTGTAAGTGCTGTGTTCAGTTGACAACCCCGCCTTCGAAGTCACGCCTGCTTCCATTTCTACGTGACTTGCTTCGTTTTAGATTGTGTCGTAGTGCTTACTTTCATAAGCCCCTGCCGTACCTTCATGATCGTGTAAGTCGTTTTTCAATATCAACTGTAGTTCCAAATATAAGTTGAATGGGATACCCTGTATACAGGGTTTCCCATATATCTTTACCGCCCAAAATACGTCTGGAACAACAGCAGCTATTGTAAAACGACTTTCATCATTATGAATGTAAATATTTTGAAACATTCTAAAACGGAAGCATGTTTGTTTTTAAAGACAAACTTATGAGTTTTTAAATGGACACCCTATATTATTTCATAAACAAGACGCGGATTCCATCGCAATACGCCAGTTACACCCCGATACATTGCGAAGTGAAGCTGACGCTTGAAATACGCGAAACGCACGGCTAAAGGCTAGTTACTCGACGACACTACATTTCATGAAACTGCGCCACTCGCCAGTGAGCATGCGCGGCAGGCGTACGCGCATCTCGTTGGCGAAACTAAACAGTTTCGGCGCCTTCCAACTTTGGCGAAACTGGTTGCGCGTGTTTTTCGGTTAGGTTATAAACAAAACAGAACAAAATACAGCAAAGGGGAAACGGTAGAAATAGTTCGATTTTTTGGGTTTAATTATGAAAATTTCAGGAATAATCACCGGCTTGTTAGTGTTCTTGAAGCAATTATTCGTGAATTAAATAATGTTGGGTTAACGACTAGTGAATTGCAGAGTAAAATGCATTAAATTCGAAATACTTACACAAACTAACTATGGCAATTGTGGATTTCGAAACACGGTACAGGTACTATAGAGGAATACCTACTTGACAAGAAACGTAATGCAATTTGTAATTTCAGTTATGGTAATAATGCTTCATGCATAACAGTGTCTTGTATCTTTATTGCATTACTAACTCTGTTTAAAAGGAACGTCAACTGCTCTGGTGGCGTTATAAGTCGATTAAAATAACTTCTAGGGTCTTCAATCACAATTTCTTTCAGCAGGTCGTTGAGCAACCGAGATGATGTCTTTTTTAATCCAGTCACGAACCCAAACACGTTTGTTATTCCTTCTACGTTTAGTCTCATACAGCGACTTCACATAGAGAAGCAATAGCTCCGCCACAACTCTTAAAGCTACCACAACCGTCATTCTACGGCGACTACGGCACTCACAATACAACGAAACTGAAGTGTATAGTCTACAGCAGTGCTTTCCAAACTTTCCCTCACGGCGACACCCTTGTATAGCTTACAGTTTTGCGCTACACCCTTTCACTAATATGGTAGAATTTAGATGGTTCTAGCGGGGGGAAGGGGGGGGGGCGAAAATAAAGTATCGCTTAAATGTAGTTGGTAAACGAAACTCAAATTCTCGTGCGCATTGACATCTTTAATGTTGATCCTGACTGCAGCAATTACGTACACTCATCGCAAGAAAAGGAAACATTAGGAACTACGCATGTGTACAATAGAGTAACACCGCAGACAACAAATGCCTAACTCACACATGCGACCCAACTTCCGAAACACGAAAACTGAATTTCGGAAACCGTTTTTCGCTGTCGTGTGTACAGGTCAAGGCCAGATCCGGTTTTGCTGGAGCGATTGAAAACGGCATCTGGAAATTAGCTGCACGGATTTCTGATTTAGACAGTACAGTGGCTGTTCCATTTCAGTTCAATATTATCACATTATTTTCAAAAGTGAAGATGATGTATTTATGACAAGTGATGAATTATTATTTAAGTTCTATTGTTAGGTTCTTGCTTCACGACGACCTCGGAAGTCCCGACATATTCGGAAAAAATGGATAAATATTTGTGACAAGTAAGAATGTGAATGTCATTCCTGGTCCCAGAATCTGTTACATACGGGAAACTGAGAGAAAAAAATATTAACGCATACCAGGGTTCAAACCAACGATCACTGCATTTAAAATACTGCTCTCCGTTAATCACCCGGCCATACTCCATAGTAAACATCGGTACTGAATAGTTTTAGTCAGTGGACAATTGAGACTGTTTTTACAATCTGTGACTGCTTTTACAGCCAGTGTGTCATTGATTGACATTTAATTGTAAGTAACGCTACCGAGAGTGACGTGGCTTTGAAAAAGATCAATTAAAAACGCTCAGGTGCAGCTTTTTGAGAAGGAAAGGAGATTACAGTGAAGTTTCATTCAAACAGCTGCCAGTTCCAGCAAACTGCGCATGGGAAGAGCTGTTATCGAGTATCAGCAGCAGCTCTGCGCATGCGCAGTTTGCTGGAATCTGGCAATTGGCTGCCATTTGGACGAACCCTGAGTGTCTACTGCTGCTGAAGCCGTCTTCAGGGTAGTATGAAGAGAAGAATATTTTGTGTTATTTTAACAAGTTTTTTTGTTTAGAGTCTAAATTTGTTAGGGTGCGTTCACACTGCCGGCCGGGCAGAGCCAAGCCGGGATGTGCCGGGCCGGCTGGCGCCTAGCCGGCGCACGCCGCCGGCCTGGGTGTTCACACTGCGCGCCGGACCGAGCCGAGCCGAAAAAGAGGGGGGAAATCAAATTTTCCGATTTTCAAGTTGTAAAAAATTTGGACAGTATATAAGACCACGCCACATCGTTTTATCAACTTATTTTTTTCCTTAAAATCTTACCCTTGCCCGTGAAAAAATAAAAAGTCTACTTTTCATTCCGCGTGAGTTTTTAGTTTCGTAACGCTCCTCTCTCGATTCTGATGAAAGTATGCAGTTAAAAAATATGATTTTTGGTCACATGGTAGGACAACATCTTAGAATTCGTATAAAACTTCCACCTTTTCGAAATTCGTCATAGTCTTTTCCAAATGATGCTTTTTGTCTAGTATGCGCACTTGATTTACAAATCGTGTATTGAAAAAGTTCGATAGCGGACAATGCATTTTAGACCATGCATTGTCAAGTATGCGCACTTGATTTACAAATCGTGTACTGAAAAAATTCGATACCGGGCAACTTACTGTTCTATGCATTTTAGACCATACATTACAGCGAGTGAAATTGAGCTAAAAGTACAGAAAAGTTTTTGAAATGGTAGCCGCACTAATGTCTACCTCCTATCACAAGTAATTGCGAGTTATCTGAGCGGCGTCATTCCGTGGACGCAAGCCTTCGATCTCGGCGGGTGTTGGACGTAGCGCGAAGCACTGCGGCGCCGAAAAAATGAATTGCTGGCCACGTTTGTCGCTCCCTCGTGATTTTTTAATTATCCGTAACCAGAAAGCAAGTATAAATTATTTTTATAGGGTGGCAACCAATTATAATTGTCAATGCCCTGCTATGGTTTTACATGAGGTCATACTTTATGAAAGGCCTACGACTGATTTCTTCTCCACATTACACAATAAATGGAATATATATTTCGTGAAAGGAATTAGAAGTGAAGAATAAATTAATGTTAACTGTTACTTTGGTAGATGGACTAAAATACATTCTTTGACATTATACTTATTAGGTTTCTAGTTGGAAATGATAAAAGGAAGAAGCCCAAAATTATACTGAAATTTATAGGTATTTCTACACCTAACTCATGTATAATCTTTCTTTTTCTTTAATTTTCGCTTTTGTAGCTCTTAGAAAATTTATCACAAGGTAAAAATAATTCTATATGGCTTATCCCACATAAAAGCAATATCACTCACACCCGAGACTAAATTAAGAACGAACTAAGTAAGAAATAATAAATAATATTAACATTAAAAATATGTAGTTATCTCCTCATATGGGATGTGGCAAGTGGTGACATACGTGAGGTTTACCTGTTTTATGTGGGACACGCTGTACTGTATTTCAACCCATCTCCTCTTTCAAAGAACTCAACAAATGTCTCAGAATTTTATTATTTATTTATTTTGTTAAGAAGGTATCTGAGGGAAACTGCGTTTATACGAACATTTTGCTGAATCATTTGCTGACAATATTGTTTGTATCAATGGAACTTCGATTTTTTATAAAGTTAACTGAAAGAAAAACGTGCTGATATAGTTTAGGCTCAGTACAAGTCACATCAGTAAAGGATGAGAAGCGTGTGCCACTTTATATCTTGCTATTTTTTGGTTTTTTGCTTCCTGGTGGGCTTGTCCCCAGCAACAAGCTAGCCTCACCCACAGTCAGCTGAAGATCGAAGGAAACACGGTGGCGACCAAAACTTCTTCACTGCCAACTGAGCCAGCTAACAGTTCACTGACTTTGTTATTTCATTTCTTTTGTTGCCACACTGTAGTGATTTATCTGATTTTAAGCTCATAAGAAACTGGTGGTAATGGATTCATCACATGAATTTAGACTGACATTTAGTAAAGTTTTTCCTTACGAGAACAGCTAAAAAAAAATCTGAATTTTGTATTCATTTTACAGAATTAATAGTAATAAAAGAAAAAAATAAACAACATATTTTCACAAGTGTTATTTAAATAAAAACAATCTATCATGGAAAGAGACTTGAAAACACGCTGGATACGTGAGATACTTGTGCTGCAGAAGCAATACCATAGCCCAATCGGCTCGCGCCGGAAATATTAAACATTACGAATGTCGTCGGTTCAACGTGAGCCGTCTGAAGCGGAGTCCTCTCGGCCTGGCCGGCAGTGTGAACAGCGCAATTTAAAACAATGTGTTTAATCTTCCGGCTCGGCTCGGCCTGGCTCGGCTCGGCTCGGTCCGGCCGGCAGTGTGAACACGGCCTAGTCCACGACACCCTTGATACTACTGCGCGACATCCCAGGGTGTCGCGACACCGAGTTTGGAAAGCTCTAGAGAGACATACACGAAACCAGTTGCGCGCAATTCATTTCACGCAACTAGTGACAGAACCTGGTGTCGTCGTGTAGACCACCCTTAAAGCACGTCCGGAGACTCAGGCAAGAACCTCATACTACCCAGGATATGCGCTAGCCGCGCGTTCCGCGTATTTAAGGCGTCAGCTTCGTTTCGCAATATCTCGGGATGTAACTGCCCTATTGCAATACAATCAAAGCTATTGTTTATGTGACTTGTCATGATACAGATTGCTAATGAAATAATATAGGGTCCACATTTAAAACACATAAGTTTGTTTTAAAAACACATATCCTTTGTTTTAGAATGTTTCGAAATATTTACATTCATGAGCCCCTGCCTAACACTGATACCGGTGAAAGTCGTTTTACTATAGCTGTTGTTGTTCTAGAGAGATTTTGGGCAATCACGATTAATGAGACACCATGTATAGTAGACTTGCGCATAATGGTTCGCAATCGGGAGCGCTCACTTTAGTTCGCAGCTCTGCCGCGAACTAGTTCGTTGTTTTAGTTCGCCGCTCCCAGTGACGGCTGAGCGAGTGGTCTGCGCGTGCAGGTGGAGGGAGAAATTCCCCCACCTAGCTGCTTCAAGCGCTTGCTGCGTGAGCCGCTAACGATATCACGCAAACCAAAAGAAAGAGTTTGTGGATCATTTCTCGCGTTTAAGTTTAGAGTTATCTATATATCTTGGCATTATGGAATTTATTAGTCAGATATTGCAGAGTGCAGAATACTTCAAAACAGAAATTTTGTAGCACTGAAGTATGTAATCTAGCAGGCAGACGCTCACCTCGAAATGGCTCTCATCAGCTGAAGGCAAACACGTGATTTTTAATTCTGCTGCGCGCCCTCTCGCTATTGCCCGTCGGTCTTCGGAAAGGCATCCAACGAACGAGATACCTTTGGCATAATAGTTCGCGACCTGTAACGCATGTTTTAGTTCGCGACCGACTGCACATATTTTAGTTCGCGACCGATCGCACATATTTTAGTTCGCGAACGGTAGCTCTCCTTTTAGTTTGCAGCTCGGCCGCGAAGTAGGTCGCTCTTTTTAGTTCGTCCGCTCTTTTTGGCTTTTGCTACCACTACTAAAAGAGCTATTTCTTTTGTTATGACAGCTTTTTTATATAATGATCAGTGTTGCCCAAGCGTGTGCTAGTACCCGTATTTTTGGGCAATTAGACATCAAATACTTAAGCAAATAAACCAGTTATTTACACTAATGGGTGACACAATGGTATTCAACTACTTTGCAGAGTTCTCGTAGTAAATATTATTTAGACACTGCTGAATACCTTAGAAAAGTAAATTTGTGGCAGTGAACTATGAAACTACAGCTGAGCTGCATCTCAGCTCGAAATGACGGTAACTGTCAGAAGGGAATCACGCGATTCTGCGCGCTCTCCTGTCCTCCCGCTGTTCCCCGTCAGTCTTCAGAAAAGGAGCCGACGAACTAAGAGGCGAGGGATCTGCGAAATAGTTCGCGTAGTTCGCCTCTGGGAGCACTTTTCCGAACTAGTTCGTTCGCGATCTACACACAAGACTGCTGTATTGTGGGTCACAAAATTTTTCGAGTAAGATTGTGGTCGCACTGTAAAAAGGATTGCGAACCACTGGTCCATGGTTCGGAACACACGTTAAACTGTAGGTCCCCCAATAACTGGCTGGGTAAGTCAGTTCAAAGGTCGGAGGAAGGCAACGGCATACCACCTCCAAACAGGACCATGCCTAGTAAAGCACTGTGGTGTTCAAACCAATCTTCGGATTGTTGACTGCTTTACCTTTACTAACGGGAAGCGTACTTGTCGATATGTCTATTAATTATCCTGAGGAAGTCTGAATGTATCAAGAATGTCTGTTCCCCCCTCCGGGACAAATGCGTGCAGCGTGGCTGGTAGGCTTGTAATGTGAAACAGGAGGAGCGCCGGCAGACGTTAAAAAGTGGGGCAGAGGCTGCGGTGGCGCCGGCGGGCCTCTCGGCTTCTTGCCGGCCAGCCTTGCCCAGCCTCGGCCAGCGCGGCAGATAAGAGCATTAGCGCCTATCTGGAGGGCCGGGTTATTTGTGGTCCGCCGCCGCCGCCGCCGCCAACGTCTGCTCAGCGTCACGCCGCGCCGACGCCTGCCGCCCCCGCCGCCCCGCCTCCACATTCGCACCGCTCAGACAGCCTACAACCACCATCTACTGTCCAATTTGTTCCTCCTCGATATCCACTCTGCGCATCTCTCTACGCCGAAGCGACAAAAGTCATTCCGGTGGCGGCGCGTCCTATGTGTTCACTGGTTTAGTGAACCCCCGGAAAAAAAAGCCCGTCGTGAAAAAAGTAAATAAATAAATAAAATAAACAGTGTTTTTTAAACTATCATTCTTCGTTTCGTTCTTCTATCAGATGATTTTATATGCACATTCAAAGTATTTTTATCGCATGAGACACGTTTTACATCGTGGAGACAGCACATATACCAGTCACAGCGTTGCAACGCGCATGCGCGGATGGAGTTCAAATTCTCGTCTGAACCCCTGGAGGCAGCATATGGGCGAAGTGTAACGCTGCTTTTAATATTGACGTTGGAGCTGGAAGAGACATCAGCTCCTGGCTAATCGAGCTCTGGCGGTTACGCACGAGTGATTCCAAAGGAAGACATTGGAGCTACTGTCTAACCAGCACCACCAAGAGACAAGACCTTACAACAGGCCGTGCCTACTTCACACTTAAGAGGCCGCAGCCGCCACCTCACTGGCTGGCCGCTGGGGCACGCCCACCACCGCGCAGCAGCCGGCCAGTCAGATGGCGGCCGCGGCCTCTTAAGTGTGAAGTAGGCACGGCCTGTTGTAAGGCCTTGTCTTCTAGGTGGTGTTGGTCTAACGCACCGCTTTTCGAGACGAGGATGCGTACCAGCCCCGGTTCGGATCCGCCTGGCGAATCAACGAAGAGGGTCGGAGTGCCGAGGAACAGGATGTGGTCTGACGAGTGTGAGTAGCGTAGTGGACAAGCGCTTCGATTCCAAACTTTGCAGCCCAGGTTCGATTCCCGGTACTTCTTGGATTATTGTTCACCTTGCCAGGCGCCGTGGCTCAGCGCGTCTGGTCAGAGGGCTGAATGCCTCTCAAGAGCCAAGAACACATCGAACAACGAAGAAACACGATAATCAGCGACCGCAAGGAATAGAAATACGCATAAAAGAAAAAAAGAAAAAATATATAATAATGTTGTTTCGGCATCGCGCTGTGCTGTCGAAGGTAGAGGGTTTGAGACCGACTGCAAGAATTTTTTAAAAACTCTATCTACTTTTTAACAGACACAACAATGACTTTTGTATTGTTACTCGCAACATATCTGCAAAAAAATGAACATTAAGTGCATCCCTCGTACTCCCTATAGCCTGGATTTAGCTCCATGTGACATTTTTCTATTCCCTAACTTGAAGAAACTTCGTGGGAGGCATTATCTATCATCAGAAGCGGTGGTGAAGGCAGCGGAGTCAATTTTGAAGGATGATTAAAGGTATGTTGTCAAAAAAAAATTATGATCGTCCTTTATTAATCAGCCCTCGTAGAACACTTCGTTGCCAATGTCGGTACAATGGTCATTTATTCAAGATTACTGGTTTCAGTAAGCAATGTTTCCATCATATGATCTGTATTTTACATTCTTTAAAAATAGATAGTTAAAGTATTTTCCATAAAAAGAGTGCATCACCCTTTTTATGGAAAAACTTGTACAAGCCGTAAACAATGTTTAGAGAATCTAATTGTGAGATCACACTAGAGACCCGTTCGAATACTTCGCACTGTTATAGTTGGCGTCATGTAGGAAGGCGCATACGCGCGTAGAGGCAGAGCGTTAGGGGAAGCGTGGAGGAGCTACGGCTGAGCGCTAACAGTGGAGCCTGCGGAAGGAACACTGTCATATTTCGCGGCTGGCCATGCGCCTAGAGTTGTTGTATTATTGGCTGCCAGTGCGGTAACGGAGGGGAATGTGCAGATCGGCTGAAAACTTGGGTGGCTTCCTACATTATTTAAATTCAAATTCAAATCAAATGTTTGTAAATCTATCGGACCCAACTACTTGGTCATTAGTCCGTAGCTTACAAACTGCTTAAACTAAGGTAAACTAAACTAAGAACAACTCAAACACCCATGCCCGAGGAGGAACTCGTACCCCCGACGGCAAACGGCCGCGCCCGTCACAGCACGGCGCCCCAGCACGCACGGCTAAACCGGCTAGGCTTACAAACTACTTAAAGTAACCTATGCTAAAAACAACACACACACTCATCCCCGAGAGAGGACTCGAACCTCCGACGGCAAGCAACAAAGCGCCCGGTCAAGGCCCTTTGAGCGCTCGGCCACTCCACCGCGGCGAAAGGCAGCATACAATTGTCCGTGGCTGAAAACTGGATGAGACAAGTAGATTCCAACTCGATATCAAATGTTTGCCCCCGCGCTTTTTTTATCGTAACACAAAATGCTAATCTAATAGTAGCCTAAAGTGCCGTCGTTTAAAAGAGAAGGACTTTGTAATGTCAGATGGTGCCAGATCTAAACGAGGTAACAGTATTCGCTCCCTATTTTCACACCAGTTGCAACTTCTAAATCTATGATATTGTTATACATTTTTCGGACTATTAGCCTCGTTCCATTCATTAATCCCTTAACTGCATTCAAATTTCTGAGGAGCATTACAATAGCCCCTTATTTCAAACTCAGTACCGCTCATTTCTAGGCTGCTCAAAAATGCTGTGGGAATCTGTAAAAGTTCAGTATAGTGATCTTTGCCATGATTTTACTTCTACTGAAATTTAAGATCGCCCCTAGCTCCAACATTAGGACAATGTTAGATACAAAAAGACGGTTAGTTGGCAGAGCTGTTAGTTGTACTCTGGTGATTAAGGTGAACACTGTTAGTTGGAGCTAGACGATAGGAGCCAATGTTTGTACATCTGTGGCACTTAATTACTGTGGTTATCAGTTCCAAGGTTTAAAAACGAACTAACCTAAGGACAACACACACACGCCCCTGACTGATGAAGGACTCGAACCTCTGACGGGGGCAACCGCGAACTCCGCTGCAAGTTCCCCCTTGAGCGCTCGGCCATGCTTTGAACATTCCACTTCGTAAATCGTTGGGGGAATTCAGTATTTCGAGAACTACAGTGACAAAAGTAGGCTTGTCACCATAGACAACACAGTGACCCGATGACCTGCAATACGTCAGAACGGTGTGGAATAGTTGATGATTTGGTTGCGGTGGGAGGCGTTTTAGGATAGTCCACGCTGTTGTGGTGAATGGAACGCCGTGCCTTTATAGCACAGTAATCTACGCACCTGCCTAGGAGATATGGGTTCGAATCCCTGACTGCCACAAATTTTCAACATTCGTCATTGGTGTAATTCAATGCACACTGTCAGGTAATATCTTTGAAAGTTTCTTGTTTCTCCTTCTCTCTTACAAAAATCACGTCTGCTGCGAAAGTTATGTGTTTTACCATATGATGTAAGAAATGTAACTGACTGACACTACTTGAATGAAATGAATGTGTTTGAAATTGTTCTATCTGAATGCCTTTGCACAACGTTATGTTAATCTGACTGCGTATTTTTTTATTATTTTTTTTATTTTTTATTTTTTTATTTTACTGTATTCTATGTGAATATCAAGGTATTGCAAAACTGCATATCGTGACAAAGTTAACTGTCAGAAAATTACTGATACTAAAAATAACTGTGTTAATAATTCTGGCCCTACAAACTTGTTTCTGACTGAACTAATAATCTTTAACTGAATGTAACGAACACAATATTTATCATTGCAGTCTGACTCAGTGTAAACACTTGTTAACCGGTACTGAACACTGTATGAATTGTCCTAGCCGGCCGCGGTGGCCGAGGGTACTGCGGCGCGCCAATCAGTCTGCAGGGCCGCTACGGTCGGGGGTTCGAATCCCCCCTCGAGCAAGGATGTTTGTGTTGTCTTGAGTATAAGGTAGTAAGTTTAGGGACTGGTGACCTCGCAGTTAAGTCCCTTAAGCTTAACCAACATTTGAACATTTGAATTGTCCTACCCTGAAATCTGTAAATCATACGGAACTGTAAGCCTGACAACAAAAACTGATTGTTTCTCACTTTCACTTACTGCATAAATTTGCGCAACACCAAACTGCTTCCTGCTGTACTAACTACTGGAAAGCTAACTACAGAAAACATCTATGGCACTTTTAATAAAAATGTGAGGATGGATAAACTGGTAATCTGTTTAAGAAACTCGAACTAATAATAAGAAAATGAAATATCTGCTTTATTTTCTAACTGATGTAACTTCATGAGAATTACTAACAATGTCATGTTTTGGATTTTAAAATCTTACAGAGAAAAAAATAACTCAGATATTTAATCTGCCTAGAAAATTATTTTTAAACAAAGAAAAACATTTCTTTACTATTAATAAATTTAACTCGATTCACACAAACAATCTTACAACAATACCATATTTCAAGAACTCTACCCATGAAATTCCTATTTCATAAAAAAACGCACTCTCAAAACTAAACTTTTACAATAGATATTTTTCCTAACACAGAACGGGGTCCCTAGCATGAATCGTGAGACCACAAGCTAACAGTAATATCTTTCCCGACCGTTACTGTTACCATCAGTTCAACCTAACAATGGGAAATTGTGCCATAGAAACATACCAAGTATTTCATGAAAAACTTTACCTTATAAAAATTTCAAAACATCGTTTCTCCAAAGTCATCTATTCCTTTCGTCTCCATATCTTAAACAAACAGGTTGGCTCAGCATTCACGTCTGAAGATCTCATCTCTTTGGCTCTCCCGCTCCCCACGATTCTGCCATCTCATCCGCGCGCCTAGCACTGTCTGTCCTCTCAATAATCACAGCCCTACTTCCCGCCAACAATACTGTAACCGTCTCCAATATCGATAGTACTGCCATCAAAAAATAAGATTGCAACTAAAGATAAACAATCCATACCTGACTAGCTTGACACTGGTCTCAAACTCGCAGTACATTTGAATATGAAATGTATACCTTCCCATAGCAGGTATCTTACATCATCCCCTTTCTCCCTATCAAGAATTTGATAGGATTTTGTTTGTTTTTTAAACAACCTAGAAAGAGATAATAACCTTTCATCTTTAATTCGTTCGTATGTTGATTAATAGTGGTTCACAATTAAAATGGCGTCTGTTCTTTCACACATTTCCGAAACAACGAACACCACCTCCGTACATAATACTATCGAGAGGCAGCGAAATTCTGATTTGGCATTCCACATTGTTGGTGTTCTACGGCATTGCGATGCGGGTAGTTCAGTGTATACCAGGATCGTCAAGCTATACCTAGACAGCTTGTCAAAAAAAGTGAAGTACTCAGGCGACTTGGCAGGATGCCAGTGCAGCTTCCTACATGTGCACACTATCAGCAGGTCTGTAGATAATTTAGTGTTACAATGGTCGCGAGAGCTACATCGACCACCGAAATTCATTCGAATAATTCATTTTTGGTTTTTAGAGTGGACCTTACACGTCTCAAAAACCGGGGCTTGAGCAGGGCGTGCTCCCCTTTACAATGGTCGCTCTTTGCTTTCTACGCCCACTTTAGTTTCAACTGTCGTTGTCATGAAGGAAGACTCACTTCTGATCAATCAGACTTCTTCATGAGGAGAATTCCCTGCACAAAAGACCAAAGTGAGAAAGAGTCTCTAAATTCTTCCAATTAAACAAGTTCTTGACTAAGTTCCATGTCGATCAAATCTATCAAAATCTCCCGCAGAACAGTTTCATATCTTTCCTATAATTCAATACAGGGAGCTCGATACTAAACCTGGAGAGACTATTCCACGAAGTCGGGGCAAGTTGTCAAGTTGTTATGCTGTACAAAGTAAACACAATACTGTTTGTGGCTACTATACGACGCTCCCTGTATAGTTCGCTGTTAACAATGCTATGAATTTTCTGACTTTTCCCTTCAATATGAATGTTTGAATTACTCTGCAAAGATCAAGTTTGTAATTTGCACATCGCCATCAAATGTCACAACTTACACTTTTCAAAAATGTGATTGGTGCAAGAGATTTTTAGTTGAAATACTCTTCGCATTCTATTTCCTTAACGACGAGACTACAATGCGACGCAAAATGAACAAACACTTATACATAACTTACACTGGCCAAGACAATCAGGGGATCAGTTGAGCTATTTGGGTTCTGAAATACTGACTTCGGCAAAATAAACTAAAATGGTTCGACGTATTTCTGTCCGTTCTGTCGTGTGGTGACAACAACATTACGGCAACCGAGATAGTGGAAATAACAGAAAGTTGGTGCAGGATTGGCGGGGAGGGGGTGGCGGGGGGGGGGGGGGGGGGGGTTCGTATTGACTTGTGTTTACCAAACGAATTACACAAGCAAATATTCAAATGTTTGTAGAACTTATGGGACTTAACTACGTTGTCATCAGTCCCTAAGCTTACAAACTACTTATATACTACCTAAGACTAAGGACGCACAAATATCCATGCCCGAGGGGGGATTCGAACCCCGACCGTAGTGCCCGTGCAGACCGTGACTGGAGCGCCTCAGTCCCCTCGGCCACCGCGGCCGGCAATTACACAAGCAGTTTAGTTCAGATAGTGTAGTGAGCAGGTAGCGCAATGCAACAACAACGTGACTTAACCAACACCGCCTAGAGAGAAGGGCGCGGCGCTCTCGTGTGACGTCAGGCACAGTAGGCTGCGCACGCTTAGCTGACTAGGTAGCCACTGGGGCATAGCCCACTATGCTGAAGCAGCGAGCCAGTCAGCTAGGCGCGCGCAACCTACTCTGCATGACGTCACACGAGAGATCCGCGGCCTTCTCTTACCTGAAGATATGGCAGGAGAGCCATAGGAAGGCTCCAAGCGGGACAGACAGAGGGATGTGGCTGCAGCTATTGGAGTGTCCTAAAGGCTAATTTCCAGACCCTGGACGCGATTTCAGACAAAAGGAGCCAGGGCTGGCGCAAGCCCAAGTGCCGCCCCGTGCGATCTGCTAAATTGCCGCCTCCCCCTCCCTTTCCCAAACCCCAACTACTTTTCTTTAACAAAATTTTGTGGAATTTTATTAGGAGATGTCAGCACTCAATCGCAATTTTTGTTTTTTCTTTTCAGATCTACATCTAGGTTTCTATAGATGTAAACATAAAGCAATGAGAATAGCCACACTGTGCCTGAAATCTATGTACATCTGGAAAATAAAAACAAAAATTGCGACTAATTGGTGACATTCTCCTACAGATTTGTACAAAACAGTCGCTGGGCACCAGCTCAAAAATGGAGTCAAACCTGATTGAAGAAATCTAGCTAATTTCAATAATCCTTGTAAATTTACAAAAAATGTTCAAATGTGTGTGTGATATATTACTGAATGATACGCTGTTGCCGGCCGCGGTGGCCGAGGGGACTGAGGCGCTCCAGTCACGGCCTACACGGCCACTACGGTCGGGGGTTCGAATCCGCCCTTGGGCATGGATATTTGTTCCGTCCTTAGTGTTAGCTAGTTCGTAAGTAGTTTGTAAGTTTAGGGACTGATGACCCCGTAGTTAAGTCCCATAAGCTATACAAACATTTGAACATTTGATACGCTGTTCAGGAGATGAAGTCATAAGAATTGAGCTGCGAGAAATTGCATTTCAGGCCGAATTTCACTACACACGCAGGTGAAACGGTCAAAGAGTGGGGCGGAAGACAATGGAGAGAGGAAGAATAAGAAGATGGAGTAACAAAATAATTCAATAAATACACACCCGGGCATCTACGGGTACTAATGCTAGTAGAAACATATTAGCTCACTGCACTGCGGTTGTTCATTTCAAAGAATTGACAGTCGACATTTGTCGTAATTTCCATGTGTCAGGTCTTTCTTGTCTGATAATTGAATAAGGGGCAACAAATTAGTCATCGTCGAATCACTTCACTTTTCTTCGATTTATTTTCATTCTAGCTATTAGGACGACGCATGCTTTTTTTCCGACTTGCCAATTCACATTCCTATTCTGAAACCTTGTAGGAGAAAAATTCTAACTTTTGAGTAACATGCATGCGCAATACTAATTGTACGTTATATGAAAAGCACTAACTTATTACATCCCAAGTTGCAAGAAATTCGGACGTACAATTCAAATGTTCAAATGTTTGTTAAGCTTAAGGGACTTAACTACGGGGTCATCAGTCCCTAAACTTACAAACTACTTATGAACTACCTTATAAAGACAACACAAACATCCATGCCCGAGGGGGTATTCGAACCCCCGACCGTAGCGGCCGTGCAGACTGTGACTGACGCGCCGCAGACCCCTCGGCCACTGCGGCCGGCACGCACCGTTCTTCTGTTCTTATGAAACGCAATGAAAGTGCTTCTGACCAATCTTGACTCCCTCGGCCAACTACCGAAACGAATTCTGTAATTTTCGTTGTAGAGAACGCAACAATATCATTGCCTGGAAAGGCGAAGTGGAGCCAGGAACTAGATCATGTGACGAGGTACAGCGAGGCTACGGTTAAACTGGCGCCCAAGAAGAAGAAGCAAGAAGCTCACAGTAAGTATGTGACCGATAATATGGATAAATGTATTATCAGGAAGCAATTTCTATGACTTTACGAACAATAGAAGGAAATACGAACATTGCGAAAACTGCACTACTTTTGTCAAACAGAAATGAGCTTTAAAGCTAGCAAGAAAACCTTTAGAACCAATGTTCTATTTATGGATTTTCGTTTTAGAAGGTGTCAAAATTAACGTTTTGTTTTGTGCGGACGAGAGGGCATTGTTGTTAAATACCATACTTTCTCAGGTTTTCATCAGAATCAAGGCGACCAGTAGTATACTTTGATGAAATATCGATTCACACGCATTATACAGTAAAACAATGTTGGCAAAGTGATAGTGTGCGAGTAGTATTGTCAAACAAAAGTTCCGGTAACAGTTTAATACTTGTTCAAGCAGGCGGATACAGGTGTTTCATGGCTCAAAAACCAAAACGCCCGACTATCACTCAGAAACGGATAGCAAAAGTTTCCAAAAATACGTCGAAACCCAACTTATGTCAAGCTTACTACCAATGTCTTTAATCCCTGTGATTACTCGCACGATATTTACCCAATCGGAATACTTCTAGCCATTGTAAGTGTTGGCATGTTTGACTGTAGTAATGTTCAACCAATTTTTTACATAATGCGGGAAGAATGAAACTCTCGGAAACTGCCAATGAAGTGCTTAGCATAATTGCTTCAGGCTTAACATGTAACCGCAGTATCTAACACTGCATTCTAATTTCCAAATTACATTTCGTCTTCCGCAAAATTAGTTGTGAGTAAACGCACGGCGCGCTACAGTCTGGCAGCGCTCCACTCATAAGAATACGGTCGCAGGAATATCGGATTGAGCAGGTACGAATGTATCACGTGACACATCGAAACCGGAATTTAGCTGCATATCGTCGAATGGAAGCGTCGGCGTTCATACGAAGGAGGGTACAATATAGATAGGCGTCTAAATACAGCTGTATATGTTCAGCTCATTTCCGCGAAATAGATATTGATAGAACATCGTTGTCTTGTGTTTGAATGCGAGAGACGGTATAGTGCAGTGTTTTTCAACCTTTTTGATTATGTGACCCCCTTTCCAGTGAAAATATTCTGACTACCCCCTTAAAAATAAAAATATTCTGGCGACCCCCTCTCCCCCCACCCCCACCCCCAAAAAAAAGAAGAAAAAGAAAAAAAATCACGAACCGTAAAAGAAGTGTGTTACCTAATAGCAAACAAATTTAATCGTTTTTCTTTTTCTTCAGGTTTTTTATGTACGATCTTTTATATGTATTTTTTAGATTGCAACACATTATGGTATTTGTTACATGATTTCCGAAAAAAGAATGTTTTAGGTAACGAGTGTTTCGCATTTCAGGCAAGACTCAGGAGCGAATTATGCCCATTAAGAAAGGCCCCACTGTATATACAATTTGTAGAAAAGATTTTTTCGAAATTTTCAGAATTTTTTATTGTATGAAGTTTTTTTACCTATCGATTGGTTTCTGAGACCAGTTTTCGGACTTTGTACTTATTTATCATTAGCACACAGTATTATAAAACAATCTGTCCTAATCAAGGAACTCCGTAATCTTAACATTGGATATCTTTGAGTTAGGCATACGTTTTTGTACTACTGGACCCCTAGTTATTTTATGGTGGAATTACTGCCTACTGCGACGGCGACCCCCCGAACAAGACTTTTCGACCCCCCTGGGGGTCGCGACCCACAGGTTGAAAAACACTGGTATAGTGCCTTGTATTTTCCCGTCAGTTCCAGCGTACATGCACTCTTACCTGGCGCGAGTTAATTCCCTGTTTGAGTGAGTTGGAAAATTGTTTGTCGTTTTGTAGAGAAATCTGTTCGCTAGTTACTGGAAGGCCAAGGGTATAGCCAAGAACCAGTCGATCATTGAGCAATAACAGCATCAAATATTTACTTCATGGTTAGCACCAAAAAGTAGTAGTCAGCTAATATTATTTGAAAACCGAATCTTATAGAAAGACGGGAATACGTTTTAGTGCTAACGCTGTTCCTGCTCTATGGTTGACAGGTTCTTGTATGTAACCTTGTGCGACCAGTAAATTACTCCCCTTCTCTTCCTGTACCTGCAACATGACAACTCGAAGGGGTAATCACAACTCTTAGTTTCCGCACAAGTCTATCACACTTTTCCTCGCCACAGGCTACACAGTTTGTCAGTTCATCCTTAGATAGCAGACCAAATTCCCTACAAAACGACAAACAATTTTCAACACGCTCAAACAGGAACTAACCTCCATGGACTTAACTCACACTAAGTAACATTTCCCAGTAGTGCAATAAACAAAACAGTATATAGCACTGATGCAGCCCAATACTTAAGGTACGCTTAACATCTAAAAATACTTTTGGTTTCTGATGCTCATTGAACATGGAAAATTTGTAAATTTTATATGTTTTCAGAATTTACTTAAAGTCTTCCAATGTTTTCTTTGAATCCATTCTACACTTTTTCGGTTTATTTATTTATTTAAGTTCGAGAACAAGTTCGCGCCAAAAGCACTGAGCTCAATGGTAAATAAAACCTACTAAGGTAGGTCACTTCCGGTTGTGGTGAGTCATGTCATACCTTACTAGTACCCTGCTCAATCCGATATTCCTGCCACCTAAGAAATACTGGCGTGTACGCCAGACTGATTCCCCCCCCACCCACCCTATCTATTCCTCCGGCGTAAACACGACGGTGCTGCCACAGTAGCGAGGAGGACATTAGTCCTCCTCCCTCCCCTTGTTCAACAAGGGCGGCCGGCAGATAGTCGAGGCGCCATGCCACAGTTCTCGAAGCCGTTCCCTCCGAGGTTTGGTTTCGAATCCCCTCTTGAGCATGAATGTGAGTTTGTCGCATATGCATTGCGCCGGACCTGAAAGGAACCATTAAAAGAAGGCAAGGTCAAGGTCGTCCACGGGTAATATCAGCAAGAGATGACATCTCTGGTTAGCAGCCAATTGAAACAGGAGGCTGA
Organism: Locusta migratoria; assembly: GCA_026315105.1. Taxonomy (NCBI): domain Eukaryota; kingdom Metazoa; phylum Arthropoda; class Insecta; order Orthoptera; family Acrididae; genus Locusta; species Locusta migratoria. The sequence continues at coordinate 133,002,309 of CM048749.1, read as the reverse complement.
ATGCAACTGAGATGCGACGCATCCTCCAGGCAGCAACGGGACACCCAATATAACCACTACAGTACGAAATCGCCTTCAGGAAAGTGGCCTTATGCGCGGAGGCCTATGGCGTGTGTCCCATAGAACCACGCCACCGTTTAGCCCCCAGAAACTGGACGGAGCAACATTAGGATTGGAGTCACAACGAATGCGCCGCGTACTGTTCACAGGTGAATCGATATTTTCTGTTCATCTGGACTATCGTCGTTCCCTCATCTGAAGAGAACATGGACCTTGGAACAATCTTGCTTATGTGTAGGAAACATCGCCATATGATGGTGGTGGGCAAATGGTGTGGACAGGAGTCAGTATTGATGAAAGTACGGACCTCTGTGCTGTTCAGAACAGCGGTTTGCCTGCTCAGAGGTATAGAGACGAGACCCTTCGAACTTACGTTGTGCCCTGTGCTGGTGCAATAGGAGATGGGTTCTTTCTGGTGAACGATAACGCTCGTCCCCATACAGTTGCACTGATGAATCTGAGGGAGTGGCCAGTTTGGTCACCGGACTTAAACCCATTAGAGCATGTCTGGGATGCACGTGGCAGTTGGATTGCAGCTAGACCGGCACCTCGAACAACGATTCCTGGATATTGCAAAGAATGGACAAATATGCCTCAAGAGCTGATTGATACGCTTATACTGTCCATGCCAAGTAGGTGTGCTACTGTACTGGCCGACCGGGACAACGAGAGTGACTTTTTTACTATTGTGGTAGCCCCATGGTGAATCGCTCTACATAAACGCCATGTAAACCTCAAGTAAAGACTTGAGAAAGTAAAAGATCGCATTCTATCTCATGTAAATGACAATAATCCGTGTAGTCTTCAAACTTTTGTTATTCTTGTTTCTAACATAACTAGCTAAAGTTATTTTCTATTATTTGACGTCGCAGAGGTTTGTTTAATTACCAAATATCAATTAGTTCATGCAATAGGCGTATTGTTGTAGGTCATATATTAGACTAATTAGTATATCTGATAAAACTAATTTAATTCCTTTCTCATATTATTAAAGCAGGGATTATTATGTTTCACAAGTAATGTTAGGAAAGTTTTACCCTCATAGTTAACATGGAAAGATTATTTATCCTCGTGTTGCTCATTATGGTTCGCAAGTAGTTTTTAATTAATTTCGGTTTACTACAGCTTCTCTCACACGAAGCAACTGATACGCAACTCGTCACAAATAACTTTAGAGAGAACATAAGGTTTAGAAGAGAGTCTGTGAAATCCCATTTCACAACGAATTTTGAGAAGTCTAGGCATACCCAATTGAAAAGTATAACATCTGCAACTTTCAAATGTCTTCTCAGCCTTGGAATTTCTAAGAGGAGTTATGCTTCTGATACTTCATCATAAAAAGCAGTAAATTTTGACACAGCTCGTTGTTTGCCAAAAGCAAGGTATTTGGCTGCACAACCTCGAATAATGAGGCGACATCTTGAATTGACTTTGATCTCGTTTGGAATTTAGTACTGAATCGGTCCAGACATTCGAACACATCATTTTGATGTTCTGCTCTCATTGAGAGTTCTGCGTTAGTGGTCTGTTCACCAGCCATTAGTTTTTTACGACGAATTCTTCTTTCTCTTGGAATGTCTTCCGATTTTTCTCAGCCATACCAATTCCCTCTTTACAATAAGACCACGATTTTGTTCCACATAAAGACAAAGTAACTCTATATTTTATAACTGACTGATCTAGAGTCAAGCCTTTATTTTGAAAAAAGCAACACTCGCAGTCGGATGTCACCCCCATACGGGTGGCAACCGGGGCGGGCCGCCCCCACCGCTCCCCTCTTAGCTACGCCTTTGGTTACAAAATTGTCGTAACTATTTATGCTGGTCTTATTGTTGAACAATTCCAATCTAATCCACTTTCCGGCGTCTTTGACGTCTTCATTGCGCAATTTGCGCTTTCTGTTCATTTACTAAATTTTCCATATCGTCAGTGTAATTGCTGTGTTCGGAAACACACCCATTAGCTAACGTGACGTCGCTATCAAATACGCCGAGTTTGTGCCTCTTTTACAGCTCTTTGACGTCAGCGATAATTTTGTTTTGGGCTATTTCAAAAATTTGACATCCAGTGTTAATTTATCAACACTAACAGGCATAGACTAAATATAGCATAGACTGCGCGTGCCCCTATCTCTTCCATGTTGTGGTTTTAACACAGTCTAACATATACAGTCACGACACTCAATGCTGCAAAAGTTGTTACCAACTGAAAATTGCTGCGACACTAGCGCTCCTAGCGGTGGTTAAGCTGCCGAAGTAGTTATGTTTGTTTATAATCGCTTTTGTACGTAATTAACGAAATACTTACTATAATTTTTGCTTTACAAGCATTATTAAAATATCGAGAGAAACATAATACGGAAATTAATATAAAAATAGCCTCATTTAAATGATTCAATGGAATAAAGAACAACTCTGTCATGAACAAATACTTACGAATATGTGTATATTTGCAGCTTATTCCGCTGAAAGTAAGTTGCATATAAACATAATGGTATAATAAATATCTATGATTGTCTGTTCTTACTATGTCAGCCAGTTTTTGACGTACATCAATTCGGTACGGAGTATAATGATTCTCAAATTTTTATACGTCACTCGTCTTTCTTATACGTGCATATTCTTTTAAATGTATTTACTTTAGATTTTAAAAAACCAATGTTTTGATGATTCTTGCCGTTTGTAATTCAGATGTAGCAACAATTGCGGAATTGGGTTCTTCTTTGTTGGAAAACAGTTTGGTTGCTTTTATCGTTATATTGCCTTGTGTGTGACGTTTTTCCTTCAGCTACAGCTGTGATGGTTGATTTGGTATGTTAAATACTGTAGTTATTGCATTCTATATACGTTTCCTATGTTCCAACCTCATCGATTTTACTGAAATTGTAATGAAGAATACTTAACGTTCGCCGTGGTGGAGTAGCCGAGTGGTCTAAAGCGTCTCGCTGAGGAGCGTGCGGTTGCTCGCCCTGGGGCATGGGTGTGTGTGTGTTGTCCTTAGGTTAATTTACCTAGGTTTAAGTAGATTGTAAGCTACGGACTGATGACCACGCAGTTTGGTCCGATAGATTTACAAACATTTGAACATTTGAATACTTAACGTTCCTGCGTATAAATTGACGTCTCTCTGCTAAAGGGCATGTCTCCTAGTGTTTCCGAGGCATTTATATTTTTAATACAAAATGAAATTACTCATTTAAAGCCTGTATGTTACTGGATGATTGTAAATTAACTGTCCTGTAATATACCGTTTTTTTTACCTTATCAGGGATCTTATGAAACCTAAGAAAGACAAATGGGGACCTTTTATTTAAATTATTACCTATTTATAAGGCACTACATACGTTCCCTAATGTAAAAAGTATGCTGAAGTCGATCTAGATGATACTATTCGCACCCATCAACTATGGTATTCAGAAACGTAGCTTGCCGGCCTCTTGGAGCGCTGCTATCGCAGCGTATAACAAAAATCTTGGGAGTGTCGTGACTGTATATGTTAGACTGTGGTTTTAAACCAACATCTAACATTGCCCCTAGTCACGTGACTAAGTTTTCGTCATTCGGTTCGTTTAAGCAGCTACCAGTTACCAGATTCCCGTAAACTGAGCATGCGCAGAGCTGTTATCGAGGTACTGCAACAGCTCTGCGCATGCTCAGTTTACTAGAATCTGGTACTGGTAGCTGCTTAAACGAACCTCTTATGAGCAACAGTTTTTCTAGTTTTCAGCTGAAGACAAGTATTGATTTTAACAGTAAAACGACTTTTGTACGCTTATTATACCTGTAGGACTAAAGGTAATATAGTTCTTGCACAATTATAATAATATTTATGCTATGATTGTTTATTTATTGACGGGAGGACAATTCTAACTGGTCTTGGCTAAATTTATATTTCATCAAGTAAGTCATTTTTAGTGCAGATATGTTTTTGATAGTGGTGTACATAGCTGTATTTGAATACAGAACATTCAGTATAGCCATAAAACTAGTATTAACCGTTTTGAGTTCCTATAAAAGCATAACACGTAGAGAAAACGTAAGAAAAGTTATGCTGTTTGTAAACCTGATTTTTCGTCTTCTACTCTCATGACGGTTGTAAAGTAAGAGACTCGCAGAGCAACAAAAACAACTATTCACTTAAAAAGAGCAAGTCATTTATACGTTTCACCTAGGCACATGTAAAAACTATAACCATCGCATTAACATTAAGAATTGCGGATAAATAACGTTAACTGTACTGCTAAAAGCGTTATAAGGATATGATTAGACATTTTGTTGTTAAAAACAAAGCCAAATTTCAGTTATAAATGGGGAAAAACTACATCTGTCAGCTCCACTTCACATTTATCGTTATGACGAAAACAGCTTATTGCTCCGAGTCACGGTTTCAGTGGAATGACGTCACGCGCAGTCTATTTTATCTATGGTCTATGCTAACAGGTAGCTCGTCACAGACCCTCTTTAGTTCGATTACCGTGTCGGCCCAACTGTTTTGCGTTTTCTGAAATTCGACCTGCGATTCCGCAAGAGTATTTATTTCAGCTTTGAAATTTACTATCCATAAATTTTGTATCATTTGCCTTAACGCATATTCGTTATTTCGGCAGTTGTTTCGTTTTCAATCGTCAGCCTCTTCTGTATCATTATTGGTTGCCGAAAGAGAAAGACTCCTTGTTTTGAACAAAATTATTTCCGATTACACTTCCGTCTTGTGAACATGATGTGGGATGAGAAAATCGTCACTACTGCTTTAAAATAAATTGGCGACTTCTTCGATACTTACTTGTTCTCGTCCTTTCCGTTATAAATGCATTTTCAGATGTTGAGGTTGCTTGCATTCTGAGTTGCTCGTAATTTTTTCATTGTATTTTCATGAAAAAGAGAAAGAAAATACGTTAATATTTGCGTATATATCACTGCTGGTCGTCAATTATTGCAGGTCCGTAAGTCGTCTGTTAGCGTCCTATTTTACGGGTGCCATTTAGAATAGATACTTCCATTCTAAGATTGAGTATTCTCTTATAGTGACCTCGAAATTATCATAAATTAATTAATCTTCTGGGAAATGATCTCACACAATTAATTAAAACAGACACTCGTGATTTAGATTAATAAAACTATACATTTTTATTATCTTGACTGTTGCTCACTGATATAATATATACATGCACTTTTCTCTGTCACACCTAATCAACGACTGTGGTATCATTAATTAACAATCAGAGATATTCACAATTGCTCTCCAAAAGGTGCATATAGAAAGATACTTATTCTACATTTTTTTCATGTTACGTTGATCGACGAAAGAATTTAAGGAAAATTAAAATAATTCATTGAAGCGCACAAAAATATATTTTCATCAGTTATCTCTATAATTTCACTCATTACATCTGATGAAAGTTATTTGATTACAAAATAAGCAACTGGGCACAAACTTTTCAGTGTACGGCCTAAATCAACATACCCTGAATACATATTTATTACTCCCCACAAGCTGCTTTCTAATTGACGTAATGTCAGAAATAAGAGGAGCCTCTCTAAGATATGTTTTGTCACTTACATTCTGTTTTAGATAGTTGAAAACCTCCAAAAAGGTTGCCAGGCTCACAATTTACAGAAGATACCCAACCACGAACAATACTAGGGTGAGGCAAAAGAAACGCAGAACATACAAATCTGTATGCCCTACGGGGAATAACATTGCTAAAAGAGAGAAAATTGTTTAGTTAGTTCACTGTATCGCCTAGACTCCTGGTATCACAAATGTCTTTTAACTGCGCTCTAATCAAATCTAATATAAAACCACAGTTTTTCTTCTTCAGCGTTTCGATTAAATCGGTCATTTACTCGACCTTCTTTTCACATTGTTTCAGTTTCACTTGTAAATTTTCACTTTTTTTTCCTGTGAGATACGTCTGTCTGAACACTCGCATCACATTTTGCATTACGGGTATCAAATTAATACACTGACTGAATCTTATTGATTTCCTGAAATCAAACGAAATCATTACATTAGTAATAATCGTGAACTACTATAGCTACATAATTATACATGCTTGTTGTTAGTTAAATAGATTTACCTCAGATACTGTTGGTGTATTTCGAACTAGTTCCCTTCTGCGACTGATTTTGACTTGCAGATGAGTAGTAAATCGGAATATTTTGGAACAACATCATGTTTCAGTATCAGCAATTCGCCGAAATTCGTAGGTTCTGGATAGTGCTGACTACAAACTATATACGTAAATGGCGTACAGTCTTTCCTTCTCAAAGCACGAATCCATTCTCTTGAAAGTTCTGGAGGAGCAAGAGAAAACCTGAACACATAAGAAATCTATTTATAGTACTGGTTCTGTTGTCTTTTCCTGAATATTTTTTCTTTACAATACATTGAATATGTGTAACTTAGCCTTACCTGTGGAACAGTATGCCACTTTCTGTCGACAATCGATTAGTGCATTCGAATGCAACGCAGCTCAAGTGGTGATAATCATCGTATAGTCGCAAACAGCACAATGAAAGCAACTAAACTGATGCCCCGACTCAAAATGGCAATCTCGCCAAAGGCCCATTACTGATTCAATGTCACTTTTGAATAATCTCTGAGCTGTCTCTCACAACATTGATAATATCACTTATAGTTCACGTCAACCATTAAAAAATAAAACATTCTTCTTAATAAACTTCTCCAAAATATATTTCCACACTCCATCAGTAAAATCAAAACTTCCTCAAAATACTCCTGTACACACAAACAATACATATTCAAAATGAGTCCAACCGATACGATTCACAATCGATCCGGATTCACACCAAGAAGTGACGCCACAGCAAGTCACTGACGACAGATATGGCACTGGCATAATGGGCTGCCGATTCTATTCACTCCTTTCAGAATTCTGATTACATTTCTTGCAGTATGGCGTCAACTGAGATTATTCGAACAGACACTGGTGTTATCATTTGCGTTATTGCTTTAGAATTGAGATAAAACTCCAATAAGAAGGAAAACAGCGTGAATGTTGTATTTGCCAATAGGTTTTGCGCACAAACAACACTGCTGCATTAAACATGCGTATAAATGAAGCAGTTTATGCAAACGAAGATTCATTGCTGAACCAATCACGAATAAAAATAGTAAATTTTGATTAATGGTTTATGTGAGAATCGAGATCGATTAAAACGTCCGATACCCGTATTGAAGATGGAATACTTGCTCAAGTGACACTACAAGTGATATTTGATACCTGACCGTTACCTACCATTTCTCCAAAACAAGTTCAGCGATGTACTGTTTGAGGCTTTCGCGACGTATTGATTCCTTCAATGGTTCACGGGCGTCGCGTCGGATCGTATTGTATTGTCGAAACTGCACAATATTTCCACAAGGCAGCTGCTCGTCATCTTCAGGTGCTAACTAAACTGCTGATTGCTGTCGTCTCGCCTATATACTGTGGCTGGCTAGAAGAGCGCAGGAGTGAAGACGGGGGGGGGGGGCAATGACATCATTGTAGGCGAATCATAGATGAAAACATATAGAGCCCTCTGGTGGTCTCCGCGTACACGACGCGGGAAAGCGCGATCGTAAGTCGCGGGCCCAGCGTGGGTGGTGTGGCGCGCAGTGTAATGCTGTCGCTTCGGTGACCCGTCTGCGGCGGTATGCGTCTGAATGCGGCCGACAATGCCTTAGTATAGCCAGTACTGGTTCCCATGCCGTTCTGAGCTGAACACCCGCGTCTCTATTAATCAGGTCGTTCGAAATACGTATTTCGACTGCTTTGAAGATGGAGTCCCATTACGTAGATGCAGACGAGAGGATCTTTGTCTCTTCATAGTGCATGCTATGCCCCGTGTCCAAACAGTACTCAGCGACAGCAGACTTTCCTGGCTGACCCAGTCTCGTGTGTCGCTTGTATTCATCGCATCTATCTTTGACAGTGCGACACGTCTGTCCAGTATACGATTTTCCGCGCTGGCATGTTATTTTATATATGTCTTTGACGGGACGTAGCATCGTTTGTACTCGTACTGGAGGACAAAAAAAAACCATTTGATGTTATATTTCTTAAACAACCTGCCAATCTTGAAGGATACGCCACCAAAGTAAGGGAGAAAAACCAATCTTCTCGATTTCTTTGTTTCTTCTGTCAGATCCGAAATGCTCTACAACCACCTCGCGCAAGACCTGAAGAACTGCCATAAGAAACAAAGGAATCGAAAAGATTGGTTTTTCTCCCTTACGTTGGTGGTGTATCCTTCAAGAATGGCAGGTTGTTTAAGAAATATAACATCAAATGCGTCTTCCGTCCTCCAGCACGAGTACAAACGATGCTGCGTCCCGTCAAAGACAATTTAGGTCTGAGAAGACCAAGCATATATAAAATCCCATGCCAGTGCGAAAAATCATATATTGGACAGACGTGTCGCACTGTCAAAGATAAATGCGATGAACACAAGCGACACACGAGACTGGGTCAGCCAGGAAAGTCTGCTGTCGCTGAGCACTGTTTGCACTATGAAGCGACAATGATCCTCTCGTCTGCATCTATGTAATGGGACTCCATCTTCAAAGAAGCAGTCGAAATACTTATTTTTAACGACCTGATTAATAGAGACGCGGGTTTTCAGCTCAGAACGGCATGGGAACCAGTACTGGCTATACTAAGGCATTCTCGGCCGCATTCAGACGCATACCGCCGCAGACGGGTCACCGAAGCGAGAGCATTTAAACTGCGCGCCACGCCACCCACGCTGGGCCCGCGACTTACGATCGCGCTTTCCCGCGTCGTGTACGCGGAGACCACCAGAGGGCTCTATATGTTTTCATCTATGATTCGCCTACAATGATGTCATTGCCCCCCCCCCCCACCACCGTCTTCACGCCTGCGCTCTTCTAGCCAGCCACAGTACATAGGCGAGACGACAGCAATCAGCAGTTTAGTTAGCACCTGAAGATGACGAGCAGCTGCCTTGTGGAAATATTGTGCAGTTTCGACAATACGATCCTACGCGACTCCCGTGAACCATTGAAGGAAGTTCAGTGGTGTCACGTACAGGTTGTTATTTACAACGCACTGGAGTCTTATTTGAAAGCTGAAACATCTACTCTTCACTCTTGCGCCCCACGCCAGTTATACGATGGAACATTAATCTACATTGAATATTCAGGTTATGCTTTGTACAATTCCTCTGAGCAACATTGTAATATTGTAAGGTAACCCTTACATCGTGACTACGTATAAGCCTCATTTTGAGAGATTTTGTTCATTTGAACGTGTATGTAGTGTAAACGTAATGATTATGACGCTCTAATGTCATTTAATTATTGATAAAATGAGTAATGCATGTATGTAATGCAACTATAGCCTCTTCGTATCATTTATTTATTATCTGTGTACCGTATTTGTCTATATATATTTTATTTATTTATTTTATGTACTTTGAATGTTTTCTGTATTTACTGTAATTACTTGTCATGATTAATTTACGTATGTAGAATATTTCACTGTGAACAAGCTCAAGAAATCGATACACACTGTAGTCGAAAAAGCTCCTCAGGTCAGAGACTTTATTGGACAGCATAGGTAAGTGGGAGAGCACGCAAGCAGCCGTATCTGGAGCCCCGAGACATAGAACAGATGTTCGTACGCGGTCCGCGGAGTGCTCAAACAATATATGTAACAAAGTGTTATTAAAAGTGAATGTAAAAAAGTGTTAAAAGTGCTATGAAATGAAAAGTATAAATGAAACCAGTGTTAAAGTACATCCAAGTGAAGCAAAAACAGATATTGAGCAACTATTCGTTCGTTCTGCTGAGGCAGAAATTCGTTACGTATTCGGTGTCCGTCCAGACGTCCGAAAAGCGGTAGCGTCATCGCGGACGCTAACGGTCGCGAGTAACTACGCGATTCGCGAAGTATCTCTGCATACGGCTAACAAGCTGCTAAAGGAGGAGCCAGCTAAACAATTTTTGTATTAAATGAAAATATTGTAATCTGCATATTGTAAAGGATCCATTGTCGAGCTACAGTGAAGCACATCGCTGGACTAATGATTAAGATAAGTTGAATGTAATTTGTTGTAATCAATGTAGATGCATGTATGACTCTTATCAAAATATAAGAAGTTAGATTATACATATTTTATCTTATTTGTAACAAGTAGTTACCCACTCTTGCCCAACATAACAATCCTTATTAATGAATGAAGAACAAAGTGTCCAGAATCAAACATTTTAAATTAACATTAAGAAAGAGAAAAGTTGACGTAATTGTAAAAGTTAGCAATAAAATATTTAACTATTTCATTGTGAAAAACTTTTGATTTTACGTAACAGTATTAGAACTTTGACTTAGTTATTCAATATTTCAACATGATCATTTTTGAGAGTGAGAGAGAGTGCTCACGTGAAGAGTAGAGACAGTATTAATTATTTGATTGAGACTGTTTTGCTATATTCGAAGATACCTGATTATAGACTGTTGCATGCCAGTGATACGATACGGAATCTATCAACAGTAAAATTAATTCTTGTTGAACATTTCACAAAAATAAGGATAGCAATAAATCATCATTATAGTAATAACCTCAGATTTTATGAATAACAGATTTTTCAAAACTGAGTTCAACAATAGTTACCACCGCCACATCTATCCTATAAAGAACCAAAATGTTACAATCATTGTATGCATTTAGCTACCAACCCTGAATTACGTAAATTTTACTGTTTACTTAAAATCATTAATTTTTTATCAAATAATGACTTCAGTAGTTGGACTACATCCATTTGTCAGCCACTTTGTACTAAATTTATTACTATTACTATTTTCAAAATTCATACTACCACTAGCGTACTAATTAAGCTGTATGAGTTGCACATACGCGGTAGTTCATTTTCAACTATCAGTGTGTGGACAGTCTCCGTTGGAGATTTTGTAAGGAAAGGGAAGGTGAGTGATCTTTTGAAAATCTTGTCAGATAGGGCCAAAGTTTTTGTTAATCACACTATTTGTTTTACTAATTAATTCAAAATTTAATCACACCACTTGCATTGATTACGATTTTAAAGTAGCTTACCACGAAATTAAGATCAGGTTTGTTACGCTACTCAAACATGAATACAACAACACATTTATTAACACGTAACCAAAAATAATTTTCACTTTCCACTCACACCTTCTCGCTCACATTCAAAAACCTAATAAAACTCCTCTTTCCTTACAATATAGTTGATTTCCTTAAGCAACGGATACAGATAATCAGCAATTACATACTAAATCTTGTTACTTCTTTTCATAAATCCATGTCGCAATGGATATGCCAGTTTCAGAGTCTGAGTATACTGATAGCACATTAATTTTAACCATTTGTAGAATTAAGTAAGCTGTTGTGTAAAAACAAATCGCCTTTTAGTACTCAGGCAATATTACTTGATTAGTAACACAAAAAACCTTATACGCATATCGTATAAGACATCCAACAAATACGTAAATTAATCAAAATGTGTTCATGAAGATTTTTGGGTAAACCCCAACGACCGGTGTACATCCAAGCAGAGGCGTCTGCTGGTGCCTGCTAGCGATATATCTCGAACCGTTCGAATCGCACAATCGATTGTTGCTAGTTGCAAATAATTTTTTATATTTCGACACGCAGAAATTGTCTCCGGACAATGAGATCTCGCTAGCTATCAGCCAATCAGATGCTGCGTGTTTCTTAACCGGAGATTCAAGCCCTACGCGACCTCATGTACTAAAAAACAAAAACTAACCTAACTTTCACTTTTAAAAAAGCGATCTGTAACATAACCTTAAGAAGGTTAGGTATAGGTTAAACAAGAAGGTTTTTATTTTAGTACGTGAGGGCGCGTAGCGCCCGAATCTCCGGTTAAGAAACACGCAGCATCTCATTGGCCAGAGACAGTTTCTGCGTGTCGAAATAAGGCCTCGTGTTGTAAATACAGTATAGCATGATATTTACTGCTACCGTTCCTTCTGAAGTAGCACTTCCTAAGCTACTAAATTGTCAGGTAATTTGCTAGAATGCTTGCAAACGATATATATCCAAGGTGCAACTTGGCGGAGCGATATATGAAACAATCGAGCGTTTCACATCAGAACCTGTCAACCACAGAGCAGGAACAGCATTGATTATTTATTTCGTGGTCAACACAAAAGATTATTCCCCTCATTTTGTGTGAATGTATTTTCAATCAGCACGAGTCTTTTGTTTTGACCAAAATGTGAATAATCAATTCTGTTCCTGCTCTATGGTTGACAGGTTCTCGATGTACTCTTGTCCGCTCAGTAAATTAATAAACTTTTGCTACATCCTTCAAGAACACTGGCATAATATCAGTCGAATGTCTTCTGCCAGACAGTTTTAAATTATGAAAATTTCGTCTGTCCGGCCACGCGTGAATTTTGACACAATACAATCGATTATGCGAGTCGAACGGTTCGAAATATTTCGCTGTCAGACGCCGCTATTCCGATGTGCACCGGTCCTTGGGGATTACCTATTTTTGTTTTCAGACGTCCAATGATCCGACAGTATAGCACAAACAACTGTACTTACGAACGACATATTTTGTAAATATCTATAATGTGATGGGAAATTGAAACGTATACTTTTCGTAATTCGTAGGCATGTTGTTGTTGTGCTCTTCAGTCCGGAGACTGGTTTGATGCAGCTCTCCACAATACCCTATCCTGAGCAAGCCTCTTCATCTCCACATAAGAACGGCAACCTACATCTGTCTGAATCTGCTTACTGTATCCATCTCTTGGTCTTCCTCTTCGATTTTTACCCCACACACTTCCCTCCAACGCTACGGCATAAATACACTAAAACGCCAAATACAACAATGGTGCTGGAATCCTTAAAATCAAGATGGCCGAATTATTTTGTTTCTCAGCAAAGTGACGTCACAAAGTTAAAATGATTATTTTTCACGATGTTACATCTTGAAGGTCAAACGTGAACTGAACAATATTTCCTTCAACATTTCAGAAATGTGTCCATTAACAATACAATTATGTTTAAAGAAAAAGGCCGCTGAGCACTGACATTGTTCTTCCGCATCTTCTTCCACGGCACGGCCTTCGGTGATAACAGCAGTCTGTTTATTATCGCTAACCTTGACGGCGACGGTGGCGAAGAAGCTGATTTCGCAATATGTATGCTCGTTCTCGTGCCATGAAACAAAGGAAACATTAGGTTTACAACATTAATTACAATATAATAAATCACAAATAAAATGATTTATTGTTGTTTACGGCAATCTTTACCTAGAAAACTAAGCTGAAGGTAGTTCAGTGTAACTATTAGATTTTCTTCGCCACCGCCGCCGTCGAGGTCAACGATAAATAGACTGCTGTTCACCGACCGAAAGCCGTGCCGCGGAAGAAGATGCTGCAGAAGAATGTCAACGCTCAGCGGAGAAAACAAGATAAAGTAACTTTTCCCTGATAAAAGAAGGTACTACGTCATTGCCCTCTAGAGTCGTAACTGCGAATTAAGAAGTTCCTCATGCAGGCTGTGAAAACCCATGGAACCTCTGTCGGCCGCCGTATCTCACTCTGTATCGTTCAGATTAGATGTTCGTTCCATAAATCCTTGTTGAAGAGATCCTCGTGGATGTGTAACGTGTAAAAAATATAATTATTTTACAAACTGTTAACATAATAACAGTAACAGTATGAATACAGATACATACATCATTTGCTTCTATTTAAAAATTCTTCAGTGGAGTAGAAGGAGTTGGCCACTAGTAAATCTTTCAGACTCCTCTTAAAATGATCTTTATTTGTAGCTAAATTTTTTGTGGTAGCTGGAAAGTTATTTAAAATATGTATTTCTGAGTAGTGGATCTCTTATTTAACTGAAGTGAGTGATTTTAAGTCCTTGTGTAGATCGTTTTCGTTCCGTATTGTATGAATCAACTGCGCTATTTGTTGAAAAAAGGGATGTATTATTTATGACAGATTTTTATTAAGAAATAAATATACTGATAGACAGTAGTTAGTATTTCCAGTTCGTTGAGGAGGCTTCTGCAGGATGTCCGTTAATTTACTTCACAAATAATACGTATTACACGCTTTACGACTCTAAAAACCTTTGCTTGAAGAGTAACCCCAAAATATTATACCATATGACATTATCGAATGAAAGTAAGCAAACTACGAAATTTTTTTTCATTTTCATGTCTCCTACATCTGATAACACTCGAAGTGCAAATATAGATCTGTTAAGACATTTCTGCAGTTCTGTGTTGTGCTCCTCCCCCTGAATTTATTATCAAGCTCGTAATACTATCAACCTCTTCTTCTGGTTTTCTTCATACTTTGTTCATAGCTGGATGGAAACCTCTTACATGTTCTGAACTGCATGTAGTGAGTCTTTTCAAAGTTTAATATCAGTGAGTTGGCTTTATACCATTTATTAATGTTAATCAGAGTATCATTACTAGACCTTTCTAGAGCTATGCTAATGCATACAAGAAAAAATAGTGGCCCTAAGATGTAGACTTGTGGGACACCACATGTAATTTCTTCCCATTCTGATAATGACTGATGGCTTAATTTACTGGTCCCTTGCACTGACACCCTTTGTTTCCTGTTAGTGAGGTATAACATGAAGAATTTTGCAGCATTGCCCGTAACACTATAGAATTCTAATTTACTTAAAAGGTTGTTGTGGTTCACATAATAAAATGTCTTTGAAAAATCACAGAAAATACCTGCTGCCTGTAATTTATTATCTAACGAATTAAGTACTGTCTCACTGGAGATGTAAATAGCCTTCTCGATATCCAATCAGTGTTCTGAAGAATATGTCATTTAGGGCCAGGTGGCTTAGAAGCTGCTTGTACGTTACCTTTTCTAGAATTATGAGAATGCTGACAAAAGTGAAATGAGGCAGTAGTTTGATGGTACCGTATATCTTTATTTTCTTTCGTGAAACGTTTAGTATCTGAATGTTTGATTTATTATAGACTGGTTACACAAGTAACTTAAAATTTCTCTAAATTCACAAGAACACGCATTAATTAAGTTTGGTGATATTTCATCTTAACCACTAGAATGCTGTGTTTTTAAAGATTTTGTTATGGAAGTTATTTCTTGTGGTGAAGTGACTGACATATTCATGTACCCAAAGTTACTTGTAAATGCCAGTTTTAGAGATTCAAGGGCATTATTTCCTGACCCTGACAATCCCATACTATCAGCAGCAATGTAAAGTATCTGTTGAATAGATTTTCCACACTGTACTTTTCAGTTACTACTGTACCATCTAATCTTAATGCTATCTGCACCTGTCCCCTTCGTGTTCTACCAGTCTCCTCTTTCACTATATCCCATAATGTCTTTATTTTGTTGCCTAGCATTTCTATCTTCTTCTCATAACGCATTTGTTTAGATATCTGAATTACCTTCTTAAATATTTTACAGTACTCCTTATATTTAGCTAAATCATTATCATTGGAGCTATTCTTGGCTGATAGATATATTTTCCTTTTTTGTCTTACACAAAGTGTTTATTCCTTGTGTAATCCACGGTTTTATTATAGACTTCAGATTAATTTAAGTTACTTTCAAAAGAAACAGTTTGAAATATGGTACATTATTAATGAAGATGTTATATTTTTCATTCATGTCATGAGCACGCCGGCCGCAGTGGCCAAGCGGTCTGCGGCGCGTCAGTCAGAGACTGCACGGCCGCTACGGTCGGAGGTTCGAATCCCCTCACCCCTCGGGCATGGATATTTGTGCCGTCTTTAGTATAACTTAGTTCATAAGTAGTTTGTAAGTTTAGGGGGACTGATGACCACGCAGTTTGGTCCGATAGATTTACAACCATTTAGGGACTGATGACCCGCAGTTAAGTCCCTTAAGCTTAACAAACATTTGAAAATTTGTCATGAGCACTATAAACATCATTCCAGCTCATATTTTTGAGCTGTTTTCTAAAATACTCAATTTTTGGTGGATTGGTTAGTCTCCTGTATTCAGATTTAAAAGCCTTCATAATCTGCATAGAATCTATATCTAAAACAAGGAGTAGCATCTCATGATGTGATAAGCATTGATTATTGGTTATGTGGTATGATTTTGTTCCTTTGATTTGTCTATAAAAATGTTACCATTGTCTATCTTAGAGGATTTAGTTACCCTAGTTGGGGAGTTGAAAGGAGTACGCAAAATAATTTTCAATTAATTTTTGCCTGTCGTACAGCCTTGAGCAATGTTTTGTTACAAAAATCTAAGCTACAATTCTATAGAAAACAAATTTATATAATATTTTGTACCATTTCACTAATCGATATAACATACTGTACTTATTTTCATATCTTTGCTGCAAACCAAAGTCTTTGTTTTATCTTTGTAGTATGTCTTGTACTCGCAGTTGTTGCGTTTAAGGAGTCGAGGTGTGACCTTCGTGTAAAGAAGAGTCGGTGTGTGACCTTCGTGCAGGATAGTTGATGTCTGATTATGGTAGAGTTGTAGTCGTGAAACTGTCGGGTTATTCTGTCTGTGTGTTAGACTCAAAGAGTAAAAATTCAGTTTTGAAGAGTCGCAGCCAAGTCTGCAGATTGAAATTTTTGTATGGAAATTAATCTGTCTCAATTAAGGTAAACTTGTACTTTTCAATTGTTATGTATGGTAGCCTGTATGTAGCTTATATTGTAGTTGGTGTTTATCTTTTTGCTAATGAATACTGTTTAATTCAGCTCGCATTTATCATTTATCCCTGAGTCATTTTACCAGTTCCTCGTTCCTTTCACCAATTTGAATTGCTATCCGTTCTGATCATTGTTTCTTATAATAGTGTTACATAATTATTGTGTTTGTAAATTTGTATGCTAATTAGAACAGTTCAGTGCAGGCATTTTGTGATGATCAGTCGGTCTATTAATGAGAGCAGGAAGTAGTTTGTTCATAATTGCAGTAAAGATCATAGTTAAAGATTTTCTCAGTCTCAGTGAAAGTTCAGATTATTAAGGTAGTTAATGTTAGTAACAGTTAAAGTGATTTGTCTGATCAGAAGAGAAGTAGATCACGTAAAGAGATGAGAAATATTTGCAGTGTGTGATACTTGAAATCTTTACCAGATTTGTAGAACATTTTTATTACATTGAATCTGTATGATAATTGTTGTACAGATAGGGACATTGTCAAGTGCAGTGATCTTGATATCCAATTAATATCAAATATCCTTGTTTGGCATCCTGTTAATTCAAATAGCAAAATTATCACTGTAGTAGCACTTTCTGTTCGCTCTCGCAGTCCAATTATACATGTATAGTCTGGCTGCTGGTATATGGTGCACGCTAACAGATCTGAACATTTGCTCACATTGTTTCTCACACACGACAGTAATGTGTAGACCAATTACGAGTTTAATTACTGTTGACTTATTAACAACTGTACAATTTAAAGTGTTATCCGTTGCGCATCAAACTAAACCACATTTACGTAAGATCATTGCATCCCATGTCAGTTGCAATTTATTCTAACAGGGCAAAGGAAGGTACTAAGTCTCATTCCTTAGTCAAATTATTTTGTTACCAAAACCACAACAGAACATTTATTTGGGAATTTTAGCGGGGACGGTCTCTTAAAAAAACAGTGACACGCTCGCCCCACAAATACATACTACTTTTCATTACAAACAAACACACTTCCGGCCGCGGTGGCCGAGGGGACTGAGGCGCTTCAGTCACGGTCTGCACGGCCACTACGGTCGGGGGGTTCGAATCCCCCCTCGGGCATGGATATTTGTGCCGTTCTAGTTCGTAAGTAGTTCATAAGTAGTTTGTAAGTTTAGGGACTGATGACCCCGTAGTTAAGTCCCATAAGCTTTACAAACATTTAAACATTTTGAACAAACACACACTACTTTTAGAGTTTACAGTTGAGTTAATGGAAAGAGAATGTTACTGACTGCAATAAATGTTTACACGAAGACTGCATAAGACAATCTGTATTAAGTCTGCAACCAAGATTTCTTTGTTTCTTCCTGTTAAATTAACCCAAAAGAAATTCTCGATGATTAGGAACAGCTGATTCCCTACAGTTGCTCAATAAATAGATACTATAACCGTATATATCATCTGTTATGGAACTCTGCTTCTGTTGCACACCCTACTACATGATGCTCTAGACAATTTACTTATATTAATATTCTTGAATTTATAGCAATTGTTAATAAATGTGGTAATTCCTCCTCCCTTCACATCTACTCTACAGATGTTGGAAGCTAATTTATTCATGGACTGCTCTAATGTAATAAAGATAGCTGATATTGTACACTGATGGTTGCACAAAGATTTGCTGGCAGTTTCTGAATGCTTTCTGTTAAACATTTTTTGCTAAAATCCATCTCCTTTTTATCTATATACATGTATATACATGTGGCGTCTGTTCGGAAAGAACAGACGTCACATTCTGATCCAGCAGCTGTTATTATTTAATATTCATAGAATATATGACTTCAACTGCTATTGGGCAAAGCTGAAAATGTGTACCCAGCCGGGATTCGAACCCGGGTCTCCTGCTTTCTAGGCAGTTGCGCTGACCCCTACACCACTGGGGACACAGTGATCACCGCACCTGCAAGGTGGGAATTTGTATCTGACGGGAGGCGTGCATGGGTAGTCCTTGCAGGTGCGGTGATCACTGTGTCCCCAGTGGTGTAGGGGTCAGCGCAACTGCCTAGAAAGCAGGAGACCCGGGTTCGAATCCCGGCTGGGTACACATTTTCAGCTTTGCCCAATAGCAGTTGAAGTCATATATTCTATGAATATCCTTTTTATCTGTTTGCTTAAAGTGAGGGTGTCTTACAAGCTCTCTTAAAACTGGCTTTCTTTCCCTCTCCCTAACATAAAACAGGCATTCCTCTGACACCTGTAACCACTGGTATTTTACGATTTGTGACAGTGCCCTCCCGTAAATAACTTGCAATCAACTCAAGTTTTCACCTTCCCTTTCCTGTTGCGGGTTTACCCATATGTAGTGTAGTCCCACCTACAGATAATATCCACAGGAATCAAACCAATATGGAACACTATATCTGACATAAGCAGCCGTTCCAAATCTAAGTTTTCTCTCTGCACGGAAGAGTTCAAATGAGGCCGATGATGACGTCTCAAAACAAATCCCACACTAGTATGCTTCGTTGCTGATGCCACCTTCACTAGGTCACTCGCTATGGATATTCAGAGTGTCTGTCAATGCAATTTCCCAGACCACCTACTATAACCACGGTATCCTCATTTGTGAAATATTTACATAAACAACCTATACCCTCTGTTACCTAACCCAGACCCAAATTCGGTTTGATGAAGTTAGTGACCTGGTACTCTGGACCTTCTCTTCCTGCAGTAGTTGGCCAACACCTCTGCCATGGGAACTACTTGACAACAAGACTTTCTTTCTCTTCATAGGTTTCCTTACCTTTTTCAAACCCTTCTTGAAAGTTCGTTGTGCCCTTTCTACAGCTTCAGCTACATGAGGCCCAAGCGATTCTGTTCAAAATGTTTTCAAATGTTTGTATTGCTTATGGGACTTAACTACGGGGTCATCAGTCCCTAAACTTACAAACTACTTATGAACTAGCTAACACTAAGGACGGCACAAATATCCATGCCCGAGAGGGGATTCGAACCCCCGACCGTAGTGACCGTGCAGACCGTGACTGGAGCGCCTCAGTCCCCTCAGCCACCGCGGCCGGCAAGCGATTCTAACTGAAGCAACAAGTCAAATCTACTTTTCAGATTAGCGACAAATCTGACACTATCCTAAGCCTGTTCCCCCTGTTACTTGTTGCCGCTTCCCACCACTGTTCACCCTTCGCCCTCTTTAAACTGTTCAGATTCTTCCTTGCGTTATCTAATTCAGCTTGATGAGCTGCAATTTTCCCCTCGTGTTCCATTAGTTTCCTAACTCTATTGCAGATCCTATAAAACCACTGGTGAGCCTCAATTATGTCCCTATTTCCCATGCCACTACATTCCCCGCGATGAAAGAAACCCCTGCAACTATCACACCACACCCCGGAACTAATGATCCAACGGAATGTCACACACTTCTAACCCATGGTAAAAACAGAAATAGTACAAACTTGATTAAGTGCTAACAAAAACGTATTTGTTACACCAAGAGGCAATAAAAACTATGCACACAAATAGAAAAATGTTCAAAAGTTTGTATAGTCTATGGGACTTAACTACGGGGTCATCAGTCCCTAAACTTACAAACTACTTATTAACTACTTACGAACTAGGACGGCACAAATATCCATGCCCGAGGGGGGATTCGAACCATCGACCGTAGTGGCCGTGCAGACCATGACTGGAGCGCCTTAGTCCCCTCGGCCACCGCGGCCGGCCACACAAATAGAAATGAAATATTCTGAAAGTGTACTGAATAAAAGAAACTCGTTCACAAAATAAATAAATATAGATCTATAAACACTCTTTTGCTAAATCACGAAATTCTGACCGACCCTGTTTTCCCTTTATTTTTGGTTTATAAACTTTCTATACTTCAACTACTATATTATGCATCGAGAGAATAAATAAAGGACTGGGTAATTAGAAACAAGTTTTAGTCCCTGTTTATAACGATTCCCGCTCGTTAAATTAAGCCAACAAATACGTGCTATAGGCGCGAGAAGAAAAATACCCTTTTTACACCGTTTTATCTTATTTAACACTACACTATTACTTCCACTAATGTAACAAACCCTATACTTATATCAACTGGAAACGTTGAAAAATAGCGTAATAACAACAATTTTCGTAATTATTAACTGCAGCAAATACGTACGCGGGAGCGCTATGTTGTCAACCAGTTTGTAGCGGAATGCGGCCTGTCCAACCCTGAGCGCCTCTCATGGCGCGTGTGATCAGTACTTCAGCAAGACCTTTTTTCCGTACGATCACATAATCTAGAAGGTGTCAGTGTTTAGATCTTGGGTACATCCACGTCGTTATATATTTATCGGGCATTCGAAAATATGTATTTGTCTAACAGAGTTCAAATTCAGGACATAAAGTTAAAAGATCAAGACCATTTACTTGTATTTTCCAATCCCATGGCGAACAATGACTCCGTTCCAGGCATTGAAATCACTTCCAACCCGAGCATTAAAATCACCAACCAACAGGACTTCATCCGCTGAAGGAATACCCTGAAGTACGTATCGGATATCTTGGTAGAACTTGTTCTCTTCATCGGGAGATGGCAGTATAGGTGCGTAGACACTGATTAGGTGAATGTATTTCTTAGATGTTAGTTGAAGTCTGAGCGCTATGATTCTGTCGCTGATGCCTTTTGGAGGTTCCGTCAATGAACACGCCACTTTATTGCGTATGGCAAAGCCTACGCCACTTTCAGCGCTTTCGGTAGATGGATTCCCACTCCGGTAGTAGGTGTAACCTCCGACCTGTTCACACAGCTCTCCGGAGTCACTAAAATGAGTTTCACTTATGGCGGTGATGTCGATGTTATATCTAGCCAACTCTCTGGCAATAAATGCTGTCTTTCTCTCTGGACATTGATTATAGTAATTATCCAGTATCATTCATGTATCATTCATAAAGTGTTTAATGCAAGTATTTCTTTTATTACTTGTTTCGAGTGCAGATTTTGGTGAACAAGTGACCTCAGTTTGCCACTTGCGCTGAGTTGAGCCGGCCTTGTTTAGACCACCTTTTCTAGGCCCCTCCCTGGATTAGAGAAAGCAGAGTGATCCTAAATAGGGCTGCTTTGTCATCTGATGAGCTGCCGAACCAGTCCTTCCGTCTCTGTCGAGTTCCAGAACGACCATCACCGTCTTACCGCCCAACGTGCAGAACAGAGAACAGGGTTCAATCACACCAAACCCTTGCCTCACTGTCAGTACTCCATAGCCGCACGACTATATATATATATATATATATATATATATATATATATATATATATATATATATTAACTCGTAGTCCATGAAACTTTGCCGGAGTTATCTGCGCGTGAATATATTTAAGCGGAGAAGCAGTTGCGCAGGTGCAGATCCACTCTCTCGTCCTCAACCTCTATTGGCAGTGGATCGTAAGGGCGATACGATTGTCGGGAGGCAGAGGGTGCATGGAATGACCAAATGACAGCAGGAGTATCCTGACATACGCCCTTGAGGCAGATGCCTTGCTTTATCGATACTGGAGCCGTGAGTACTTGCATATCGACTTTACCCGCCTCCTACACCGATGACTTATGACAAGGGATGGTAGGAAAAAGGACAAGGCAAGGAAAGTATGTATAGTCTATGGGACTTAATTACGGGGTCATCAGTCAAGGCAAGGAAAGGATGAGGCTGGGAAAATGGGGATGGATAGGAAGTTGTAGAACACACTTTGTCTGGCTCCTCCCCTTCGGCCTGTCCGGCTTGGGTGACCTTTCTGATAGCTACGCTACCACCGGCATAGCCCTCCAGATCCAGAGTACGCATGGACAGTGCTTCGTTAAGGCGGTGTCCCCTGAGAGACGTGTGGAGAAAATCCCACATCACGCTGCCGTAGCGTTCATCGGATTGCGATGAAACTTTGTACACTTGATCTTCAAAACAAGAGGAATGTCACTGACTACGGAAAATTTTGTATGGTGCGTGGCAGTGACAATTTTACCTACGAACGTCGACAAAATCTACCATTTTATTCTGAACTTGAGAAAATTTTGTACACTTCACCTTCAAATCAAGATAAATGACACTCTGCCTAAGATTTTATACGATGCATGGTGGAGGGTCCTTCCAATAAACGTATTCCTCCAAACTGATCACGATAAAAGTTATCAGAGTTAATAATTTTGCACACATGGAGGAGGCAATGCACTAGTGTGCTGGAGGTCAGAGAGACGAGGAGTTGATTGGCAGACAAAGGAGAAGGTGGAGATAGACAGGACGAGGGGTTGGAACAATTGGGAAGAAAGAGAAGAAAGAAAAGACGGACTGTATACCCATTACATTTCTATCTGGTTATGCTGAAGCGATAGCTCCTTACTTAACAGCCATATACAACGCTCTCTCATAGAAGGATCTGTACCAAAAGATTGGAAAGTTGCACAGGTCACACCTATAGTCAGGAAAGGCAGTAGGAGAGTAGGAGTAACCCACTAAACTACAGGCCTATATCATTGACGTCAGTTTGCAGCAGGGTTTTGGAACATTTCCTGTATTTAAATATTATGAATTATCTCGAACAGATTGATCTATTGACCCAAGGTCAACACGGATTTAGAAAATATCATTCCTGCGAAACACAACTAGCTCTTTATTCACACGAACTGATGGTGCTATCGACAGGGGTTCGCAAATCAATTCCATATTTCTTGATTTCCAGAAGGCTTTTTGATACCGTACCTTACAAACGGCTTTTAATCATATTGCGTGGTTATGGTATATCGCCCCAAATTTGCGACTGGATAGGGAATTTCCTGTCAGACAGGACACAGTTTGTAGTTATCAACGGTAAGGCATCGACTAAATCAGAAGTGATATCTGGCGT
The DNA here is from genome assembly GCA_026315105.1 of Locusta migratoria. Taxonomy (NCBI): domain Eukaryota; kingdom Metazoa; phylum Arthropoda; class Insecta; order Orthoptera; family Acrididae; genus Locusta; species Locusta migratoria. The sequence continues at coordinate 132,978,702 of CM048749.1, read as the reverse complement.
TCCACAGGGTAGTGTTATTAGTTCTCTACTGTTCCTTATCTACATAAACGATTTGGGAGAAAATCTGAGCATCCCTCTTGGATTGTTTGCTGATGATGCCGTCATTTATCGTGTAGTAAAGTCATCTTAAGTTCAAAACCAACTGCAGAACGATTTAAATAAGATACCAGTATGGTGTAAAAATTAGCAATTGACGTGTGAAGTCTTCCACATGAGTACGAAAAGAAATTCATTAAACTTTGTTTACAAGATAAATCAATCAAAATTGAAAACCGTAAACTCCACAAATTACTATTACTTCAGACTTAAACTGGAAAGAAAACGTAGATAATGTTTTATTGGCAGAACCCTTAAAAGATGCAACAGAACTACTAAAGAAACTGCATACACTACGCTTGTCCGTACATTTTTGGAGTTTTGCTGCCCAGTGTAGGATCCTTATCAGGTGGTTTTGACGGAGGACATCGAAAGAGTCGAGAGAAGGGCAGCTCGTTTCGTATTGTCACGATACAGGGGAGACAGCGCTACGTAAATGATACAGGATCTGGGATGGGAATCATTAGAACAACGGCGCTTATCGCTGAGGCGTGGGCTACTTACGAAACTCCAATTGCCAACATTCTCCTCCGAATGCGAAAATATATTGTTGACCCCCACTTACATAGGTAGAAATGATCATCAGAATAAAATACGAGAAATCGGAGCTCGAACGTAGAGATTCAGGTGTTCTTTCTTCCCACGCGCTATTCGAGAATGGAATGGGAACCCTCTGCCAGGCACTTAAATGTTATTTGGAGAGTATCCCATGTAGATGTAGATGTAGACGGACAGAGAGAGAAAGGGGGACAAGAGTGGGACTAACTTTGCAATAAATAAGTAACCGGGTGACGCCGGGTTTGCAGCTAGTCACCAAAATGAATCTGTTTGGATATCTCCGGTCTTTCTTCGTGTTGTATTTTGAACGGCCAGCAGCGTAGTTTTCCATCCACACTCTTTCGAGCAGCGAATGTTTAATTATAACCTTCCTGCGAAGTACATTTCGGATGTCTCCTGAGTTAAATCCGTTTTGTATTCGGGAGGAGCCGTGTATTTTGGTCGTTAATCAAGGGATCAGCGGTAATCCGCGGCGGCGATCAGTCGGTGCGACAGGCGAGGCAATCAGAGCCCCGCGGGGTGCCCGGCCGGCCTGGGCGTATATATGGTGGGCGGCGCCGCCCCCAGCGCCACTCTGCAGCCAGACATGGCCGCCGCCGCCGCCCTCGCAGCCGCCGCCGCCCTGCTCGCCGCCGCGGACGCCTCCGCCGCCTCCAGGCACGGTGAGTCCTCACCCGTTTACATGGGCTTCCAAAACCGGATTTCGTAAACCGATTTCCCAATTCCGCTTTTGGTTGGTCATGTAAACACTCCAAAATCGATTCTGTAAATCCACTTCTCTAAAGCGGTTTTCCAGTTCCACAATCGATTTTCGTGTCCATGTAAACGCAACCGGTTTTAAAGCGTTCTTGGCTTGTCAGATTGTGTTTTTTTTTTTTTTTTTTTTTTTTTTGGTACCAATTTTCGGCACATATGGACAGAGTGATATTTCCCAATGTGAAATACAAGTATAAATATTAGAGTGAGGATGAATATGTGTACTTAAGTAAAGAAAAATAGCGATATGCTGACTAAATCGGGGACTGAATCAGCTGTTTTTCAGCCGCCATCTTAAGTGGATTGGGAAATCCGATTCAGGCTCTGCCATGTAAACACGACAGCGAAAAACGGTTTACGAAAATCGGTTTTCGTCTTCCGGAAGATGTGTTACATGTAAACGTAGTGACAGCGGAGCCCGCCACTACCACCTAGAGAGAAGGCCGCGGCACCCTCGTGTGACGTCAGGCAGAGTAGGTTGCGCGCGCATAGCTGACTGGGTAGCCGCTGGGGCACGGCCCACTATGCCGAAGCAGCGAGGCAGTCAGCTATGCGCGCGCAACCTACTCTGCCTGACGTCACACGAGAGCGCCGCGGCCTTCTCTCTAGGTGGCGGTGAGCCCACTCGCCTGTTCGAGGCACTCGACGTCGTGAAGACTGAAATAAAGACACACAGGGACTTACATTAGCTGCCAGGCGGCACTGAATTAAATCAGTGGGAAGTGCTGACAGTTCGTGCTGGGCCGGGATTCAATTCCAGGCCTCCTGCTTAAAATGTTCAAACGTTTTTTAAGCTTAAGGGACTTAACTGGGGGGTCATCAGTCCCTAAACAACTTACAAACTACGTTATACTAAAGACGACACAAACATCCATGCCCGAGGGGGGATTCGACCCCTCCCCCTCCTCCGACAGTAGCGGCCGCTGGTTTTATTATTATTATTATTATTATTATTAATAGAACTACATTTCTTTCGTAGCCACTCCACCGTCTTTGAGCTGTGAATGCTCGGTTAAAAATCGTAGGGAAAAAATTTGTGGTATGAACGGGATTTGATCCCGCGCACTCTGGTTCACGAAGTGCGCACTTCGCCACTTTTTTTGCCATTTTTTTCTTTTTATTTTATTTTTTTAAGTGCCTAACTACCATATCCCACATAAACCTAAACATCTCGCCTAGGTCTACATTTACATCTACATAGATACTCTGCAAATCACATTTAAGTGCCTGGCAGAGGGTTCATTAACCACTTTCATAACTTTTCTCTACCGTTCCATTCTCTAATAGCGCGCGGGAAGAAAGAACACCTAAATCGTTCCGTTTTCGATCTGATTTCTCTTATTTTATTGGGATGGTCATGTCTCCCTAAGTAGCTGGGTGTTAGCAAAATATTTTCACATTCAGAACTAAAAGTCGGTGATTGAAACTTCGCAAACAGATCACGCCGCAATGAATAACGTCTTTCTTTTAATAATTTTCACTCCAATTCGTGCAACATTTCCGTGACGCTCCCCCCCCCCCCCCCCCCCCCGTGACGTGATAAAACAAAACTAGCTGCCCTTCTCTGAACCTTCTCAATATCTTCCGTCAGTCCCACCTGGTGAGGGTCCCACAAGGGAAAACAGTACTCCAGGAGAGGACGCACAAGTGTGATGTAGGCAGCTGGAGCTGGTGCATCTTCTAAGCGTTCTGCCAATGAAACGTAACCTTTGGTTCGCCTTCCCCACAATATTTTCTATGTGTTCTCTCCAGTCAAAGTTGTTCGTAATTGTAACTCCTAGGTATTTGGTAGAATTTACGACCTTAAGGTTTGACTGATTTATCGCGTAATTGAAGTTCAGCGGATTTCTTTTAGTGGTCATGTGTATTACTTCACACTTTTCTTTATTTAGTGTCAATTGCCAATTTTCGCACCAAGTAGAAATTTTGTCTAAATCGTTTTGCAGTTGCTTTTGATCCTCTGTTGACTTCACTAACCGATAAACGACAGCATCATCCGCGAACAGTCTAAGGGAGCTATTCAGATTATCTCCTAAATCGTTTATAAACACGAGGAAGAGTAGGGGACCTATAACGCTTCCCTGTGGAACGCCAGATATCACTTCTGTTTTACTCGATGACTTACCGTCAATTACAACGAACTGTGTCCTTTCTGATAGGAAATCGTGAATCCAATCTAGTGGCACCTCCACTTTTACCCTATACTAAATCAAGGATGCAACTATGGGAACGAATGAGGGAAAGGAAAAGAAATAATGACTTCTTTTATTAAAACTTCAGGGCTTTTGTTTTAAATACAAATAGACAACACAAGAAACAAAAAGGCCCATTCTAACCGTTGTGTTTTGAAGTCTTACCGATTTTTTCAATTATAAATAAAATTAAAAAAGTTTTTCTTCTTCTTCTTCTTCTTCTTGAACGTAAGGAAGGTATTTAAGGAGAATTTCTGAACTGTCCGGAGCCTTGGCCGTCTTCTCGTGGTGTGTTTATTACCGGTAAATTAGATAATAACTCTAACTTTTTATTAATGAACCAGTTTATGTTCAGTTACTTTACTTAATATCTGCTCATGCCCGACTTCAACGGACCATTTCGGCCACTGCGGCCGGCCGCCTCCTGCTTACTAAGCAGTTGCGCTGACCACTGCGCAACCCGCACACGATGGTCACCACACAACTGCATGAACTGCCGTAGCACGTATCCTTTGAGACGCAAATTTTCAACTTGTCCACCACTACTGAATAGGGATGGGAAAATCCGACCGGTTAAAACCGAAATCGGTACTTTAGTTCTGAATAACCATTTTTTATGTATTTATTTAGTATCGGTTGTAACCGTTTTTTAAAATTATTGCTAGTAACCTATAAAAACACTGTCGGGAGGCAAAGGATGCACTGAATGACCGCATGCCAGTAGGAGTATCCTGACATATGCCCTTGAGGCATATAACAGATGCCTTGTTTTATCGATACTGGAGCCGTGAGTACTAGCCTATCGACGTTACCCGCCTCCTACACCGATGAATTATGACAAGGGATGGTAAGACGTACATTTCAACGACTAGATCTCCTATTCACACACACTATGTTCAATGTTTTGGGCACAAACAAATGCCGGAGTACCCAGTTTGTTGGCTTCACTTTTTCAGTGTTACTGATCTCCAGAGATTCTAACCTTCTTGTGTAGGACCTGTAGGCCTGTACCTGTCTGTAGCCCCTGGGAACAGCCAACTTAACATGAAAGGCAAAATTCGTCAACCTCAGTTTTCACTACTTTCTGTAGTAGAGATACTAAATATTTTTTGTTTTTAAACAATTAAAAGAATGAAAACTAGTAATATCTGTTGCTACAATTTCCTCTTCTGCGAAGTATTAGCCTATTGCAGAAACTATTAAATGCCATCAGTGACAATTTAACTTCAATACCGAGTCAGAAACGAGCAACAAACACATGGCACAAGATTAGGTCCATTTGCCTTAAAAGGCTCAAAATGGGTGGAGGTACTACAAACTTCCGGTATCATTTAAGGAGAAAGCATCCATAATTTTCCTTCGATCATAAGGTCAATTTGACTTGTATTTCTATGATGTTATTGATGTACTGTACTCTTGGAATAATAACCGGGTCCTTAATTTTGTGGTTGCTTCAGGGTGCAAAATGATAACAACTGAAAGTGATGATGTAGGACCAATGAGTTTAGAATAAAGAGAGGTGGCGTTACCTATGCTGAGAACAGGCATTGGTTGAAGATAGAGGGGCCACGCTTTTGTGCGCAAAACAAACATTTTTCGGTTAAGACCCTGTGTGAATATTGCCTTATTTACGTAAAGCAACTGAGTAGACAGTACTTACTGACATATGACGTACATTTCAAGGACTATATCTCCTATACACACACACACACACTATGTTCAATGTTTTGGGCACAAAAAAAAAAAAAAAAAAAAAAAAAAAAAAAAAAGCCGGATTGCCCAATTTTCTGGCTTCACTTTTTCAGTGTTACTGCATTTCCAAAGATTCTAACCTTCTAGTGTAGGACCTATGTACATGTATCTGTCTGTAGCCCCTGGGAACAGCCAACTTAACACGGAAGACAAAACTCGTCAACCTCAGTTTTCACTGTTTAGTACCAACTATTCGCAGTGACGAAATAGTGATGTGATCCTTGATTACAACATGATTTTTCATATGTGATTCAAAATCAATAGGAGTAAACTACTGATTGTTTTATCGTATTCTACCCCGCATCACTGTTCACTAAAAGGATGAATGGTAGGCGAACTAAGTTCTGTTTCAGTACCCTATTTTACCAGATATTTTGACTCTAAATATCTTGAAGAAAAGTATAATGCAAAAGTCTAAGGAATTCTTAAATTTTGTCACCTTTTCATTTCTGCATTTGTTGCTGCAAATAATAGCACTAAAACCGAAAACCGATTATCTTGAGCGGTTTTTACAGGATGGTTAAACTGGGGATGAAAAATCCGGTATAAGCGCTTCCCTACTGCTAATTTATTGCCCCGGGCCTTTATTCTATCAAACATATCAGAATGAACAGACACCACACACACACACACACACACACACACACACACACACACATACACATACATACATTCATACATACACAGCAAATGTTTTTATATGTCCTAATTTAATGAGTAATGTTATCAGTGTGTTGGTTCTTGTTTCTCTGCATCAAACAGTCGTGCCACACAACGAACACAAACGTTGCTGTTGTTTTCTGCAGCTGGGTCGTAGTGAACATCGTCTATCTGTAAAGACACCCCAACCAGTGGTCTCTATGTAACATAGATGAGCCGGCCGCAGTTGCCGAGCGGTCTGCGGCGCGCCAGTCACAGTCTGCACGGCCGCTACGATCGGGGGTTCGAATCCCCCCTCGGGCATGGATGTTTGTGTTGTCTTTAGTGTTAGCTAGTTCATAAGTAGTTTGTAAGTGTAGGGACTGATGACCCTGCAGTTAAGTCCCTTAAACTTAACAAACATTTGAACATTTTAACCTGGTTATATATCTCTGGTGTCTGAGCGTAGAACCAGTCTAACATATACAGTAATGATACTGTCACTGATTTTCGTTATGCTCCAAGCGGCCACCAAGCTACATTCCTAAACATATCAGATGAATGCGAATAACATCCTTTATATTGATTTATATCATGCATTTTATTATAGGGAACGTATGGTCAAATGTTTGTAATGCTTATGGGACTTAACTGCGGGGGTCAACTTAAAAACTAGTTATGAACTAACTTATACTAAAGACAACACAAACATCCAAGGCAGAGGGAGGATTCGAACCTCCGACGCGGGAGAGCGCGCGATCCGCAACGTGATGCTCCAGACCGCTCAACTACTCCCGCGCAACGAAACTTATATTGTTAGCACCCACTTCGTAGGGAGACGTGATCATCATAATAAAATAAGAGAAATCAGATAGAAAATAAAAAGATTAAGGTGTTGCTTTTCCCCGAAAGCTATTAGAGAATGGAACTATAGAGAAATATCATAAAAGTGGTTCGATGAACCCCCTGCCATGCACTTCATTGTGACTTGCAGAGTACCCATGTAGATGTAGATCCGTATCTGAGCGACAGAGCGTAAGTTTGTGTTAAAAATATTTGCTTACGTTTTACACACTCTCATGGTACTTACTTTTATAGCCGGCCGCGGTGGCCGAGGGGACTGAGGCGCTCCAGTCGCGGTCTGCCCGGCCACTACGGTCGGGGGTTCGAATCCCCCCTCGGGCATGGATATTTGTGCCGTCCTTAGGATAAGCTAGTTCATAAGTAGTTTGTAAGTTTAGGGACTGATGACCCCCTAGTTAAGTCCCATAAGCTTTACAAACATTTGATTTTTTTACTTTCATATGTTCACGTCCGTGAAAGTCGTTTTTCAATATTTATTATAATTCCAGAGATATATGGGGTGAGAACTTTGTGTGGGACGCCCTTTATATGGTGTAACGTATTTAAGTGCAAATATTTCTAGAGGTGAGTTAGTAAACTATACTGAACTACATTAAACAGGTGTGTTTTGTCAATTGATAGCTTTCAAATGAAACTATTAAAAGTAGTACGTTTTCAGAATACCGCCATGTATGCGTAGCGCCAGGACGCCTATATTCCGAGAGATATCAAGAGATATAGATAACCGTGAAATAAATGTAAAAGCTGCCGAATTTCACAGATAGAGTGGTACAAGTAACAACTTATTCATGAAGAACTACTTACTTAAGTGTATATTTGCAGCGTACGCTAAACGTAAGAGAATATAAATATATAGAAAATATATAAAATATATAAAATATATAAAAATATATAAATATATAGAAAATATAAATTTCTGTTATGTTCTGTTTTCACTATGATAGGCACTAACAATCCGGTATGGAGTTTAATGATTCGCACGCTTTTACACTTCTTTCGTCTTTTCTATGCATGCATAGTCTTTTGAATATATATATAAAAAGCCGAATGTCTTGAATATTATTGCCATTCCTGGGTCATATACAACAACAATTGTTTGGTCTCGATTGGGAAACAGTTTTATTGCATTTGGCGTATTATTGGCACGTCTGTGAGGTATTTCCTTCAGCTACAGCTGTGGTAACTGATTTGGTATATTAAATAATGCGGTATTGCATTCCATACAAGTTTGTTACGTTCCCCACTCATTGATTTGACTGGAATTACAGTGAAGACACCTTAACGTTTCTGAGTAGAAAAGCGACGTCGTTCTGTAAAGGACCCGATGCAAAACCATTCATACGCTCCTCGCAAAATTTGAACGAACAGGCAGCGTACCTGATGATCTAGTAGGGCATGTTGGCTGCAAGCAAACCGCAGTTACGCCTGAAAATATCGCCACAGTTTCTGGAATTATTCAGCGAAATTTAATGTTATCCGTCCGTAGAATTGCATCTGAGACTGGTTTGAAGCGTTCCAGCAGGCAGAAAATACCGAGAAAGAGCCTACACATGTTTCCATTCAAAATTCAAACGCACCAGGCCATACCCGTACGAGCTGTGCAACAAAGGGTTGCCGTTGCTAATCAGATTCTCACAATGATTGATAGTGGGGGATTTGATGTTGGCTGCGTCTGGTTTACAGATTAAGCACACTTCCACCTGAATGGATACGTGAATAAGCAGAACTGGCGATTTTGGGGTTCCGAAAAGCCATATTGGTGTGAAGCGAAACCCCTGTATTCTCCTAAAGTTACTGTGTGGGCTGCAGTATGCAGCTGAGGCATTATTGGCCCTTTTTTCATTCGAGAAATGTCACCGGTGCACGTTACGTTGCAATTTTGGAACAATTTGTCGCCACACAGCAAGCGTTAGAGGATCGACCAGGCACTGAATGGTTTATGCAAGATGGAGCCCAACCACATCGGACCGAACAAGTATTTCGCTTTCGTATAACCGGATTGGTGGTATGAATTGGCGAAGAAAACTGTAATCATACCGATACAATGAATATTTTTGTAACATTGTTCTTAGGACTCAGCGATCTATTTTAAGTGTAGATATTTTCGATATAAATCTTTTACCCTCTAACAGCTGTTTATATCTAAATTATTTGAACGGATGCAATGTTCGCAGGCACGACTGCCAGTGACGCTCCACGCGTGGCGTGGGACTGGTTGCAGGCTTCGCCGCGCATGCGCCGTGACGTCTTGGGAGACGTGACGCAGGCGCGCGTCGCCGACCGTCAGTGGATCATGCTGCCTCTACCAGGTGAGAGCAGAGGCGCATCCATGGGGAGGGTCATGGGGGTCATGATCCCCCAAAAGAAACTGTTCGGATGTTACAAAAACGTACGGCCAAACTTTCAGGAAACATTCCTCACACACAACGAAAGAAAATATGTTACGTGGACATGTGTCCGGAAACGCTTAATTTCCATGTTAGAGCTCATTTTAGTATTTCTCTTTAAATGTAAATTGAAATAATTCGTGCAGACAATTGTCAAAAAACCCAATTGTTTCGTTAGTATGTACTGTACTTCCTCGACTCACCGCCAGATTTTCTGTGAACGTTTGGGCAGGAATTGTTGGTGATGTCTTGCTTGGGCCTCATGTTCTTCAACCTACGCTCACTGGACCACGTTATCATGATTTCATACGGGATACTCGACCTGTGCTGCTAGAAAATGTCCCTTTACAAGTACGACACAACATGCAGCTCGTACACGATAGACTCCTGCACATTTCAGTCGACGTCTTCGTACGCTTCTCAACAACAGATTCGGTGACCAATGGATTGGTAGAGGCGGACCAATACCATGGCCTCTACGCTCTCCTGACCTCAATCCTCTTGACTTTCATTTATGGGGGCATTTGAAAGCTCTTGTCTACGCAACCCCGGTACCAAATGTAGAGGCTCTTCGTGCTCGTATTGTGGACGGTTGTGATACAATTCTCCAGGGCTGCATCAGGGATTCCATGCGACGGAGGGTGGATGCATGTATCCTCGCTAACGGAGGACATTTTGAACATTTCCTGTAACAAAGTGTTTGAAGTCACGCTGGTACGTTCTGTTGCTGTGTGTTTCCATTCCATGATTAATGTGATTTGAAGTAATAAAATGGAAATTAAGCGTTTCCGGACACATGTCCACATAACATATTTTCTTTCTTTGTGTGTGAGGAATGTTTCCTGAAAGTTTGGCCGTACCTTTTTGTAACACCCTGTATATTATTATATAATTTTTTTTCATATAAGCGTGTACGGAAATTTTAGGAATATTTATTTTTAAAATAGTTTTATTTAATTTTATTGGTCACATTACCACTTCAGGTATCGTCATTGTATAATGTTCACTTATCTCCAAGCCTTTTCTAACTCATCCCTCCTCCCCCCCCCCTTGCACATAGGCGACTCAAATAATCAGCATTTCTCTCCTTAACACGCCCTTATAGTCACAGTCCGCAGTCCAGTCGTACTGCAAAGTGAAACAATACACGCACACTTCAATTCCACACTGTGCTAATTATTACATTGTCAAGGATCCTTTTATAGTTCGTAAATTAACTACGTGACAAAGATTTGGAAACTTTTTTTTTTTTTTCAAAATTACTAAAAATTTCCGGGTTATTATGTCGTGGTCTTGTTGATTTACTATGGAAACCCAACGTTTCGTCCCCGACTGCGGAGGACATTTTCAACGGGGATCGTGGCACTTTTGAATGTCCGATGCACACCCTGGCTCGCTACTGTCAGTAGCAAGCCAACATTTTATGTATGTATTTATTCCGAACAGAGCACGCGAATTTCAATGGAATGATTCAGTCAAATAGGAAAAAAAAGTATTTCACGTACATCCACTCATGGGCGTAGCCAGAGGGATGTTTCTGGGGTTCAAGCCCCTCCCAAAATTTTGACTCAGCTAACGAAAAGTGGCAACATTCTGCATTAGGATATTTCCGCCTGCATTTTGCCAACGCCGGGAAGCCTTTATGCTCCATACAGTCCCGATTTCTCCTCGTGCGATTCCCATATTTTTGGAGCCCTGAAGAAGGACATTCATGGCCATCTGTATGTTTTGAAAAAAGAGGTGAATACTTGATCCTGTAGCTAACTACAAACACCGAGAATTTGACCGTCTTGTCTCACAGTGGATTAAATGTATCAACAGTTATTGTGATTACTACTGAAATAATGAGCACTTTACTTAGTTTTTTTTTTTCAGGAGTCTTTTTTAAATAAGTCTGCTCCTTATAGATGAGTGTGACTTGTCTGTTTCTCAATCACTAAAAACAATTCCTTCATCAAGGAACCCACTGTAAATTATGGTAAAGAGGGGGACTAAAACCGACGAAGATCCTGCTTAGAAACTATTGGGCCCTGTCGCTTCACTGTGCTTTAGATATCTGAGCTTCTTTCTCAACACCTCTATTAGTAATTACAATGTGAGTCATCAATACTTCTTCAAGTTACTATATAAACGAATCAAGGTTTCCGTCTAGACAAAGAGTATCTGTACACTTATTTTTTGTCATTGACAGTTTTCACATACCGCAAAAATTTGAGTTTGGAAATGCTTCTCTGATAATGCTTCAGACGTTATTGAAATCTTCACGCACTACCTTTCTGATTGCCATTCATGTTTCGATCCACATTTGCCTATCATCATGATATTATTTGCCTTGTCTCTATTTTGAAGAATACGTAGATTCTGAAGAGGTTTTTTCTAAATTTGTTTCTATACGGCCGGAATGGTCAAAATTAATAAAAATTTCCGGGCTATTATGCCGTGGTCTGTTGTGGTCTTCAGTGGTCTTCAGTCCGGAGACTGGTTTGATGCAGCTCTCCACAATACCCTATCCTGAGCAAGCCTCTTCATCTCCACATAAGAGCGACAACCTACATCTGTCTTAATCTGCTTACTGTATCCATCTCTTGGTCTTCCCCTGCGATTTTTTCCCCATACACTTCCCTCCAACGCTAAATTCACAATTCTTTGATGTCTAAGAATGTGTCCTACCAGTCTATCCCTTCTTTTAGTCAAGGTATGCCAGAAATTCCTTTTCTCCCCAATTCTGTTCAGTACCTCCTCATTAGTTACGCGATCCACCCACCTAAACTTCAGCATTCTTCTGTAGCACCATATTTCAAAAGCCTCAATCCTCTTCCTGTCCGCACTGTTTATCGTCCATGTCTCACTCCCATACAAGGCAACACTCCATACAAATGCCTTCAGAAAAGACTTCCTTAGGCTTAAATCAATATTCGATGTTAACAAATTTCTCTTTTTCAAGAACGCTTTTCTACCCTTTGCCATTCTGCATTTTATATCCTCTGTACTGCGAATATCATTTGTTATTTTACTGCCCAAGTAACAAAACTCATCTACCTCCTTTATTGCTTCGTTTCCCAATCTAATTCCTTCAGCATCACCTGATTTTCTTACACTGCACTCCATTACCCTAGTTTTGCTCTTGTTAATGTTCATCTTATATGCACCTTTCAGCAGACTGTCCATTCCGTTCAATTGCTCTTCCAGGTCCTTTGCGGTATCTGACAGAATTACTATGTCGTCGGCAAAACGCAATGTTTTTAATTCTTCCCCCTGATTTTTAATTCCTTCACCAAATTTCTCCTTGCTTTCCTTTATAGCTTGCTCATTGTACAAATTGAACAACAATGGAGAAAGACTACAACCCTGTCTTACTCCCTTTCCAACCACTGCCTCCCTTTCATGCTCTTCAACTCTGACAACCGCTGTCTGGTTTTAGTACAATTTGTAAATAACCTTACGTTCCCTATATTTTACTCCTGCTTGCTTCAGAATTTGAAAGAGTTTATTCCAATCAACATTGTCAAAAGCCTTCTCCAAATCTACAAAAGCTAGAAATGTAGGTTTGCCTTTTCTTAATCTATCTTGTAGGATAAGCCGTAAAGTGAGTATTGCCTCCCGTGTTCCTACATTTCTCCTGAACCCAAACTGATCTTCCCCGAGGTCGGCTTCTACCACCTTTTCCATCCTTCTGTATATAATTCGTGTTAATATTTTGCAACCATGACTTATTAAACTGATGGTTCTGTAGTTTTCACACCTGTCTGCACCTGCTTTCTTAGGGATGGGGATTATAACATTTTTCTTAAAGTCTGAGGGTATTTCACCTGTCTCATACATCTTACACACCAGGTGAAACAATTTTGTCATGGCTGGTTCTCCCAGAGACTTCAGTAGCTCTGAGGGAATATCATCTACTCCAGGGGCCTTGTTTCGACTTAGGTTTTTCAGGGCTCTGTCAAATTCTTCTCTCAGTACAGTATCTCCTATTTCATCTTCATCTACATCCTCTTCCCTTCCTACAATATTGTCTCGAAGTTCATTTCCTTTGTAGAGCCCCTCTATATACTCTTTCCACCTTTCAGCTTTCACTTCTTTGCTGAGAACTGGTTTTCCATCTGTGTTCTTGATATTCATAGAGCTGTTTTTCTTATCTCCAAATGTTTCTTTTATTTTCCTGTAGGCTGCATCTATTTTTCCCCTATTTATACATTCTTCTACATCCTTGCACTTGCCTTCTAGCCACTCCTGCTTAGCCATTTTGCACTTCCTGTCAATCTCATTTCTTAGTCGTCTGTACTCCATTTTGCCTGTTTCATTTACAGCATTTTTATATTTTCTCCTTTCATCGATTAAATTTAGTATCTCCTGTGATATCCATGGATTTTTTGTAGGTCTTTCCTTCCTACCTATTTTGTCCTCTGCTACCTTCACTATTTCATCTCTCAATTTTACCCATTCCTCCTCTACTGTTTTATTTTCCCCTGCTTCTGTCAATTGTTGCCTAAAGCTCCCTATGAAATTCTTAAGAACCTCAGGTTCCTTCAATTTATCCAGGTCCCATCTCCTTATTTTCCTACCTTTTTGTAGTTTCTTTAGTTTCAGCCTACAGTTCATAACCAACAAGTTATGGTCAGAGTCTATATCTGCCCCTGGGTAGGTCTTACACTGTAGAACCTGGTTCCGAAATCTATGTCTTACCATTATAAAATCTATCTGGTATCTTCCGGTGTCTCCTGGTCTCTTCCACGTATACAACCTTCTTTTGTGATTCTTGAACCAGGTGTTTGTTATAACTAAATTATGTTCTGTGCAAAATTCTACCAGGCGGCTTCCTCTTTCATTTCTTTTGCCCAGACCATATTCACCTACTATCTTCCCTTCCCTCCCTTGTCCTACTACCGAATTCCAGTCTCCCATAACAATTAAGTTTTCCTCTCCCTTAATTGTCTGAATAATTTCCTTTAGCTCCTCATATATTTCTTCGATCTCCTCATCATCGGCAGAGCTAGTTGGCATATAAAGCTGTACTACTGTGGTCGGTGTTGGCTTCGTATCTATCTTGACAATGATAATGCGATCACTGTGCTGGTCATAGTAGTTACCCGCATTCCTATTTTCTTATTCATTATCAATCCTACTCCTGTGATACCCCCAATTGATTTTGTATTTATAATCCTGTACTCACCTGACCAGAAATCCTGTTCATCCTGCCACCGAACTTCACTAATCCCCACTATATCTAACTTCAACCTATCCATTTCCCTTTTTAAATTTTCTAATTTTCCTACTCGATTAAGGGATCTAACATTCCACGCTCCGACCCGTAGAATGCCAGTATTGTCTTTCCTGATGATCACATCCTCCTGAGTAGTCCCCGCCCGGAGATCCGAATGGGGGACTATTTTACCTCCAGAATATTTTACCCAAGAGGATGCCATCATCATATGTTCATACAGTAGAGCTGCATGTCCTCGGGAAAGGTAACGGCTGTAGTTTCCCCTTGCTTTCAGCCGTTCGCAGTAGCTGTGTGGCAAAGCCACATTAGCTGATGTTACAAGGCCAGCTCAGTCAATCATCCAGACTGTTGCCCCTGTAACTACTGAAAAGGCTGCTGCCCCTCTTCAGGAACCACACGTTTGTCTGGCCTCTCCACAGATACCCCTCCGCTGTGGTTGCACCTACGGTACGGCTATCTGTATCGTTGAGGCACGCAAGCCACCCCACCTCGGCAATGTCTGTGGTTCATGGGAGTGGGCCGTGGTCTAGTGGGTTTATTGTCGAAACCCAACGTTTCGTCCCCAACAGCGGAGGACATTCTCAAGGGGGATCGTGGCACTTTGAATGTCCGATACACATCCTGGCTCGCTAATGACTAAGCCAAACACCGTTTACGAGGGCTCGCGCGCAGAGGTGTGACGTCAGATGTTTGACATGCGCGCGCAATTCGTCGTTGCCGATTGCCGCCGTCCGTAAAACACCCCAATAATTTCAATAGGATGGAGGAGAGTGTGAAACTAAATGAAATCTGGATTTCTGTGTTGAAGAAGAAATGTAACAGTCATCCACCATGGGACGATATTAACGGACGGCGGCAATCGGCAACAACGAATTGCGCGCGCATGTCAAACATCTGACGTCACACCTCTGCGCGAGAGCCCTCGTTAACGGAGTTTGTCTTAGTAGCGAGCCAGGGTGTGTATCGGACATTCAAAGTGCCACGATCCCCCTTGAGTATGTCCTCCGCAGTTGGGGACGAAACGTTGGGTTTCGACAATAAACCCACTAGACCACGGCATAATAGCCCGAAAATTTTTAGTAATTTAGATTAACCCTTAACTACTATAGACGTTGACAGGAACGCAACTACTATGGAGGGGTCTCTCAGACCGCTCTCTTATTTTCCATATATTAAACTAGTGTTTTGCTAAATATATACATTCATGGCTTCCTTCGTTCATTACACGTCTTAGAGGTGGCATTAGTAGAAATTTGACTTTTTAAACAATGTAGTTTGAGTAACATGACAAGTAAAACAAAGCGCAATTTGCAGTGCATTTTTATTTTTTGTGCTACGAAAAGAAGAGCAAGTAATTATTTCTCTACACACCCACAGATTATCATTATAGAGATTGTATTACAAATTCATAGCGTGATTAGATACAAAAATCCCATTTCAATTATAGTAAATTGTATGCGAAATCTCCTTTCCGTTTACGATTCTCCCAGAAACGTTGCCACATTTTTCTTATAAAACAAAAAGTACAAACTAAAGATATCCTTTGAGCCGTCTGTCGCAGTCCAGGATGCTGTAGCACCATGTTGTGTTGCCTTGTTCTTACGCTGGCTGCTTTTTCCGCCATCGAAAACATCTGTTCTTACCGAAGAAGTAACCTGCTTCGTCATCATCAAGTGTCACATCTTCATCACTTTCAGGTTCCTGCTCTAAATTAGCGTCATTTTCACTAAATACCTCAAAACCAGGGTCATTATCGCTGTCGTCAAAATCATCGGAGGATTCAACAAAACGTTCTTGTTCATCCGCATCTGCTTGACGTAAAATGCGTTGCATAGAACGTTCAGCTTTTCCTGCCATGGAGAAACACGACACGGAACAACAGCTTAGCAGGCCGCGCTCACGTCACCGACTGGCCAGGCGCTACGAGGCAGAGCCTGCGCCAGCGGCACGCTAACACTGTGGTCGGTCAGTGAGGCCGCGCAAGGCTCATAAATACGGAACAAACAGCAGCAACGCTGCAAGAATGCTGGCACGTGGACCTTGTCGGCCACCAGGAAGGTACACGGAAGAGTCGTTTTAGCTTGGCAGGGGTGTGTGAAATATCTCGACTCAAAAAGTCGTAGCGGTCTGAGAGACCGCAGATAGTAGTTAAGGGTTAACGGAGTTTGTCTTAGTAGCGAGCCAGGGTGTGTATCGGACATTCAAAGTGCCACGATCTCTCTTGAGTATGTCCTCCGCAGTCGGGGACGAAGCCGGCCGCGGTGGCCGAGGGGACTGAGGCGCTTCAGTCACTGTCTGCACGGCCACTACGGTCGGGGCTTCGAATCCCCCCTCGGGCATGGATATTTGTGCCGTCGTTAGTTGTAGGCAGTTCATAAGTAGTTTGTAAGTTTAGGGACTGATGACGCCGTAGTTAAGTCCCTTAAGCTTAACAAACATTTGAACATTTCCTCTTCTCCTCCATTCTCTTTAAATGGCCATATCACTGCAGTCTTTATCTCTCTATCCCATCCTGTAAGGGTTCCTCTCTCACTATTTCCCTGATCTTCTCATTTCTCATCCTGTCTCTTCTTGTTACCCCTATCCTGCTTCATAGAAATTTCATTCTCTCTGCTTGTATTTTGCTCCTATCTCTTTCCTTTGTCACCCAAGTTTCCAATGCATATGTTAATATTTAGACATAATAATTTTGGTGTAGCACTCCTTTACTTCTCTGTGGTACATCCTTACTCCATACTAAACTCCTAACACTTCTCGGAAATATTTCTGCCTGTCTGACACATTCTATAATCTCCTTGTCATTTCTCCCATTCCCCTCAATTACACTTCAGGTACTTGAAACTTTCTACATTCAGCTGTTCACCTCCAAGTGTTCTTCCTTTCACTGGTCCATCCTTTTTCCTGCTGATTACCATGAACTCACATTTATGGATGTTGATCTTCAATCCGTATTCTCCCACTGTTTCTTCCAAAACATCTAGCTGCTCCTGGATTTCCTCCTTGTTTCCCCAGACCATGAGATCATCTGCAAACACCATTGCTTTCATCTTTCCTTCCTCAAGTTTCCCTGCTACTTTTGTCATTCTCATCCATAACCATAATGAAGAGAAGGGGTGACAATGCACTGCCCTGCTTCAGCACAAACCCTTATTTGAACCATTCTGTTCTTCCCTCTCCCACTTTCACACAACTCATACTTCCACAATACATCTCCTTTACTCTGCTTACAGTCTTTTTCCACTCCCCTAATTTCAAGTGCTTCTCAAACTTTTTTTCTACACCCACTATCATATGCCTTTTCTATGTCTGGAAAGTCCATCAACAGGTCCTCCCCATATTCATAATGGTGTTCTTGAAGTTGCCTTACTCCAAATATGAAGTCCACCGTTGATCTTCCACGTCTGAATTCATACTGTTCTTCTCTCATTTCCCTCTTGACTTTGGCTCGAATTCTACTTTCCAATATCTTCTCATATACTTTTTCAGTGTGACATCAGTGTGTATCCTCCGTAATTTATGCACTCCTTTCTATTTCCTTTCTTGAATATTGGGACTATCAATCCTTTCTTCCAATCTTTTTTTTTTTTTTTTTTTTTTTTTTTTTTTTTTTTTTTTTTTTTTTCGGGGACGAAACGTTTGGTTTCGACAATAAATCCACTAGACCACGGCATAATAGCCCGGAAATTTTTAGTAATTTAGATTAACTAGAAGCAAGTGAGTTATAGAGTATGGGGCGTTAAATTACCACCGTAGTGGCAGCTTTCAAACAGTCGGCTGTTACAGCACTGTGGGCCTCGGTGTTGGCAGCGGCGGGCTCCTTCCCCGCGGGCGCGGTGTCGGCGTCGGCGTGGCGCCGCCAGAGCGTGCCCACGTTCACACCGCGGCTGGGCCGAGACTCGGCGGGCGACGAGCTGGCGGAGGAGGACGCGATGGACGACGGGGGCGACGGCCTGCCGCAGCCGCAGCTGGCGCCGCCCTTCTGGCCGAGGCCCGGCCGCCGCGCGCCGCCCACGCGCGGGGCCGCGCCGCCCACCTCCTAGGCGCCCACACTACTACTGTGTAGCCGCTCAATAAAGCGCTCCGCTCAGTACTCTCTGCCGGATTTCATTTTCACCTTCTC
This sequence comes from Locusta migratoria, assembly GCA_026315105.1. Lineage (NCBI taxonomy): Eukaryota > Metazoa > Arthropoda > Insecta > Orthoptera > Acrididae > Locusta > Locusta migratoria. The sequence goes on along the minus strand of CM048749.1, from coordinate 132,960,117 downwards.
CCTTCCTGCCTCAAACACAGGTTCAGAAATCGTCAATATTTTGATTGGAAAACGGCATCGCGGAACCACCAAAAGCCGAGGTGACTGAGGCGCTCCAGTCATAGTCAGCTCGGCCACTACGGTCGGGGGTTCGAATCCCCCCTCGGGCATGGATATTTGTGCCGTCCTAGTTCGTAAGTAGTTCATAAGTAGTTTGTAAGTTTAGGGACTGATGACCCCGTAGTTAAGTCCCATAAGCTTAACAAACATTTGAACCACCAAAAGCTGCTGTAATGCAAGCTGTTCCAGCTACGGATGGGAAAAACCAACCGGTTAAAACCGATACCGATACAGTAGAACCTCTCAAACTCGACACAATGTGGACTTAAAGGTTGTCGAGTTTCGAGGTTGTCGAGTTTTAGGGAACTTAAATAAAAATAACTAGGATTTGAATAAATACGCTTATTTAGAGTATTAAAATTGTACATTTATTGATTTATTATATACAATTATATATGTATATCCACATTTATAACTTATTACCAAAAAATAAAAAAATTGAGACAAAAGGCCTAGTAGAATCTGAAAATATAGCGATCATTACAATTATTACTGAAGTTGTTTATGCTGCTTATAAAAGGTCCATCACAGTTAGTTATGGAAAGTTTTCTGAACACTAAAAGAAAAGTGTAAAAGAAAACTTACTGAAGTCGTTTGAAAAACCCTGTGATTGGAGACTGCTTTTCTGTCTCCACACGGCGTCTTGCAGCTTGATCACGGAGTCGCCTGAGGAACAGAATCTCCATTCCAGTCGCATTTTGCTGCTCTAAGTACCGCAATGTCCCTTCAGTAAATTTCACATTCTCACTGTGGCTAACTTTTCTTTCTTGTCGATGGTCTTCTTCCTCTTCTTCTTCTGAATCGTCCCCTTCTACGTCACGCCCTTTGACAGCTGCGATGATTTCAACTTCTCCTAATGGTTCTGATGCTCCGTCGAGATCCTCCATTCATTGACATCATTGCTTGAAGACTATTCACACCCTGGGATTTTTTTCATGAGTTCAATCAAGTCGCAATTTTCAGAATAGATTCTATCGTCACGCGACAAATCATTGCCTCCAAGAACGAATGAGGGTTATGGTCTCGAGCTCGATCCAAGATTGAGAGACCCATCCAATGACATCTAATAAATCGATCTTCTTTAGTTTAGCCGTTAGCTCCTCACCCGATTCCAAGGACAACACCAAAGATGACAAAAGCTTACGTGTTTACCTTCTCTTTAACGCTGCCAAAGCTCCTTGGTCCATCGGTTGACAGAGAGACGTAACGTTCGGCGGTAGAAACATTCCTTTAATGTCTTTGTCCTGTAAATATTGCACATCAAGGTGAGTCGTAGCATTATCGAGAATCAGTAGAGCTTCCCCGGGAAGATTTTTTTTTTCAGAACCTTCCCAACCTCTGGCACGAACTGTCGGAAAAAAACACACATTCTTTAAAAATGTCTTCGGTCATCCATGCATTAGATTGAGGAGTTCAAAGTTGCCATCACTTGTGCATCTGACAGTTTTAAATGCTCTTGGTGTAAATGCGGTGGAAAAAAATAAAATAAAAATATTCACCAGCCCTGTCGAGTTTTACGGAATGTCGAGTTTTCGGGAATCGAGTTTGAGAGGTTCTACTGTACTTTAGTTTTGAATAACCGGTGTTTTTCGGTATTTATTTGGTGTCGGTTGTAACCGGTTTTTTTAAGTTATTGCCAAGAACCGAGTAAAGAAACCGGTACGACTACTTCCTGTAGTAGTGGTTCAAAATGTGTTTTTTGTAAATAATTTTAAAAAATTAAAACTAGTAGACCCTAATATTTAGGGCTATTTCTAAAATTTTCACTGCTCTGAAATATTAGGTCATCGCAATAACTAAGAAAAGCGATCAGTAATAATTTAACAACAATCCTGGCAGTCAGAAACGCGCAACAAACACGTGGCATAAGAACATAAGAACTGGTGCAGCTATTGAGGCATCGATGCACCTGTTGCCGTGTGACGTGGCCTATTAGACGACGCGCGTACACCGGCAGTGCACGAGACTTGCCTCCGTCTGGTCATGCGGCAGTTCCTTGCTGTCGTCGCCACAGACATCGGTTGTGTCTAAATGGCACCATCGCGAGTGTGGAATTACTTCACGAAGTACGGTAGCAATGAGGTACAATGCTCCATTTGCTTTAAAAGGAACTGCCGCATGACCAGACGGAGGCAAGTCTCGTACACTGCCGGTGTACGCGCGTCGTCTAATAGGCCACGCCACACGGCAACAGGTGCATCGATGCCTCAATAGCTGCACCAGTTCTTAAGTTCTTATGCCACGTGTTTGTTGCGCGTTTCTGACTGCCAGGATTGTTATTAAATTATTACTGATCGCTTTTCTTAGTTACTGCGATGACCTAATATTTCAGAGCAGTGAAAATTTTAGAAATAGCCCTAAATATTAGGGTCTACTAGTTTTAATTTTTTTTAATTATTTAAAAAAAAACACATTTTGAACCACTACTACAGGAAGTAGTCGTACCGGTTTATGTATATATAACGAGATATTCGTATGCGCTGGCTCACAAGTCCAACTTACTGGGTGGTTGGCTCAATATTCGTAACTGCCGGATGGAAATACTAGGCGAGTAAATCTGTATGCTTCGTATATCGTCTTCTACGGACTCCTGGCTAGGCTTACACACACTCAAGAAGGCGTAGTATTGGGAGGGGATCTTGCAAAATATGGAAAGACTAGTGAATTGTCGTATAACGTAAATTTACCTGAATTTTAACTAAATTTCGTATGTTTCGGCCGAAACTAGAAGAACCGAAAATTCCATTACGGTTTCTGTTTCGGCCACAAAATATGTTTCGGTCGAACTTACTGGAAATAATAGCAATAAAAAAACCGAAAACCGGTTATTTAAAAAAAAACGGTTATCTTCAGAAATTTTTACGGCGCGGTTAAACTGGAGATGAAAAGAACCGGTATAACCGAAAACCGGTCGTTTCAGCAATAACCGCCATCCCTAGTTCCAGCTGGAGTGCTGAGCTGCCAGTAGACGGGCGCCCGCGGGCACTGCTAACACCGCCTACATCTACATCTACATCTACATCTACAACCATACTCCGCAAGCCACCCGACAGTGTGTGGCGGAGGGTACCTTGAGTACCACTATCGTTTTCCCTCCTATTCCTGTCACGTATTGTTCGCGGAAAGAAGGCTTGTCGGTATTGCCTCTGTGTGGGCTCTAATCTCTCTGATTTTATCCTCACGATCTCTTCGCGAGATATACGTAGGAGGGACCAATATACTTCTAGACTCCTCAGTAAAGTTAAGTTTAAAAGCTGTATGTGTGTGTGGATGTTGAACCTATCGTTAAATCAGACAACAAATTGTTCATTAACACAGCTCTTTGGTTTAATTATGGCCCTGATATTGATGTATATACTATTAAATAAGAAACAGTGCATTAAACTGATTATGTGCGCAACGGATATTTTAAACACAAAACAACTGTGGCAAGTCACCATTTGAAACAGACACTGACTGTACTCAAAGATTTTGACTGCGAGAAAGATATTAAAAAAACCACAAACCACTTTCTTAATGCTTGACTGTGAGAATTTTTATGCAGATCAGTTTCTGATTATTGAAATTTAGTATCATAGTCAATTAACTATCATTTACTGTGGCACCAATAACGAAATCTGTTCAACAATATTATTCAAATCAATACTCCACTTTAAATCCACTAATAACTAATTATCAAATGAAGGAAGTAGGTTAATTTTCTAACTACGTAAATGAAACAGGAAAGAAAGGTCAAGTTACTTATTATTAATAATCATCATTACATTACCTAAATAATACAACTTCAGACTTGCTGGCAAAGCAGCCTCTGCTCTACATCGGAGCCATACACACTACTCAACCGCTCTCTAAGCGAGCTGAACCACAAGTGCTACTCTCTCTCAGCGCGAGCTACAATGCTATGCAATACATGATGTTTGCCAAAGATGAAACTTCACAGAGTTAAGTACACATATCGATACATACAGTAGAAGCGATATTATACATTTTCTTGCAAGCAAGTTACTCGATACAAAACAGGAGGCACAATATTAGACATTTTCTTACAAAAATATTTTTTTATGGACACATTTCAAGTTCTCGAAACTTCGACAGAAGCCCGTACCGAGTGACAGAGCGTCTCTCCTGCAGAGTCTTCCACTGGAGTTTAGCGATCATCTCCGTAACGCTTTCACGATTACCAAATGATCCTGTAACGAAGCGCGCTGCTCTCCGTTGGATCTTCTCCACTTCCTCTATCAATCCCACCTGGTACGGATCCCACACCGGTGAGCAGTATTCTAGAGTAGCGGTCGGCAACTGACGGACCGCGGTCCAGTCCGGACCGCGGATGGCCAAAAGCTGGACTGCAAAATATATTTTTAGAAGTTTAAGTTGCATACTCAAATTATTTTTTAAAACAAAAATTTGTTAATAACCATTCGTATGAGAGCCACCTTTAAATATTTTAATAGAATTTTGCAATTAACTGTTAATAATTACAACCCTTAATGATTATTATAGGTAGATTAAATAAATAGTTTTCATATACGCAGCGCTGGAGAGTACACTGACGAGCGGCAGCAGAAGGGAGCAAGCTGGCCAATGATTCGCATACAAATGCAGCACAAGAACTTTATTTTATGAACAAGGAAATTCTATAAATCGACTTCATATTCCCCGCCAGGTCCTAGGATTTTTATCTGTCACTTTTCACTTATTTCACCTCTGGCAGTATTGCTAATGTGAAAAATACCGAGTAGCACCTTGGTTCGGAACCACGTTAAACTGTAGGTCCCCCTATAACTGGCTGGGTAAGTCAGTTCGAAGGTCGGAGGAAGGCAATGGCATACCACCTCCAGACAGGACCATGCCTAGTAAAGCACGGTGGTGTTCAAACCAATCTTCGGATTGTTAACTGCTTTATCTTTTTTTTTACTCTGACATTCTCTGAAACTTTTATTTAAGCTGACGACAATCAAAGTAGTATGTTCGAACTACTGCAGAAGTTGCCTTGCTAAGCCATGGCACTCAATGAATTATGCGACATATTTGATGAAGAACAAAAGTCCATTTTCGTGCGATTTTTTATACTGAAGGCAAAGAGTTGGGGGGGGGGGGGGGAATTTGAATTACTAACAAGGCAAGACTAGTGCATAACATTTATTCAATTCTTTCGATGACATCGTAACAAAATCAAACATTAGTTATGATAAAATAGTGTCTCTTTCAACTGGCGGGGCCCCAGCAATGATCGACAAAGAAAATGGACTACTAAAGAGAATCAAATGCTAGAAAGCTAGTCTACTATCTTATCAGTGCATAATTCATCAGGCAGTACTTTGTGGTGAACTTAGTGCGACTCTGAAAGAAGTGATGCACAGGTTGACCAAGCTGATTAATTTCATGAAGTCTCGTTCTTCTCTTCAGCACAGACAGATAAGTTTCTTTCTGAGTGCGATTCGCCTCATTCTATGATTTCTTTTCTGGATTTTTAATACAAATATGCCTGTGAGTTGTATTTAATATTATTTTGTGAATAAAAATTAAAATAAAAAAAAGGAATAAAGTTTTACTTCTGGACCTCGATAAACATTTTCAGAAGTATCCGGAACCCATCTAAGAATACTTGCCGACCTCTGGCCTAGAGACAAAGCCTCACAACAATTCGTGTGACGTCACACCGAGTACACCGTGGCCGGCGAGAAATACAGGCCTGAGCGCGCACTTCATGCTACGTAAGCAAGGCAGTTCCGAGCCGGCGCGATCGCTAGCCGATTGGCCGGCCTAGAGCCCTGTATTGGGAGAGTACCGCCAACCGGGCGAGCGTCGCCATTGTAGGCCTACCTCGCAATAGCAGCGCTATGGGCGACGCTGTTTAATTAACATTTATGATGAAGGGAACCGGTCTGTACATCGACGTGGTATGACAATACATTAAGTAAACAATGAACTTAAGTTTTTAATCGTTTCATCACATCTACAGCGAATATTAAGGAAAAATTGGTAATCTGAGATCAAGACCTTTATTTTTGAGCAAACTAGTTGTAAAATTGTTTCGTGCTAAAATTTAAAACCTGTACCAAATGCACTGCTTTCGCAATAAGTGACGTTCCTGCTTTCAAATTAGCTAAGGACTGACGTTTTTATATCTAATATATTGGTTTTTATCAAAGTAGATGTAATTAATACTTGTTGCTTTCCATTAATCTAGTGCCTAATGTTGATAAGTGTTGTGTGCTAACCTAGTGTGACATTATCACATAACATTAACTGAGCTAACATTTTGGGAAGGTTTAAGTTTTTACACATTGTTATCGCACTGCTGGGTACTTCAGTAAAATAAACTTTATCTTAAAATTCGAGTTTTGGAGATCTATTTAATGGGCGGTTTCATTTACCGCCCAAACTTTCGTAATATGCAGGCTAAGTATAAATACGAAATTCGTCAAATACGGCACATTATGTTAGATTTTCATGTATTTGTATCTTTTAAAAATATTTTTTTTCTTACATGTGTTGTCCGTCCAAAATTGCTCGGGAGAAACTTGAACAGATAAACCTAGAAGTTTACTCGATATTTCAATACAAATTCATTTACTTCGCAAAATTTTGCCTTCTCGTGGAAATGCATTTTTTCTTCCAATGCGGTGTACCCACAATTCGCGTATTTTCGCATCTCTTTCGCCCGTGGAATGCGTAAAACTTGCTACCTTGTCTGTCTTAGTATAACAATTCACTGCCAACAATGCGGCATTTTTCACCATATAAAAATGGAGTATCCTATGTTAAGCTCTTTATTTAATACATGAGTCTACACATTTCCAACACCTCTACATGCTAAAATAACAGCTAGTTAAGTGAAATATGCCATTTACGCTGATGGATTGCTTAGGCCTAAAATGGCAGACGTGCCCCACCCGCGCTCAACTGACCAATAGCAACCGGCGGTTGTCGGCGAGCCACACATAATCTCCCAATACAGGGCTCTAGGCCGGCCGCTGGGGCACTGCCCACTGCCTCATGGCGGGCAGCCACTGAGTTAGCGATCGCGCCGGCTCGGAACTACCTTGCTTACGTGGCATGATGTGCGCGCTCAGGCCTGTATGTAGACGGCCATCGCTAGCTGAATAGATGGCCGCTGGGGCACAGCACACTACCTCGTAGCGGCCAGCCAGTCAGCTGGCGATCGCGGCCTATCGGTGTGACGTGACACGGACTGTTGTGAGGCCTTGTCTCTAGACGGTGATGGCACTGGCGGGCAGCAGAGAGCAGGCATGCGAGCACCTACCACGGCTCAGCGGAGATTTGAGGCAACGCCGCCATCTGCAGGGATACAAACTCTCCGCGCAAACTAACAAGGACATGTGGGTCACCGATTTCGATCAATTTTTGCATGGACGTTCTATATTGAATATTTACACGTGTTTCGGCTGTTTGCTAGACACTCAGTAGTTTTGGAAAACATCGAGTTGATGCAAATCGCGTTTTCAATTCTGTACCTCGGAAGATCGTCTATACATAAACTTTTTTAATAACATATATGGGGTCCAAGGTTAATGACGTTCGACTATTTAACGTTTTTGTGTTTTTATGCTGTATTTGGGCACTAGTAAACATGATCGACTTTCCGACCTTAGTCGTCGGGTCGAACGGTCCAGGGCTTTGTCAAGTTGTGGACCCAGGTTCCCACACAAGCCACAACACACAAAAGGCATTTTGCCTCACTCATATGCTGTCCGGGATAACGTTCGTGGAAAATATACCTGACTTGTATTGCAGAAGACAGACCTATCAGATATTAATTTAGATGCGAACCAAGAGTATAAACTCATACCTTGAAAGACAAGCGCGGACAACTGATTATGGACCAAGGCATGCATTTTAATAGCATCTGAGTTTCATCAATTTCTCTACTTTCGTGTAATTTGCCATGATTTTGAAGTCTTACGATAAAATTATTGACCTGTCGAAGCAAGTAAAAGTCACAAGATTGGCAAAGAAAGGTGCATTACAGTGGTATCACTTCAACAGCACAGGTCGTTTGAGCATCATCTTCATCGATAAAAGTTCTGTCGTAGATGTGAGAAGACTGACGAATAGAAAGCCAGTAACTGCAATTACGTTATAATATACTTTACGAGCTTTTTATTTTAATTCAACCATGTATTCATTTTCACTGTGCCTCACTAATAAAACAAATGCAAATGTATAATAAACTTAATGAATATTATATTAAAAATAAGGCAAGAAATGTTATTACAAATATGAGAACATTATCAAATACGTCGGAAAAATCTAACATAAAGTTGCCATGGTGGAGGTTCTACGGTTGCACGGTTTAAGTGTCCAAGCCGCTGGATCGCTAGACCGGCGACGACGCTCGGAAAGTCGCCCTACAGCTGTCGAGCTACAGCACAGCATCAAAACGCAAAAACGCTACTTACTCGAACGTCGTTAACTTTTGACCACATATATACAGGGTGTTATAAAAAGGTACGGCCAAACTTTCAGGAAACATTCCTCATACACAAAGAAGTCGCCCAGCGGACGTGGTCCAGAGCACACCTCTCCAGTAGCGTAGCAGTAATTTATCAGTTGTAAGTGTAACCGGCTTCTCTCTAGAAGCTACATATTTTTACTTTTCAGTGCGTTTTCCCTTGAGTGCATTAAATTTATTGTGTGCTCGCGTTTTTGTTTGATTCCTATTCGCGTTAAATATCTGGTTAGTGTATTATTCCGCCGTGTGAATCGCGTCGCGACAGTCGTCTGTCTTTGTTTTGAAACAGTTACCGTTTGTTTACTCCAGTCAGTCGCCCAGCGGACGTGGTCCAGAGCACACCTCTCCAGTAGCGTAGCAGTAATTTATCAGTTGTAAGTGTAACCGGCTTCTCTCTAGAAGCTACATATTTTTACTTTTCAGTGCGTTTTCCCTTGAGTGCATTAAATTTATTGTGTGCTCGCGTTTTTGTTTGATTCCTATTCGCGTTAAATATCTGGTTAGTGTATTATTCCGCCGTGTGAATCGCGTCGCGACAGTCGTCTGTCTTTATTTTCTGATTAGAAGCGACATATAGTATTTTGATTTTCGTCTACACTTTCTCGTCTCAATTTGTAAAGTTATACTGTTCTGTCGTGCGTATTGGATTCACATCCGCGTTCTAACGAACAGTTTAGTTTGAACGCATCGCGACTGTAGTTTTTGCTTTTGTTGGCATTGTAATCATGAATAGGGACTGTGACTGCTGTATGCGGATGCAGTCTGAGCTGGTGACACTTCGCTCCCAGCTTCAAGCTGTGTTAACCTCGGTTGCACAGTTGGAAGCTGCGATCGATGGGCGTCGTTGTTGTTGGCCGGCGGTGGGGACCGAACGGACTCCCGTCGTCTCCACCGATCGGCCTGCGGCAGCGACATGCCCTGAAACTGCTAGCAGTGAGGCAGACATCCCACCCGTGGTTGCGTGGGAGGTTGCTCCAGTGCGTGGCAGGAGGCGCAAGACATTCCGGGGGACCGATCGTGAGACCTCCCCGGTTCGTCTTGCGAACAGGTTTGAGGCGCTGTCTGCTCAGGACGACGTTCCTGAGTCGGATGGTGTCTCTCACCCTGTCACCACCCAGCCTGCAAGATCCGGGCTTTCACAGAGGGTGGGTTTACTTGTAGTTGGGAGCTCCAACGTTAGGCGGGTGATGGAGCCCCTTAGAGAGATGGCTGCCAAGGAGGGGAAGAAGGCCAACGTGCACTCCGTGTGCATACCGGGTGGAGTCATTCCAGATGTGGAACGGGTCCTCCCGGATGCCATGAAGGGTACGGGGTGCAGCCAACTGCAGGTGGTGGCTCACGTCGGTACCAATGATGTGTGTCGTTTCGGATCTGAAGAGATCCTCTCAGGTTTCGAGCGGCTAACTGAAGTGGTAAAGACTGTCAGTCTTGCTTGCAAGATGAAAGCAGAGCTCACCATCTGCAGCATAGTTGACAGGACCGACTGTGGACCTCTGATACAGAGCCGAGTGGAGGGTCTGAATCAGAGGCTCAGACGGTTCTGCGACCGTGTAGGCTGCAGATTCCTTGACTTGCGCCATCGGGTGGTGGGTTTCCGGGTTCCGCTGAATAGGTCAGGAGTCCACTACACGCAGGAAGCGGCTACACGGGTAGCGGGGGCTGTGTGGCGTGGACTGGGCGGTTTTTTAGGATAAAGAGCTTCGGGGAAATAGAAAATGGGCAATCTCAAAGGGTTCAGGTGGATCACAGGAGAAATGTAGATCCGGAAACTATCGGTATAACAGTTGTAAATTGTCGTAGCTGTGTCGGGAAAGTTCCAGAACTGCAAGCGTTAATAGAAAGCACCGAAACACACATCATTATAGGCAGCGAAAGTTGGCTCAAGCCGGAAATAAGTTCAGAAGAAGTATTTTCAAAAGATCTAACGATATTCAGAAAGGATAGATTAAACAAAATAGGTGGTGGCGTGTTTGTCGCCGTCAAAAGTAGTATTTCATGTAGCGAAGTTGAAGTTGATAGTTCGTGCGAGCTATTATGGGTAGAGGTTGTACCCAAAAATCGTAAGAAGTTAATAATCGGTTCCTTTTACCGGCCTCCCGACTCTGACGATACAATAGCAGAAAGGTTCAAAGAAAACCTGAGTCTAATTACAAAAACGTACCCGACTCACACGATAATAGTAGGTGGTGATTTTAATTTACCCTCGATCTGTTGGCGAAATTATATTTTCAAATCAGGAGGTAGGCATAAAACATCGTCCGAAATTTTACTCAACGCATTCTCTGAGAATTACTTCGAACAAGTAGTTCATGAGGCAACTAGAATTGTAAATGGATGTGAAAACACACTTGATCTCTTAGCAACAAATAATCCTGAGCTCATAATGAGCATCAAAACGGATACAGGTATTAGTGAACACAGAGCTGTAGTAGCGAAATTGAATATCGAAAGTCCCAAAGTTACCAAAAATAAACGCAAAGTATATTTGTTCAGGAAAGCAGATAGAAACAAAATACATTGCTTCTTGAAAGACAGCTTCCACTCGTTTCTAACACTAAACGTAGGTGTAGACCAGATGTGGCTAAAATTCAAAGAAGTGGTATCGACAGCAATTGAAAGTTTTATACCTAATAAATTAATAAAAGAAGGAGGCGATCCCCCTTGGTACACAAAACAGGTCAGGACACTGTTGCAAAAGCAAAGGAAAAGGCATACTAAATTTAAACGAACACGAAATCCCCAGGATTTGCGATTGTACTCAGAAGCTCGAAATTTAGCGAGGATTTCAATGCGAGATGCCTACAACATTTATCACAACGAAACTCTTTCTCGTAATTTGACTGAAAACCCAACGAGATTTTGGTCATATGTTAAATATACTCGGGGAAAGTCACAAACAATACCCTCACTACGTGATAGTAATGGCGATCCTGCCGATGACAGCGCTACTAAAGCAGAGTTACTAAACTTAGCTTTTAGAAACTCATTCACTAAAGAAGACGAAACCAATATTCCAGATTTCGAATTACGAACAGATGCCGTAATGAATAACATAGAAGTAGATATCATCGGAGTAGTGCAGCAACTAAAATCACTTAATAAGAACAAGTCTTCTGGTCCGGATTGTATACCCATTAGATTTCTATCTGATTATGCTGAAGCGATAGCTCCTTACTTAACAGTCATATACAACCGCTCTCTCATAGAAGGATCTGTACCAAAAGATTGGAAAGTTGCACAGGTCACACCTATATTCAAGAAAGGCAGTAGGAGTAACCCACTAAACTACAGGCCTATTTCATTGACGTCAATTTGCAGCAGGGTTTTGGAACATATCCTGTATTCAAATATTATGAATTATCTCGAACAGAACGATCTTTTGACCCAAGGTCAACACGGATTTAGAAAATATCGTTCATGCGAAACACAACTAGCTCTATATTCACACGAAGTGATGGGTGCTATCGACAAAGGTTCGCAAATCGATTCCGTATTTCTTGATTTCCAGAAAGCTTTTGACACCGTACCTCACAAACGGCTTTTAATCAAATTGCGTGGTTATGGTATATCGCCCCAAATTTGCAACTGGATAGGGGATTTCTTGTCTGAGAGGACACAGTTCGTGGTAATCGATGGTAAGGCATCGACTAAAACAGAGGTGATATCGGGCGTTCCACAAGGTAGTGTTATTGGTCCTCTGCTATTCCTTATTTACATAAACGATTTAGGGGAAAATCTAAGTAGCTCTCTTAGGTTGTTTGCAGATGACGCCGTCATTTACCGTCTAGTAAAATCATCTGAAGATCAAAACCAACTGCAGAACGATCTGAATAAGATATCAGTATGGTGTAAAAATTGGCAATTGACTCTAAATAATGAGAAGTGTGAAGTCGTCCACATGAGTACGAAAAGAAATCCGTTAAACTTTGTTTACAACATAAATCAATCAAATGTGAAGGCCGTAAACTCCACAAAATACCTAGGAATTACTATTACTTCAGACTTAAACTGGAAAGAACACGTAGATAATATCGTGGGAAAGGCGAACCAGAGACTGCGTTTTATTGGCAGAATCCTTAAAAGATGCAACAGAACTACTAAAGAAACTGCATACACTGCGCTTGTCCGTCCATTTTTGGAGTATTGCAGCCCAGTGTGGGATCCTTATCAGGTGGGCATGACGGAGGACATCGAGAGAGTCCAAAGAAGGGCAGCTCGTTTTGTATTGTCACGATACAGGGGAGACAGCGTTACGGAAATGATACAGGATCTGGGATGGGAATCATTAGAACAACGGCGCTTATCGCTGAGGCGTGGGTTACTTGCGAAACTCCAATCGCCAACATTCTCCTCCGAATGCGAAAATATATTGTTGACTCCCACTTACATAGGTAGAAACGATCATCAGAATAAAATAAGAGAAATCAGAGCTCGAACAGAGAGATTCAGGTGTTCTTTCTTCCCACGCGCTATTCGAGAATGGAATGGGAGATAAATAGTATAATTGTGGTTCGATGAACCCTCTGCCAGGCACTTAAATGTGATTTGCAGAGTATCCCATGTAGATGTAGATGTAGATGTAGAAGAAAATATGTTATGTGGACATGTGTCCGGAAACGCTTAATTTCCATGTTAGAGCTCATTTCAGTATTTCTCTTTCAATGTAAATTGAAATAATTCGTGCAGACAATTGTCAAAATACCCAATTGTTTCGTTAGTATGTACTGTACTTCCTCGATTCACCGCCAGTTGGCCCAATTGAAGGAAGGTAATGTTGACTTCAGTGCTTGTGTTGACATGTGACTCATTGCTCTACAGTACTAGCATCAGTACGGAGCATCAACTGGTTAGTGTTCATCACGAACGTGGTTTTGCAGTCAGTGCAATGTTTACAAATGCGGAGTTGCCAGATGCCCATTTGATGTATGGATTAGCACGGGACAATAGCCGTGGCGCGGTATGTTTGTATCGAGACAGATTTCCAGAACGAAGGTGTCCCGACAGGAAGACGTTCGAAGCAGTTTATCGGCGTCTTAGGGAGCACGGAACATTCCAGCCTATGACTCGCGGCTGGGGAAGACCTAGAACGACGAGGACACCTGAAACGGACGAGGCAATTCTTCGTGCAGTTGACGATAACCCTAATGTCAGCGTCAGAGAAGTTGCTGCTATACAAGGTCACTGTATGGAGAGTGCTACGGGAGAACCAGTTGTTTCCGTACCATGAACAGCGTGTGCAGGCACTATCAGCAGCTGATTGGCCTCCACGGGTACACTTCTGCGAATGGTTCATCCAACAATCAAAATACTAAAATGAGCCCTAACATGGAAATTAAGCGTTTTCTGACACATGTCCACGTAACATATTTTCCTCCTTTGTGTGTGAGGAATGTTTCCTGAAAGTTTGGCCGTTGCTTTTTGTAACACCCTGTATTAGTAAAAGATGCTCTTCTTCTGACGTTCTTCCGATGCGATTACTGATGAGAGCGACCTTCAGTGTAAGAAGTACCCTCAGCTACGGCGCCAAGTATCACCTTAGTTTGCGTGGACAGTATGAATACTGACGTATGATTTAAATGATACGAGACACAAGAAAAGTAAACAGAAGAACAAAATAAAATTATTTTTACTCCACAGTTGCTACTAATTACGTCTGTCTTAAAATAATGTAGTTACCTAGAACTCTGTATTGCATGTCCATCAATAGACGGGAAATCAAAATACATATTCAGAAATATAGATTTCTTTTATCATAAATAGAAGAGCAAATTCGTCAAGTTACAACTTAATTTCCTCTTTTCGATTACAGATATTTGAATGAAAGCTACAAGGTAGCAAATAATGTTGTTATATCACTTAGTTTTTCACTTTCGGTTACAACTTGATATTTCCTCGTGTAATTTGTATGTACGTTTTGTGATTATTTTTCAGCCTAATTGTTCGAAATGTACAAATGTTTGTACTGCTTATGGGACTTAACTATGGGGTCATCAGTCCCTAAAGTTACAAACTACTTATGAACTAGGGGGGATTCGAACCCCCGACCGCAGTAGCCGTGCAGACCGTGACTGGCACGCCGCAGACCGCTCGGCCACTGCGGCCCAGGCTAATGGTTTGTAATAGTTTTATCTGCCTTCCTCTACGTACTGTAATTTTGACCATCTAGCTTGGACTTCAAAACAGCATTAACTACTGATGTGTCGGCTACTGGGGGATGTAAAAACAGCCGACACACAAATAAGGATTTGAACGTGAAAGCAAAGCTGGAACAGCGTTACTCATTAATAGGACAAGTTTATTTGCAGGTTCAAACACAAATGGTTAACTTCTTCAGACTTTAAAAGTGACAGGCCCTTTACATTACATTAAAAGTTTGTGAAGTTGCCGTAGTCATCAGTCCCTAGACTTACAAACCACTTAAACTCATGCTAAGACAACATACACACACACGCACACACATACACACACACACACACACACACACACACACACACACACACACACACATATGTCTGAGGGAGGACTCGAACCTCCGCCAGGAGCAGACGTGCACTCTGCGGCAAGGCGCCTTTGTGCACTCGGTCACTCTTTCACAGTTACAATGCTAATTCTTGTTATCTGCTACTCTTAGAATACTGGGCCAGAGTGTTGCCAACCTCTGAAGCTCAACAGTCCCATCCAGGAATTCAAAATGTCCCTTTTCAGCATAATGTGTCCCATGGCAAAAAAAAAAAAAAAAAAAAAAAAAAAAAAAAAAAAAAAAAAAAAAAGAATGGCGTGGGACAAATCCCACTGGTTGGCAACACTGAGCCCCACCAGCATTGTGCGTCTGGTTGAATCGGTGTTTTCTAGAGGGTGGTGCCCTCCGCGTCGACTGGAGACGTGGCCGTGGCCACGCGTCTTCTCGCACGCAATTGGCGCGCATTACAGCGCCTTCTAATTTTCGTTCTGGCCGTGCTGGGCTGCAGTCGATGCGCTAGGACAGCACAAATAACGACTTCATACTCTGTCACAGAGGCGGACACTTCCTCATTTTATGAAAATTTCTTCCCACCAAGTCAAATTTTGAAGTTTGGGAGTAAGAAGAAGTGACTCAGAGCCAAGTCTGGTGAATAGGGTGGGTGAGAAACCAATTGTAATCCCATGTCGTGCACTTTTGCCATTGCGATAGATGCTGTGTGGGCTGGAGCATTGTCCTGAGGAAACAGCACTTTCTTCCGTGCCAATCTTGGACTTTTTCAATTAGTTATTTGTTTCAAACGATCCAGAAGAGCAGCATACTAGGTCCAGTTATGGATCTGCCTTCTTTCAAATAATCTATCAGGATTATATCCTGGAAATCCAAAACGACAGTGGCCACCACCTTCCCAGCTGACAAAAGTCTTTGCCTTATTTGGGGCACTCTCCCCACTCTTAGACCATTTTTTGGACTGTTGTTTGGTCTCTGGAGTGAAGTGGTGGTTCCAAGTTTCATCCACAGTTATGAAAGTGCGCAAAAAGTTTTGTGGATTGCTCCTGAACAGTGTGAGATTCTGAGCAGAAATTTTCTTTCGTTTCCGTTTTTGGTCCAAAGTGAGCAGGCGCGAAACCCTTCGCGCACAGAGCTTCTTCATGGTCAGTTTTGCCATAGAGGATGTAATGTACTCGTTCAGTTGAGATGCCTACAATGTTAGCTATCTCGCGAACTTTTAATCTATGATCTTCCATTACCCAATCATGCACCTTATCGATGGTTTCCTGTGTTTCCGTGCTTCTCCGGCCACGTTTAAACTCATTGATCAAGAAGTAAATGGGCTTCAATGTTGGTGCAGAACCCAAATGGACTTCATCCAACTCGGATTTGATCTGTGCAGCTGACCAACCCCTCAAATGAAAATGTTTAATAACCGCACGAAATTCGTTTTTCTCCATTCTAAGGATAGCTACGCAGTTGCCATTTCAGCTGGCAGCCAACAATCAACTAATAACAGCTGCCGTTCGAAACTTGCTATAATTATCCATAG
This sequence comes from Locusta migratoria, assembly GCA_026315105.1. NCBI lineage: Eukaryota > Metazoa > Arthropoda > Insecta > Orthoptera > Acrididae > Locusta > Locusta migratoria. Next base: position 132,943,536 of record CM048749.1, on the reverse strand, counting down.
AAATATCAGGCTCACCAACAACAGTGCAGGTTGAAACTTCGTGACAGAGTAAAACTGTGTGCCGGAATCGGGACTCGAACCTGGGACCTTTGCCTTTCGCGGGCAAGCGCACTACCGACTGTGCTATCTCGACACGACTCACGATTCTGCCTCACAAATTTACTTCTGCCAGTACCTCGCCTCCTACTTTCCAAACTTCACAGAAGTTCTCCCGCGAAACTTTCAAGACTAGCACTCCTGGAAGAAAGGATATGGTGGAGGCTTGGCTTAGCCACAGGGATGTTTCCAGAATGAAACTTTCACTCTGCAGCGGAGTGTGCGCTGATCTGAAACTTCCTGGCAAATTAAAATTGTTTGCCGGAACCGGGACTCGAACCTGGGACCTTTGCCTTTCGCGGGCAAGCGCACTACCGACTGTGCTATCCCGACACGACTCACGATGCCGCCTACTCACAACTTTACTTCCGCCAGTACCTCGCCTCCTATTTTCCAAACTTCACAGTGGGAACAGTGCAGGTTCCGAAAATTTCCGGTCTTTCATACAAATTTAACACACTTCTCAAACCGCCCCTGTACTATATTTTGGTTAAATGAAGTGCATAAAAATAACCTCAGCAGTGGGGTCCCTTACGTCTTAAACCAATACAAGAATTTTAATGAAAGTTGTGTGTATATGTTTTGCATACATCGTCCCGTTTTGTTTGTAGCTGAGCCATTGCCTATTTTCGAACTACGCTTTCGGTCGTTATGCTTTACTTAATCACGGTTTGTTCGTAAATTCCTAGAGTATGGTGTACCGAAGCGGATGGATATGTCCCGGCACTGGCTTGGTCAGACCGACGCGGTGGCGACCGGTTTACGGTGTAAACTCAGCTCTAATTTTAATTTAGGGTCGCGGCTGCTGCGTGCCCAACGCAAACAGGGATCCCTTGGAAGCGTTTTACGAGGCCGCCGCCACGGCGTCTGGCGTCGCCGCCAAGCGCCCGCTGGCTGGAGACCCGCCGTCGCCATGCGCGGCCGTGCGCATGCGCAGCGATGTGAGGAATTTGCGGTACACCGGTATGAGAAATTTATAAACGACGAGTAAGTCGTGGGAAAACATAAAGGGCAAACTTAAGGTAACTTGCTCGTGAATCCTCTTTAAAAAGTCGATTTTTTGTTTTTCATCTTAAATTAAGGTGTAGACTTTTCTGAAAACAATGGTGCTTAAAACATTTGAGGAACAACTTTTCAAAACGCATCATGTCCACTGGTGGACAAAACTGAGTTTGATACGAAATCCGGTATTTTATTACCCGCTCTACACACTCCTGTAATCAGATTGTGTCAAAACGCATTTTAACACCTTCAAAAAGAGCGCTGAAAAGTAGCCGATGCATCAAAAAGCATTTTGTCCTCTAGTGTGATTGAATGGAACTGCATAACAGTTGCCTTTATTTTGTTTTATTAAGCTATGTTGGCTGCAATGTAAGACTCATGGAATAAATCGAAAACATTTAACCGACCAACAATTACCAATTAATATTCGTTTTCAGTATTAGGGCATTGTTGCGTATAAACGTTTATCATTCTGTCTGTTAGACTCACAGAAGTCAGACGTAAAGATGTTGTTGTCCTAAAATGGAGAGTATTATAGTGACTGAATTTGTGACTTTGGAGAGGAAATGAATCGTGGAAAGAGAAAACGAATGAAGACAAAATCGAAAAGGGAATTACAGAATGAAAACAGGTAAGAGTAAAGAGGAATAAAAGTACTGTTATTGCAAAGCTATACAAATTAATCTATTTGTAGTTACCTGTATAATTATTTCTCTTGAAATTTTTAATTGTGAGATATCGGGAAAAACTGCGAAATATTTTATTTCAAGAAACTAAGTACAATTTTGAGGCCTGTAGATGGGATCAGTGATCTGAAAAGGATCAATTTTAAACATATATTTTAGGTGACAGTGTACCTGATGTGAAAATCAAAACGCACATCACCTGCTATTCTGATGATCCTTCAAAGCCCTTTTTGCCATTAGGTAAACGTTGTTACAGCTTTAACAAAGTATCAGATATCTCCAAAGTTTCATCACTGATGAAACTGTCACCAGAAAAGAAAGACGATGTGAGAAAACTAAGTCTCAGACTTGGAAACAACTGGAGAGAAAATGAAATACTTGAATTTTTCTCTATCAGCTTTCCATATAACGAACTTAATGGCCCAGTTACTGTTTGTGATTGTTTAGAAGAGGAGCCAGGTCATGGAAAAATGTTTTGAACTTTTTTACTGCAAATGAAGCACATTTTCGTTTTTGTTCCTAAATTGGTGTTAAAATGTTTCACTGAATGCTAAAAATTGTATTTTCTAACAATAAAATGTATTTTAACCACTTCTATATCATTGAAAACTAATCAAAACGCATTATGTCCAATACAGCATACATCAAAACGCAGATTGTCCAATAGAACCCAACAAAACGCATTTTGTCCATTACTACAGTGCTCATAGCTTGAAAGTATAAAAAGCAATTTCCTTGTATTAAACGCATTGTGATCAGTAGTCCTACCCGAGTATGTGGTGTAAAATTCGAAATAATTAAGTAAATATTTATTGTGGTATACGTTTTTCACTTCTCTTGAAAAATTTACTATTTGGGACATAATGCGTTTTGAAAAGTAGCTCCTCATTTAAATTAGACTTCGGGAAGTTGTTTAAATATCAATTAAAAGATCACTTTGTGTGCAGCCATGCCTGTTTTTCTGCTACTCTCATACGTCGATTGTAGTCATTATAGACTTCTCTCCCTAAAACATAAGAACAATTGTTTTTCTAGTTGGCAGCGCTGTTGGAAGACACACTTCAATTCTCTTGTGATTTCTCTTGTATATCATTGCTTATCGAGCGTTGTTTTGTTTATTAACATTTCCGTAGTTTGATTTAGTGCTACCTTGACTTTCTCGGAAGTTGCTATGCCTCCGAAAAGTGTTTTGGTTCTGGAAAATGTAAGTTTTACGGCAATCGGTTTGTTTTAATGATGGGCCAGTAAGAAGATGTGAAGTTTTAGAGTTGCTATCAATGTCTTCTTGGTCTAATATGAAACAATGACTGGGCGCAACTGTTGAGAGTGGCAGAAGCTGAAATGGTGGTTCTTGAGGCAAGTAAGAAGCCAGGACACCAAGGAGAAGCAAGAACAAAACGAGAGAAGATGAAGAACATATAAACTAATAAGAATATGGATCTGGAATGCATTAGGATCAACACAATGAGTTATAGATAATATATATACTTTACATAGAATTTCTCGACAAATACATTTTCTGACATATTTATTTTATGCAAAAATAAACTATTTGAACTAAAGATCTGAAATTTTTTGGGATGTTTCAGGATACTATTTGGAGAAAAGTAGACTACATACACTAATCTACTATCAACAGGTTCAAAAATATCTACAGATTAATCATAAAAATGTGCCGTTTGTTTTGAACAACAAATGTAAATATTTCTAGAATTAAAATTTGTGGATCAAATTACATAATTGTAGTCTACTTTCTAGATACACACGTTCCTTATATGTACCTAAAGTTTCAAGTGTCTAAGTAAGACGGTTAGTCAATGCATAGAATCGAAATATTAACTGACAAAGGAAAAAAAAATCATTTACTGGACTTCACAAAAAAAATTCTGAAAAGTTCAATATGTGACATTAGTGAAACTACCTGTATATGAAATTGTTCAGAAAGAGAGATGAAACAGTGTCCTGCAATTTTATTCTATTAAGAGTTAGGGGTTTTAAGTTACAGCTGTGTAAACTTTATGAAAATTTGTCGCATTTTACCAGGCGTTCACAGGCAAGTTACCTTAATAACGGAAAGTCCAGGCTGGAATTCAGCAATACAGTGAAGAGCCAAAGAAACTGGTACATCTGCGTAATTGTGTAGACAGAAGCAGGGTGACCAACTTACTGATTTTGTCGCTAGATATACTTGATTTTTAATTCAATCTAGCGACAAGGTTTATTGTTTTGAGACATGTCTCATTCCTAGCGATTTTAATAGGGTTTTAGCGACAAACCTGGAGTTGTTTTTCTTTTTTTTTTTTTTTTTTTTTTTTTTTTTTTTTTTTTTTTTTTTTTTTTTAAAGAAAGGCAGTAAATTGTAAGTTTCAGTTGACATACAATGTGAAACAATTGCACAATGATTTTATATATATTATGTTTTTTATTTATTTATTTTTTTTCATTCTTTGTTAGCAGCCACAAAGTATCAGTGTTAGGCGCGATTCACACACACAATAGGCAACGTCACATAAACTCCAAATCAGGTCACGTGACGTAAAAATATTGTCTCATGCTTTCTAGCGGCGCCGTTCACATGTAGAGCTCCTAAATACCCAGGCTGATCGTCCGCCATGTTTTCCCCAACATGGTTGCAATCGCCCTGCGCTAACAGCGTAGAGGCGCATGCCTTGCCATCTTTCACAAACGATTTCGGAAAAACTAATTTTTCCGCTACTTAAATCTTTATGTGTCAGCATTGTGTCGAAATGCTCGTCATTTCGGTAATAGTCATAGTTAGTAAGATATTGGCTTCGAAATAAGGGACTGCGCTGCATTAGGAAAAGTTCGCAGTAAAAAATAGAGGCTGCTATGATATTCCGTTTGGTGCTTGTTGCACCATGTGTTGCTGCGGATGAAACTTTCCTAATGGATTGAATTTTATTTTCGACTTAGGAGGAGATTACCTTTCACTCATACCGCTAAACTTTATTTTATTTAGCGCACTCATTTCCGATGGCGATAAGGCCAGAATGAATCATTGCGTATATCATATATGGTTAGAGGCATTAAAATGATATTTTGACAAATGATAACATGCAAAGAGGGGAGTATTTTGCCACATGTTTACTACGCAAAACTTCATTAATTGTCGCGTTATTCAAGGAAATACATAATTGTAGAATGCAAAAGAGTAAAGTTAGTGATTTATTATTCGATTTGCGGATATTCCTTCGTCACTCACTAATGTTTATTTCTTTGCTTCTTTTCCACTGTGTTTCAGAGCTACTACTCAGTTTGCAAAACCTAATAGGAGTTACATTTCCTTCATTTTAAAGCCTAGCAGTAACAGAACGGAAGTTACTAGATCTAATGAGGATTTTATGTGAGAATACTTGAAAATGACAGATAGCATGGATCTCTTCACTAGCTAACGAACTGACTAGCTCTCATTTCCTCACATAATAAAGCAGTCTGTATTGAGATATTTATAATATCCTTTTCATATAACTGAAAAATTGAAATCGCATATTACATAGAGACACAGTACTTTTGTAGTGTGCAACTATTAAATTTAATGGGTTAAAAGAAGTCAGTACCAGTTTCTTCAAGTATGGATGTTATGCAGTAACAACATGTGCCTAATTATTAGGAGCTCTAATACGGAAGACGTGTTACTACTAGACGGGCGGGAGGATCCCAGTGCGTCATATTTAACTGACATTATCTCATGTTATACATTTCTCAAAGAGTTGCTGTTTGGGGAGGATGAAAATTTGATGTATTTAAAACATTTCATTCGCTTAATGTGTTCACCGAATTTCAACAGAAAAAAAGATCCACGCATGTCGAAAATTCCGTAATATTGTCAGAAAGTGCATGGTCGTAAACAATCAGTATATGCTGTTTATAAATTATTGCCATAAATAAAACTAAAATGAAAATGTAGTGTAGTTCTTAACGGACACATTGAAGAAAGTTTTACGTTGATACAGTGAGTAGTTTGCGAGTGTGAGCGAGCTTGGGGAAAAATGGCGGATAGTTCAGCTCGGGTTTATAGGAGCCTTATTCACATGGAAGACGTCACGTCGACCAGTCGACGTCAATTTGCCTCACGGTCAGTAAGCTTCGAAAGAACATAAATTCTGTGAACACGTTCGAAAGAACAGTTTGACGTCGACGGTTAAAATCATGTGGCTGATCAAATGCTAACGATTGGCTGTTGCGGATTTGTTTAGTATGTTGGTGCTAACAATGCTGCTTTTCATTCACAGCTGTGTTTTCCAGATCTAAAATACATTTCGTTACTGAGCTTTGGATGAAACCTGTATTAGAAAATGAACTACGAAATACTATTTAACCTCGTTCAACACCATGTGTCATGTGGTACTCTACGATATATGATTTGAAACACCAGACACAGCTGAAGTGAGCCATGATTTTTTTCTCCCGCTTATTAGAAACAGTTAATTGAAAAGTTGTCTCGCCATTTTAAGGTTTCTTTGTGAAATGTAGACTTTAAGCTCCTGTACAGTATGTAAAATTTCCCTTTATACATTCTCTTCAAAATCATTTTCTTAGCCCCTATTATTTTTGCTTGCCTTACACAAATTTATGCTCTTTATCGTCATCTAAGGCAACTGCAATTAACGAATGCTGCAACACTAAATTTGATGTTTGCCGTCCAGTTTTGTGAACAAATACCACCGCTGTTGCCGTTTAGAACTACTACGTGCAAATGGTGCTTCATTTTCATTGATTTTCTGTTCAGTGGGAATAAACTTGCATTTTTTATGCTGTGTGACGCCAGTGAAGTTACCCGTGAATTCAGCCTGAGTACCCCCCCCCCTCCGTAACGTATTGAATGTATTGTTCCGGGTGATCAGAAAGTCAGTATAAATTTGAAAATTTTATAAATCACGAAATAATGTAGGTTGAGAGATAAAAATTGACACACGTGCTTGGAATAACATTGGGTTTTGTAAAAAAAAAAAAAAAAAAAAAAAAAAGTTCTAAAAATGTTCGACAGATGGCGCTTCATCTGGTCAGATGAAAAAAAATGTTTAAATGTTTGTAGAACTTATGGGTCTTAACTGCGGGGTCATCAGTCCCTAAGCTTACAAACTACTTATGAACTAGCTAAGACTAAGGACGGCACAAATATCCATGCCCGAGGGGGGATTCGAACCCCCGACCGTAGTGGCCGTGCAGACCGTGACTGAAGCGCCTCAGTCCCCTCGGCCACCGCGGCCGGCCATCTGGTCAGAAAAGCTATAATTAGCATAACAAATTAAGAAAAAGCAAAGATGATGTTCTTTACAGGAAATGTTCAAATGTGTTGACCATCATTCCTCAACAATAGCTGTAGCCGAGGAATAATGTTGTGTACACCACTGTAAAGCATGTCCGGAGGTATGGTGAGGCATTGGCATCAGATGTTGTCGTTCAGCATCCCTAGAGATGTCGGTGGATCACGATACACTTGCGACTTCCTGTAACCCCAAAGCCAATAATCGCACGGACTGAGGTCTGGGGACCTGGGAGGCAAAGCATGACGAAAGTGGCGGCCGAGCACACGATCATCACCAAACGACGCGCGCAAGAGATCTTTCACGCGTCCAGCAATACGGGGTGGAGCGCCATCCTGCATAAAAATCGTACGTCCCAGCAGGTGTTTATCAGCCAGGATGGGGATCATGCGATTCTGTAACATATCGGCATACCTCTCACCAGTCACGGTAGCAGTTACAAAACCAGAATCACGCAGTTACTCGAAGAAAAAAGGCCCGATAACGGTAAAATGTGGTTCTAATAAAACCCCATGTCATTCCAAGCATGTGTGTCAATTTTTAACTTTCTATCTACATTATTTCGTGATTTATTAAGTTTTCAAATTTATACTGACTTTTTGATCACCCGGTTTATCGTAAATCTAGCGACTTTCTAGGGATATTTCATGCTCAAACTAGCGACAATTTAAGCTCTCAAGTTGGTCCATAAAATGTCGACTAGAAGGGGTGGAGATATCTTGTGAAAAGCACGTTGCAAGGCTTCCCAGACGTGCTTAATGTTCATGTCTAGAAAGTTTGGTAGCCACGTTTAAAGTCGGAGCCATTCTGTAGCAATTTTGGACGTGTGGGGTGTCGCATTATCCTGGTGGAGTAGCCCAAGTCCATCGGAATGGATATGGATGCGTGTAGGTGACCAGCAAGGATGCGTACATACGTGTCACCTGTCAGAGTCGTATGCAGACGTACCGTGAGTCCCATATCACCACAACTACACACGTCAAACACCATTACAGAGCCTTCACCAGTTCAAAAAGTCCCCTGCTGGCATGTATGGTTCAGGGATTCATGAGGCTGTTTCCATATCCTTACACGTCCATCCACTCGATACAATCGGGAAAGAGACTTGTCAGATGAGGCGACACGTTTCCAGTAATCAAAAGTCCACAGTTCTTGTTGATGTGCCCAGGCCAAGCGTAAAGCTTTGTGTCACGCTGTCAGCAAGGGTACACAGTGGGGTCTCAGCTCCGAACGCTCATATTGAAGACGTTTTATTGAATCGTTCGCACTCTGACCAGTGGCGGACTAAGGCTGTCGGAGGCCCGGGGCGGTAGCAAATCAAAATGAGGCCCCCTACCACTTGTAAATATAAGCATTACTGTATAACAGTAACTTTTGCTTTTTGGAGGCCCTCCCACGACGAGAGGTATGGGCCCAGTCTACAAAAAATAGCTCTCGAGATTCTTCCCCAGAACAAGAGGCAAAGGTAGCACCAACTAAAAAAAAAAAAAAGAAAAAAAAAAAGAGAAAAAAAAAAAAGGTCGTTCCTTCTGGGTATTTGAAGGCCCCCCAAGACGAGAGGCACGGGGCGGACTGTCCCCGCTCCCATTTAGTCTGACTCTGACATTGCGGAGCAATTTGTGGAAGGTGCGCTCTTCTGTCACGTTGACGATTCTCTTCAGTGGTCGTTGGTCCCGTTTTTGCAGGATCTTTTTTCGACCCCAGTGATGTCGGAGTTTTGATGTTTTACCGGATTCCCGATATTCACGGTGCACTCGTGAAAGGGTCGTACGGGAAATCCTCGCCTCGGTACCTCGGAGATCCTGTGTCCATCTCACGTGCGCCGACTATAATACCACATTCAAACTCACTTAAATAGTGATAACCTGCCATTGTAGCATCAGTAACTGATCTAACGTCTACATCAGACACTTGTTGTGTAAAGGCGTTGCCGCGGTGGAGTGGCCGAGCGGTCTAAAGCACCTCGCAGCGCGGTTGCTCGCCGTGGAGGTTCGAGTCCTCCCTGGGGCATGGGTGTGTGTGTTTGTCCGTAGGTTAGTTTACCTAGGTTTAAGTAGTTTGTAAGCTACGGACTGATGACCACGTAGTTTGGTCCGATAGATTTATAAAAATTTGAATTTTGTTTGTAAAGGCGTTGCCGACAGCAGTGCAGTCTTCAGGGCTTTTCCATGCCTCTGTGTTTGCATACGCATTCCTATATATATGTTTTGCTTTTCATTGTATAATAAGCAAAGACGTCCCTCGAGCTGCAGGAGGCACTTAAAAGCATCCGGGCACCTGGCTGAAAATGACTTCAAGTTTGTGGCGTCCTCCAGCGGTAATATTGGAATTCAATATGGTGTTGGTCCACCCTTAGCCTCTATGACATATTTCATTTTCACAGGCATACGTTCAATCAGGTGCTCGAAAAATTCTTGGGGAATATTTGTTCAAATGTTTGTAATTCTTATGGGACCAAACTACGTTGGTCATCAGTCCCTACACTTACAAACTACTTAAAACAAGTTAAACTAACCTAAGGACAACACACACATCCATGTCCGAGGGGGGATTCGAACCCCTGACTTGGTAGTCTTCGGGAATGGCAGCCCATTCTTCACGTCGTGCGGCACTGAGGATAGCTATCTATGTAAGTCGGTGAGACCTGCACGAAGTCAGTGTTCCAAAACATCCCAAAGGTGTTCTATGGGATTCAAGTCATGTCTCTGTGCAGACCAGTCCATTACAGGGATGTTATTGCCGTATAACAAATGCGCCACAGGCCGTGCATTATGAAAAGATGCTCGTTCGTGTTGAAAGACGCAATCGCCATCCTCCAATTGCTCTTCTACAGTAGGAAGTAATAACGTGCTTAATTCAACAATGTAGGCCTGTGATGTGATAGTGACACGCAAAACAATAAGAGGTTCAAGACATCTCCATGAAAAACACGACCACACCATGTCAGCGCCGTCTTCAATTTTTACTGTTGGCACTACACATGTTGGCAGATGGCGTTCACCTGTCATTCGCCATACCCTGCCATAGGCTCGCCACATTGTGTTACCGACATTCGTCACTCCACACAACGTTTTACCACTGTTCTATCGTCAATATTTATGCTCCTTACACCAATCACGGCGTCGTTTGGCATTGACCTGCATGATGTGTGGCTTACGAGCAGCCGCTCGACCATGAAATTTGAAGTTTTCTCACCTCCCGCCGAACTCTCACAGTACCTGGAATGCAGTCTGGATTTTCTGTGTGATGCTCTGGATAGATGTCTACCTATTACACTGTAAGGCCCTCTTAAAGTGTCAGCAGTCTCTGTCAGTCAATAGACGAGATCGGCCTGTAAGCTTTCAGGCTGTACGTGTCCCTACATGTTTTCACTTCACTATGACGTCAGAAACAATGGACCTTGAGATATTTAGGAATGTGGAAATCTCGCTTACAGACTTCTGACACAAGTGACAACCAATCACCTGACCGCGTTCGAAGTCCGTGATTTCCAAGGAGCGCCCCATTCTTCTCTCTCACGTTGACGCTGATATGAAGTACCTTGGAAGTGGGTGGCAGCACAATGCACCTAATATGAAAAACGTATGCTTTGTAGGTTGTCCAGATACTTTGGATCAAATAGTGTAACTGAAAGCCTTCCTGGTCGGAGCAGCAGCCGGAGATGACAGTTATGAGTTCGTGAAGTGTGCTTGTGTGAATAGCAGTATGGTCTTTTTCTGACTGACTTAATCTGTGGCCGAAAGTTTTAAGTTGAGTTTCACAATTAGTGTCTGTTTTATGTGTTTGTCGCAGCTCAACGATTGTCTTTGCGGTGAGTTGCAAGCTATCCTCATTATATTGTTAAAATGACATACTTATTCATTTACGAAACTGCATGTCCAGTATACCGCATCCATGCAATTCTTTACAACAACATTTTGTTGCACGAGTATCCACAGCCAAACTTGTACATTCTAAATAAAATCGCGTGCAGTTGTAACTCCTTCATTAAATGTACATCCGGTTTCGTAATTTTATAATACATCATCTGGTCCAGATCTCAATAAAAAAGAAACAATAAACGATATTATGTAAATACCATATCAAGTGATATATTTTTATTTTAAATGCTACCTTTATAAGCGGCCTAAAGGAGGTTCAGATTTTTTATCTCTGTATCTAAAACTTATTCACTTGACTTTTCTTCGTTTATTGATACAGGGAGTACAAAAAAAATGTAATTTTCCTTTGAAAGCCTTTTATTATCAAATTGTTTACACATCAACGTTATCCGCTTCAAAATATTCTCTATTACAACTGATCTGGAGACACAGCAATGTCCCAGCCAAGTCGAGTGCATAGCCGCGCGATCCTTTTCTAAAAGACATTCACGGCACAGTCGACTCTTCTGTATCTTTGTTGTGGAAACCTACATTTTCAGGGTGAAAGAGAACCTATCATAAATAGTTATATTAACATATTATACTATTTTATTTCTTGTTGTGGTAGTTGTAGTCTTCAGTACAAATACTGGCTTGATACCGTTCCCCATGCTACCCTGTTCTTCGCAAGCCTCTTTATCTCTGAATAAGAACGGTAACGTACATCCTTTTGAACCTGCTTACAGTATTCGTCACTCCGTTTCCCTCTGTGACTTTTACCTCAAACACTTCCCTCAAATGCTAAACTGACAATTCCTTGATGCCTCACAAGGAAAGTACATGGGCTCGAACAAACATACCTGTATGAACGTTTGGTTACAGGATCTCTACGTACTCCTCAGTGTGGTGGTGGGTGTCGTTTTTCTGCAAAACTCTGCAACCATGCTCTAGATAGCACTGTAGATGTAATTGTAGACGCCATACGTAATGCAGATATCTAAACTATAAATTATGTAATAATCATCGTACATGTTCTCTAGCGAATTGTCATCAAAAGCTGTGATGATAGTTGCAACTTTAACCTTCTTCCCGAAAGATTGTTGGTTTTCACTGCCACTGCTTCCATCGCCTCTTCCCCCACTTACCGTAGCACTACCGCTTGCAATGAGTTGTTCGTCATTATCATCCCTGTTATCATTATTATGAGTTTGTAACAACAGTATCTAATTTATGCTCATATTTCTGTACCATAACAGATACGAGAAAGCATGCAAATGATTCATCTTCTACACTAATACCATCATCACGAAGAAGGCTGCTTCGTAACTTCATCTCAACTAATCGCAATACATTAGCAGGATTGATTAGCAATCGCCGCCCCATCTGACGCTTCACCACACAAATAACATCACAAAACGCAACTTCGGGGGACACTGCACCGTCCCTATTGGCGAACCGACAGGTCAAAGTGCAATGCGGCATGGCACACGCAGAGGCCTCTAAAGGACGACTGCAGAGTTTTTCAGATGTGGGAGTATCACTAGTGCAATAAGGGATCTTTACATTATCTCTCATACGATTTTGGTGCTTATGTGTTTGTTCGAGCCCAAGTACTTTCCTTGTTAGAATGAATCTCACCTTCTCTTAGTCAAAGTATGCCAGACATTTCTTTTCCCCAATTCTACTTAGCACTTCCTCATTACATCTAATCTTCAGCATTCGTCTGTAGCACCACATTTCAAAAGCTTCTATCATCTTTCTGTCTGAACTCCTAACTGACCAACTTTCACTCCATACAAATGCCTTCAGAAAGTAATTTAAATGTTTGGAAGTTCTATCTGATTGATGTCAACAAATTTTCCTTGTTCAGAAATGCTTTTCTTCCCACCGCCATACTGCATTTTATATCTTCTTTACTTCCACCGTCAGAAGTTATTTTGCTACCCAAATAAAACTCATCTACTACTTTTGTTGCCTCATTAGCCAATCTAATGTATGACATTAACTGCGAACGGGTAAAGTTGAAAATGTGTACCCAGCCAGGACTCGAACCTGCTTCCCAGGCTTTCTTATACAGTGTCAATCTAAATTCACGCACTCGGGCTTCGCAGCGCGATTCCTCACAAACTAGCAGTAAAAAAATGTATGTCACAAAATTTCGTACTGCGCATTTTTCCGGCAGTCGAAGACTGAGATGGGTGTGTTTCCCATACGTCAGTGTATTTCAGAATTACACTACTATAGCAACAAACGTATAGGAGATGTGGGAGGTGTCTTGAGGAACAAAATGAACATAGAATAAAAACACATGCCCGGAAACGTCACCCAATGACGCTGCAGAGCGTCGAAGTTGCTGGAGGAGATGTCTAGAGGCAGGAGCTGGTGCCTGTAACTTGCACTCTCCATAGCGTCGTTGAATGGCGTTTCCAGACATGGGTTTCCATGCTCATTTTGTTCCTCAAGACGCCTAATATATCCCTTACAATTTTGTTGGTGTAATTATGAAGCACACAGACGTATGGAACAAACAGCGATCTCAGTCTTTGACGTCAATTTACTGACGGAAATATGCGCAGGTTGAAATTTTGTGGAAGACATTTTTAATTGTGCAGGTGAGCCCGAGTGTGCGAATTTAGATTCACCCTGTGTAAATGCCGATGACGGACAATGACACTTTCTTCAGTGCAGAGGCACTCCTAGGCCCTCAGTCTTACGGAAATTAGTTTACAATAACTACGAGTTTGAATTCTAGTGGTCGGGATAAAGTTGAGAATTCGTATCTGACGTAAAGCGTAGTTGAGTAATTCTGAGCAGGTGTAGTGATCGCTTTGTCCCCATTAGTGTAGTGGTCAGCGCAAATGACTAGAAAGCAGGAGGCCCGGATTGGAATCACGCCCGAGTACGGATTTTCACATTTACCCATTCGCAGTTGATGTCATACATTGCGTAAATAAGTAAAGTTTTTATTTCTTCTCCAAATTTATCCTTGCATTTTTTCATAGCTTGCTCAATAATGACGATCGTGTGGAATTTCTGGAGATGGGATCCTGTACGGCCTGCCTGGTGCAAGTCTTTAGGTGACGCCAGTTGGTCGACTTGTGCGTCGATGATGATGCGGACGACACAACACCCCGTCCCCGAGTGGAGAAAATATCCGACTAGACCATGAGTCGAACCTGGGCCACTGATTGCCAATCTATCATGCTGTTCACTGTACAGATTGAATAACATTGGAGAAAGGCTACAATCCTGTCTTATTCCATTCCCAACCTATGCGTCCCTTCGACTTTAATAACTGCTGTCTGATTTTTGTACAAGTTGTGTATAACTTTTCGTTCCCTATATATTATCCCTGCTACCTTAAGAATTTGAAAGAGTGTATTCCAGTCAACGTTCTCAAAAGCTTTCTCTAAATCTACAAAATCTAAAAACGTAGGTTTGCCTTTCCTTAGCCTATCTTCTAAGATAAGCAGAGAGTATTGACTCGAATATTCCTACATTTCTCCTAAATCCAAATTGATCTCCGAGGTCACATTCTACCAATTTTTCCATTCGTCTGTATATAATTCGTCTTGGTATTTTGCAACCATGAGTTATTAAAGTGGTAGTTCTGCGATTTTTCACATTTGCTTTCTTAGGATTTTGATTATTACATTCTTTTTGAAGCCTGTCTCATAGGCCTACATCTTGCACGCAAAGTGGAACAGTTTCTTCTTGGTTAGCTCTCCGGACGATGTCAGCAGGTCAGAGAGAATATCAATTACTCCAGGGACTTTCACGGATCAGTCAATTTTTTCTCGCAGTATGTCATTGTTTACAAAATAGTGCCAGTCGAAAATCCTGAGTGTTGTCACTTACCGATCATCAAAATTCTAAGGTACTTTGGAAGGAAAACATCAAATGTCTGCCCCGTTTTCGAATGACAAGGACTTTTCTTTCTTTTTTGTTGGTGCAGTCACATACTGAAGAGCGATAACAGGTTGGAGTACAACACGACCGGTTGCGGGTTCTGTTCTTTGTGTCAGTGGAGAACTAAGGCTGTCGAGGCCTTGTAGTCACAGCCCCTCCCTCATTTTTCTTGAATTCTTTAGTATTGTCAAATCAGTGTACTTTATTGCCTTTTCTCATGTGTCAAAATAAGATAAAACATTGCAATGCGGAGAGCGCGCATGCTCCCCGTTGAAGGTTTGAGTCTTCCCTCGGAATGTGTGTGTGCAGTATGCGGAGAGCGTGGATGTTCCCCGTTGAAGGTTCGAGTCTTCCCTCGGAATGTGTATGTGTGTGTGTGTGTGTGTGTGTGTGTGTGTGTGTGTGTGTTATCCTTAACATAAGTTATAGTCCAGTGAAATAGTAGATACACAGTACCTTGCAAAAGATGGGGTAGAAGATTTTACTTGTTTAACTCGTTCATATGGTTGGAAGAATTAAAAAAAAAAAAAAAAAAAAAAAAAAAAAAGAAAGAAAGAAAGAAAGAAGAAGAAGAAAAATAGTACAAAAGGAGTGTCCTTAAACGCCATCCTCATGACCTAGGTTGTGATTTACCTTCCCCTACAGTTCTCATCCTTTTTTCTTCCCTACTCTCCCACCTGAAGAAGGAACTGTGTTCTGAAAGCTTGTCCTTTTCATCCATTTTTTTTTTTATTCATTTGTACCATTGTTGGTGGTACAGCACAAACGTAAGTACTGACCAGCTAATCTATCGCTTTTGAAAATTAATTTATCATCTCTCAGGAGAACTTCCATCATTAATAAAATATTATACATTAATAATAAACTGTAGATTGGAGCTCATAGGATGGCTGAAGATAATGTGTGTCCTACTCCCTCTGCTGTCACAGCAGCTGTACTGACCAAATCTCTGCTCATCTTTCTCTTAAGTGAGCATTTACACTCATCCTAATTAATTAACTGCATATGTGTCGAAAGCAGTATATGACCCACAATTGATACTACCAGAGAGAACTGAAAAATGGTTAAAACACAGTAAAATACTTGAACACTATTGACATTAGTATTAATTGCTAATCTAAGCCTCCTTCTAGATAAAATTTAGTAACCTCCAGTGAGGGGGGGGGGGGGGACATAGATGGGAGTGGAGAAATCTCTCATTCTTTGCCCCTGGGGGCTTCTAACAGTTTAAGTGCCTTGAGATTTAAACAAATTCCAAATAGTGCCAAAATAAATACTGGTAACGGGCCAGATACATATGCAAAATATAGATACTTTCTTAAACTAATATCATGCCATGGCAATATTCTTTGGGTATAGTCAGAATTTTTATATAAAGTTGCATGAAAAACACTGTAGAGTAATTACCACTTTCCTAGCAGTCACAGTTATCCTGCATGAAATGTTTTCTAGTGCCTTTGCTATCTGCTCAGGAGTAATGTAAGAGCAGTATAAAACAGTTAAGAAATTACTAGAGATTTATTGCTTCTGAAACTTAAGCATGACATTCTAAAAATACTTTTTCAAATTATTTATATTTCTTATTATACACATAGTAGACCATTTGTGGATCATGTGAAGCCTCTACATTTCTTCCTGTGATTTGCCCATGAGACCTTCATTTTCTCACTCATGGCTGGTTTTCTTTCTTTCAACTGTCCACTTTGTTCCAGTATTTTTGGCTCTTGCCTCTGGCTGGACTTCCCACTTGTCTATTTTACTTCTGTAGATGTTACCACCTGTAGATGTCTCCCACAAGACCAACCCCTCCTCCAAGCGGTGGGAGACAGGCAATAACAAAAAGTGAGTTCAAATGTCTGTAAATCTATCGGACCAAACTGCGTGGTCATCAGTCCGTAGCTTACAAACTACTTAAAACTAGGTAAACTAACCTAAGGACAAACACACACACACCCATGCCCCAGAGAGGACTCAAACCTCCACGGCAAGCTACCACACGCTCCGCATTAGACGCTTTAGACCGCTCGACTACTCCAACACGGCCGGGCAATGACAAGAAGTAGGGGATCACCTATGGGGGTGAAGTACAGTGGGGACTTTGTCTGCCCTGGGACTGCTACGGTAGCTGTGGAGGTCCTACAGGAACCCTGAAAAGTGACGGCTGACAAAGCTCTGGTGAAGCTACGATAGGGCCTGCAAGCAAGTTGTGGATTTGGTATATTGCTTTCAAAACAGGAACTGGCCTCGGAGTGGATGGATCTTAAAGACGACGACACAGCTGTGCATATGGACTGAGAATTGGAACATTGAACATATGAAAAATAACAGAAAAGATGGAGGAGATGGTGGATCTAATGCAAAGAAGAAAGTTGGATTTACTAGGGCTGGCAGAGACAAGGTGGAAAGGAGAAGGACTATGGAACTGCAGAAAGTCTACCAATTGTACTGGAGTGGGAATAGTGAAGGAAGGACAACTGGAGTGGGAGTAGTTGTGAGGAATGGCATGAAGGAAGAAGTTAAGGAGATAAGTGACAGAATTATGAAAGTAATAGTAACACTAAAGGGAAGAAGCTTTGAGATAGTCCAGGTATATGCCTCTCAAAGCTGATGTACAGCTCAGGAGAAGGAAGAATTTGAAGAGGCATTAGAACAATTAAATGGTCAGAGCATCTTAGTCATGTGGGATTTAAATGCAGACGTGGGAAGTGATAGACAAAGATATAAAATGTAATGGGAGCAGAAGGATGGGGACGAAGGAATGCTGAAGGGAGAAAGTTACTGGATTTCTGTAAAAGAAATGGATTAGTGGTAGGGAACTCTTGGTTTAAGAAGAAAGAGAGCCACAAAATAACATGGTACAGCAGTGATTTAATAAATAGATCTTTGGTGGACTACAAGTTGTATAACTGGGAAACAGAGTAGTGTCACAGATATAAAGGTAATACCATCAGAGGCCTTAGATAACGACCGGCTACTGGTTATGAAGCTGAGGGTAGGGAACGAGTGTAAGAGATCAGAGTACCAGGAAAAAAGAATCAAAATATGGAATCTGAAGGAAAAGGAAGTCAAGGAGGAATTCCAGAGGAAAGTAAGAGAAAAGTTGCCAACATACAATCCAAAAACAAGAGAAGAGGACTGCAGTTCAAAAGCGCAATGGTCAAATCTGCAGAAGCAGTATGCGGAAGAACAAGCAACAGAAAATGATGTAAGGAGACACATTGGTGGAATGATAGAGTAAAAAAGCAGTGAAAAGGAAGAACAAGGCATTCAGAGTGTAGTTTCAGGAAAGAAATGATCTTGCAAGAGAGGATTACAAGTGAAAGAAGAAGGAAGCAGCAAAGGTGGTCACTGAGGAAAAGAAGAAGTGGATTGTGAAGTGGACAGAGATGATAGAGGAGGGCAGCAGAGGAAATAAGAAAGTACTATGTGTTATGGTCAAAAATAAGAGAAGAGGTTTGAGAGGGGATGTGGTGATGGTGGACAAAAATGGAAATGAGATCCACAACAGGGAGACTCTCAAGACAGTGTGGAAATAGTATTTTGAGGATTTGTTAAACACAAATGGACATGAGGATGGCAGTACAGTAGAAGACGAAAAATGCAGCACAGGAATGAAAAAGGACCTGACTTGGAGAGAAGTGGAAGTGGCAATAAACAACATGAAAGGACGAAAGGCACCAGGGGTGGATGAAGTGAGTGTGGAAATGGTGAAGGCAGCAGGTGAAGTTGGGAAACAGTGGCTGCATCAGGTGATGAGGGTGATATGGAAGAAAAAGAAGGCTCCTGAAGATTGGAAGAAAGGATTGATAGTCCCAATATTCAAGAAAGGAAATAGAAAGGAATGCATAAATTACGGAGGATACACACTGATGTCACACTGAAAAAGTATATGAGAAGATATTGGAAAGTAGAATTCGAGCCAAAGTCGAGAGGGAAATGAGAGAAGAACAGTATGAATTCCGACCTGGAAGATCAACAGTGGACTTCATATTTGGAGTAAGGCAACTTCAAGAACACCATTATGAATATGGGGAGGACCTGTTGATGGACTTTCCAGACATAGAAAAGGCATATGATAGTGGGTGTAGAAAAAAGGTTTGAGAAGCACTTGAAATTAGGGGAGTGGAAAAAGACTATAAGCAGAGTGAAGGAGATGTATTGTGGAAGTATGAGTTGTGTGAAAGTGGGAGAGGGAAGAACAGAATGGTTCAAATAAGGGTTTGGGCTGAAGCAGGGCAGTGCATTGTCACCCCTTCTCTTCATTATGGTTATGGATGAGAATGACAAAAGTAGCAGGGAAACTTGAGGAAGGAAAGATGAAAGCAATGGTGTTTGCAGATGATCTCATGGTCTAGGTAAACATGGAGGAAATCCAGGAGCAGCTAGATGCTTTGGAAGAAACAGTGGGAGAATACGGATTGAAGATCAACATCCATAAATGTGAGTTCATGGTAATCAGCAGGAAAAAGGATGGACCAGTGAAAGGAAGAACACTTGGAGGTGAACAGCTGAATGTAGAAACCGTCAAGTGCCTGAAGTGTAATTGAGGAGAATGGGAGAAATGACAAGGAGATTATAGAATGTGTCAGACAGGCAGAAATATTTCCGAGAAGTGTTAGGAGTTTAGTATGGAGTAAGGATGTACCACAGAGAAGTAAAGGAGTGCTATACCAAAATTATTATGTCTAAATATTAACATATGCATTGGAAACTTGGGTGACAAAGGAAAGAGATAGGAGCAAAATACAAGCAGAGGGAATGAAATTTCTATGAAGCAGAATAGGGGTAACAAGAAGAGACAGGATGAGAAATGAGAAGATCAGAGAAATAGTGAGAGAGGAACCCTTACAGGATGGGATAGAGAGTTAAAGACTGCAGTGATATGGCCATTTAAAGAGAATGGAGGAGAAGAGGAAATGTTCAAATGTTTGTATAGTCTATGGGACTTAACTACGGGGTCATCAGTCCCTAAACTTACAAACTACTTATGAACTAGGACAGCACAAATATCCATGCCCGAGGGGGGATTCGAACCCCCGACCGTAGTGGCCGTGCAGACCGTGACTGGAGCGCCTCAGTCCCCTCGACCACCGCGGCTGGCTAGGTGAAGAGGATCCCCAGGAGGATACATGAAATACAGATACAGAAGAAACGACCAAGAGGAAGACCAAGGGATAGATGGATAAAAGGAGTGGAGGATTGTGTCAAGAAGAGAGGAGAGGACTGGGCCAGTGTGGAAACAGAGAGATGGTGGGAAGACAGGACGAAGTGGCGAGGCTTGTGTTTTAAACAGACCCAGCCTGTGGCTGGAAACTGTGCAAGATGATGATGATGTTACCATCTGCAGTGTCCTCAATGGTGAGTTGAGCTCAGTAAGGTCTCTTCATACTTGTTCAGCCCATCTCATACCATTAAGGATTTCAGTGGCTGTGAGAATCTGGCTTATGAGTCTACTCACGAAATCCATGTATGTATCCATAGAATTTTAGGCATCACTTTCTAATGTTAGCAGTTATAAGTGAAAATTTCTCTAGTTTTGTTGGTTTGCAGTCTATACTCAGCTTCAGTTTTTCGTTCTTTTTGTATATTTTGTAGTAGGATCATGTTATAGAGTGACAAGGTTTCTGCTGTGTATAGTACCTCGACTTTAATGACAGTGCCACAATGCCTGATTTTTTCCCCTTGCATGGATATGCACTTTTTTCTTTCTTTGTAAAGTACATGTGTTCAACCATAAGCTCTCTGTAGTTTCTGCGCTCGAGTTTCTTGAGTTTTTTTTGTTTTTTTTTTTTTTCTACTCCAGTGGGTTCCAAAATCTCCCCTAGGTATTTAAAACTTGGAACTCTTGTTTATCAGTCTATATTTTGTGGTGACATGCTCTATATTTCAAAGTGTACACATAAATTGCATTTTCTCAAAAGAAATATGTATTAAATGATTTATATTATTATAAATATGAAACTCCAACTAATAGATAACGAGATTCAAGTCATTTAGAAACTAACAACAGATTTTAACAACTGTAGACTTCAAGGTCAACACTCAGTTCATCTACACTGTAAATGCCACAACCAACTATAGAAAATAATTTATTTTATTTTTATTTATTTTATTTATTTATTTATTTTTTTTTTCTGCTGACCACACCCAATAGCACAAAAATCTTTATCCAGTTATAGTCAGCACTTTGAACAGATCCAAATTGCAGAGAAATGATATGATAATTTCTTTTGTAAAAGGAACAACCTAGCTATTAAAGAACAGCAATTGAATCTTGTTGTATAATTATGTTGTAACTCTTTTAACGTCTAATGATACAAAATAAAGATAGCAGCTCTGCAGGACTTCCAACCAACTTGTGTTTGAAACTCTTGAAGAATAGCTGTCACAAAAAGAAAATCCCACTTGCACATGCAGACTAGAATATCTTAAGTTTCATTTACATTCAATCCATTACATTGCTCAGAAAGCTTGATTAGAATTACTGTGCCGTATACTAGTGTATGTAAGAGTACAGAAAGTGGGTAGCTGCATTTCTGATAATGTTGTGATCAGCTCTAAAGTTTTTAGTACATACAGTTTGTATCTAGTACATTTTAATAATCCTAATATGTAAGTATTTTGCTTGTACAGTAAATTTTCAAATAATTAATGGTTTAAAAATCCTTAATTTGGGCCAATCTGAGCAAGCCCCACTTAGAACAACTATGTCATGTACTTTCTTGCAGGACAGTTTTCTATTACTGGTATTTTTTCAAATTGAGCTACAAATCATTGCAAAGCAGTGCCTAAACATAAACACACTTAAGAAGCTAGTCAAATTTTCACCTTGTTCAGATGGTTCAAGATGGTGGCGGCATCAGCTTTATCTGTGACAAGTTTACAGTTGCACTCTCCTGAATTTGCACCATTGACATCCAATCATTCTAAAACTACACCTTCATCACATTCATAGCAATTGGGTTCTTTTAGCATACTGAGTATATCGGACTTATCATTCTGTTCATCATTTTCTGTTAGACTTTGAGAACTTTCTCCCATAATCAACAAATTTTCTCCAGACTTTTTCAAATTCTGTCCCTGAATACTCTTTTGTGTTGCAGCAATCATCGAGGACGATCTTTCAAATAATTTTTTTTATTAATTCTTGAAAGTCTTTATTTTCCTGTGTCTTCTCTTTGAAACAATAACTTATTGCAATTATTTCCTGTAATACCATTTGGAAGTCTCAGTAACACCTTCATCCTTAGGCTAGAATAAAAAGTTTATATTAAGTGGAAGAAATAACACTTTCATTACTCTTCTTTTCCGTTTCAGATATCACACGATTTCATCAATCATGCTTTCTCAAGCACCAGTGATGTTTTCTCCCTTTGGCTATTCCTTTCTACAGAAGGTACAAAAACTTCCATAAACCATTCGTAAAAGTCATACTACTCATCAAGATCTTTCCTATGATATATAAGTAATAGGCATCACAGACACATTAATATATCTGAAACAACCAAGCTTCTTAGCAATCAGCACAAGAAATAGATGGCTACAGTAGTATTAACACAAGCTAATGCATTAATAGAATCCTGGCACAAAGTCAGCATTCCAAAACATCACAAAGGTGTTCTATAGGATTCAAGTCAGGACTTTGTGCAGTCCATTACAGGGATGTTAATGTCATGTAATCACTCTGCCACAGGCCATGCATAATGAACACATGTTCGATCTTGTTGAAAGACGCAATCGCTATCCCCAAATTGCTCTTCAACAGTGGGAAGCAAGACTGTGCTTAAAACATCATTGTAGGCCTGTGCTGTGATAGTGCCATGCAAAACAACAAGAGGTGCAAGCCCTCTCCATGAGAAACATGACCACACCATAACATCATCACCTACTAATTTTACTGTTGGCACTACAAACTGGCAAATAACGTTCACTGGGCATTAGCGATATCCACACCCTGCCGTTGGATCACCAACTGTGTATTGTGATTCACCACTCCACACAACTCCACTAATCAATTGGCCAATGTTAAAACCCCTTACACCAGGCGAGGGGTCGTTTGGCATTGACCTGCGTGATGTGTGACTTATGGGCAGCCCGCTCAACCATGAAATCCAAGTTTTCTCACTTGCCGCTTAACTGTGATAGTACTTGGAGTGGATCAAGATGCAGTTTGGAATTCCTGGGTGGTGGTCTGGAAAGAAGTCTGCCTATTACGCTGTATGACCCACTGTTAGCGGTCTCTTGTCAGTCTCAATAGATGAGGCCGGCCCGTACGCTTTCATGCTGTATGTGTACTTTCATGTTTCCACTTACTATCACAACAGTGGACCTAGGAATGTTGAGGAGTGTGGAAATATTGCATACAGACTTCCGACACATGTTACAACCAATCTCCTGACCACATTCATTGTCCTTGAGTTCTGCTCTCTAAAAACATCTAATGACTACTGAGGTCACTGATATGAAGTACCTGGCAGTAGGTGGCAGTGCAATTCACCTACCATGAAAAGTGTATGTTTTTCAATACTTTTGATCAGGTAGTGTATGCATTTGATATAAATCGATGAACTTCAAAAGCATGTCACAGTGATAAGAACTTCCTTGCCTGACACTCTGAAGGTCTAACACTGACCTTCACAGAAAGGTACAATTCTGCAGACCTATTGTCCATATCATAATGATTGACCCCTGACTTTGAGCTTGTATCCTGGTCATATCGCACAACGAACATCAATGTTTTATACCTCGCCGGAATTGTTGAAATGTCTTATTTTATTTAGTGTATGAATATTACATTTTATTTGAAAAGAGGACGACATACGCGGTAATATTTGAGAGAAAGCATGCTTTTTCTGGCTCTTTTCGGCGAATGTCAACTTTAAGGGTGCTCAGAAATCAGACCATAATTACGAGAAAGTTTTCCTTTGCACATTTTAAAGATCCAACCTTGTTCTATTTGCAGACAGAGTTTTGTTATTTTCTGATTAGTTGTTCCGTCTCTATAACATAAAATGCAAGAAGCTGCGATTAAGCTTAACATTGCAGATACTGAGACGGAAAGGGCATTGCTGTTATGCTTGAACTTTTGTTGATGACATCAGATGTCATTACTAATATATTGTCTCCGTGTTTGTCAGTTAAGAGTTTGTAAAGCAACTGTGTTAGTGGCTGAAGTATATGAGGCGCTATGGCAGAGCGTAGTTGTCACACCAGCACGCCACCACTGTTGTAATGTGCCAGAAGCGCTTATTCAACTGTGAAGAATAACATCACAGCACACACGAGTCCGTAGCATGATAAAGTGCTTGGTGTAGATTTATGAGCATAAAAATATAACAGCTGTGAAAGGCAAGGTCAGAGCTTTCATTTACGCTTTTCATCTTGTTAATACATATCATCATTGGGTGAACTGCAGCAGTCTACATGTACCAATATTAGGAGAAAACTACTAATCACAAAATAACTAAACTCCGTCTGTAAATAGAAAAAGTTTGTATCTTTAAACTGTGCAAAGGAAAACTTTCTCATAATTACAGTCTGATTTCTGTGCATCCTTGAAGTTGACATTCGCCGAAAAAGCCAGAAAAAGCACGCTTTCTCTCAAATATTACCACATTTGTCGTCCCCTTTTCAAATAAAATGTAATATTCAAACACCAAATAAAAGTAGACATTTGAACGATTCTAGCGAGGTATAAGACATCGATGTTCGTTGTTCGATGTGACCAGCATATGACCTCAAAGTCAGGGGTCAATCGTTATGAAATGGACAGTAGTCCAAAAACATGCCATATACCCACACAACCCCAATCTTCCCTCTGCCCCCCAATAACAAGCCACAAAGGAGCACACCCTCCATCACCCAATACCACAGCAGACTGGAACAACTTGACCACATCATTATTAGCTATCATCATGCCCTAAAATGAGAGTTCCTACCCAAGATCCTAGCCACCTCTCCTGAAATGACTACCCAAGCTACACGACACCATAGTCCAATCCTATCTTACTCAGTCCCAATTCCTTGACAAAGGGATCATATCACTGAGGAAGACCCCAAATACAAGCCTGCCAAATCCACCCACTTATCATTTCTTATTCTTGTCCCTTCACAAGCTTATGCTATCTCCTCAGAGGATGCGCCACCTGTGAAAGTGACCATGTTATTTATTAACTCAGCTGCAATTATTGCACTGTTTTTATACTGATATCGCTCAAACTGCAATGCATCAGAATGAAGCACCACTGCCCAACTGTGGCCGAGAGTAAGGTGGATCACCATACGACACAACATGTAGCCTAGAGTAGTGTGCCTTGACACACAAGTCCTACCCTACAACATCAGATTTTCTGAAATGTGCAGGTGGGATTAATCCTTACAACACATTCTCCAGTTTTTAAATTATCCTGGTCTCAATCTGTGGCAACCTAACACTTCCAACCCCCCCCCCCCCCCTTCCAGCTACTCATCATCATCTTGTTGCAACTCATTTCTTTCACCCTCAATGTTTGTAATCTTTCTCTTTCTCTGCCACTATCTGTTTTGCTCTTCTCCTCCTCCACTCATTTCCCCTTCAACCCTCATTGAGTTACAAAGCTGTATTTCACTTATTCTTCTATCCCTCTATCCCCTGCATAACTTGCTGCATTCTTCCCCTTCCCTTCCCTGGATTCTACTCACAGATGACACAACATTTTGAGTGCAGCAGCTGGAAATGGCAGTAATGTATACGCGAGATGTGCCTGTGTAATTGTATGAATGTGTTCAAACGTTTGCAAAGCTATTGGACCAAACTGCAGTGGTCATCAGTTCCTAGACTTACAAAATACTTATACTAAATAAAGCTAAGGACAACACAAACACATCCATATCAGAGGAAGGACTCTAACCTCCAACAGGGAGCAGCTGCACACAATGCAGCAAGGTGTCAGAGCGTACAGCCATTTCCACATTATCTATAAATGTGTTTTGCTCTTTTTCTGATGAAGGTTGGTTGGTTGGTGATTTGGGACCAGGGGACTACACTGCATAGGTCATCAGTCCTCCTGTGTGGAGGGGAGCGAGCAAGGATAGGAAATGAGGGGAAGGGAAAGGAAATGCAGTCCAAGGATGAGAGAAGGAAGAAAGACTGCATTATATCAGGGAGCTGTGCTCACCACACACGTACTCACAATAGAACTGTAAGCCTCCTGGGGGATCTGATGAAAGCTGTGACCAAAAGCTTTAGTTGTGTATGTGTGATATCTACATGTTCAGCTTTCTTAGCAATCATCTTTATGTGAGTTGGGACTCACCCTCATAATACTTTTGATACTTGAAGTATTGTCAGAAGTATCTATCAACAAACTGCACTTGAACCCAACACCTGTCTCCTCCACTCAGCATCTTTTCCTCTTTCAAGATGAAAGAAGAGATCAATTCCTTTAACCACATATTTTGCAATTTTTCTCATTTTACTGTCATACTATATTATAGTATTATAATATGTAGTACTATTTTTGGTATCTTGCAAATCTTAGCAGACCATAGTATTCCAAAGGCAAAAATTTGGGCATGATAATAGTGCATAGTTTTCATCTGCTGAGGTGTAACTTTAAGCAGCCGTTTCTTCCATCTATAGAACTACAGCTGGAATTTGTTATCATGAAATTAAAATTATAAATGTAATTGGGCAGAAGCACGCAGGATAATACTACAATCTACTTCATGTGCAAGTCATTATGGAAAAGAAATAAACGGAATTGACATTATTTAAGACAATGAAAAGTTATTTATTCAAATTTTCAGCATTTTGTACATTCAAATAACAATCACAAGAACAGTGGCACAAAACAATCCTAGAATTTTATAAAATTCAAAATTTTTTTTAAGTAACAGGAATGAAATATATACACAAGTAACAACATAAGGATAACTGGGAGATTCTCATCACAGTAACTGTATCATCCAAAATATAATTATTTTATGACATAATGTAAATTCAAACTAGGCCAGAAAAACAATACAAGACTCTCCCCACCCAATTGAACTTAGGTGAGTAAATTCTTTAGCTCTGTAGGGGACGTACCTGTGTGAGATCAGATGTCTCTCTGGACGGTCAACAAGTTCCACTTCACAAACAGTCTTACAGAACTGATTCACATATAAAAAAAAAAAAAAAGAGGAGGGAATGGGGTCATAAAAATAGCTTAACTGTCCTGAAAAGTTGGATTAATCATTTTTAATTTAATTTGGCACACCATAATTTACATGTTAACATAGTATTTTGTTTTTAAGGAGTTGTCATTTTTGTGCATGATTTAGGTATGGAGTGAGTGAGAAATCTTGTTACTAAACAAAGGGAGACCTGAAATCAATACAAGCCAAACACTGTGTTCATCTTGCAAGACCATCTAAAAACTCTGTGAGTGGTCAAAAAACAAAAGACAGTTAACAGATTTTCACACTTAAATATTGAAAAAATATTGTTGGTTAATCTTACAGGTAAGTAGCAAAAAAAGCCACAACATTAAAATATTCCAGATGAAAGGAAGGAACATCCTAAACAAAACAGACGAAAAAAGAATAAAATTACATGTGTCACTTGGGAGATCTGAAACTGTGCAGACAATAAAATATGAAGCTTTTCATCTTTAACAAATCATGAATTATTATTTAGTGTAGATTTTTATCTTTCAATGTCTAAAAATTGACTTATGCTAGTGGAGGATATTCTGGCACAGGTGCTACACATGACATTATAAACGCAGCACCATATTTGTTCAGGTACAATATAAAGTAAAGTAGTTAGCATAATTTGTTTTATGTACAAATGATAATTGTTTTCTTTTAACATTCCAAATATTAACAACAGTCAGACAACAAAGTTAGTATACATTGATGGAGTATCTGAATCAGCAGTACCAGTGATCATACTAATAGCTCCTGTTCTATGCAACACACTATAAAGTCGAGAACCCATGCCATTATTAAACATAAACTATAAAAGAAACCTCAGTGATGCATAGTTTGAGGACTCCTGCTACTTTATGATTTCCTGCTAATTTCTTTCCAGTAACTAATTAAGAGTCATTTGGCACTTTATTAGCTACAAACACATTTTCTAAATATATAGCAAAATAGTAAATTTATTAGAGAGTTACACAATGGAAGGCAAGTTTATCTGGACATTAACAGCAGCAAATCCTCAATACTATCAGCACTTATACTGAAACTCGGCAATAGCATGCCTATTACTAGTTACTATGAAAAATATGAAGGGAAAAAAAACAGCAACAACAACAATTCTTCTGATGAAAATACGTGTTTGTATACAGTACACAAATTTGAAATATTTTGCCAGTAACAGTACTGTTATTGTAGACAAGCTTCCTTGTGTTTTATGTTACTAGTTTAGTTAATTGTGCAATGGTGACACTGAAAATGAAGAAATAATCTTGAAAGTTTCAAAACTTAACTTAAAAGATATTCAGTTCCAAAATAAATCAATATTCAAACCCTGTAATTGTTGATCTATTACAGAAATGTCAAAATTACCTTCAATGCAAGTTAAATATAGTCCACAAATTGAAACAAAAATGAACAGTCTACTGCAGTGAATATGTTGCTGCTTTATCATCAGGAAACTGAACAGTTGCTGTATTTTACTGCCACCAACAAAGGAATATTACTTTATATTACAATTAAAAGCCTTTGACATGACATGACATCATGGAAATATCACTCCATAAATAGTGAAGCAAATAATATGGCTTAATTCTTTTCATTTTCAAGAACCATAAGTGGTTGAAGTCACTGAATGTAAACTAATTACCAATTGGGAATATTAAAGTGTTACCTTTGTATGTGTGTGTGTGTGTGTGTGTGCAGTTCAATAAAAACTTTATGAAACAGGGCTCTGAAAACAGCAAGAGAAAGATATTTGAATAATAACAGCAAGGACCTCCAACAGAATAGTTGGGAAAAATACTACCATTCTCACCACACAAACAAGGTACCCTGTAGTGAAATTTTTACAAGTTCATGTTATTATAGTAGATTTACATAACCACAAATATACATCTCCCACTAGAAAATACAAATGACTAACGGCATACAAGGAGAAAAATATACATGCTTCAAGTGCAAGCATGTAGCAACCAAACAAGTAATTGCTATTATGAAATTCAGTATTTTCCTTGTAATATACGAACAAGGTTCACAGTTATCTCACCATTCTTAACTGATTAATCCTATCAGCCAATACACCACTGATGAAAACAACAGATTAGATACCAAAGTAAAATACAATATACTAAAATTCTGCTACTGATGTCAATGTTTTCATAAAATATGATCTTTCAGGTTCCTGTTAGTTTCACATCTTCACATGTACCCATGCTAGGAAAAAGTTTTCCCAAGCTTTATCATCAGCATGGTTGCAGACTGGACAGAAAATTTGTCATCTCTCATTCAACTTGCAAGTAACAGGTACAAAGTAGAAACTACACATTTGCATCATCAATGACATATTACTAAGTGTGGATATTCCATTGGTTTGATCTGACTGTATAAACTGATGCTTCCACAGGACTTTAACTACAATACAAATGATCAACAAAAACAATTCTGTCACTGCCATAAAATACTGTTGACATACTATTAAAATTATGAGTACTGTACTGAATATATCATATTTAATTATCCAAATAACAATAAATGAACAAAAAATATTATGCAGTATGAATGAATTACAAGATATGTTGCCTACTTCTGTAGTTCAGAGGAGAGTGTCACTGACAATAACACAGATTCAATTCCCAGGTGGGGACTGGGTTGTGTATTTGTCCGTATCATCATCACTGATACATGTCACCAAAGTGCTGTCAAACAAAAATTCTAATATTAGGAGGCCGAACTCCAGAGGGTGATTTCCCAGCCAATATACGGCATTGGATCATTTAATTTACAGGATAGGCTTGAATGCAATCCTTTTTCATTATGAGGAAAAATATTCACATTTTTAATGGTAATTTCATATTTATTATAAATTTCTATTACTCAGTCACATTAATCTTTCATGGCAAATGAAATGATCTTCGGTTTTGGTCAGTCAGTCTAGGGATGATCTTCAGTAATATATCATTTTTCTGTTCCAAAGGTATCATGCTATAATGCAGATATTCTATGGTACGATCTGCCATTAAAGAAATCTTTGTCCACACATCACCACACAGTCCGATATCATTTCACAATAATAATGGAGGATAGATAACAACTCACCATATAGAGGCTCGCTGAGCTGCTGACAGGCATGAAAAATAAACAATCACATAACTTACATATTTGGCCATAACCTTCATCAGAAGAAGAAACACATACATTCACACAATCACTCAGATAACTATACAAACACAACCACCATCTCGGGCTGCTCCAGTACCACAAAAATCTTGACAGTGAGTGAGGAGGGGAGCGGAGGGGAAAGTTTGCCGGTTAAGGGCTTCAAGGTAGCCAGATTGTGGTCGTGTGTGCTTGGGTTTCATCTGAGTGGATGGATGTGTTTTTTTTTCTGATGAAGACCATGATTGAAAATTTAAGTTATGTGGATGTGATTGTATATTTTTTGTGCCTGGCAGCAGCTCAGTAAGCCTCTTTATAGTGAGTTGTTATCTATCCTCCTTTATTGACATTCCAATCAGATTTTCCATGGTAAAATAATTTCATGGTACTATGACAACATTGCCTCTGATGCAATTCACAACATTATTTTTTAAAAATCTAGCATTAATTTCAAATATATTAGCACTTAACATTCTAAAAGTAGTTTTCCAAAGAATATACAATCTGCACTATTGAAGCCCATAGACAATGTTGTTTGAGCAAAAAAGGTAAGTGAGAAATCCAATACATCATGAAAGGCAAGTGAAATTTACATTTAATGAATAATGGCAAAGAAGAATGACACACACATTACCAACACTTTCAAGTTAAAATTAACTCCGTTAAATACATAAACAACATACTAAATTGAAGATAAGAGTAAAGGCAAATACAAAGAAGAGGACTGCTCAAAAGAAAATCACAAACATGACAGATGTCATACACTGACAGAAATATGAACATACAAGGTTTCATGGCATGCAGCTTCATCCTACATAATGTTTGTGAAAAATTAATTCAAAATACCAATTATTGTAACACTGCCCTCCCAATTTCACTGTAATGAACAATTAACCAGTCTGTTAATTTTGATATATTTCTGTCAATCTGCTGGCACCTGACTAAAACACACACACACACTCAGTATTTACTTTATTTCAGCTAAACAGTAATTTATCATTGTTCTTTATAAGACATCTGTTATGGCAAGACATTCAGATAGGTCATTTTTTTAAAAAAAGCAAATTTCAAACTCATTTAAACAGAAGTGGTAAAGATATTAGATAAAAAGAGTCAGTGTAATACTTAAAATAAAGGCATTCAGTCACCTAAAGTGGAGCAACGTGTGGAGCACAGCAATAACTAAAAGACAACAGCACTCATGCAAGTTTTTGAGCATTTATGTCATCTTCTGACAGTAGCACACACATTCAAATACACAATCAGACATTTAAATATAGAATCCCCCCTCCCATGGCCACAAGAAATAACAATACAAGCATATAAAATAATGGATCATTGCTTTGAGTTTAAAAGGGGCAACGGTTATCAGTTGCCTATATATAAAGAATATGAAAAAGAAAGACAGAGAAACGCCTAAGGCATTAACACAACTGTCATGGCCTTACATGTTTGCTTGTGTGTGTAATTATGTATCTGAATGTGTGTGCTGCTACCATGAGAACAGCTAAATCCTTGAATGCTTGTATGAATTCTATTTTCTATTACATATTGCTGTGCTGCACACATCAATAAGCCTTTCCCTTATTTTAAGTATTACTCCATCCACAAATTATTTTATCAATATAAAAAATAAAAGTATTCATTTTAAAAGCTTCATACCTACTATCTTACAATATAAATTGCATTATGAGCAATTAAGCACTTTTAAATTAGAATAATCCATATATTCACATTCACTTTAATATCAGATTTATCACTTGTAGAAATAAATATTCTGCCATAAAATATCTAACATCCATAAATATTTTAAAACAGACCAATAAATCAGCACCTTACATATTTTGTTTCACATGGCAAGCTTCCTTTTCAGAAACTTTCTGCTGCATCCTCACTGAAACAGAGAGCACAGTTTCAGAAATAAAGATAACCTGAAGATTTTCTTTATCTAGATACACATTAGAAATAATATGCAAAGTGTGATACTGACACATTTCAAAATTGAATATTCTGTAGATTTACTTTAGTACTTTTATTGTTTAAAAATAATTTAAAAACACTATTGGTGTTATCACAAAGGTTCAACTCCCCCCCCCCCCAAGATACTTTTCAATGCATTACTTTGTTAAGCAATGAACAGCATAAAAAACAGCTTTTAATGTGGCTAACAAATGCAGCTGCAGTCTGCTGGAAGCAGGGTGTATATGTGGACAAGAAGAAAAATGTCTCAGATTTTGTGGGTAAAAAGTAAATATTTTTCATGGTGAAAATACACATTTTTTTTTCGAGTGAAATACATTTTTGGGGGGGGGGGGGGATGAAATACAATTTTTCCCGGGTGAATTGACCTGTTTCTGTTGCACTTGACATGGAGCAGTAAAACTTATCAATTCTTTAAGATTTTAATGTATTATACATCAGCATACAACTTTCCAGTGTTAAAATGCAGTTACAATGTCAGTGTATTTCCCCCCCCCCCTCCCCGGACATATAGCTGTTGTTAATGGGAAGTAAGAGAGGTTAATCACAGGTCAGGTGACAACGTTATTGCATAATTTGTAAACTATCTAATAAAGAACTAAAATAAATACAATAAACTTTAATAATGGCATAAATGGCTGGTCTTCACAGCCCTACATTTCTATAAGTGGCTGGTCCCCAAAACTCTGCTTTGAATGGGAGGCAAACAATTCAAGATTGAAGAAGTTCATAGCACATTCGTGCTATTAACGTAATTCAAATTGCCATTTACTGTGAAAGTATAGCTTCTCCACTATTCTAAATTTTTACCCACAACCTAGAAACATAAACAGATGAAACATTAGGCTCATCGCCAACAGTTTGTTTTGAAGTATTGCATACTCTTCATCCTGACGCAGTAACACAAAGCACGGTCATCACAACACTTAATATGGTGACACTACAACCTATATATGAATGACAACACTTTCCTGAAATGTAATGCAACAAAAACAAATTATGCCTGAAAACACACATTTGAAGAGTAGATAGAATCCTTACATAAAAAGTTCTTGGTTTCCATGCTGTGACAAATATGGGTAAGAGCCCAAGGTTTTTACTTTAACATGCGTAGTTGCCGTCATGGGTAAAACTGGACTGGAAGCTTCCGCTTATATAACCAAATGATGGAGCTCATTGGCTGGCTTATGTCATGATGGTAACGTCATGTGCATAGGTGGCTACCTCTGAACGCCTAGATTTTCCAGTGCACTCTATTTCGTGTTGCTAGCAGTGCCATCTCTCACAGCAGCGGTAAACTCAGAGGAGTTCTACAAGTTTTGGAAACCACCCTCTGTGTTTTCTCCTTCTCCACTGTGCACTTCCATGCATTGCTGAGTGCATATAAGGAGTCTCTATTAATGTTATTTTTGCATAACTGAATTTCGGCAACCTTACAGAGTGTGAATAGTTTGAAGCTTAACAGGCTGTGCTCAACCACTGCAGATTTTTCTAAATGCCTGTATTTCAGATGACGTTGAGGCTCAACACAGCATTTGTCAACAGTTCTTATTGACTGCCCAATGTAATTTTTGCCAGACTCGCAAGGAATACTGTAAATTCCCAACATTCTCACGACGAGGTTGTCATTGACAGCTAGCATTATTTCTTTAATTTCTTAGGAGAACAAAAGACCTTGCCCGTTTGAGAGTCTGCTGATCTTAGTAGTTGTTGCACCACAGAATGGAAGCTTCGTGATGTGTTGGTCCTCTTATTTCTTGGAATTGCATCATGTCTAGGTTTCCTTGACAGCATAAATCTAATATTACGGGCAGAATATCCTTTCTTTCTTAAAACCATCGTCAGATGGTTAATCTCAGAGCCAAGGTGGTTCTTGGCTGACATATGCTCTGTGTAGCAAGGTGTTCAACATTACTTTCTTCTAGGCTGGAGGTGAAAACTATGTGGATTAAGATGCAATTCTGTTGGAATATTAACTCTATTTTTGTAACCTCTATAATTTCTTTCCATACATAAGCGAAAACTGAGTCAGATCCACATATTTGTCTGAAAAGGTCATTTTTAGTCTCTACCAAGTTGATTACAGCAACAACATCAAAGTCTTTGCCCTGAAAGAAAATCAATAGATGGCTTACACTTTTCTAATGAACGTGTAGCTAAAGCTTTCTTATATTTTCATCATGACAGGAATATCTGGACAAACACTAGAACAGGTGGTAAAGCAGAATTAGTTTCACTAAAGATTTCTATAAATCACTAAATCACTTCCCACAGAATTTCCACTTTTTAAATAATCATGTACTCTTAGACATCACAAAAACAACACTCATGACTGAAAGTAACGGATAACACATCAAATACACGACAGATACAAATGAAATTCAAGACATTAAGAAAGATCAGAAACTTAACTGTAAACACAGCTGGTTACTGCGACTACAGTCCAATTAAAATAGCTTGCTACATGACAATTGTAACGTGGTGCTACAGTGTTGTCACACAGGCAGCCAGCTACAGCTGTCAGCTATGCACAAACACGATGGGTCACTTCAAAAATATTGTGTTATAACATGGAGCTGTGTTGTAAGAGGCCACCAAGAGTTAATGGTGGAAATACAAAAAGGCCCTGTTGGCAGCTAATTTTAAGTGATCAGTGACTGAATTGCAGTAGAAGCCATGTTTTCTAGTTCTCAATATATTTCCATGTCGTAACCTAAACACGCGAGA
Source organism: Locusta migratoria (assembly GCA_026315105.1). Taxonomy (NCBI): domain Eukaryota; kingdom Metazoa; phylum Arthropoda; class Insecta; order Orthoptera; family Acrididae; genus Locusta; species Locusta migratoria. The sequence continues at coordinate 132,908,667 of CM048749.1, read as the reverse complement.
TGTACTATGTATCTGGCAAAAAGGCACTCAACCATCTCCAACAGAATTAAGATCATGATTTCTTCATTCACAGTGAATAAAGGTTACCTCTATGAGCAAACACAAACAGAAAAAAGAAATCAGATAGAATGCTGAAAACAAATAATTTCTTGCTATCACTGGTTAGCCTACCTGAAAATATCCTCAGACTGGCTAGTGGTTATATGATCTTCCATGTTACAAACCAAACAGCAGTCCTGCTTGGCTCGTAATTACAGGAATTAATGACACAAGCAGATTCCAATCGGGACATGAGAATCATAGTACATATTTTGTTATTGAAGGAAAGTAGCACCAGTGCCTAAATTGTCAACTAGCAAACCGCAAAATTGTGAATTTTTTACAAAATTTTACATATAATGCTGAAAATACAAAAGTATTTATCTTCGTGCAAAATTGTGAAGTAATCGATGAAATTCAGTTGAATCAGATGATTTTAATTCAGAAATTCTGTTTAAGTTATGGCAATGAATTCAGAATATCACTTACACTTCATTATCCACCAATTAGATGTGTATCGTTATCTTGTAGCTTGCTGCTACGGAGTATTGTTAACTACATTTTCTTTGCAGACATACAAAAATGTCCCATGCATTCTTTGATATGACAGAGTATATTGCTTCTTGGAAACTGTGTCCGCTCACCCCACCCCCCCCTTTTTGTGCTTGTTTATTAATATGGTAGTGTGGTTTAGAATGAGACAAAGAATTTTCTTCAGAAAGATTTTATATGTTAAACAAAACTAGAAACATGCATACAAATATTGCTACATGTGAACTGAGTGGCAGAAAAGGACACTCATCCAAAACAACACAACAACAACAAATAGCAATAATAAACTAAGTGGAAGAAGGAGACAAATAACGTGGAGAAAAACACTAATAATGAAAGGTGACAAAAGACATGTAACTCTCAAGACACCAGTGCAGCGGAAAACAATGAAAAATAATTCATTTTATTAACATCTCGAGCTTTCATTAAAGCTAACAATTCACTGATCATTCAAAGCAGAGAAAACTGATGAACAAACACGAAACTGGCAACTGAAATTAAAGCGGCAATATTCATAGTGTCATAAAAAGTAGCCAAATATGGCTGTCATGTTAGTCAATGTTGCTAGGATGGAAGATAATTCCACCATGTTTGCCTAAAAGCCACCATTCCACACCAAAACTATTTGCACTTTAATGGCAAGAATAAGACTGAAGAAAATTCTGACTGCCCTGTGCTGCAATTGTGATGCGGCAAGAATTTTAAAGTGTGTGAACAGTAAGTGATCTAGCCAACCTAACAAAACAGCCCAGTACCAGGATTTTATAACGCTTAAGGCATGAAGTTTTGGGATGATGTGTAGAAGTTGGCAACACACTACTTACATGTGCATGGTCAGCTGTGACGATGCACGATCACCACATTCACTATCATGGCACTGAGAAGTCTCAAAATGATTTTACGTAATGTAGATTAATGTACCGTGACATGGGAAATGAAATAGAATCTGCTATCCATACACAGTGCTTTAATTATTATTCTGATATTACACATGGTAAAATATAAAGAGTAGTGGGTTGAAACTTATGAACATTGCTGAAAAGTGAAAATATCTCTCTCTCTCTCTCTCTCTCTCTCTCTCTCTCTCTCTCTCTCTCTCTCTCTCTCTCTCTCTCTCACACACACACACACACATATTGATGATGATTGAGGCAAAAATTTCACCACAAATAGATGTGTGTTAATTATTGACCAAGGTACCAACGCGCAGATAAAATTATCTACAACAGAGGAATGAAATCCTGTATTTTATGTCTTATATTTTTGGAAACCTGGACATTTTAATATGATCACAAGTGGGGTCACTTTCCTGATAACATGTACAATTATGAAAATAGCTAAAATATTTCTAATTGCAGTTTTTTACCCCTTAAGCTGATATTGTGATAGTTCTTACACCTAATCTACCCTCAGTATTTTTTAAATTGATTATATGAAATTTTTTTGAAAGTCTGATGATACATCGTCAGTTTCGTATTGGAATGTTATCTATGCTTTCTGCATTCCCTGATATCGAGCTTTCAATGCTCTTTTTAATTCTGACTGTTTTACTCAAGTAGTAGTCATGTTGGTAGGAAGGTCAGAGAGAATGTACTCCCAAGGAAAACCACAAAAAAGATAAGAGGAAGGACTAGAGGAAGAAAAGCAATAACTAGGGTTCACAGGAAACTGGACAGAAGCTGCATAGAGCAGGGTCTGTTGATGGCAGTTTGTTACGTTGGCATATGATCTAAAATGTCTCGGATCACTGTTTAATTAAATTCAGGGCCAGTCCCAGTGTACCAAACAAACTTCACAAAAGTCAGACATGTGAGTCGGGAACAGGTCTGTCTCGGCTTTGCACAGCCCTCTTCAGAAGCAATCACTGAAATGGGGTATAATCATATGTAAAGTTTAACACAATAAGTCATATTTTACAATTAGAGACTGTGTGTCTGTCTTGAAACTTACAGCACTCTAGTATTCCAAATTTGTTCATCCATTACTCAACATTCAATCAATGTTTGATAAACTTTGAAGCCAATTTCAAATCATTTTTAAACTTTATTATATGCTTATAGTCAAATGTTTAGCACATAACCATTTAGTATGGTAATTAGACATTTGAAGCAGTCTTTTATGTGAAAATCAATTCGAAGGTACAAAACATGAGTTCAAATATGGATCCATATTTACATTTTAATACACTTTTTTTTAGCTTTTGTTTGTGCGAATGACAGTTTCACTGGTATATGGTAAATTTTCTACCACACTCCACTACATTTACAACCATGTGATGGTCACCTAACCTGGAGCCCAAGGATGCAGAACAAAACAAGGATTCTCGACATTGGTTAGTATGCTAGAGTTACCTGTTGCTGTGCAACAAGAATTACAAAATTCACAGGCATTTTTCACCGTTATATACGTCACTTCAGGAATGCAGTAGAAACTAATTTGGAATATTCCGTTCTTTCTATGAACTGTTCAACTCCACTTAGAACGCTTTGGAATTCCCTCAGAGTTTGGTAATTCGCAATTTTTCTAGTTTTACAAACACCTACTTACTGCCCGAAGGCAGCACGAATTGTAAGTTGTGTATCATAGCTAACACAAATCACAAGGTTGACTATGATTTTTCACAAAACTTTATTCATAAAATTGCTTTGTTAAAAATCACTATCTGATGCAATCTCCTAAGTGTTCGCTGCTGTCTGTCTATTCTCCAGACACTATTGCACTGACCCCTGACACTAGTCACAGATGTGCAGGGTCTAAATCCTCTTTTCTATTGTGATGTCATGTGCAGATCCAAAAGCTAGGGGCACTGACACTTTTGTACATTACGGCTATGTAACCTGGAAGTTGTAATTCCTAAATAATTTCTTATCTTTTGCCAATTTAAGAACAAAAATTACGTGTAATTCTACTCTTCACATAAGCATACATGACTAAAGACCTGTATATAAGTAAATGTGTCACTGTTTTTATACATCTCCTCCTAAACCAATTATATCAAGTTCAACCGATTTCGGGACGTAAGAGGGTGGTCCCGTAAGTACCAGGCCCAACAAAGAAAACACAAAAATTACGGAAAAAATTTATGTATTTTTCAACATAATCTCTTTTCAGCTCCATACACTTTTTCAGTGATGTTCAATAAGTAGAGGCACCTGTTTGTGGTGAACATTTTTGCTCGATTTCATTATTTTTTTAAACTTATAATATTTCGGTATATTTTTCGCTACTTTTATTTCATCAATAATTCCGCTAATTTTATTTTCACTTTTTAACGAATAAAAAGTAAATCAAAAATCAATTATAGCATCATTACAGTGTAACACTTTATTTTATTCAGAAAAAATGCAAAATTTTAAATTGATGGAGAGACACGATAAAAAAAAAGTTTGAGAAACACTTATCATTCTACTTAAATAAATTTTTCGTAGCCTAAGTAATTCACTTAAAAATGAAATGGACAGCGCGGCCATTCCTTTGCGATTTGTACACTTAAATTACTGTTACATAGGAAACAATGACAGAAATAATCTATGAACCCTTTCACTGCGCATTTACTCTCAGCAGCACCCACACTGTGCACGTAATTATTAGGCAATACTGCAGATGGGGACTTATCACATGGTGTGTGTGTGTGTGTGTGTGTGTGTGTGTGTGTGTGTGTGTGTGTGTGTGTGTGTGTACACAAGACTGTAGCAGTCTGTCATTATTGAGACAAAAATTAGACACAAAATCTAGTATTGTTGTGTAAAATATGTTTCCTTTTCAATTTTTGGTGACAAAAAATATACAGGTCTTGAGCACTGAAACGATTAGCATATATTTACGTACGAAAGAGTTAAAGGGTCAAAATATTTCGGAGCTACACGCAACAACCCCATTGTAGTTTCCTTTAAAATTCTTTATCTTCACTTCTCGGGCAATTTCGTGTGTTCTCACCCATGTAATACGTGCATCGGCACAATTAAATGTCGTCTCCGCGAAAGAAATTACTTATCTCTTAAACTTGCCTCTACATGATCGGATACAAGGTAGCACTTCACGCACGAAAAGTTCAAAAGCAGACTGCAAACACTGCAACAAAGGGTGAAATCCATAATGTATACCATCCACGAAAACTATTTGGCGGCATCTTAGCAGTATTTTTTGGAACAAACCTCTTGAACTTCTATTTATATGTTGTGGGCACGTATCCTTCATTTGCCATTCAATATGCTTATTGCAGTATTTGCACAGGATTATTTTCCTTGGTTAATCAAAAACGTAAAATCGATCTGATGCGAATTCACTTTCACGATCAAAAACTGTTATGACCATGTTTATCTGCTCTACTAGAACAAATCACTGAAAGAATCTGCGATCAGAAACGATTACAAGTACACAATGCATTAGCTTTCACAAGATCAAATAAAGCGCCGGAAATGGACTTAAAAAATGTTTGTATAGCTTATGGGACTTAACTACGGAGTCATTCGTCCCTAAACTTACAAACTACTTACGATCTAGCTAATACTAAGGACGGCACAAATATCCATGCCCGAGGGGGGATTCGAACCCCTGACCATAGTGTCCGTGCAGACCATGACTGGAACGCCTCAGTCCACTCGGCCACCACGGCCGGCGAAACAGACTTCTTCAGTGCACATGAAAAGAGGTTGGCAGGACTCAAAACGATATATATCGAAGTGGTGTACAATCGACTGTCATTTATATCTCGAATTTCCACCAGTACTTTTAAATGATTGATGAGATTTCACAAAATTTCATGGATTATTACGCAATTTTTCGTAAATTTCATAGATTTTGCGATTTTCCGCAAAAATGGTAAAATATATAGCAAAAATTTCGCGATTTCACACTTCGCGAAAAACTGGTGCCTCTATCAATAAGTTCAATACCCTTTTAATAATGAGAGCTGTCTAACTCTTCAAAAAGCTGTTAACTACCGAATTCACACTTCCATTATTTGAAAATCTTTGACCACCGAACCATTTTATTCAAGTTTGGGAACAGCGAATAATCTGACAGGGCTAAATCTGGCAAATGGGGTGCATGAGGTAGCAATTGAAACTTTAATTCATAAATTTTGACCACTGCAATAATGGACTTATGAGCTGGTGCATTGTCCTGAAGAAACAACACAACTTAGCCATTTTTGCTACATTCCTTTGCCCAAATGTTGTAATAAGTTCGCATAATACCCACCCATTGGTAGTTTTTCCTTTTTCAAGGTAATCAATGAAAATTATCCCACCTGCATCCCAAAAAAGCACCCTATGACCTTGCCTGCGGATGAAATGGTCTTTGCCTTCTTTGGAGTTGGTTCTCCAATTTGTGACCATTGTTTTAATTGTTCTTTTGTTTTGGGAGTGAAGTGGTGGGCCCTTGTGTCATCCATGGTTATGAAGCATCACAAAAATCACCTTTGTTGCTCTGAAAGTTTGCTAAATACTTATCTGAAACATCTTTACAACACTATTGTGCTCAAGTGTGAGCAAATGCGGCTCTAACTTTCACTCACTTTTCTCATGTTCAAATTTTTAGATAATATGTGACGTGCTGCACTTTTTAGGTGCCTCACACACTTGATGATCATCGGGTACTGTTTGTGGAGTTTTTTCACCATTTATGGAGTCATCAAGGAAGTGATGGAGTCATCAGGACGATTTTTTAAAATAAGGATAATGAATACAGCCTGAAGCACTAGAGCAGGGACTGTGTGCTTTGTTACTCTCGTGAAAAATGTCAAATAGCAACATTGTTCGGAATCCACATTAAACTGTAGGTCGCCCTATAACTGGCTGGGTAAGTCAGTTCAAAGATCAGAGGAAGGCAACGGCATACCACCACCAAAAAGAGACATGCCTAGTAAATGACTGTGGTGTTCAAACCAATGTTTGGATTGTTGACTGCTTTATCTTCCACCTATATTTATTATCACTGATAAATATAGGCTAAATCAGTCTTGGGCACACACAAATACTACAATTTAACCATTTATAAGAAGGATTCGAAGTGTGGCAGTCGGAGGTGATGGTTGTATGACTGTGTTGTGTGCCTGTGTGATTGCGTGAGTGCTCTATTTTCTGAAGAAGGCCATGGCCGATAGCTGAATGTGTTGTATGTGTGTGTCTTTTGTATGTGCCTGTCGCAGCTCGTCGCCACGTCTTTGCGGTGAGTTGTAAACTGTCCTCACTATATTATATAAGAAGGTTCTGCATCGTACAATATTCGAGACGTATATGTGTGACAAATACCTGATTGCAGACAATGAATGAATGAATGAATGAATGAAAGAAAACAGTGTGCAACAGCAGTTGATGGACAGTGCAGATAGCAAAAAATTGCTACTGCTCTTTCTACCCGACCAGATTATTACAGATGGTTCCCCCACCCCACCTCTTTTGGCACTTGCCTTAACACTTTGAGTGATAATAATAACAATAATAATAATAATAATAATAATAATAATAATTTCACTTCGCCCTAGGTGGGCCCACATCAAAGTCAGTAAATGACATATATTAATATTTATTCCTAATTTCTGATGCACAATTGTTTTTTTTAGGTGTTATTTAATGACGATGAGTCTTGTTTCAGCGTTTTACCATTTTTAAATCTCGTTTACTGTCACTCCAAGACATTATACTGTGAGAGCAAACAGTACTCGAGAATGGTGAAACACCGAAACGAGAATCAGTAAATAACGCTTCAATAAAAATAACTATACAGCAAAAATTAAGGAATAAATATTTAATATATCATTTTTATTAAAAGCAGCAGCAGTAGTAGTGTTAGAAAATTGTAGCTTGCATTTAAAAGAAAGGGAATTTTCCAAGAAGGTTCCTGGCTTTCCCAGAATTTGGACACATGATCTGATACTGGTACGGACAGAGAGACGGGGTGGTAAGAAATTAACTGAGCAAATGGGGGGGGGGGGGGGGAGTAGATGGATAGAAAAGTGGGGGAAGGGAAGGTAAGACAGGGCTGGGAGGATACATTTTGCAGTGACTATTTCCCAGACCCCTTGAAAATTATAACTCTCAGGGCTGTACTCACATATAATCACACCCACAGTAACAGCCACACTCCTATTTCATGCATATAATTTTTACTGTGTGAAACTCTTAGTCATCATAACTTGTAGTACACATTAGGAAGAGATGTATCAACCATAATGCATCATATAAACAGTTTGTAAGAAGATCGTTCAGACATCAGTCTTGTGTCATGCATGGCAAGCCCTACTGAAATTTGCAGGACAAATGGTAGACTACACATGCTCTTACACATCAGCAATTCAGCACCCTATTAAACGTGTATTTTCTACCAGTGGAAAAACAGAGATACACTCCTGACCATTACAATTGTTACACCACAAAGATGACTGTGATATGTAAATGATTAGCTTTTCAGAGCATTCACACAAGGTTGGCACCAGTGGCGACACCTACAACGTGCTGACTTGAGGAAAGTTTCCAACCGATTTCTCATACACAAACAGCAGTTGAGCAGCGTTGCCTGGTGAAACGTTGTTGAGGAGAAATTGGTAGCATCATGTTTCCGACTTTGATATAGGTAGGATTATAGCCTATCGCGATTGCAGTTTATTGTAACACAACATTGCTGCTCGTGTGGTCTCAACCCAATGATTGTTAGCAGAATATGGAATCAGTGGGTTCAGGAGGGCAATACGGAATGCCGTGCTGGATCCCAATGGCCTCGTATCACTAGCAGTCAAGATGACAGACATCTTATCCATATGGCTGTAGAGGATCGTGCAGCCATGTCTCAATACCTGAGTCAAAAGAAGGGGACGTTTGCAAGACAACAACCATCTGCACGAACAGTTCAACGACGAATGCAGCAGCATGGATTATCAAGCTCGGAGATCATGGCTGCGGTTACCCTTTACGCTGCATCACAGACAGGAGCGCCTGCGATGGTGTACACAACGACGAACCTGAGTGCATGAATGGCAAAACGTCTTCCCCCCCCCCCCCCCCCCCCCCCGGATGAATTGAGGTTCTGTTTACAGGATTACGATGGTTGCATCCACGTTTGGTGACATCGCACTGAACGCACATTGGAAGCGTATATTCATCATCGTCATACTGGCGTATCACCCGGCGTGATGGTATGGAGTGCCATTGGTTCCATTTCTAGGTCACCTCCTGTTCGCATCGATGGCACTTTGAACAGTGGCTGCTAAATTTCAGATGTGTTACAACCCGTGGCTCTACCCTTTTTTTGATCCCTGTGAAACCCGTATTTCAGCAGGATAATACACGGCCGCATGTTGCAGGTCCTGTACAGGCCTTTCTGGATGGGGAAAATGTTCGACTGCTGCTCTGGCCAGCACATTCTCCAGATCTCTCACCAATTGAAAACGTCTAGCCAATGGTGGCCAAGCAACTGGCTCATCATAATACGCCAGTCACTACTCTTGATGAAGTATGGTATCGTGTTGAAGCTGCATGACCATCTGTACCTGTACACGCCATCGAAGCTCTGTTTGACTCAATGCCCAAGCGTATCAAGTCCGTTATTACGGCCAGAAGTGGTTGCTCTGGGTACTGATTCCTCAGGATTGATGCATGCAAATTGCGTGAAAATGTAATCACATGCCAGTTCTGGTATAATATATTTGTCCAATGAATACCCATTTATCATCTGCATTTCTTCTTGGTGTAGCAATTTTAATGGCCAGTAGTGTAGGATTAAATAACAATTTTATGAGAAAAAAAGAATTTACATACTTCTATGCAATACAGTTCTTTGCAGCAGATAACCAATTCAAAATAGCAATATTCAAATTACATACCCACATGGATCCATCCAATGGAGTATCAATATCTGGCGCAAGTCCTGCCAAAGCCTGCTCCTGTGTTATTGCTGCCAGTTCTTTCAACCATTCATCTAACAATACTGCACACATGGCTGCTGAGCGCACTTCTCCAGTTTCCAACCAACTGCAACAATACATATTCTTTTTATAAATTAGCACTAAAACTATTCACTTAGAAGAATCAATTATTAAAATGTTATAATTTAAATTTAATCTCTTAAGAGATTATAGCTGTTGCAATATCAATACGTTCATGCAAATTTTAGAATGTTCTTTAGGTAAGATAGATTCAAATTTCCTTTGAAACTTCTAATTAAAAAAAAAAAAATAAATGAATTAGATAATGTTGTAATATTCTGTTATATTTCCTTTGTCAAACAATTTTTTTGTAATACAGAAAATTTTCTGTTACTTTCTAAGAGGAATATATTTTTGGCATCATAAATGACTTATTTTCTGTAGAAGGTGGAAAACAAAACCGTAGAACAACTTTATGACATGATAGAAGTGTGTGCCACAATCATTTTATTTTTTAAAATAATATTCTCTCTCTTGCCAAACTAGTTTCACAATCTTACATCTTATAAAATAGGCTGTGTGTGTGTGTGTGTGTGTGTGTGTGTGTGTGTGTGTGTGTGTTTCACATCTCCTCATAAACTACTCGAACAATTTCAAATTTGGTACAAATATCCCTTAAGGTCAGCAATCATTTGCTGTAGTTGCAAAATCCACATATGATACATAGTTCATACGATATCATGTCATAAACAATGATATCTGTCCCATCTTGCAGTGTTTGATTTTATTCATCAACTATTTGAGAATGAGAGCACTTGGTGTCTTGTAATAAATTGTAAACATAACATCAGATCTTTACGAATATTTTTCTCGCTGACAACCCCAACAAAATTATGAAAGGAAAAAGTTTATCGCTTACGACTTTTCCGCTGTCCATGGAGGAAGACCATGGCATTCGATATGACGTTACAATTTATAATTGCTACACTACAAATTGTACTTGCAGGAAATTTTGCAGACAGTACACACACTTAAAGCTGAATGTACATTTGAAATTGTATCACAGTACGACACATAGAGATATGAGGACACAAAGAGTAACATTCATGGAAAACCGCCTCATCAAGCATCACATTTTAATCTGTTACTTCTTTACTACTAACCGTATTAGCAACAGATTTTACTGTCATACAGTCCTTACAGAAATCAATATATTCCTGCAAAATTATACTATTGTAAAACACATCTGTATGAATAATAAATCTGTAAATATAGACCGGTCACTAAATCTGTAAATATAGACCGGTCACTATACGCTTCAATCACTGCAAGAATTTTCATGCGGTTTTCACAGGAAACATATGCGAAGATAGGTTCATGATCTAGGCACGATTTCATCAAAAAAGAATCATGGAGGGAAAAAGAGAGAGAGAGAGAGAGAGAGAGAGAGAGAGATTGTAATTTTAAATGTTTCCCATAACCGCCATGTCTGTCCATTCATCTGTTAGAAATCACTTATTTCCAAATCTACTCCACCAATTCAACTGGGGTTTTCACAAGTAACTTTAGCCTACTCAGTTTAATAAAAATCGGATCACTGTAAACAATAATACCACAATTAACATTTTTTAACTACAAACATCATGTTTCTCTGTCTCTTTCATCACATTAATCTCCAATACTAATAGTCGAATTTTCAGAGGTTTTTCACAGATAATGTGAGTGTGTCATGCAGTTACATAAACGTTTCATTTCACAAAATTGGGTCAGAAAAAATAAGATATCACAATTTAAACATTTTTCTGAAAGCTATTGCGTGTGTCTATTTGTAGAGAGTAGCATCCAAAAGTATTATGCAAACATTCTGGGGGATTCACATGTAATTTTAGAATAGCTTCAAGCATAACGTAGGATTCTTTTCATCAAAATCGAATCAAAGAAAGAAAAGATATCATACTTTGAAGTTTTATGTGCACACTATGCTTATAAGCATAGTGTGGTACGGCAAATATCTGAAAGTACTAAACGAACATTCATCAGGTATCACAGATAAATTGATAAGCCTGGGGCAACATATATGCTTCATTCCATCAAAATCAAATCAGGAAAATAAAAGATATTGTAATTTGAAGTTTTAGGTGTATTTCATGCTAGGAAAGAACAGCACAATGCAGCAAAGAACCAATAGACACACTGTTACTTTCGTATGCACCAGAAAACTAATAGATAGAATTCAATGCAATGAGATACAATTACATACTGATATCACAGTTTAAGGTATACGTAACAACTGCTTGGAGCGACAATAGTGTATCTAGTGGAAAGAGACCCAACCGTAAGAATAATAATTGATTTCAGTTATGCTTCTACGTCATTAATGAAATACTTACGGTATATTTCAGTTTCCCATGCCTCAGTACATTGTCAAGAGATATGAATGATCATGAAATAAATGTTTAAAATGACAAATATCACTAATGTATATTCCCTATTGTAACACGTTTTGCAAACATATTAAAAAAAAAAAAAGAAAAGAAAAAACTACTGACACATTGTCATATGGTTTTCACAGGAAACTTGATCTGAGATTGGAGCAACATATAGGCATGATTTCATCAAAATCAGATCACGGAAAAAAGATACATCATAGTCTTAAGTGTTTTCAGTAGCCGTCTGTTCATATATTAGAAACACCTGATCTCCTAAACTACTTCACGGATTTCCATGAAGCAACTTCGTTTCATAAAAGTGAGATCATGGAAAAACTTTTATGTGTAGGCTACCCTTGAAGTATGGATGGCACAGTACAACAAACAAGCGACTGAGGTGCTGTAATGCATCAAAGAACTAATAGTTGGTGATGCTGTAAAATAAGTTTGTGGTAGTACAGCAAGGAAGCGAACATCTATGATAGAAGCAAGCAATCTTATCTCTGCGAATACCGACAAACATCGAACATATTGTTATTAATTTAGCTTTGTGTATTAAATACTTAACGACATTTCTTTGCTTCTTTTGGCATGTTTCAATTTGTATCAAAAACTTTATGAAAATACATCATTTCGGACAATGACTTTTACTTACATTTGACATCTTTATGAAGGTACATAGTTTCGGACAATGACTTTAACTTACATTTGACATCTTGGCTAGGACAACTGGATTTATTGACAGAGCGATCCAACAAGGATATTTACTGACTGAATTCTGGAACCTTAAAAAGCCATGATACGCACATGCCCTTCTTTAACAACTGTTGCAAAACACAGGCATATAAGCTAGTATAAATATAAAAGAATAAATCATTGTCCAGAGACATTTTGTCTCGATATATATCAAAGATGTTAAATTGAAGGAGAGGCATTGCATTAAAATTTGTGCCAATCCGTGCTATATACCGAAGAGAAAAAAGAAAGTTCATCATTACAGCCAACATTGTTGTTGCTGTTGTTGTTGACGGTGGTGATGGTGGTGGTGGTTTGGGTGGCTTATTTGTTATAGTGCTTGCAGCAGGGGTTGGCACAAAGTTTGATTCAATGAATCTCGTTTAATTTAATATCTTAGTTTCACAATGTTTTTTATTTATTGTCACGTTGATTTCATAATTTCAGACACATGTAACCGTTGCAATTGAGCTGTTTTATCTATTTAATTTCTTCCTTGTATACCAGGCATGGACAAATTATTTGGACCCACAGCCCAGATTACATAAGGAACCTAAGTGCTGAATCCACTTTGAGCGTAATATGAATTACACTCTCTTCCAGATACTCCACACTAAAAACTTATCCCTCAAAGCACGTGTTTTAGAGGTGTTTTATATGTTTCGAACATTATTTCTTTACTTAAGGCAGTTTACAAGAGCTCTATGTCTCTGCTACAAACTTCTTCCAGAGGCCAGATTGAAACTAACCATGGGCTGGATCCAACACCAGGGCCACTAGCTTGGCCACCCCTGCTCTATACGAAAGGGAAAAGAAAATTCTCCATCAATGCCAACATCATTGTTGTTGAAGTCTTTAATCCAAAGACTTGTTTGACGTGTCCCTCCATACTACCCAACCCTGTGCAAGCCTCTTCATCTCTGAATGTGAACAAAAAGCAACAGCCTTTTAAACCAGTTAAATGTATTCATCTTGTGGTCTCCTCCTGCAATTCCTCCCCCCCCCCCCCCCCACACACACACACTTTCCTCCAATGCAAAATGATGAATCTTTGATGTATTAGAATGTGTCCAACCGATTGATCCGTTCTTTTAGTCAAATTATGCCATACATTTCTTTTCTTTTCTCTCCTTATTTCTATTTAGTACCTACATGTAATCTTCAGCATTCTTCTGTAACATAGCACCAAAGTTCTAAAAGCATCTATCATCTTTTTGTCTAGACTCCTTATTGCCCACATTTCAATCCCATAAACAAAAGTGTTCAGAAATGACTTCCTAACAATTAATATAATTTCTCTCTTTCAGAAACACTTTGTTTCCGTATCCATTACTCAAACTAGAGAACAATCAAAAATTGGGTGCCACAAGGTTCGGTCTTGGGCCCTTTGCAGTTCTTAATATATATTAATGACTTAGCATTCTACATTCCTGAAGATGCAGAGCTGGTTCTTCCTGATAGATAAGAACTAACTGAACAAATTGTAAATGACAACTTTCAGAAAATCATTAAGTGGTACTCAGCAAATGAACTATCATTAAATTTTGATAAAACACAGTACATACAGTTCCATGCAGTAAATAGAATGACACCATTAATAAATAAACACTTTGATCAGAAATTTGTAGCAAAGGTAAAATATTCAAAATTTTTAGGTGTAATGCATTGATTAGGGGTTGAACTGGTCCAAATTGTCCAACTTCTCAGAGGCGATTCGAAGTAGCTCTCTCAGACTGGTTGGTAGGTCTTCTTGTCCTAAAATAGTCATTCTCAATGTTTCCCAGGCATGTTCGATGGATTCATGTCTGGAGAAAATGCTGTCCATTCTAATCTTGTGATGATGTTATGATGAAGGAATGCATTTAAAAGATGTGCACAATGAGTGCAAGAATTGTCATTCATTAAGACAAATCCCTCACAGAAACTATACATCAGAGGATGTCGTCCATGTACTGTATAGTCATTTGACTGCCTTCTATGACCACCAGTGATGTATGGTGGTCCCACATAATGCCACTCCAAAACATCAGAAAGAAGCCATTCACACCAAAATACAGGCACACATCACAGTCACACAACCAATAACTCTGGCTGCCACACACTGATTTGGAGTGCAGAAGCTGGAGGTGACTCCCTTAGTTTTCCTGGAAAATAGTGGCAATTTCAGGAAATGATGATGAAGGTGGATAATGATTATGCACCATTCTCTTCAAAACAGGCCAAAAAGGATCGATAATAATGAGGTTTTGTGCCTGTGGTTGCCAAGATACAGCTACACTACATCACCAAGTCCCTGCTATTTTTCACTCTCAAAAGCAAACATCCGCATCATAGGCTTGAAATGGCATTCACCAGACATAAATTCTGCCTAATGAAATAGAGCAAAAAAGAATAATTCAACTGAATTAATTTCTTCCATTGTTCCAAAGTCCAAAGTTCTATGGCTTCAGTACCTTTTTTCTCTTACAGGTATTTGAATCAATTAAGTATATTTCTTGAATTCCAGTTCACCTTCAATTACCAGCTTATGTTGATGTTGACTGGCTTTTTGAGTGCAAGTTCAGTTCTGCAGCGGCTTTTGCAGCTCTTCTCCTCTTTTTTGTCAGAACCCTCTAGAATCTCTCGTTATCAATCAGAAAACTTATTGGGTGTTTCTCCATTTTCCTCATCTATATTACACATACTCAATTCAGTACTTTTGAAACAACAAAAAACTTTCAATGTTGTACCTTTTCAATTATGATAAGAATTGGGACTGTGGCTGGTCTAGTTTTAACTCCAAATAATTAACGTGTCCACCAACAGCAGTAAAGTTTAGGTTGTTTTATTTAATGACCTGTTTCAGTGTTACTTTAATACCATATTCAGGCTATATTTGTATACAGTTACAAATCAGTGTTGTAGCTATAAGGTCATGTTCTACATATGTCATATCAAATATTAAGAATGATAATTACAAATGAGCTAATAATCAGCATTGAAGCAATATAATAAGGCATAATTAATGGTATAATAAAAGAGGGCTATTAAAATAAAATGACATTTTTAAATACTGTATTTGCTCGAATACAGGCCACACTTTTTTCCAAATTTTGGCTTACAAAATCACAGTGCAGCCTATAATCAAGATTGCGTGCCCCCTCCCCCGAACCCCTCCTTTAGTTTCAAAAATTACACGCTCACATTTATTTTGATTTGAGAAATGTAATAAACAAGATTTTCTTCAAAAATGCTACAGTAACTCTTTCACAGAACTGCATCTACGTTTTTGTAGATGTTCACAGAAACGAAGTTGAAGTGGATATTTCAATATAAATTGAACTGTCTCATTCTGTGCTGCAGCCAATCATAGCAGACGACTGTTTTTAATATGTCCATGTGACCTTAAAAAAAAACAGTATGTAACACACCTTTCCTAAGCACAGAAATTTTTTTAATTCCATGTAGTCAATGAAGCTAGTCTTTGCAATAAAAGTTTAGTGTGTGTCGCGAGAGATCTTACTATGACGTTTACATTGGAACGGTAATGCCTACCACAAGCGGTGATGGGAGGTTTAGAGAGCAGAACAACTAATTTGTGTAGTTAATACCAATGTTGAGGTCAAACGCTACATTTTATAATAATAATATAGTGAGGACAGTTTACAACTCACCGCAAAGACGTGGCGATGAGCTGCGACAGGCACATACAAAAGACACACACATACAACACATTCAGCTATCGGCCATGGCTTTCTTCAGAAAATAGAACACTCACGCAATCACACAGGCACTCAACACAGTCATACAACCATCACCTCTAACTGCCGCACTTCGAATCATGCTCTGCAGCGAATCAGGGAGGGGAGGGGAGGGGAGGGGGGATAGGAAGGTTATGTCAAGGTGGTGGGGATGGGTTAGATGGGAATAACGATATGCAGCTTAGGAACGGAGTGGGGAGGCGGGTGAGGGGAGAAAATAAAATAAAACTGCGGAAACTATCGGTATAACAGTTGTAAATTGTTGTAGCTGTGTCGGAAAAGTACCAGAACTGCAAGCGTTAATAGAAAGCACCGAAACACACATCATTATAGGCAGCGAAAGTTGGCTCAAGCCGGAAATAAGTTCAGAAGAAGTATTTGCAAAAGATCTATCGGTGTTCAGAAAGGATAGATTAAGCAAAATAGGTGGGGGCGTGTTTGTCACCGTCAAAAGTAGTATTTCATGTAGCAAAGTTGAAGTTGATAGTTCCTGCGAGCTATTATGGGTAGAGGTTGTACCCGAAAATCGTAAGAAGTTAATAATCAGTTCCTTTTACCGGCCTCCCGACTCTGACGATACAATAGCAGAAAGGTTCAAAGAAAACCTGAGTCTAATTACAAGAACTTACCCGACTCACATGATAATAGTAGGTGATGATTTTAATTTACCATCGATCTGTTGGCGAAATTATATTTTCAAATCAGGAGGTAGGCATAAAACATCGTCCGAAATTGTACTCAATGCATTCTCTGAGAATTACTTCGAACAATTAGTTCATGAGCCAACTAGACTTGTAAATGGATGTGAAAACACACTTGATCTCTTAGTAACAAATAATCCTGAGCTCATAACGAGTATCAAAACGGATACAGGTATTAGTGAACACAGAGCTGTCGTAGCGAAATTGAATATCGAAAGTCCCAAAGTTACCAAAAATAAATGCAAAGTATATTTGTTCAGGAAAGCAGATGGAAACAAAATACATTGCTTCTTGAAAGACAGCTTCCACTCGTTTCTAACACTAAACCTAGGTGTAGACCAGATGTGGCTCAAATTCAAAGAAGCGGTATCGACGGCAATTGACAGTTTTATACCAAATAAATTAATAAAAGAAGGAGGTGATCCCCCTTGGTACACAAAACAGGTCAGGACACTGTTGCAAAAGCAAAGGAAAAGGCATACTAAATTTAAACGAACACGAAATCCCCAGGATTTGCGATCGTATTCAGAAGCTCGAAATTTAGCGAGGATTTCAATGCGAGATGCCTACAATATTTATCACAACGAAACTCTTTCTCGTAATTTGAGTGAAAACCCAAAGAGATTTTGGTCATATGTTAAATATACTCGGGGCAAATCACAAGCAACACCTTCACTATGTGATAGTAATGGCGATCCTGCCAATGACAGTGCTACTAAAGCAGAGTTACTAAACTTAGCTTTTAGAAACTCATTCACCAAAGAAGACGAAACCAATATTCCAGATTTCGAATTACGAACAGATGCCGTAATGAGTAACGTAGAAGTAGATATCATCGGAGTAGTGCAGCAACTAAAATCACTTAACAAGAACAAGTCTTCTGGTCCGGATTGTATACCCATTAGATTTCTATCTGATTATGCTGAAGCGATAGCTCCTTACTTAACAGTCATATACAACCGCTCTCTCATAGAAGGATCTGTACCAAAAGATTGGAAAGTTGCACAGGTCACACCTATATTCAAGAAAGACAGTAGGAGTAACCCACTAAACTACAGGCCTATTTCATTAATGTCAATTTGAAGCAGGGTTTTGGAACATATCCTGTATTCAAATATTATGAATTATCTCAAACAGAACGATCTAGTGACCCAAGGTCAACAAGGATTTAGAAAATATCGTTCATGCAAAACACAACTAGCTCTTTATTCACACGAAGTGATGGGTGCTATCGACAAAGGTTCGCAAATCGATTCCGTATTTCTTGATTTCCAGAAAGCTTTTGACACAGTACCTCACAAACGGCTTTTAATCAAATTGCGTGGTTATGGTATATCGCCCCAAATTTGCGATTGGATAGGGGATTTCTTGTCAGAGAGGACACAGTTTGTAGTAATCGATGGTAAGGCATCGACTAAAACAGAGGTGATATCGGGCGTTCCACAGGGTAGTGTTATTGGTCCTCTGCTATTCCTTATTTACATAAACGATTTAGGGGAAAATCTAAGTAGCTCTCTTAGGTTGTTTGCAGATGACGCCGTCATTCCAGTAAAATCATCTGAAGATCAAAACCAACTGCAGAACGATCTGAATAAGATATCAGTATGGTGTAAAAATTGGCAATTGGCTCTAAATAATGAGAAGTGTGAAGTCGTCCACATGAGTACGAAAAGAAATCCGTTAAACTTTGTTTACAACATAAATCAATCAAACGTGAAGGCCGTAAACTCCACAAAATACCTAGGAATTACTATTACTTCAGACCTAAACTGGAAAGAACACGTAGAAAATATCGCGGGAAAGGCGAACCAGAGACTACGTTTTATTGGCAGAACCCTTAAAAGATGCAACAGAACTACTAAAGAAACTGCATACACTGCGCTTGTCTGTCCATTTTTGGAGTATTGCAGCCCAGTGTGGGATCCTTATCAGGTGGGTTTGACGGAGGACATCGAAAGATTCCAAAGAAGGGCAGCTTGTTTCGTATTGTCACGATATAGGGGAGACAGCGTTACTGAAATGATACAGGATCTGGGATGGGAATCACTACAACAACGGCGCTCATTGCTGCGGCGTGGGCTACTTGCGAAACTCCAATCACCAATATTCTCCTCTGAATGCGAAAATATATTGTTGACTCCCACTTACATAGGTAGAAATGATCATCAGAATAAAATACGAGAAATCAGAGCTCGAACAGAGAGATTCAGATGTTCTTTCTTCCCACGCGCTATTCGAGAATGGAATGGGAGATAAATAGTATAATTGTGGTTCGATGAACCCTCTGCCAGGCACTAAAATGTGATTTGCAGAGTATCCCATGTAGCTGTAGATGTAGAAATGGGAGTTATCCCTACAATACATTCTCCGATCGCGAAATCAACCAGGCCTCAACCTACGATAACTTCCCTATATTTTTTCTCCATACCTTACAGTTCCTACCTCTCTATCCCAAACCTCGCCTATTTTGAGTGGTGTGTGAATGTGCGATCGTGTGTGTGTGTGTGTGTGTGTGTGTGTGTGTGTGTGTGTGTGTGTGTGTGTGCGCGTGCGTGCGCGTGCGTGCGCACACACACACACACACACACACACACACACACACACACACACACACACACACACACACACACGATCGCACATTCACACACCACTCAAAATAGGCGAGGTTTGGGATAGAGAGGTAGGAACTGTAAGGTATGGAGAAAAAATATAGGGAAGTTATCGTAGGTTGAGGCCTGGTTGATTTCGCGATCGGAGAATGTATTGTAGGGTGTGTGTGTGTGTGTGTGTGTGTGTGTGTGTGTGTGTGTGTGTGTGTGCGCGTGCGTGCGCACACACACACACACACACACACACACACACACACACACACACACACACGATCGCACATTCACACACCACTCAAAATAGGCGAGGTTTGGGATAGAGAGGTAGGAACTGTAAGGTATGGAGAAAAAATATAGGGAAGTTATCGTAGGTTGAGGCCTGGTTGATTTCGCGATCGGAGAATGTATTGTAGGGTGTGTGTGTGTGTGTGTGTGTGTGTGTGTGTGTGTGTGTGTGTGTGTGTGTGTGCGTGCGTGCGCGCGCATGCATGTGTATGCGGTCTTGTGTACTTGCAGTGTGCATGCATTTTCTATATATATTTATTTTACTTTATTTTATTTTATTTTCTCCCCTCACCCGCCTCTCCACTCTATTCCTAAGCTGCATCTCGTTATTCCCATCTAACCCATCCCCACCACCGTGACGTAACCTTCCTATCCCCTCTCCCCTCCCCTCCCCTCCCGTCCCTGATTCGCTGCAGAGAGTGATTCGAAGTGCGGCAGTCAGAGGTGACGGTTGTATGACTGTTGTGTGCCTGTGTGATTGCGTGAGTGTTCTATTTTCTGAAGAAAGCCATGGCCGATAGCTGAATGTGTTGTATGTGTGTGTCTTTTGTATGTGCCTGTCGCAGCTTGTCACCATGTCTTTGTGGTGAGTTGTAAACTGTCCTCACTATATTATTAATTCCAACCTGGACTTTCCATTATTACATTTTAAAATAACGTATTTTACTATGACCAGATTCACTGGTTTGGCATTCGTTGGGGGCAATTTCCATGAAACAATGTACATTTAACTCGGGGCCATTTTGCAGCCTTGCAACTGAATCATTTCTGTTGTAACAGCAAAACCATAGTTCCTGTTTTGAATTACAAAGTCAAATAAGTATTTTTGTACATGGGGATATTTACATTTTTAGCCCTCTAAATGCACATGACTCTTCGAACATATTAATAGCTTGTCGAACTTTTTTTCATCAGCATCAAGTTTATGTCCAACTTCCCACTTTCCATGTCCGTTACTGTGACTGGGCAACCTGAAGCACTATACAACACTTGACACACCCGGTAACACGCCTTGGTTCGGTGTCCTCTTACTTGGATATCGGCCTGTCATCTTGTTTTCTTATTTGTTGATTTACAGTTTTCCATATTTGTTCTGAGTTTATTGAAAGGAGAACATGATTTTATTAACATTGTTTCTGATCACAAAAAAGTTCAATTATACAAAAAATAAATAAAATTAAAAATTAAAAAACCTGCGGCCTATACTCGAGATTTTTCACCCCTATAATCCTGTGTCAAAAGTTTAGGTGCAGCCTATATACACATGCAGCCTATATTTGCGCAAATACAGTAATACAAGAATCAAAGTAACAAAGATATTACTTCTATAAGCAATGGTGTTGATTGTATGCAATAAATAACATTTATTCAGACTGTTTGTGTCCTAAGATATCTTAGGCAATAGTGGATATGTATCAAAACATTTGCAGCTGGTGGTGGATATGTTAATTATTTGGAATCAAATACAAAAACCTTTGGCTACTTTGCTTACAGAAGCAACCAACACAGAAGCATAAACACAAAGTAATACTGTCAAACTAGAGACCAACTTCACTTTTGCCAGAATTCTCAAAAATTCCAGAAAAAGTAATGTATAGGCAGCTTCTCAACCTCAACCACCTGACCACCTGGACATATTGTCCAGAACAGTTAGGATTTCTGACGGGTTCCAATTTCGAACAGTCTATTTACGCATACAGCGAGAATGAACTTAATTAAACAAATAATAAATTACAAATAGCAAAGGCATTTGATTAATGATGGAAATATGATAAATTATTTTTCAAAAGAGATAGATTGGCTGGCCAGTACTTACCTTTGTGCTGTACTGCCAATAGTAACACAAATGAAGAAAAAGAAAAAAAGGGACGAAAAAGGTCAAGCTTTCGGAACACAGTTCCTGCTTCAGGTGGGAGAGAAGGAAAGGAAAGAGGATGGGAACGGAAGGGAAAGGTAATTCACGACCTAGGTCATGAGGTGGTGTTTGAGGAGTGTGTAAGTCAAGAGATACTGCATATTAGTACTGAGTAGAGAGGATATATATAACCAAAGAGGAGAGATCATGTAGTAAAGCGAAGAGGAGTGAACTGAATGATGCTGAGGGGTGTAGAAGGGGCAAGGGGTTGTCTAAAACATTTTTGATTAACACTCCTCAATCACCATCCTTGTGACCTAGGTCATTAATTACCTTTCCCTTCCATTCCTATCCTCTTTTCTTTCCTTCTCTCCCACCTGAAGAAGGAACTATGTTCCGAAAGCTTGTCCTCCTTCATCCCTTCCCCCTCCTCCTTTCATTTGTGTCACTATCGGCGGTACAGCACAAAGGTAAGTACCGGTCAGCCATTATATCTGGTTCGCATTAGATTGTTTGAACTACAACATTCTTTTAGGTAAATTAGAATAGTATGGTGTCAGAGGCAATGCTGCAAAATGGTTCGAGTCATACCTTGCTAACAGGAAACAAAGGGTATCAGTGCAAGGCACTTGTGAATTAAGCCATCAGTCATTATCAGACTGGGAAGAAATTACATGTGTTGCTGCACAAGTGTCCATCTTGGGGCCACTGCTTTTAGTTGTGTACATTAATGTCCTCTCATCAGTTACACTGCCAGAAGTAGAGTTCGTTTTGTTTGCAGATGGTACAGGTATTGCAATAAATAGCATGTTGAGCTTAGTTATAGAAAGGTCTACTAATGATATTTTTATGGACATTAATTGTTTAAAGGGAACTCATTGACATTAAACTTTGAAAAGACTCACTACATGAAGTTCAATAAATGTAAGAGCTTTCCATCCAGCATACGCATAAGGTATGAAGAAGAGCAAACAGATGAGGTTGATAGAATTAAATTCCTGAGATTAGAACTTTATGATAAATTCAGTCGGTAGTAGCACACCACAGAACTGCAGATACGGCTTAAAAAATCTGTATTTACAATTCGAGTGTTAGCACATGCAGGCAACATAAAAATAAAACAGCTCCTTAATGTCATATGGCATAATATTTTGGGTTAACTCTTCAAGTCAAAGTTTTCAGAGTCCAAAAGTGTGCAATACATATTATTTATGGTGTAAATTCATAGCCTTCCTGTAGAAGCCTCTTCAAACAACTGTGTTACTACCTCTCAGTATACTTACCATATATTTCTGCAGATAAGACGAGGTGCAAATTTTCATCAAAATTTTATAGTTTATGCTTTTATCTGGCCTATAAGATGACCCCCCAAGTTACCGTATTTACCCGAATGCAAGCTGCAGTTTTTTTCCAGTTTTTGGGATCTAAAAATATGCCTGCAACTTAGATTCGGAGGTGAAACTTCAGGAAGTTCTGAAAAATGGCATTAGAAGCCGCCATAAGTAGGTTTTGAGCATGGAAGTAAGAATAAACCATGGTTTTGTGAAACCCTTTGCTACAGTGTTTCCGGTCTGCTTTTGAACTTTTGTGCGTGTAGTGCCACATTGTACCTGATCGTGAAGAAGCATGTTCTTTTTACACCGCAAAGTTTAAAAGAAAAGTAATTTCTTGCACCAAGATGACATTCAATCGCACCGATGCACATATTATGCGGGTGAGAACACACAAAATTGCACGAGAACAGAAGATAAAGGATTTCAAAGGAAAATGAAATTGTTGTGTGTAGCTTCGAAATATTTTAACTC
This sequence comes from Locusta migratoria, assembly GCA_026315105.1. Classification (NCBI taxonomy): domain Eukaryota; kingdom Metazoa; phylum Arthropoda; class Insecta; order Orthoptera; family Acrididae; genus Locusta; species Locusta migratoria. Next base: position 132,885,057 of record CM048749.1, on the reverse strand, counting down.
TTTCACTGCTCCGTATGTAAATATACGCTAATCGTTTTGGTGCAACTCTGCATATATTGAGATTATTATTTTTGACAAGTGGCATGGTAAAATCAAGCTGCATTAATTCTATTCCTGCTTTATGGTTTATAGGTTATGGTATGTACCAGTAAATTATTAAAGCTCATATAGTGAATATGTTTTTAAAAAATATGCAAACCTTTGTTTTTTTAAATCTTTCTTCTACGATGTAAATTTCAGAGTAAATTTCTATCTGTTTTTGTAGCATCATGTAAGACAACCTCGGATTTTGGGGTCTTTTAAGATTCAGCCTGCGGAAATATACGGTATTCCTTTATGAAATTTCTCAAAAATAAAAAAACAGCTTAGTTCATACATAGCCTACAATAATAGGACTTTCTACACAAGGACTTAAATGCACTTAAACCTTAGTTCAAAAAGGGGTCTACTACTCAGGAAACCATAAAAAATTTAGCTACAAATAAAGATCAGTTTAAGGAGAGCCCGAAAGACTTACTATTGGCCAATTCCTTCTACTCCATTGATGAACTTTTGTATAGAACCAAATGATATATGTTTTCTTATTATTAGTATAATTATTTCAGCTTGTAAACAAGATTATATATATATATACATGTTCCATATCCACAAGGATCTACTCAATATAGATCTATGGAACAAACAGATAATCTAATCTAATCCCACATTTGAATCCACTTAAATTCAACACAATGCACTTGCACCTACACAGGACACTGTTCTGACCATAACTGACACTCGGTATGTACTGAGGGCATAGTTAAATACAAAAATGCTACCTGCAAGCTTGGCTAGAATTTAAATTTATGTTCAAGCATGTATTTTTACGGTGTTTCCATATTTTTGCCCAGCTCCAGTACTGATGTTCATTAAACTCAGAGCATTCATAGCTTTTCAGAAACAATCATTCACATCTTCATTCAAGTTCTTATTCATGTTAATGACAAGTTTATGTCCACCCAGTCATAGTAGCCTACATCCAGAAATAACCTACAGCTCAAGGCCTCTTTCATAATTACAGTCACATAGAACCAAAACCGCACTCTCATATAAGCACATTAAGGCTGCCTTCGCCCCTCTCCCTCCCCCCCCCCCCCCTTTTTGACACATAATGTTTACTGTATGTGGAATGTATGGAAGTACTGCTTACAGAGAATACGTCACACCAGTTTCATCATCATCATCATCATCATCATCCAAAGTACGTTAGTACCATATAAAAGGAGACACACCCATCAGAAAAGTTTGTATGACAGTCATTCATTTTGAGAATAGTCTTTTAAGTGTCAAAACAATATTAAAACCTGGAAAAAAAAAATTGTGACACAGCAATATATCACACTGTGCTCACATACATCACCATCCTGTTCAGTGGTAAAGCTAGCTGATGTGTACCCTTCTCACAAAATGCATAACTCTTTTGCTGCTACGTGTCTGTTTGTTGACTCCGTGCTTATCACAGTTTTACTGTCATACTACTGCTCCTCTATAGTGAGTATTGGCTTTCTGTCCATTACAAAATAATTATATCTTACAGTGAAATAATACTAATAATAATAATAATAGACTTTTCACTTCTTAAAGTTTGTTACCATCTCTTGATAAAGGACTGAATTTCCCTCTCTCTCTCTCTCTCTCTCTCTCTCTCTCTCTCTCTCTCTCTCTCTCTCTCTTTCCCCCCACCTTCATTCCTATTCTGTATCAAAGAAAACTATTGCAAAAAGTTTTAAAGAATTTACAGAGGTAAATTAGACGTGCAATTTATTTAAGAACATCAGTTTTTGTTCTCAAGATTGTGTGTTTTATATACAACACATGTGTCCAATTCCTTCATGTGCGTTGGCATTGTCCACTCAAAAAACAATCACATAACAAAATGAGGTGTTTTGAAAATGATAACTCACAGAGAGGCAATTATGTTGTGAGGTAAATACTTGGAAGTTTTTCATTCACTAAGATATGAAAGTAACTCGCCTACAGCAAGGAGGGAATCGATCCAGAGAACCTGATGGAAGGATCAAACGCACCTATTAACATCTCCAGAGCATGCAGGTCAATAACAGAAGCACATGTTAACAGAATTAAATCAGTTAAAGGGGTAAGATGGAATCCATGCAAAATCGCTCATATGACACACAATGAATTCATGAATTCACAAATCAAGAACTGTGGCATTTGGAAACAATATATATGTTTAGCAAAGGATTTATTATTATTATTATTATTATTTACATTTACTACACACTATTGACCAATTAAGAGTTAGTTCAATACAAAAACATTTTCATCAAGCCAACTTATGAAACAACATAAATCCTTAATTTTGCCTTACTCAATCTAATTTCTATAAAAAAATAAAATTGACAGGCCATACAATTAACTATACTTAAACAATACCTGTTACGTGGGCTTGAACGCTGGCCATTATTATTTGTAGGGTGCCCCTCTGGTGTCTCCGATATCTGGTTGCTTAGGCTATGTACAGGGACTGAAACACCAGCTCGACGGAATACTGATGATAATGTGGACGTAAAACTTCGTCGTTTGCTCTCTCCTGAAAAATAAATTTATTTATTTATTTTTCTAATTAAATACACATGATCACTAATCTGATGCTAATGCAAGATTCTGTTCCCTGGTTCATAATGAAGTTGTATGTCAAAAGAAACAGTAAGTCTGACAGTGATGCAAGTGATACACTGAAAGTTCAAAAAGTGTGATAAGGGTGATATGAGTCTAAAGAACAGTTGATTTACAATTAACTGAAACTGAAGTGCCTGAAAGAAAAACATAATTTTTTGTCATTAAATGTTAAGCATGTATTAAGCAGCTACTTCTGTAAGAGTATTCACCTTAAAATCATGTATGGAAATGCCCATTCTGTCTGACTTTTTATCCATTACTGGTAGAGTAGCTTTGTCACCAGCACCCCAGACCCTACACTCTCTTTGCATCCACATCCTATAGTCGAGCCGAAATACGATAATCCCTGGTGATTCCGCCAACTGGCTTTGAGCACTCGCTGCAATAGCAGATCATTGGAGTAAGTCTAACGCGAACGTTGCTCTGCGCATGCGAGTGTCTGGCTGCGCTGTGCACTTTTGTCAGTTCCGTCGGACAACAGCGACCGTTAGCTATACTGCCCAGCAGCGAATTAACTATTCGGCAGCATGGTTGCATTCCATTTCTCCAAGTGGGGCGGTCACCCAGCTCAGTAGGTGGAGCCAGGGATCATCATGTTGTGGCCCAACTATAGTACATGGTTCCTACACCTGTGACCATCTACTTTTGCTCTATCTACCTCCTGCAATCATACCAGTCTATTATCTAGGAGAAGGCGGGGGGGGGGGGGGGGGGGGCAGTGTGGTGTGATAATTCAGTCTGTAGAGTGTTTGCCTATGAAAAGCAAAAGTCCTGGTTTTCAAACCTGGTCTGACACCAAGTTTTAATCCACCTAAAAGTTGCATATAATAATATGTAGATAGGGAACAACTCAGCATAAAGACAAACATTGAGCCGCTGACAGACACAAATATAAGACACACAAACACAATTCTAAATTTTCGGCCGCGGCCTTCCTCAGATAGAGACTCATCCACACATGTCAGCAATTTCTGGCAGCTCAACTCAGTCTGACTCACGGCAAGTGGAAGGGATGAAGGGGGGGGGGGTGAGGGAAGGAGTGGAGGAGGGGAGGGGGGGGGGTGGAGAGGGATTCCTTACTGGACCTTCCAATGTTGTAAAAAGTTGCATATATATTGTGTCTGTAAAGTCATGGTAAAGTTTTAACTGGTCACAGAAAGGCAATGAAGCAAGACAGAAATGTAGAACCTTCTCCAAATGAAAGAAAAACACTCCAAGTTTATGTTACGTAATTTTCAATGTCGTGTGCACAGAAGTAATGAAACAGAAGTATGTAGCTGCGGAAGGTCAACCCATTGCAGACGAGATGAGGACAGTGCAGAGGCAAGTTCAGAATGTTATGAATCAAAGACTTGTTCAGTGTGAATATTGTCGTGTTTACAATTAAAAAACACATCATAGGAAAAACAGACGGTGGAATCAGCAGTTGAAACTGGCAGTTTATTGGACCAAAAACATTCTGGTACATCTTCAGTTAGTAATAAAACTGTAGAAGCTATACGGGTCACGTACCTAAGCAGACCCAAGAAATCAGTACATACATGTGCTCAATAACTACACTTAAAGAAGACTAGAGTTCATAAAGTTTTAAATATTAGTCTCCATTTTACAGGTCACAGACTGCAGTTGTTACCTGTACATGCTATCCACCCACTGATAGATGCAAACAATTTGAATTTGATTCACAATGATGAACAATTCCTAAAGAGGAGTCACTTTCATTATTACAGTATCAGAATATGGGCTGCTGAAAGTCCTCTTGCCTACACTGAGCACCAATGTAACTCCCCTATGGTGAAAGTCTTGTGTAGCTAAAGCATGATAAAATTGTAGGTCTGTATTTCTTTGTAGTGCTAACAGTGATATCAAACAATTAGCAAGAAATGTTGCAATTGTATGCAGTGCCAAAAATTCAAGGTCATCCAATAACATAAAGCTCCTCCACACTGTCAGAACTGTTCAAGTGTTTCTGGATACATTTCAACAGTGATGGATATGAAAGGGTGGATTTAAGACATGGCCACCAAGGTCCCCAGACTTAATGTCCCTAGATTTTTTCTAGTGGTGATATGTAACACAGTGTATTTACAGTGACCATATCAATGACAAAGAATGAGAGATGTTATTAACCTCGTTACTGATGTCCTTCAACAAATGTGAAATGAAATAGAATATCTTTTAGCTGTGTATATACAGTGACAAATGGAAACCACATCAAATTCCACTAAACAGGTATGCAAACTTTGAGATTTTTTTTTATTTATTTATTTTGTTCATTTGGTGAAGGTTTCACATTTATATCCTGTTTCATTGTCTTTCTGTGAGCAGTTAGAACTGCATCATGACTTCACAGACGTACTGTACTGTTAAATGGAGAGCCACCTGGTAAACGTCAGACATCACTTACCAGCTGTTATGCCAATATGTTTGGCTTTCTAGATTTATATGACTTCCCAAAGTTATCAGTTAAGATGAATGCGAATAGACAAGGATGTAAATGGCAGCAAACAATATCCTATAGCAGAGCATGGTGTAAAATAGGCATAGGCAACCTCTGGAAACCCTTGGGCCTGACTCAAATAATCATGGAAGGCTGCAGGCTGGATTATTGTGTGTGCACCATCAGCAATTCTATCACAAAGTAAAAACTACCAAGTTTGTTAAAATATTTATGGAGGTAGAGTAATGCACCAACATAAAAGTGCCTACCTATCCCAACATACCAAGCTAAAAAGCTGTGCCCTGAAACAAGTATTTCTGTGACTGCATTTGTTTCATGTTCACTACATTCTCTAACAGGTGTCTTAAAAACTTCCAATTCAACATACTGCAACATCATTAGTACAAAAATGTTATCATGGAAAAAAATAAATGCTTCTAAACACAAAATAAATGTTTGTAACTCAATGGGTTGCAACTAATTCATTATAAATTAACTTTGATTTCAACAGTCACAGAGTTCTAATGCATCCACAACAGACAATAATTATTTAGTAATTTTAATACAAAAAGACGGATACATAGTCTTCCTTCTCTTGCACATGTATGCAAGATGTATGTATTGCTCTATTCGCTCTAACTGCTTCATCTATGGTGTTCATTCCCAGTTTTTCTTTGATATCTTCATTATGGACAGCCTCCTGTGATTGATCCCATCTATTAGTACCTTCAATCATCTTTGGATTGGGAATGAACATCATAGATGAAGCAGTTAGAGCGAATAGAGCAATACATACATCTTGCATACATGCGCAAGAGAAGGAAGGCTATGTATCCGTCTTTTTGTATTAAAATTACTAAATAATTGCAGTGGCATGTTTATGTTCTAGAGGTCCAGCGATTATGCCATATTTCACATTCATTCACAACTACTGAGGCTACAGTTTCACTCAGAAAAAATGATGATACCTCTTCAGTACTTATTTTTGTGCTGGAGTAATTTCTGGTTTCCTCAAGTGGAATCATCTGAATCATTTTTTCATGAGATTTAAAACAATCAATGTGTTCTGGAACTACGTATTCAATAAAGGGGTAAAATATTTTTCGACAGTAATATAATTCAGCTCTTTCTCCTGTCACATTACTGCCATTCAGTTTTTCTTCAAACTATGTCACTTAGAAACTTTTCTTCATATAACTAACAATACGATAAACTAGTTATTTGCCATGATGGTCTTTCATGGTATGCTGAGAGCGGACATCCCAGTGAGCAGTCTTTAAGTGCCCTACATGTTGCTAATACTACCAGAAGTTATTTTGCAAATAGTTCTAAAACCACAAACTTTTACAACCATTGTGTTGCACAAAGAAGATAATTTTGAATGAGATGAGTCAATTTGATCTCAAAATTTCTTAAAAAGACCACATAGTTCAACAAACTAAACAAACTACTCCTGCAGAAGTACGCATGGCTCTACAATGAATGTTTCGTGTAGATAGGCTGAAGAGAAGTTAATAAAATCCTACAGCAAAGAAGTAGTAAAGATCTGAGGTTTGAAAGAAGAAAAGCTGCTGGCAGGAGTAATGTAGAAGTTACCTAACAACTGTTGAAACTGTTGAAATGTTAAAACTTCATTTATACTATAAATCACTAAAATCTAAGGGCTGTAAATTCAACAAAATACTTAGGAAAACAGTTACAAACAACTTAAATTGGAAAGAACACACAGAAAATATTGTAAGGAAGGCAAACCAAAGGCTATGTTTCAATGGCATAACTTAGAAGATGCAAACAGTTCTAATAAATAAATTGCCTACACTACACTGGGAGTGCATTGCAGGATCACCACCAAGTGGGACTGAAAGAGAATTTAGAGAAATTTCAGAGAAGAGTAGCTCGTTTTGTATTACTGTGATATAGGGGAGAGTGTCATGAAAATGATACATGAGTTGGGGTGGAAATCATTACAGAAAGGCATAATTCGTGTAGACGAGATTTATTTGCAAAATTTCTTCCAATAACTTTATCTTACAAATGCTAACATATTTTGTTAGCACACACCTACACAGAGTTACACAATAAACATAACAAAATAACATAAATCAGACTGAAAAAGGAGAGATTTAGGTGTTCCTTTTTCCCCATAGACTATTAGAGAATAGATCTGTAGAGAAATATCGTAAGAGCAGTTAGATGAACACTCAATAGGACTTGCAGAGTATGTATGTAGATGTAGAATGTCGCTAATAGAGAATAGCAAACACACATTACCACAATCTGGCTCCTTCACACACACACACACACACACACACACACACACACACACACACACACACACAGTAAAAATGTCCAGAAGCACAGGCAGATGTTTCCTTATACCCAACAGAAGACAATTGAAAGTTTGGCATTTATCCAGGCTGAACTAAAGCTTCTCTCCATCATGGAGTTTCCACATTCTTTTCTTACAATAGAAACACGTTGTGAATTTTATTTGTACACTCTCTCTTTTGAACCAGTTCTCTTCAGTCAATTCTACAACTACATATATACTCTGCAATCCGCCCAAAGGTGCATGGCGGAGTGTACCAAGTACCACTTCAAGTTATTTGCTTTCCTGCCCATTTCCATATAGGAGGAAGGAAAAATGAATACTTGTATGCATCTGTATGAGCCATAATCTCTCTGATCTTATCTTTGTGGTTTTTATGAGAAATGTAGGTTGTCGGCAGTAGAATGTTTCTGCAGTCCACTTCAAATACTGGCCCTCTAAATTTCTTCAACAGTGTTTCTCGAAAAGAATGTAGTCTTTCCTCCAGCAACTATCATTGAGTTACTGAAGCAACTCAGTAACACTTGGGGACTGATTGAACCTACCAGTAACAAACCTAGCAGCCCACTTCTGCATTTCTTCCATATCCTCCTTTAAACCAATCACGTGGGGATCTCAAACACTCGAGCAATATGTGGTCTCCTTTACAGATGTATCTCACCTTTGCAAAATTCTCCCATTAAACGAAAGTCGACTATCCACCTTCCCCACAACTGTCCTTATATACTCGTGCCATTTCATATCGCTGTGCAACATTATGCCTAGATATTTAATTAACATGACTGTCAAGCAGCATACTACTACTGTTGTATCCAAACATTAAGGGATTGTTTCTCCTACACATCTGCATCACCTTCCATTTTTCTACATTTAGAGCTAACTGCCTTTTTTCACACCACCTACAAATTTTGACCTAGTCGTCCTGCATCCTACTACAGTAATTCAATGATGACACATTCCTGTACACCATAGCATCATCAGCAAACAGCCGCAAATTGCAACTCACTCTGTCCATCACGTCATTTATATAGACAAAAAATAACAACAGTCCTATCATACTTCCCTGGGGCACCCCAGACCATACCCTAGACTCTTAAAGAACACTCACCAATGTGGACAATGTACTGGATTGTATTAGTCAATAGTCTTCAATTCACTCACATATTTGGCTACATATTGCATAAGCCAGTACCTTTTTTATCAGTCTGTGGCGCAGCACCATACCAACGCCTTTCCAGAATCGAGAAATATGCAGTCTTCATCCAATTCAATTTTTATTCTTGTTGTTGCAGCCTTCAGTCCGAGACTGGTTTAATGCAGCTTACAGCTGCTTCCTTTCTTTTGTGACACCTTCAAAGACACAATATCTCCTCCTCCTCCTCCTCCTCTTCATCATCTCCTCCCCCCTTGTCCATGTTATCCTCCTTACTCATCTTTCTGTGCATCTCCACCTCCTCCCTCTCCCTGTCCACCTCCTCATCACACTCTCCCTGTACACCTCCTCCTTTCCATCTCTACATCAGTTTCCTTCCCCTCCTTTACCCACCTCGTCTTAGAACTCTGTCTAGCCTAAAGCCTTGTTTAGTGTTATGTTTAAAACACTTATCTTCAAGGTTCTTGACTGAATGCTTTGAAATTTTGATAACTTTGCATTGTTTATATATTTTTAAAAATTAATATATTCATAATTTTAAGAACGGAAAAATCCGATTGGAATGTCAATAAAGGATTATAGATAACAATTCATCGTATAAATAGGTTCATTGAGCTACTGACAGGCATGAAAAATAGACAATCACATTCACACAACTATAATTGTCTGAGTGATTGTGTGAATGTGTTTCTTTTTCTGATGAAGGCCATGGCCAAAAATTTAAGTTGCTTGAATTTGATTGTCTATTTTTTATGACTGTCAGCAACTCAGTGAGCCTCTTTACAGTGAGTTTTTATCTATCCGTTATTGATATAATATATGTCATATATGCATTTATAGACATTTTATAATGCGGACAAGATATGACAAAGAGACACAAAAAGTTATATACAAGAGAACCCCTTTTTTACAATTTTCTAGGGAGTTCAATGAAAAGGTGTAAAATGTATGAAAATGGAAAAGGCAGGAAATAATGTTTTAAATGGTAAAATATGCTTACTGTATAACCCTTGCATTTTTTGTAATTTGTTTGTGATCTATGTACATAATAGGCATCAAAATACTCACCAGGAAGTTTATTATGTAATAAAGGTTATCCAAAATTTTACTATTTTAAGCACCAGGTGGAACAGGAACTGTTAACTTTATAAGAAGTAAGTAATCTTATTCATCATAATCGACTTTGTCAGCAAGCGTTTAACTGTCATTAATTATTTACATAGTAAAACTGCACGAGTTCTGTTCTTTCTGTATTTTCCAATGTTTCGCATGATGATATTCAAGAATTTATTCGTGTTATCGAGTGCAAATACATGCTTAAGTATTTTTGTAACATTTGCATGAGGTCGGCTTTGTTGAAGTTATATTATACCGGTCCTCCTTCAATGTGCAGGAAACATACACAAGCAAACCTTCAGTCTCACCATTTATAAACTGGCACAATAATCTATTAGATAAGTATTTGTATTTCACAACAAGAATAAATTCTCAAAATGCATCATGCAAAGCATGAAAAATTACCAGTTGCATAAACAAAGCCAAGCTAATAATCAGCACGGTGGCAGATGGGATACTATAATCCCATCAGCCACCGCATTGTGAGTGAACTCGGCACGTACTGCAAACATCAAAATATACATTTGAATAAACGCAAAGTGTCAAGAAACTTAACTGTGTAACATTTATTGACACTATACTTGAAGGTAAAAGCCATGCCAACATCAATTTATGTAAACTACGTAAATATGTTAAAGCAAAATTGGGGGTGAATTAACATTGTGAACATATGAAATTGTGTAAATGGCGGGACAATGTAAAATCCGGAAATGTAAAAGTGGGGTTTTACTGTACATAAAGATTATACATTGTATATGAAAGAAATAGTTAAATAAAACCCTTCTGTACTAGAATACTACACTGTCTCAAAATTCCTAAGCAATCAACCAAAACCTTTTTGACATTAAGAGTTTCGAATAAACGAACAATTATATTTGTAGTAACATAGATGACAGTAAACTAATAACATACTTTACATCATCACACAGTGTCAAAGGTAAGCTATTTACAGAACACACAAAAAACTAACACTGGTTACCCCTGGTAAAATTGCCAGATGGCTCTGGTAATGCGCCAGTAGTAGCCACAACAGCACGTCGGGCATTGGCTAGACGTTCTTCCCGAGCCAGTAAGAAATCCCTTGCATCAGCTACCAACTGCTCTGCACGGCCAGATGATCTAGACAGGATTGCATCCAGCCTATGCTTCAATGACCCCAGAACCTGTAATTAAAAAATTTTACATCATGTAGATTAAAATAATTACTACATTTTAATTATTATCTGGAAACAGCATGGTGAGAAAGCAAGGAAAATTTCATAAAAATTAAGTAGCACTAAAATTACTGACTTTCAATTTCTGCAGACAATATTGCATATTGTTTAATGTATTTTCATTGTGTCAAAGGAAAATTCAATGAAGAAAACGATAAATGATATGTCAGAAATGCTGTGCAGTACTTACCTTTATGATTCAAAAAGGGTAGAATTGCCAACAGATATGCTAAACAAGAAAAGCGACATGCTTCCTAGCATTCATAACATAATTCTTTCCTTGGCGAAGTTAGGCCCTAAGGTAAGAGGGACCCTCCTCAAGAGAGAAATACAAAGTATATCTCTTTTACATGTATATATGTCTATCCCTTTTCTCAAAAAGTGTCTAACTTTCCTATAGGCAGCATTTTAATTACTCCACTGTCACCCATGTTTATATGGCCTTACATTATTCATCTAGTCATTTGTGCTTTGCCATTTATCACTTCCTATCAACCTCATTATTAGAGGTTTTTAATCCCTTTTGTCTACTCCACCTGCTGCATATTTACATTAATTTTTATTACTTAAATTTGTTATTTGTTGTTTCACCCAAGGACTTCTGCTGGATATAGTATTTCTGTCTACAGTATTCGAGTCTGCACTACTTGAACTACTTGCCTTCTAATCAAACTGTGTACCAAAGTAGTATCATCACAGTCATTCAACTGGAAATATAATTACCTGTCTGAAAATCACAATTCATAGTAATTGGGAGAAAAGTTATCAAGTAAAACAAGCAATATCTAGTGTTCCCCAAGGAAGTTGTTTCAGTCTGTCTACCATTCCTAATCTATATGAACAATCTAGAAGAAAATGTGTGCAGCTCTGTTAGACTGTTTGCAGATGAGGCTGGCATTTTGCATCAGATCAAAATCAATTGCAAAATACTTTAGGCAAGATATTTTGACTTCACTTGAATTTAAACGGCAGCTAGCAAAACATACCTATGATACGACACTGATGACAGCTAGCCAACTAGCAGAAATCGATATGTAATTAACAAACAGATTTATTGTGACTGAATGCTGTGTTATTCCCAGTAATAATATCAATGGTCGCAGCGCACAACAATCCAATTATGGATTCAAACATAATTATAATATTTTCATAGTACAAAAAGTGGGAATCGATAATGATAAATGCGATGTCATTCACACGAGTGCTAAACGGAACCCATTAAATTTTGCTTACACAATAAATCACACAAACCTACTGGGTGTCAATTCAACTGAATACCCAGATAATACAATTACGAACAACTTGGAACAAGTCCATAGGTAATGTTGTGGGAAAGGTGAACCAAAGATTTCATTTTATTGGCAAAATTTTAGCAGGTGCAACAAATCCACTAGAAACCTTCCGCTACAGTTATCGTTCTTCTGCTGCTGCCTCTGTTTGGTGAGCTTTTTGAATGGCTGTATACATCTGAGGAACACGGCAGTTGGCACATTTATCTTCTACAAACCGCAAAGCAAAATGTTTAAAACTGATCCCTGATTTTCACATTTTGCACTACTGTCTAGATATTGGTGTACTGGTCTTTGAGCACCAGGACATCCACTTCACTTGCATTTTCCCATATTTAGCAAAGAGATTGTCTGGGACTTTATTGTTCGGACTTGTTTGTGTACACCAGGAGAACCTATCTCACCCACCTACTATTTCATATTATGGTGCTTTTTTACTGTACACTTCCAGCATCAACTCAACATTGCCAGTTGCTCTATTGCTGCCCTTCAAATGCAGAAGACCAAGTTCTTCATTGTTTGCATGTGTTTGATTACACCAGAAGCACCCATGTTATCCAATCATATTGTAAGATGGTACATTGTTGCCATACACTTCCACCAACTCTAACATGCATTTTTTGTGTTATTCTCCTTCAAGTGCAGAATACAAACCGTTTGTTCTCTACTTATTGAACAGTGCAGACTAAGAAACAAAATTTTATTTGTAATTTCATTATTCAATCTTCTATGATGTAACTGTTTCCTACTCAACACAAAAATCCACAAACTTTCAGAAAAACACAATAAATTTGATTAAGGAAGATAAATTATTGCTGTAAATTCTGATATCTTATTCAAAACGAATTTTAAATTCAAACAATTTCCTGGCCATTAATACACAACATTCCAATGCAAGTAGCTGACAAAACCAAACAACTGCATATCTTGAAGATAACTGGCTGCCACAATAACTGCTATGTAAAAGTAACAAATTAGTTAAATATTAAAATAATTTCCTACAGAAACAATAATTAAGATAAGCCAACAGCAACAACACTGATCACAGCTTGAAATACAAAATGTCGAATTTAGCGTCCTTTCTTCCTCAGCCTCCAAAGTCCATGTTTCATAAAATGCCTCACTTCAAACATGGATTAAAAAGGGAACAGAAGGGGCAGGTTATTCCCAACCTAGGCTATGAATAAATACGACTTGAACTTGTTGATGGCCCAGATAACTGTGAGACATTCTTTCTCAGTATGCAGCACCTTCCTGAACTTGTACAAGCACTGCACCAATCCAATAACCACTGGCGTCTGTGTGAAGTTCAGTTTTCGCATTCTCGTTGTACAAGGCTAGAACTGGTGCAGAAGTTAGAGCCTCTGTAAGTGCCCAAAAAGCTCTTTCTTTTGTCTCATCCCAGGAAAACTTGGCATCTCCCTGCAAAAGTTCTTGCAATGGACATGCCTTATTACAAAATCCTTTTATGAAACGCCGGTATTATGAGCACAGCCCGAGAATACTTCTCACATTACAAATGTGCTGAGGAGTTGGAAATTCTGTGACTGCTCTTACTGTATCTGGATCAGGACAGACACCATGTCCATTGACTAGGTGCCCCAGGATTTTTATCACTTTGGCTACGAAGACACACTTCTTTGGATTGAGGTGGAGTCCTGCAGTATGAACACACTTCAACACAGTTGACAGGCGACTAAATTGTTCTTCAAATATTTTCGAGAAAACAACAATGTCATCTAAATAACAAAGACACGTCATCCACTTAAGGTGTCGAAGCAAGTTGTCCATCATGCATTCGAATGTGGCCGGAGCATTAGATAATCCAAATGGTATTACTTTGAATTCATAAAGGCCGTCTGGTGTAATAAAAACCGTCTTTTCCCTGTCAGCTTCGTCAACCCCGATTTGCCAGTAACCTGTCTGCATGTCCATAGTTGAGAAGTATGTAGCTCCTTTCAAGCAGTATGAGGTGTCGTCAATGCGCGTCAATGGGTAGACATCTTTCCTTGTGATTTTGTACAGTCACCAATAGTTGACACAGAATCGCTACATGCCATCCTTCTTCTTTACGAGGACCACCGTAGATGTCAAAGGACTCTCCGAAGGTTGAATAATATCGTCGTGAACCATCTTCTCCACTTCCTCCTGAATTATCCATCTTTCAGCTGGCGACACTCTATACGAATACTGGCTAATTGGTGGACGATCCCCAGTATTGATACGATGTCTCATCTTGGGCAGTTTCGTCTGACTTTTCTCCTACTGAGGTGTGAATGCACCCTTGGCTTAGGATAGATAACACCCGCTGGTGTTGTTCTTGGTCAGTCCGGGCACTATTGGCAGTTCCATGGTTGTTTCCTCCAGCGTGTTGTCTGTACTAACAGCAGAGATGGGTCTTTGTTGAGCTCACCATCCTGGATTAATTCAGCTGTCCTGATACACATTCCTTTGGGGGTAAGTTGTGACTGCTCGTGACAATTAGTGATCACAATGTCTCCTCGACCACCGGTAATGCTTACGATAGACGCTGGTATGTAAATTTCTTTAGTGAGCCTGATACATTTTTTCTAGCAACAATCACTTCACTGTTTAACCAGTCATCTGTGCCTGTGACCAACTCTTCTCATTGACAATGGTAGGATTGTCACATTGTCAACGGCAAATAACTTCCCAGACAATTCTGTATTACTTGTACCCGTCGGAACGACTCAATTTGCAGCTCGGATCTTCCACAGTCAATGACAGCTTGAGATGCCTGAAGGAAGTCCCATCCAAGGATGACATTATGGCTAAATTCTGTTAAAATGGCAAATTCAAATGGCTGGGTCCTGTTGTTGATGGTTATTCTTGTGACACAAGTTCCTGCTGGCTTTCCATTAGCGACCTTCAGCACAGTTGCCCCTCAATCGCAGAACATTGTCTTCTTTAGTGTGTGGTGGTAATTATCCGACAAAACACAGAAAGAAGCTCCTGAATCAACTAGTGCCAGGACAGGTTGGCTGTCAATTATGACGTCAATGAGATTTCCTGACATCTTAGCGAATGTCCTCCATGGAGTATTTTCATCTGCGGCAGTCTCACCTCTGTAGATGATCGCCTCAGTTAGTGTTCCTGGGCGCAGCGGCTAGTGGAGTGACTGGTACCTCTGTACGACGACGGTGAACGGCAGCAGCGTGTTGGGAAGCGACCTCGTCCAGGGAAAGGCAATGGGGTTCTTCCACTAGGTCAACTGAACTTGTCAGCAGGTGACTGCCTGGGATAGAACTTCTCTGATGCCTCACGTCTTGCAGCAAAAAAATCATCGAATATTCGCCTTCTCTCTCTGCAGTAGTGTACGACATGTCCAGGTCACCCACAGTGGAAACATAGTGGTGTGTTGTCTTCTGTCCTCCAGACATCTCTTCTTCTGCGGGGCATCATAGTTGCTGGGGGAGTTGGTTGTGGCCGTGTCGGCCGGTTCATACACTTCCGTTTGGTGGCTGCAGTGTAAGGGCGACGCCTTGTTTCACATCCGGTGCGATTGGTGGGGCAGACAGGAACCACTGTCTAAAATACCTCTTCCTTAGCTGCGTCAGCTCCCTCGTGACTTAACAGGACATACATCCATGGACATAATCTGATGCTCGCTCAGACTAATAGTCCCGGCTGCCATAAACTGTTGTAATTCTTCTCTCAAAATTTATCATATGAGAGACGCGAAGTCATGCTAGTCTTCCACAACGGCCACAGGGACTACATTTGGGAGTCTGTTACACTTCTTTCGTCCAACCCTCCTTTGTTGCGTCTCTTCAATACGCTGGCACCACTTGATGAACTCTTCCGTCGTAGTGACGTCTTTTATCAGAAGAGCTTAGTACATGTCTTCTGCAATACCCTTCATCAGGTGTGTGATTTTGTCGGCCTCAGTCATATTCGGAGATGTTAAGATTGATGGAAGCCATTCTGTAAGTTTGCGGTTGGTCTGCAATTAGTGGGACATTACTACTCGGGGAAGCGGCGTAGTCGCAGCACAAGAACGACCACGTGAGGTCGCCCCCTCACTGCGCTAAACGTTTTGGATGTCATGTGTGGCCAAGGCGGCAGTTGACGCTGCATCCTCGACAGAAGACTCAGCGTCAAGATCGTCTGCCCAGGGCCAAAACATTCTGTATGTATGATTGTGTCGGCTCACCATGTCGTTGGGCCCGGTTCTTCAGTTGTTCTTGCGCCGAGCGGATCTGTCGCTGGCAGCCTACAAACGTCTTCTTAAGTTCTGCCTGGAACGTTTCCCAGTCATTCAGCTTCTCTTCGTTGTTTTCGAACCATTGCTGTTCCATCCAGGTAGAAATAAACGTCAGCCAAGCACATTGTATGATCCCATCCGTTATACTTGCCGAATCGGTCGAACCCTTTTAGCCATTTGTTGAGGACCTGTCCAGCGTCTCCAGAAAACAACGACGGGTGTCTGATGTGTAGTTGGCTTACCGCTGGTTTCGTGTCCATGGTTCTCTTGATGATACAGACTTTTGGAAGGACGTACTCTGTAAATCCCTTGTATTCCGGTTCTAGTCCGTGTAAGCAACGGCTTTTACATTGCCTAATCAGAGCCACGGTGATGCAGCTGTTGCACAGGATACCAGGCGCTTCCACCAAACAATGTCGCGTTGAAATGGAAGCAGGCTTGACTTCGAAGGCAGGGGTGTCAACTAAACACAGCACTTATACTGAAAGCAGGTTTATTGCGAGCTGAAACACATATGCAGCACTGACTGCCTCTCGGGCAGAATGCTTCGCTATTTGTACACAGACAGAATGTGCTAGAAATTAGAAGAATAGTTAACATAAGAAACAAGTAGAAATTACAAGTGAACATAAGAAACATGGTGAACATTCTAAATTACAAAGAAATAATTTTTTGTCGTTGGATGGGATTGAACCGGCGACCTTTAGCACAGCAATTGGTGACACTATCCCTTGCTCCATGCCAGCAGTCTGTTAACTTGGGGTCTTGCGGCAATATTTAGCAGGTAAAATACTAAACCATTCCTTCCTTTTTCTCTATTTTTCCTTTCTTATTTCTTTTTATGCCAATTCTAAAATTTTCCCGATAATTTTTCAAAGTGTGTGATTTCAGTTCTTTTGTTTATCTTCTCATCCAATATTTGTATAGTTTCCCCTTTCCTTTTCTCGTGTTCTGACTTACAGTTCTTTTCTTTCTCTTTCTGAGCATCAAAAATACATCTCCGATTTAAAAGAGTCACTGCATAATTATGTACAGAGTGCCTGCAGAATTTTTTCCAAGTAGTGTGGTGAGACTATAAAATTAACATTTTAAATGTAATGTCATGTTTTAAGACATAATGTCATGCCATGCCATGTCATGTCATAAGACATAAATGTCATGTTGTAAAACATAAATTTTACAGATGACACAGAAAAATTGTTATATCCTTATGAATTGAGTTATCCAACCAATATACAAATAAAGATTCTGTAGTTCAAATTTTTGAGGTGGAAGGGGGTTCAGTGCACCTGCTTCTAACCTAAGGTTTGACTATCCTCTTGACTTCTTGTAGCTGAAATATCCAATAAACAAGAAAATGTTCTCTAACAACATATATTATACACATTTTTATTCCACTGGTTGGCAATTCAGTTATGAATATCTACATCCTGCAGATACAAAGTTCATGAACAATTCTATCGCAAATATTTGAAAGAAATCACAAATGTTTAATTATATAATATAATTTGCACTACTTTCTATCTACTCAGATCATTACTTAACCGATCAGAAGTTTACAGTATCACAAACCACAAAATGTTGCTAGTCAAATATAGCTGATTTAAGACTGGAGTGGATCACCACCTTCATTTTTGATAATTGCTCCTTTCATACAATTTCCATTAGTTAAGAGTTATTAGTTCTGGTTGTATAAATAAATCCATAAATATACAAATTAATTACTACTTCTAGCTGTCAATAAGTGGATTAATAACATGAAACATACTGATAAATACTTTAATACAGCAGACTACTTACAATGAATAACATACCTGAAATAGTGACCGAACACTGGGTTGAAAAACAAGTGAATGATTTAATAAGAATGAATGTAGCAATGGCTGTGGATAGACAGCAAGCCGAGAAACCAGGCCTGTCAAATGCAGATTCACATACAGGCCATTTGATGGGAGTGTTTCCAGTTTTCTTAGTAGAGTGTCAAGGAATGGACCTAGGAGAAATTTAAATTATAAATTATAACACATACCTTGCCTAAATCATATTCTCACAATTTTTTTCAAAACAAAATCAAAGTGTGAACTAATTAAGTAAGCATATATATGTTCAAAATTACTTCAGATATGAAACTTCAACAGGATCACACGGGAACTTTAGTATGTTTTGACTTCCTGCAAAAAGTTTTCAAAGGAGTACGAAGATGAATAGGAGAGATGGTGGAAACATTAAAATTTGATATCTCATTCACAACATGGTCATTACGGACTGAACATCAAATCAGATAAAAACAACAACGGAACAAGAAGCATGCCAATCTTTTTGTGAGAACCATCCACGCATTCATGTCAAATGATTTAAGGGAAGTATGGAAAATCCATAGCCAGCAGCGGTGGCCGAGCGTTCTGTGGCGCGTCAGTCACAGTCTGCATGGCCACTACGGTTGGGGTTTCGACTCCCCCATTGGGCATGGATATTTGTGCCGTCCTTAGTATTAGCTAGTTCATAAGTAGTTTGTAAGTTTAGGGATTGATGACCCCGTAGTTAAGTCCCATAAGCTCTACAAACATTTGAACATTTGAATTTAGAAAATCTATATGTGGTTTGTTTACTCGTGCATTCAATCCTATACTACGCATATACAACATCAATGTGTTAACTACTGGGTCACCTCATTTAGTTTTATTATACACAAAGAGTTTATGCAAATGCATTCCCTTACAATGTTACTAAATTATTCTTACAATGGGAGCTTTTACAATACTGAATCCAACAGATTACACCTACTTCAAACCCTTGTGAAAGAGAACACAATATAATTTAAATTAAATGCAATGCATGACTGTCAGTTCACATGTGTAAAGAGCTAGGTGAATTTATATTCAGCTTCATTAAGAGAAGCAATACAATAGTTTTATAATTAATATGCTATTAAAGTCTCTTATCAACCAGCATATTTCTGAAGTAATAAATGTTTTGAACAAGCTGTTCTAAGTAGTGAAAACAGAACTAATATATTTGTATTTACATGTTGATAATGGAAATTTCTAGTTGGAGTTGCACATATAATAAGGAAAAGACAC
This sequence comes from Locusta migratoria, assembly GCA_026315105.1. Lineage (NCBI taxonomy): Eukaryota > Metazoa > Arthropoda > Insecta > Orthoptera > Acrididae > Locusta > Locusta migratoria. Next base: position 132,865,529 of record CM048749.1, on the reverse strand, counting down.
CCACTCAACCACAGCAGGTCAATCTGTGGCACACAAAAACACATAACAGAAAACATCATTCACACAATCTTTCAAAAGATAGCTTTTTTCCTAGCAGAAATACTTTTATACACACACACAGCCACAGAAGTGTACTCTGCCATGGGATAATGGCAAAACCTATTATTGATACTCAAGTTGTCTAAGCCAGTGCAACTGCTTTTCCATGATCAAGTACCATAATTAGTTGTGGTGTTCCATGGAAGTATAATTTGGCTGTGTAGGGTAAATGTGACGCCCAAGGGAAGCTAGGCTGTGTGGAAGGGACTTTTTGGTGTGGAATGGGTGGAGGTGTTGAAATGGAGGTTTTTGGTGGTTGGTAGGTTTGATGTAAACAGAGGTACTGATGAAGCTATCCTTGAGGTGAAGGTCAATGTCAAGGAAGGTGGCTCATTCATTTGATTAGGGGAGGCAAGTTCTGGGGATGGTCCTAAAGATGTGAGGAAGGACTGGAGAACTCATTGGATTTTTGGATCATTGGTGGAGACCGTATGCCACATAGTCCTTGAGGCCTACAACAACAATCGTGGAGCCTTTGTCAGCATGTAGGATGATAAGTTTGCGATCAGTTATTAGGTGGTGGGTGCATTTCTTTCTTTGGGTTGGTTTCCATAATGAGGGATTCGAGGAATGATGATGAGGCCAGAAGTTAGGAAATTGCTAAAAGTTAAAAGAGGTTTATTAGGGACAGTGGGGGTGGTCCTTGACTGGATGGAGGAGTGAACTTGGTCAGATAGGATTCACTATTGGCATTCAATTGAGTCTGCATGGTGAGGATGATAGCAGAAACATATCACTACTGTATGAAATGGGAGAAGAAGAGAACATTCTTATTAAGTCTGGTATGGTTCAATTTTGGATAGTGGAAAAAGGAAGTGCCTTTGGAAAGGACTCATAATTCTGCTGAACTGACACTTTTGGAGAAAGGTTCACGACTGTGTTTCTGGTCTGTTTAGGTTGTGGATTGTCTGTGGTGGTGTGGGGGACTTTCTGAGGGTGTAGTAAATTTAAAAGGCCTGCAAGGCATGGTTTGTTGGCCATGAGGTATGTTTGCAGGCTCTTGTTGTGAGGGTGGATAATGGCAACCCAAGGTGAAAATAGGAGCTGAAAAGGATAGTGTGTTTTTTGAGGTTTTGTTGTGCATACTGTTTTAATACTATGAGGTCAAGGTTCAGTCTGAGAGATAGGATGCAGGAATTTGGAATTGATAGCAGTAGAAGTTTTGGATGGAGGTGGAATGTTGCAAGGCTGCTTCGTTTTTGTAGTTTTGCCAGATTACGATGGTGAGGGTTATGCACTGACATGAACTGAACAGGTGGGGGTCATTGAGAAGGGAGGGACAGCAGCCAGAGATAGTAAAGCCACAAATTTTCCACACTTTCCCACGGGGTTTCTCAGTCATTCCTACATGTTTTGTCACACATTTCTTATAAAATTTCCATATTTGCTATCTCTACAATAACCAAGGGACTTATTAATCATCTTACATTTTTATATGTGATTTAGTGTAATTTTTAATACCCCACAATGGATTCTTGCCCCCTTGTATTAGCACCAGTACAGAGAAGTTTCTCCACTACTATTCCTACATTGCTGCCTAGCTCATGGAATCCCCCCCCCCCAAATGTGTTCACCATCAAAAGACCCCCTCTAGCTGCAATCCCTCTGACCTACACCCATTCAGATTCGCATCAGTCTATAGCCTTCACCAACCTAATCTTTGAATACCACAAAAACAGAACCAAAAAGGCTTACAGCACCTCACCTGCATCTGAGAAATTATCCTGTTCTGAAACCCCAAATCTAGTATCGTATCTTCCGGACTGTTATCCTTGACCTCCAAGTACTAGAGCAGCATGCACAATGCCACCTCAATAAACTTTCTAACCTTTTCACCTTCTACTGCCACCTTGGGTTACCATTATCCACCTCCTCTATGAGAGCGTTCAAACATACCTCACAACCCCTGGTAGCCAACAAACCCTGCCATGCATACCTTTTACATTTACCACTCTCAGAAGCTCCCTCACAGCACCACACACAAACCACAACTTAAACAGACCAGAAACACATCCATGAACCTTTCCTCCAATAGCCTCACTACCACAGAAGTATCAATCCTTTCCAAAGGCTTCACCTTTTGTCGCGCTCTTAAATTCAACCATACCAGACTTGGTGAGGATCCTCTGTCCTTCTCTTGATCCTTACAATGGAAGTACTTTTTTGCTACCAACCCCACCATAAAGACTCAATCCAATACCAATAATGAATCCTGCCAGATCCAGTTCACTTGTCCATCTGGTCAAGATCCACCCCCACTGCCCCAAAATCAACCCCTATTAACTTTTAGGAATTCCCTAACTTCCAAACTGCTTCACCATCATTCCCCAAATCCATCAATATGGAACCCACCTCACACTTGCAGAAAGAAATGCAATCCACCACATAAAAAACGATTCCAAGCTTATGATTGTACCCACTGACAAAGCCTACACCACAAGGTTTTAGACTACAAGGACTATGTGGCACACGGTCTCCACCAACTGTCAGATTCTTTCACTTAAGTCTCGCGCAACAATGATCCCATTCCAAAAACCCAAGATAAAAAACACAAACATTTTCTCCGCCAACTCTCCACAGTTGCTGTTCCTTTATCACCTGGTATCATGCTAGTCAAGGTGGATGCAACCTTCCTCTACGATAATATCCCCAACGCTCGTGGCCTTGCAACAGTTGGACAGTACCTTTCACAAAACTGGACTGACTCCAAGTTAGCAACCCTCCTTCCTTGACACCACAAACGACTACATCCTTATCCACTTTTAATTCTCTTGAAGGCATCTATCACATACAAACAAATCCGCAGTACAGCCATGGGCACCCATGTGGCACCTTCCTATGCCAACCAGTTCATGGGCCATCTAGAGAAATCGTTCTTACATACCCAGTATCTCATTATCTGGTTCAGATCCGTTGATGGCATGTTCATAATCCAGACTGAAGGTGAGAACACACTATCCACATTCCTCGAAAACCTCAACACCTTCTCCCCCATTCATTTCACCTGGCCCTACTCAACCGAACGAGCCACGAGCCACCTCCACCTCTAAGATGGCCTCATGGCAGAACCTCCATTCACATCAAACCTACCAACCACCAACAATACCCCCATTTTTGACAGCTGCCACTTACTCCACACCCAAAAGTTCCCTTCCATACAGCCTAGCCACCAATGATCATTGCATATGAAATGATCAGCAATCCCTCTTCAAATATGCCACTGACTGTAATTATCCTCCCAATCTTGCCCAGAAGCAAATCCCACTAAGCCCTGTGTCCGTCACCCAGCACTTCCCTCCCACCCACTGCTCCAGCCACAAAGGAACACCCCTCTTATGACCCAGTACCACTGGGGGCTAGAGGAATTAAACTGCATTCTCTGCCAGGAATTTGACTACCTTCCATTCTGCCCTGAAATAGACAGATATCCTGCCTACTATTCTCCCCATCCCTCCCACAGTGGTATTCCAATGCCCACCAAACCTAAGTAACATCATTGTCCATTCCTACTCCATCCCTGCTCCCAACCCCTTGCCCCATAGCCCATATCCCTCCAAAAGACCTAAGTGAAAAACCTGTCTTATCTACCATCCTCCCCCAACACATACTCCAGTCCCAGCATAGGCATTTCCTATTCCATAAATGCAGGGAAATCTGTGAGAGCACTCATGATCTTCAAACTGAGCTGCAACCACTATGCAGTCTTCTCCGTGAGCATGACCAGTAACAAGCTGCCTGTCCACATGCAATGGCCATCGTCAAATTGGGGCCAGAAAATGGCCAGCTGGTCCATCCTGCTGCAGATCTCTACAATGACTGCTATACAGCCTGTGCCATATGGATTCTCGCCACAAACACCAGCTTGTCTGAATTGTGTAGGTGGAAACACTCTCTACAATATTTCCTACACCTCCACAATCCCCCAGAAGTAAACCTTCACTAATTCCAGACCCCATCAACCTCCCCTCCTCTCACCTTCCCTTCCTTTACTATAGTCTCATGTATGCTATGCACTCCAGTCTCTCCCATTTCTTTCCTCCATGTTCATCAGATAACACTGACGTATTCCCCCACCTCTGCCTTCCATCCTTCCCCTCCCCTCTCCATGTTACCTTCTCACCTCCACCACTGGTTGCTGTTCTTGCACTGGACAGTCCCGCAATCTGATCACAATGCCTGGAGATGGCAGTCATGTGTGTGTGTGTGTGTGTGTGTGTGTGTGTGTGTGTGTGTGTGAGAGAGAGAGAGAGAGAGAGAGAGAGAGAGAGAGAGAGAGAGAGAGAGAGAGAGAGAGAGAGAGATTGAACAATTATGGTTAGACAATGTGGTGTAATTCAACATGTAGATCACATTTAATCTAATACAATGAACTAGAAAGTGGTATATTTAATATCTCATTATATCCAAATGTAAAACTATGCACAGTATTAATGGTGTTATATGCTAAAAATGTTGATAACTAGGACATGTAACTATGATCAGGAATATTTTGCCTGGAGGAGGACTGATTCCAAAAGCCTTATTACAATCACTGGTACTAAGCTGAGCTAAGTACAGTCCAGTCACTCTGTAGATGTTTTCTCCTTTCTTCTCCATATTTCTGTAGTGGTTTCCTTTAGATTACCTTTGCCTTTTGTTGTTGTTGTTGTTGTTGTTGAGGTCTACAGTCCGCAGACTGGTTTGATGCACCTCTCCACGCTACCCTGTCTAGTGCAAGTCTCTTCGTTTGAGAATACGTTCAGCAACCTACATCCTTTTGAATTTGCTTACTATATTCGTCCCTCGCTCTCCCTCTATGATTTTTACCCCGCACGCTTCCTTCTAATACTAAGTTGACAATTCCTTGATGTCTCAGAATGTTTCCCACCAATCTATCCCCTATCTTAGTCAGTATATGCCACAAACTCCTTTTCTCCTCAATTCGGTTACGCACCTCCTCAATAGTTACGTGATCTACCCATTTAATTTTCATCATTCGTCTGTAGCACCACATTTCAAAAGCTTCTATCATCTTTTTATCTGAACTCCTTATCATCCACGTTTCACTCCCATACAATGCTACACTCCAGACAAATGCTTTCAGAAAGGACTTCCTAACATTTAAATTAATATTGGATGTTAACAAGTTTCACTTCTTTAGAAACGCTTTTCTTCCCATAGCCATTCTGCATTTTATATCTTCTTTACTTCGGCCCAAATAGCAAAATTCATCTACTACTTTTATTGTCTCATTACCTAATCTAATTCCTTCAGCATCGCCTGATTTTCTGACATTGCATTCACTATCCATCCCATTCATTTCAATTCCTCTTCCAGATCTTTTGCGGTCTCTGACAGAATTACTAAGTCATCGGCAAACCGCAATGTTTTTATTTCTTCTCCCTGCACTTTAATGCCCTCTCCTTCCATTCCTTCACTGTCTGCTAAATGTACAGATTGAACGACATTGGGGAAAGGCTACAACCCTGTCTTACTCCCTTCCCAACCTCTGCGTCCCTTTTCTGCCCTTCGACTCTAATAATCGCCATTTGGTTTTTGTATAGCTTAAATGTAACTCTTCGCTCCCTATATTTTACCCCTAATCGAAAAATGCTAAAAACGTAGGTTTCCCTTTCCTTAGCCTATCTTCCTAGATAAGTAGTAATGTGAGTATTGCCTCTCGTGTTCCTACATTTCTCCTAAATCCAAACTGATCTTCCCCGAGGTTGGATTCCACAAGTTTTTCCATTCGTCTGTAAATAATTCCTGTTAGTATTTTGCACCCATGCCTTGTTGAACTGATTAAACTGATAAATTATTGTTCAAACGAGATAGATTGGCTGGCCAGTACTTACCCTTGTGCTGTACTGCCGATAGTTACACAAATGAAGAAACAGAAAAAAGGGGACAAAAAGGACAAGCTTTCGGAACACAGTTCCTTCATCAGGTGGGAGAGAAGGGAAGAAGAAAGGATGGGAACGGAAGGGAAAGGTAATGCACGACCTAGCTCATGAAGGTGGTGTTTCGGGAGTATGGACGTCAGAGATCTGCATGTTCGTACTGAGCCAAGCCAGATGTCCACACTCCCGAAACACCACCTTCATGACCTAGGTCGTGAATTACCGTACCTTTCGCTTACGTTTCCATCCTTTCTTCTTCCCTTCTCTCCCACCTGCTGAAGGAACTGTGTTCCGAAAGCTTGTCCTTTTTGTCCCCTTTTTTCTGTTTCTTCATTTGTATAACTATTGGCAGTACAGCACAAAGGTAAGTACTCGCCAGCCAATCTATCTCGTTTGAACAATAATTTATCATCTCTGAGGAGAATTTTCATCATTAATTGATTAAACTGATAGTTCTTTTAATAGCAGTAAATTGATGACTTTTATTTTGAAAACATCTGAAAATGTGCCCACACTGCTAGAACAAAGTGTACTTATAGTACGGTATTACACCTGGCTGCAAAGCCAGAAAATCACTAATTTGTATTGGTTTATCATTTATAATCTCCAAGACATATACAATTTAGCTGTATACTTTTTTACTTGAATTCAACTCCCTATTTTTATCTTGAAGTTGGCATAATTCCTAAGGTATGTATGGGGACTACAGGTAGCAAGCCCAGACACCTCAAAAATTGCCTCAAGCTGAGTAGCAATGCAGGGGCAATAAGCGGTCTTGAGTATCACTACTGAACACAATTTCCAAAACCTGTCTTGAGCAGCTAAATCAATAGCCCACATGCAATGTACATATTTAGACATTATAGTTACAAACAGGCCTGACTGTCAATGAAGTCCGTGTAGAAACAGGGGTTAATGAATGTGATGCTGTAGCTAGAGGTTGCTACAAACAGCTGATAAGCAATTGTTAGCATCCCACTTATAGAACGAATGGACATCATTTAGCTCCACCACAATGGACATAGAGGAATTATGGGCAAAATGCACTGTAAATAAAGCAATGCAGAAACTTGCCCCAAAAAACTGGATTAAGGATGGAATAGATCCACCGTGGTTTAATAATAATATTCGAAAAAAATGCTGAGAAAGCAAAGATAGTAGCACTCCGTATTCAAAGAAAGAAGAAGCAAATCAAGACAGGGTAAAGTTAGTAGAGAATCACAGGTATATAAAAAGACCAATGCAGGAAGCATACAATAAGTACTACCATTATATATTAGCAAAATATCTTGGCAATAACCTGCAAAATTCTGGTCCTAAGTAAAATTAGTAAGTAGGTCAAAGGACTCTATCCAGTTGCTGATCATTTTGGGGTGGTGACAGAAGACAGCAAAAGGAAAGCTGAAGTTTTAAATTTAACATTTAAGAAATCATTCCCACAGGTTATTTGATCATCATGCAAACTTCCGCATGGAGCACACAATGAAAGGCATACACAGTGTAGAGAAGCAGCTGAGAGTGTTGAAAATAAGTATGTCACTAGGTCTAGAGGGAATCCCAATCTGATTTTAGTAAAAGAGTACTCTATTTCATTGGCCTCTTATTTAGCTTGTACTTATAGTGAAGCATTGATCCAGCTCACTCCTAATCAACTGCAAAAAAAAGGGCAGGTGACACCTGTTTATTAGGAAGGTAAAAGGAAGGATCTGCATAAGTAAATACCAATATCATTAACATCAGTTTACTGTTGAATTCTTAAACATACTCTCAGTTTGAATATTGTATATTTCCTTAAGATGAAAAAAGTTATGTCCATGCAAAAGCATGGCTGTACAAAGCATAACCTGTGTGAACCTCTGCTTGCCCTTTTCTTACATGGTTTCCTGTAAGCCATGGGCCATGGATGAAGGGCAACAAGCAGACTTCACATTTATTGATTTCAGAAAGACATTTGCCATGGTGCCACACAGCAGACTGCTAATGAACGTATGAGCATATGGAATAGGTTCACACATATGCGAGTAGTATGAAGACTTCTTAAGCAAAAGTACCCAGTAAAATGTTCCAGGTGGCAAGTGTTCGGCAAAGACAAGGATTTCATCAGGTCTGCCCCAGGAAAGTGTGATAGAAACATTATTATTTTCTTTCTATTTATATCATCTGACAAACAGAATGAATAGCATTCTGTGACTGTTTGCTCATGAGGCTGTAGTGTACAGGAAAGCGTTATCACTAAATGACTATTAGGATGCAGAATGACTAGATAAAATATCTAGTTGTGTGTGAAATGGCAGTTAGCTCCAAATGTAAGGAAAAAATGTTAAGTGATGCAGATGATTATGAAAAACAATCCCATAATGTTTGAATGCAGCATTGATAATGTGCTGTTTGACATAGATACGGTGATTAAATATCTAGGCGTAACTTTGCAGAGTGGTATGAAATGAAACAAGCATATAAGGACAGCCATGAGGTAGGCAGCTGGTTGGTTTCACTTTATTGGGACAACTTTGGTAAGATGTGGTTGATCTGTAAAGGAAACCACATATGAAACACTTGTGCCAGTACTCTAGTACTGCCCTAGGATTATTCCACGTCAAATCAATACAATTTGGAACGAACATTTACCTTGACCTCTTCGATTTTGATGAAACTTGGTACACTTAGTGTCCCTACATAGTTAAGAATGAAAAATATTAAAACAAATTATTTTGTCAATTCATTAAAAATTTACTAAGCATTAAATTTTCAATGTTTTGTAAAAAAAAAAAAAAAAAAAAAAAAAAAAAAAAAAAATCGCTACGTTTGGGAACAGTAAGACATCATTTCCTCTGGAACCAATCGAGACAGACAAGGAAAATGTCATTTTAAAGTTACTCATATAGGCTTTCATTTGGTATGCAACACAATGGTGTCGCAAATATAAATATTTTAAAAATTTCTAAATAAATTTTAAATTTCTAAGGAAGAAAACTATATTTTTAAAATTTTGAATAAAAAAAAAACAACTTCCTTGCACTATACCCTTACTCTCCCAAAGTTTCATTTTGGAATCACATGTGATCACATTTTGCAGGTTCTGTGTGTGTGTGTGTGTGTGTGTGTGTGTGTGTGTGTGTGTGTGTGTGTGTGTCAAAAATGACTAGACTAGAGATTCTACATTAAGAAATCAACATTTAAATTTTTTTTTAATTTTTTTTCTTATTTAGATCAGGACATTTATGAAACAAAATTCGCGCAACATCTGTATCCAAATAAGGCTTACTTCTTTAGTAAAATGGCCTTACTGCTTTAGCTACACCTGAAGAAGTAAATAAAAATTGAGCTTTCGAACAGTTACTAAAAAGAGTATATTACTACGAAGTATGTTACTGGAGTACTCCAGACTAAATAAGTAAGAGTAACCAATTGCAATACTTGGGTTTTAAATAAGCAGGTGTTCAGTGGTGTTAATTGGCATAAAATGAAAGTTACATGCAAACAATGTGGAGTACATTCATCATTACTTCTGCTTTTGTTTTGTCATTGACATCTCATTGCTGCACTTTCTCACTTTATGGGTCAGACATTCCTGAAACTTTTCACTGCATTGTTAACACCCTGGGGTTTGCTGCTAATATTTACTTCGTATTATGTAAGTCATAGGTAAAAAAGCATATCAAACTTCAAAATTCAAATATTCCATATTTCTAGATTTCCGGAAGGTTTTTGACACTGTAACTCATTGAGCACCCTTAAAATAGATGAATTTACAGATAAGTTAATGAGATGTGTTTCATATATCTTGGGAACATTTCAATGGGCAATCAATATTTCACATGCATGTCCTCATGCACATCAATTACCACTATTACTGAAATAAGGTGAAGTTTAATAAATAATAATTAAAAAAATTACTAGTTTTTCATGAAAACAAACTTACCAATATCTGGTGGTCCAGTAGTCACAGACAATGTCCTCGATAATATTCTTGGTTCCGAGACTGACTTCCTAACTGCTTCCAGTGTACCATTGAGCCTCACATTTTCTGTTGGTTGTGACTGAGAAGAAAGTTCTGCACTGACAGAATGAGGAAGATCAGCCTTTGGTTCAGTCTGTATCACTCGCTGTTTATCACTAGAGTAAGGCCCAGTATCACTGGACATTTCTGAAGTGTATCCAATGTCACCTTCAGACTTCTCACTGGAATCATAGTCTAGCTTCCCATTTATATCTACAGATAATGAAGTTTCACAATCCATTTGCCCATCAGTATGTCCCACTCTGTCCCGTGGTGGATCTTCTCCATCATAAGCATGGGACCAGGTGCTACAAGCTGCCCTGCACGTTAATACCTTTCGTCTCGCATCACGAAGATAAGCTCCGTAATCACCATACAAACTTGGTGGTGTAGTAGGTGGCAGAGACCGAGGACCATCACGCTCCTGACCACCAAGGCTAAGGCGAGGTCGGTGTCTTGGCCTTTGGGGAACTGGCAATGAAGGAGGTCCGTCATTTCTGGCACTTATTCCTATACCTCCTCGCAAAGCTGCTGGTGAAAGTGATAGGAAACGAACAGCACTTTGACAGTATGGAGCAAGATCACGTATTCTGACCCTTTGAGATACCATTACATGATGGCATGGAACCAAATGACGCAACACAAGTTCCAGCATGATATCTTCACAGTCAAAGTCCGCCAATGTCTCGAAGAGTGCAACTGTCACAAGACACAACTGTAACAGACAAATAGAATGCAAATCAGTCATGTAGGCACTGCACTGTTTTTTTCCTTCTTTTAAATAAACAAATTCTTGAGTCAATGAGGACAAACGTGCTAACTCTGTACCCAAAAATTAAATTTTCATCTAATTAAATCATGATGTAATCATTTTATTTGAGCTTCAGTAGTTACACGAACCTGCAATAACAAAGAACCAATCAAGACACATCATCTCAAGAAAATTCAAATATAAAAGTTACATCTTCTGTGTTCTTAAACATATATTTTAAACATGACTGTGCCTCACCAATGGTTACAGGATGGCAAAATAATAATATGTAATTGCTTATATGCAATTAGAGTCACACATGTACTATTGTTGCAACTGGTTGGCTGATTATTAACATAATGCCTAAAACGAGATTACATATTTTCACAGAAATTATTATGAAATTCAGAATTATTTAAATAGTGTCTGTATACAAATAAAAATAAAAAATAACTGAACTTCTGTACAAAAAATGTTCGTTGGACTGAATATCTCCCCCACCCTCCTTCACACACTCTTTATCCACTTACTCCCCCCCCCCCAAGTACTATATCTATCTCATAGTACAGTCATTGGAAGAAGATTTCACAATACCCTTCACTGTTGAGGGCAAAGCATCCTTAGTGCCCTCTGTGGCATCAAAACAACATGCTTCCAATACAGATTTTAGTTTTTAAGAGAAAAATTCTGGAGAGTACGGTCTCCAAAGGAAGACTATCTTCATCGTCCTTTTAAAATAAGTTAAGATCCAAATTTCATTGCCTACTAGGAAACAGGAGGGACATTTGGAGAAAAGACAAACAGCTGTATGAATATCAAGAGCTGCAATGGAAGACCAGTACTGAGCAGAGAATGGAAAGCAGAAAGATGAAAAAATATACAGACAGAATAAACTTCAAGAAAGGGAAAAAAAGCATATAAAGATGAGAAATGGAAGAGTATTCCTAGACATGAATTTGATGATGCCTGAAAAACCTAAGTCAGAACACAGTCCCTGGATAGACAAAGTTCCTCACAGCTACTGAAGTCTGTGGGAGAGACATCGTGACTTAACTATTCCACCTGGTGTGCAAAATGTATGACAAGTGAAATACCAGACGTCAACAAGAATGTAATAACTCCAATTCCAAAGAAAGCAGACAGACAGGTACGAAAATTAAAGAACTAAGTTTAATAAACCATGGCTGCAAAATTTAACACAAATTATTTAAGAAAAATGGAAAAACTGATAGAAGCTTAGTGTGGGGAAGAACGGTTTGGATTTAGGAGAAATGTAGGAATACATCGAAGATACCAGAAGACACGAATTTAGGGTTCCCACCCATCCCGATTTTTCAAGGACAGTCCAGAATTTTAGTATAATGTCCCAGATTTTTGTCATATATGAAGTGGTCTTTATTATTTTATTTTATTTCTGTCTTTTATTTTATTTTATTTTATTTACTAAAATTGCTTTGTTGGCCATAAGTTTTGGAGTACTGGTATAACATTACATTCATATGAAAAATCATATCTTTATCACTCTTCAAGTTCAATTTATTGTACCTTCAGCGATTTTTCCTGCAATTGTGAAAACAGTTTATGAGTCAATAGGTGCAAGGAAAATGTTCAGGTGCTTGAAGGCAAAGAACTTCATCCAGAAAGTGTCAATTACTTCTAGAGTAAAGACCTACTCTATGCATGTACTGGCTCAACTGATGACAGGGATACCGCCTGTCCACTTTGATCCATGACAGAGCAGAGCTTCCCCAGCCCCTCAGGTAAGCGAGGTGCGCGTTTTTGGACTTAGACCTGTGATCGATGGAACATTCTGTAATCTGTAATTTACAAAGATAATTTCAGATGATTTAATATCTACAATACACGAGTATTAAGATATCTCATATATGGGTTTTCCAACACGCTGATGACGCCATGAGTCAAAGCTGACGGGTGGTATCCCAGTCTTCAGTTATACCCATATACTTTAAGTTTACAAAGTTGCTCATCTCCCAATCACAGTTTGTTACTTTCAGTGCTTGTAGCAGTGACTGTTGTGAATTATATTTTAGTTTAACTGTGCTGACAATGGGAAAGTACAAGTGCAAACTAACTAGTAAACAAAGCAAGAATTTCCATTTATTAAAGGACATGGAGAGAATGTTAAGTGTGGAATTTGTTGTGTAAACAAATACACACACACACACACACACACACACACACACACACACACACACACACACACACACACACACTCACACGTATCCAAACGCAAACACACCTAGACAGACATTTAGGTGTGTTTGCGTTTGGATATGTGTGAGTGTGTGTGTGTGTGTGTGTGTGTGTGTGTGTGTGTATTTGTTTACCTTCCTTTTTGTCCCCTAAGGTAAGTCCTTCCACTCCTGGGATTGGAATGACTCCTTTTCCACTTCATTAAAACCCATATCCTTCCCTTTCTCCTCCCCTTTTTTCCTCTTTTTCCTGAAGACGCTGCCAGTGGTGGCGAAAGCTAGTATCTGTGTTTGAGTGTGATTTTTTTGTTTTTTGTTTTATTTGTGTCTATCGACGAGCCGGTCCTTTTGGGTAAGTCATCCGTTTTCTATTTTATATATATATAGTTATCGTAGTGTGGAACACCTTTATATTGTGAAATATCATTTTATATATATATAAAAATAAAAATAGAAAACAGATGACTTACCAAAAGGACCGGCTCGTCGATAGAAACAACTAAAATAAATAAAATCACACACAAACACACATACAAGCTTTCGCAGCCTAGCTGCTTCGTCAGGCAGAAGGGAAGGAGAGGGAAAAGGAAATGATGAGGGTTTTAAGGGAGTGGATAAGGAGTCATTCCAATCCCGGGACAGGAAAGACTTACCTTGGGGGAAAAAAAAGAGGGTAAACAAATTAATAAACTTCAGAGAAACCGTAGAATAAACTCATGTAAAAAAAAAAAAATACCGACAGTTTTCAAAATGTCTTCTTATTGTTGATTGCTTCATCACATCTCATGGTCATTAAGTGGTTCACTTTAAGGCCGAAGTAATGAAGTAAGACGAAACTTTTCACTCTTGAAAAGGATTTGTATTTTTCTAAAAAAACATTTACATCTCAACTGAAAGTTTACACAGAAGAAAGAAAACGAGACAGCTCATCACTTCTAACTGCTCGAGAAGTCAAAACAAGACTGACTGCTAATTAAAAAGCAAAGATACTGCTCTTCCACCTTTTTTCTTTTAGTTCCACAGATGAATTTTTTTTCTTCATAACATTAATTAATAATTGTCTATTATTGTTATTATTATTTTTTTCTCTCTCTCCTTTTTTCAATAATAATAGAAAATTAAATTAAATGAAATTAAAATAGAAATTCGCTTCTTACTGTTCTGATACCCCAACACTCCATTCCTGGTAACAGCACAGTAGGTTGAGGCCTGGTTGATTTTGGGATCGAAGAATGTATTGTAGGGATAGCTCCAATCTGTGCAGTTCAGAAAAGCTGGTGGTGGATGGGAGGCTCCAGATGGCCTGGGTTGTGAAGCAGCCATTGAAATTAAGCATGTGCTCCGCTGCATGTTGTGCCACAGGGTGGTCCACCTTGTTTTTGGACACAGTTTGGCGGTGGCCATTCATCCTAATGGATAGCTGGTTGGTGGTCATGCCAATATAGAAAGCTGTACAGTGTTTGCAGCACAGTTGGTAAATTACGTGGCTGCTTTCACAGGTGGCCCGGCCTCTGATAGGGTAGGATAAGCCTGTGACAGGACTGGAATATAGGAAGTGCTGGGTGGGGAGATTGGACAGGTCTTGCAGCGGGGTCTTCCACAACGGTATGGTCCCTGTGGCAGTGAGCTGGGTTTCGGGTGGCATAAGGATGAACTAGGATGTTGTGAAGGTTGGGAGGGCGACGGAACACCACTTTAGGAGGGGTGGGAAGGATCTTGGGCAGGATGTCTCTCATTTCTGGGCACGAGGATAGAAAATCAAAACCTTGGCGAAGGTTTTGTGGTATTTCAAGAATCAGCCAAAATATATCCTGTTTTCCATTTCAAACACACCTAGGAACCACGATCTCAAAAGACAATACCATTAAGCAGGAAGTATTCAGCAGAACACAGGAAGCATCCAAGTTTTACAGTCAAATTAGAAATCTTCTCTGGGATGACAAAATACCACAAAAAGCAAAGGCAAATATGAACCACACTATTTTGCACCAATTCTTACATATGATTTGGAAACATGTACCCTCGTAAACAGAGACCTCAGCAGAATTCAGGCAATGGAAATGAGATTCATCAGAACTATGAATCAACCATCCAGAAAGGATAGACTAAGATATGAGGTGAATAAAGAAACGCAGGCTTGAGTTTTATGGGCATGTAATGGGAATTAACAGTGAAAAACTTGCAAAAAAGTATTTCAATCTGAACCTCGTGGGAAGACGACAATGGGAGAGACCAAGAAAACGCTGGATAGAGACTGTAATATCAGATGTGGAGGAGAGGGGGCACAAATATGAAAACTTCCTGCAACAGAAGATGTATGAAGACAAGAGGATGATGATGATGATGATGATGATGATAGGAACAAGAGGCAATACTGACCCTACAAGTTATCTAAGAAGTTAGATTAAGGAATGGCACAAATCTATTTATAGGTTTACCAGATTTAAGAAAGGTTTAGCTTTCTTGACTGAATACACTCCTTCAAATTCTGTAGGCAGCAGATGTAAAATATAGGGAACAAAAAGTTGTATAGAACTTATACAGAAGCTAGACATCAGTTATAACACTCTAAGGAAATGGAAGGGAAGGGAAGTATTGGTTAAGCAGGTAGTAAGAGAGGTATGCAGCCTTTTCTCAATTTTATTCAATCTGTATCATTGAGCAAGCCGTGAAGAGAAGCATGGGGAAAATTTGGAAAGTGGATTACAATTTTTCGGAGAAAAAAGATTAACTCTGTAGTTTGGAATGTAGTTGAATTAAATCAGGTGATCCAGAAGTAATTAGATTAGGAAATGAGAAAATAAAAGTGGTAGACGAGTTTTGTTACTTGGGTAGTAAAGTAGCTTCTGATGGTCGGAGTACAGAAGACATAAAACACAGTATGTAAATGGGGAAAAGAAAATTTGTTAATATTGAATATTACCTTGAGTTTTTGGAGTTCTTTTCTGAATGCATTGATCTGCTGGAGTGTAGCCTTGTATGGAAGTAAAACACAGATGATAAATAATTCAGTCAAGAAAAGAATTAAGGCTAATGCTGAAGATTACATCGGTAGATCATGTAATTAACAAGAATGTACTAAACTGAACTGGGAAGAAAAGAAATTTCTGGCACACCTTTATAGGAAGAAGGGATTAATTGGCAGGAAGCAGTCAGACACATCAAGGAATAATCAGTTTATTACTGGAGAGGAGTGTCTGGGGGATAAATAATAATAGAATGAGACCAAGAGACAAAAAAAGTACGCAGGTTGAAGATGATGTGGGTTGTCATTCTTATTCAGAGATGGAACTTGCACAGGATAGAGTAGCATGGAAAGTGTGCATCGAACCAGTTTTTCAATTGAGGACAACAACAACAATGTACATATGACAAGTTTGCTCCCAACTTGCAGCCTTTTGGCAAATGTTTTGATATAAACTTTTCAAAATGCTTGCTTTATAATAACAGCAATGGAAGGCCCAGTAAGGAATGTTAATAATAATAATATGTAGATAGGGAACAACTCCAGAGTGTCCAGCGATAAGTAATTTTCAAATTCCAGGTTTCTCAAGGAGTAATCATATTTTTTCCAGGTTCGGCATTTATTAATGTGACGTATAAAGTACAAGCAATTATTATTATTTAACAATTTTTCTACATATCTTCAACTGCTTAGAAATCAAAAGTGCCGAATATATGAGTGCCTTTGAAGAAAAGCATTTTTATACACGAAGAACCCTTGAGTGATCCAAAATAAACACAAAGATCCACAATTACGTTCCATAATACTTAATTATCAGTATCATTGTATATTCATTAAAAATTCGAAAAACAAAAATAATGTTTAACACTTGAGAAAATTTTCAGTTTATTTAAAAGCATTGTTTTTAAATTAAAAAAAGAGTAGTTATGCACCTCAGCAACTTAGAAAATGTACTCATGTAAGGGGCCGTATTTAAGCAGGTGCAACATGTGCAGCTGAATTATGATTGCAATTGACATTAAAATATTATTTAAATTCCCCCCCCCCCCTTTTTTGTCAAAATTTTAATATTGCCGCTCCCAAAATTTGGAATAAAAAAAATTAAATATTACTTTAATGTTAATTGAAAATCATCATTAATCAGAGTTTGGATTACAGCAATAAATTTTAAAATTCATGTTGTTGTGTTGATAGCAGTGGCATATGTAGTTAGAAATTAGTTTGAATCCCAGATGCTGGGGGAGGGGGGGGGGCATAAAATAAATTACTGCACAGGGGCGGCGCATACGCTAAATACAGCCCTGGTCATGTTTTTTCGGCAAATTCATTATATTTAAATGGTATGTGTCGTCTTAGAATTTCTTCACTTGCCACATTCCTTTCTGACAAACGGGAAAACTTGACTGCAATAGATCAGTTAGCTATGTTATTGATATGCTATGATATGCTATTCAAATCAATAAACTACCAGCACGGGTGTGAAATATAAATACAGTGGGAATTTTTCAAAATTGTTTAAAATACGGGAAATAACTTTTTTAGCACTAAAACTTGCTTATAGGATTGCATTTGAATTTCATAGTTTTTATACAATATATAACGTAATAGACATCACAATACTAGGCACGGCCTGTTTTTATTATTTAATAAAGTTTATCTGGAACTAGTAACTTCAAAGGACAAATTTTACATAATTTTATTTGTCACAATCAATGTTTTCTTAATGCTGCATCTGTGTCATTCACTCTTTAAATAATGAAACACTGCACCAGTTGCGAATTTTTTCATGCTTCGTATTTTATTCGTGCTTTAGATGACGGTTTTTGAGAATTTAATCGCCTACATCGCACTTGTGCGTCCTCTCCTGGAGTACTGTTGCCCATTGTGGGACCCTCACCAGGTGGGACTGACGAAAGATATTGAGAAGGTTCAGAGAAGGGCAGCTCGTTTTGTTTTATGATGTTACCGGGGGAAAAGCATCACAGAAATGTTGCATGAATTGCGGTGGAAATTATTAAAACAAAGACGTTATTCATTGCAACATAATCTGTTTGCGAAGTTTCAATCACCGAGTTTACTTCTGAATGTGAAAATATTTTGCTAGCACCCACCTACTTAGGGAGACATGACCATCCCAATAAAATAAGAGAAATCAGATCGAAAATGGAATGATTTAGGTGTTCCCGCATGCTATTAGAGAACGGAACGGTAGAGAAAAGTTATGAAAGTGGCTAATGAACCCTCTGCCAGGCACTTAAATGTGATTTGCAGAGTATCGATGTAGATGTAGATGTTAAACACAAATATATCTTGCACCATACGGTTTTTGTGAGGTTATAACATACTTTGTCCCTTCCAATGTGCAAAAAACCACACATGCAAATTATCATTCACACTGATTATGAAATGTCACATAAATATTTTCAGTTCACAATGAGAATAAATTCATTCTCGAAACTCATCATAATAAACGCGAAAAATGGCATTTGAATATACAGTAGGTGCGAAGACTGATGGAATCAATCATAAATTACAGTCACGCCTATCAGTCACTGCACTGCAACTTAGCGCGAACTATAAACAACGAAGCATGAACTAAGCATTCCAATAAAAGCAAAAAATGTTGATCAACTTTACAGTGTAACGTTTTAAATACATCTTGAAAGCAAAAATCATGCCAGCATCAATATATGTCAATTACATAAGTATTTAACTCCTGGAACATGGGTTCATAAAACCTAGGATAAGTTGTTGTAAAAATGTAAATATCTTAATGCAAAATCCAGGGTGAATTAAAATTGTGAACCGACAGAAAAATTGTGCAAAGGGCGGGAAAACGTAAATCCAGAAACATAAAAGCAGGGTTTCTGTACATGAAATTTTTTAGTAAAATTCAAGAGTTTTTCCCGATTTCTCCCCAATTTTGAAAATTCCTGGATTTTTACCGGTTTTCAAGATTTCAAGCTTCTCTGGACACCCTGAACTCATCGTAAAGACGAATGTTGAGCCGCCAACAGACACAAAGAAAAAACACAAACACACATGCAATTCTAAAATTTTTGGCGTGGCCTTCCTCAAAAAGAGAAAATGTATCTCTTTCTGAGGAAGGCAACAGCTGAAAATTTAGAATTGTGTGTGTGTTCGTGTGTCTTTACGGCGAGTTGTTCCCTACCTACATATTATTATTAACTTGCTTTGTAATAATTATAATACACACACATGGGATTAAAAGTGAGTGTAGTTTGTCTGTGCATGCCTCCAGACCTTTGCAACCAAATTTCAGTTATATTGTGTAGTATCCCTCCATCTCTCATACATATGTGTGTGTGTGTGTGTGTGTGTGTGTGTGTGTGTGTGTATGTGTATGTGTGTGGACAATCACTGAAAAGACTAAACTTTTACACAGATGCCATATTCATGAGCCCAGTACTCATCCCTTGTGGTAATACTTTGCATCAATGTTTTAAGATTGTTCACTTAATGTTCCCTCCCAGCTGAAGGTCATCTTCCCATCATTCACAAGTAGTTTTGGACTGGCAGTACCATTCAACATTGCTTTAGCTATAGCGCTGCCTCTGTAAGCTTGCTTCAGAAGTTCAAATGTCCTTCCAACTTCCAGACAAAATTACATGTTGCATTATGACTCCTGTAAATCAGATATTGTGAATATCAATCTTGTAGGACATGCCAAATGCCAATACACCATTACTGAGAATCCTATAGCTAAGGTGAGGAGAATTCCCCCCCCCCCCCCAAATAGACCTTAGAACTTACTTAGAAATAATTATGTGCAAGAGGAAATTCAAAAACCTAATTACAACAAATGATTTTCCTATGAAATAGCACACACTCAAAAGCAGCTTGGGGGAAACAATCTCTATAATTTTGGTGCAATATATCCTAAAAGCTTCTGCTAAAATTCAGTATCAGATGCCCTTCAAACAAATTACAGCAGCCTGCAAGTTCCACCACCAAAGCAGAAGAAATATATTTATGTCTTTCACCATCAACTTAGTGTTATTCAGTATCTTGTTCTTACTAAACATTCCAAATCTCTATAAATCCAAAATCACATATGTAGTTATCTTTTTAAACAAGCTTTTAATGTACTATAACTAAAGTTTTACTTGAAAAGAACCTATAATAAAATAATGCTGTTCTAAAAATACATACCCGAGGAGATGGTGACGCTATTCTTGCCACAAGACTATCAAGGAGACGGGACCCATCATATTCATGTTTCAGCAAGAAGTGGATCAGAGCTCTCAGTAAACCAGGTTCTGTGGCACTACGAAGGCACAAGTCCAAATATGCTGTTGCGGCAACCAACTCTTCAGGAGAGCTCTGAAAAAGCATCAGTTGTGCTAGACAAAAAAAAACTACCTCAGCAAAAGCAGGTCCTATTTCAAAATGGCATCTTACTTCCTTTAAAAAGCTACAGTTCTGCTTTCACCTCTCAGATAAAAATTGCAAACAAATGAATGAATTACACGGTTTTTGATTTTGTTAAGAAAAACCAAACAGCAATAAGTATAAAACTTTGCATTAAAATTTAGTTTCAGATACTTATTATAAATAATGTGATGGTACCATAAGTATGGTATAATCCCTATTGGGGAGAACAAGCACAATAGTGTATGAAATTGGTTTTTGAGAGTAACTGACATTTTTTACATGAAATTTCAAATTTTTTCTTGCAGAAACAATACCATTGTACTGAATCCCCATCTGGCACATATAATTCAGAAGAGTATCAACACACTGCAACATGATTCATTTCATTTCATTGTGAAACAGAGGTCACAATTCTGTCACTCATGTCCTGGATGTCAGTTTCAGTTGTTTCAACTCATTCAAGTTTTCTTCTTCGACATCTTTTAAACAACTTAAACCCATTGCCAGATTCATTATTTGAGCAGTTGTTATATCTTCATCACTAAAACGTTGAAAATAACTTTCATCTACATCCAGAATTAGTTTCATCCATGACCAAATTAGCATATTGGACCTTGCATTGCTTTGGGCATCAGAATCCCATGAACTCCATTTAGAATTATCAATTACTTCCAAAATACCACCAAATCAACTCCATTAACCAAATTTCTCAGTAGACCAAACCAGTAGTGCTGTCTATCCAATACTATTAATGCTTTGGTCCATTGGCTGCACAATGGTAGTAATGGAAGTGAAACCATATTGTATTAGTATTGGATGAAACAGGATCTAATGGAATAATGTAAGAATAGTTACAATTCCAGTTCTGAAAAGTGGCAAGATCCAAATATTGCCTCAAACTATTGGCTATTTGCATTGTGTTCTGTAGCTAAAAGAGTAATTTGATGCCTAAAAGACAACACAAATTCAGAGAAGGCAAAAGGGCTATGGACAATCTGGCTTTGCTTGCTAGGGATATTTCAGCCTTTCCATGGAGGAAAAAAGATCACTGCCTCTTTTCTTCATATTAAGGAGGTTCTGTATCACATTCAGATGGCATCAGTACCTTAATAGCTCCAAGAACGATCTATGTACTACCCATTCACTTTACAATTGCCGATTTGAACTGAGGTCGCTGTGAAGTGTTGATGTGTTCTGCTATTGTTTGTTCAAATGAAGCACGAGTGGTATAGCTGTGCTTAATTACAATTTACCGGTAACGTGGTTCCTCAGCTGAAGAGATAAAACAAATGTACATTCTGTTAACACATTGTTGTTCAGATAAACAATCCAAATAAGAACATAAAACTGTGCTTTTTTTACAGTCAGACAAAACAGCAGTGCTTTTACAAAATGATGTTACATTCGCTTTTAATGTGTTGTTCTGCAGGAAAGCGTATGAAATGAAAAAGAACTGCAGTGTTACTACTGAACAATTGAAACAATGTGTAATACATTTGCTTTTAATACATTCATCCACAAAAAATAGCATGAAATTAAAACTGTTTTTTCACGATGTAACAAAGAGTCGGTCGTGTAGATGATAAAATACATTTGCTGTTAATACATTATTCTACAGTAAAGTGTAATAAATTAAAATCAAATATAAATGTCAGTGCATGATTTAAAAACTAGGAAGAAGAGGTCCGTATTGGGAAGATCAACATTTTGAAACCATTATTATTCGCTAGTGCGAGTTGGTCATTCACCCTGATGAGCTCTCCTTTATGAGTAAGCGACGAAAAAACATTCGAAATTTTGGACAAAACTCGAGAACCTTAAAACAGAAAAGACATTCAGATCCAATAGCCGGTGAAGTGCTTGTTTACGAATAATCATTATGGAAGCCGCTGTAGCATAGTGATTAGCGTTTCTGCTTCTTTATCTAAAGTGTGCAGGTTCTAATCCCTCCACCTACTTCACATTTTTTTCATTTTGAAATTTGTGGGCAAATCTAAAATTTTACCACAAAAATGTTTTTCAATAATGAGGAAAAAAGGAATATGAATTAAAAAATCACATTTAAAGAAATCAATCAATAAAAATTGTGATCAAAGTCATTTTGATAAAGATATGAAAATAAAAGAACATTGAAGCACATACTAAGATCTGCACCTCTTGCACATTAGGCAGACAAGATATCCACTGCATTCTGCTAGCAGCTAAAGCAAACATTCTGTTGTAAAGATTCAGAACCTTGCCCAAAACTGTAACTTTTTTCATCGCTTACTCGCGAACAAAGTCTACTCAAGTAAAGCATTATGTGACGAGATGCAGCATAACAATAGGCACAAAACTTTAATCCATATGTAAGGGCTGAACATCGGGCACTTCAGCACACAATTCTGTTTCACCTGCTGACTCGGTGGAGCTGTTGCTTACGTAAAAAGCAGCTGTCTCTGTCGATTCTGAATCTGCCTCATCAGCTACGTCCTCAGAACCACAAGATAAAATTTCACTGTCACTATCTGGTAGAAGCTGGATAATAACACTCTCAATAGATTTGTCCATCAGTGCATCTCTGTGCCATTATTGGCCCCTAATAGTTTTCACTTTATCACATGCCTTTTTCCATTCATCTTTCGTATTGCAGCCGAAGTCATTTGCTTAAGTTGGGAGAGGGTAACACTGCTGACGTTGTTCGATGCAACTTTCTGTTTCATTAAATTCCAGATATGTTCGATGGGGTTCAGATCACAATGGTAGGGTGGAAGGCATGACACTATAAGATCTTTACCGGATTCTTTCAGTACTCTATCTACTGTATATTCTGGCTTGGGCTTGAAACATTTTACAATTTCCAAGAGCTGTTGCATGTTAAATCTGTACTGAATGGAATTTTATGTTTAGTCAGTCATGATTGTAGATCTATTTTATGTGAAGATGTATTAGGCAGTTTACTTTCGTGAACACAATGAAAAGGAGCATTTTCTAGTACCATAATACTTCCACTTGGAATGTTTGGTATTAGGCACTCTTGCAACAATCTTATGTAATTTTTCACTGTTCATTTCGTTGTAAAAATCTTCTGACTTTGATCTGGAATCATAGATGAGCTCTGCATGCTCAATGAACCCACTTTCTCCTCCTGCATGAACCACTATCGCTCTTTGTTCAGAACTTTCATTTTTTTCTCACACTTGGTACGCCACTAGGTTGCCAACATTTACTGACAGTATAGTGTGTTTGCACCTATGTTCCGTCAGTATGAACAACGGGTTTTTTCGCACCTTTTTCATGTTTCCTCAGTGTTCTAAGAAAACGTGCATGACATGCTATAATGTACCCCCTCTCAACGTTCGTCAGTTTTTACATTTTTTTTTTAACGAAACATTAAAAATTTCAAAATTCCACAGTTGGTGGTTCATTTTCCCATGAAATTAATATCTGGTTCCTCCTCCACCTAATGATAAAGTTTTTGAAGGGTGGGCATCTCTCTTTTAATGTCATAATATTCTAAAAACTTTTCTTTGAGTAAGCACTTATCAAAATCATCAAGAAACTTTCTTTTCTTCCTCAGTCTCTTCTTCCTCGGAGTTACAATTTACTGACTACTCCGTCTGGCCTTCATAACATTGTTCACAATATTATGCACTGTTCTTACATTTTTTCCTACCACTGCTGCCGCTGCTCTTTCCATAGCTCTTTCAAACAGCACGAAGAGCAAGCCTTTTCATTTTTCTTCTTTACAGAACTGAACTACATTATTTATTAGCACTTTTCCATCGCAACATACTCTTTGATAGCATGTATTTTTGTGATGCCTGTCCATTTCACCAGCCGCTAAGAATACTGTCGCAGTACGACAATAATGTGACTGTACAATGCGCATGACACGTGTGTCGATCGTGTACTGCCGAGTATTGTCGGCTGCCTTCAGCCCCATTTGAGTGTAAACAAAGCTTAGTTCCATGTTCTGCTATCTGCAATTGTAAATTGAACAAGTATAAAGATTCTAAGGAAACATCATAAAATCTAATCATGTTTCCTTTGAATCTTTGTTTCCCTATTCTTGCTGTTGAGTGAAATTTCAAAACCCCTCTTGTATATTCTGTATACTATTGATTTAGAACAAACCATAGGATAACATATCTATAACACCATGGAAATCAGTTATTGTACCTCTTTAGACATTGTGCACTGCTTGCATTGTCTGTTGGGAAAGGGGTGGAGAGAGGGGGGGGAGGAAGCACTATCTCCTTGTGTCAAAACCAATAACAAACAATTTACGTCTGTGCTATACAGGTACTCAGGTATTGCACATATATGAAGGTTGTAATATCACGACCAACTGCATAACCAAAGAGCACTAGCAATAGCACATTCAACGTTGAAAATTTTAACAGTAGGTGCCTAGTCAGTTGTTATTCACCATAGCACTTCACATTAGTCTGTCTTCTTCCTGTGAGCAAATCATGAAAATAACAGGATAAAACTGACAGCCACTGTTACAGTAAATAAGCTTTTTTGGCAAGTGCCCTGCCAAAAACTAATTAATGAAACACTTCAAGAATGAAGCAGCATTAAGCAAAATAGCTGTTGCATAATACTCAATTAATATCCAGTATGCATACAATGTGGATCAATAGCAGAAGGAAATTAGAAAAATGCAGAGTTTGCATTAAATACAACACTTTGCTCTCTTTGTGCGCGTGTGCGTGTGTGTGTGTCTGAAATACCTGAAGAATCCTGATTATCTTCAATATGACACTGCCATAATAAAAAAGGAAAGCTGTGAATTTTGCCAGCATGGTATACATATAATACATTTTTTTTTTTTTTTGTTTAATTAAAAGTACCTATTTAATCTACCCTGATAGTGCTCACAGGTTAGCAAGCTCTTTACTTAAACTCTCAGGATCACAAACTCTCACCCGCCCCCTTCACCACCACCACCTCCACCCCCTACAACTCCTCCACTAACACCAAAACCACCTCTATTCATCTATCAATCCCATATCTCTGTCAAATCCTTCCCTCGCTATCTATAAATCTCTACTGTTCATTTCCTCCCAACTATGTATCTAAAAAATTGCACTTGCCAAATTTAATGTTGATTGGTCAAACAGTGTAGAAGTCTGAAGTGAAGTAACCTCCGTCATGCACTGTACAAATTACCGTATATACTCGAGTAATCCACGCACATTTTTTACCAAATTTATGAACGAAAAACTGGGGTGCGCAGATTACTCGAATTTAGGGTTGTATTACTCCATCTGCAACAACAGAACACACCAGGCAGTGATTATTCTACTTTAAAAAACATCCCTTTAGGCCGGTATTACACGATAATATTTTCGAACAAATCTTTGACAAAGAAATATTATCAAATATTCATAATATTTCATAGACATAAATCTTCATTGT
This sequence comes from Locusta migratoria, assembly GCA_026315105.1. NCBI lineage: Eukaryota > Metazoa > Arthropoda > Insecta > Orthoptera > Acrididae > Locusta > Locusta migratoria. Next base: position 132,839,821 of record CM048749.1, on the reverse strand, counting down.
GGTGTTAAAAAGGGGTATAATTGTCATCATATTTCAAGATAGTGGATAATAATAACTTTTTACTGTGCACTGCCTTAGTCGGTCACAAATGTAGTGGAGTAGCTTATCTTTCCGGCAGTTGCATTGTTGATGTAAGAATGATATAATAATGGAAAGTCCAGGTTGGAATTTATGATGTAAGAATGAGTAGTTTATAGTACCATCTTTCTGAGTAATACAGTCGTTATCTACATAAGTTAGGTATTATTCGGTTCAGTACCACCGTATTACCCACATCGGTATCGGAACGTGGCGAAGACTATATCTGGAGAAGACAGGGTAATGGTGATTTCCTGCTACTGTGTTTAAACGCTAATTACAGTGCGGTGTTGCAGTTATGTTCAAACGCATGCACATGTGGATTAGCAACAGCGATGCTAGTGCTCAGAGCAGGTACATTTGCAGCGGGAAGAAGACAAGCAACTTTTATAATCAAATATACGGCAAGGCTCTACATTTGATGACATTTCTCTGGTGAAAAATACATGTATGTCCAAGCTCTTTATTATGCTATCAAATATCTTTGATGTAAATACATGATATATAGAGTTTTACAAAGATATATGACCGTGTGATACCAATCTCAGCTCCATTTATTTAATGGTTTAGATTCTAAAAGTGTTCATTTTAGTGTGTTACTGTGAGTACGTTTTCACAGTAATATGTTACAAATGAAATATTTTTCAGTTTGTATGAGAACGTTTAGCAGGTAAAATACGAGAATTTTATGGAATTGGTGCGAGATTTGCACGCTCTGGATATGACAACATTCGGCGCCCATATCTCTCTCCCTCTCCCTCTCTCTCTCTCTCTCTCTCTCTCTCTCTCTCTCTCTCTCTCTCTCTCTCATCACATAAGTGAGCACAAAAAAAGGGAAGAAAAAATCATTCAAAATAATCACAAACAACTCCATGTTTTAGTGAGACTAACGCACAGCAACGGATTTCTATATGTATAGATAATAGAAGTGGGCCCAGTTAAACTTTTAAGTTTTCATGTAAATAAGGTATTAGGGGTAGAATATATAAGATGAACATTAACAAGGGTAAAACTAGGGTAATGGAGTGCAGTGTAAGAAAATCAGGTGATGCTGAAGGAATTAGATTGGGAAACGAAGCAATAAAGGAGGTAGATGAGTTTTGTTACTTGGGCAGTAAAATAACAAATGATGGTCGCAGTACAGATGATATAAAATGCAGAATGGCAATGGGTAGAAAGGCGTTTTTGAAAAAGAGAAATTTGTTAACATCGAATATTGATTTAAGCCTAAGGAAGTCCTTTCTGAAGGCATTTGTATGGAGTGTTGCCTTGTATGGGAGTGAAACATGGACGATAAGCAGTGTGGACAGAAAGAGGATAGAGGCTTTTGAAATGTGGTGCTACAGAAGAATGCTGAAGATTAGGTGGGTGGATCGCGTAACTAATGAGGAGGTACTGAACCGAATTGGGGAGAAAAGAAATTTCTGGCATACATTGACTAAAAGAAGGGATAGATTGGTAGGACACATTCTTAGACATCAAGGAATTGTGAATTTAGCGTTGGAGGGAAGTGTGTGGGGTAAAAATCGCAGAGGGAGACCAAGAGACGCGTATAGTAAGCAGATTCAAGTGGATGTGGGTTGTCGTTCTTATGAGGAGATGAAAAGGCTTGCTCAGGATAGAGTAGGGTGGAGAGCTGCATCAAACCAGTCTCTGGACTGAAGACCACAACAACAACATACGTGTTGCATATTTAGAGAGAAATTATGTAACTGTGTGTTTTCAAAGCAAGTATTATCCAGTTCCAATGACATGCATTCTTGGAAAATTATACATTTAAGTTATTTTGTATGGTTTTTATATTCTTTTAGGGGAAGCTTAAGAAAGAAATGACACATATAACATATGCAAAGTAATAACAACAACAATAATAATAATAACAGCAATAAAAATAGTAAAACTGTATGTACAAGTGTGCTGCACATCCAAATTAATTATATTATTACTAAGGAAAAACAGGGAACTATTATACTATTTAAAAACAGGAAACTATCATAAGTTCTCCCACTTTACACTTATGTTACAATACTTTTATACAGCGTATATGAATTATTGATGGGAAACAATTTTGATCATTTACAGAATAGGAGAAACAAAAATACTTTTACACTTCTACTTTCAAATTAAAATCAAATTTTCCAACTCCAGTTCATAAGAATTTAAGAAATCACAACAAAGTAAAAAATTCTGATAGTTCTTAGGGGGAAACCTACAAAACACTCGTATCCATGTCTATTACTTCTTACTGAAAATTTTCATCAAACATCAACCGATAATTGAATGGGCATATAGTTTGTCAGGCATTATTGACTGAACATAGCTGAGGCATCTAGTGAGAGATGGAGCTAAGCTACCTTGATAAGAATTGGAAATAAATTGTATTTCTAGAGTACTTTGCTAAAAAATTATGAGGGGTGTTCAAATAAAATGGTACGAAACAACACTGTGGGTATAACTGAAGTCTTTATTCGAAAGTATCACCAGAGGCCTGAGCAAAAGGATTCACTGCTCCCAGAATTCCTATGACTGTGTCAAGAGCCAGACCTTGTCCAGGCTGTAGGACGGATGCTCATGCTGCTCGCACTTTAACTTGGCAAATACACTTTGTGCGACCCTGGAGATGTGTGGAAGACTTTATCATGGAGCAGAATCACTCCCTCCATGGGCAGTCCAAGCCATCTGCTCTTGATAGAGTTATGTAGGCTACGGACTGTTTCACAGTACACATCAATGTTAACGGTTTTACCATGCTCAAGGAATTTGACGAGTATCGCACCTCGGATGTCAAAAGCGACGATGAGCATTGCCTGGTGAGGACACAGTCTTGAATTTTTTTTTAGGGGGAGGTGACGACTCATGCTTCAAGCCCCTAGATGTCGCACTAAATTTTATTTGTACAACAAAAGGTTACCATATTTCTTCTTAACTTCTTGTTATTTAAAATTATGCAAAAGGGAAAAATATAAATTTTACATTAACCAATATTGATTATAGTTCTTAATGTTATAATTAATAGAACAAAGCCAACCCCTCCCTCCCAAACAAAAAAAATCCTACCTGGTATTTAGTGTTCACATCAATAAACCCCATCATCGACTGATTTAATTCTTCCTTCCTCCACCCTCTCCCCTTCAAGAAAGTACTGGTATTTTGCTTAGCTGGTTCAAGCCCCATCATACAGGATTAGCCACTGCTGTTGCCCGAGTGTAAATATGATATCAGGCTTATGTGACAAATTTTAACAACTTCTTGTTTCTTCTGGATTATCTTCACTGTCCAATGTTTCTTGGATTTCAATGTCTGGTAAACACCATGAAAATGAATGTATGGCAGTAAGTCATAAGAGGTTTCAACCTTGAGAGTAAGTGGCAATCAGCCAAAGGGTCCCTCCTCATGTTGGAGTAATGACCTGGCATCATCCTGTTGAGTTCCGGTCCAGGCCACTCCTCCAGGTCGGAATAGGTGTGTACGTTCACAGAATGCCTTGTTGCTTATCAAATTTTGCAGTACTTATTTTCCTGATATTCAATGCAACACACTCGTTACTATTTTACTGTTCACTCATTGAAAGTATCACCAGAGGCCTGAGCAAAAGGATTCACTGCTCCCAGAATTCCTATGACTGTGTCAAGAGCCAGACCTTTATTGTGTATTGTAATTTGGCATGTAATCTCAAGAATGTGGAGATAATATTGTTATAAAAGGGAACGATGCAAAAGAGTAATACTTGGTATTTACCATGACTCAGACTTCTATACTACTGTTCATTGTTCTGAATAGACCTTAAAGAACCCCTGATATATATTTGTTGGAGCTAACTAGAGAAAAGTTTTATAGTAAAACAAAATAGACAAATTTAATTCCTTAATTATTTTGTTACCAATCATAATTTCAGATTTCTATCCTCTTGTTTAAAAATTACAATAGGATGCACTCTACTCATCCCAAGTTTTACCCATATCTGTATGTGATAGCATTAAGCTTCTATAGGTAAAACTACTGATTCTTGGCATTCTCTTTCTTAGAAGCAGTGCATTTCCACCATGGAGTTCACATTTATGGTTCACACCTTACATCTATTTTCTTTCTATGAATAACGGCTTTTATATTTCGGAAACAACTCAATATTATGTATAACAAGATTCAATCAGGCTTCACTCATTTTGTGCTTAACATTGCCATATTTTCTACTTCTATCTATATGTGGCATGCCAAGGTGTGATATATTAAGTTCATTGATATTTCATAACTAACTACATTTGCACTGTCATTTCTATTTGTTGAGATCTTCCCCTGACACTGCAAATACGCCCCAAAAATCTTTTAAACCTACTCTATGCTGTCCTGCAACTGATGGTACATAATAAGCAAAGCACAGGCCCCCCTCCCCACCCCCTTCCGCACTGCAGTGAGCACATGTGTTTATTTTTACACTTGTGCCTGGGTAGTTCCTAATGATCCACCAATCTTCTGCAGACCATTAAAATATTACCAAGGTTGAATTCAACAACATGATCAAGGAAGCCATAATGCATCTGTCCTAAAGCCTCTGGTCATTGCAGATAAATCCTCACCCGTAAGAGGAGTGGTGCATAGAGGTATTGCAGAGATTACAGGGCACTAGACAGGCATACAAAAATTTAATCAGTACGAAGTACTATTACTTCACAATTTCAAATACGCATTGAGTGGTACTCATAGGTACAGAGTACTGGATTTGCAAAAAGCCCTACAGGCAAATTTTAGGGGTCAATGTTGTCATTCTGGAGACAGCCATTACTAATGCAATTTGGCTTATTTGAAAGCAAGTTTATGTCTTTTGGTCTCTAGAATCAGGCACTAACACAACAAAGATTTATTGAGTGGTACTGCAAGGCTTATAATTTTGCTTCACTATCTAGATGATTTTTATGTTCTCAGCATCACTGAAAGAAATCACCAGCACCTCAAACATTTTTCTACAGCTGGAAGAGAACGGAATTGTGCAAAATGTGGCAAGTGCATTTTCGGACAACTGCAGATCGACATCCTAGGCCATCATATTACATAGTCAGATTCTCTATCATTGCAGGACAAAGCTGAAGCATTTTTTTTCTAGCCAAACTCTCCTGCCACACTATTTGTTTGTGTTCTACGATTTTATTTTTGTTTACTTAACTGGCTTTGGCTTATAAGACCATCTTAAGAGTTTTACAATGTTTTGATACTGTATTGAAAGAGATAACAAATGTCTACACTTAGATTGACACACACAGTAAAGCACATGTTTGACATTGTGTTATTACAATTGGTAACTTCAAAAACTAAACAGTAATAAATGAATATACAGTGTGTGTAAGATAAAACAGTGAATAAATTTGAACTTAACCTGGGAACTGGAACTACCTACTACTATAAATAAACTGATAATGCTAATAAATATATATACATAAATGCCTTAATAATTTTGGGCAATAATTTTAGACAGGTGTAAGACCAGGTTTAGAGTGGCATCAAGAACTTAAATGAATTACAGTGTGGAATAGTTACTGGATTAGAGTAAACTGAAATAGACCTGTCTAATAAAATTAGTACATCAGATAGCTGAAAATGAATATAATACAGTAAGCTACACACATAATGCAAATTAAGTATAAACATATAAAACAAAAGAGATATTATGTAACAATATGGTGATCTCTTATAACTGATAAAGTGATCTGCAACACTTGTATGTTAGTACATCTGCAACTCACTCAGCAGACATCATCAGTAAGACGCATAGTTCTTTTTCTCACTCAAAATGATGACAAGGGGTATTGAAAAATGTAGAAAAACTGGTAAAAATAGCTATTCACTTTGAATTTTCAAGGTGATTCAAAATTCCTACTACTCAGTTATTGTGTCTTAGGGGGAATTCAGGACAGCAATATTTGGTGAGATACCTACATTTGGAAATGTTCTGTTTGCAAGAAAAACAACTTTGAAACATAGAAGGCAATACACACTAATGAAGAGCAGTCGCCTTATGTGAGGTCTTGCGTGACATCATGTCAAGTGTCATTGGAGAATGGTCCAATGAATTATGTATATCAGCAGTACTGAGTGAGAAATATTGTGCATTGTACTATTTCTGGGTCGGTCATTCTCATGCATCACATACCATTTAGCAAAATCAGAATAACGAATTTTGGGAAATTGGCACCTTCGAGGCTAAAGGGGCCAATTATTTTGTGTCTGGACATGCTGTACTGTTGACATAAAAGTCGAAGTCTTCCAACTCATTGACCAGAACTTTTTGACTTAGTGCCTGAATCATCACAGGTGATGTAAAGTATCCCAGAGTCATGTCTGGCAAGACCTCCACAAACAGAAACTTCACCCAGACAACCTCCAAAGAGCGCAGAATTAGGCCCAGCTAATTTTGCACCATGTGGATGGTTCCAACACCATTGTGTTGACATTTTAGTCTTCCTTTAATCATTCATTCCACAGATGAAACAAATTTCGCAACACACAGGACTGTTCAACTATAGCATTGGCCATATCTTCAATGAGGTAAATTGCTTGCCATACATCACCATAGATTTCAACATGTTTCAGTATTATTACGTGGACTGGTATTGCTGTGGTAGTCCAATTGACCCGTTTATTATACTGCAGGTCGTAGCTATTTGTCCTTCTTGCAAAAGGTAACGATGCAGTATTTGGAGGACTGCCATTGCATATTCATCAGGCAATATAGATCAAGCGCGATGGCGCACCAACCCACTTTTATGTGTCATCTGTCAGCACCTTCACTAAACATTTGGGGACAAATGGATAAATTACAGAGGACTGTTCATTGGCCACCACAATTACAAATTTAATACCTCTGGACTTATTCTCCGGCGTTCCATAAACAGTAAGGTTTATGGACCCTGTGGAGTCACAGCACTATTTTCTCACCTGTGTAACGACTGATGTAGGGTAGCTGTTGCTTGCACTATTGTGCTTGGGGTTGTTTTTACATATAACAGACTGGGTCTTCTAGTCCAACTAAATGATTGTTGACCGGAAACGGTGATGTTTCATTACATGAACAAACAAAGATGGCATTTTTATGAATGACAATGTGTCATGTCAGTGGGCCATAATTGTTTGCAATTGGTCTGAATAATTTTCTGGACAATTTAAATGAATGATTTGGCAACTGAGATTCCCACACATAATCCCATAAAACATTCATGTAACATAAGGGAGAGGTCAGTTTGTGTACAAAATCCTTCACTGGCAACAGTTTTGCAGTTGTGAAAGGCTAGAGGCAGCATAACTCAGTATTCCTACAAGGGACTTCCAATGACTTACCGAGTCCACACCACTATGAACAGCTGCATATTGCTAGGCAAAATGAAGTCAAGAAAATGTTAGGAGGTATCCTTTGACTTTTTGTCACCTCATTGTATAAGATAACTAGCAAATCATCTTACTAACCATGTGTATCAGCACACACATCTAAACCTTGCCCAATTTTTGTAGTAAAATCATGACCTTACTCTTATTTTCTACTCCACTTACAAATAAAAGGCTTTAATATAATTTCCACAAAAACTGAGCAAGTAATCACTTGTGCCATTGTGAAGTGAGCCAGGAAGAAGGAAAAAAATTAATTAGCTTAAATGAATCTGAAATTATAGATTATATTTTTGTAATGGTTTTATAATGGAGGTAATTTGTTCAGACTAAAAAGTTACAATGACTGACTAACAGTCTTTCCAACATATTTCGGATATGTGCTATACATTTTAATAAAAGAATGTTTTTAATTTAATTTACTGTCAAACAGTGAAAACACATTTGGCCTACAACAAATGTCAAAAACTTAAGATAAAAAAAATTCATCACCATTCAAATAACAGATTAATATATTCCAACAACTAACTTAACAGCATATTCACAGTGAGAACTTCCTTGATGTACCTTTTACTGTACTTCATAAAAGATAAAGGTGCATGACAAAGTTGAAAAGTAAATCATCTGGCACCACACAGGAAAAACAAATGTATAACCAATTTGTGTAACAAAATTAACAGTATACCGGTTCCTGACCTGGACATAATAACCAATACCGTGCAAACATGCTACATGCATCTCATGCTAAAGTGCATACTAACCCCTTCCTGCAGCATTTATCCAAGTGACAGAAGTACAGATGGCGCATCTCGTGCTCGAACATCCATCGAATGACACGAACCACAAACAGAACAACACATATTGTCTTGAAATACCCACTGTGGGCTCTACAATTACAATGATGTCAAGTTCCTTAGAGCAAGTAGTGGATAACTATTACATAGTTATCTATGGTACTACTGTAGCAAAATAAAAAAACCTTATCCCAAAGTGTTTTTCTGCACTATTACTTTGCACCAAAGCATAAACTTAGTGATTGTCTATTTTTTATTCTTTTTACAGCAGATTTCATTTTCATGCAACACTATAACTAAAACTGTCTGTTATGTTATTTATTATATAAAAATATGAAGTTTCTTCAGAAATATCTAAGGCAATTTCGCTATTTCCCAAATTTCAACTAATGGATGAAAATATGAAATTTTCAATAGGTATTCATTACTCCTCATGGTGTCCTGCCTGCTTACAATCAATAAAAATATATTATTGGAGAATGCAAATTATAATTCATGAATGAAATAATTTCAAGGCATCTTTTATCTGAACATTTTTGGATCAATTATTTCCGAATAAAATGTGACTGAATTTAGTCTAAGTGATTTTCTCATTATCATATTCTCTTGTAATTCCTGTAAATTCACTAGCTATGTCACATTTCTCAAAGCCTGCTCTTCTTTATTCATTCCACAAATTCCACCAAGTGTGTTTCTCACCACAGATATAACCCTTTTCAATGAATGCAAAATTAAGGATAAGTCAAGATATCTACACATCAGCATAGGCAGAATATGACTGCTGATAACTGTAACAGACCTAACATATTCCTAAAAGTTAAACAATAAATCATTACCAACTACATGTATTATTTAAAATGTTGTTTTTTCACCCATGTATTATACGGGCCTAAACAATGGAAATTTCAAAGTACAAAATTTCTCAAAGATAGCAAACTGGCTTTTATGAAATTGGTTACTACTGCAGACATATTCTAACAGAAACAGATTAAAAGTTTCAAAAGACGTAATTGCTCTTGACTATTGTGAGTATTCTGGCAGGTGTAGTCTGCTGGATTAAATACACCCACTGAAATTTTATACAGCAACTGAAATTAAGACAATCTAGTTTCTTTTTGCCATTTCTGTCTTAATTTTGTTCTGATAATTAAGGAGAAACAAAGTAGCAAATTAGGGGTATATAATTTTAAGATAGCTGGGGCATGAATGAAATTATTGCACACTTTTAATATAAGACTATGAAGACTGCAAGTTTTCATAACCATACAGTATATTTAAGGCATTTCAGCCCAAACAGTCAGTAAAAGGTAAAGCAGTCAACAATCCGATGATTGGTTTGAACACCACAGTGCTTTACTAGGCATGGTCCTGTTTGGAGGTGGTATGCCGTTGCCTTCCTCCGACCTTCGAACTGACTTACCCAGCCAGTTATAGGGGGACCTACAGTTTAACATGGGTTCCGAACCATGGTGCTACTTGGTATTTTTCATATGACAATACTGCCAGAGGTGAAAGAAGTGGAAAGTGACAGATAAAAATCCTAGGACCTGTCGGGGATCGAACACGCGGCCTTTGGATTTGTAGTCTGGCACTCTACCACTGTGCAACCGAATAGTTCTATTAACCCTAGCACCACTGGGGGGGGGGGAGGGGGGGCAACAAAAACTTGCCCACAGTATTTGTTTTATTTTTTGTAATAAATCAATTTGTTGGAGTGAAGAAACAAGAATTTAGATAGTTGTAGAAAGATATCTAGAGCATATGCTGTCATGGTTTTATAATTTTTGTGAATTATTTAACCTTTAACTGGGGATGTGGGGTGTTCACAGCACCCCAGTTGTAAAAGTTGACTGGTATTTAGTGAAGCATGTTGGTCACACTGATGAGCAGCTTGTTACCTTTGTTCAAAGGTATGTACATTGTTGCGAAACCATTGTTCATGTTTTGTACGCAACACTGTACACAATAAGTTTTAAATGCAAAGGTACTGATAACAGCTATCTAGTAGTGCAGAATAATAATTCAGCTTCCTGGTACCAAACTAATTGCTAAAAACTGCAAGACTGCTGTAGAATGCTTTGTATGCTCACAAATGTGCAAAAAAATTCGCTCAGTAGTAGAGTGCACCACTCTTAACATGCATCTTCAGGTCTTAAAAAGAGCTACAAGTTCGGCTGTACCAAGATTTATCTGACTGAGGGCAGCTAAGTTCTCAAACACGGAAGAGTTTATACTAGCAGTTCAAAGAAATAAATGTACATCAGGAAGATGCAAAGTTTGCCCAAGAAATGCTGACAAAAAAAGCTATTCTGTTGCAAACTTAACTAAATTGTGTGTTTAAATCATATGAAAATCATCCACAGTCAATATATAAATTCATACATTTCTTCCAGTGATGATGAAAATGTTCAATGTGGAAACATGATTTTTCTCTAGTCTTTTGACATGAATAGTATCATATTATGTATGGTGAACACACCACGTCCCTAGTTATGTTATGAATGCTCACCTCCCCAGTTAAAGGTTAAATCTGCCTATTATATTTAAGTGTGTAAAGTTTTTGCCCCCCCCCCCCCACCCCCCGCCTTAGACATTGGTGATACAACTATTCTCATTAAAATATTTCTCAATATGACGAAAGAAATGCAGTTTCTGACTGTTGGTACCACTGTATTATGCTGTCATTGTTGTTTTGAAATATATCTCCATTGTTGTTCGAGCAGGTGTACATCACTTACAGTTCTAATAAAATGTCTCGTCAATATCAGAGGTTTCTCACAAATGAGGTGGTATCACGTATAATAAATGAAGCAAGTGAAGGTGACAATGAAAGTCATACAGAAGAAGATGATACAGGTGTGACATACAATAGTGACAACGATTGAAAGTGAATCAAGTTCGCGGAGTTCATCCCCTGATTAACAGTACGGAGTTGCTTCCAGCATCATTGTTACAGCAAAAAGCGTTAGAGAATACATTACTGCACCTCCAAGGCAAGTATGCAGGTCAGTACAAAATGTAGTGAATTTTCGTGAAGTTTGACTTCTAATTTGTCAGAATCTTTCAAAAAGTTTTTAACTCCTGAAATAATGAAGATTATTGTGGGCTACACAAACCAAGAAGCTTGTAATAAGAACTTAATACTTACAACCATAAAAGAAATGCATGCCTTCATTGGTATTTTGATACTCATGGGCACAAATAATGACACTAGGCTGCCTCTTGAGGACTTATGGGGGAAAGACCTGGAAAAGATAACCTACATAGCTACAATGAGTCGTATCCGATGTGGAGAACTTCTGTCCCTGATAAGATTTGATGAAAGAAACGAGAACCGAAAGGCGAAAGCTGGATAAGTTTTGCCCTCTTCGTGAAGTTTTCGACAAAATTAACTAAATGTTTGTGAAATATTACATATCTAGTGTAGATCTAACGATCGATGAACTGGTCTTCCTATTTCAAGGAGATGTCCGTTTAAGGTCTTTATGATAGACAAGCCTGGGAAGTATGGCATATTGATTAGCATGTTATCAGATGCACACTCCGGTATGGTCTAAAAATGGAGGTCTATGCAGGAGAGGATGAATGACCTGCCGAGGAACAGAGTGTAAAGGCCGTTGTTAGACGCCTAGTGAAGCCGCTGGCAGGAAGTGGAAGAAATGTAACGACAGATTGTTGTTATACATCCATAGACCTAGCCAAGGAACTTTATAATGATGACAAGTTAAGAAACTTCCTGGCAGATTAAAATTGTATGCCGGAACCGGGACTCGAACCTCAGACCTTTGCCTTTCGCGGGCAAGCGCTCTACCAACTGAGCTATCCCGACACGACTCACAATGCCACTTCACAACTTTACTTCTGCCAGTACCTCGCCTCCTACTTTCCAAACTTCACAGAAGCTCTCCTGCGACAGGCAAAGGTCCCAGGTTCGAGTCCCGGTTCAGCACACAATTTTAATCTGCCAGGAAGTTTCATATCAGCGCACACTCCGCTGCAGAGTGAAAGTTTCATTCTGTAAACATCCCTTAGGCTGTGCTAAGCCATGTCTCCACCATATCCTTTCTTCCAGGAGTGCTAGTCTTGCAAGTTTCGCAGGAGAGCTTCTGTGAAGTTTGGAAAGTAGGAGGCGAGGTACTGGCGGAAGTTGTGAGGCGGCATCATGAGTCGTGTCGAGACAGCTCAGTCGGTAGAGCGCTTGCCCGGGAAAGCCAAAGGTCCCAGGTTAGAGTTCCAGTTCCGGCACACTATTTTAATCTGCCAGGAAGTTTCATATCAGTGCACACTCCACTGTAGAGTGAAAGTTTCATTATGATAAGTTAACTTTGGTGGGAACATTGAAGAGTAACAGGAAACACATACCGGAACAGCTAAAGAAGACACAGCTATATTCCTCTAGGTTCTTATTGAGAGATCCAAAAACAGGCAATGCACCAGTTACCTTGGTTTCATACATCTCCAAACTGAAGCCTACTAAGAATCTCCTACTTCTTTCCACACAACACAATGATAGCAAGATGGGTGAGTCAACACAGAAAAAAAGACACACATCAATCTCTACTACAATGAAACCACAGGGGACATAGACAGTATTGATCAAATGACGCGACATCATTCAGTAAAATAAGGGACAAGAAGGTGGCCATTATCTCTCTTTTTCACCTTAATAGATATTGCTTGTCTCAATTTAGGAACAATTTTCATGCTAAACAACCCAAACTAGAATAAGAAGAAGCATACTGTAAGTAGGCTGTATCTGCTGGAATTAGGTCAACAGCTCGTTAGGCCAGCTGTGGAAGAGAGAACAAAGAATGTCATAGGTTTACAGAAGCCTATCATCTCTGCAATGTTAAGTGTTCTAGGGGAAACGCTGCCCAGCCTTACTGCAACTGTTCAATCTGTTGGATTTTATTCAAGGGGAAGATGTCACATCTGTTTGAAGACTAAAAACTCTAAAAAGGAAAAGGACAAGATGACAAAAGTGTCTAAAGTTTGTTGCAGCTGTTCCAAGTATGTGTGTTCCACTCATACCACAAAAAAAACCACATATGCAAAAGTTGTGAAGTTTAAAGTGTGAGTGAGTAGGAAGGAAAAACCCAATTGAATTTCTGAGTTTGATTTTCTGTTTTCTCATTTGTGGTTTGCTATTGTACGTTCTCTTTTTATTTATTAATACAAGTCCCTGATGTATATCTAAGTGTTAGTTTCACTATAAAAATTCAACAACATTTCTCATATACATTACTTTATTTATTGTATTTGTACCTGTTATAATGTTCCTGATAAGTATGGAAAGTGTGTTGCAACCTAGTAAATAAATTCCTAGTTCATTAAAAATAAAAGCAAAACAAAAAAAATATACTAGAGTTAAGATGACTTGACAACAATTTTAACTTGTAGCAGCAGCAGCAGCAAACTGACGGGCATGTAACATCTTTCAAGCAGCAAAAATCATTCATGGCATATTCTGGACAGGCTCTACAGTCACACATGTTAGATTTGCTGTGATATAATGGTTATTGTGTCTCTAGGTTGTTGTAATAGGCAACTTTGATCTAAATTGGTCTTTTGTTTAATCATTCAGCAGGGACACCTGCAAAAGTTAGTCACAACATTTAATTTTTTGTTACGATCACAAATAGCGTTATAAATGCTTTCACGTTCAGATAACAGATGTCACCAATCTCTATATTTGCTCAATTTATGCATACAGCAGTTTGGTTGCTGCTGCTGTTTGAAAAGTGAGTGTTGTATTTGTGGTGTGTTAGTTGCTGTGTGTCTTGTGATGTAAGCGTTTTCTATTCTTGTGTTTTTCTTTCACCTCAAGGCAATCCTTCTTTTATATTTGTATGTAACACACATTCAAATCTAATCAAGGTTTCCATATGCAATTTTTATAATTTTTTTATAATCTTAGATATTTATTTGCTACAATATATTACTAAAAAAAGACATTGTTTCATTTGATTTAACAAAAACTTGGAAATGGAGAAAAAGAAGACATTAGACATGTATCATCAAATTTTATTTCCTGAAGACTATGAGAAAATATCATGAGAATTGTCAGAATTAGAATTATCTGAATTTAGTAATGGAAAGTCAACAACAGAGTAAGGATAGTTTACCACTCACCGCAAAGACACACAAGAGGCAACAGGCACATAAATACACACACACTGCTTAAGGTATCGGCCATTGGTCTTCTTCAGATAACAGACCATTCACACACAATAGGCACAACGCTTAGTCAGACAAATGTCATTTCTATATGCCACATCCTAAATCATTCTCTGCAGTAGGGAGACAGGAGCAGGGAAGGGGAGAGAGACCATTAGCTTACTGAGAAAGGGTGTTCTTGTCACTGCAGATATGCCATCCATGGGTGGTTAGGCTGTAAGAGATGGATTCCTTCCCTGATCTCTGCAATGGAAACACAACTTTGCCACCAATCCCTCTGACCAAAGCTTTCCTAATCCGAACACTGAACCCAGGCTTTCCCACTTCATGCCACTATACAACAGATATCCCACTTTACTCTCACCAAACCATCCATTGGTCACCCTCCAAGAATTTCTCCCCTTCAACTTGGTGTCACCATCTTTCCCCAAGTCCCATCCTAAGAACTCAAACCTTTTAATGGAAGAAAGGAGAACTATTTACAACCTAAAAACCAATCCTGATAATCATTCTTCCTGCAGACAAAAGTTCCACCACTGTTGTCATAAATTACAGTGACTACCTGGCAAAAGGGCTCTGCCAACACACTGACTTTTCCACCTACAAGTTGCACCTGAATGATTGTATCACAAGTCCAATCAAATCTCCTATCCTTGCTGAAATCTAACAGCCCCTCCAGAAGCTATCTCTTGAATCCATCTCCCTCCTTATCCCAACAGCACCCCAAACCCACCTTCTACATGCTCACGAAAATCCACATACCAAATAATCCTGGACACCTGATTGTGGCTGGTTACTGTGCTCCTACCAAAGAATTTCAGCCCTCACTGACCAACACCAACCAATTGTCCAAAATCTATCCTCCCATATCAAGGATACCAGCTATTTTCTTCACCGACTCTCCATCTTCCCAACCCCTCAGCACCTGGATCCTTACTTGTCCCAAGGGACAACACCTCCCGATACACTAACATCCTACATGCCCAAGGTCTTGCCACCTTTGAACACTACCTTTCCCAGTGTCCCTCTGAATCCAAGCCCGATACCTCATTCCTCATAACCCTTACCAACTTCAGCCTCTCAAACAACTACTTCTCCTTTGAGAGGAAAATTTACAATCAAATCCATGGCACAGCTATGGGCACCCGCATGGCACCCTCCTACGCCAACCTCTAATCTGGTTCAATATAATATGGAAAGTCCAGGTTGGAATAAATAATATAGTGAGGACAGTTTACTACTCACCGCAAAGACGTGGCGACGAGCTGCAACAGGCACATACAAAAGACACACACATACAACACATTCAGCTATCGGCCATGGCCTTCTTCAGAAATAGAGCACTCACGCAATCACACAGGCACACAACACAGTCATACAACCATCACCTCCGACTGCCACACTTCGAATCACGCTCTGCAGCGAATCGGGGACGGGAGGGGAGGGGAGGGGGAGGGGATAGAAAGGTTACGTCACGGTGGTGGGGATGGGTTAGATGGGAATAACGAGATGCAGCTTAGGAATGGAGTGGGGAGGCGGGTGAGGGGAGAAAATAAAATAAAATAAAATAAAATAAAGTAAAATAATTTAAAATAATTCATGTACACTGCAAGTGCACAAGACCACATACACACACACACACACACACACACACACACACACACACACATACATATACACACACACGATCACACATTCACACACCACTCAAATCAGGCGAGGTTTGGGATACAGAGGTAGGAACTGTAAGGTATGGAGGAAAAAAAAAAAAAAAATATCGTAGGTTGAGGCCTGGTTGATTTCGGGATCGGAGAATGTATTGTAGGGATAACTCCCATCTGTGCAGTTCAGAAAAGCTGGTGGTGGATGGGAGGATCCAGATGACCCGGGTTGTGAAGCAGCCATTGAAATCAAGCATGTGCTCCGCTGCATGCTGTGCCACAGGGTGGTCCACTTTGTTGTTGGCCACAGTTTGGCGGTGGCCATTCATCCTAATGGACAGCTGGTTGGTGGTCATGCCAATATAGAAAGCTGTACAGTGCTTGCAGCACAGTTGGTAAATTAAGTGGCTGCTTTCACAAGTGGCCCGGCCTCTGATAGGGTAGGATAAGCCTGTGACAGGACTGGAGTAGGAAGTGCTGGGTGGGTGGATTGGACAGGTCTTGCAGCGGGGTCTTCCACAAGGATATGATCCCTGTGGCAGTGAGCTGGGTTTCGGGGTGGCATAAGGATGAACTAGGATGTTGTGAAGGTTGGGAGGGCGACGGAACACCCAGCACTTCCTATTCCAGTCCTGTCACAGGCTTATCCTACCCTATCAGAGGCCGGGCCACTTGTGAAAGCAGCCACGTAATTTACCAACTGTGCTGCAAGCACTGTACAGCTTTCTATATTGGCATGACCACCAACCAGCTGTCCATTAGGATGAATGGCCACCGCCAAACTGTGGCCAAAAACAAGGTGGACCACCCTGTGGCACAGCATGCAGCGGAGCACATGCTTGATTTCAATGGCTGCTTCACAACCCGGGCCATCTGGATCCTCCCATCCACCACCAGCTTTTCTGAACTGCACAGATGGGAGTTATCCTTACAATACATTCTCCGATCCCGAAATCAACCAGGCCTCAACCTACGATAATTTTTTTTTTTTTTTTCCTCCGTACCTTACAGTTCCTACCTCTGTATCCCAAACCTCGCCTGATTTGAGTGGTGTGTGAATGTGTGATCGTGTGTGTGTATATGTATGTGTGTGTGTGTGTGTGTGTGTGTGTGTGTGTGTGTGTGTGTGTGTGTGTGTGTGTATGTGGTCTTGTGCACTTGCAGTGTACATGAATTATTTTAAATTATTTTACTTTACTTTATTTTATTTTATTTTCTCCCCTCACCCGCCTCCCCACTCCATTCCTAAGCTGCATCTCGTTATTCCCATCTAACCCACCCCCACCACCGTGACGTAACCTTTCTATCCCCTCCCCCTCCCCTCCCCTCCCGTCCCTGATTCGCTGCAGAGCGCGATTCGAAGTGTGGCAGTCGGAGGTGATGGTTGTATGACTGTGTTGTGTGCCTGTGTGATTGCGTGAGTGCTCTATTTCTGAAGAAGGCCATGGCCGATAGCTGAATGTGTTGTATGTGTGTGTCTTTTGTATGTGCCTGTCGCAGCTCGTCGCCACGTCTTTGCGGTGAGTAGTAAACTGTCCTCACTATATTATCTAATCTGGTTCAGGTATATCAATAATATTTTCATGATCTGAACTTGGTGCCAGGACACCTCATCCTGTCCAATGCACCTACCCACCACTTCCTATTCCATTCCCAACAGAGGCTTATCCTACCCAATCAGAGGCCAGGCTACCTGTGAAAGCAGCCATGTAATTTACCAACTGTGCTGCAATCACTGGGCAATAACCAGAAGTCCATTAGGATTAACATTCACCACCGAACTGGGGTCAAAAACAAGGCAGACCACCCTGTGGTACAACATACAGTGGAGCATATACTTGATTTTAACAGCTGCTTCACAACCTGGACCATCTGGATCCTCCCACCAACCACCAGCTTTTCTGAACTACATAGATGGGAGTTGATCTTATAAGAACATTTTCCAATCCCAAAATAATCCAGACCTAAGATAACCCCCTTTTTCTTCACACCCAACAGTTCCTATCTCCTCTATCTTACACCTCTCCCATTCCATTTGCTGTGTTTTTGTGTGCATGTTTGCTTTGCTTCCCTCCCCTCCCCCACCTCCCAACTTTATTCCTAAGCTGTATATTGTTCCACCCATTTAGTACACACATGCTCCATAAGGCCATGCTCTACCCATCCCATCATCACCATACAACATTCCTGTCCCTCTACTATTCTCTCTCCCTCCTTTCTCCTCACCACATGGCATGATTCAGAGTGTGCCACCCAGAGATGATGGTTGGCTGACTGAAGTGTATTTATGTGATTGTGATTGAATTATCAGACTTATCAGATTCACTTGAATCAGAGGCAGAAGAGGAAGTTATCAAAGAATAACATCACAGAAGTGACTCCTAACAAACAACAGAGAAAAAAAAGCACATGGTTGAAGAGCGGAGACAAAGAATAGATGATTACAAATTGTACATAGCATAAGTTAAAGAAACTATTTGGATAAGTGAACTACCTCCTTCTTCCAAAAGCAAGGCCAAGAACATCCTAAGAGTTTTGACAGATCCCAAAGCAAGTGCAACAATTACACAGAAAGAAATTGGTGTGTTTTACCTATTCAACAATGATGGAATGATTGACACAACATTGTGGAAAATACAAAATCCAGTATAGTAGAAGAGTCAAGAGAACATGACTACAGAGACACTGCAAAACCAGAGATAAAGGCTCTTTTACAAACATTATATATAATAAGTATAATAAAAGGACAACACAGAAATTGCCATGAACTATGGGTTTCAGATTGCACAGGAATTGTTATTTTAAGAACTCTCTTCAGTTAAGCGCACTTTTCCTTTCTGCTTTCAACTCACAGGTTTGAAGACTTGAGCACTGGGAATGAGACAAAACAAAGAGGACTTCCATCAAGAATTTATCAACGACTGTCTTTATCATTACAATATCAGTGAGTTTGTCACTATTTGGTTACATGTTGCATCCTCTCAAAGGACTGAATTTTTACAGTATATTCCTAATAAGCCTTCAAAATATAGGATCAAGATTAATGTCTTGTACAATGCCAAAACATTTTAGACCCTGAACTTTTAAATGTATTGTTGGAAGCAGATGCCAAGACCCTACCTGAAGTCCAGCAAGCCTGATGACATTGTGCAAAGATTAGTGCCACCAACTGATTCCACCTTGATGTGTAAAACATGTGAAATATCTTCAGACTTCAGAAAGAAAGTAACAATCCCAACACCAAAGAAAAACGGCAGACACACAGGTGAAATTACAGAACCATATCGTCAATAAGACATAGATGCAAAATTTTAACATAAATTACTTTCATAACAATAGAAAAAGGTAAAAATCAACCACGGGATAGAATGTGATAGTAAATGAGAGGAGTTATTGGACATAAGAAGGGAAATTGGTCGTAGGCTACAGTTGAAGATGAGGGATTATTTGGACAATCAAATTAAAGAAATGGAAACTAACAATAAAACAAAAAATATTAAAGAACTCTACCTAGACATAAATGGGTACAGGAATGGGAATCCTGTCCGGGTTTTCACAACCACTGCCTCAAGCACCGTACGAAGTGGCACTGATGCACTGGAGATAGTGGCAAGGACATAGAGACAGGCACCTCCGGAAACCCTGTCGTAGGCTGCACAATTTTTATAGTAGCCCCGATAGCCATGAAGGGCAGGGGTCTGCTGAACAGAAAATCAAGTTTCCTACAGCACTACACAAAGTATAAGGAAGTGGCACATTAATTGTGGCAACTCAGCTAGGTGGTGGAAATAACCACCGCAGTTCCATTGACGGACAGTTCCATGATTGTTCTGAGCATGGAAGTTACACCTCAGTTCCACCTTATGCCACCATTTAAGTGCTTGTGGTATCAATATCCATTGATTCTGGGAGTTCGGTGAGTGCTAGGTCCTCAGAGGATGCTAGGATCTCAACCCCATCCTCAAAACCCAAAGTTTGACAGACCGATGGCTGGGATGCTGTAGGAAGTGATTTTTTCTTCTCTCTCTCTCTCTCTCTCTCTCTCTCTCTCTCTCTCTCTCTCTCTCTCTCTCTCTCTCTCTCTCTCTCTTTCTGTGAAATGGAGTGGCCCAAGGGACCCCTTCCTAGTGAGATGAGTAGTCCCCACCCGGAGATCCGAATGAGGAAAATGAGGAACTATTTTACCTCCAGAATATTTTACCCAAGAAGACACCATCATCATATATGCATACAGTAGGGCTGCATGTCCTCAGGAAAAGTAAGAACTGTAGTTTGCCCTTGCTTTCAGCCGTTTGCAGTAACTGCATGCCAGAATCACATCTGCTGATGTTCCAAAGGCCAGCTCAGCCAATCAACCCAGACTGTTGCCTCTGTAACTACTGAATAGGCTACTGACCCTATTCAGGAACCACACATTTGTCTGGCCTTTCCACAGATATCCCTCCACTGTGGTTGCAACTATGGTATGGCTATTTGTATCGTTGAGGTACCCCCTCAGCAATGTCTGTGGTTCATTAGTATTGGAAGGATATACGTGTGAGGGGAGGGTAGGAATCGAAGATAGATAACAAAAGATTAATACAACACAAAGCAATTTCAGAAGGATGTGAGTTTTAGTTCACACTCATAGATGAAAGGGCTTGCATAGTGTACGGTAACATAGAGCTGTATCAAACCAGTCTCCAGACTAAAGACCACAACAAAAACAAGTGTACCATATGTTCTTTGCTTGTATCTGAGGACTGTCAGAGTATTTAAAAAAAAATTTGAACACATGGCTTCATATCTGGTTATTTTACTACCAAAGTGAATAAAAGCACATTAATGTATTCACACATCTTTCCTTATTTGACACAAAAAACTCTACATGCTTGAATAACATTTTCCAAAACAAATGATGTGTGTGTTAAGCTGCTATGAATCTCAACACATACTGAATCCTAACTATTATATTGCTTCTATTTGAGGATGTAAACACCAAGCTGAAACCCTGAAGACCGCTCGAGTTGGAGACACTTGTGCTTATGAGCTTGGGCATGTCCAATTCTCTGTTGTTGGACTTTAAATTATTCACGCCGGGTAATCTTTATGTCTCCCATTGTACATTTCATATTCACAGAAGGTGTAACATTAACTGCAAAGAGGTCAAATTGAAAATGTGTACTCAGCTGGGATTCGAATCTGGGACTCCTCTTTGTCCTGTTTGCTAGTTAGCTGCCCTGACCCCTACACAACTGGGGGGACAGTGATCACATATGCAAGGACTACTTAATCATGCCTCCTGTCAGATACAAATTCTTAACTTTTCCCAGACCACTATTATTCAAACACTCTGCCCCCCCCCCCCCTCCAAATTGATTCCCATAAGCGTAAGACCTAGGAGAGTCTCCACACTGAAGAAAGGATCATTGCCTATAATTGGCATATTGTTTAAGATACATATAAATGTGGTGTCTGTTGTTTCAACCACAGCCATGTTTAAAGCAAAAAAATATATATATTAGAACACGTGATGAGAATAAAACTCACAACCTTCAGCCCATGAAGCACAAGTCTCACTATGTCACACCAAATGTCAGGTTTATTTTACATTTTAAGCCTGTAGAGCCTCACATGATTCCTCTTCTTGTAAGTCTTAGTTCCAAAATATTACTCATAATCATTATTCTAACCTCAGAATTCAGTTATATTATTAACTTGTGTTAAAAATGTAACAATAATGATCAGTGATGTGTCTTTAGCAAACAAACACCAATATATCTGGAAAGATATTTTACAAGAGTAGTGAAACAGCTAGCCAAAAAATTAAAACCATTTTTACACCAGAAAACCACATAAAATCTTAAATTTCTAAGACCTAACAGAGTCTTAATAAGAATACAAATAGCTTGCAGTAGTTCACCACAATTATAGGTCACTGGTTGTCAGTAATGGAAAAAGATTATTACAAAACTGGTTGGCCCCCTGCAGCCACTGTTCAGTGACACCAATGCTAACTGAGTTAAAATACAGACAAAAGTAATTAGCAAACAAGGAAGAAGAGACTGGTGACCCCACAGCCGCAGCAAGACAGTTAATTGAGATCCACAGCCGCAGCAAGACAGTTAATTGAGATTTAAAGTAGAGGTACACTAAGAATGGAGCCCTGTGGGCCACTGTTCTCTTAATTATGAGGTGAGCTAAGAGAGGCGCCAAACCTAACACGAAAAGAACAGAGTGAGAGGAAATTATGTATGAAGGTCAGAAGGGGACCACATAAGTGCCATTCCTAAAGTGTTGAGAGGATATAATGGTGTCAGGTGGTCACAGTGAGTAAAAGAAATATGAATAGATAACTCCTGTGACACTACATTGTTAATTGTGGGACAGCCCTTATGGGAGCAACCCTGTTGTGGGGCCAGGAGACCCTGTTCTTCAATTATCCACATAAGCCAGCAACTCGTGAAGCTGTTAGGGCAGTAACTGTTAACCTCCAGCAAATCTGCCTCTGGTTTCTTCATTGGGATGATGATAGTTTCCTGCCATTGGGACAGAAAAAACACCTTCTGCACAGAGTCAATTGAAAAGGGCAAGTAGTAAATTATGTCAAAAGTCTGCTGAGAGGTAACTGATGAACTGGCTGTGAATACAATCTTGTCCTGGAGAGGTATCGGCGGTTGCAGCAAGAGCAGTCTTTGAACTCCCACTCACTAAATGTGAAATTATACAGTTCCCACCGGCGTGTGTGGAACAATAACTACCTCAGCTCAAACCATTCTTTGACTGTAGGCTACAGTCACAGAGCAATGTGCATAATGCTCTGCTGTGTACTCAGTGATAGCTGCCCGGTCAGTACAGAGAGTAGGCCTACCTTGGGTGTTGAGATACGGGATTCCCATTGGTGGGCACTATCCAGGAAGGTGTTGTGCTTCCGACATACTCGAGAAGGAAAGGCACGAGAAATGATGGTGGCTACGTATCTCTCTCAACAGTCCTGCTTACAATGTTGGATCAATCTCCAAAGTTGGACCAGGAGCTGTTTAAAGGCAATCAGGTGCTCTATGGTGGGGTGGCATGGTATCACTGGAGCACCTGCCAAAATTCTGGGATGGCCTCAACAATCTCCCATGTCTACCAAGGCACTATGCTGGAGCGATCCAGGGAAATTTGGGACAGTGGCCTCAGCGGTAATACAATGGCCCTAGTGACTTACTGAACAGCCATGTCAACATCAGCTGGAAGTGGAGTGGTTACCTCATCAGTTGAGGTGTAAGTCCGCCAATCAGCCTTACAGAGAGACCATCACGCACAGGCAGTCTCGAGTTTGAGACTGCTGTTAGAGGTGAAATGGAGGTATGAATGCAAAGTGAGATGAAGGAAGATGTCATGTAAAAATGACACACACACACACACACACACACACACACACACACACACACACACACACACACACATCCTGGCTCAACACAAATTTTGTACTTTCCCCATTACTTTAAATCAGTGGTCGGCAACATTTTGGGATGCAAGGGTCACTTAGTAGCAAAAGGAATTAAAGGCGAGCCGCACTTGTTCATAATCAGTGATAAATTGGTCTGCATATTTCTTTCTAAAAGTGCTGAAACGCACACCCAAAGATTTTGTCCCATTCTCATGGTACACTCTCTTCGCCTCCTCTACCACCCCCCACCCCCCAACCCCAATCCGCTAAATTTTTAAGATAGGACATTGGAAACCCTTTAATATGACTTATAATGAAAAATCATTTTCGCAAAGTACTTTCCTCAAATTCTGATGTTTGGAACGATAGTCGTACAATAAGAGCAACTAAACCACAAGATTTCTTTCAAACAATAGGTGCTGAGTAATATTCTTGGAAATACTCTCATTTAGGTTTGTCGGCTGTGTCTCATTTATCTTCCATATATCATTATCTTGCATTATACATTAGACTCACTACTTTTAACTTGAACCTTAAAAACATTTTGTTGGCTCTTTACTGATAAGTTAATTTTATGTTTTCGTAACTCACCCACAAGACTTGCAAACTTAGCTCTATGCCAGTATGGTAACAGCGTTTGACATTATATTCTTTCTGAAAAGCAAGAGTTGAGTTGTTGTTGGTTTTTTTTTTTTTTTTTTTTTTTTTTTTTTTTTTTTTTTTTTTTTTTTTGCAAATTAAGCATAGTGATTTTCCAGTGTTATATAATAGAAAAGTATAAATCTGTCCATGAATCACTGAACAATCTACTTTCTTCAGACAACTTCCGGTTTTCGAAGCCATCAGTAAAATCCTATAACCAGTAATAAATTCTGCAACAACAGAGATATTGTTGTGTCTAAAAAGTAAATATATGGTTTTAACCCAATGCTAGTTAGCTTTTTTAAATTGCATGTAAAATAATCTATCACACCCACCTAAATTCAAACAAAATAGTATTCCTTTCGCTTAATTATTTAAGTAGGTACAGCATTTAGAAATGAGCCGCAAGCCGCAAGGAGAAGGCCTGCAGGCTGCATGCAGCCCGCGGGCCACGGGTTTCCAATCGCTGATTTAAATCAAGGCCCAAATGGCAGCGACTGTCTTATATTCCTTCATGTCTTAATACAGTTTATGGCTTGGATTGATGATTGGAATGGTAAGAATCTATAACAAACACTTGACACTTCTAAAAATTTAAAGTCACCTAAATAGTCTAACAAAATAGCTTTGACATTAAAGATAAAGGTGAATCATTGAATTAAAATTTGTGATGCAAACGGGAATCGAACGCAGACCCTACATGCTTCACCTTTATCTTTAATGTCTCTGACATGTTTGAGACAAAAACATGTCTCAGGGTTTGTTTATTTCTATTTAGAATGAAAATAGCTTTGGTTTTAAACATCACTAAATGTCATCTAAAATTAGGGACAAAATTATAGAAGCTTTACAAGGTACTACTGCAAGTAATTAAATGACAAATAATACTTGTAAATCTTCTACTTCAACAGATAAAATGCCATTACTAAATATGCATGACTAAATATGACTCATAACTTTTTAAACATTACATTATTACGAAGATTTAGTTTCATTAGAAGCACAACAGAAAAGCATCTTCGTGTAAGTTTTATCTCTTCTATAAAAAGAAGCATCTACAAAACTATATTATAATAAAATAATAGTACAAATAACTTCCACTTACCAAGTACTATAAAATACACACAAGACCAAAAAGTGACAATACTTGTCTTCAGAAGCAATACTACTTCAACAGACAAAAAGAGAGAAAATAAATGGAGAAAATAGAACTACACAGAAAAGAAAGTCAGCAGATATGCCAGATAAAAGGATGCAGCATCACAGAACACATTTTTCCCAACTCTTGCTGCTCTTTTTAATTTCTAAAACTCACTATTTGCACTGACCCTTTCTTCTCTTTCATCAAAGTAATCTAAAGTTCAATCAGCAAGCAATTTTGCCAAAATGTAATCTTCTGTTACACATTACGTACAAGTTTCTACCTTAATCATAATGTACGATTTCTAGTTTTCAAAACCAAGAACTTTAACAAATTCTACCACACCCAGAATTCTGTTAGAAATATTGGCACAAATAATACAGCTGATAAAAGAATTTAATAAACATGAAGCTAAAACTTATTTAAAACCATTGTGCAGTATGTGTAGCACACTGCACATGCAAATACACTGCTGGCTATCCAAAATACAACACCAAGAAGGACCAGAGATCTCACATTACACATCTCAGCATTAAATAAGAGATACACCTGATAAATTGTTGGAGCCCATGCTGCTTCCATCTACAGCCAAAGTATAACTTGTGCAAGATGTCGTGGCCTGTGCACAGAAATGCATTCTCGAGTTGTGCACATGGGGAGTCCATTACTTTGTTTCTGAAGGGCGGCCGGCTCAGTTGCACCTTGTCTACTGGGCTGTACACTTTTATCTGTTAAACTGGCAGTGAACTGCACCACACAACCAGTAGGCAACACGGAACTGAGGTGGCCGCCCCTCCAAAACAAAGGAATGGACTTGCCCAGAGCCTAAGTATCCCAGTGTAACAAAGTGAAGTCAGCACTCCCTACCTCATCTGTTTCAATCTCTACATCTTTAAGTGGAACCCCCCCCTTTTTTTTCAGACAATTTATAAATATCAACAGCATGCACAGGAGACTCACTAAAAATAAATAAATAAATAAATAAATAAATAAATAAATAAATAAATGTAAATAATCCTTCCCCTATATAATTGTATTATTCAGTATATTCTTTGTAACACTAGAAACACAGTGTGATAATTAGTTAAGTCACATATCACTTTATTAGTGAAATATTGTTAATTAAAAATATACAGACAACAACTATTTATATTTCATATCTGCAAATCGGCATATTTCAAGGTAATGACCCACGTCATTAGAAAACTATCTGGAATTAACCAAAAGTTATCTTACACAATAACTGTAATTAATGCTTCTTGCTATTGATAACTGTCAAGGTCGATTACTCAGGAACCATCATTAGATTGCGGACTTCGACACTATACTTTTCTCAATGGTATGTTTGACTTTCTTTTGATATGTCACATGAATTGATTTATGCACTAATTAAAAAGTTTAATCATTTCATGCAAGTATTTTATTTAATATGGCTGCCAGTCACAAAGGATCGGGGAAACCGCTTTTAAAACAATAATAGGTTCCAGATACTTCGCAAATTTTTAGTTAAACAACATTTCCCATAAACTAAAATGAAGTGGTGTCCAACTGAGATTGCACCAGGACAATGAGCCACACAAAATTATTAATAGCAACATGTTGTTTAATTCAAATGTCAAATACAAACATAGCTATTTTATAAAGTATTATGCTGATTCTGAGATCACAAAATTGTTCTTATGCCTTTCTACAAATAAACGGAAGAAGATAGAATTCGGTCAGTCTGCACTTAAACATGTATCGAGTAACACCTATGCCATTAATGTCTGGTGATGTTCCACTTGCACTCATTTAAATGTAAATTCCCAATAGTTAAATCTTTATAGTGATTTGTATTATGTTTTTGTCATTTATTGTGCACTAGTTTTCAATTAATTGTGCTGATTTCACGCTCTATTCTGCTACTATTTTATTGCCACACACAAATGATTGAACTGCTGTTGAGGTGTTAAATTACTGCAATCTAATCTAATGTAGTTTATACAATTCTGTTAATGTCATATTCTTACTGGCTAAACATTTATTGCTCATATCTGTGAGAAGAAATAAAAGTGACTTCAAATTAAAACAATGTGTCAACAGCTTCAATACTGGATAATAGTTACACCCATAATTTCAGGCCAGGGTCAGCTAAAACAATGCTACCAAGTGCAAAGAGGTAACAAGACTATAAAAGGTAAGGGCAGAATTGTTAAACCAGGGCAGTCATTCTGCAATCGACCAGGTATACTTGATAGGCAAGAGTTTGGGAAAACAGGGAGCCCACAATAGCAATTCCATCTGATGTGCACAACAGAGACATCTTTAACATTGTGAGACATGTGTGGACAAGCATTAACCTATTACAATGTATGGTCTATGATAGCAGAACAACTGGCCTAGCATATACCACCTCTGCTATTCCAGATTAACTTTGACAATATTTGAAAGCATGTGGATGACTATGTTCTAACAACACATCCAGAGCCTCTTTGATTTAATGTTGAGGTGTACAGCAAAGATTGTAGCCAGCAAAAACAACTGATTTCATCATCTTCCTCTCTTCCACTTCACATGGGACAGTATTTTCAATCATGTGGCCTTTGTACAATATGTTATCTTCCAAATAAGTTTGGCTGTGATATTTCAGGCTCTCCTTGGTGTTGAATTTAGGATGGCCAGCAGTGTAAGATATATTCCTATTTCCAAGGAAGAGATTTCTCCATGCAACACACTTTGCAAGACAAGAAACAGCTGGCTGAACTACAAATAAATATAGCTGAAGCAATCAAAAAATTTTACCCGTGTGTAATCATTTATCGAGAAGTAGTCTCAACAGGACACACACTGCTCTGAAACTACCTTTCTCATTTATGTTTGATTAGTGGACAATTACAAAGGTTTTTCCTTACCTCTTAGATGGATTCAAATGATTAGCATTTTGTTGTCTACCACAACAATACTTCAGAAAAAACTTACAATTTTTATCTGCCATATGTTTTTCTGAATTTTGTGGTTGCAAAAATATACTGAATTTATTTAGTGTAAAAAAAACTAAAATGAAGATGGGGAGTAAAATAGTAGGGAAAAGCCTCATCAAACCCATTTACTTTTAATTTAATAGAGAAGAAGACTCAACCATAGATGGCATAACAAAATCTGCATATTTAACCGCAAACTGGATTGAAATTTCTGATAATGAAAGGTAACTATTATTAGAACTAATGGAAAGAATATTAATAAGGTGTATGTTGTATATTAAAATTTACTGGTTCTGTGTAAATCATTTTTTTTTTTTTTTTTTTTTTCAAAAGTCATAATGCATTTTGGATAACAACAGTCTTCTGATGACCTGCAAAGCTAATTATGAAAACAAGTGTATTGAACTGAACTATCATTTTTGTATACATAAAAGTTAAAATATGTTGTACACTATACAACTCCAATATCAATGCATGTTAATTCATAATTATGAGTGCAGGACATCAGATGATGGGTGCTGCCCAAAACACAATAAGACACATGAAAGTAAAGAAGATAACGAAGAACCAGAGAATTTTTATACACAATCTAGATTTTAAGTCTTTCCATTATTGCAATTTAAAACAATAATGACCACCCCATCCCCATGAACCACAGACATTGGCGAGGTGGGGTGGCTTGCACGCCTCAACGATGCAGATAGCCGTACCATAGGTGCAACCACAGTGGAGGGGTATCTGTGCAGAGGCCAGACAAAACGTGTGGTTCCTGAAGAGAGGCAGCAGCCTTTTCAATAGTTACAGGGGCAACAGTCTGGATGATTGAGGTGGCCTTGTTTTCCCCGAGGACATGCAGCTCTACTGTATGAATATATGATGAGGGTATCCTCTCGGGTAAAATGTTCTGGAGGTAAAATAGTCCCACATTCGGATCTCCGGGCGGGGACAACTCAGGAGGATATGGTCGTCAGGAGAGACAACACTGGCATTCTACGGATCGGAGCGAAGAATGTTCTAACTCTTAATCGGGAAGGGAGGTTAGAAAATTTAAAAAGGGGACTGAATAGGTAAAAGTTAGATATGGTAGGGATTAGTGAAGTTCAGTGGCAGGATGAACATGACTTCTGGTCAGGTGAATACCAGGTTATAAAAACAAAATCAGTTGATGGTAACACAGGAGTAGGCCTGATAATGAATAATAAAATACAAATGTCGGTAAGTTACTATGAACAGCATAGTGAACGCATCATCGTAGCAAAGATAGACACAAAACCAACACGACCACAGTAGTACAAGTTTAAATGCCAATTAGCACAGCCAATGAGGATATCGAAGAAATATATGAAGAGATAAAAGGATCATTCAGAATGTTAAGGGAAACGAAAACTTGATTGTGATGGGGGACTGGAACTCGGTAGTAGAAAAAGGAAGAGAAGGAAATGTAGTAGGTAAATATGGACTGGGAAAAAGGAATGAAAGAGGAAATAGCTTGGTAGAATTTTGTGCAGAGTACAATTTGATTATCACCAACACCTGGTTTAATCATCATGGAAGAAGGCTGTATATGTGGAAGAGGCCAGGAGGCATTGGAAGGTATCAGATTGACTTTATAATGGTAAGGAATAGATTTAGGAACCAGGTTTTTAACTGTAAGACATATCCAGAAGCAGAGATAGACTCTGACCATAACTTATTGGTTATGAACTGCAGATTAAAACTTAGGCGACTGCAGAAAAGTAGAAAACTTAGGAGATGGAACCTGGACAAATTGAAAGAACCAGAGGTGGTTAAGAATTTAAGTGGGAGCATTAGGCAAGGCTGAAACGGGGGAAAGTAATATAGTAGAAGAAGAATGGGTAGTTCTGAGAGATAGGGGCAGAAGATCATACAGGCAGAAGGACAAGGCCTAACAGAAATCCCTGGATAACACAGGATATACTGAACTTAAATGATGAGAGGAGAAAATACAAAAATGCATCAAGCGAAGCAGGCAAAAGGTAGTACAAACGTATGAAAAATGAGACTGACAGGAAGTGCAGACTGGCTAAGCAGGAGTGGCTATGGGACAAATGCAGGACCGTAGAAGAATGTATAACTAGGAGAAAGATAGATACTGCCTACAGGAAAATATGAGATATATTTGGAGACAAGAAAATCAGCTATATGAATATCAAAAACTCAGACGGAAAACCAGTACTAAGCAAAGAGGGGAAAGCTGAACTGCGAAAAGAATATATAGAGGTCCTATATAAAGGAAATAAACTTGAAGGCAGTATTCTAGAAATGGAAGATGAAGTGGAGGAAGATGAGATAGGAGATATGATGCTGCGAGAAGAATTTGACAGAGTGCTGAAGAATTTGAGTCGAAAGAAGGCCCCTGGAGTAGATGATATTCCATCTGAACTGCTGATATCGTTAGGAGAGCCTGTCATGAAAAAATTGATCCACCTGGTATGTAAGCTGTATGAGACAGGGAAAATATCATTAGACTTCAAAAACAATATTGAAATTCCAATTCCAAAGAAAGCAAGTGCAGACAAATGTGAAAATTACAGAACTATCAGGTTCATAAGGCATGGTTGCAAATTATTAACACGAATTATTTACAGACAAATGGAAAAACCTGTGGAAGATCAGTTTGGTTTTAGGAGAAACGTAGGAACACGGGAGGCAATACATTACGACAAATCTTAGAAGATAGGCTAAGGAAAGGGAAACCTACATTTTTAGCATTTGTAGATTTGGAGAAAGCTTTTGATACTGTCAACTGGCATACACTCTTTCAAATTCTGAAGGTATCAGGGGTAAAATATAGGAAGCAAAGAGTTATATTCAATCTATAAAAAAAAACAGACGGCAGTTATTAGAGTTCAAGGGCAAGAAAGGGCCCCAGAGGTTGGGAAGGGAGTAAGACAGGGTTGTAGCCTTTCCCCAGTGTTGTTTAATCTGTATTACTGAGGAAGCAGTGGAGGAATTCAAGAACAAATTTGGAGAAGAAATTAAAGTGCAGGGAGAAGAAATAAAAACTTTGCAGTTTGCCGATGACATAGTAATTTTGTCAGAGACTGCAAAAGATCTGGAAGAGCAACTGAATGGAATGGACAGTGTCTTGAAAGATAAGATACAAGCTGAACATTCACAAGAGTAAAACGAGTGTAATGAAATGTAATGTCAGAAAATCAGGTAATGAGGCAATAAAAGTCGTGGACATGTTTTGTTATTTGGGTAGCAAAATAACTTCTGATAGCCGAAGTAGAGAAGATATAAAATGCAGAATGGCTATAGGAAGGAAAGTGTTTCTAAAGAAGTGAAATTTGTTAACATCCAATATTAATTTAAATGTTAGGAAGTCCTTTCTGAAAGCATTTGTTTGGAGTGTAGCATTGTATGGAAGTTAAACGTGGACAATAAGGAGTTTACATAAAAAGATGATAGAAGCTTTTGAAATGTGGTGCTACAGATGAATGATGAAAATTAGATGGATAGATCACGTAACTAATGAGGTGGTACTTAACCGAATTAAGGATGTAACGTCACAGCTGCGTCCACCTAATCCTCGACGGGCGAAGGTGCCATTATATTGTATTTGCTGTTTAATCATTTAATAATTGTTCCAATTATTTGACGGTATGGGATGCAGACAATTACTAGGTTGATCCATAACAATAAACTTTGTTAACTTCCTTTATTATAGAACGACAAATGTTAAAAACTCTTCCTTTAAATACACTGATTAAATAACCGCGTGTCACTACGATTAATGTCTTCAAGTCCACACTGATACATTTCAATACGCAACTGCATATGCGATACAACTGAAGGGCAAAAACTTTAGCCACCGCTAAACGCAGGTTACGGACGCACTGTCAACATGCCACTCCCTCGCTCTGCGGTCAGCGGGAGACAGCCTCACACCGGCCAACAAACAAAAAACATTCCAACCTAAGCATTGTTGCCAGCAGCTCTCGCTGCACGCCAACAGTAACTATCATTCGACCAAAACGTACCAAAGAGGTTACTAACCTAAAACTCTGTATCCTCACACGGAGAAAAGGAGTTTCTGGCATATCCTGACTAACAGAAGGGATAGATTGGTGGGAAACATTCTGAGACATCAAGGAATTGTCATCTTAGCGTTAGAAGAAAGTGTGTGTGATAAAAATCTTAGAGGGTGACTGAGGGACGAATACATTAAGCAGATTCAAAAGGATGCAGGTTTCCATTCGTATTTTCAGGTGAAGAGCCTTGCACAGGACAGGGTGGGGTGGAGAGGTGCATCAAACCAGTTTACGGACAGAAGACCACAAAAACAACAACAATGACCACCCATTAATTCCAATAACTGGAGATATTAAGAGTAGTGACGAGTCAACCATTAATATGTTACTCATGATTTAATGACAACTTCATATGAAAATAAAACAAAAGAAATGATCAACTTCCAGGGGAAAGGGAAAAAAAATTGCTGGGTAACACTTGTAGTTTTCTTGCTCAGCACTGACAAAGAGTTGAGTCAACTGAATAATTTGATACATTATTTTTCAAAGGAGACAGATTGGCTGGCCAGTACTTATCTTTGCACTGCACCACCGATAGTGACACAAATGAAGAAAAAATTTTGTCACTATCGGCAGTACAAGACAAAGGTAAGTACTGGCCAGCCAATCCATCTCTCTTGAAAAATAATGACATGAAGTAGAACTATTATATCTAAATGTTTAATTTTTTAAATATTTATTTTACAACAGTACAGTCATTCTTTTAGCAGTAGGAACTGCTATACAAACTGTAGAAAAACTAAAAGAGTAGACGTTCACCCAGTCCAAAATATGTTAATACATGACTTGATGATGACAAAACATTTTCTGGATCTTCATGGGCAACTTCCAATACTCGTCCCACTCCTCGGAGTTGGGCAGGGGGTAGTAGTTTACAAAGTGGAGCTATGAAAATAATAACGTAGCTGGTGGTATTTTAACGGAAAACTATGCCAAAGTTCCTCTTTATAATATAATTTTGTCTCTACTGCAATACATATGCACCTTAAGATTTATTTATGTCGTAATGCTTTACAAGTTAGAGTATTTATGTCATAATTATCTGATCTCCCCCCACCCCGAGGAGAAAAAAAAAAAAAAAAACAACACAAAAACCACCTAATAACAGGCCTGCAGCAGAAAACCGAAAATACAGAATTCCTCTGCTCTCTCACTTAACCAACTAAGCAAACAGTGCCATACAAAGCATCAAGCTTCAGCACTGTGAGAATAATTTTGGTTGCGACCTTCCAAACTGTGAACCACTGTCATGGAGCACAAATAGACCCCAAAATTATTTTTCTGCTGATGTTGACCCCCTTGCAGCTTGGAATAGACCCCTGGTGATCTATATAGACCACTTAGGAAAATACTGCTTTAAAATAATTGTATGTCTACTTGATCTATATTTCAAACACCTCTATAGGTGTCTTCATGAGAAAATAAAACTATAACATGAGACATTTACATGTAGAGCAAATTTACACAGTAATCTAAAAAAGCAGTGGAAGTGCTTATATAAAATTATGTTTATTCCACTTGTTAGTAGTTCCTTATACAGGCACAAAATATAAGCAAAATTTTATATTACAATAAAACTATTTCTTTGGATTTTGATGTGAATATATACCCAGAAGAATGTTTACATGCCTGTCAGTAGCTTACCGACTGTCTTTACAGTGAGTTGTTAGCTATCCATTCCAATCTGAATTTTCAATTGTTAGGTATGTAGCTTATAGATACCTAATAATGGAACATCTGGTAAAGACAATTATAGAGGAT
This sequence comes from Locusta migratoria, assembly GCA_026315105.1. Classification (NCBI taxonomy): domain Eukaryota; kingdom Metazoa; phylum Arthropoda; class Insecta; order Orthoptera; family Acrididae; genus Locusta; species Locusta migratoria. The sequence goes on along the minus strand of CM048749.1, from coordinate 132,805,761 downwards.
AGATAGCAATCCACCATGAAGATGATCATTGAGCCACAGACAGGCACATAAAACAAGCAATCCAATCACATTCACATAACTTAAATTTTTTGCCATGGCCTTCACTAGAAAATGATACACACACACTCACTCAGACATGACTGAGTGATTGTGTGAATCTCTGTTTATGTGTTTATGCAGGGTGATTGTTTTAATGTAAATGCATCTTTTTCTAATGAAGGCAATGACCGAAAATTTAATTTATGTGAGTCTGTGGCTCAGCAGTGAAATTTAGTCACCTGCTATCTATCATCTCCTATAGATATATATGACTTTACAATACTAAATAAGGCTTGATAAAGTAAACAGTAACCAAAGTACAAAAGCTCTGAAAATGACATCTCCACTATTTAAATTGCCTATCCATAGTAGTGGTGGCGATGGCGATGGAACTGATTAGACCACATCCAATTATCATTTTACTGCTCAGGATTTACTAATATTCTGTAACCAGAATGATTTTACGTCTTGTCCAATAAAACAGATTGTTTTGAGATGTGATGCCTGTAATGCCACTGGCTGGCTCACTACAACTATCATCATCATTATAAAGATTATTTGCAGTGATTTTTTTTTTTTTTTTTTTTTTTTTTTTGCAAATTTCACTTCTGGAAAATGAGTTACAAGTGGTCTGTAATAGTACATGGTACATCTACACTCCTGACCATTAAAATTGCTACACCACGAACATGACATGCTACAGACGCGAAATTTAACCAACATGAAGAAAATGCTGTGATATGCAAATGATTAGCATTTCAGAGCATTCAAACAAGGCTGGTGCCAGTGGGGACACCTAAATAAGGAAATCAGTCTGTCCTGCAGTCTCCTGGAATTTCCTATGCTATTGTTAATTTGCACAGAGAAGCATATGTGACTAGCCTGGCCAATGCAGATCATGATCCATTACTCTTAAAATTCTGTCATAAGCAATAAATTTACTCCAATGAATATAGTGTGACATGGGTAAGAGGTCTTTTGCTCCTTATTGACAAGTAAGAACATTGTATATACCCAAACGCAAACACACCTAGACAGACATTTGTAAAAAGAAAAGAAGTTGGACAGAGATACCACTTGACGCAGAGGCTCTGTCCACTGAACCGAGGCAAAGATGCTAAAGATGGTGGGTGGGAATTTGAATTTAGCGGAGGTTGAGACCAGGTGGGCAACGGGAGGAGAGAATAAGCTGAATGGCAAGTTCCCATCTCCGAAGTTCTGAAAGGTTGGAGTCAGTGGGATGTATCCAGATAACTTGGTGTAACACTGCGCCAAGATGTGCTAGCCGTGCACTAAGGCATGTTTAGCCACAGGGTGATCTTCATTACCAACAAACACTGTCTGCCTGTGACCGTTCATGCAAATGGACAGTTTGTTGCTGGTCATTCTCACATAGAACGCTTCACAGTGCAGGCATGTCAGTTGGTAAATCATGTGGGTGCTATCGAAAGTGGCTCTGCCCTTGATCGTGTACACTTTACGGGTTACTGGACTGGATTAAGTGGTGGTGGAAGGGTGCATAGGGCAGGTTTTACAATGGGGGCAGTTGCATGGGTAGGAGCCAGAGGGTAGGGAAGGTGGTTTGGGGATTTCATAGGGATGGACTAGGAGGTTACGAAGGTTGGGTGGGTGGCGTAAAGACACACTCGGTGGAGTGGGAAGGATGTCATTAAGGTGTGTGTATTTGTTTACCTTCCTTTTTTTCCCCCCAAGGTAAGTCTTTCCTCTCCCGGGATTGGAATGGCTTCTTAACCACTCCCTTAAAACTCTCATCATTTGCTTTTCCCTCTCCTTCCCTTCTGCCAGAAGACGCAAATGGGTTGCGAAAGCTTGCATTTATGTGTGTGTATGTGTGTTTTATTTGTAACTATCACTACCTGTACTCCTTCGCCTGGTAAGTTAACTTCCTCTATTTTTTTTAAATATTTTTCCTGTAAGGAATGTTTCGTATACAAATTGCAATACTGGTCTTATATAGCACTGTCACTCTCCTTTTATCAAGTTTATGATTCTAACGGTAGTGAACATGTATATCTATGAATCTGTACTCTTTGTAAAGAATAACTTTAAAGACCGTATTGACAGGGAAACCATAAGCAAAAATGACACCAGAAACAAGGCAAATATTGACATTCCAAGGCACAGATTTGCAATAACAGGAAACTTTTATAAGTGAATGCCCTCAAAATGTTTAACAAATTGCCTCTCACTGATCAAACCTTGCCATGTAAAAACCTCAAAATCAAATTATATGATTGACCAACAAAAAACCTAATATTCCAACCTGGCCTTTCCAAATTTGGTAGTGGCCATTGCATGTGTATCTTTCTATGGGGATCATTTGATGTAAGAGGAGACTTCATAGGTAATTTATAAATGTATTAGTTCAGTATTAAGTATTATGCTTTGCTACTGTATAAGTGTTAGTACTACACTTACAGGTTAGTTTTCTAACATTTACAATAGCACTTCACAATAGACACACACAAATGATTTATTCTATCATGCAAATTTCATAGTATTTCATTTCACAATAAAATATTATGCTGGGATTAAAGTTGTCAGTTTTAATATTTATACGAGTAATGTAGTACTTACTTATATGATACAAGAACTCTTTTCTCTCAAAACCCACCATTTTGAGAACATCTTTTGAATGAAATTATTCTTTTGTGTAATATTTGCACTGCTTACCTCTTTCGTCAATAATTTCATTCCACTTTCATGGAGGAAAAAAAGAAAGGTGTAGGTGTAGGTGTGTGTGAGTGTGTGTGTGTGTGTGTGTGTGTGTGTGTGTGAGAGAGAGAGAGAGAGAGAGAGAGAGAGAGAGAGAGAGAGAGAGAGAGAGAGAGAGAGAGAGAGAGCATAAGATTGGTGCAACATTTGAAGAATGTTGTGTTGACCACTGGACCCCCCAACCCACTTCCCCATATACTGAATAAGAAGACAGATAAAGCCACTTAAAAACTCTCTTCACTTTCTCGGAAACTAATCGAAATGGTTGTCCCTTATTTTCACCCTGCCAAGTTTTGATTTAACCTGGCATATTTCTTTGTAACCAATCTCATTGATGATGATGATGATGATAAAGTGACAAGTTGAGAAAATGAATTTATCAGAAGGAAAAAAATTCCATAAAAATTAATCCAAATACAAGCTCTAACTTCATATGTATGCATATACTATGTAAGCATATACTATGTAAGCAACAGTACCTCAGCTGCCATGCCTTCCACATTAAACAATCCTTTTCCTCCCGCCTAGGCATCCGTGGAAAACTTATCTGCTCCAGTAACAAATCGCTCACCACCTGCAACAACAATCTATCCAATGCTTTCCTCTCCCGCAACTACCCTACAGACCTCATCCACAAACAGATTTCCCAAGCTGTCCATTCCTCCCCTTCCAACAACAACGTTCCTAACCCCAGACCACACAGTACCATCCTGGCTTGGGATGCCTTGACAAACATGCTCCGACAGAGCTATGACTTTCTCAAGTCATGCCCTGAGATGAGATCATCACTCCAAAATGTTCTTCCCAAACCACCCAGAGTAGCCTTCCACTGTCCCCCCAACCTCCGCAACATCCTTGTCCAACCTTACATCCCAAAACCACCCTCCCTAGCTAATGGTTCCTATCCCTGCAAACGACCCCGCTGCAAAACCTGTCCAATGCATCCTCCCACTACCACACACTCCAGGCCCACCACAGGAAAAACCTACCCTATTCAAGGCAGGGCCACATGCGAGACAACACACATCATATCAACTGACATGTGTGCACTGAGCAGCCTTTTATGTTGGTATTACTACCAACAAATTGGCTCAGCAGATGAATGGTCACAAACAGACTGTTCGCCTGTAGGACACCCAATATCCTGTTGCAGAGCATGCCCTCCAGCATGAAGCCAGGGACCTTGGCATGTGTTATACCACACGTGCCATTTGGATACTGCCAAGTAACACCAATCCAATGTTAAGATGGTGGGTGGGAATTCGAATTTAGCGGAGGTTGAGACCAGGTGGGCAACGGGAAGAGAGAATATGCTGAAGGGCTAGTTCCCATCTCCGGAGTTCTGAAGGATTGGTGTCAGTGGGAAGTATCCAGATAACCCGGACGGTGTAACACTGTGCCAAGGTGCGCTGGTCGTGCCCCAAGGCCCAAGGAGTGTTTAGCCACAGGGTGATCCTCATTACCAACAAACACTGTCTGCCTGTGACC